>BSEG01000003.1:15000-1252500 GCA_036245055.1 Diospyros kaki
CTAAGATAGCTAGAATCCTTGTTGATTACCAATGGCGTCCTTCAGTATGTAAACAGTGTCAAGTTTTTGGTCATAAGGATAGCTCGTGTCCGCGTAAGGCCCCGGCCCCTTCCCCCCCAGTTTCGTTTGGTCATGCCCCTCCCCCGATGGCAGGTCAAAAGTCAAAGGAGGTGGTTCCTAGTAATCCTCCCCCCTCGCTTTCCCCAATCATAGCTACGAGTGCCTCCCCATCTCCTTCCAAGGTTCCCAATGAGAAAAGCTTGGCCTTTTCGCAGTCTCAAGTGTCCTCCCTTATCCCCCCTCCTGCGTCAGTAGCAAATCGGTTCTGCTCCTTTATGGAAGAGGACCCAATGATTCCTTCTAATGACCCGATTCAGTTAGATGTGCCATGTCCCTCTTCTCCCCTTTCCCCGGATAGTGAGAGCAATGGCCACCCCCCCATATCATCTTCCCCTACGCCCTGTGCTTCCGATCCTCCCCTGGAGATCCCTAGTTCATCAGGGGATACCCTTGTCCCTCTCCCCCCCAGGGCATCCCTCCGCCTAGTGAGTCTCTGGAGTTTGTTCCCCCAAAAAGTAGGCGTAATAGGGTGCGTAAAGCCAAGCAGGCTAGTGAGTCTTCCCCCCCCCCTCATCTGTTCAATGATCCTTGGAGCTTGGAATATCAAGGGTTTGAATCACCCCGCAAAGCAATGGGAGGCTCGTTCCTTCATTAGTCAGCATCGTCTTGCGTTTTGTGCTCTTCTTGAGACTCGTGTCCAGCTTAGCCGTTCTCAGGAGATTGCCCGTCATATTATGCCTCACTGGTCTTGGTCTATGAATTATGATTTTAAGCCCCAGGGTCGTATTTGGTTTGGGTTTGATCCAGGTATTGTTTCTGTGACGGTTCTCGAGGGATCAGACCAGTTTCTCCATCTTTTGTGTACTAGGCTCGCGGATCATAAAAATTTCTTTGTGTCATGTATCTATGCTAGTTATGATGAGTCTGACCAGTCTCAGTTATGGCATCGTATTCTCTCCTTTCTGCCGAGTATTAATCTTTCCCCGTGGGTCCTCATGGGGGATTTTAATGTCTGCAAGCATCAGTAGGAGTCTCGAGGGGGAAACCTGGCTTGTTCCTTAGGTATGAATCGGTTTGCCAACTTCCTTAATCATGCGTCCCTTCAAGATCTCTCGTTTAGTGGCCCAGTTCTAACTTGGAGTAATAGACGTGCTGGCTCTGAGAGTATCTTTCGCAAGCTTGATCGTGTCCTTGTTAATGATGGGTGGCTGGCGCATTTTGATTATAGCTCAGCTTCTTTTCTTCTGCCTGGTATCTCTGATCATTGCCCTATGATAGTCTCCTTGCTGAACGATCAGGGTAGGAGAGGTGGTCCCTTCCATTTTAATAATCACTTGGTTGACCACCCCTCTTTCGCTCAGACTGTTCAATCTGGCTGGGCGTTGGAGGTGGATGGCTGGCCTATGTTTCGCCTCGTCTCTAAACTCAAGGCTATCAAGCATGGGATGAAGCTTCTTAATTCCCAGCCAGGTCATGTGACTTCGTGGGTGTTGGACCTTAGGGTCAAGCTTCACGAGATCCAGGGGCTTCTTATTTCCTCCCCTTCTGATGCTTCCCTCCGTGCTCGTGAGGGTGCTCTTGCCCGTTCTTATTTGGCTGCGCTTTCTCAGGAAAGTGATTTCTTTCGTCTCCGTGCCCGTATTCGATGGAGTGGGGAGGGGGACAGGTGTTCTAGGTTCTTTTTCCAGCAAATGCTTTCTAACCGTAACCTTCTTCACATCCATAGCTTGATCTGTCCTGATGGCTCCCATACGACTTCAGAGTCGGAGGTCCCTCAGGTTCTTCTGTCTCACTTTCGTGACCTTCTTGGATCTCGATCTAGAGAGACCGATGTCAGCGATGAGGCTTTGAATATGTATGTGGATAGGGCTATCTCTCATGAGGTATGGCCAGATCTTCTAAAAGATGTTTCGAGTGAGGAGATTAGGTCTACCCTTTTCTCTATGGGGGATGATAAAGCCCCTGGTCCTGATGGTTTCACTGTCAAGTTTTTTCGGCATGCCTGGGACATTGTTGGGGCAGATTTTGTCGCGGCTGTGGCTAGTTTCTTTCAATCAGGCAAGTTATTGGGGGAGATCAATGTGACTATCATTAGTCTTGTGCCCAAGGTTCCTCATCCAGAGTCGCCTAGTCAGTTTCGTCCTATATCTTGTTGTAATGTGACCTATAAGGTCATTTCTAAGATTCTTGCGAATAGGATCAAGCCTTTGTTACCTCAGCTTGTTGATGTCTCCCAGACTGCCTTTGTTCCAGGTCGTTCTATAGGTGATAATATCCTCATGGCGCAGGAGTTATTGCATAGGTACCATAGCCGGAAGGGCCCCGCTAGATGTGCTCTTAAGGTGGATCTTAGTAAGGCTTATGACTCGGTGGATTGGGAGTTCCTTTTATCTGTCCTTCGCCGTATGAACTTCCCTCCCCGTTTTGTCTCCTGGATCAAGGCTTGTGTGACCACGACTCGTTTTTCTATTAAAGTCAATGGGAGGCTCCATGGTTTTTTCCCTGGGGGTCGCAGCCTCAGGCAGGGGGACCCTCTCTCCCCTTATCTTTTTGTCCTTGTCATGCAGGTTCTTCATGGTATTGTTGCCTATCACTCTCATGCAGATGATTTTCTATTTCATTGGAAGTGTGATAGGTTAGACATTGCCATGCTTTCGTTTGCTGATGACCTCATGCTCTTTTCCAATGGGGACCAGAATTCTGTTCGTATCCTTAAGCAATGCCTTGATCGCTTTGCTGTCATGTCGGGGTTAGTGGCTAATCCCGCTAAAAGCTTCTGCTTTGTCTGTTGTGGGGACCCTGATCTATCAGCCTCCCTAGTTCGGGTATCGGGTTTTAGGCAAGGTTCCCTCCCTATTCGTTATCTTGGGATTCCGCTCATCTCGAAGCAGCTCACCTATAATGATTGTCGCCCGATCTTGGACCATGTTCGGTCTAAAGTTGTCTCTTAGAGGGGTCGTCTCCTATCTTTCGCTGGTCATCTCCAGCTTGTTCAGTCGGTCTTGTCTACCATTCATGTCTATTGGGCCTCGATTTTTGTGCTCCCCAAGAAAGTTCTTAAGGATGTGGAAAGAATTATTTGTGCTTTCTTGTGGGATGGCCCGGAGTTGTCCCCTTTCAAGGCTAAGGTTGCCTGGGCTGATATATGTTTCCCTAAGGACCAGGGGGGCCTTGGTTTACGTCCCCTCTTCACTTGGAACCAAGCTCTTGCTGCCAAATTAATCTGGCGTCTCATGCATGCTTCCTCTGAATCTCTTTGGATTCGTTGGATCCACACGTATCGGATTAGGGATTCTTGTTTCTGGCTCCTTACGCCTCCTTATTCTTGTCCTTGGTATTGGCGTAGAATTCTCAACCTCAGAGTGGCTATTAGGCCGCTTATTAGATGGAAAATTGGTAATGGTCATCGTGTTTTTCTTTGGCATGACCAATGGCATCCTTTTGGTGTGCTGGTTGACTTCTTCTCTCGGTCTGTGCCTAGACTGACAGGTCTCCCCTCTACTGCTAGGGTTTCCTCTGTTATCTCTCAAGGGGGCTGGTCTTGGCCCTATGTAGAGCTCTCGAGGGAAGCCCAGTTGATTTTGGAGGCTTCACCTAGTCTTCCTCGGTCCCCTGCCCCTGACCTCCCTTGGTGGGTCCCGACTCATGATGGCTGTTTCTCGGCCCGTTCTGCTATGGATGCTCTTAGATGTAGGAGAGCTCGTGTTCCTTGGGGTCGTTTAGTCTGGCATTCATCAGGAGTCCCTTCCTATGCCTTTATCCTTTGGTTGGCTATCAAGGAGCGGCTTTCCACATTAGATCGGTTAAATCTTTATTTGGCTTTTCCTAACAGGTGTTTCTTGTACAGGTGCGCAATGGAGCGCCATAGCCATTTATTTTTTAGTTGTGATTATTCTAGACAGGTGTTGCAGCAGCTTAGAAGTCACGTGAAGTTTGCCTGGCCTTGGAGGTGTTGGGAGCGTGGTGTTCTTTGGGCCTCTCTTCGTTGGCATGGTAGATCCCCTTAGACGGTGGCCCACCGGCTTACTCTTCAAGCTGCGGTGTATCTTATTTGGCGGGAGCGTAACCTTCGGTGCTTTCGAGACAGTGAGCGGCCTCCGGCCCAGCTTGCGTATCAGATTCAGCAGGCGGTTTGGGTGAGGTTGGCCTCCATGCAGTTCTCTGGGTCCCTGCAGAGCATTGCTTTGGTCCGTTTTTGGCGTCTGCCTCACTCTTGTATCCGCCCATGTCCGAGTGCATGATCTTTTTCTCTTCCTTGGGGGCTCCTCAGTGGTTCGTCGTCGCGGTTTGCCTGGTTTTCCTTTGCTTTCTCTTTTCCCCTCCTTTTGAGGTGGTTTGTTGCGTCGAGTGTATCGGGTGCTATGTCCCCGTCTTCCTTAGTGTTGATGTTGGCTAGTGTTGTTTTTCTTTTTCTTTTCATTTCTCTCGGCTCTGCCGTGAGGAGTTTGTAGACGCTTGTGCGCTTGTTTTCTTTCTATATATTTCTTTCTTTAAAAAAAAAAAAAATCCTAAACCCTAAACCCTAAACCCTAAACCCTAAACCCTCAACCCTCAACCCTAAACCCTCAACCCTAAACCCTCAACCCTCAACCCTAAACCCTCAACCCTAAACCCTAAACCCTAAACCCTCAACCCTCAACCCTAAACCCTCAACCCTCAACCCTCAACCATAAACCCTAAACCCTAAATGCTAAACCCTAAACCCTAAACACTAAACCCTAAACCCTAACCCCTAATCGCTAAACCCCTAATCGCTAAACCCTAAATCCTAAACCCTAAACCCTAACCCTAAACCCTAACCCCTAAACTCTAACCCCTAAACCCTAACCCCTAAACCCTAAACCCTAAACCCTAAACCCTAACCCCTAACCCAAACCCTAACCCCTAACCCAAACCCTAACCCCTAAACCCTAAACCCTAAACCCTAAAATCTAAACCCTAAACCCTAAACCCGCGGGGTCCTGAGTTATGGATGTAGTTGTGCGGAGCTAGGATTGGGGGTTGGTTGTTCGTGTTTCTTGACCCGAAGCGAGCGCAACCTAGGCATTTTGACGAATGAGATTTGTTGTCGTTTTAATGCGTGATACTGGAGGGAAACCATAGCACCAACTATAGACCTGCTCAAACGACTCATCATAAATTCACACAGGCACACTCCTTTAAACCAGCCGATGTCCACTCCTCGGTCCGATCACTCTATATCAGAATAGACTATAGGAAAACCTGAACAATATGGGGATAACAAGGAGGTAGCTAACCAGAGACTTCCTAGTATGAAAACCCAGATGTCTTACATATCAGCCTTTGATAAAGAGACTCCACCTTATTAGCTGAATCTTGAAGAACCTTTTGAAATAGACTTTCCATTACTTAAAAAGGATTTCTTCAAAGAGGAAAATAGGATCTTTCGAGAGTACTATGATAGTCATCATACACATGAACAAATCTGTACTCATAAGAAACAGTGGTATCAGATCATGAGACTTCTTAGGTTAAACATCCCATTCTTCACCTGGAAATCGAATCAAAGGATGTATAACAGAATCTTAGAAAAACACATGAAAACCTTAGAAGAATCAACCACTGAGGAAGAATCCGCCCCATCAGCAACTAGGATTAACACCCTAGAAAATCATCAGACATCAAATGAAACTGAGCACACATTCTCTCCTGCAAATCTAGAAAGCTCAGCTAATGATCTCTCTTCTACAAAAGAAGTTAGATCAGAAGAGTCCGAGAAAACAAAAAATGATCTCTCTTCTGTGGGAACAGAAGAAGTAAAATCTAGTCCTCCGGAACAACTTCTGAGTAAAGAAGAAGTAAACCCAGGATCTCTAGACCAGCTTCAACTTTACCCCTTTAGTAGATCATATTCTACACCCATCAGTACTTATGAACCTACCCTCACAATTATCATCAACCAGGATCCTCAAGTATATGTTCCAGTAAATCATCAGATTGACTGGGAGTCCTTCGAAAAAATGGTTGACAGAACCAATCCTTACCAACCAGTAGCCCAGAACTTAACTCAAATCCTCTCTAGTATCCTTCGGGATGAAAAGCTACCATCAAACCTTCTAAAACCATTAACTCATAAAGCCAAACAAATCCCCACCATGGATGGAATTTTCTTTCCAAAAACCTTTTCCAAAAAATTACAAAATCATAAAGGAAATAGGTATAAACAGTTTGACTCCCCCACTAGAAAATCTTCCCAAAAGAAAAATAAAAATCAATATCAAAAATACCAAAAATATTATAAAGAAAATCTCGATAGAAAATCCAAAAATATTTCCATAAAAGTTAAGATTAGGAAACCAAAACTTATCTGCCTTACTACTGGATATCTTACTCCTTTCTGTAAAATAAAGAATAATGGAAACAATATTATCCGTAATTGCCTATCTTCAAAAACTAATAAATTAAAAAATAAAAAAACAAAAAATATGGTAATAGCTATTCCTACTTCACTCGTAAGAACCTGCTATTACAACTATCAGCTTTGTCCTATTACGACTGATCAGATAGAAGTTATGCTTAGAATGATAAATCAAGTAGAAGACTCCAGTCTAAAACAACAGTTTCTCATTCAACTGCATAACATGATAAGACAAAATAATGAATCAAACCAACCGTCAGTTAATAAACCCTATATTAGGACTAACTTTCAGGAAGTCCTAGAATCAGTTCAAAAATCTCATAATCCTCATGAGATTAACCAACAAGATATTAGACAGGAGATCAAGAATCTTAAATCCGAATTAGCAGCCCTTAAAAAGGATAATCAGGATATTAAGGTTCATCTTCACGAATTAGATCAACAGATCTTGGTAGCCAACCTCAGAGAAAAATTAGAAAATTTTATCCCTGAACCAAGTACCCAGATTATTCAAACAGAATCTCCATTAGAACAATAGGATCTTGAACAAGATCATTCATTGTTCTTAAACACTATTAGCAGAATCTCTTATCAGAAGTGGTACATCAATATCACGATAAAAATCCATTCCTATACCATCAGTAGTGTTGCCTTATTAGATTCCGGAGCAGATATGAATTGCATCCAAGAAGGTTTAGTCCCTACAAAATATTTTGAGAAAACTAAAGAATCTCTAACGGCAGCAAATAATCATCAGCTTAATATCAAATATAAGCTTCCTTTAGCACATGTCTGTAATGATGGCGTATGCTTCTCCACTTCCTTCTTCTTAGTAAGAAGATTATCCACTCCCATCATATTAGGCAATCCATTCCTTCAACTTCTTTACCCCATGAAAGTTACAGAATCAGGAGTAGAAACTGAGTATTTAGGGAAACCTATCATATTCAAGTTTGCTTATCCAATTAAGCGCCGTGACATTCAACTACTCCAAAACGTATCAGTCCATCAGAAAATCCAGCTTCTTAGCAAACACATTAGTTCTCTTCAACAGGACCTCATTTTTAAACAAATTGAGGATACCTTGATCAGCCCTGAATTCCTCCATAGGGTTAAACAATTTCAAGAAGAATTAGAAAAAGAAGTTTGTTCTACCATTCCAAACGCTTTTTGGGATCGAAAGAAACATACTGTGGAATTACCCTATGAATCAGGATTCACAGATAAAAATATTCCCACTAAATCTAGGCCCATTCAAATGTCCTCCGAATTAGTGGAATATTGCAAAAAAGAAATCAGTGATCTATTAGCTAAAAAGCTTATCAGAAAATCAAAGTCTCATTGGTCTTGCTCTGCCTTTTACGTCAATAACAATGCTGAGAAAGAACGAGGAACCCCAAGATTAGTCATCAATTACAAACCCCTTAATCAGGCTTTGAAATGGATTAGATATCCCATTCCAAACAAATCAGATTTATTAAAAAGACTTTATCAGGCAAAAATATTCTCTAAGTTCGATATGAAATCAGGTTTCTGGCAGATTCAGATATCAGAAAAAGATAAGTATAAGACTGCATTTACAGTTCCCTTTGGTCAATATGAATGGAACGTAATGCCCTTTGGTCTTAAGAATGCCCCATCAGAATTCCAAAATATCATGAACGATATCTTCACTCTTTATAGCCTATTCACTATCGTTTACATCGACGATGTCTTAGTCTTCAGTGAAAATATTTATCAGCATTGGAAGCATTTGAGAACTTTCATGCATATCATTAAGAAAAATGGATTAGTTGTCTCAGCTCCTAAGATCAAACTCTTCCAAACAGAAATCAGGGTCTTAGGTCATATCATTAGAAACGGGACTATCATTCCCATCCAAAGATCTCTGGAATTTGCTCAAAAATTTCCAGATAAAATATCAGATAAAAATCAGCTACAAAGATTTTTAGGATCTCTTAACTATATATCAGACTTCTATCAGTATCTCAGACCCATCTGTAAACCACTTTTTGATCGCCTAAAAACCGATCCACCTCCTTGGACAGATGCACACACACATGCAGTCCAACAAATTAAGAAGCATGTTCATCATCTTCCTCTTTTACATATTTGTCATCCATCAGCATTAAAAATTGTGGAAACAGAT
The DNA here is from genome assembly GCA_036245055.1 of Diospyros kaki. Classification (NCBI taxonomy): domain Eukaryota; kingdom Viridiplantae; phylum Streptophyta; class Magnoliopsida; order Ericales; family Ebenaceae; genus Diospyros; species Diospyros kaki. Next base: position 23,589 of record BSEG01000003.1, read on the forward strand.
GCATCAGACTTAGGATACGGTGGCATCCTAAAACAACATTTTAATCAGCATGATCACCTGGTTAGGTATCACTCTGGTATTTGGAATCCTACTCAAGCGAAGTATTCTACTATTAAAAAAGAGATTTTATCCATAGTATTATGTATTATGAAATTCCAGGATGATCTCTTAAATCAAAAATTTTTACTTCGTATTGATTGCAAATCAGCAAAAGAAGTTTTACAAAAAGATGTCAAAAACCTTGCAGCTAAACAGATCTTTGCCAGCTGGCAAGCCCCTTTAGCCATCTTTGATTTTGACATTGAGTTTATAAAAGGAAATTCCAATTCCCTTCTTGACTTCTTGACCAGGGAATTCCTTCAAGGAAAACATCAGCATTAGCCCATCAGTCTATGGCCCAGATGCCATTAGACTCACATCCTGATCAGGCCCAGGGTAATGGTCTGGCTAGTCCACAGCAAACGGCTCGTGGTAAAGACATATCAAATCCGTTGGATTGGCTGGAGGCTTTGCCAAAAAGCCCATCAACCCGTAAAATGGTGGTCCGACGATCCCTACGGGACAGGTACTTGATGCATGATCCATCAGTTGGTCCATATCTCTTATTTGCTCCACCACCATATCAGTTTCTTATAGAATATAACAATTCTCATCCAAGTTATGTCTACGAAGAAATCAGTTATCAGATCAATCCATTAATATATCAGAGGATGGAAGAACGAAGGATCCAAATCATCCGAGAACTCAATCCAAGCAATCTTCCTTTACCCTTAGATATTATTAATAATATTGCAATAAGGGTTTGCACTAATGAATCATTAGATCAGTTATACTATGCTCTCCTTATCAAGGAAGAAGACGATTTATCTGTATAGGTGTCTAACAAAGTATATCGTTATTCTACCTTTAAACAAAGAAGAGCAGCTAAACGGACTAATCTACCATCAGCATCCACATCAAGAGGATTTTCCAAAGCAAAATAATTTTGCAGCTAAATTCTCCATCAGCCTTATCAAATTATCAGATCTATAGACTGTCCGATGCAGATCAACCCACATGCTGGTTTCAGATCATCATCCGTCAGCCTTATCAGAAGAATCTTCAGCTTCTTCACCTTATCTCTTTTGTGGAAAAATGACACGTAAGGACAGATTACTTTTGCTTTATACCAAGGTCAAAAGTGGTTATCCTTTCGCAAGACTTTGAAGCCACTACAAGACGAAGCTGAAACCTTATCCATCTGCTTTATCAAAAAGCATCTTCAGCTTTATCCATAATCTCATCTCTTCCGTGGAAAAATTGGCATGTGAAGACAAGGTACTATTCGCTTTTTCAACAAAGTCAAAAGTAGCCGTCCTTCCCATGACTTTTGAGGCCACTACGAGACGAAGCTAAAGACTCTCCATAATTGCTGGTTACTGTTGCGGGTACTGTAACGCTGTTATTACGCTACTATTTAGCACTGTTCAGCACTATGTAACACTGTACACCTTTTTACTGTACATTACTTTTTACTATTTGAGTCCTGTGTGATATTCTGTCGTTTGTAACCCCTTTTGTCTATAAAAGGGGAGTGTCTTAGCCTTTGCAACACACCAGTCGATACCCCAACTCTCTCTTCCATACTTCGATCCTTCTTAGATCACAAGTATGCTCTGCAGTTGCCTCTTTTGAGGAACCTCTGCATCAGAAAGTGGCTAAGTCCCCCTTTCTCTTTTCTTTTGTATGACCGTGTCCAGCTCTGGCTTCAGAGTCTGTAATCAGCTTGCAAGAGTCTTTGTACAAAGTGTGTTTGAATAAAGCTCTGTAAGTTTTTATATAAAGAAGTTTTTATGTTTGCATACTTCCACGTTTAAACTCTATTTTCGATTTTCATATATGCATGTTCTGACCTTAGAGGCGCATATTTTTATCTGTGAATCTTGATTCATAGGGTAATTCCACAGTATGTTTCTTTCGATCCCAAAAAGCGTTTGGAATGGTAGAACAAACTTCTTTTTCTAATTCTTCTTGAAATTGTTTGACCCTATGGAGGAATTCAGGGCTGATCAAGGTATCCTCAATTTGTTTAAAAATGAGGTCCTGTTGAAGAGAACTAATGTGTTTGCTAAGAAGCTAGATTTTCTGATAGACTGATATGTTTTGGAGAAGTTGAATGTCACGGCGCTTAATTGGATAAGCAAACTTGAATAAGATAGGTTTCCCTAAATACTCAGCTTCTACTCCAAATTCTGTAACTTTCATGGGGTAAAGAAGTTGAAGGAATGGATTGCCTAATATGATGGGAGTGGATAATCTTCTTACTAAGAAGAAGGAAGTGGAGAAGCATATACCATCATTACAGACATGTACTAATGGAAGCTTATATTTCATATTAAGCTGATGATTATTTGCTGCCGTTAAAGATTCTTTTGGTTTTCTCAAAATATTTTGTAGGGACTAAACCTTCTTGGATACAGTTCATGTCTGCTCCTGAATCTAGTAAGGCAACACTACTAATGGTATAGGAATGGATTTTTATCGTGATATTAATATACCACTTCTGATAAGAGATTCGACTAATGGTGTTTAAGAACAAGGAATGATCTTGTTCAGGGTCTGGTTGTTCTAATAGAGATTCTGTTTGAATGATCTGGGTATTTGGCTCAGGGATAAAGTTTTCTAATTTTTCTCTGAGATTAGTTACCAAGATTTGTTGATCTAATTCATGAAGATGAACCTTAATGTCCTGATTGTCCTTTTTAAGGGCTGCTAATTCAGATTTAAGATTCTTAATCTCCTGTCTAATGTCCTGTTGGTTAATCTCATGAGGATTATGAGAGTTTTGAACTAATTCTAGGACTTCCTGAAAGTTAGTCCTAATATAAGGTTTGTTAACTGATGGTTGGTCTAATTCGTTATTTTGCCGAATCATGTTATGCAGTTGAATGAGAAACTGTTGTTTCAGACTGGAGTCTTCTACTTGGTTTATCATCCTAAGCATAACTTCTATCTGATCAGTAGTAATAGGACATAGCAGATGATTGTAATAGCAGGTTCTTACGAGTGAAGTAGGAATAGCTGTTACTGTATTTTTGAATTTATTTTTTGATTTTTTATTTTTTGAAGGTAAATAATTACGGACAATAATATTTCCGTTTTTCTTTATTTTGCAGAAAGGAGTAAGATATCCAGTAGTAAGGCAGATAAGTTTTGGTTTCCTAATCTTAACTTTTCTGGAAATATTTTTGGATTTTCTATCGAGATTTTCTTTATAATATTTTTGGTATTTTTGATATTGATTTTTATTTTTCTTTTGGGAAGGTTTTCTGGTGGGGGAGCCAAACTGTTTATACCTATTTCCTTTATGATTTTGTAATTTTTTAGAAAAGGTTTTTGGAAAGAAAATTCCATCCATGGTGGGGATCTGTTTGGCTTTATGGGTTAATGGTTTTGGAAGGTTTGATGGTAGCTTTTCATCCCGGAGGATACTAGAGAGGATTTGAGTTAAGTTCTGGGCTACCGGTTGGTAAGGATTGGTTATGTCAACCATTTTTTTGAAGGATTTCCAGTCAATCTGAAGATTTACTAGAACATAGACTTGAGGATCCTGGTTGATGATAACTGTGAGGGTAGGTTCATAAGTACTGATGGGTGTAGAATATGATCTACTAAAGGGGTAAAGTTGAAGCTGCTCTAGAGATCCTAGGTTTACTTCTTCTTTACTCAGAAGTTGTTCCGGAGGACTAGATTTTACTTCTTCTGTTCCCACAGAAGAGAGATCATTTTCTGTTTTCTCGGACTCTTCTGATCTAACTTCTTTTGTAGAAGAGAGATCATTAGCTAAGCTTTCTAGATTTGCAGGAGAGAATGTGTGCTCAGTTTCATTTGATGTCTGATGATTTTCTAGGGTGTTAATCCTAGTTTCTGATGGGGTGGATTCTTCCTCAGTGGTTGATTCTTCTAAGGTTTTCATGTGCTTTTCTAAGATTCTGTTATACATCCTTTGATTTGATTTCCAGGTGAAGAACGGGATGTTTAACCTAAGAAGTCTCATGATCTGATACCACTATTTCCTATGAGTACAGATTTGTTCATGTGTATGATGACTATCATAGTACTCTCGGAAGACCCTATTTTCTTCTTTGAAGAAATCCTTTTTAAGTAATGGAAAGTCTATTTCAAAAGGTTCTTCAAGATTCAGCTGATAAGGTGGAGTCTCTTTATCAAAGGCTGATATGTAAGACATCTGGGTTTTCATACTAGGAAGTCTCTGGTTACCTACCTCCTTGTTATCCCCATATTGTTCAGGTTTTCCTATAGTCTGTTCTGATCTAGAGTGATCGGACCGAGGAGTGGACATCGGCTGGTTTAAAGGATTGTGCCTGTGTGAATTTATGATGAGTCGTTTGAGTAGGTCTATAGTTGGTGCTATGGTTTCCCTCCAGTATCACGCATTAAAACGGCAACAAATCTCATTTATCAAAATGCCTAGGCTGCTCTCACTTCGGGTCAAGAAACACGAACAACCAACCCCCGATCCTAGCTCCCCACAACTACATCCACAACTCAGCACCCCGCACAGTCCCCCCGAAACCAGACGCCTATCCCCTTGGCTCTGATACCAAATGCGCCTCTATGGTCAGAACATGCATATATGAAAATCGAAAAATAAAAGTTTAACGTAGATGCATGCATACAGAAAACTTCTTTATATAAAAACTTACAGAGCTTTATTCAAACACACTTTGTACAGAGACTCTTGCAAGCTGATTACAGACTCTGAAGCCAAAGATGGACACGGTCATACAAAAGAAAAGAGAAAAAGGGACTTAGCCACTTTCTGATGCAGAGGTTCCTCAGAAGAGGCAACTGCAGAGCATACTTGTGATCTAAGAAGGATTAAAGTATGGAAGAGAGAGTTGGGGTATCGACCGGTGTCCTTCAAATGACCTAGACTCTTCCCTTTTATATACATAAGGGATTACAAATGACAGAATATCACACAGGATTCAAACAGTAAAAAGTAATGTATAGTGAAAAGGTGTACAGTGTTACATAGTGCTGAACAGTGCTAAACAGTAGCGTAATAATAGCGTTACAGTACCCGCAACAATAACCAGCAATGATGGAGGGTCTTTAGCTTCGTCTCGTAGTGGCCACAAAAGTCATGGGAAGGACGGCTACTTTTGACTTTGTTGAAAAGCAAATAGTATCTTGTCTTCACATGCCAATTTTTCCCACGAAAGAGATGAGATTATGGATAAAGCTGAAGATGCTTTCTGATAAAGCTGATGGATAGGATTGGAGGGACTTCAGCTTTGTCTCGTAGTGTCCTTAAAGTCATGCGAAAGGATGGCTACTTTTGACTTTGGTATAAAGCAAAAGTATCTTGTCCTTCCATGCCATATTTTCCACAAAAGAGATAAGGTGAAGGAAAAGCTGAAAATTCGGCTGACAGATGATGATCTGAAACCAGCATGTGGGTTGATCTGCATCGGACAGTCTGTTGATCTGATAATTTGATAAGGCTGATGGAGAATACCTGCTGCAAATTATTTTGCTTTGGAAAATCTCCTTTGTTAGGGTTGATATGTGCTGACGTTGAAGCAGACGACTTGGATTCTCTGGCTGCTTTACTTTGATAAATTTTATCAAATATTTGTGTCATTGAATTGCCTTCTTCCTTGAGAAGTAGAGCATAGGCTATTTCATCTAATGATTCAGTGGTGCAAACCCTGATAGCAATGTTATTAATTATCTCTAAAGGTAGAGAAATATTGCTTGGATAGAATTCGCAGATAATCTGGATCCTTCGTTCTTCTATCTTCTGATAGATTAATGGGTCAATCTGATAATGGATTTCTTTAATGACATAATTTGGATAAATGTCAGCTGATGAATTATAGTACCTGTCCCGTAGGGATCGTTGGATCACCATTTTATGGGTTGATGGGCTTTTTGGCAAAGCCTCCAACCAATCCAACGGTTTTGATATGTCTTTACCACGAGCCGTTTGCTGTGGACTAGCCAGACCATTTCCCTGGGCCTGATCAGGTTGTGAGCCTGATGGCATCTGGGCCATAGAATGATGGGCTAATGCTGATGTTTTCCTTGAAGAAATTCCCTGGTCAAGAAGTCAGGAAGGGAATTGGAATTTCCTTTGATAAATTTAATGTCAAAATCGAAGATGGCTAAAAGGGCTTGCCAGCGGGCAAAGATCTGTTTAGCTGCAAGGTTTTTGACATCTTTTTGTAAAACTTCTAATCAATACGAAGTAAAAAATTCTTGATTTAAGAGATCATCCTGAAATTTCATAATACATAAAACGATGGATAAAATCTCTCTTTTAATAGTAGAATACTTCGCTTGAGTAGGATTCCAAATACCAGAGTGATATCTAACCAGGTGATCATGCTGATTAAAATGCTATTTTAGGATGCCACCGTATCCTAAGTCTAATGCATCTGTTTCCACAATTTTAAATGCTGATGGATCACAAATATGCAAAAGAGGAAGATGATGAACATGCTTCTTGAACTGCATGTGTGTGCGCATCTGTTCAAGGAGGTGGATCAGTTTTTAAACGATCAAAAAGTGGTTTACAGATGGGTCTGAGATACTGATAGAAATCTGATACATAGTTAAGGGATCCTAAGAATCTCTGTAACTGGTTTTTATCTGATATTTTGTCTGGAAATTTTTGAGCAAATTCCAGAGACCTTTGAATGGGAATGATAGTCTCGTTTCTAATGATATGACCTAAGAACCTGATTTCTGTTTTAAAGAGTTTGATCTTAGGAGCTGAGACCACTAATCCATTTTTCTTAATGATATGGATGAAAGTTCTCAAATGCTTCCAGTGATGATAGATATTTTCACTGAAGACTAGGACATCATCGATGTAAACGATAGTGAATAGACTATAAGGAGTGAAGATATCGTTCATGATATTTTGGAATTCTGATGGGGCATTCTTAAGACCAAAGGGCATTATGTTCCATTCATATTGACCAAAGGGAACTGTAAATGCAGTCTTATACTTATCCTTTTCTGATATCTGAATCTGCCAGAAACCTGATTTCATATCGAACTTAGAGAATATTTTTGCCTGATAAAGTCTTTTTAATAAATCTGATTTGTTTGGAATGGGATATCTAATCCATTTCAAAGCCTGATTAAGGGGTTTGTAATTGATGACTAATCTTGGGGTTCCTCGTTCTTTCTCAGCATTGTTATTGACGTAAAAGGCAGAGCAAGACCAAGGAGACTTTGATTTTCTGATAAGCTTTTTAGCTAATAGATCACTGATTTCTTTTTTGCAGTATTCCACTAATTCGGAGGACATTTGAATGGGCCTAGCTTTAGTGGGAATATTTTTATCTGTGAATCCTGATTCATAGGGTAATTCCACAGTATGTTTCTTTCGATCCCAAAAAGCGTTTGGAATGGTAGAACAAACTTCTTTTTCTAATTCTTCTTGAAATTGTTTAACCCTATGGAGGAATTCAGGGCTGATCAAGGTATCCTCAATTTGTTAAAAATTGAGGTCCTGTTGAAGAGAACTAATGTGTTTGCTAAGAAGCTAGATTTTCTGATGGACTGATACGTTTTGGAGAAGTTGAATGTCACGACGTTTAATTGGATAAGAAAACTTGAATATGATAGGTTTCCCTAAATACTCAGTTTCTACTCCTGATTCCGTAACTTTCATGGGGTAAAGAAGTTGAAGGAATGGATTGCCTAATATGATGGGAGTGGATAATCTTCTTACTAAGAAGAAGGAAGTGGAGAAGCATACACCATTATTACAGACATGTGCTAAAGGAAGCTTATATTTGATATTAAGCTGATGATTATTTGCTGCCGTTAAGGATTCTTTGGTTTTCTCAAAATATTTTGTAGGGACTAAACCTTCTTGGATGCAGTTCATATCTTCTCTGGAATCTAATAAGGCAACACTACTGACGGTATAGGAATGGATTTTTATCATGATATTGATGTACCACTTCTGATAAGAGATTCTGCTAATAGTGTTTAAGAACAAGGAATAATCTTGTTCTAGATCCTGTTGTTCTAATGGAGATTTTGTTTGGACGATCTGGGTAGTTGGCTCAGGGATAAAGTTTTCCAATTTTTCTCTGAGATTGGTTACCAAGATCTGTTGATCTAATTCATGAAGGTGAACCTTAATGTCCTGATTGTCCTTTTTAAGGGCTGCTAATTCAGATTTAAGATTCTTAATCTCCTATCTAATGTCCTGTTGGTTAATCTCATGAGGATTATGAGATTTTTGAACTGATTCTAGGACTTCCTGAAAGTTAGTCCTAATATAAGGTTTGTTAACTGATGGTTGGTCTAATTCGTTATTTTGCCGAATCATGTTATGCAGTTGAATGAGAAACTGTTGTTTCAGACTGGAGTCTTCTACTTGGTTTATAATCCTAAGCATAACTTCTATCTGATCAGTAGTAATAGGATATAGCAGATGATTGTAATAGTAGGTTCTTACAAGTGAAGTAGGAATAGCTATTACTATATTTTTGAATTTATTTTTTGATTTTTTATTTTTTGAAGGTAAATAATTACGGACAATATTATTTCCGTTTTTCTTTATTTTGCAGAAAGGAGTAAGATATCCAGTAGTAAGGCAGATAAGTTTTGGTTTCCTAATCTTAACTTTTCTGGAAATATTTTTGGATTTTCTATCGAGATTTTCTTTATAATATTTTTGGTATTTTTGATATTGATTTTTATTTTTCTTTTGGGAAGGTTTTCTGGTGGGGGAGCCAAACTGTTTATACCTATTTCCTTTATGATTTTGTAATTTTTTGGAAAAGGTTTTTGGAAAGAAAATTCCATCCATGGTGGGGATCTGTTTGGCTTTATGGGTTAATGGTTTTGGAAGGTTTGATGGTAGCTTTTCATCTCGAAGGATACTAGAGAGGATTTGAGTTAAGTTCTGGGCTACCGGTTGGCAAGGATTGGTTCTGTCAACCATTTTTTCGAAGGATTCCCAGTCAATCTGAAGATTTACTAGAACATAAACTTGAGGATCCTGGTTGATGATAACTGTGAGGGTAGGTTCATAAGTACTGATGGGTGTAGAATATGATCTACTAAAGGGGTAAAGTTGAAGCTGCTCTGGAGATCCTGGGTTTACTTCTTCTTTACTCAGAAGTTGTTCTGGAGGACTAGATTTTACTTCTTCTGTTCCCACAGAAGATAGATCATTTTCTGTTTTCTCGGACTCCTCTGATCTAACTTCTTTTGTAGAAGAGAGATCATTAGCTGAGCTTTCTAGATTTGCAGGAGAGAATGTGTGCTCAGTTTCATTTGATGTCTGATGATTTTCTAGGGTGTTAATCCTAGTTGCTGATGGGGTGGATTCTTCCTCAGTGGTTGATTCTTCTAAGGTTTTCAAGTGTTTTTCTAAGATTCTGTTATACATCCTTTGATTTGATTTCCAGGTGAAGAACGAGATGTTTAACCTAAGAAGTCTCATGATCTGATACCACTGTTTCCTATGAGTACAGATTTGTTCATGTGTATGATGACTATCATAGTACTCTCGGAAGATCCTATTTTCCTCTTTAAAGAAATCCTTTTTAAGTAATGGAAAGTCTATTTCAAAAGGTTCTTCAAGATTCAGCTGATAAGGTGGAGTCTCTTTATCAAAGGCTGATATGTAAGACATCTGGGTTTTCATACTAGGAAGTCTCTGGTTACCTACCTCCTTGTTATCCCCATATTGTTCAGTTTTTCCTATTGTCTGTTCTGATCTAGAGTGATCGGACCGAGAAGTGGACATCGGCTGGTTTAAAGGAGTGTGCCTGTGTGAATTTATGATGACTCGTTTGAGCAGGTCTATTAGTTGGTGCTATGGTTTCCCTCCAGTATCACGCATTAAAACGGCAACAAATCTCATTCATCAAAATGCCTAGGCTGGGCTCGCTTCGGGTCAAGAAACACGAACAACCAACCCCCGATCCTAGCTCCCCACAACTACATCCACAACTCAGCACCCCGCACAGTCCCCCGGAAACCAGACGCATATCCCCTTGACTCTGATACCAAATGCGCCTCTAAGGTCAGAACATGCATATATGAAAACCCTAAACCCTAAACCCTAGGAAGTCTCTGGTTACCTACCTTCTTGTTATCCCCATATTGTTCAGTTTTTCCTATAGACTGTTCTGATCTAGAGTGATCGGACCGAGGAGTGGACATCGGCTGGTTAAAAGGAGTGTGCCTGTGTGAATTTATGATGAGTCGTTTGAGCAGGTCTATTAGTTGGTGCTATGGTTTCCTTCCAGTATCACGCATTAAAACGGCAACAAATCTCATTCATCAAAATGCCTAGGCTGTGCTCGCTTCGGGTCAAGAAACACGAACAACCAACCCCCAATCCTAGCTCCCCACAACTACATCCACAACTCAGCACCCCGCACAGTCCCCCCAAAACCAGACGCCTATCCCCTTGGCTCTGATACCAAATGCGCCTCTAAGGTCAGAACATGCATAAGAAAATTGAAAAATAAAAGTTTAACGTAGATGCATGCATACAGAAAACTTCTTTATATAAAAACTTACAAAGCTTTATTCAAACACACTTTGTACAGAGACTCTTGCAAGCGGATTACAGACTCCGAAGCTAGAGCTGGACACGGTCATACAAAAGAAAAGAGAAAGGGGGACTTAGCCACTTTCTGATGCAGAGGTTCCTCAGAAGAGGCAACTGCAGAGCATACTTGTGATCTAAGAGGGATCGAAGTATGGAAGAGAGAGTTGGGGTATCGACCGGTGTGTTGCAAAGGCTAAGACACTCCCCTTGTATAGACAGAAGGGGTTACAAACGACAGAATATCACACAGGACTCAAACAGTAAAAGTAATGTACAGTGAAAAGGTGTACAGTGCTACATAATGCTGAACAGTGCTAAACAGTAGCGTAATAATAGCACTACAGTACCCGCAATAGTAACCAGCAATTATATAGGGTCTTCAGCTTCGTCTTGTAGTGGCCTCAAAAGTCTTGCGAAAGGATGGCTACTTTTGACTTTGGTGAAAAGCAAAAGTATTCTGTCCTTATATGCCATATTTTCCACAAAAGAGATAAGGTTATGGATAAAGCTGAAGATGCTTCTGATAAGGCTGATTGACAGATGTCGAGTTAATCTGTAACTGGCTGATGGAGGATCTCTGCTGCAAAATTATTTTGCTTTGGAAAATCCTCTTGATGTGGATGCTGATGGTAGATTAGTCCGTTTAGCTGCTTTTCTTTGCTTGAAGGTAGAATAACGATATACTTTGTTGGACATACGTACAGTTAAATCGTCTTCTTCCTTGATGTGGAGAGCATAGTATAACTGATCTAATGATTCATTAGTGCAAACCCTTATAGCAATATTATTAATAATGTCTAAGGGTAAAGGAAGGTTGCTTGGATAGAATTCCCGGATGATGTGAATCCTTCGTTCTTCCATCCTTTGATAGATTAATGGATCAATCTGATAACTGATTTCCTTGTAGACATATCCTGGAAGAGGATCTGCATACTTCACAAAGAACTGATATGGTAGTGGAGTGAACAAGGGATATGGACCAACTAATGGATCACGCATTAAGTACCTGTCCCGTAGGGATCGTCGGATCACCATTTTACGGGTTGATGGGCTTTTTGGCAAAGCCTCCAGCCAATCCAACGGATTTGATATGTCTTTACCACGAGCCGTTTGTTGTGGACTAGCCAAACCATTACCTTGGGTCTAATCAGGTTCTGAGCCTGATGGCATCTGGGCCATAGACTGATGGGCTAAAGTTGATATTTTTCTGGTCAAGAAGTCATGAAGGGGATTTCCTTTGATAAATTCAATGTCAAAATCAAAGATGACTAAAAGGGCTTGCCAGCGGGCAAAGATCTGTTTAGCAGCAAGGTTTTTGACATCTTTTTGTAAAACTTCTTTTGCTGATTCACAATCAATACGAAGTAAAAATTTTTGATTTAAGAGATCATCCTGAAATTTCATAATACATAATACTATGGATAAAATCTCTTTTTTAATAATAGAATACTTCCCTTGAGTAGGATTCCAAATACCAGAGTGATATCTAACCAGGTGATCATCCTGATTAAAATGTTGTTTTAGGATGCCACCGTATCCTAAGTCTGATGCATCTGTTTCCACAATTTTTAATGCTGATGGATGACAGATATGCAGAAGAGGAAGATGATGAACATGCTTCTTAATTTGTTGGACTGCATGTGTGTGTGCATCTGTCTAAGGAGGTGGATCGATTTTTAATCGATCAAAAAGTGGTTTACAGATGGGTCTGAGATACTGATAGAAGTCTGATAAGTAGTTAAGGGATCCTAAAAATCTCTGTAACTAATTTTTATCTGATATTTTGTCTGGAAATTTTTGAGCAAATTCCAAAGATCTTTGGATGGGAATGATAGTTCCGTTTTTGATGATATGACCTAAGAACCTGATTTCTGTTTGGAAGAGTTTGATCTTAGGGGCTGAGACAACTAATCCATTTTTCTTAATGATATGGATGAAAGTTCTCAAATGTTTCCAATGCTGATAGATATTTTTACTGAGGACTGAAACACTATAGATTATAAGGAGTGAAGATATCGTTCATAATATTTTGGAATTCTGATGGAGCATTCTTAAGACCAATAGGCATAACGTTCCATTCGTATTGACCAAAGGGAACTGTAAATGCAGTCTTATACTTATCTTTTTCTGATATTTGAATCTGCCAGAAACTTGATTTCATATCGAACTTAGAGAATATTTTTGCCTGATAAAGTCTTTTTAATAAATCTGATTTGTTTGGAATGGGATATCTAATCCATTTCAAAGCCTGATTAAGGGGTTTATAATTGATGACTAATCTTGGGGTTCCTCGTTCTTTCTCAGCATTGTTATTGACGTAAAAGGCAGAGCAAGACCAAGGAGACTTTGATTTTCTGATAAGCTTTTTAGCTAATAGATCACTGATTTCTTTTTTGCAGTATTCCACTAATTCGGAGGACATTTGAATGGGCCTAGCTTTAGTGGGAATATTTTTATCTGTGAATCTTGATTCATAGGGTAATTCCACAGTATATTTCTTTCGATCCCAAAAAGCGTTTGGAATGGTAGAACAAACTTCTTTTTCTAATTCTTCTTGAAATTGTTTAACCCTATGGAGGAATTCAGGGCTGATCAAGGTATCCTCAATTTGTTTAAAATTGAGGTCCTGTTGAAGAGAACTAATGTGTTTGCTAAGAAGATGGATTTTCTGATGGACTAATACGTTTTGGAGAAGTTGAATGTCACGACGTTTAATTGGATAAGAAAACTTGAATATGATAGGTTTCCCTAAATACTCAGTTTCTACTCCTGATTCCGTAACTTTCATGGGGTAAAGAAGTTGAAGGAATGGATTGCCTAATATGATGGGAGTGGATAATTTTCTTACTTAGAAGAAGGAAGTGGAGAAGCATACACCATCATTACAGACATGTGCTAAAGGAAGATTATATTTGATATTAAGCTGATGATTATTTGCTGCCGTTAAGGATTCTTTGGTTTTCTCAAAATATTTTGTAGGGACTAAACCTTCTTGGATGCAGTTCATATCTGCTCCGGAATCGAGTAAGGCAACACTACTGATGGTGTAAGAATGAATTTTTATTGTGATATTAATATACCACTTTTGATAAGAGATTCTGCTAATAGTGTTTAAGAACAAGGAATGATCTTGTTCTAGATCTTGATCTTCTAATGGAGATTCTGTTTGGACGATCTGGGTACTTAGTTCAAGGATAAAATTTTCTAATTTTTCTCTGAGGTTGGTTACCAAGATCTGTTGTTTCAGACTGGAGTCTTCTACTTGGTTTATTATCCTAAGCATAACTTCTATCTGATCAGTAATAATAGGATATAGCATATGATTGTAATAGCAGGTTCTTACGAGTGAAGTAGGAATAGCTATTACTGTATTTTTGAATTTATTTTTTGATTTTTTATTTTTTGAAGATAAATAATTACGGACAATATTATTTCCGTTTTTCTTTATTTTGCAGAAATGAGTAAGATATCCAGTAGTAAGGCAGATAAGTTTTGGTTTCCTAATCTTAACTTTTCTGGAAATATTTTTGGATTTTCTATCGAGATTTTCTTTATAATATTTTTGGTATTTTTGATATTGATTTTTATTTTTCTTTTGGGAAGGTTTTCTGGTGGGGGAGCCAAACTGTTTATACCTATTTCCTTTATGATTTTGTATTTTTTTGGAAAAGGTTTTTGGAAAGAAAATTCCATCCATGGTGGGGATTTGTTTGGCTTTATGGGTTAATGGTTTTGGAAGGTTTGATGGTAGCTTTTCATCCCGAAGGATACTAGAGAGGATTTGAGTTAAGTTCTGGGCTACCGGTTGGTAAGGATTGGTTCTGTCAACCATTTTTTCGAAGGATTCCCAGTCAATCTGAAGATTTACTGGAACATAAACTTGAGGATCCTGGTTGATGATAACTGTGAGGGTAGGTTCATAAGTACTGATGGGTATAGAACATGATCTACTAAAGGGGTAAAGTTGAAGCTGCTCTAGAGATCCTGGGTTTACTTCTTCTTTACTCAGAAGTTGTTCCGGAGGACTAGATTTTACTTCTTCTGTTCCCACAGAAGAGAGATCATTTTCTGTTTTCTCGGACTCTTCTAATCTAACTTCTTTTGTAGAAGAGAGATCATTAGCTGAGCTTTCTAGATTTGTAGGAGAGAATGTGTGCTCAGTTTCATTTGATGTCTGATGATTTTCTAGAGTGTTAATCCTAGTTTCTGATGGGGTGGATTCTTCCTTAGTGGTTGATTCTTCTATGGTTTTCATGTGTTTTTCTAAGATTTTGTTATACATCCTTTGATTTGATTTCCAGGTGAAGAACGGGATGTTTAACCTAAGAAGTCTCATGATCTGATACCACTGTTTCCTATGAGTACAGATTTGTTCATGTGTATGATGACTATCATAGTACTCTCGGAAGATCCTATTTTCCTCTTTGAAGAAATCCTTTTTAAGTAATGGAAAGTCTATTTCAAAAGGTTCTTCAAGATTTAGCTGATAAGGTGGAGTCTCTTTATCAAAGGCTGATATGTAAGACATCTGGGTTTTCATACTAGGAAGTCTCTGGTTACCTACCTCCTTGTTATCCCCATATTGTTCAGTTTTTCCTATTGTCTGTTCTGATCTAGAGTGATCGGACCGAGGAGTGGACATCGGCTGGTTTAAAGGAGTGTGCCTGTGTGAATTTATGATGAGTCGTTTGAGCAGGTCTATTAGTTGGTGCTATGGTTTCCCTCCAGTATCACGCATTAAAACGACAACAAATCTCATTCATCAAAATGCCTAGGCTGCGCTTGCTTTGGGTCAAGAAACACGAACAACCAACCCCTGATCCTAGCTCCCCACAACTACATCCACTACTCAGCACCCCGCACAGTCCCCCCGAAACCAGACGCCTATCCCCTTGGCTCTGATACCAAATGCGCCTCTAAGGTCAGAACGTGCATAAGAAAACTGAAAAATAAAAGTTTAATGTAGATGCATGCATACAGAAAACTTCTTTATATAAAAACTTACAGAGCTTTATTCAAACACACTTTGTACAGAGACTCTTGCAAGCTGATTACAAACTCTAAAGCCAGAGCTGGACACAGTCATACAAAAGAAAAGAGAAAGGGGGACTTAACCACTTTCTGATGCAGAGGTTCCTCAGAAGAGGCAACTGCAGAGCATACTTGTGTTCTAAGAGGGATCGAAGTATGGAAGAGAGAGTTGGGGTATCGACCGGTGTGTTGCAAAGGCTAAGACACTCCCCTTTTATAGACAGAAGGGGTTACAAACGACAGAATATCACACCGAACTCAAACAGTAAAAGTAATGTACAGTGAAAAGGTGTACAGTGCTACATAGTGCTGAACAGTGCTAAACAGTAGCGTAATAATAGTGCTACAGTACCCGCAACAGTAACCAACAATTATATAGGGTCTTCAGCTTCGTCTTGTAATGGCCTCAAAAGTCTTGCGAAAGGATGGCTACTTTTGACTTTGGTGAAAAGCAAAAGTATTCTGTCCTTATATGCCATATTTTCCACAAAAGAGATAAGGTTATGGATAAAGCTGAAGATGCTTCTGATAAGGCTGATTGACAGACGTCGAGTTGATCTGTAACTGGCTGATGGAGGATCTCTGCTGCAAAATTATTTTGCTTTGGAAAATCCTCTTGATGTGGATGCTGATGGTAGATTAGTCCGTTTAGCTGCTTTTCTTTGCTTGAAGGTAGAATAACGATATACTTTGTTGGACATACGTACAGTTAAATCGTCTTCTTCCTTGATGTGGAGAGCATAGTATAACTGATCTAATGATTCATTAGTGCAAACCCTTATAGCAATATTATTAATAATGTCTAAGGGTAAAGGAAGGTTGCTTGGATAGAATTCCCGGATGATGTGAATCCTTCGTTCTTCCATCCTTTGATAGATTAATGGATCAATCTGATAACTGATTTCCTTGTAGACATATCCTGGAAGAGGATCTGCATACTTCACAAAGAACTGATATGGTAGTGGAGTGAACAAGGGATATGGACCAACTGATGGATCACGCATCAAGTACCTGTCCCGTAGGGATCGTCGGATCACCATTTTACGGGTTGATGGGCTTTTTGGCAAAGCCTCCAGCCAATCCAACGGATTTGATATGTCTTTACCACGAGCCGTTTGTTGTGGACTAGCCAGACCATTATCTTGGATCTGATCAGGTTGTGAGCCTGATGGCATCTGGGCCATAGACTGATGGGCTAAAGTTGATATTTTTCTGGTCAAGAAGTCATGAAGGGGATTTCCTTTGATAAATTCAATGTCAAAATCAAAGATGACTAAAAGGGCTTGCCAGCGGGCAAAAATCTGTTTAGCAGCAAGGTTTTTGACATCTTTTTGTAAAACTTCTTTTGCTGATTCACAATCAATACGAAGTAAAAATTTTTGATTTAAGAGATCATCCTGAAATTTCATAATACATAATACTATGGATAAAATCTCTTTTTTAAAAATAGAATACTTCGCTTGAGTAGGATTCCAAATACCAGAGTGATATCTAACCAGGTGATCATCCTGATTAAAATGCTGTTTTAGGATGCCACCGTATCCTAAGTCTGATGCATTTGTTTCCACAATTTTTAATGCTGATGGATGACAGATATGCAGAAGAGGAAGATGATGAACATGCTTCTTAATTTGTTAGACTGCATGTGTGTGTGCATCTGTCCAAGGAGGTGGATCGGTTTTTAATCGATCAAAAAGTGGTTTACAGATGGGTCTGAGATACTGATAGAAGTCTGATAAGTAGTTAAGGGATCCTAAAAATCTCTATAACTGATTTTTATCTGATATTTTGTCTGGAAATTTTTGAGCAAATTCCAGAGATCTTTGGATGGGAATGATAGTTCCGTTTTTGATGATATGACCTAAGAACCTGATTTCTGTTTGGAAGAGTTTGATCTTAGGGGCTGAGACAACTAATTCATTTTTCTTAATGATATGGATGAAAGTTCTCAAATGTTTCCAATGCTGATAGATATTTTTACTGAAGACTAAAACATCATCGATGTAAACTATAGTGAATAGATTATAAGGAGTGAAGATATCGTTCATAATATTTTGGAATTCTGATGGAGCATTCTTAAGACCAAAAGGCATAACGTTCCATTCGTATTAACCAAAGGGAACTGTAAATGCAGTCTTACACTTATCTTTTTCTGATATTTGAATCTGCCAGAAACTTGATTTCATATCGAACTTAGAGAATATTTTTTCCTGATAAAGTCTTTTTCTAATTCTTCTTGAAATTGTTTAACCCTATGGAGGAATTCAGGGCTGATCAAGGTATCCTCAATTTGTTTAAAATTGAGGTCCTGTTGAAGAGAACTAAGGTGTTTGCTAAGAAGCTGGATTTTCTGATGGACTGATACGTTTTAGAGAAGTTGAATGTCACGACGTTTAATTGGATAAGAAAACTTGAATATGATAGGTTTCCTTAAATACTCAGTTTCTAAGCCCTAGACCCTAGACCCTAGACCCCAAACCCAAAACCCCAAACCTTAACCCTAAACCTGAAACCCCAAACCCTAAACCCCAAATCCCAAAACCCTAACCCCTAAAACCCTAAACCCCAAATCTTAAACCCTAAACCCCAAACCCCAAACCCTAAACCCCAAACCCCAAACCCTAAACCCCAAACCCTAAACCCTAAACCCTAAATCCTAAACCCTAAACTCTAAACCCTAAACCCTAAACCCTAAACCTTAACCCCTAACCCCTAAACCCCAAACCCCAAACCCCAAACCCTAAACCCTGACCCCTAAACCCTGACCCCTGAACCCTGACCCCTGACCCCTGACCCCTAACCCCTAACCCCTAAACCCTAAACCTTAAACCCTAATTCCCAAAACCAAAAACCCTAAAAACCCTAAACCCTGAACCCTGAACCCTGAACCCCAAACCCCAACCCCAAACCCGAAACTCAAAACCCCAAATGTTATACCCCGAGAGCCTAGAGAAGTTAGTATATATCGAGGATTGTGTAAGAAAGGAAACTACCTTTTGGGCTGAATGTAGGCAAGGAACTCCCAAGTTAAGCGTGCATGACCTGGGGTAATCTAGGGATGGGTGACCCCCCTGGGAAGTTCGCGTAGGGCCATCAGGGTAAGTTGTTCATGTCCTTCCTATCGCTCGACCGGGATGTTTTGTATCAGAGCCGACCCACGAGTCTCTAAGCGCGGTGGTGGGGCAAACCTCAACGAGGAGGTTGAATCTCGAAGGGGGAGTGTGTAGCCCCATGCCCCAAACCCCAAGCTCCAAGCCCTAAACCCCAACCCTAACCCCTAAGCCCTAACCCCTAAACCCTAAACCCTAAGCCCTAAACCCCTAACACCTAAACTCATAACCCCTAAACCCTAACCCCAAACCCCAAATTTGAAACCCGAAACCCAAACCACTATTCTCGAACCCCGAACCCCTAACCGCTAAACCCCAAAACCAAAAATCCCAAAAACCCTAAATCAAAAACCCTAAACCCTAATCCCTAAAATCAAAAACCCTAAAAACCCTAAACCCTGAACCCCGAACCCGAAACCCCAACCCCAAACTCGAAACTCAAAACCCCAAATGTAATACCCCGAGAGCCAGAGAGGTTAGTATATATTGAGGATAGTGTAAGAAATGAAACTACCTTTTGGGCTGAATGTAGGCAAGGAACTCTCAAGTTAAGCGTACTTGACCTGGGGTAATCCAGGGATGGGTGACCCCCCTGGGAAGTTCGCGTAGGCCCATCAGGGTATGTTGTTCATGTCCTTCCTATCGCTCGACCGGGATGTTACAGATGGTATCAGAGCCGAACCACGAATCTCTGGGCGTAGTGGCGGGCCAAACCTCAGCGAGGAGGTTGAATCCCGAAGGGAATGTGTGTAGGCTCCTATGGGGGGTACGTGTAGGCACCTTAGGCGAATCCCATATCGGCCATGCAAGGGGGGAGATCTGGGACCGGTTGTAAGGTCGCATGACGAGGACGTCATGTGCCTAAGGGGGGGAGAATGTAATACCCCGAGTGCCTAGAGAAGTTAGTAGATATCGAGGATAGTGTAAGAAATGAAACAACGCAAACTGGATATCTTTTGGGCTGAATATAGGCAAGGAACTCACAAGTTAAGCGTGCTTGACCTGGGGTAATCCAAGGATGGGCAACCCCTCTTGGAAGTTCGCGTAGGTCCATCAGGGTAAGTTGTTCCTATCCTTCCTATCGCTCGAGCGGGATGTTACCCTTAACCCCTATGCCCTAATCCCGAAACCCCAAACCCAAAACCCCAAACCCTAAACCCTAAATGATTGTAATAGACATATGCTTTACAATATGCACTATTCTAACCTCATTATAGATAATCTTGTTTCTAACTTTGTCTTTTTTTATATGATTCCACATTGACCATAACATTTTCATCTTAGTTATGTTCATATCTTACTCATAATTAGCATGTCTACCTATCATTTTGCACCATACAACAAAAATGGTCTTATAGTAGCTTAATATAACCTTCCTTTTAGCTTTAAAGGGATTTTATGATTGCATAAAATTTTACCATCCTACACTATTTTTATAAATAACATCTTCAATAACCTTTTTTGTTTTTTTAAAAAAGATAATGGATTCAAGATTTCTAAAGTGATATTTTCTAAGAATTACTTTTGTTTTCATTTATCACCACCATATTATCAACACTTATATTTTCACTATAATTACATTCCATATATTCAATTCTTAAAACCTTTGAATTATAAGGTATTCCTATATAATTTGAGTTTAATATTCACCCCCCCCCTTTTTTGTCTCATCTATTAAGAGAATATCATTTGAAAATAACATATAGTAAGACAACTCATCTTTATGTTTTCAGTGAGTTTGTCTATAAAAAAGTAAAGAGTTAAGAGTTCACTATAGATTCTTGATATATAATCTAACTATATGTTTAGAAATGCCTTCGTATTTCCTCTATAAGTCGTAACACATGTTTTTGCACAATGATATTTGTCTTTTATAACCTATTTATAAGTAATTAAGAATATTTTATTCTCTAAATCCCTCCACGATACTTCTTTGAGAAGTTTTAAGCTTTTTTCAAGTCTATGAACATCGTCTACAAATCCTCTAAACCCTAAACCCAAAACCCTGAAAACCCTTAAAGCCCTAAGCCTTAAGCCCTGAACCCTAAACCCCTAACCCTAAACCCCTAATCCTTAAACCCCTAACCCCTAACCCCAAACCCCAAATCCCAAACCCAAAACCTGAAACTCGAACCCGAACCTCGAACCCCTAACCCCTAAACCCCAAAACCAAAAACCTCAAAAACCATAAACCCAAAACCATAAACCCTAAACCCTAATCCCCAAAACCAAAAACCCCAAAAACCCTAAATCCTAAACCCTAAACCCCAAACCCCGAACCCGAGACCCCAACCCCAAAACCCGAAACTCAAAACCCCAAATGTAATACCCCGAGAGCCTAGAGAAATTAGTATATATTGAGGATAATGTAAGAAAGGAAACTACCTTTTGGGCTAAATGTAGGCAAGGAACTCCCAAGTTAAACGTGCTTGACCTGGGGTAATACAGGGATGGGTGACCCCCTTGAGAAGTTCATGTAGGACCATCAGGGTAAGTTGTTCCTATCCTTTCTATTGCTCAAGCGGGATGTTACAGGTGGTATCAGAGCCTACCCTCGAGTCTCTAAGCGCGGTGGTGGGGTAAACCTCAGCGCGGAGGCTGAGTCCCAAGGGGGGGTGTGTAGGCCTCTATGGGGGGTGCGTGTAGGCACTTTAGGCGAATCCCACATCAGCCATACAATGGGGAGATCTGGGACCGATTGTAAGGTCGCATGACGAGGACGTCATGTGCTTAAAGGGGGGAGAATGTAATACCCCGAGAGTCTAGTGAAATTAGTATACATCGAGGATAGTGTAAGAAAAGAAAACAATACCAGCTAGATATCTTTTGGGCTGAATGTAGGCAAGAAACTCCCAAGTTAAGCGTGCTTGACCTGGGGTAATTCAAGGATGGGTGACCCCCTTGGGAAGTTCGCGTAGGTCCATCAGGGTAAGTTGTTCCTGTTCTTCCTATCGCTCGAGCAAGATGTTACACCAAACTCGAAACTCCAAAACCTTAAAACTAAAAACCCCAAAAACCCGAAACCCCAAACCCCAAAAAACCCTAAAAACCCCGAACCCTGAATCCTGAATCCTGAGTCCTGAGCCCTGAACCCTAAACTCTTGGAGTAGATTGCAAGTTTTATTTGTAATTAATTGTAATTAGTAGGGGTATTTTAGACTTTGTAATAGTAAGTTATTTCCCCTAGGAAGATCCGCCTCTCTAGTTTATAAATAGAATAGTGCGGAGGCCAAAATAGATTATCAATCATATTGTCATTCCATTCTCTTTCGTTCAAGTATAGTGAGAAAAGAGAAAGACCTATGATAAAATAGTTCTTAGAGTCTTTTCATGTAAGTATTGTATTTATGAGGAAAGAGAAGGAGAGTGAGGGAGTCTTGTACTGATTTTTTGAAGTTCTTAATGGATTGTTCTCATTTTGGAGTGTTGGATGTAGTGTCATTTTTATGGCAAGAACCAGGGTAAATCAGCTGTGTTGTATTGGTTTGTTTTTCTAATCTCTTTTACATTCCGTTAAATATTTACTTTCTAATATTGTGAATGTATTGTAATTTGTTTCTGTGAAAATATTGAGTAATTCTTGTTCCATATTAGTGTTCAGTTTCAACAGGTGCAAGTATTAACTAATGAATAAACTTGTATCTTTAATTTAAATTGAATGGATATAAGTTGATGTACCCGGAAAGATGAAGGCAGACAAAGCGATAGTAAGGAAGCAAAAAAGACCCCCTTGGCTAGGCCAAGGGGGCCATGCCGAGTGACCAAGCCGAGTGGCTAAGGCCACTCGGCGTGGTCGAATGGCCAAGGCCACTCGGCCTAACCGAGTGGCCACCACTCGACCTGACCGAGTGGCCAAGGCCACTCAGCAACAAGCGAGAAAGACCCCCTACCCGAGTGGGGGTCACCCGACATCGCCAGGAGACTCTTCATGATTCAGCCCATGGGCCCCGAGAATTCTGAAATGGGCCCCGGATTCCCTCCGAAAATATCGTGAGATTTCTCTCTCTCCTCCACTATAAATACAAGACCCAATTTTCATCACAAGGTACGCTATTTTGAGCAATTAAAGTACGATTTCATATTTTCTCTCGAGATCTAATTTAAGCATCGGAGGGTTTGCGTGGGGACCCTCACCCGCGCCTTGACGGTGCTCTCGTTTTGTAGGTCTCTCGCCATCATCGAGGCCTCTCGTCATACCAAGGCCTCCCGTCACTCTGAGGCCTCCCGTCACTCCGAGGTCTCTCGTCGCTCTGAGGCCTCCCGTCACTCCGAGGTCTCCCGACACTCTAAGGCCTCCCGTCACTCCGAGGTCTCTCGTCACTTCTAGGCCTCCCGACACTCCGAGGCCTCCCGTCACACTAAGGCCTCCCGTCGCTCCGAGGCCTCCCGTCATTCCGAGGCCTCCTGTCACTCCGAGGTCTCCCGACACTCTAAAGCCTCCCGTCACTCCGAGGCCTCTCGTCACCTTAAGGCCACCAGATCACTTTTGGCCACCAGATCATCTTGAGGCCACCAGATCATCAGCTCCCAAGATCATCAGCCCACAATATCATCAACCTGTCAGACCATCAGCTCCGTCGGTTTATCAGACTTGGAACTCCACCAGATCCAATTCCTCGTCTGAATTTTCATCAGTGAAGGCACGACTTCCGAGACTCTTGCGTCTATCCTCAATTAAAATAGATTGTTGTATTTTGGCAACAACAATTGGCGCCGTCTGTGGGAAACGCAAGACAAAAAGTCAACTTAAGAATGGCAAACACCCGTGGACACCGACAAACTCTCTCTCAAGGCGTAGAAACACATCTACCACCACGAAACACTCAGCAACAGGGAGCACCTCCTGCCCCACATAATGCTCAACCTGAAGGAGACGACCACTCCATCCCGCAGGTGGGGAACCAAACAGTCCCATCGCCACTACTTATCAGCTCAAGGCCACCTCCTACTGATCAAGCTGGGGCTTCACGACAGCCATCACATACGGTACCGTGGGAAGAGTACGAAACATTGAGACAACAACACATTGAGGGCATGCAATCACTTTGAGACATGGATGGTATCCTCCAAGGTATGATGCCTGTGGGGACGTTACCTGATACTCTGAAAAAGTTTATGCCATCCCCAGAACCTCAACCCGAAGCAGGGGCCGATTCCTACCAAGAAGCTACTCCCGATTCTCATTCTCGATCTACGCCAAGACGAGGGGGTAGGCCTAGGTCACCACTTCCAAGGAAGAACCCTCATTCCGTACCGCGAAGAAATGAAAACCCCAGAATGGAAAACAGGACTAGAAGCCCTCAAAGACGAAGGTATCATGAAACAGTGGGCAGTACCCCAACAAAATATGACAATCAGACAACAGCTACTGTGAGGGATGATATGAAACGAGTAGTAGAAGAAGTGCTTGAACGGAAAAAGTTGATCCCTGCAACAAAAGAGCACCAACGAAAAAAAAATTCCTTTTACGACAGATATATTGGAGAGGCCGCTGCCTCGAAAATTCAAAATGCCATAAATCACCCTCTACTTCGGAAAAGATGACCCATATGATCATGTTCAGAACTATGAGTCACTAATGATGTTGCATGGATGGGATGACGACATAATATGTCGAGCATTTTCCTTAACACTGTCAGGACATGCTCGAACATGGTTTAACAGTCTTCTAGAATCCTCTATTTTCTCGTTTGGGCATCTTAGGACAGAGTTTACCAAAGCTTTTGTGATTAACAGTTGGAGGAAAAAGGATGCCACCTATTTGCTCAGTATACGACAAGGGAATAAGGAATCCTTACGATAATTTGTGGATAGATTCCGTAATGCCACCCTTGAAATCCCTGACTTGCCGGCCCAAGTGGCAGTGTCTGCTATGCTCTAAGGGACGCGCCTCGCCTCTCTACAGGAGTCACTTTCTTTAGACCCCCAACATCCCTAGCCGATCTATTTGTCAGAGCGAACAGGTATATCCTCCACACTGAAATTATGAGGAATGTGGTAGGGAATGAAGACAAAGAAAAGAAGAGAAAGGAGCGAGAAGGGGAAGAAGAGTCTATCCGACGACAAGAAAGAGTTAGGCGTCCAGATGTACCTAAACCTCTCTTTAATCATTATACTCGGCTTCTACAGCCCCGATCAACTATATTAGCTGCAGTTAAGGGAGAAGGACTCCTTAAACTACCCCGCAGAGTTGACCGACCTATGGGAAAAAATCAAGGAGAGTATTGCAGATATCACCGAACTAGGGGGCATTCCACTGATCATTGCCGAGAACTGAAGAACCAGATTAAGATACTCATCCGTGAAGGGCACTTACAAAGGTATGTGAGAAAGGAAGAAGAAGAAGAAAACAGGGAACCCCGACAAAGGGAAGACAGGCGTGATGGACATGAAAGGCCAAACCCAAGGCAACAAGAGAGAGGAAGAGATCATCGACAAGATACTCGTGTAGACAATGAGCCGACTCAACAGGCCATTCACGTTATTTCAGGGGGGAAACCCTAGGAGGAGACACATCAGCCTCCCGAAAGGCATATGCACGTCAAGCCTACCAAGTTAACTCAGTAATGGAAGTAAGAGACGATGAAGAGCCTATCACCTTTGCCCCAACTGATCGAGGCGATATAATACTCCCACATGATGATCCCATGGTTATCTCAGCAGTCGTGGCCAAGCACCCCATTAGCAGAATTTTAGTGGATAGTGGCAGTTCTGTCAATTTGATTTACTGGAACTGCTTTGAACAAATACATTTATCCCATGATTGATTGAAGAAAGTATCCTCACCTCTGTATAGCTTTACTGGAGAAGCGGTACCAGTTGCGAGATCTATTCAACTACCTATCACGTTAGGTGAAGACCCCTAACTTGTAACTCGACAAGCGAATTTTATGGTGGTTAAAACTTCCTCGGCGGCATACAATATGATCTTGGGACGCCCATTACTCAACGATTTAAGGGCCGTGGTATCCTCCTGCTACCTATTGATGAAATTCCCTACACCCGCTGGGGTCGGACAGGTTAGAGGAGATCAAAAGAAGGTACGAACTTGCTATGTGTCGTCTACAAAAGGGAAAAGAGCTGAAGAAACTTTATCCATAGCCGAGAAAGCTATACATAAATCTTTGGAGGAAGGAGCTGCACGTAAACCTCAACCTATTGAAGAATTAGAAGTAATATACCTGAGTGAATCAAATTCTGAGAAAGTGGCGTATGTGGGATCCCAGCTTCCGAAACATGTGAAAGAAGAAATCACCAGATGCTTGCGAGAAAATTCAGACGTGTTCGCTTGGAAACCGAAAGATATGCCAGGGATTAGTCCCGAAGTAATGAGCCATCACTTGAATGTGGATCCCCACTTCAAACCAGTCCGACAAAAGAAGCGAAACATTACCCCTGATAGGCTACATGCGCTAGAAGATGAGGTTGACAAACTACGAAAGGCAGGTTTCATTCGAGAAGTATTATATCCAGAATGGTTGGCCAATGTTGTTATGATCCCGAAACCCAATGGAAAATGGCGTGTTTGTGTGGATTTCACTAATCTCAATAAGGCGTGCCCCAAAGACTCCTACCCGCTACCACGGATCGACCGCCTCATGGACGAAACATCTGGATACCAATTTTTAAGCTTTTTGGATGCATTCTCAGGATACCATCAAATAAGAATGTACCCTCCAGACCAGGAAAAGACGTCATTCATCACTGAAAAAGGGACATACTGCTACCAAGTCATGCCTTTTGGACTTAAGAACGCCGGAGCCACTTATCAGGGCATGGTGAATAAGGTCTTTAAAAAACTGCTGGGCGACACAATGGAAGCCTATGTTGACGACATGATAGTGAAAAGTCGAGAAAATGAATCCCATGTAGAAAAGCTAACGCGGGTGCTTGGGGCCTTTAGGCAATACAACATGCGGTTAAATCCAGCGAAATGTGCATTTGGAGTACAATCGGGAAAATTCTTAGGATACATGATCACACAAAGAGGAATCGAGGCTAACCCTGAGAAAATTCAAGCAATATTGGATATGGAACCACCCGCGTCAACTAAAGAAGTTCAGCGATTGACAGGACGAATGGCAGCCCTAGGACGCTTTCTCTCCAAGTCTACCGAAAGGGAGCTGCCCTTCTTGCGAACATTAAGAGCAGGGAAAAAGTTTGAGTGGACAGAACAGTGTCAAAAATCATTTGAAGCATTAAAAGAATATTTGAAATGAGTTCCACTGTTAACACGACCGAAAACTAGAGAGACGTTATACTTGTACTTGGGGGTCAGTGATGAAGCCATCAGTGCGGTATTAATCAGGAAAGAGGGACAGGTGGATCGACCAATATATTATGTCAGCAAGGTATTACAAGGCCCCGAGACATGTTACCCCATGGCGGAAAAAATGGCATTGGCCCTACTAAATGCATCCAGGAAGTTGAGGCCATACTTCCAGGCCCATTCAATTATCGTACTTACAGATCAGCCTTTGCGAAGTATTTTACAAAAACCCAAATGTTCAGGTCGCCTTACCAAATGGTCCATTGACTTTATTGTGGAATGCACTCACTCTAGTAAAGCAGGAGAAAACAAGCAAGCAGTATGGTTGTTGTTTGTTGATGGAGCATCTGGTTCACAAGGAAGCGGAGCGGGAATAGTACTAGTATCCCCTGAAGGAGAAACGATGGAATATTCTCTGCGATTTACTTTTTCAAGTACCAACAATGTGGCTGAATATGAAGCCTTAATCGCCGGAATGAGGATAGCAAAGAAATTGGAGGTAACACGATTAGTTGCCCATAGTGATTCTCAATTAATTGTGCAGCAATTTCAGGGACAATTTGAAACCAAAGAACAAATAATGGCTCAGTACTTGCGTAAAGTCAAAGACCTGGCCCAAACATTCCAGAGCTTCGAATTAACACAAATAAACAGATCTCTTAATGGGCACGCTGATGCCTTATCTAAATTAGCATCCACCAGAGAAATAACAGGAAGAGCAGTATTTGTGGAAATGTTACACCATCCAAGTATTGAAGAAAAAGAAGTATTGTGCATTGAGACAAGAACAGACTGGAGATCGCCCTTCTATCGTTATCTCACTAACAATGAATTGCCAAACGACCCACAAGAAACGAGAAGGCTTAAGATGCGGGCTTCAAGATTTACTATCATAGATAGGATGTTATATAAGAGAGCTTACACTACACCTCTTCTCAAATGTCTAGGCCCTCAAGAGCCGAATATATCCTAGCAGAAGTTCATAGTGGAATGTGTGGGGAACATCTGGGAGCAAGAGCTCTGGCAACCAAAATATTAAGAGCTGGTTTCTTTTGGCCCACACTAAGGTCAGATGCGCTAAAGAAAGTCAAGGCATGTGACAAATGCCAACGACATGCTCCAGTCCAATATGCCCCGATATCCCAGCTGCAGCCTGCGTTCCAACCTATACCCTTCGCTCAGTGGGGCTTGGATATTTTGGGACCTTTCCCTCAAGCGCCCGGGCAAAGAAAGTTTTTAATAGTAGCTACTGACTATTTCACCAAATGGATTGAAGCTAAACCGTTGGCCACTATTACAGCACGAAAAGTAGAAGCGATGGTATGGAAAAACATTGTTTGACGATTTGGAATACCCAGAATCATCGTCACGGATCATGGGAAACAATTCGATTGTGACTCTTTTAAAAAATTTTGTGACAATCTAGGGATTCAACTAAGATTCGCCTCGGTGGCGTACCCCCAAGCCAATGGGCAAGCTGAGGTCAGTAACCGAACCATATTACATGGCTTAAAAACTCGACTTGAAGGAGCCAGAGGCACATGGGCAGATGAGCTACCCACCATTTTATGGGCTTATCGGACGACTAGTAGAGTCACTACTGGAGAAACTCCATTCAATCTTGTATATGGGACAGAAGCCTTAATCCCCATAGAAATTTCAGCAAAGTCCCTAAGGTTAATAGCATATGAAAAGGAGGATGGTGTGAGGAATTCTGAAGCATTGTGAGAAAATTTGGATATGATTGAAGAGCAGAGAGATAACGCTGCCATGAAGATAACCGCATATCAGAGAAGAATAGCCAGTTATTTCAATTCTCGGGTTAACAATAGACCCATGAAAGAAAGAGATTTAATACTTCGGAGATCTGTCGTAACCAACGCGTTAAGGGAAGATGGAAAGCTACGAGCCAATTGGGAAGGACCATATCGTATCCTAAAGCTGATCGGACCCAACACTTGCATTTTACAAACTCTTGAAGGAGACACCATGGGAAAAACATGGAATCTGAATTATCTGAAGTTGTATACAAACAATGTACCTGAGCAACTATCTGCAATAATATAAAGTCCTGAATTGGACCATGGACGTAGGCACACTTTGCCGAACCACGTAAAAATGCTTGTGTCTGTATGATTGCCATTTTATTTTTGCAAAAATGCGATCGAGCCCGTTGTCCCGCCTATGGCCCAGCAACGAGGTAAAATTCGATCAAGCCCGTTGCCCCGCCCATGGCCCGGCAACGAGGTCAAACGCGATCGAGCCCGTTATCCTGCCTATGGCCCGGCAACGAGGTAAAATTCGATCAAGCCCGTTGCCCCGCCCATGGCCCGGCAACGAGGTCAAACGTGATCGAGCCCGTTATCCCGCCTATGGCCCGGCAACGAGGTGAAATTCGATCAAGCCCGATGCCCCCCATGGCCCGGCAACGAGGTCAAACGCGATCGAGCCCGTTGTCCTGCCTATAACCCGGCAATGAGGTAAAATTCGATCAAGCCCGTTGCCCCGACCATAGCCCGGCAACGAGGTCAAACGCGATCGACCCCGTTGTCCCGCCTATGGCCCGGCAACGAGGTGAAATTCGATCAAACCCGTTGCCCCGCCTATGGCCCGGCAACGAGGTCAAACGCGATCGAGCCCGTTGTCCCGCCTATGGCCCGGCAACGAGGTAAAATTCGATCAAGCCCGTTGCCCCGCCCATGGCCCGGCAACGAGGTCAAACGCGATCGAGCCCGTTGTCCCGCCTATGGCCTGACAACGAGGTAAAATTCGATCAAGCTCGTTGCCCCGCCTATAGCCCGGCAACGAGGTCAAACGCGATCGAGCCCGTTGTCCCGCCTATGGCCCGGCAACGAGGTAAAATTCGATCAAGCCCGTTACCCCGCCCATGGCCCGGCAACGAGGTCAAACACGATCGAGCCCGTTGTCCTGCCTATGGCCCGGCAACGAGGTAAAATTCGATCAAGCCCGTTGTCCCGCCTATGACCTGGCAACGAGGTAAAATTCGATCAAACCCATTGCCCCGCTTACAACCCGACAACGAGGAAAAATACGCTCAAGATCACCACATTGTGCATAATTCAAAAACGAAAGAGATGTCTTGGCCTCATATTAGAGACGACAGCCAGGGATAACCAACGGCGGCAATGAAAAAGTAAATCAAGCAATAAAAGAACAAGGCACGTCGGATAGGACCAAGAAGAAAATATTTCATTGATAAAGCATAGTTCTCTTACAAAAAAAAAGAGGAGCAGCAGCAATAGCAAAAAACGAACTACAATGAGGACCTACTCACGGGA
Organism: Diospyros kaki; assembly: GCA_036245055.1. Classification (NCBI taxonomy): domain Eukaryota; kingdom Viridiplantae; phylum Streptophyta; class Magnoliopsida; order Ericales; family Ebenaceae; genus Diospyros; species Diospyros kaki. The sequence continues at coordinate 53,901 of BSEG01000003.1, forward strand.
ACGAGATCTGCGAGACGAACGCCGAGTAGATCCAAAAGACACAACAGGAACCTCAGGAGACCCTGTGGGAAGTTCCCCTTCCTCAGCCTCGGCCGTATGAGGAAAGTCTTCAACAATTGCGCCAGAAGCTTCTTCAATGACTCCGGATCGGCCGTCGCGCTTCCTTCCCCACTCTTAAAAGGAAACGGATCCCAGGGGCCCGTCAAATTATCCAAATCGTCCACCAAGTAAGAGTCTAAATAAGAAAAAGGACTCAGGGGCTCATTTGGTTCATACTGACGCCAATCCACTTCATGAGAATCCTCAACCTCGGGGGTAAGAAAAAGTTCAGGAAAACTCTCTCCTGGGCGCTGAGACTCCAAATGGGTGCGAGCCAGATAAAAGCCATATTTCAGGAATCCTGAAGTATATTTTTCTTTCCTTTTCTGACAATCTTTCGAGAGACGATATTCCTTCACCGCTTGAGCTCGAATCTCCCGGGCATCCCTACGGCTTATCTTCAATTCAGACAGGCGTAAGGAGTGCTCTTGCATGAGCGCTTCGTGTCGCGCCGCCAACTCCACATTCTTTTGCTCTTTAGCTCCAAGCTTAGAATGTAAATCTTGATTCTCCTTGTGAAGGCTCGAGCTACCAGCGAAAGCCTCAGACAATCGATTATTCATACGCCCAATCTCTTCCTCTGCATTCTTCATCCCAAGCTCCACCCAACGAGCGCGTCCCTTTAGCACTTGATGCTCATCATTCCATGAAGTTTGGTGTCACCTCCAATCTGACATCTGGGCCTCTACCTGCTCACGATAGGCCCTGTCCATGGCATTAGAAGCGACCATCCCCTGGACCCCTTGCACTAGAAGCCGCTCTACCTCATCTCTGGTTTGGGCATAGTTGCCACCAATAAACCGTCGTTCTTCTCGAGGGAGAATAGTAGAATAAATGAGACGAGCACCAATTCCTGGTTCAGTGACGGAGTCTGTCTCTAATACGCCAGGAGAAACTTCAAAGTCCCGACCAATGAGTTTCCTACCATCTCCAAGAATCATAGTATGTCTCATATCCCCCGGAGGGGGAAGTATAGGAGGTGGCCTCAATGACTTCTCGCCTTCAAGACGACGACGATCTTTCCTATTAGGAATAACAGGATGGCGACATTCTTCCTCCACTCGGGCCATATCACCGGCAAACCGAGAGGACGAACTTCGTCCCCCTCGAGAATCAGGAGCGGGAGAGGGGATGTTGACTGCTTCTTCAGGAAAAGATGGAGGACTTTCTGTATGAGAAGGAATCTCAGCACTCGAGGGGCCACTTCTCGGGCGACGCCGCCTTTCCACCCCTGTGGGAGAAACGCCAGCAGGCCTGCGAGATCGAGGAGGACGAGAGCTTGTAGCTCCCTCAATACTTGGGGGAGGAACCCCGGATGACGTCGTAGCACGCGCCTCCTCTTCACGTTGGAGTCTACGCTGCTCCCTCAACCGACTCACTCCAGCCATCTCTGCAAAATTCAACACGAAGAAAAACCTTCAATATAGAAAGAATAAATACAATAAAGAAGAAAAGAAGGCAATGTCAAAAATATATTCTACCCCCATGAGTGTTTTCCTCCTGAGGATCAAAATGAGGATGCGAAGACGATTTAGGCATTCCCATCTCCTCCACCTCGACTCCTTCCATTTCCTGGTTGGATAGTGTAGAAGACTGAAGAGGAGCAGTTGGTGTTACGAGCCCCCAGCCCGCGGCTCTGAAATTCTCCACCGTCAAGAGGCTCATCAAATCGACGGGGCCTTGTGCTGTCAGCATCTCTACAAGACGACGATATACACCCCGAACTTCCTTACAAGGAGGGAACCCTTGGCTGGCATCCTGATGATTCCAGTATAGAGGTGCATCCCAGGTAGGCGGAGGTCCTATCACTATCCATCGCACTTCAAACCAATTGATTTTATTTGGAAGAGCATTGAACAGCTCGGAGCCCGAAACATTTTGGAGTGTATAAACGGCACGGTTCTTACTAGCTCTTCGCAATCGATAAAAACAACTGAAAAGCATCAAGGAATGGCGTACATCCCTCTGCTGGCAAAGCACAGAAAAACCGACCATCTGGGCCCAACCATTAGGGTGAAGTTGGGCAGGAACAATCTGATAATGACGTAACCATGCCATAGCGAAAGGTGGAAGGGGAAAGCAGAGCCCCACCTCGAACGAAGCAAAGTGAATTCCCAGGGAGCCCTCATCTACTTGAGAAGGATCCGGCTTGTCAAGGCGAGGGTACCTCACCATAAAACCAGAAGGTGTGGCATCATAAATCTTCTCGAAAGCATCATATCGAAGTCGAGAGCTTGAAGTATCAGGGATGTGCGCGGGGCTAGGGGGTGATGCCGGTCTTCTCCTCGACATATTCAAGAAATTCGAAACCGTTACCTGGTTACAAGAGAAAAGACGAAAGGTCACAGCGAACAAAACACCTGCACAAAAGACAAAAAACATTAGTACAAGGCAGAAGAAAGAAGCTATCGAAGAAAAATCAGGCGATTAAAGGCATAAAAGGATGAGAGAAGGCCGAAGCCACTCGGCCACAACCGAGTGAGGGGCCACTCGGTCATGACCAAGTGGCCTCGGCCGAAAACACGGCCACTCGGTCATGACCGAGTGGCCTCGGTCGAAAACATGGCCACTCAGTTATGACCGAGTGGCCACTCGTCACCCACCACGGCCACTCGGTCATAGCCGAGTGGCCCCTTGTCGCACACAAGGCCACTCGGTCATGACAGAGTGGCCTCTAAATCACTCCCTTCCATCAACGAAAACGAGATGTGGCCTAGAAAACGTGTCGAGACCTGAGAGAATTCGAGTTTGAAAGTGACACGCTTGAGAATTGAATGAAGACTTGACTTCCTATTTATAGGAGCTCAAAAATGTGAAAAACACCAAAGTTTCCAAAAAGATAAAGAAAACGAAGAATAAAAGCACACAAATGGTCTGCCAAAGAAAAACAAAGAAGACAAAAAATCATGTTGCAAAATTCCAGGAAACTTATACTCTTTTACCCGACCTCTCAACTAAAAGAGCAGGAGCAATTGATGTACCCGGAAAGATGAAGGCAAACAAAGTGACAGCAAGGAAGCAAAAAAGACCCCCTTGGCTGGGCCAAGGGGGCCATGCCGAGTGACCAAGCCGAGTGGCCAAGGCCACTCGGCATGGTCGAGTGGCCTGGCCCCTTGGCCTGACCAAGTGGCCAAGGCCACTCGGCAACAAGCGAGAAAGACCCCCCACCCGAGTGGGGGTCACTCGACATCGCCGGGAGACTCTTCGTGATTCAGCCCATGGACCCCGAGATTCCCTCCGAAAATATCGCGAGATTTCTCTCTCTCCTCCACTATAAATACAAGACCCAATTTTCATCACAAGGTACGCTATTTTGAGCAATTGAAGTACGATTTCATATTTTCTCTCGAGATCTAATTTAAGCATCGGAGGGTTTGTGCGGGGACCCTCACCTGCGCCCTGACGGTGCTCTCATTTTGTAGGTCTCTCGCCATCATCGAGGCTTCTCGTCATACCAAGGCCTCCCGTCACTCCGAGGCCTCCCGTCACTCCGAGGTCTCTCGTCGCTCCGAGGCCTCCCGTCACTCTGAGGCCTCCCGTTACTCCGAGGTCTCCCGACACTCTAAGGCCTCCCGTCACTCCGAGGTCTCTCGTCACTTCTAGGCCTCCCGACACTCCGAGGCCTCCCGTCACACTAAGGCCTCCCGTCGCTCCGAGGCCTCCCGTCACTCCGAGGTCTCCCGCCACTCTAAGGCCTCCCGTCACTCCGAGGCCTCTCGTCACCTTGAGGCCACCAGATCACTTTTGGCCACCAAATCATCTTGAGGCCACTAGATCATCAGCTCCCAAGATCATCAGCCCACAAGATCATCAACCTGTCAGACCATCAGCTCCGTCGGTTTATCAGACTTGGAACTCCACCAGATCCAATTCCTCGTCTGAATTTTCATCAGTGAAGGCACGACTTCTGAGACTCTTGCGTCTATCCTCAATTAAAATAGATTGTTGTATTTTGGCAACAACACAAGTATTTTGATCAAATCCGTCACCTTTCCTACCACTAATTGATTAATCAAGTATCTAGTTCTAGGCTTGTCTTTCCTGTAAAAATAAATTATGAATCTCTGAAACATTGTAAAGCAAGCTCCTAAATTATTTTAAACAAAATCCTCTCTGAATAGTTCAATTTTTAAAAACAAAAACAAAAAAAAACATGTTAATGCTGCAAGCAACTTGATAATGGGCCCTTTTTTAGTACAAATAAAAATTGGGCCTTTACATGCAATCTGTCCTATGAAAACTTTGGCCAAAATTGAGAAAAAGTTCCAAAAGGTCCATCTTCCCATTTTTCTCAGGGTTCATCAATCACAAGGCCTGATAAGAATTAGCCACTTCAACAGATTGTCGAGTATCATCTCCTCTTATACTAGCTTGAACAAATTTATTCACATTTTGAAGGCAGAAACTAACATCAAACATGAATACTTACATAAAAATAACTATAGCTTAAGGGACGAGAGTGCAGAGTTTCAAGTTTGAACCCCTCAAGTAGGCTACAATCTGCCCTTTGTGACTTGATTGCATCAGCTTACACACTTGGTAAGAGAAGAAGACTTACAAGATGAGATTCAAAGGGGGCATATAAAGAAAACACCATTTTGAGATGGAGAGTTTTGGGAACAGGCTTCTGGCAGACTGGCACAAGACTGTAATAGACGTATTGTAAGGCCCGCTTCCGAATACTCTAAAAGAGGTCCTTACATAGATGATATAGAAAAAAACTGAACTCAACTCATTTCATTTCTAGCAGCGAAAATTTAAATAAGATTTAATTTCATTCCCAACATCTCATAACTCTAGGCTCGATGGCCATACAAAAGTGATATGCCCTGTAAACATGGAGAATCACAAGACCTAAAAAATAGTCTCGAGACATGGACATGAAGCCCAAAGGCCCAACAGGTTGTAGGAGATCAAGGAAGTAATCCGAAGGAGCAAGAGGTCGAGCCGAGACCAGGTGGGGAGGGCCCACTCGGTTATGCCAAGTGGGTACAACACTGCCTTAGTTTTTCAGTAATAACTTTCTCATACAAGCTCCGATTGAGCTGATTCAAAGTTCTATGGAAAGATCAGAGAATTATATACAACTTTCATGTTTTGAGTTTTGATAGATTCTGGCTTAATCAAGGGGTAAATCGGGTATGAAGTTGATGCACCTACACTATGAAGGCTCGGAGTTAAGCATTGAAAGAAGATGGACTCGAACCAAGTCAAAAGGGCAAAAGAAGGCATAACCGAGTGGCCCCCCACTCATTCGGGCAAAAGAAGACATGACCGAGTGGCCACTCGGTTATGACCGAGTGGCCACTCGCTATTTATGACCCACTCGGTTTTGCCAAGTGGGTATGACACTACTTCAGTTTTTCGGCCATAACTTTCTCATAAGAGCTCCGATTGACCTAATTCAAAGTTCTATGGAAAGCTAAGAGAATTATATACAACTTTTATGTTTTGAGTTTCAAGAGATTCGAGTTAAATCATCATGAAAATAGATAATTAAGTTGAGGTATGTGAACCACTCAAAACCAAGCCAAGGAAAATGGGAGAAGAATGCTTGGTCGAGTGGGCTTGGGCCAGTCTCTCCTCTTTTCCCTCTCGGATGGGCCGCAAAATCATCAAAATGGGCCGCGAGATTCTCGCACATCTTCTCTCTCTCTTCCGCTATAAATACGAGATCATGCCTTCATCACAAGGTACGCTATTTTGAGCAATTCAAGTACGATTTGATATTTTCTCTCGAGATCTAATTTAAGCATCGGAGGGTTTGCGCGGGGACCCCCACCCGCGCCCTAACGGTGCTCTCATTTTGTAGGCCACTCGGTCACCAGGTCACTCGATCACCAAGGCCACCCGGTCACCAGGCCACTCGGTCACCATCAGGGCCACTCGGTCACCCGGCCACTCGTTCGTCACAAGATCACTCGTCACTCCGAGACCTCTCGTCACCTTGAGGTCTCCCGTCACTCCGTGGCTTCCCGTCGCTCCGAGGCCTCTCGTCACCTTGAGGTCTCCCGTCACTCCGTGGCTTCCCGTCGCTCCGAGGCCTCTCGTCACCTTGAAGCCACCAGATCGCTCCGAGGCCTCTCATTACCTTGAGGCCACCCGATCGCTCCGAGGCCTCTCATCACCTTGAGGCCACCAGATCATTTTGAGGCCGCCAGATCATCAACCCACAAGATTATCAGCTCATCAGACCATCAGCTCTGTTGGTTTGTCAGACCTGAGACTCCATCAGATCCAATCCCTCGTCCAGATTTTTCATCAGTGAAGGCACGACTCCCGAGATACTTGCGTCTGTCCGCAATTAAAAAATAGATTGTTGTATTTTGGCAACAACAATTGGCGCCGTCTGTGGAAACGCAAGACAAAAAGTCAACTCAAGAATGGCAAACACCCGTGGACACGGACGAACTCTCTCTCAAGGCGTTGAAACACGCCTACCACCACGAAACACTCAGCAACAGGGAGCACCTCCTCCCTCACATAATGCTCAACCTGAAGGAGGTGACCACCCCATTTCCCCCAGCACGCAAGTGGGGAACCAAACAGTCCCACCACCACTACTTATCGGCTCAAGGCCGCCGCCTACTGACCAAGCCGGGACTTCACGACAGCCACCACGCACAGTCCCATGGGAGGAGTATGAAGCATTGAGACAAGAACACGTTGAGGGCATGCAAGCACTTCGAGACATGGCTGGTATTCTCCAAGGTATGATGCCAGTAGGGACGTTGCCCGATACTCTGAAAAAGTTTATGCCACCCCCAGAACCTCAGCCCGAGGTAGGGGCCGATTCCTACCAAGAAGCTACTCCCGATTTTCATTCTCGACCTACGCCTCGACGGGAGGGCAGGCCTAGATCGCCACCACAAAGAAAGAACCCTCATTCTGTACCCCGAAGAAATGAAGACGCAAGAATGGAAAACAAAACCAGAAGCCCTCAAAGACGGAGGTATCATGAAACAGTGGCCAGTACGCCAACAAGACATGACAATCAGACAACAGCCACTACGATGGATGATATGAAAAGAGTAGTAGAAGAAGTGCTCGAACGAAAAAAGTTAATCCCTGCAACAGAAGAGTACCAATGAAGAAAATGTCTTTTTACGACCGATATATTGGAGAGAATCCACCTCTAGACAATGAACCAGTTCATGAGCCCATGCATGTCATCTCGGGCAGTGAAACTATGGTAAGGGACTCCTCCTATTCCATCTAGACAAGCCACGAAAGGACATGCCCTTAGAAGAAGGCAGTTAGCTACCATTAATGCCCTCAAAGAGAAATCTGGGAGCAAAATTCAGACACATTGAAGAGAGCCTATGTTAAAGATCGAGAAACTAAACATTTCGTGCTCGGAGGCAACAATAAGACCCAAAATGAAACAGTGGATGTACTCACTTATTTCAAAAAATGTAAGCATTTCCATTACACATTACTTTGTGAAAGTTTGTTTGCTATGCTCTGCTTACAGGAAAAATAAACTCAAGCCCGTTGTCCCGCCTATGGCCCGGCAACGAGGTAAAATTTGATCAAGACTGTTGTCCCGCCTACGGCCCGGCAACGACGTAAAACTCGATCGAGCCCGTTGTCCCACCTATGGCCCGACAACGAGGTAAAATGCGATCGAGCCCGTTGTCCCGCCTATGGCCCAGCAACGAGGTAACATTCGATCAAGACCGTTGTCCCGTCTACGGCCCGACAACGACGTAAAACGCGATCGAGCCCGTTGTCCCGCCTATGGCCCGACAACGAGGTAACATTCGATCAAGCCCGTTGTCCCGCCTATGGCCCGGCAACGAGGTAAAATGCGATCGAGCCCATTGTCCTGCCTATGGCCCGGCAACGAGGTAACATTCGATCAAGACCGTTGTCCCGCCTACGGCCTGGCAATGACGTAAAACGCAATCGAGCCCGTTGTCCCGCCTATGACCCAGCAACGAGGTAACATTCGATCAAGCCCGTTGTCCCACCTATGGCCCGGCAACGAGGTAAAATGCGATCGAGCCCATTGTCCCGCCTATGGCCCGGCAACGAGGTAACATTCGATCAAGACCGTTGTCCCGCCTACGGCCCGGCAACGACGTAAAACGCGATCGAGCCCGTTGTCCCGCCTATAGCCCGGCAACGAGGTAACATTCGATCAAGCCCGTTGTCCCGCCTATAGCCCGGCAACGAGGTAAAATTCGATCAAGACCGTTGTCCCGCCTACGGCCTGGCAACGACGTAAAACGTGATCAAGCCCGTTGTCCCGCCTATGGCCCGGCAACGAGGTAAAATTCGATCAAGCCCGTTGTCCTGCCCATGGCCTGACAACGAGGTAAAATTACATTCAAGCCTATTGTCCCGCGCATAACTCAATAACTGGGAGCAGAATCAAACTCATCGTTCGATGCATAGTTCGACATCTATGGAAAGCAAACTTACTAGTATATCTACCTCATACTTCTACAAAGGAATTGAAAATCACAAGAGTCCAGAAATTTAAAAGCATGATGTGCAAACAAGCTCGAGAGGATGTGTAGAAGATTAAGCATCTAAAAGAGAAGTGGTGTTCAAAAGTTTACCGGACAAGATACTCTTTCATCCGAACCTTCCGGCTAAAAGAGTAGGGAGCAATTGATATGCCCTGTAAACATGGAGAATCACAAGACCTAAAAAACAGTCTTGAGACATGGACATGAAGCCCAAAGGCCCAAAAGGTTGTAGGAGATCAAGGAAGTAATCCGAAGGAGCAAGAGGTCGAGCCGAGACCAAGTGGGGAGGGCCCACTCGGTTATGCCGAGTGGGTATGACACTGCCTTAGTTTTTCAGTCATAACTTTCTCATACGAGCTCCGATTGAGCTAATTCAAAGTTCTATGGAAAGATAAGATAATTATCTACAACTTTAATGTTTTGAGTTTTGATAGATTCTGGCTTAATCAAGGGGTAAATTGGGTATGAAATTGATGCACCTACACTATGAAGGCTCGGAGTTAAGCATTAAAAGAAGATGGACTCGAACCAAGTCAAAAGGGCAAAAGAAGGCATAACCGAGTGGCCCCCCACTCATTCAGGCAAAAGAAGACATGACCGAGTGGCCCCCACTCGGTCATGACCGAGTGGCCACTCGCTATTTATGACCCACTCGGTTTTGCCGAGTGGGTATGACACTGCTTCAGTTTTTCGGCCATAACTTTCTCATACGAGCTCCGATTGAGCTTATTCAAAGTTCTATGGAAAGATAAGAGAGAATTATCTACAACTTTCATGTTTTGAGTTTTGATATATTCTGACTTAATCAGGGGGTAAATCGGGTATGAAGTTGATGCACCTACACTATGAAGGCTCGGAGTTAAGCATTGAAAGAAGATGGACTCGAACCAAGTCAAAAGGGCAAAAGAAGGCATAACCGAGTGGCCCCCCACTCGTTCGGGCAAAAGAAGACATGACCGAGTGGCCCCCACTCGGTCATGACCGAGTGGCCACTCGCTATTTATGACCCACTCGGTTTTGCCGAGTGGGTATGACACTACTTTAGCTTTTCAGCCATAACTTTCTCATATGAGCTTTGATTGACCTAATTAAAAGTTCTATGGAAAGCTAAGAGAATTATCTACAACTTTTATGTTTTGAGTTTCGAGAGATTCGAGTTAAATCATCATGAAAATAGATAATTAAGTTGAGGTATGTGAACCACTCAAAACCAAGCCAAGGAAAATGGGAGAAGAATGCATGGTCGAGTGGGTTTGGGCCAGTCTCTCCTCTTTTCCCTCTCGGATGGGCCGCAAAATCATCAAAATGGGCCGCGAGATTCTTGCACATCTTCTCTCTCTCCTCCGCTATAAATACGAGATCATGCCTTCATCACAAGGTACGCTATTTTGAGCAATTCAAGTACGATTTGATATTTTCTCTCGAGATCTAATTTAAGCATCGGAGGGTTTGCGCGGGGACCCCCACCCGCGCCCTAACGGTGCTCTCGTTTTGTAGGCCACTCGGTCACCAGGTCACTCGGTCACCAGGCCACTTGGTCACCATCAGGGCCACTCGGTCACCCGGCCACTCGTTCGTCACAAGATCACTCGTCACTCCGAGACCTCTCGTCACCTTGAGGTCTCCCGTCACTCCGTGGCTTCCCGTCGCTCCGAGGCCTCTCGTCATCTTAAGGTCTCCCGTCACTCCGTGGCTTCCCATCACTCCGAGGCCTCTCGTCACCTTGAAGCCACCAGATCGCTCCGAGGCCTCTCATCACCTTGAGGCCACCCAATCGCTCCGAGGCCTCTCGTCACCTTGAGGCCACCAGATCATTTTGAGGCCGCCAGATCATCAACCCACAAGATTATCAGCTCATCAGACCATCAGCTCTGTTGGTTTGTCAGACCTGAGACTCCATCAGATCCAATCCCTCGTCTAGATTTTTCATCAGTGAAGGCACGACTCCCGAGATACTTGCGTCTGTCCGCAATTAAAAAATAGATTGTTGTATTTTGGCAACAACAATAAGAATAAAAGGCTTAATGCCCATAGCATAATAAATAAATTCTCATTATTACAAACCTCACCAAATCACTAACTAGGATCTTTAAAGCTAGGACGTGTCTCCATACACCACTATCCCTGGGCTGTAGTCCTACTGGACTAGCCCCCAATGACCGTATTTCCTTTACTTGGAATGGCAAAGAAGATCAAGTGAGCCACAAGGCTCAACAAGTTCGAGAAACAATGAACAAATATATAGGATTCATGAACATGATGACACCAAGAAGAGTAGTCCAGGATTCCACAATTATATACAAGATTCATAATTCATGAAATTATCAATTTAACTCAATATATCCATTCACCAAGTATCACTACGCAAATGTGCATAAAATTTCAATGTCATTATTAATCCTCACAGGCTCGCAAGCCATCAATCAATACATGCAAGAGTGCATCATTTCATTACCAATATCAATTTTCCCGGCTCTCAAGCCATAAATCAATGCATGCAAAAGTGCATAAGTTTCATAAAACCTCACAAATAAATATAGAGCCAAACTGCCAAGCTATGGCCACCTTGTCCCGTGCCAGGTGCTCTAGGGTACCCTTTCTCCCTCCGCGCAAAATAATAGGTGTGCAAAGAATATATGTATGTAACATGTACATGTATGCATTTGCCTACCTTATATATTTAAATTCATGTTTCTGTGCTATTCATACTTTCAACATTTCTTACCCATACCGGGTATTTTCCATCATCAGATAAATTCAACATATCTTACTTCACAACGTTTACCACATTCAAGATGTAATTTATGACACATAAATGCTTGATGTAATTTACAACAAAAAAATAGTTCTTTGAGATATGCTATTTAATATTAAATATCGATTCACCAGCTGAGGAGTATTATAAATTTAATACCTATCTTTCCAATCATATGATTGTTGTGATTTCATTTAACTAGTGATAGTATGCATTTACTTGTATTCATGCTCATAGCTCAAATTCATGATTAGTTCCCATGCAATCAAATGACCACACCACGTGAAATTGCTGACCAAACATAAACCTAAAATTTTTCTAAGGCAATGAACCAAATAGAACATATTTTGAAAATGTCTTTATTTTGAAAAACTAACTCCCGGTAATTTGATATCTAGCATTCATTGTAGTAAAAATAATTTTTAATGAATTTTTCAAGAAACGGAAACTATGTAATTCGATGGTGGTAAAATTACAAATTCGTGAATTTGTACTAAAACCAAAATTCTATCTTTTTATTGTTATGGATTTTGATTTTTTTGACATTTTTATTGAATCCAAATAGGGGGTACTTTCTGATGTTCTACCCTTGTGTTTAGTTTTGATGATGAAAAACAATATCGTGTTTTATTCCCAAGTCATGAGTCAAGTTTATGGTTTTCAACAAAAATCAATTTCAAATACTTTGTTAAAATAAAAACCAAATGATTTATATTCTTATACATGGAGATGTGAACAAACGTGTATTATGATAAAATCTCCTAAAATATTTTTCAAATTAACTTTGAAGTCGTTGGTCAACATAGAGCTAAAAATTGTTCTAAGGCAAAAGACCAACTAAAAATTCAAATGAAAGGTTTTCAATATAAGTTTTTCATATTTTGAAACATGCATGAAAGGTTTTGGCTTGAAACTTAAACGTATGAAAAATCCTTTAGTTCATGCATCATGTCTTGAAACTCGTTTTGATAACGTTTCAATATTTTTCTAAATCTGAAAGACTAGCACCTTATAAAGAGACATATATGAAAATGTTTTCTTTTTAGAAAATTAACTCCCGGTAATTCAATAGCTAACATTCATTAGTGATAAAATGATTTTTAACGGATTTTTCAATAAATAGAAAGTGTATATCTTGGAGGTGGTAAAATCGCAAAATCCTAAATTCCTACTAAAACCCAAATTCTACTTTCTTATTCTTATGGATTTTGATTTTTTAGATATTTTTATTAAATCCAAATTAAGGGTACTTCATTATTTATATTTATGTATTAAAGTAAATGGAAGGTAAAATATAAATTAAACAAAATGAGGACATTTACTTAAACTAAAGAAATGTAAATATCTTGTGATGTTTTGTATCAATCAAGTGTACTTTTTCATGTTATCAGTTGAGTATTAAATTTATCATAATGGATAGTCGACTATGTGGTTCTGTGCTGTCGACTATGCCTTAGGATAGTCAACTATGCTGTTTGATCTATCGACTATTCAAGGCTTCTGTCAACTATTTTAGCATATGTCGACTATCGAGTAAGGATAGTCGACTATGCCTTTTCATCTATCGACTATTTTTGTTCATGAAATTCAAAAATTTCTTCATATTTCTGCATCTGTCGACTATGCAAGTGTATCTGTCGACTATGGGATTTTTGTGTTAGAAAATAGTCGACTATCAGTTTCTGTCTGTCGACTATACTTAGCTTTATTTGTAAAAATAGTCAACTATGCATTTTCTTCTGTCGACTATCTCTTTTGCAGAAAGCTTCCAATGGCTAGTTTTTTAAACTCCAACAGCCACAAACGGCTATATTTCTCTTCAATCTCTTGGGAAGCTTATAAATACAAGTCATGGATGATCAAGAGAAGGCTAATGGACGAGAACGAATTGAATTGAGCTTACATTTTACACTCGTTTCTATTTACATTCACTATGCTTCTATTTTCTCTCTTCAAGGCTATGATCTTAATCTGTTTACATTCATTTAAGCCTTGTATCATATTTGAGAGACATTGTAACTAAGAGATTCATCTCTTAGATTCTCTCCAATTATATATTTCTTGTATTTCCTAGCTTGTGTAGCTAGAGGGCCCATTTGAGTAGGAGGTTGTAATTCTTAGTCTCGGACTAGAGGACCTACTTAGTTTAAGTAGGGGGTTGATAGTGGATGGTTTGAAAAATCCTTAGTGAGGAGTTAAGGTAGTGGATTAGGCTTGAGTTAAGCCAAACCACTATAAATCTTTTTGTTCTCTCTTGCTTATGTTTTTGGATTTGTTTATCACTACTTGCATTTCATTATCCTCACTTGCATTGAGTTTTTATTTTCAATCAAAAGGATTTCAAAGTTCTATAAAGTATTTTTAAAATAACCAATTCACCCCCCCTCTTGGTGTGTGCCATAGCATCTCCCACTCTAACACTTTCTTATTTACATTTATGTATTAAAGTAAATAAAAGTAAAATATAAATTAAGGAAAATGCAAACATTTACTTAAGTTAAGGAAAAGTAAATAGATATGCTGTGAACAGGAAGCTCCCATTCAAAAGCTTATGGGATGAACTCGGGAATAGCTCGAGGTCTTTGAGTTCGCAGCTTTCAGAGAGAGCTCAAGAGAGCTCGCAGAAAGGATAAGGCGAACGACCTTGAGGTCATGAGGTTAACGTGAGTATGCTGAACGAGCTCGCAGTCAAGAGGTTGAGTAAGAGCTCGTTAGATGAGCTTGAGGTCAGGAGCGCGGCAAGAGCTCGCGGCCAAGAGCTTGAGGAATGAGGTCGCATGAATGAGTTCGTAAGTAAGCTTATGGTCAGGGAGCATATAGGTGTGAGCTCGCTGCAAAAAGCTAGAACGAGCTCGCAGAAAGAACTGGAACAAGCTTGCTAGAACATCAATAAAGCTGAACGTGTATATATATATATAACTGGGTTTGTCGAACAGAACAAAACAAGGGCATTCGAACAACTGTTTAAGCATGTGATTATGGTGGATTAGCTAGGCAGGGCATGCTCTAATAAGCTTTACAAATCTCTGAGGGGTATTAGCTCATTACACATGTTGTATATATGTATTTATAAGTGGGTCTCATATATGGGCAAACAGTATATATATTTTCAGTTGAGCTTTTGCTGTTTGTGCGAGACCTCCAAATACCTCAATGAAATCATTCTAATGGACTGAGCATTTTACATTCAAACACAGCACATATACATATAACAAGCATTTGGATCAGCGAGCTCATCCAGATGTGATATACACGCAGATATATATATATATACATACATTTAACACTACTTCTTTGGATGCAGAACAAGTAGAGGTTCTCATCCTCACCTAGCTATATAAAATTGTCATTCACGAAGAAAGTTTGGGGTGAAAATAAACCCCATTTTGAGACCACAAGGAGACCCACAAAGAGATACAGAAACAAAAGGTTGAACACAGTGAGTTAAAAAAAATAACACAGTGAGCTAAAATGAACTGAAATGGACAGAGTGAACCAACATGTACACCTCAATCGTACCAGCAAAAGATGATGTATAAAAGAACTTGCAGAACAGTAAATGAGAAAGCAGGAAATCAAGGAAGTGAAACACTAAATGTAAAAACGAGCTTGCACTGAAAATGAAGAGAGAGTGCAAGAAGAACTTGCCTGATAACTTCACTATGCAGAAAAATCCTCCATTCTTGAAGCTACTATCAACCCAGACGAAATACCAGCAACCAGGAGGGAAAAAGAGAGATAAAAAGAAAAAGAAGGATGAAAGAGTTGCAAAAAGGGAAAGACAAGCACACAGCAATTAAAGGTCGCCGATGCAGCTAAAGCATGAAGAAGGAAATGCATAATCTGCACCTGCAATTTAGTCGAAATGACTTGATTGCCCTTCACCTTTACAATGGTCAAATGGAAGACCAAGGGCACTATTGACATTTAACGGCCAATTTAATTTATTATTATTTTCTTTCAAAAATTTCAAATCTCATTTTCTAATTGGGCTCAACCCATACTGTGGGCCACTACATGACCCAACTCATTAATCCAAATAAATTATCATAATCCAACCCCATTCATAATATAATTAAAATTTCAAACACATCTCAATGGCCCAATCTATTTGGACTTTTCCCACACTGTTGGATCCCATTTAGATGGGCTGCAAAATTCTCATTTCCTCTTACTCTTCATTCCATAAACAAAGAAAAATATTTTCAACCCTCAATTAATTAAAACAAAAGAATTTTGAACCCAAAATAAAATATCCAAAAACGTCTAGACCCCCTAATGTGTCGTTACACGTATGCTTTACTATGTATCATCTAAATGATTCCAATATGCTTTTCTCTTTCCATTATTCCTCTTTATGTTGAATTTCTTCTTTTTACCGAATGTCGATACTACTTCACATGTAATGATAAGAATTCAATTCCATGGAGTACTCAAGAAGGACTCATATATCCTGATGCTCTATATGTCATTCGATATACATATATATATATATGAATAATTATATATATTATTTTTATTCTAATATATAGCAGCACCCAAAATGAATATAGGAAAATATATAATATTCTCTTACTACTGTTGCTTCTTGCAGAAAATATTATCAGATCTAGGCAAATCTGATGACGATCAAACAACATCTATTACAAAAACATGAAAATACAACAATAGAAAATAGGAAAGGAGATCATAAAGAAGGAAGAGAGATGGAGAGATGGATGGAACGTACCAGTGGCAGGGGCGACGATGCAAGTGGCAGCTGCGGTGCGAGCGGCGGTGGCCATACAAGTTGCGGTGGCAGGGCTGGAGCAGCGACGGCTTGGGGACACACGGAAGGATGAGAGAAAAATTTAGGGATTTTTGAGGGATTTTGGGGATAGAGAATGATCACAAACCTTATTCCTAGTAGATTGGGTTGGTTACATGTCTTCTAGTTCTGTAGTCATCTTTGCACATGCCTTATATCTTTTATATGTTATGTTGTGTCTCTGGGTTTTTCATCCTCATTTTTTGTCTTTGCCTAACTTGCTACAAACTTCTTCTTTCATATCAATTCTCCTCACAAGTTCTTTTATTTCTCTTCTTATCATATGTTTATGCCATTTTAACTGTATCTTATGCATTTCATCTTCAATATGCACTATTCTGACTTCATTATAGATAATCTTGTTTCTAATTTTTTCTTTTTTTATATGATTCCACATTTACCATAACATTTTCATCTTAGTTATGTTCATATCCTACACGTAATTAGCATGTCTACCTATCATTTTGCACCATACAACAAAAATGGTCTTATAGTAGCTTAATATAACCTTCCTTTTAGCTTTAAAGGGATTTTATGATTGCATAAAATTTTACCATCCTACACTATTTTTATAAATAACATCTTCAATAACCTTTTTTGTCTTTTAAAAAAGATAATTGATTCAAGATATCTAAAGTGATATTTTCTAAGAATTACTTTTGTTTTCAACTCTCACCACCATATTATCAACACTTATATTTTCACTATAATTACATTCCATATATTCAATTCTTAACTTGTTCAACTTAAAACCTTTGAATTATAAGGTATTCCTATATAATTTGAGTTTAATATTCACCCCCCTTTTTTTGTCTCATCCATTAAGAGAATATCATTTGTAAATAACATATAGTAAGACAACTCATCTTTATGTTTTCAGTGAGTTTGTATATAAAAAAGTAAAGAGTTAAGGGTTCACTATAGATTCTTGATATATAATCTAACTATATGTTTAGAAATGCCTTTGTATTTCCTCTATAAGTCGTAACACAAGTTTCTGCATAATGATATTTGTCTTTTATAACCTATTTATAAGTAATTAAGACTATTTTATTCTTTAAATCCCTCCACAATACTTCTTTGAGATGTTTTAAGCTTTTTTCAAGTCTATAAACATCATCTTCAAATCCTCTAAAACCTCTCCACAAACTACCTCAACAATAAGTAGATAACTTCTATTGCTGATTTAGTAAGCATAATACCAAATTGATTTTCCAAATACCATAATTTTTCTTCTTTAATCATTGTGCAGTTACCATTTCTTGGAATTTCATAGTATGTCTCTTTGCTTAATTCCTCTATAATTTTCACTACTTACAATGTTTATTTTATTCTTGTAAATAAGCATTAGACTGTTAAGAGTGTGTTTTCTCCCCTTGCCAACTATTCTCCTTGATTTAAGGATTGTATTAAATAGTTTAGTAGATTTAGGAATGTCTATGGATCCTCGTAGACCCAAGAGCTGAACCAAGTTGAACCAAGCAAATACCTTTGGTTTTTTTTTTTTTTTTTTTAGTTCATTCTTGGGTTTACTATTGTTGTGTCATAGATAAAAGCCCATTAAAATGTCAAACAAGCCCAAAGCCCAAAATGTCTTTTTGGGCTAAAAGGCATAAATTTCCCATAAATTGCCTGCCCTTAGTTGTTTAATTTAAGTAATGACATCAAGAAGAGAATTAGGAAATTGGTGTGGGCAATATATATGGGATACAATTAAATCACCTCAAAAAAGCATAAAGGAAAAAAAATTACAAAAACACCATATCATTAAAATGTATATATATTAACACTAAATTCATTAAAATTACAAAATTCATTAACTTTAAAATGTATATATTTTTTTAATAATATATTAACACTAAATATTTTTAATTTATTGAATAAAATATCATTAAAAAATTATTTTCAAAATTTCAAAAATAACATGTTTTCTAATTTTCTATTTTGAGAAATAATTTTTCAAAATGACAAAAAGAACACGTTTTAATTTTCTAAAAACATACTACCAAAACAGAAAACTGAAAATGTGTTCAAAACTCAAAACTAAAAATTGAAAAATAAAGATAACACAACCTAATTTTTTGTAAAATTTGCTCATGTTTTTGAGAGGGCATCGTCGACCACCCTTTATGTCAAATTCCGATGATAGGGACTGATCATCGAAATCACCTTGGTCTTATGACAGGTGTACCCAAAAATCAATACGATCCAGTTGCTACATCTTACAAGATCTGAAAATTAACTTTTTTTGTAAAAGGGGCTCACGTTTTTCGAGGATACTGCCGCTCACCGTCCATGGAAGATTCCGATGATCAAAACTGATCACTTGAATCGCCTTGGTCTTGTAACTCACATACCCAAAAATCAACACCATCCATAAGCTCTATTTCACTAGATCCAGATTTTAATTTTTCCTAAACAAAGCCCATCTACTGTGCGTATATACATATATATATATCACCGAAAAACTGCTGTAAACAATCGGTAAATGGCCAAAACTACTTACCTTGTGATGGGAGTACCCCAATGGGCAATCAACAAAAACGGTGACTCGTTGGATGTGGATTTAAAGATAGCAATTGGGGAGATCGGGGTCGGTTTCATGGAGTTACAGAGGGTTGAATGGCTAGAGAGAAGGCCAGCAGATGGCCGAAAGAGAGAAAATGGAGAGAGGAAGAGAAAACGGTGAAGCGAACGGTTTGGGAAGGGAGAGAGAAGGCCATTCGGGGCTCCATCTTATTATAGTCGGGGTTTTGGGTCCAGTTACTATTTATACAACCTTTAGTTGGATAAAAAATTAAAAATTATTTGTTATAGGAATTATTTTTCCAAAACACTCAATTATTAAAATTTGAATAATTATTGATACTTTAAAATTTTGAATAATTGTTCATTAAACTTATTTTTGACAAATTTTCTTCAAAACTCAATTCCCCAAATGTTCTGAGAAATCTTGATAATCCCAATAAACTTATTGTTAAGGAATTTTGATAATCTGACTAGGATCAAAATTTTCAATTATTCATCAATTAGGACTATTCCAATAATTTTTAATTTGTTTGTCAATCATGTCTTTTTTAGTAATTTTTTTCTCATAAATTAACATACTAAAAATTCTATAAAATTTTTAGCTGTTACTTCATACCCCTTGATTTGCCCCTATTGGGAAAAAATTGATCCCAAATATTATAAAATTGATTTTGAAAATTAGAAATATTTGTTATGAAATATGGAACATTATGATTATAATTTGTTTAATTTAAAATTAAAATTAGTGAACAAATTTCATGTATTGACTTTGAAAGCTTAATTGTTATTCAATTATTATTATCTTTGAAACCTTTAAATAGGTTTTACAAAATTAAATTGTTTTTTCATAATTATTATAATTTAAGTTTTTTAATTATATTCTTTCTTTACATTTATATTATTTATTCTTACATTATTGACACCAGCATTAGAAGACTCCGAAGTCAACCTTGAGTCAATTCTTTGCTAATACTCACCCCTCAAGAAATAAATGAGCATTTGTTTTATGTGACTTTTAATTTAAGGTAAATTGGATGAAAGATTCTTAACATTTGAGTAAAAGGTATAGTCCGGCCAAGTTGATAAAGAAACAAGAAGTGTGATACATGATATGAGTAAGGATTTCGGTCATATGTTACATGAGCAACTGCAAGAGTTTGCAATGATACTAACTAAGAAGTATCATTATAGTTTTTTGGCTGAATTCTTCGATGATTATCGTGGGAGTTTTAACAAAGAGAAATTCCTTAAAATGGAGTGCAACATCAAAGATGTTATTAAAGGTGAATGATATTATCTAAAGGGAATCTGTAATGAACAAATTGATATGGCAGCAAAGGCAAAAGGAGAATTAAAGGAACACACTGATTCCATCGGGAAAAAAGTTCTCGATGGTGATGTTTTTTGGGATTCTGCAACAAGATCAGTCCAACTTTAAGGAAGAATGAGAGGTATAAGAAGAGAGTGAACAAAAAGGAATTGGAGGATGGCACTCAATCAGTTGGCAGCTTCTCAAGCACTTTTACTAGTGTTGAGACACTTGATGTTATTGATCTCTGGAAGCAGCAGAAGAATGAGCCAGAAAAGCCTCTTCACCAAATACATGAGGAGATTGGGGTTGGTCACACTTTACAAGAACAAGAAGCTGATGATTCCAGTGATGCACAGCTTAATCTAGCTGTAAATCATGTTCGGGAAGAAGGTCGAGTTGGAGGCCGAGCGTTAATGGTTGAGAAATCGTTGGTTGGAATTGAAGTGGTAGCAACTCCTAATGTTAATGTTCACAAATAGTCTTGGTACGAGTATTCAAGGCAAGTCTACAATCCTCCATTGCTGCATTTCAAGGCTGTTGTTGATATTTTTGTAGCAGAGTATGGTTGTGGGTTGAATGGGGATACAATAACAACAACTATGTTTAGATCTGCTCTCCCTAATTGTATTGGATGGTAATGAAGTTTTCTTTATTGAAATTTTGAGCCAATTTATACTTGGAATTGATCTTGGAAACCTAAGAACAAAGAAGAAGAGGCTTAGGGGGAGAAAAAGGGAACGAGGAATGAAACAGATAGAGAAAGACTGGAATTGAGTGAAGAGGAATGGTTACTTGCTGCAAGTTCTTGAGAACTAAAACTCTCTCAAGGAGAGGAGAATTGTCATGGCCTAAGGAACAATAAAAAAACATCATGATAATATGGTTACAATAGTTTGTCACAAAACTAGGGAGACATATAATTTTGCGGCCAAGTTTTGTATCGGCTTGGATATTACTTACTTGTATTGCCTTAGTATTTCATTCTCTTGTTTATATTTCTTTTCTAGCTAGTTTGTTTGTTATGGAAGAATCTGTCAGGTGTCCATATGCTAGAATAGGACAAATCAGTTAGTTAGAATGGGTGTGATATGCTGTGGTAGCACCCACGGTTCAAGCTATATAAGCTTGATCCTTCTTTTGTAAAAGGCATGTTGAAAATGATGAATTGAATACTCTATTTCTCTCTAATATTTCTCCCCCCCCCCCTCTCTCTCTCTCGATGATCTCCTCCCTTATCTTTTTGTTGATTTCTCCCTCTCAACTAATCTCTTCCCCAAATTCTTCTCTTATCATTCTCCATCTTCCTTTCATACTCTAGTTCATCTCCAAGGTTCATGACATTATTCACTCTACTTTTTTGAATGTTACTTTCATCCAGTTTTTTTATTTATTTATATTTTATCTATAATTTATTTACATTATTACATAAATATTATAGCACAGGCCTTCAGGTAGTTGTAGGCCTATTTTCTTATAAGTTGCATTCCTGATATCTCACTAGTATAACAAAATTTTCTTAATATTAGTCAGTACACTGGCATTGATTAGTAATTTAAACAAGATGGAATTATTTTTATTTTATTTTTTATATTGATACAACATATACCAGGTTGATATAATACAATACAAAATTAATAACTATATTTGATAATAATTAGTATATAACTCCCAAAAAAGTATAAAGTATATTGCATGATTGTTAAACTCATTGACACACATGAACTCGTTATAAAATATGAGAATAAGGTATATTTATTAATGCCACTAAATTGAACGAGACACACAATAAACTAGATTGATCACTAACCATAATATCCCCTTTCAATTGGGGACTTAATCAAATTATTTCAAATTAAATTTTTTAACTTGTAATTTTAAATTATGTTGTTTAAGTAACACTTTTTTTTAGACATTTCAATTTTTTTTATTTTTTGGATTAAGTTTAAGATGGAGGTAAACTTAAATTTAAATATTTTTAATAAAAATATACATCAAAATAATAAATTTTAAATTTTAAATTAAAATGTCAAACAAGTTTATTAGATAATTTATTTAGGTTTTGTTTGCCATGGGGGGATTTTGATTTTTTCAAGTGCTTTTGAAATACTGCCACTTGTGGTGAAGCATTTTTGTATGTAGACCGAAAGGTAGTATTTTATTAATTTGTGACTTAAATACAAAATAACCATTTCATTATTGTGATTGGATTGTATTGTATTTAAAAAAATAAAATAAAATCCATATAGGTTAACAACAGTACATCATCATCATCATCTGCACTTATATATTCTAATTTAGGATTAATGACCCAATATATTCGTTATGTAAATGCATATTCCAATCACTCCCTTGGGCCAACTCTCCCTATATTTCTATATCAATGCATCTCTTTAAGAACCAAGGTTTAGGGTTTAGGGGTTAGGGGTTCGGGGTTTAGGGTTCTGGTTTAATAATGATTAATTTTTTCTATTTGTCTAAATATTTCCTTCCTTCTAGGTATTTTGTTCCATTACTTGGATATGTTAAAGGATTTAATTCATTATTTTTCAAGTATTTATTTGTTTTGTACAATCATAACACTCTCTATCATGACAATGACAATGACAATCGCCTTATGGTTGTGCAACTTGTGCTGTAGAACTTCATAATTCAATATCATTATCAGAATCTCAATATTCTTCATCATCGTATCATTGGGAAATCATATTGATTGAATATTCATTTGAATTAACTTCAATTTCTAGATATTGTCGTTTGCAAAGTTTCCTAATCTTCCACATCCCCAGTATGTAATCCTTTTTAGTTTCATTAGGTAATTATTTTTCTATTGGCGTTTCGATTTTTGTTCATAATTTTCTCCAATTAATTTATACTGGGATCTGATATGGTGTTTTTTGCAATTTTTTTTCCTTTATCCTTTTTTGAGGTGATTTAATTGTATCCCATATATACTGCCCACACCAATTTCCTAATTCTCTTCTTGATGTCATTACTTAAATTAAACAACTAAGGGCAGGCAATTTATGGGAAATTTATGCCTTTTAGCCCAAAAAGGCATTTTGGGCTTTTGGGCTTGTTTGACCTTTTAATGGGTTTTTATCTATAACACAATAACAATAAACCCAAGAATGAACTAAACTAGAAAAAAAAAACCAAAGGTATTAGTTTGGTTCAGCTTGGTTCAGTTCTTTGGTCAACGAGGATCCATAAACACCCCTAAATCCACTAAAATGTTTAATACAATCCTTAAATCAAGGAGAATAGTTGACAAGGGGAGAAAACGCACTCTTAACAGTCTAATGCTTATTTACAAGAATAAAATAAACATTCTAAGTAGTGAAAATTATAGAGAAACTAAGCAAAGAGACATACTACAAAATTCCAAGAAATGGTAACTGCACAATGATTAAAGAAGAAAAACTATGGTCTTTGGAAATCAATTTGGTAGTATGCTTACTAAATCAGCAATAGAAGTTATCTACTTATTGTTGAGGTAGTTTGTGGAAAGGTTTTAGAGGATTTGTAGATGATGTTCATAGACTTGAAAAAAGCTTAAAACATCTCAAAGAAATATTGTGGAGGGATTTAGAGAATAAAATAGTCTTAATTACTTATAAATAGGTTATAAAAGACAAATATCATTATGTAGAAACATGTGTTATGACTTATAGAGGAAATACGAAGGCATTTCTAAACATATAGTTAGATTATATATCAAGAATCTATAGTGAACCCTTAACTCTTTACTTTTTTATAGAAAAACTCACTGAAAACATAAAGATGAGTTGTCTTACTATATGTTATTTACAAATGATATTCTCTTAATGGATGAGACAAAAAAAGGGGTGAATATTAAACTCAAATTATATAGGAATACCTTATAATTCAAAGGTAAGTTGAACAAGTTAAGAATTGAATATATGGAATGTAATTATAGTGAAAATATAAGTGTTGATAATATGGTGGTGAGGGTTGAAAACAAAAGTAATTCTTAGAAAATATCACTTTAGATATCTTGAATCAATTATCTTTTTTAAAAGACAAAAAAGGTTATTGAAGATGTTATTTATAAAAATAGTGTAGGATGGTAAAATTTTATGCAATCATAAAATCCCTTTAAAGCTAAAAGGAAGGTTATATTAAGCTACTATAAGACCATTTTTGTTGTATGGTGCAAAATGATAGGTAGACATGCTAATTATGAGTAAGATATGAACATAACTAAGATGAAAATGTTATGGAAAATGTGGAATCATATAAAAAAAAGACAAAATTAGAAACAAGATTATCTATAATAAAGTCAGAATAATGCATATTGAAGATGAAATGCATAAGATACAGTTAAAATGGCATAGACATATGATAAGAAGAGAAATAAAAGAACTTGTGAGGAGAATTGATATGAAAGAAGAAGTTTGTAGCAAGTTAGGCAAAGACAAAAAATGAGGATGAAAAACCCTCAGACACAACATAACATATAAAAGATATAAGGCATGTGCAAAGATGACTACAGACCTAGAAGACATGTAGCCAACCCAATCTACTAGGAATAAGGTTTGTGATGATGAAAAAAGGTTAATAAAAATTATGATTGCATAACATGTTTGTAGATGCAAGCATTATAACTAAAGTTCGGAACTTCCAAAGTAATATACAATGTCTCATGGGATGAATTATTGATTGGAATAACAAAAATCTTTACCTTCCAAGATCTTTGGCAATGACCCATGAATTATCCAAAGATAAATTATACCAAGGATCTAGAAAGGGAAATTAAAGTGTAACCTATAAAGTTAACCATGTCCATAAAAATGGGTAAATACACCCCTTGAACTTTGGCTATTTGACTCGAACACCCCCTGAACTTTAATATTGACGTGATTAGTCCCTAAACTTTTCAAAAATTAGCCACAAACACCCCATTTGTTACTTACAATATTAAGTAAATTAACTATATACCCCTTGAACTTTGAGTCTTTAGCATGGACACCTTCTAAACTTTTAATTTTCTTCAAATCAATCTTAGCCTTTTCAGAACAATTGATTCACCTTAACCATAGGGATTTAAGTGGTGTTTTAACAATCTCATTGTAGAATAGCCTTCTTCAATCTCTTATATCTCAAAATGCAAGTATTCAGATCTCTTACATTCAAGTTCACATCCATAACCATCAAATACCAAGCTTATAATCAAGAGTTGGGGAGATATCCTATGATTCTGAAGAAAGTTAATGATATAACCTCTTTGATAGATTTCAATCAAGAGCTCTATTTGTTTTAATAGATAATGGAATTCAAAATAAGGGAGCAAACGGTAACCTTCGGAGGGGCTAGGCTTTATTGTTATGGATGTAGCTAAAATTTTCTTCATGGGCATATGTTACAATTATAGTGCAAAACTTAAGAAAATGGCAAAAAATAAGATAGATTAGGTTCATGCATTCAGTCTATCCATTAATGAAAATTTATAGATACAAATAACATAATAAGGGAATCAATATTACCATCTTGAAGTTCCAAGAAATAAGGGAAGAAAAGAAAACTTTTTTCAGTTTCATTTGCTGTTATCATTGTCATGTAGTTATATTGTACAAAGAATAGAACAAACACATTTTCTATGTAATTATTTATAGATGCAACAGAAGTTTGAGGGAAACAAATGAAATGAACATACCAAGGATTCTTGTGTAATAAGAAAGAGGCACATCTACATTTTGAATTTTAAACAGAATTTTTGGTGTTGTAATGAGATTATATTTTTCCCAACCAGTTATTCCCCAAGCCAAGTCACCCTTCTTAAAATCAGGATGTGCAAAATCCATTACTCTAACGACTCCATACCCAATTATAGACTGCACAAAAATGAATTAAGGAAAAACACAAATGTAAATCGATTACAGATGAGGACACATAAATTCCATAATATTGTAGTTATTATAAAACTTGACATGTGGTTGAGTTGGGAACCATGATTCTAATTTCTAAGTTGTGGGCATTCTATTAATTTGGGGAAGTATCTTATTCTTTTATGCATTATCTAGGAAACATAGTCACTATCTTTGAGTATTCTGCCATTTGGTATGTCTTCTTTTGTGTAATTGAGAAATTATATAACTCTACATGTTCCTAACCATAGAAACACCTATTGTTGCACTCACGTAATAAGAAATAAATCAAACCTTAAAGCACTAAGCGAAGAGCTATTTACCAAGGACCTTTGTCTTTTCATTTGCTAAAAGCCCCTAAGACTCCTTGATTCCATTGCTGCCACGGCCAAGCAAATTTGGCTCTCCTTTAAAAGAAATTCAAGATCTTTCTCATGTACGATCGTCCAAAGAATAAGTAATTGTGTCTCTTCGTTGCATCTTTGCATAAAAAGCATCTATATGGAAAAGACATGTATAAGTTCATATGATCTAAAGTACACAATCTTTCCTTGATGGTCAACCAAATGATAAAAAGCTGTGATGGAATCCTTGAACTATGTTGATATTGTCTTTGATATGGTTTTGATGATGAAAAATAATTGTATTTTAATGATGAAATTATTTTATTAATAGTTAGTGCTCCAAATTACTTTTATATATTTTATTAAGTACCAAAATAAAAATTAATTTTATTAAGCAAATCTAATGCCAAAATGTTGAGCCAACTTCCTCTATTTAATTAGTAATTAAGTTTTTAAAAATAATATTTTGAATAAATATACAAATTGAAATATAGAATTATTTTGGATTAATTTATAAAATATTTTTAATAGTGCAAGTATTTTAAAATATATTATTTTCACAAAAATTATTTTTCAAGTAATTTTAAAATGTATAAAAATTTTATTTAAAAAAAATCCAAATAGTAAACAGTAACGATGAACAATGATGGTGAACAGTACCCCTGATCGTTGTGAATAGTGTTTTGACCATTGTGAACAATATTTTTTATCG
Organism: Diospyros kaki; assembly: GCA_036245055.1. Classification (NCBI taxonomy): domain Eukaryota; kingdom Viridiplantae; phylum Streptophyta; class Magnoliopsida; order Ericales; family Ebenaceae; genus Diospyros; species Diospyros kaki. The sequence continues at coordinate 80,821 of BSEG01000003.1, forward strand.
TTATACGATTTGATCGTTGGAATAGTGTCTCCAAACGCCTATAAATACCCCCAAATTCATTTAGAAGAGAAGCAAGGTGTCCATTATGCATATATAAAGCATCTACAAGCTCCCAAACACTCTCAAGTGAATTTTCAAGCATTCCAATGCTCTCGAAACTTCATCGTCCACTCATCAAAGAGTCACAAGATAAAAGGAGAAAAACATTTCAAGTCTATTTCGAATTTCTCAATTAAGGTCAAAAATTTATATTTCATTATCTTTAATATTTGTATTTAATCGTTTTATTTATTTTTCTCTCACAAAATCTTTACATTCATAGCGTATTAAATTGCTTTCAAGTTTTGTTATTATTTTGAGAGATTCTGTATATATGAGATTCATCTCTTAGTTTTTTTTTTTTTATATTATCTCTTATATTTCCTAACTTATTGCTAGGGGGCCTACTTATCATAGTAATAGGTTTGTAATTCCTAGCGGATTATACTAAAGGGTTTATCGATTTTAATAGGAGATTTTTAATAAATTGTTTGAAAAATCCTTAATGAGGAGTTAAATTAGTGGATTAGACTTAGTTAAGCCAAATCACTATAAATCCTTATGTCTTCTTTGCATTTACTTTTACTTCATTTATCTTGTTAACTTTATCACTTGCTTATTTTTCTAAAATCTCATTTATTTACATCAAAATTTTATTTTCCAACAAAGAGGATTTCAAGTTCAATTAAATTTTTAAAATAACCCAATTTACCCCCCTCTTGGATTGTGGTGCCATTGCTATATAATTATAACATATGTGACACCAAGGAATGCTAAGAAATTCTCACTTAAGGGTGAGACAAGGCATAATAGGCTTATTTGACCAAGAAAACACCATCCTTAGTTGACGTTCATTAAAGAATATCTTCTTGCTCCACTAACGAAAGAGATGGCATGGACTCATAAATCTCTATTGGAAGAATAAGGTTCCCCTGTGGCCAACACTAATCCCTTCCCTCAATAATTGCTGAGACTCTAGCCTCTGTAGATAAATCCACTTATCTAAGCAACTATAAGGAATATTGCTCAGTCAAAATGTCAAAATGTGTCATAGATCATACCATAGGAAGGCATTATGCTCATTTCCAAGGTGCCATTGAAAATGCCTACAAACCCTATCTTGTAGCAGGATAAACTTTCTATAATACCACAGGTAGAAATATGGAATATAGAGAATCTAAAAGTACTGGCCCTTCAAGTAGTAATAGTGCACCCATTGAATTCACAGAGTCTCCTTAGAGTTTTGTAACATGCGTCAGATGAGCTTTGCAACAAGAGCTTGATTCCATACAAAGAGGGGTTTTATACCCAACCCTCCTTACTCCTTAACTAATCATACCTCCTTCCAAGCCACCTTAGTTTTGTGGCCATTCAGGTCAAAACTACTCCATAGAAAAACTTGGATAATTTGCTCAAATTTCTTGATTACATGCTTAGGTAAGATAAACAGAGAAACCCAATAAATATGAATAATAGAGAGAACAAACCTGACAAGTTGAAGATGCCCCGAAAATGATAGAAGCCTACCCATCCACACTCCAACCTATTTCTAAACTTTATCCAGAATCGGCTTGCAATCTTCATAAGAAAGCTTAGTAGTAATCAATGGAATGCCTAGATAATGAATAGGAAGAGTGCCTTTTTGAAAACCAAAGTCCAAAACCAACTCTTCTTTTAGGGTTTCATCTGAGCAAGATACAAGACAATCACTTGTTGTCAAATTTGCTTCAAGACTTGAAGGGATTGTAGATATATCCTGACATGATTTTAGAGTTTCCACATAAGCTTTTTCACCATGAGAGAAAAAGAGCAGGTCATTAGCAAACATCAACATGATACCCATGGTATTGAAAATCATCTGCCTAGGAGTGACATCTTACAATCCTATGAAGAACGTGCATAACTAAAACAAAAACATATGGAGATAATGGGTCTCCTAACGAAGATCACTACTGTAACACCTTATCCTCCCGAAGGGCGTCACTATGTTAATACAATGCGGAAGCGATATCTTTTTTAACCATTTAATTTAGAGATCGGCCCATATAGATCTTAAATAGATTTTAACCGAAGGGCCCATCATATCAATGCATATTCTTTTTCTTAAATACATTCCTTATATCTCAAAAATCGTATTTCAAAGAGAAACCTCCCAACATATCCTTACAAATGCGGAAGCGATAATCAAAACCTGATATGGTACATAATCAATTCACTGCAATCTTAATACAGAATCCGTACCATAGTTAACATCATATCCTCAACAGCCTTAATACATAAATACATGGAGACTCGTTTCACGAGATAACATCTAAACACTCTAGGTGCAATCAAATGATACCTCAAATACATAGCCATTTCCCAGCTCATCTAAACATATCCGGATAGACAAATTATTGGAACCACCTATTGAATCCATCATACACATCACCCCATGTCGTCATATCTCAATCATTTACTTGCCTAAGTTGCAAGTCTCAACTGGAACGTTAAATGTTCCCGGGCCATAACTCATTAGAAGATAAAACTTCTAGTGAGGGTTTAAAAACATATATATGAATGCATGATGTAATAACATGAACAAACATTTGCCCTAGTGTAACTTCTCTAGCCCAACAACCCGGCACGAAATCTTAGGCAGAATCCCGAACCTTTGTAGGATAAGTCTAATGTTATTCCATCAATTACTCTTGAGAAATTATGGCTACACTATTAGGGCAACATCTCATTCCCATGCACAAATATCAATATGACAATAGGATCGTGTCATGCAAATATTACGACTTTCCATGCAATATGACAAAATTATCATAACATTCATAAATAGTATGCATATATAAGCAATGATATCATGAATATAAGTTCTTGGGATAAAACCACTCACCTTAGCACGAAGTTCAAAATACCTCAAAAAACGTGCATCACCAATCACTTTATCTCGAGCACAACAATCCTATTAATCATATTTTATCACAAAATGTCTCAAAACTTCAATTTTTAGATATTTTCCTTTATTTTCTTTCATTTTCCTTTCTACAAATTCGAATAAATACCTTCGGGACTATTTTCTCAAATCTCTTTCCACAACAATTCATAACATCCTATGACCTTCAAAGGAAAATTACTGAACTTACCAAATGTTGAATTTTCACACAAAACGAGGTTGTTCGATGCTAAAACCAAGACATCGGGAAGGCTAAATTCAAAAATTTTTGCATAAACCTTGAGATCACAATTTTCCAAGAATTTAGAGATTTTTCTTGAATTTTCCGACCTCACACGCACCCCCATGCACTAGGGCAAGTGGCAGCGCGTGAAGAGCAATGCTTGCCAGCCACTTGCCGGTTGTTTTCTCTAGCGACGGCTAATTGGTGTTCCTGGCTGACTCCACCAACTTCTTCCTCTCTTCCATTCGATCAGCATGGACCATCTTAGGGCTCGAAAAGAGCATCGGAGAGCCCTCAATGGACTGGCCAAAGTCTCGGATCGACCGTTCGCCTCCCTTCTTTAGCGACCTTCGAAACCCCTCAAACCTCAACCAAAATGCTTTTAATTTTCCAAAATGGATCTTCAAGCTATGGGCAACAAAAGCCCCTTAATTTGGTATCCCAATTCGTTCGAAATCACGGCCAATTTGACGAAAAAATCTCTTCTAGAATCGGCTATCAAGAACCCCTATTTATAGGCATTTTTGGGCATTCAAACGCCCGAGATCGACCAACTCATTTCCTTAGGAGCTTCTACCTCCCTTAGATCGGCCTGGAAGCAACCCTAGCAGACCATAAAAGCAATTTGCAGAGGCCGACCAATCGACCAACTTTCTAGTCAGATTTCTTCATTTTTTAGCCAACCTAGTGGCTGTTGTCGGCCAAGCCTTTTACCAAAAGGCATCCTCGACCACCCCTCATACGACCCCCGTGGCAGAAATCAGTCATCGCCGACTGGAAAGATGCTGGTCGGTTTCCTATTTGGCCAAACTTTGCTTAATTGCACTTTAGCCCTTCATATTTTGGCTATTCTCACTTTGGCCCATTTCACTTAGCCCCTGAACTTTTCAAAATTGCATTTAAGACCCTCAAGTCCTAAAACATCCATTTGACCCCGAAGATTCCAAAAAAATATCATTTCGACCTCTTTCTGAAAATTTCAAAAAACTGTACTTAGGCTTGAATCTTTGTTTCAGTTATAAACCTTTTCGTTTCTTCCAGAAACCATTGAAGGGTTGTTTTTTATGAAAAACCGGACCGTAAAACCTACTAAATAATGGTAGCATTGACCCCGCCTTGAAAATTTCCCTACTGAATAAGCTCTGAATAACATCCACATAATCAACACCCACAATATCTCAAGCTTTCCTAAAGAACTTGACCGTGAAACCTTGTGGACCTAGGGCTTTGTCTTCACCTATGTTGAAGAGGGTCTACTTAATCTCCTCCACTGTAACAAGATGAATCAGGCATGTCCATGTTCATATGAGAGATCTCTATAACATACATTGCCACTTCCACAAGGCTCAGGTGACTGGGGGATTGCCTAGGACTCATAAGCTTCTAAAAATACTGTATTATCAAATCAGATAATTCCTCCATAGTTTTCGTGTGCGTACCATGCTTAGGCTAGAGGCTTCAAATGTGGCGAAGGTTGCGATAGGCCATAATAGTTTAGAAGAAAAAATGCATGCAGTGATCCCTTTCCTCAGCCCATCGAATACAATCTTTAACACAAAAAAAAATTTGTTTTCTAGGCCAACCACAAGGCCAACCAAAAGTGATAATTTGGGACTCTCAGGGGCATAGTCTGGTGGTTCTAGCGATCCCGTTTAGAGTCTATTTCATCATGGTCAGAGTGTTGCTCTGGAATCGAAACCAAAGGCCACCAGGTTCCCTGATTTAATTCCTTCATCGTATTCTGAGACCAATAGGTGAGGGCGCTCGTAATGGGATGTTACCAAAACAAAAAAAGTGATAATTAGAGAAAATGATCACTTTGCATCAAAATCAAGGATAGTGTTAAAATGTCACGTTTGACCTTGTTGATTTGTTTACACTTTCATTACAATTACATCTAGCTCTCCTTCTTCCTCCAATATATCCTTAGCAAAAAGATAAATCCTTAGAAAAATGAAATCGTAAAGACTTCCTCGTTTTGTTGTGAAATGGGTAAACAGGAAGCAGCAGAAGTTGACAGTGAGTTGGTCATGTGCTCCGTACAATCAACAAAACAATAACAAAACGAAAAAGGTTTGCTTCAAGACTAAATTCTAATTGATTATAAAATGATCTCTAATGCAGATGATGATGGGGTTTGAGCATTTGAAAGATTGATAATGCGGAAGCCGATCACCCTCTCCTGCCTAAGACCAAGTACCTACAAAAGATGAAGTCGGGGACTTGCTCCCCCGTGATCACTCTGACGATCAAGTTAGTTCACCGGTCTATCACAAGTTTTCAGCATGCAGTAGAGAACTTAGGAAAAAGAAAGGAATCCCTTACTCGTCTTGGTTGCCTTCTTTTTATCCTCTTGTCAAGATAAGAATTCCCTTTTCAAATCACCGGGATCTGGATCCCGTCCCTTGTGGAGCCATGATCTTAATGATATGGATATGATAATTGTTTTCGAGGGGTTCGGGATAGTCCATATCTCCATGATCCTCAAAGCGATGATTGATGCCGAGGAATCTGGAGAATCTTCATTGAACGATAGTTTTAGCCAGTTTGTTGAGACGCCTTTGCCACGTGTCCTTCCCAAACTCAGGCTAGATAGTGACCTCAAATTGCTCCCCCGTTGGACATGTGCCTTTACCATTACTAGTTGTATAGGAGTAATTATGAACCTGAAGGGTTCTCCCTCATCACTTGCCCTCTCATCACTTTTTTACTCCCTACTTGTATAGGAGTAATCATGTAGTGATCCCTTATTCTCTCTTCTCACTTTATTTCATGGCGACCACCAGATTTGAAAGGCTTAACTCGGTTAACGCAGAGCTCGTTAAGTGGGAAAACCACCTTGTCACTTCCATTCCCTGCCAATGGATGAGCAAGTCGGAGTGTCAGCAGTTCAGGGAAAAATATAAGATTCCCAAAGAATGGGAGGTCAAGTTTAACACCCATCTGCGAGCATGCCATCCTGTCGTCGGTTGTCTCTACGTCTACAAATGCGTTTTCGACAGGGGCTTTCGCCTGCCTCCCCGGGGGAGGGTCATGTCCCTTCTCGAACACCTCACCATCGTTCCATCCCAGTTGTCTCCCTTTGGATGGAGGTACTTGATGGGTTTTATCATCACTACCACTTTGGTCGAGTAGAGCCTTCGGGAGAGCTTTTTGATTACTTCTTTACTACCAACCGCAATCCAGGAGGTTAGATTTCTATCTCGCCAAGAGTCATGAAGGAAGGCTACCTCCTCATGTCCAAGGAGTGTCCTGATCCTAGGATCATGGCCACATCGTTCATGTTCTCCGAGGGGTCCAAAGATTTAGATGACTGGAATGAGCGTTTCATCTTCGTTCGCCCCAAAATATCCAATTCTACGCAAGAGATTTAGTCCATGTGCAATGGGTGGACTTTGGATACCAAACGCAAGCATCCAAGTGTTGAGGCTATCAAAGAGTCAGCCAGTAAGATCATGGGTATCAACCAGGATTGGAAAGAGGAATGGCATTCCAATCCGACACTTAACAATGCGGGCTTGGACGGTGAGACCTGTAAGTGTTAACCCTTATCTTTCTTCCTTACTTCCTCACTCCTTTCACCTTTACCAGACATTGATTTTAATTATTCTTCTTACGTAGTTGAAAATCTCTGGGAGATAACCTATTATCCCATCACTGAGGGGATGATCTTAGATTTTTCCGAAAGCAAAGGACCCTCTACCTCTGGCAAACTGAAGAAGATAACTGAGAAGACTCCCAAGACTTCCCAAAGTAAAGGGCTCCCCGCTCCACTGGAGAAGGCTCCGAAAGCCCCTCAAAACAAAGGGTTTTTTGCTCCTTCCAGATTGAAGAAAACTGCTGAGGGGACCTTAAGACCTTCTAAGAGGCTTAGAAGGATGGCTCTGAGGCTAACCCGAAGAGCCCTTCCTCCAGGGCCCGAGCCCCGAAGAATAGGAAGGACTGCCAACCTTCCCCCTCATCATTGACTCCGTCTGTCTTACCCCAAGGCCAGCCCTGAGACGACAATGAGACAATCGCCCAGGCGCTCAAAGCGGCTAGGGCAGAGGCTCAGAGAAGTCAGTCACCTGCAGGTACATAGTCAACCATAACGCATCCCACCATTCCAATTCCTTTTATTTTTAAGCGAATATTAACGTCTATATCAGGGAGAGCTTCGTTAGAGGAGGCTTCAACGTTATCCACTAAGGAGATTCTGACCTGAAGGGCGAAACGACGAAGAGTCGAGACTACCCCCTCTCTTTCTTTGGCTAAGGCCACCACAGCTCCAGAAGCAGTCAAGGCTCTTGTCAGGACCTTGGCAATTTCAAGCGCTTCGCCTACTACCAGCGACCCCGATTACTACACCGAGATTCTAAGGGTAACGTTAGCCGCTTGGTTTTTCCTTCGAGTTTTCTATATTTCATACAACCAGGCTTTGATTATCAACCCCCTTCTTTTTTCTCTTTTCTTTTTTTTTTTTAGAGTCTCTCAGCCATTCAAGATTCAATTGCCTGACAAGAATTAGAACTATTGGCCCAAATCACTACCTTAAAATCTGAGGTCGAAAGGTTTAGAGGGCTTGGGGCTCTCTCTTCTAAGCTAGCAAATCTCGAGCACAATGCACATATCCTTAATAAGTCCATTGAATTAGCTCAGGGGGAAGCGAAGCTTGCCAACGAAGTCGAGGCTCAAGCTTGGGAGGATCTGGAGTTGGTGCATAATGGTATGCTGGAAGTTCATCAGGCCAACTCCAGCCTCGAGGAGGAGCTAGATCCCATGAAGGGCGCAAACGACATACTCCAAGAAAACGTGAAGAAGCTCACCTCAGAATTGAAAGAAGCCAAAAAATACCAGGCAGAGGCAATGGAGTCCTACTCTCGATGCAAAGAAGATCTTCGAACAGCTAATGCAAAGCTTTAATCCACCAACAAGGATACTCGTGTGGCCTTCCAGAACGGTCGCAAAGATTTTCAAATCTCCGAGGCTTACACTACGGAGTTAAAAGGGGTCATTCGGGGTGGATTCGAGCATATGAAGAAACTCACGAAAGAGTGCTTCCCAAACCTGGACGTGGACTCTATCGCTTTCTATGTCTCGGCAGTCTCGAGTTTATAAACGTTAGGACTGAGGACTTCCACCACTCTGAAAGGGCCCTCCCAATTAGGTGTTAACTTGTTCACTTCTCAAGTGCTTCGAATGTCTGCTCGCCGCAACACCCAATCTCCAGGAAGGAAGCTCCAAGCCTTAACCCTTCGATTGCAGTATCTTTCAATGCGTCGATTGTAGGTTGCTTATCGAACCTTTACCTGATTATGAAGTTCATCTAGGAGATCTAGGTTATTTCTTAGGTTCTGCTCATTAGACTCTAGGCAGAAAAGCTCCACTCTTAGGGTTGGCACACCTATCTCGACAGGGATCAAAGTTTCTAAACCATAACATAGGCTGAATGGAGTCTTGCCCGTAGATACCTTCACTATGGTTCGATAAGACCACAAGATACTTGGTAATTGATCCAGCCAATTTCCATCCGCTTTATCCATGCAGGCATTTAGACCACGCAATAAGGTTTGGTTAGCGAGCTCGATTTGACCGTTGGCCTACAGATGGGCCACCGAAGTGAAATGTTGCCTTATTCCTAGCTCCTAGCACCATTCTTGCACCGATTAGTTAGTGAACTGAGTGTCGTTATCTAAAATTAGGACTTGAGGGATTCCAAACCAACACACCACATTCTTCAATAGAAATTACTTTACTCGCCGAGCAATAATGGAGGCCACTAGATCCATTTCAATCCATTTCGTGAAATAATCTATAGCAGCTATAATGTATTTAACCTGGCCCACTGCTGAAGGAAAATGACCCCGAGATGTCGATGCCCCATTGAGCAAAAGGGTAAGGTGTATCCAGATGAGTTAAAGTGATAGCTGGTACATGAACTAAGTTGGAGGTTCGCTGGCATCTATCATAGGCTCTGACCAGCTGCTCTGAATCATTCATCATCGTTAGCCAATAATACCATTGCTGAAGAGCCTTCTGGCTAAGGGTTCGGGCCCCAATATGGCTTCTGCATATCCCTTCGTGGATCTCCCTCATAATGTAGTCTGTTTCTCAGGGCCAAATACATTGGAATAAGATAAAATGGCCTACCACAAGCCCATAACCTCTATTACCACAAAACTTCGGGCCTTTCTCTTGATTCCCCGAGCTTCTGAATCGTCTTTGAGAAGTTTTCCCTCCTTCAAGTATAAGAGCAGAGGATCCACCCAACTAGGTTCGATATCAACACACATTTGTTCAGCTAACTCCTCAATGCTCTTTAACAGCAAAGACTCAATTCGGATCTCCTAAGAGCTCATAGGAAAAGAGGACGAAGCGATCCAAGACAAAAGATCTACTTCCATATTCATGGCCCGAGGAACATATTCCACCTTCACTGACTAGAAGCGCGCCATCAATTCCTTGACCATAGCCAAATATTTCGCCATGTGACCTTCTCGAGCCTCATATTCTCCATTCACTTGTTGTACCACCAAATTGGAGTCCGAATTCACCTCGATTCGTTGTGCTCCCAATTGGTCAGCCAATCTCAATCTCGCCAATAGAGCCTCGTATTCAGCTTCATTGTTGGAGGCTCGAAAGTCGAAGTGCAAGGCATAGGGCCAAGTCTGCCCATCAAGGCTTATGATCATTAGCCCTGCTCCACCGCTGCCTAAGGTTGAGCTTCCATCCACGGCTAACACCCATGGCCTTTGATCCCATTCTGAATCCTTTTGAAATCCAACCCTTTCGGCCATAAAATCTGCCAATGCTTGGGCCATGATTGCAGGTCGAGGCCTATACTCAATATCAAAAGTCGTGAGCTCCATCGCCCACTTCAACATTCTTCCCGAGAGCTCTAGTTTACTAACCGCCTGCCTCAAAGGTTGGTTAGTGAGCATGATAATAGTATGAGCTTGAAAGTAAGGTCGAAGTTTCCTGGCCGAGATTACCAAGGCAAAGGCCAACTTCTCCATGGGAGAATACCGAACCTCAGCCCTTGTCAACTGCTTACTGGCATAATAAACAAGCCTCTGCCTTTTATCTTTTTCTCGAACCAGCACTGAACTTACAGCCTCTTCAGCTACTGCCAAATAAAGATACAGCGATTCCCCTTGCTGAGGCTTGGTGAGGACTGGAGGCAAGGCCAAATGTTCCTTCAATTTGCTGAAGGCTTCTTGACATTCATCGTCCCAGACAAAATTGTTTGCCTTCGACAGGGTCTTATAGAAAGGAAGACCCTTCTCCACCAAACGAGAGATGAATCTCCCTAAAGCCATCATTCTTCCTATCAAGCTCTGTACTTCCTTGATGTTGCTTGGGGTTGGCATGTCCAAGATGGCTTTAACCTTCACTAGGTTCACCTCAATCCCCCGATGATGAACTATATAACCTATGAACTTTCCTGCAGAAACTCTAAAAGCACATTTGATAGGATTAAGCTTTACATGAAACTTACGAAGAGTCTGGAAACATTCTTCCAAGTCAACTGGATGATGCTCGGTAATGAGGCTTTTCACCAACATGTCATCTACATAAGCCTCCATATTTCGGTCTAGCTAATGTTGAAAAAGCTTGTTCACCAAACACTGGTAGGTGGCCCCAACATTCTTCAACCCGAACAGCATTACTGTGTAACAATAGGTGGCTTTGTTTGTTATGAACGTTGTGTTTTCTTGATCTTCAGGATGTAGAGGAATTTGATTATATCCCTGAAATGTGTCTAGAAAACTCATTAGTAAACACCTAGTCGTTCCATCAATTAAGGCATCTATCTGAGGAAAGGGGTAGCTATCCTTTGGACAAGCCTTGTTAAGGTCAGTGAAGTCTATACAAAGACTCCAGTTGCCCTCTCCCTTGGGTACCAAAACCACATTTGCTAACCAGTCGAGATAATCAACCTATCAAACATACTGCGCCTCCGTCAACTTCTCCACTTCCACCTCAAAACTTTACTTCTTTTACTTGATGGGTCGAAAACCCGGACGTATTCCCAACCTATGCATCATGACCTTCGGGTCAACCCCCAACATGTCCTAGGCTGTCTATGCGAAGACATCTGCATATTCAAGAGGGCTAGAATTTAACCCCTTAAGGGGTCTTTCAGCTCAACACTTATCTTTGTACACCGATCAGGAGAATATTCCCTCAAGGGTACCTCATCGAGCTTGTCCACTGGTTCTGTTGTCTTCAGATCCCCTGACCCCTTTAGTAAGAAACTAACGGCTGGTAGGGGTCTTTCCTCTCTTTCTCCTTCTAAGTCCTTTTTATGACCAGAAGTTTCCCCTTGTGGCGGATTCTCCTTCATCTTCCCTTACGGGGCCTCTACCCCCACACCATGCCCATAGATGCCATGTAACATTCTTGGGTCGAACGCAAATCTCCTCACACTTTTCCTATCCCATTAGTTGTGGGAAACTTCACCATCATGTGATAAGTGTTAGGAATAGCCTAAAGAGCGTTGAGGCCTGATCTTCCCAAAATCATGTTATAAGTTGCAGGCACGTCTGCCACCAAAATATCCAACATGACCCGAGAGGTTCAGGAACCCTTTCCCAAAATCAACAGAAGTTGAATGACTCCATCAAAATACACTACTTCCCCATCAAATCCAACCAAGGGATCACGGGCTGATCTCAACTGCTCCATTCAGTACCCTATGCCCAAGAAGGCTTACATGTATAAGATCTCCAAAGAACTACCTGGATCTACTAGGATCCGCCGAAGCTCCCACGTTCCGAGTTCGGCGGATATCACCAATGGATTTTTTCAGTTCAGATACCCTGGGAGGTCATTATCTGAAAAGGATATCATCTCCCCCTTCCTCGAGCTCTTCACCCACAAGGTTCAATTCACTCCCGAGTCCTCCTCGTCCTTCGCTCCTGGGACTTCCCTTGCTGCGAGGGTATGGAACACCGGAGGTTGGGGATGATCTTCTCCTACTTGCAGTTGTCTCTCCCTCCGGGGTGAATTCCGATTTCTTGCTATCCTTATCTTACTTTTTCATTAAGTTCTTTAAAGTCTTTTCTAGGAGAATTACATCTTCATCATTTTCACTAGAAGACTCACTTTCACTTTTAGTTGAAAATTTAGCTTTTAAACCTATATTCTTCATCTTCTTTATGGGTTCTTTCATTTGATTAAGAACTAACTCATAGGTTAAGAGATTCCCAATGAGCTCTTCCATTTTCAAGACTCCAAGATCTTTGGCTTGAGTGATAGTGGTAACCATAGGTTGCCAATCTATGCTAAGTGACATAAGTATTTTCATTACTTTATCACTTTCAGGGATAACCTTGTCAAGCATCTTTAAGGAGTTAACCAATTTTTGAAACCTAGCATTCATATCACTAATGGTCTCATTGGCTAACAATTTGAACCCTTCATATTGAGACATCAAAAGATTTATCCTAGTATCCTTAACTTGATCGGTCCTTTCATAGATAACTTCTAATTTTTTTCATATTTCATGAGATGTGAAGCATGAAGAGATTTGTTCATACTCACTAGGCAATATAGAACAAAACAAGATATATTTGACCCTATGGTCCATTTCAAGATTATTTATATTTTCTTCACTCCAATCTTTTTCTTTTTCCCTAGATAGAATAAAACTATCCCTAACAAGTTTCCACAATATATAACTAATTGAAAAAATGTAGGCTTCCATCCTCATTTTCCAATAGCTATAATTGGTTCCATCAAAGAATGGGGGACGGGAGGGAGAAGTTCCCTCAACTATATCATGAGATATACATGAGGCCATTATAAGATCTTATCCTAAGATTTGAGATTAATAATCATAAATATTTTAGGATCCGCTCTGATACCAATTGTTGGTCCCTTGACACACAATGGCCACTCAAAAGGGGGGTGAATTGAGTGATTAAAAAAACTTATTCAACCAAATTCTTTCCTTTTAAAAACTCTTGAGCTTTTCTTATACAAGAAAAATACTTGTTATAAATATATATGTTGTTTGAGAATGATAGGAATATAAATATGTAAACAGCAATAATAACACAAGAATATAGTGGTTCGGTGTCTCTAACACCTACTCCACTCTCTCAAAGTCAACCCAACACTTGAGATTCCACTATAACCACACCTAGGTTTTTCAACAAACTCACATTGGAAACTTTTACACAACCGAGGTTTCCCCTTAACTCACCCCGAAAACTAATATAACACACCTAGATTACAATGGGCTCTAGGATGCCACTCATAATCCACAATTAATGCAAATAAACAATCTTATGTCGAACAAACTTGGACTAATATGGATATGAATACAAGAACAAATATTACAAGGCAAATATACAAATAATACAAGAATTACCAATAAGAAGAAAACTTCTTCTTCTTTGCCTTGAGCTCCAAATTGATTGATCTTTGTAGTTTGAGCCTTGAATTGCTTTGAAATGAATGCTTGAGAGCTTGGGAGTGATTTAGAATGATAGGTCTTGATAGTGCATTAGTTTTCTCCAAAAATCTTTTCTTGATATATATAGTGGAACTTCCAACGGATCTGTAACGGCTAGAAAAATCTAACCGTTGGAGTCTGGGAGTCGACTTCTCTAAAACAGGAGTCAACTTCCATTTTTAGTGAGAGTCAACTCTAGTTATACAAGAATCTACTTCTCTAATGCTAGAGTTGACTCTTCAAAAAATACCAATACTACCAGATCGACTTTGCATAACATGCTCTCGACTAGGTCGACTCTAGCTTTCCAAGAGTCGACTTCAACTTAAAGGGAGTTAACTTTACTGAACCAAGAGTCGATTTCTGAGGTCAGATTTTACAGAAAATAGATTTTATACATATAACAATTGTTTGAAGATATAAACTATATAACATGTATACATTACAAAATATTTACATTCCTTTAATTTAAGTAAATATCCTCATTTTATTTTATTTACATTTTACCTTCTATTTATTTTAATACATAAATGTAAATAAGAAAGTACCCCCATTTGGATTCAATAAAAATATCTAAAAAATCAAAATTCATAACAATAAGAAAGTAGAATTTTGATTTTAGTACAAAATAGGAATTTAGCAATTTTACCACCCCTAAAATACATACCTTCTATTTTTTGAAAAATTCATTAAAAATCATTTTAACAACAATGAATATTGGCTATCAAAATACTGGAAAATAGTTTTCCAAAATAAAAATATTTTCTTATATGTCCCCGCGCTAATATTCCAGACTTAGAGAAATAACATTTCTTGGTTCATTTTGATACACAAAGTACTATAATACTTAAGACATATCAAAAATACATTAAAGGTTTTAAATATACCAAAAAATAGTTTTACTAAAATTATGTTTTGTCAAACATCAAAATACATAATAAGTTGATTAGAACAATTTAACTCAACACCTAATATTTTAATTAAAGAGGAGATGCAGATAGTATATATATTATATAACTAATTAATAACTCACACACACACACACACATATATATATATGATCTCATCATCAGGTTGATCTGTTGAAGAACAAGTTGGGATTTGACGAGGCTTTCAACTACAAGAAAGAGCATGACTTGGCTATAGCTTTGAGAATGTGAGTTCCCTCCTATAAATAAATATTAAATATATTTGTTGGTACTTGGTACAGTGTATAACATCATATATCACTAATTATATTAATTAGATATATGTTAATAATGCATGCATATATGGTGATGGAGTGGGATGGGATGGGTTGCAGGTACTTCTCAAAGGGCATCGACATTTATTTCGAGAATGTGGGAGGCAAAATGTTGGATGCAGTGCTTCTGAACATAAGAAACCATGGCCGCATTGCTATTTGCGGAATGGTTTCCGAGTACAACTAGCTGGAGCAGCCTCAAGGAGTAAACAATCTCATGTAGCTCACCTACAAGCACGCCCGAATGGAAGGCTTCGCAGTCTTTGACTACTATCCCCTTTATTCCAAGTTCCCGGACTTCATGTTGCCTCGCATCAGAAAGGGGAAGCTCCACTATATAGAGGACATTGCTCAAGGCCTTGAGAGTGCTCCCTCCGCGCTTGTGGGACTTTTTAGTGGTCGAAACCTTGGTAAACAGGTTTTCGCAATTTGAATGCCATGAAGAGTGATTGATTTAATTTAAACCCCATATTAATGCATTATTCACCCTAACAACTACCATACATATATACCCGGGTACATGCATGGTCATTAATCAACTGGCAATGGCATCCCACCCACCTTATATATTAAGTTACTACTAGCGCATTTGTCAGGGAGGCTGTCGTGTAATTTGGGCTAAAGAGAAATAGATGGCAAGCACGAATTCATTGCTCCAAAAGTTGTTAGTTACAACAGTGTTAGATATATCTGTCAATTGCATGCCTTTGAAGTTTGTGTTATGGAAATAAAATGTGAATTGCTATGGATTTCGATCTAACACTCCATGTTTTTCAAAAAATTTGGGGGAACTTATTATTTAGGAAATAATTACACCAAATTTTAAAATAATGAATTTTCCCTTTTAAATGCACATGTGTGTATACAAATAGATATATAAAGGGAAAAGAGTACCTCTTACTCTCCAATTTAATGAAAGAAAAGAAACAAAGTGCATTTATTGTTGTTCTTTCTAGCTCAAAAGGCAAACGATCGGACGTGAGCTCGTAATGATAGGAAATGGACTTCAGGGAGTGGTTGGCACCTACAAATACTCTGACGTTCAAATAAGTAAGAAAGCAAAATGACAGAGTATCAAAAGGCTAGAGAACATACATTAGCTCCAAGAAGAGCTGATTTACATAGAAAGATGAGAGGTCTTCCTATTTGCATCTGTTATGCGTTTGTAGGATGATGAGACTGGATATCCAACACCAATGGGGCTTCCTGACGGTGACATGGTGTCGACGAGACCGCCATTAATGTAGATAGAATCCACTATTAATGAGGATTGAATCTACTATAAATAAGGATGGGATCTTGAGTGGGTATAGGAATACCCAACGAACGGTAGTAATGATGCTATCGCAAACTGGCATAGGGCCAAGGTCAGGCCTGGCCGAGGGTCGTGATTGGGTCGGGCCATGGGTTATGATTAGGCTGGTACGGTCCACATCCCCCAAGTTGGTTGGTCGCAAAGCGAGCATCTAAGCTTAAGAATATGTAGTCGGGCAATGCATTTCAGGCGTTTGTTGCGGAAGTGAGGTCAGGATATAATCCCCTAGGAACAATCATTTTGGTAAAGGGTTATGTACTGGGGCTTCCTCTGATTCCTATGTTAAAAAAAAAAAAAAGAAGCCAAAACAACATATATCTATATATCTATATTTATGTTAAGGCTTAATCTAACATCTTCTTTGATGAGTATTTTATTTTTCTAATTTTTTGTAGTAATAAATGAATATTTTAGATTTTTCCTGAATTAGTATTAGATTTTTCTAATTTTGTGGTGATTTCTAAATTTTTAAAATTTTAAATTATTTGTAATTTAATCATTATTATTTTATTAATTAACTATATATATATTCTTTAAATGTAGGTAGGTGCATATATTAAATCTATCTAATCTAATTTAATAATATTATTAAGTCTAATAATTTTTTATTCTACTTGAACTTTACATATCAAAGTAACATTTCGTATTCATAAATATTTATTACTATTAAAGTAAGTTGCACCTATATAACAATTTGAAAGATTAATACAAAATATGCCACCTACTTAATTAGTTGCACCTCCTACATATTCTCAAACCTAAACTTTTACCACAACACTTTTTTCTTTGGACAAATTTCCCCCATTTTCCTTAATTTCCTTAATTTTTATTCTACATTTTTCTTGGGTCATCTAATGGTTGTGTTTTATTATTCTTTTAAAAAAAATACATAGGCAATTATTTAATTGGAATTCAGTGTAATTGATTTGTGTTATGTGATTATAATTTGCATACAAGAAGAAAATGAAAGTTGTCCAAGCAAGCAAACTGAAGCCCGTTGCAAATGCAATGAAGAATAGGATGATGGTTATGAAACTGAGAAAATATTATAAAAGCATTTATGTCATTGGTTCTAGATATCCTTATCTTGGTAGAAGGGATTATAATTAAGTCGACACAAAGGATTATATAAATTTCTACTTGAGTCAAGTCAACACAATGGCAAACTTGAGCTCAACACATTTACAAAGTTTAAAACTCTATTTTAACTTGATTGAGTTTTATTTCTAGATCTCGAGCTTGATCGGTGAAATACTTCAAAAGTTGGAGCCCAATTTGGTTCAACTCAAAGAAAATATTGAGTTCAAAAAATTTTAGAAGAAAAAAAATGATAGTTTTAAATTTCATTTAAAAATTTTGAAGAGAAAAAAAAAATAAACAAACATTTCAACCACTAAAAATATGCAACTCCAACAAAAAAAATTAAAAACAAAACTAAAGGGTTGCAAATCAATAATGTTATGCTTTCGAACAATACATTTTTATCTCTAACTGATAAAATCAAATAGATAACAAAAATTTGTTTAACGTCAACAACTAAATTATAATGGATAACACTTTTCGTAGGAGAGCTAATAAAATCTATAATATATTTTAAATAAAAATTTATTTTAAAAAATTAAAAATTAATACTAACAATATTTACAAAAAAAATATAACTCAAATATCACTATTATCTATTTATAAGAAAACTAGTGGTAAACCTTTACGATACACAAGAGACTTTAATTTAAAAATAAAAAATTAAACTAGTTATTTCAAAAAATTATAACAGAATGATAATTACAATTTTTTTTCTTTTAATACTCAATCTTTTATCAAAATTTAAGTTTAATTAATTATTCGTTATTCAATATGCTAATGGAGAACACTCTTTATTCAATTTATCACCATTCAATATGTTAAAGAATAATTAACACATTAAATAGGTTACTTGATAAAATACTTATAAATTTTTTATTTATTATATTATATTTATCTATAAATAAATATTATAAAATTTATAATATATCCAATCAATGACATTCATTATTTTTTATTTATTATATTATAAATATAAATTAAAACTCTTAAATATGAGTAAGAATAAGTTTTTCAAAAATAAAAAAATTTTAAAAATATGAATTTTGATTTCTTCTATAGTCTTAAAAATGTGATACCTTAAATATTAATTAGTATTGAAAAACCCAAGCATTTGACAATATTAAATATTTTTTTATGAATTTGTTAAGATATCACATTTTAAAGATTATAATATAATTATTAAAATAAAATTAATAATTAATTAATCACTATATTCAATTAAATGCAAGTTTTTTAGGGAAAAAAATCACCATTGACACTTGACAAAATACTTTGTCTGACTATCCTATTTTAATATTATATATATATAGAATAAATATATAAAGATAAGATTTTAAATAAATGGATAATTTTATATGATTTAATTAATAGTTCAAGTTGTCTATTAATATTTCTCAGAAAATCCATGCAAATTTAGTACAAATTTTAGAGATAAAAAACAATTTAGCATATTTTTGGAGGGAAAAAAATTGGAAACTATTCTACTTTAATATAATATATTATATTATATAAAAATAAGATTTTATTTATTGGACAATTTTCTATGATTTAATTAATACTTTAAGTATTTATTCATATTTCTCATAAATAGTATTTATTTTTGATTGATTGACGAATTAATTAAATATTTAATATTCACATAATAATGTATTAGAAAACTCATGATTAGTATTGAAAAAGTCATGTATTTAAAATTCATTATTAATTTTATAGTAATTAGTATTTATTATTTCAAAATAATTAAAAATTTTAAATTATTAAATATAAATTATTAATACAATAAGTACTAAATACAAATTATTAATGCAAGTTTTGGGGAGAAATTTTTTTTCCAGACTATTCTACTTTTATATATATAAAGATTTGCATATTGCAGAATAACGCCTAGTTAAATAAATAAAAAAAAAATTATATTATAAAGGTTATTTAGTTAATTAAATTTATTAAACAATAATTGAAAGCTGTGATTTGCTAACTCAAATCATCTTCTTGAACAACGAAAAATAAAGAGAATATTTTGAGAATCCTTTTAACTATCGTTAATTAACAGGAAGAGAATATATGTTGCAAGAATTCAGCGTAAGAAAGGCAACGTGTGAGGTTTACGGAAAAGTAGAAGGAAAATTCTATACTGCCCGAATATCTCATATCGAGAGATTACCGAAACCAATATTGCGTGATATTTTGATTGTCAAAATATCGCCATTCTTGAGAGTAATTCGGAGCAGGGTTTATCAAAAGATGAGCCTCTCCTTCAAGCACAGCTTCACACAGTCTCCTTCTTCCTCATCAACTATCTTTTGGTTTCTACTTCTTCCTCTCCGACGGCCTCTCACCAAAGACACGCCTTCTTTCTCCACCTCCTTCTTCCTTGTCGACTGCCTTCTTTTTTCTCCTTCCTCATCGCCCACTACCTGTTGACATAAACATTGAAAACAACTTGACAAAATGTTGTTGTCAGATGGAGATTTCTAGAACAATCCCCACATTTGACACTTGAATTCATCAGCATATTCTTGGGCTCAACGCTTGTTCGTCCTCCATTTTCAATAACAAGATTGGAGACCCCAGGTTGGTATTTTCAATTTTGCCTCACCTTGTTAAAGGGTTGAAAGAAAAGGTGCTCCGTAGTGAAAGTTTCATATGGACTTCAAATATCTCCTCTGAATAATGCAAAAGAGATCTGGTAAACGTTGGCACTCGTGATTGTTACAATGATGTTAATGTCGTGGGATAAAGAAGAAATTTCATGGTAGGATGGAATTTTGGGAATGAAGAAGGTGCTTCTGCGACTACTCAAAATGCTGCAACAGAATCTCCCAAAGATGAAGAAAAGATGGAAGATGATGGCAGCTCAGCCGCTGAAGATGCTGCTTGGCGGATTGGATGATCCTATTGGTTTTAGGCTTAGAGTCTGTTTTCATTTTGGTTGAAAAGCTTGTGCGAAATTTCAGTTTTTCTTAACACATCAGTTGGGTGTTGCTTTCCTCATTTTTGAGTGATCACATTAAATGTCTAGCTAAGAGCTAACTCAGTTGGGCTTTTGTTGTAAAATGGGGAAGAAACCTACCCAAATTTCGCAAAGCAGCAAGGTTTATAAAGAAATATTTAGATCAAAATTTCTATGGTATTACAAGAATTGCTTTTGTTTATCTTTGCTTTCATTTACTGTCAAGAAAAATTGTCGATAATTTGTCATGTTTGCGTTTGCAACCACTTCATCCAATCTAAAGCCTCAAAACTCTGCTAAAAGGCAATGTTGAGGCAAGATTTTGAGCAAACATATATGACATAAAATAATTAAGGTAGTGAGATGAATTGAACCAACTTGGTATAGTGTCACAACGAGGCAATCCCACCCAAACTGTGTAAATGAGTTAGTTGCACTGAGATGAAATGGTTATGCAAAAGTTATAGTGAATATTTTCTCATTTCAAAGCGAATTCTTCAACTGTTGATAACAAAATAATACATGTGTTTTTCTTTATGGTTGTTAGTATGTTAGGCCGGACCAACACTTAAATCAATCAGGAGCATCGACGGCAGGAAGAGGCTCACGCTGGAGATGGAGGGGACGCACATCACAGAAGAAAGAGAGAGAGAAAGAGAAAGAGAAAGGGAGGGAAGGAGGGAGAGGGCAATGGAAGGATGAAGTTAGAAATCGTTGTACTCTTTAATTAATGGCAAGTTTATAATATTGTTGAAGGGTAAGGGATAAAGTTGTCAGACCAAATTGGCCTCGATAAGCTTTCGGTATGATTTCTTCGGGCAGTGTTGAAGGGCTCAAAGTAGAAACGGGGAGAGAGAAAAAGGTAGACCCTTGCTATAAAAGGGCACACATAAGGCTGTCGGGGCTTTTGGAAAACGCTAGGCCCGCAACCCCCCACCCTCTCATCGTCAAATCCCTGCTGGCAACACCGCCAACGTTTTGTTCTGCCGGAGGCCAACCCCTCTTCTCATCCGAGCTCCTCCGCCCTTCTCTTTTTTTGGCATTCTCACCGCCTACCGCCACCGTCATCACCTCTGATCTCTTTGTCCACTGTACCAGCGAGACACGGTCGGACTCTCCTCGCTCCGATCTGGCCACCGTGATACCGCCTCCACCTCTCTTGGTTTCGGCAGCCACTAGCACAACCGCCCTCCTCTGTTTCCCTTGCTTCATCGTTCATCACCGCAAGCCACCACCGCCTCCAATCTCTCTATCTTTCCACTGTTTTCTCTCAACCGGCGGCCACCACTTCATCCATCACCATCGCCCCGTCGATCTGCCTCTTTCACCGTCTTCGGCGCCGCCCAATCACCACAAGCCACTGCTGCACAGTCGTCCGATTGTCGTCGAAGCGACCGCCATTGCGTCTTCCTTTCTCTCTCTCTGTTCCCTCTAGCCACCGACAGCCCTCCACGTCGCCCTTCGCCGGTCACCAATGACAGCCAACTGCGAGACACCGTATTGCTCCACCGGTTCTGAGGTTGCCACCGGATTATGATTAAGGCTATATTGGGGTAAACTTCTACTTCGATTTAAATAATTTTATTTAATAATATTATAAGATTTTGTAATAATGCCATGTATGTATTACTTCTAATACAAATAAGTATATATCTGTTGGAAATTTTGTGGATGCCAACGGTTTTCCTTGTTGGGTTGGGTTGTACAGAAAAAGGAAAGGGTTAGGGTTTGTGAATACGTTAATTCCCACCGTGAAGTGATTTGATTTCGTACTCGGCTTATTTTTCCCACTATGTTTCTTACACAGGTAAATTTTAACTTGAGGGATGTATACTAAATTAACTGTGAAATGTTAGGTATTTTCTATAAAACTTATCGTTTTCAAAATTGGTTTTGTTAATGGGCCAAATCTGTGATTTAATATAAGTCCCAAGTAATTGGTTCGTTTCTTTTTGCTTTATATTTGATATATAACTTGAAACTGATTCATGGTTGTGGTTTATTTCTTTTGTTTATAATTTGTTTTGGATCGTTGATTTCTTTCCACTTGTATTGAACAAGTTAGAATCACCTCACACCTGTGTAGTGTACATTCATAAGTTGATTTCTTTGAGTTTTAATGTCTATGAATTTTGGGAGTCCATTCAACAAAATTGAATTTGGGTTGAAAAATCCAAGAGGGAGTTACTAGCAGACAAAACCTGTACACTAACAGTAGTGTTCTGCAGCATCTTTTTTCATACTCTTGAAATTTTAGTTTTGCATTATTTTGATTATTATTCCTGAATTAGTAATTGGACATGATATGTATAATATTTTATAAGGGTGAGGATTGTGCTGGAGCTCTAAGGAAACAATGGATTGTGGGTTGTGAGGATAGCTAATCTTTAAAAAATTTCTAGAAAATTTTAGAAACCCCCTGAAAATGATTCAGGACTTTCAGCTTTGATACCAATTGATGCAAAATCCAAACCAAAGAAACAACAACAATCCCGATTACTCAAAACTAATATCAATATTCAATATTATTCATCAAAGTCTCGTCTACAATACATCACAAAAGGATTATTTATAGATAGTTAATAGATAAAAATTTATTCTAACTAGGCCTCCTTGATCCAATCTAATTAAGATTATAAAGGTAATCCCAATCTAATTAGGATTCTAGGAAATAAAAGAAATCAAAAGAAACTAAGGAACAAATTTAAAATATATAAACTAATAAGACAACATTAATTTCTATTTTTACACCAAAAATATTATTTCTCAAAATATTTGTTTCTACAATGTTTATCACAATGAAGGATTTGATAATGTGGGCCTTCAACAAAATCATGGCAAATAATTGTAGTGACAAAGGACTTCCAACGATGGGAAAGGCATTGACTAGTTCTTTCGATGATGATTGGAGTTTTGTTGGGGTAGATGAGCGAGAAGATGGCTTCAACGAATGACTTTGATGATGCAATCTTTCTTCGTTGTTGACGGACGACGTCGAAATTGTTTTGAGGCTTAGTTCCCAACTTCAATAAGGCTTCGACAAAGGTGTAATGTGGTTTGAAAGGGGCAGTTAGGGTTTTGACGATTTTGGCTATGGTGGTGAGCCATGCCTTCTGTGGTGGAGTTGAAAGATTGAAGAACTTTGATGATGTAGATTGTGTGTGTTGGAACAACAAAGGTTGTGAATCTGCAATGAAATGATTGATGATTTTGTAAAAAAATTCTAAAAAATTTTAGAAAATCCCTAAAAACAATTTTAGAACTAATACCAATTGATGTTGAACTTGAAACAAAGAAACATGAGTAAACTTGATTACTCAAATCACTATCAATAAACAATGTCAATGATTAAAGCTACTACTACTAATTACATACTAAAGATCTATTTATAGGCAACTAATAGATATAAGGGGAAATTGCGTGCAGTAGTATCCTTGAGGTTTAGGCTTATTGCCAAAACTACCCCTAACATTTGAGAAAATGTAGTGAATCCCCTCAACATTTAATAAGACATAGCGGTTATCCCCTGTTTTTAGGTAACTGTCCAAACCCCCTAATTTTTGTGTTGATATCAACACAATTGTGGATAAACTTTCTAAAATACCCTTGTGAAAAACCCTAGTTGCTCTAAATGTCTCTAAACAAGGAACAAAGTTGGATCATGATCAGCAAAGGAAGAAGGGTGTTTGTTGATAAACTTTGACCATTTGGTGGATAGGGTTCAGAGATGCAACGATCTAAGTTGAGTAGGAAGCCGTGCTTGGGGCTTCAAGTACTAGAGGATTGAGCTATCTAGGTGGGAATCTCCGTTTTAGTTGAAAAATGAAAGACAAAAAGATGAGGGAATGTTCAGTTTCAAAAAATACTTCCTAATTTTTCAACCTTAATTTTCTGTTAAATAATTGAATCTCCAACAAGAAAATAGAAAACGCAATATTTTAATTTTATACTATGAATAAAAGAATTCATATATAAAGTGTGCCATCAGTAATCATATTAAATAATTTAGTGATGCTGCATTATCATTGTCGATCAAAATGGAACTTTTTCCAGTGTAATTAGCGAAATGCATGTAATGCAATGGCAGAGACTATAAAATTAGAAACGGTTGTAATTAAATTTGGAAAACATGTTAAAATGTTAAAAATAATTGCAGCATATGTTCAAACAAAAGAGATGTTTTAATTTCTTTTGTATAGCTTGTGTTAGAGGAGATGATTTGGAAAAGTTCTTGAAAAATTGTATTTTCCAAATCTCCTAATTAATAAAGAAAACTCATTTTAGTGTGTTTTCCATGATTAGTTCAAATTTGGAAAACCTTGTTTTACAAATCTCGATTTTCTGTTTGGAAATTTTTTGTATCTGAACAGGTTTTCTCATTTTTTTTGTTTTATAGGGAGTAATTTTTCAGAAAATTGGGGTTGTTTTCCACAACCGAGCAGCCTCTAACTATTTGTTTTGCTATGTTTGCAGGACTAGGTGATTGGAAAATTTGAAAGCAACAGCTGTGCTCTCAATAATAATTGTGTAAGTTCCTTACTCGTGTTTTGAATTCATGCTGCTTGATATAAAGCATATCTGTCTTATCAGATTCTGATAGGATTGAGGTAGAATAAATAGGGCTGAATTTTGGGTTCTAGAACTAGTACCGTGAGTTCCCTAGTCATATATAACTGCAATTAGTCTATGGACAGATTGTATGACAAACTGTGCTGTGCATTTGTTTTTACCTGATTTTTCTCCAATGACATTTCTTATATTTGTGTGTGAATTTGGTATATAAGGCAGTGCCTATACGTGACAGGACACCCCATATGTTTTTTATTGTTTCAGTTCTCATCTCTGTTAGATTCCTTTTTTACATATTTTATGGGAACAAATTGCCTGCCCTTAGTTGTTTAATTTAAGTAATGACATCAAGAAGAGAATTAGGAAATTGGTGTGGGCAGTATATATGGGATACAATTAAATCACCTCAAAAAAGGATAAAGGAAAAAAAAAATTACAAAAAACACCATATCAGATTCCAGTATAAATTAATTGGAGAAAATTATGAACAAAAATCGAAACGCCAATAGAAAAATAATTACCTAATGAAACTAAAAACGATTACGTACTGGGGATGTGGAAGATTAGGAAACTTTGAAAATGACAATATCTAGAAATTGAAGCTAATTCAAAAGAATATTCAATCAATATGATTTCCCAATGATACGATGATGAAGAATATTGAGATTCTGATAATGATATTGAATTATGTAGTTCTACAGCACAAGTTGCACAACCATAAGGCGATTGTCATTGTCATTGTCATGATAGAGAGTGTTATGATTGTACAAAACAAATAAATACTTGAAAAATAATGAATTAAATCCTTTAACATATCCAATTAATGAAACAGAATACCTAGAAGGAAGGAAATATTTAGACAAATAGAAAAAATTAATCATTATTAAACTAGAACCCTAAATCTTAAACCCTAAACCTTGGGCCTTAAAGAAAGAGATGCATTGATATAGAAATATAGGTAGAGTTGGCCAAGGGAGTGATTGGAATATGCATTTACATTATGAATATATTGGGTCATTAATCCTAAATTAGAATATATAAGTGCAGATGATGATGATGTACTGTTGTTAACCTATATATATTTTATTTTATTTTTTTAATACAATACAATCCAATCACAATAATGAAATGGTTATTTTGTATTTAAGTCACAAATTAATAAAATACTACCTTTTGTCTACATACAAAAATGCTTCGCCACAAGTGGCAGCATTTCAAAAGCACTTGAAAAAATCAAAATCCCCCCATGGCAAACAAAACCTAAATAAATTATCTGATAAACTTGTTTGACGTTTTAATTTAAAATTTAAAATTTATTATTTTGATGTATATTTTTATTAAAAATATTTAAATTTAAGTTTAACTCCATCTTAAACTTAATCCAGAAAATCAAAACAAATTGAAATGTCTAAAAAAAAGTGTTACTTAAACAACATAATTTAAAATTACAAATTAAAAAATTTAATTTAAAATAATTCGATTAAGTCCCCAATGGAAAGGGGATATTATGGTTGGTGATCAATCTAGTTTATTGCGTGTCTTGTTCAATTTAGTGGCATTAATAAATATATCTTATTCTCATATTTTATAACGAGTTCATGTATGTCAATGAGTCTAACAATCACGAAATATACTTTATACTTTTTTGGGAGTTATATACTAATTATTATGAAATATAGTTATTAAATTTGTATTGTATTATATCAACCTAGTATATGTTGTATCAATATAAAAAATAAAATAAAAATAATTCCATCTTGTTTAAATTACTAATCAATGCGAGTGTATTGACTAATATTAAGAAAATTTTGTTATACTAGTGAGATATTAGGAATGCAACTTATAAGAAAATAGGCCTACAACTACCTGAAGGCCTGTGTTATAATATTTATGTAATAATGTAAATAAATTATAGATAAAATATAAATAAATAAAAAAATTGGATGAAAGTAACATTAAAAAAAGTGGAGTGAATAATGTCATGAACCTTGGAGATGAACTAGAGTATGAAAGGAAAATAGAGAATGATAAGAGAAGAATTTGGGGAAGAGATTAGTTGAGAGGGAGAAATCAACAAAAAGATAAGGGAGGAGATCACCGAGAGAGAGAGGGAGAGAGAGAGAGGGGAGAAATATTAGAGAAAAATAGAGTATTCAATTCATCATTTTCGGCATACCTTTTACAAAAGAAGGATCAAGTTTATATAGCTTGAATCGTGGGTGCTGCCATAGCATATCACACCCATTCTAACTAACTGATTTGTCCTATTCTAGCACATGGACACCTGACAAATTCTGCCATAACAAACAAACTAGCTAGAAAAGAAATATAAACAAGAGAATAAAATACAAAGGCATTACAAGTAAGTAATATCCAAGTCGATACAAAACTTGGCCGCAAAATTATATGTCTCCCTAGTTTCGTGACAAACTATTGCAACCATATTACCATGATGTTCTTTTATTGTTCCTTGGGCCATGACAATTCTCCTCACTTTGAGAGAGTTTTAGTTCTCAAGAACTTGCAGCAAGTAGCCATTCCTCTTCACCCAATTCCAGTCTTCTCTATCTGTTTCATTCCTCGTTCCCTCTTTCTCCCCCTAAGCCTCTTCTTCTTTGTTCTTAGGTTTCCAAGATCAATTCCAAGTATAAATTGGCTCAGAATTTTAATAGAGAAAACTTCATTACCGTCCAATACAATTAGGGAGAGCAGATCTACAACATAGTTGCTGTTATTGTATCCTCATTCAACCCACAACCATGTTCTACTGCAAAAATATCAACAACAACCTCGATATGCAGCAGTGGAGGATTGTAGACTTGCCTTGAATACTCGTACCAAGACTGTTTGTGAACATTAACATTAGGAGTTGCTACCATTTCAATTCCAACCAACGATTTCTCAACCATTGACGCTCGGCCTCCAACTCGACCTTCTTCCCTAACATGATTTACAGCTAGATTAAGCTGTGCATCATCAGAATCATCAGCTTCTTGTTTTTGTAAAGTGTGACCAACCTCAATCTCATGTATTTGGTGAAGAGGCTTTTCTAGCTCCGTCTTCTACTACTTCCAGAGATCAATAACATCAAGTGTCTCAGCACTAGTAAAAGTGCTTGAGAAGCTATCAACTGATTGAGTGCCATCCTCCAATTTCTTTTGTTCACTTTCTTCTTCTATCTCTCCTTCTTCCTTAAAGTTGGACTGATCTTATTGTAGAATCCCAAAAAACATTACCATCGAGAACTTTTTTTCCAAAGGAATTGGTGTGTTCCTTTAATTCTCCTTTTGTCTTTGCTGTCATATCAATCTGTTCATTACAGATTCCATTTGGATAATGTCATTCACCTTTAATATTATCTTTGATGTTGCACTCCATTTTAAAGAATTCCTCTTTGTTAAAACTCCCACGATAATCATTGAAGAATTCAGCCAAAAAACTATAATGATACTTCTTAATTAGTATCATTGCAAACTCTTGCAGTTGCTCATATAACATATGGCCGAAATCCTTGCTCATATCATGTATCACACTTCTTGTTTCTTTGTCAACTTGGCTGGACTATATCTTTTACTCAAATGTCAAGAATCATTCGTCCAATTTACCTTAAATTAAAAGTCACATAAAACAAATGCTCATTTATTTCTTGAGGGGTGAGTATTAGCAAAGAATTGAATAAAGGCTCACTTCGGAGTCTTCTAATGTTGGTGTCAATAATGTAAGAATAAATAATATAAATGTAAAGAAAGAATATAATGAAAAAACTTAAATTATAATAATTATGAAAAAACAATTTAATTTTGTAAAACCTATTTAAAGGCTTCGAAGATAGTAATAATTGAATAAAAATTAAGCTTTCAAAGTCAATACATGAAATCTGTTCACTAATTTTAATTTTAAATTAAACAAATTATAATCATAATGTTCCATATTTCATAACAAATATTTCTAATTTTCAAAATCAATTTTATAATATTTGGGATCAATTTTTTCCCAATAGGGGCAAATCAAGGGGCATGCTGTAACACCTAAAACTTTTATAGAATTTTTAGTATGTTAATTTATGTGAAAAAAATTACTAAAACAGACATGATTAACAAACAAATTAAAAATTATTGGAATAGTCATAATTGACAAATAATTGAAAATTTTGATCCTAGTGAGATTATCAAAATTCCTTAACAATAAGTTTATTGGGATTATCAAGATTTCTCAGAACATTTGGGGAATTGAGTTTTGAAGAAAATTTGTCAAAAATAAGTTTAATGAACAATTATTCAAAATTTTAAAGTATCAATAATTATTCAAATTTTAATAATTGAGTGTTTTGGAAAAATAATTCCTATAACAAATAATTTTTAATTTTTTATCCAACTAAAGGTTGTATAAATAGTACTCGGAACATGTTAATTAGTGATCAAATACCATTGAACTGTGGGACTTAAATTAAATCAAAGAGTTATTTGATTTAGGGCCTGTTTGATTGCACTTTTTTTTTATGAAAAATTAATATTTTTCACCTAAATTCTATCTTTTATAGTGTTTGATTCAATTTTTTTTTTCAGAGAACTTAAGTTCTCATTTTCGGTCACGTGACCCTATTTTCTAGCTTTCGATGGAAATAGTTTTCGGCCGGGGGGTGGGGGGGGGTGGTTATATTTCCAGGGAATTCCTGCGCAAAGCCGACTCCTCGATTTCTCTAGGGTTTCCTATCCCATTTGAGCCTTCGAGCCGGCTTCGTTCCCTTCCTCTTCGTCGCCATCCACCGCCGAAGTCGAACCCCTACTTGGGCTTCGTCGCCATCTTCGACTTCCTGTGAGTCGCCATCCACCGCCGAAGAAGACCATCTCCGACTTCCTGTGACTCGCCATCCATCTTCGACTTGGGCTTTGTCGCCATCTCCACAAAAGACCAGCTCTGACTTCGTTTTCGTCACCATCTCCGCAGAAGACCATCTTCGATTTCGAGTTTCACACCACCAGCGCATCTTCATCTTCTTCCACGGTAAGGTTTCCGTTCTCATTCTGTTCCTATTTCTGTAGATCCGGCGAGCGATCTTGGTATTTGTCCATCGATCTTGGTTTTTCTCTCTGTTTCAGTGAACGATCTTGGTCTTCGAGCATCGATCTGGAGTCTTCGTCCACCGGAAGAGATCTTGTTCTCTGTTTCAGCGAGTGATCTTGGCCTCTGTTTCAGCGAGCGATCTTCGTGTTCGCCATCTCCGCCGAAGTCGACCTCGGATTCCGACTTGCAGACCGCCGTTCATCCTTGTCGCCATCTTCGTCCACGGTTAGCTTTCGTGTTCGCCATCTTCCCCATCTTGGGCATTTTTTGTTCTAAAAATTTATAATACAAAAAACTTCTCAACATTATAAATTTAATATTCTAATATATGTCCATATTTGTGTGGAATAAAGGAAAAAAGAAACCAAAGTAGCTTTGGTTTTTGTCATTTCTGCATATTGTGATATATACTTCTGGGTCCACTCGTGTAGAATCAAATGAAAATATTGTTAAATGAGGTATATTCTGATATATGTCCATATTTGTATGCCAAAATTGGCATATAGTGGTGCTTAATTAATTAAACTTTGCCAAACTAGTGGACCGCAAGTTTCTTTGAACTAATTAATGGTTAGGAAGTTAGCTAGCCTGCTTCTAATATATATATATATATATATATATATCAACTTCGTGTGTGTAGGAAGGAGTTCTTAAACTTAATTAGAACTCCCTAATTTAATTTGTTTGGTGCCGCAGATTTCTCAGGCTCCTAAAGTTATTTCAGAATTGGAGGGAGAAAATAGAACAAAAAGAGGGAGAAATGGAGAAGGAAAGGAAAGGTTTTAGACGTACAGAGGGAGAGAGAAGAGTGGGAGGGAAAACAGAATGTTTCATTCAATCCATTGATAGCCCTTATTTTGTAACCTACAGCCTATTTATAGGCTGTTTACAACCATTCAGTTATTAATCAACTAATCAACTAACACACTAACCAACACAAGTAACTACAACTAACAACTCCAGTACAATTACAACTACTACCCTTGGGTCACGACAGTTCTTCACAGTGCCAATCTAATATAAGAAAGAAAATCCCAATTCCTATAAGCCTGCCCTACCTTTCATGCTCAAGGTTACAAGTCTGGTGTCCTTGTCTAGGAAGTGTGAAAAATTCATCTTAAGTATCATGCCATTACCAGTGTTGATATGTCCCAAGTGGTCTAACCCTTTATTATTGTTTTCATCTTTGGACATGTGTTGGGACACACTTGGGGAGATGACACGGGGGGACAAAGTAGCATTTTTAGTGGAGTTTTTAGGACTTTGTCAAGGTAGTTTGCTTTTATAATAAGTATCCAAATGAGGAATAAAAGAACCAAGTTATGACTTATAAACAATATTTGCTGAAGTTTCCTTCCTGATCATCAGATCCAGGAGGTCAAGTAAGAGTTGAGTGGAGTTGATGGCTTGCTAGTTTGACTTCAGGAGTCTTCAGTAGATGATCATGGACAACTGAAAACTGGGAAGTTAGGACAGTGAGCTGGATCTGTTTGAAGTACACACACACACACACACACACACATTTTGCTTGTAAACTTAGGGCTAAGACTAACTGATTATTTCATTTGGCCTATTCAAGGGGTTGAATATGTTTTGGCAATTAGTGAACTAAGTATTTACCAGCTATACCTGGTCCATGTGGGTGAAGTATTTAATTTAATGGGGGCAAAACTCAACCTATGTAATGAACCTTTTTAAAATTTCAATAACCTGGTTTGTATATCTAAGTGTTCTACATTTATTTCCTTAATTTTGAGAAATAATGTTTCTTTATTCCTTTTTTTTTTTTTGGTTCTTGTTTTTGTGTGTGTGTGTGTGTGTTGGAGGTGGGTGTTCTGAAATGCCTTGTGGCTTTCAGTAATCAATTAGGAAGCTTAACTGTGAAATGCTGGCTATCTTGGAATTTGGCATAGCATGAGCTCAAACCGGCTGGGTTCTGCGTAATATTAATTGATGGAAAAGATAACCAACGGATTAGATAATTCTGAAAATGTTGAAAATGATAAAGGTACAGTTGGATCTAGTCAATTGGGTACAGTGGGCCAGTATACCCATCTGTATTTAAATTTGGATCTATATACTTTACTGTGGCCCCTCCTATAATCTGCTTATGGTAGTTAATTCTGCAGGAAAAAACTAACGACATTCTATAATTATAACAAATTGGCAAGTTCAATTAGGAAATGCTAAAATTAAAAGTTTATTATAAAATTATAACAAATCTAAAAGATACCTAAACTCTATATCCTTATTTTACTTGGATCATTTTTTTTTTTTAAACTTAACAAAAAGATACCTAAACTCTATATCCTTATTTTTTTGGAGAAATTTTTTTCGAAACCAGTCAGCACCCTTTCTAAAGGTAGAGGAAAGTGCTGATAAAATTATAAGTTCGGGGGATTTAAGTATAAAAGTCAATTAGGAATTGAGAGTTTACAATTATTCCATATGAGAAAATGCAATAAATCAAAAGGTGGCCTTGAGGTTTAGGGCCGGGAAAATATGTAAAATTGTAAAATATTTAAATATGCAAGTTTTAAATGTTATTTTAGAAGTACTCGAAAGGTTGATGAAAAAGAATAAGGGTTTAAACCTTATGTAATTAATCTCTATAAAAGAACGATCCAAATAGATTTATATAATTAAGAATCTAAGATAATAGTAAATTTAATGAAAATCAAATACTTTGCTATGAATCTTAGCTAGGACTGTGTAATTACCTCTTATTAACTTAATACTATAATAATATTATATTGCATACTCTAAAGAACTTTATTTTATCCATTTTAATGCATACTATTGTAGTTTAATTTGTCATCTTTTTTTATATGCTGATTTTATTGAATTTTTATTTTATACGTGATAGTGAGTAACATGCCTTCAACAAGGAATCAACGTCGACGGCAACAACAACATTTGGGTTTATTTTGGACGATGGTCATGCAAGTGATTGTGATATATAATTATATTAGGCGTCGCAACCGACATCTCCCAAGGGCTCCTCATATAAATTGGGATTCTGAAAGACAAATGACCCTTACACGAATGTTTGGAATGAGTGATAGAATTTGTCATAACCTACTTAGGATGAAAATAGAGTCGTTTCATAGATTTTGTGCTCGGTTACGAACTTATGGATTGGTTGATAGTAGATATGTCCTTGTTGAGGAACAAGTGGCTATTTTCCTAAACACGGTCGGGCATGACGAATGTAATCGAGCTGGAAGTTTTACTTTCTTTAGATCTGGACAAACAGTGAGTCATTACTTCCATAGGGTCTTGCACGCTTGTCTCAGACTATATAGAGATGTTGTCAGTAACGCCACTGTTCACAACTCACCATACGAGAAAGAAAATGTCAAGCCTTGGTTCACATATTTTCAGGTTAGGAGTCGAAATTATTTCATTATATATTTTGTAAAGGTTCAATATTCTAAAGTAATTTTCTTATTAAAAGTTCTTTTTTTTTGTTAAAGGATGTTGTAGGGGCAATAGATGGTACACATATTCCTGCAAATGTCCCCTTAGAAGAACAAGCTAGGTATCGCAATAGAAAGCAAGAGATTTCTCAAAATGTTTTAGTAGCTTGCACATTTGATATGAAATTTACATATGTGCTTGCCGGTTGGGAGGGATCGGCACATGACGGTCGATTGTTAAGGAGTGCAATATAATTATAAGTTAGGAAA
Organism: Diospyros kaki; assembly: GCA_036245055.1. NCBI lineage: Eukaryota > Viridiplantae > Streptophyta > Magnoliopsida > Ericales > Ebenaceae > Diospyros > Diospyros kaki. The sequence goes on from BSEG01000003.1 coordinate 114,381, forward strand.
AATGATTATTTCCATGGAAAATAATAGCAATCAAACACCAAAAGTTGGAAAAATAAAACAATTTCTAGGTAGAGAATTAAGTCAATCAAACGCTGTAAATTGATATTTTCCCTAGAATTTAATTCTAGGTAATTTAATTCCCTAGAATTCATTTTCTTTCTATCTAAATTCTACCCTTGCAATCAAACACACCCTTAGTGTGTACATATGAAATTAAATTAATATTTGATATGATAAAATTTTGACCACATTAGTGGTTAAATTTGTACGCGCGCACACCCACATATATATATATATGAGAGAAATATACAAGTATATTTAGGAAAAACAGTGATGCAGGAGTCTTGCGCGACCGATTGCAAGATGTGGTCGTCCGGTCGGGTTAACCGGACCCAAAACCCCAACTATAATAAAGATGGAGCCCCGAATGGCCTTCTCTCTCCCTCCCCAAACCATTCGCTTCACCGTTCTCTCTTCCTCTCTCCATTTTCTCTCCTCCGGTCATCTAGTGGCCTTCTCTCTAGCGATTCGACTGTCGAAAACTCCATAAAACCGACCCCGATCTCCCCAACTGCTATCTTGAAGTCCACATCCAGCGAGTCACCGTTGTCGTCGATTCCCCATCGGGGTACTCCCATCACAAGGTAAGCAGTTTTGGCCATTTACCGGTTGTTTACGGCGGTTTTCTGGTGATATATATATATATGTATATACGCACAGCAGATGGGCTTTGTTTAGGAAAAATTAAAATCTGGATCTAGTGAAAGAGCCTATGGGTGGTGTTGATTTTTGGGTATGTGAGTTACAAGACCAAGGCGATTCAGGTGATCAGTTCTGATCATCGGAATCTTCCATGGACGGTGAGCGGCAGTATCCTCCAAAAACGTGAGCCGCTTTTACAAAAAAAAGTTAAATTTCAGATCTGGTAAGATGTAGCAACTGGATCATATTGATTTTTGGGTACGCCTTTCAAAAGACCAAGGTGATTTCGATGATCAATCCCTATCATCAGAATCTGACATGAAGGGTGGCCAGCGATGCTCTCTAAAAAACGTGAGCAAATTTTACAAAAAAATTAGGTTGTGTTCCCTTTATTTTTCAATTTTCAATTTTGAGTTTTGAATTTATTTTTAGTTTTCTGTTTTGGTAGTCTATTTTTAGAAAATTAAAAACGTGTTCTTTTTGTCATTTTAAAAAATTATTTCTCAAAATAGAAAATTAGAAAACACGTTATTTTTAAAATTTTGAAAATAATTTTTTAATGATATTTTATTTAATAAATTAAAAATATTTAGTGTTAATATATTATTAAAAAAATATATACATTTTAAAGATAATAAATTTTGTAATAATTTTTTTACTATAATAATAAAATATAAATATATTGAGTTTAGAATTTATTTTGAATGAAAATACTTAAAATAATTTTTTTTTGTTTTGAGTTTTTTTATCAATTTTTTTTTTATTTTCAAAATTGTATTTTTAAAAACAGCAAAGAGAACATGTTTTCATTATTTTAGAAAATTAAAAATTAAAAATGACTTGAAAATAACAAAGAAAACACACCCTTAATTTTCAAATCCGGATTCGGTAAAACGTAGTCATTGGATCGTATTGGTTCAGAAGAACAAGGCAAGATCCTTATCAGTTTCCAAGCTTAGGAGGAAGCACAAGTAGCAGCCATGGAAGGTCGTCAAGCAGAAGTGATAATGAGTCAATTCTGCTGGTAGATTTTGAAATTCGCTGGGCAATTTAAAACTGTAGGAAATTCATGTTACATAACATCTATTTCTGTATAATTTTAAGCATTCTTTTATATGCATTAGTAAGTGTAAATGATCTGTCTCTGCTATAAGAAGTTATTGTTAAATTTCAATTCACTTCATTTCTTAGGTATTATTATATCTTTTTATCTAGTTGATAAAGTAGTATATGATCATCTATATAGTTAATAGAGCTATGATGTCTTTTAACCCTTGCTGATTTTATTTATCTTGCATTTTAGGTTCATATGTTGTTGTATACCATGGCCTTTGGAGGGGATCGGTACATTTGTGAAGTGTCACGTGTTTATTTATATTCTTATTTGATTTTGAACAAAAACAAAGATCTAGATTTGGAATTGTTGTAATTTTTGTGGCCAGCATATCCAAAAATTAACAGTATCTAATGGTTACATCTTATTAGATATGAATTTTTTTGGGTAAAAATTGCTCATGCTTTTGGAAAGACACTCGGTCAGCACTCATGGTAGATTTCAACAATCGAAACTGACAATCGAAATTGCCTTGGTCTTATAACTCACGTACACAAAAATCAACACGATCCAATAGTTACATTTTACTAGATTTGCAAATTAACCTTCGTAAAAATTGTACACATTTTTTGAAAGGCGTCATTAGTCGTCGTGTATGGTAGATTTTTACAATCATGGTTTTGAAAGACGATATGCGCATCAAGGTGCAAAGAGTACTGGAGCTTGGTAAAAAAGGAGATACATTATACTCTTTAATGCAATACATCGCTACTTTATGCGCATTCTCTAATATGTTTTCTTGGGCCTAGGAACAATCTTTTCGTCAAAATGATTGGCCTGTTGTCTTGCCTAACGGCCCGACAACGCGGTTCGCACAATCTCTTCCTCAAAAACGATTGGCCCGTTGTCTCGCCTAACGGCCTGGCAACGCAGTTCGCACAATCCCTTCGTAAAAAATGATTGGCCCGTTGTCCTACCTAATAGCCTGGCAATGCGATTCGCACAATCCCTTCCTCAAAACGATTAGCTTGTTGTCCTGTCTAATGGCTCGGCAATGCGGTTTGCACAATCCCTTCCTCAAAACGATTGGCCTATTGTCCTGCCTAACGGTCTGGCAACACAGTTTGCACAATCTTTTCCTCAAAACAATTGGCCTGTTGCCTTGCCTAACGGCCTGGCAGCGCGGTTCGCACAATCTTTTCCTCAAAGCGATTGGCTTGTTGCCCTGCCTAACAACCCAGCAATGCGGTTCACACAATCTCTTCGTTAAAATGATTGGCCCGTTGTTCTGCCAAAATCTCTTTCATTTCACCTTGAGGCAAAAAAGAAGAATGGAGGACAATTGTTGTACCATGACAACAAGGGATTTTTTAAAGAAAAATTAAAAGGCTTGCAGCAGTGTGCCACGGGCCCCATTGCGGCAAAGGCATTGTAGTAGTGTGCCGCAAGGCCAGCCCTTATTGTGGCAATAGCCTTGCTGCAAGGCTAGCCTTGTTTGGGGTGCATCCTTGTTTGGGGCAATTTGGTTTTGCAACCACACGCCTCATGCATGGCCCATCCAACAATTGACACGTGTCAACTCCATAAATCCTTGAGAAGCGTGCCCTATAAATATCTAGCTACAGGACGTTGAAAGGGGCTCTCTCCGATTTCGGTACAACTTTGACAACATCTTTATTGTTTTGGTGAACAATTACCCGGATCCAGTATTGACTTGGGCATCAGAAGGTTGTCACGGGCGAGGATTCTTGCGAGCCTTCTAACCTATTTTTTGAGTATCAATAGAGTAATATCCTTGCGGCGAGATCCTTGCGACGAATGTGCTTGCGGCAAGATCCTTGCAGCGAATAAGCTTGCGGTGAGATTTTTGTGGCGAGATCTTTGCGGCGAAGAGGCTTACGGCGAGATCCTTGCGATGAGATCCTTGTGACGAAAAGGCTTGCGGCAAGGAGGCTTGTGGCGGGATCCTTGCGGCGAAGAGGCTTGTGGTGAAGAAGCTTGCGACGAATGTGCTTGCGACGAAAAGGCTTGTGGCGAAGGTGCTTGCGGCGAGACCCTTGTGACAAACTCCCCTACGACAACATTTCTCGCGGCAACCCCATTTTACAAGACACTGAGCTCCAGTAGGTCCCACATCATTAAATTTAATTGTTGTATTTGGCAACAACAATAATAATATCTGCTAGGAAAATTTTCAATTTCACTGAGACTTGAGCAATTATTTGTCATGACCCTAGGAACAATAAAAAAGCATCATGGTAATATGATTGCAATAGTTTGTCACGATACTAGGGAGACGTATAATTTTGCGGCCAAATTTTGTATCATCTTGGATATTACTTGTATTGCCTTAGTATTTCATTCTCTTGTTTGTATTTCTTTTCCAACTAGTTTGTTTGTTATGACAAAATCTGCCAGGTGTCTGTGCTAGAATAGGACAAATCAGTTATTTAAAGTAGGTGTGATATGTTGTGGCAGCACCCACGGTTCAAGCTATATAAGTTTGATCCTTCTTTTGTAAAAGGTATGTTGAAAATGATGAATTGAATACTCATTTCTCTCTAATATTTCTCTCTCCCCCCCTCTCTTTCTCGATGATCTCCTCCCTTATCTTTTTGTTGATTTTTCCCTCTCAACTGATCTCTTCCCCAAATTTTTCTCTTATCATTCTTGATCTTCCTTTCATACCCTAGCTCATCTCCAAGGTTCATGACAAATGGTATTAGAGCCAACGATTCTCGACTGTGATTCCGTCAAATCCAATTAATATTCAACTAGCAGAGTTTGACGAATTCTGGTGGTTCTGGAGTGATTGGAATGTGAGTACGAAGGTGGTTGATCCATTACGTTAGGTGGTTCTAATCAGTAATTCAGTTGCAAATCAGAGACACTATTGTTCGAGTTTTGAAGACGAATATGTCCATTGAATCTCAGAATTGATTCCGACGCACGAGGAGGTAAGTGTCGGCTTGGATCTGAAGAATGAGTGACTTCGGCTAAGACTCTGGTGGTTGAGTCGAAGGAACTAACTGGAAGTATTGCTGATTTTTTTAGGCGAAGTCAGCAGTGACGCTCGGTTGTGAAACTCAGAGTGTTGCCGACTTCTAGAGGCAAATTCGAAGGATGGTATTTGGCTAGTGATTTTCATATCCGACAGTGATAGAGGAGGTGACCAGAGATTGACGCGAATGGCCAAGAGGTCGTGACTGGTGCAGCACAATCACTCAAAGAAGGTGTCGCGACCATTACCAAACGTGACCAGTGAGTAGGTAGTTCTTGGCTTGAAATCCGAAGTGATCGCTATTTTGCAGTGGGTGTCGCGATTTGAACTAGTAGTGAGTCTGGTGATTTTGGAATCGGAAGTGATCGCAAATTGGAGTGGGCGTGGTGTTGTGGTCGTACCCATTGTGGGCAAAGATTAACGACAGAAACAGAGGAAGGATTTGGTGTTGTGGTTGTATCAATTGTTGTCATCAGTTGAGGCAGCCTTTCAGTGAATCACACAATTTGGGCGGACGAGGTGGGCATCTGACCGATCGGAATTATAGACCGTCGAGTTGGGTAGGACTCAATCACGAATGAGGGTTAATTAAGAGTGGAGACATGGGTCAGCCGATTCCAAGCCATCGGAGGATCACTACCACGATCGGAACTACCCACTGAGCAATTTTCCAAGGTTATGGAGATTGAGCTTGGGCTGATAGCTGAGGCCAAACGTGAAAGGCAAGGCAGATTCGAGCCCAACCGATTCCAGTGGTGAAGTCGGCAATCAGTGTTTAAATTTTTTGCAGGTGTAATAGGAGGCGACTTGATTGTGAAATCTGGTAATCTTGCAAATTGAAAGTGCGAAGCAGATTCCAATGAACTTCGGCACTTCTGACAGATCCGAGTTGAAGGCCGAGGCAATCAATTTCAGTGATTAGAAATCCAATGACTAATAGTAGCGAATCAATGAAGAGAGGTATGTATAGAACCCCAATTCTTTGGTCTTCCAAGTGTCATGTTCGTGAGATGTCGACCATGGGGAGTAGGGTACACATGAAACAAATGGGGTATCAATTGCAGCTGAAGGATGCTGCATTTTTAGTGGGATGGCTTGCTCATGAAGCCTTGGAAAGCAGTGCGCACATGAGACAATCAGAGCCTCAATGGTAGCAAGACAAGGCTGCATTTTCAGCTGGAAATAAGAGGAATCATGCGCAATTTAGCCAGAAAAATCAGGCATGGGGAAAGTTGGATTATGAGTTTAGCCAAGTTGACAAGGAAACAAGAAGTGTGATACATGATATGAGCAAGGATTTCGGCCATATGTTATATGAGCAACTGCAAGAGTTTGCAATGATACTAACTAAGAAGTATCATTATAGTTTTTTGGCTGAATTCTTCGATAATTATCGTGGAAGTTTTAATAAAGAGGAATTCTTTCAAATGGAGTGTAACATCAAAGATGACATTAAAGGTGAATGACATTATCCAAAGGGAATCTGTAATGAATAGATTGATATGGAAGCAAAGGCAAAAGGAGAATTAAAGGAACACACCGATTCCTTCGGGAAAAAAGTTCTCGATGGTGATGTTTTTTAGGATTCTGCAACAAGATCAGTCCAACTTTGAGGAAGAATGAGAGGTAGAAAAAGAGAGTGAATAAAAGGAATTGGAGGATGGCACTCAATCAGTTGGCAGCTTCTCAAGCACTTTTACTAGTGCTGAGACACTTGATGTTATTAATCTCTGGAAGCAGCAGAAGGAGCCAGAAAAGCCTCTTCACCAAATACATGAGAAGATTGGGGTTGGTCACACTTTACAAGAATAAGAAGCTGATGATTCCGGTGATGCATAGCTTAATCTAGCTGTAAATCATGTTAGGGAAGAAGGTCGAGTTGGAGGCCGAGCGTCAATGGTTGAGAAATCGTTGGTTGGAATTGAAGTGGTAGCAACTCCTAATGATAATGTTCACAAACAGTCTTGGTACGAGTATTTAAGGCAAGTCTACAATCCTCTATTGTTGCATATCGAGGCTGTTGTTGATATTTTTGCAACAGAGCATGGTTGTGGGTTGAATGGGGATACAATAACAGCAACTATGCTGTAGATCTGCTCTCCCTAATTGTATTGGACGGTAATGAAGTTTTCTCTATTGAAATTCTGAGCCAATTTATACTTGGAATTGATCTTGGAAACCTAAGAACAAAGAAGAAGAGGCTTAGGGGGAGAAAGAGGGAACGAGGAATGAAACAGATAGAGAAAACTGGAATTGGGTGAAGAGGAATGGCTACTTGCTACAAGTTCTTGAGAACTATAACTCTCTCAAGGAGAGGAGAATTGTCCTGACCCAAGGAATAATAAAAGAACATCATGGTAATATGGTTGCAATAATTTGTCACGAGACTAGGGAGACGTATAATTTTGTGGTCAAGTTTTGTATCGACTTGGATATTACTTGCTTGTATTGCCTTAGTATTTCATTCTCTTGTTTATATTTCTTTTCTAGCTAGTTTGTTTGTTATGGCAGAATTTGTCAGGTGTCCATGTACTAGAATAGGACAAATCAGTTAGTTAGAATGGGTGTGATATGCTGTGGCAGCACTTACGGTTCAAGCTATATAAGCTTAATCCTTCTTTTGTAAAAGACATGTTGAAAATGATGAATTGAATACTCTATTTTTCTCTAATATTTCTCCCCCCCTCTCTCTCTCTCTCACACACACACACAGTGATCTCCTCTCTTATCTTTTTGTTAATTTCTCCCTCTCAACTTATCTCTTTCCCAAATTCTTTTATTATCATTCTCCATCTTCCTTTCATACTCTAGTTCATCTCCAAGGTTCATGACATTATTCACTCCACTTTTTTGAATGTTACTTTCATCCAGTTTTTTTATTTACTTATATTTTATCTATAATTTATTTACATTATTACATAAATATTATAGCACAGGCCTTCAGGTAGTTGTAGGCCTATTTTCTTATAAGTTGCATTCTTGATATCTCACTAGTATAACAAATTTTTCTTAATATCAGTCAGTACACAGGCATTGATTAGTAATTTAAACGAGATGGAATAATTTTTATTTTATTTTTTATATTGATACAATATATACTAGGTTGATATAATACAATACAAAATTAATAACTATATTTCATAATAATTAGTATATAACTCCCAAAAAAGTATAAAGTATATTGTGTGATTGTTAGACTCATTGACATACATGAACTTGTTATGAAATATGAGAATAAGGTATATTTATTAATGCCACTAAATTGAACGAGACACGATAAACTAGATTGATCACCAACCATAATATCTCCTTTCAATTGGGGACTTAATCGAATTATTTTAAATTAAATTTTTTAATTTGTAATTTTAAATTATGTTGTTTAAGTAATACTTTTTTTTAGACATTTCAATTTTTTTTTATTTTTTGGATTAAGTTTAAGATGGAGTTAAACTTAAATTTAAATATTTTTAATAAAAATATACATCAAAATAATAAATTTTAAATTTTAAATTAAAACGTCAAACAAGCATTTTTGTATGTAGACCAAAAGGTAGTATTTTATTAATTTGTGACTTAAATACAAAATAACCATTTTATTATTGTGATTGGATTGTATTGTATTTAAAAAAATAAAATAAAATCCATATAGGTTAACAACCGTACATCATCATCGTTTGCACTTATATATTCTAATTTAGGATTAATGACCCAATATATTCATAATGTAAATGCATATTCCAATCACTCCCTTGGGCCAACTCTCCCTATATTTCTATATCAATGCATCTCTTTCTTTAAGGCCCAAGGAGAGACAAGCCCATGTGACAATAGAAAACCACTAGGGCTCCCCCCCGCCGCCTTCTTGTTTTGTCCCGTTACGCTCTCTCTCTCTCTCTCTTCCAAGAACGCTTCCGTAAATCACTGATTTTGTGAAATCCGATCGTATTTTCACGGTGAAAGCAGTTTCGATCTACAATAAGGTAAGTCTTTTAGTTTTATCAACCTTATTTTCCGCATCGATCCATGATATATATACATACATACGCGCGGCTTGTGTTTGGCCGGAAGTTTAAGCTTATATCTATAGAGATTCGGCCGTTGGATCTTGCTGGTTTTTGAGTGTGTTGGTTGATGTGGGTAAGGTTGTTAGGTAGTTGCCTCTGATCGCTGGGAACCACCGGCCACGGTGGCGGGTGGCTACTATTAGTGTGTTTTTCAGTTCTGGCCGAAAATTATAAATGAGATCTATGAAAATCCAGCCGTTGAATTTGTCCCATTCTTGTGTATATTAACCCCCTTGGCTTGACGTTTCTAATGGTAGGCTCTGACAGTAGGGATCTCCAGCCGGCGGAGGTTGCCAGTGGCCGCTGATGTCGGCGGTTGTGGCTAGTTTAGGCTGTTTTTGGGGTTGGCCGGGCCCAGCTGGTTCATGGGCTAGTCCAAAGTGTTTGGGGTTGGGTCTGGCTCAGTTGTGGCAGCCCTTGTGTAGGTCCAATTCCAAAACCCAATCCGTTCAACCCTAACTGTTGACCCTTTTCGCTAATCGTTGACCCCTTTGATCTTGCATTTGATTTACTCTAGGAGACAACATAACGCTAGTTGAGTAATTATCTAAAGATTAGGGGAGGATCTTTATTATTTCTCAAATATTAGACTCTTTAAGTTTACAGAATTAGTTCATATTGTAATGTCAATAGTTTAAAGTAGCCTATCGACAGTCTTGAATAATCAGTCAACAATTATAAAAAATAATAAAAATCCAACTGACTTGTTTCAAGAAATCGCCGACCGTTTTAAAGAACCAGTCGACAATTTTCCATTGGATTAAAAAATTAATTGATTTTTCTAGAATTTTCAAGCTATTTTGTTTGTCTTGATTTTTCTTGCATTTTTCAAACTATTTTGCCATACGTGGAGAATGAGAGAAAGGGAGAGAAAATGTATGTGAGTATACTTTTGTCATGTTAAAATTTTTAACATATGTGAAATAATGATAGAGGAGAAAGTGTAATTAGAGTTGGAACATTAGGGGAGAATTTTTATTATTTCTCAAATCTTAGGAAATAGTGGTTCCCAAAGGGCAAAGAAAAGAGTAATTTGATAATCTTGTTAGGTGACATTGAGGCGCCCCAGCCAAGAGGCGTCTGAGGGAGTCCCAAATCTTTCATAACATTGTGAGTGGATAAATTGTATTATGGCGGTAATTGTTGCATTCATATCTCCAAGGGGTATTCTATATATACTATTGACGGTTTCATTCCTTAATTGCATTTGAGAAGTAGAATCCATCTTGTTTGAGCTACGCATAATGACATTTATGGTTGACTACATTTCTTTAATTTGCATTTGGGAAAATATGATACATGTTGTCGTGGACTGTGAATGTTGATTCTTATATGCGATATGTTGCATGTGGTACTTTAATATTAAATGATAGCATAAAATGTTTGTTAATGGAGTAACTAGTTATAATCTTATATTGCTAACTAGAGTAAAAGTTAGCCATTGGTGCACCACATATACGTTAGGGTGTGAGATTGTCCACCTTTGTTGGTGAGAGAGGGTCCGCTGAAGTGGATTTGGTCTGCCATCCATGTTTATATCCGGTGAGATAGGGTTTGCTGAAGTGCATTTGGTCCGCCGATGTAGATCTTATGGGTGAGAGATTGTCCGCCCCAAGTTCCAGAATGTAAGGGGGCAAGAATGTATGAATGTAAGGTCCATGGAATTTTGAAGGTGGAGTTGGCAATTTTGATGGAAGGAGTGTAGTGTTTAAATTTGATAAGGTAGCTTTTTGAGTGCATAAATTGTAACACCTCATGAATGCTTAGACAAAGATTGTTTTGTTTTCTATTCATAAAAGAAAAAGATTTTTTTATTTTAGTTTTGACTTTTTTTGGTTCAGCAGAGTGTTATATAGATTACTTTTATACAGTAGACCTGCCAAATTCAATGTGCTATCAAGTTACTCATCATTTCCCTGCATGCTTGTTTAATTTTTATCATTATATAGGTTGTGGTATTAGAAAAGAAGAGATGAGCGGAGCCATGGAGAAAGGGTCGATGACTACAAAAACTCCAGCAGATTTTCTCAAATCTATTCGTGGGCGACCTGTTGTTGTCAAATTGAATTCTGGTGTTGATTATCGAGGTAGTCATTTCATCCCTCAAACAGTCCACTATGTTAATTTGTTTATCATTTTTACTTCTTACTACAAAATCTGCAAGGCTTTCTTTAACTTGTTTTTTTTTAACTTGATTCGTAGTTCTGCTCCACTTGCAAATTGAAATATGTGGAGAAGTTATTTTACCTGTAGATGCATGTGCTTGTCTCTTTTGCTCATCAGTTTGTATATGTAGAGAACTAGTTTTTTAAACTTTATTTAGATTGGAAGAATACAGAACAGCCAATTAGTTCGCCTTAGTTTGTAGTTATACCAAAACACATAGTAATATGCACTTTAGAATAATGTTGTTATATAATGCACTTAAATACATTATTACTCGGCCATGCTCCCCTGTAGGCCAAGGCATATACGTGATGTCTAACACCATGCCGCCATCTGAAGCCTTTGTAAATAAAACTACAAGTTGACCATAGACTTAATATGACTAGTTTTGATATTCTTTAACTTCCATTCAATGAAGTCACTGTCACATGTTTAGTCCTTTCATGGGTCCCATCACCATACCATGTCTCTTCAAATAATCAATGGGCAGATGTCTTTACAAAAGGCCTTCCTACAACTAGATTTGAAGAAATTACATGCAAGCTGGGAATGGAGAATATCCACTCACCAGCTTGAGGGGGAGTGTTGGAAATATCACAATTTACTCAAGTAATAGTTGGATTTATCTCTTAATCTTATGGCTGGAAAATAGGAGATAAAAGTATAAAGTGATAAGGTGATTTGAAGATTAGAAAACTCCTAAAAAAATGAAGGGATAAGGCAGCAGACAGCTGTTACAGATGTAAATGGCAGATTCTATAGAGGCAATCAAGGATGACTTTTTGTATTAATTGGGATGACTTTTTGTATTCTTTCTTTTTGTTTAAGATTCTGAAACTGTAATTTATGAGGTTTAGGGTTTAGGGTGCAGATAGAATTTGACTTTTTCCCCCTTTTATTTTCAGTGAGGGGTACCTCATAAATCGTATGTGGGTTTTACCTTTATGTGAAATGTGTATGGGAGACTTTCTTCTGTTCCTATCAAACATTACAATGTTGCCTACGTACTGTGCTGCTGTCTCCTAAAAATCTTGTGGCATGGTTTGGATTATCCACCCGTTCCCACACTTCTTTCTGAACTTATCTTTCATTTCACCGTGCAGGTATTTTAGCTTGTCTGGATGGATATATGAACATAGCTATGGAGCAAACAGAAGAATATGTTAATGGACAGCTGAAAAACAAATATGGTGATGCCTTCATTAGGGGAAATAACGGTAATCTGATAGTTACTGTAGTATCTAAACTGATATCTTGTCATTATCAATGATGGTGGCTTCTTTTCCGATGCAGTACTCTACATCAGTACATCAAAAAGGACGATTGCGGAAGGAGCTTAGTTTGTGATGAATATTGGAAGCCTGCAATATTTTCTGTCTTAGATTATGTGGATCCAGGAAATGATTGAGTTGGAATTTAACTAGAGAGATCCTAATTTAGTTGTTTCCAAATCTTGGTATCCTTAAACCAGTCGAGTTATTGATTTGAAGTCGCCATAAAATGATTCCTTGAGTTATTATGTTTCTGGCGATTTCAAACTCTACCAGAATTGTTTTCTTTTAAGTTATAACTGATGGTTATGCCTGGGGTTCGTGGTTAACTCTTGCCGTGGCCATTTTGTTGCAAGAAATCTGCCATACCTGTTTGTGACTTGGAACAGAATGAAGTCAATTTTATTGGTTGCCCTAGTTTGTGGCATTGTTTTCTCATGATTACTTGGAGGAGTGACATTTTCTGAACTCTGCTGTAATTGCAGCTGCAATGACAATTTTGATGGAATCATGGTGTCATATTCTGTTGAATAATGCTGGCATATATATAAAATATTAAAAGGTACATAGATGAGTCGAGTGGATGCGGTCACGTTAGAAATTGTTTCTACTATGGACGTAATGTTAGTCGACATACCAAAGCTACAAGTATAGAATGCTGAATCAATCACTTTGAAAAACTGGTAAGAAAAACATGTCGGAAAGCTCTGCTATTGATGGAAAGCGAATTGGAAAGCAATTGACAAGCATACATACCAAAAAACAATTGATATATATATATATATATATCGAGTAATGAGCTTCCCTATCTGCGGCTTTGGCTTCGATTTAATACATGATGGGCATACCATATTCCAATTCCAAGTTTTATTATTTCGAACCTTATGTGACCCTAGGCTTTCTAGCCAATCTTTAGCTTTAAATTCTCACAAAACAACACACAAGTCCATTCATTTATTTAAGCTAAACACTCGCGAAATATACCACCCTATATCAATATTACATATTCATTATTCACGAGCAACTACTGCAACCTGTTTCCCCAAATTGCGACCAGAAAAAAGGCCCAATTAGAGCCTCTGGGGCAGCCTCCAAGCCGGTTATATCTTCAACATATGCTCTCTTCCCTTCTTTTATATTGGATAGAATCATGTCTAGAAATTTTGGATATTGGTGATAATAATCATTAACTAGGAATCCTTCCATAAGAATCTATTTTGTGATGAGACAAAACAGGTTGTGTACACCTTCAGGTTGTTCAAGGTTGTACTGTGGGATCATCCCATACAGAGCAATGCGGCCATGGAGGTTCATGTTGACAAGCACTGCATCAAGCATCTTTCCTCCAAACATTCTCCAAATATATATCTATGCCACTGGAAAAGTACCTGACAAGTAAATTATTGGATGTAGAGAATGATGGGATTCAACTTAGGCAAATTAAGAACAGAAAAGAATGGCACCTCTTATGCACTAGGCTCCCGCTTTGTGAGGGTCAAGAGAGCTCTCTCTCTCTCTCTCTCTCTCTCTCTCTCTCTCTCTCTCTCTCTCTCTCTCTCTCGTGCTAGCACATGTGCAAAAAGGTTGTTTCCATAACTCAAACAGTGGCATTCTAGTCACAAAGGAGAAACTGCATTTTTGCTATTAAGGCTCATCTTTACCAAAAGTCACTTTGTTATAAGCCCTTCTATATTGACTAGAACTTATGAGTCAAGTTTTGTCACCATATAATTGATCTAAAAGTGGAGTCACAAACTCCCAACATGACTTGCCCTCCCCCATGCCATAGTTATCAAGGGGAACTATTGAACAATGATTTCCAATAATACCAACCGTTCCATCTAGGAATGTGCAAAGTTTCTAAAGCATGCTACTAAATATATCTCAAGAAGAGATTAATACTCACCTTTTTAGAGCTGCATCTAAGTCTTCCTTTTCTTTATAGTTAAAAGCTTCATCAAACCCAAATTTGTTTTTCAATAAATCAACCTAAATTTGAAAGTAAAAGAAAAAAATACAACCATCAGAAGAGAGAGAAGCGAATCAATGAAGATGACACTATACTAGAATATCTTTGTGTAAAATTTCTACATTTTTTTCTGTAGACAAAACATGACAATTAACATTTGATCACCTATTTGAGAGAGGGGGCAAAATATAAAGGGTAACTAATTCTTGAAACAGACAATTAAGTTGGAACATGTTTAAACGCGTATAAGTATTGATCTGTACAGTTGAAAGACAAGCACCATGAGATCTCTCTCCAAAATATGCTCAAGAACTGATATAAGAAAAATCAACATTGAACAACAAATAATTGTGAACCTATTAGCATCCTTTAACCAATGGTTTTAGCATAAATAGCATTTGGCATACCTTTTCTTTGGTTCCAGCACTTCCAACAACATAACAGACTATTAATTTTGCAAACTGGCCAACAAGCTGACCGACAGCTCCAGATGCCGCTGAAACAAACACACTCTCTCCTTTTTTTGGAGAGCATACCTCATAAAACCCGCATGAGCTGTCATACCCGGCATACCTACAAAATACAAATGCAAAGTAGACCAGTTAGCTCCCAACATAGCATAACAATCACATTAACACTAGGCCATGGTTCCATTAATTGGGGTCAGCCAAATGCAACAAGAAAAATAAAGACAAAATTCTTTTCAGGTCCCATATACTTTTACTGGTTGGTAAAATATTTCAAAACATGTATTTATTACCAACCAATAAAAGTGTTTGGGGTTGGAAACAAAATGCAT
Organism: Diospyros kaki; assembly: GCA_036245055.1. NCBI lineage: Eukaryota > Viridiplantae > Streptophyta > Magnoliopsida > Ericales > Ebenaceae > Diospyros > Diospyros kaki. The sequence continues at coordinate 129,407 of BSEG01000003.1, forward strand.
TTATTGCATCTTAATGAAGTGCCCTAGCATTACCCTGAAATAAAATAGCACCAAAAATGTTAAAGTAATATGAACATAACCAAGATGGAAATATTATAGTTGTTGTTATATAGATATAACAATAAATTTGTTGAATAGAAACGTCATCTTCAAGCCGTCTAATCCTACAAAAATAAGAAAATAGTCAGAGGGCGTGGGGAGGTCCCTGCGCAAACACTCCGACGCTTAAGTTAGACACTGAATATGATGAAAGAAACTGTATTGAAATTAATATCAAAGACGTCCCCCTTTCAAGAATGAATGACTCCTTATTTATAGAGAAATATGAAGTGATTCGAACTGTCTTAGAATTAAGATTCTTGAAAATAACGCTTATCTTGATGGATGGTGTTATCTTGCCCTTTTTGGGGATGAAATTTCTTATAGATGATACTTATCCAAACATTTCATAATCATTTTGGAATTGAATATATGGAATGTAATTATAGTGAAAATATAAGTGTTGATAATATGGTGGTGAGAGTTGAAAACAAAAGTAATTCTTAGAAAATATCACTTTAGATATCTTGAATCAATTATCTTTTTTAAAAGACAAAAAAGGTTATTGAAGATGTTATTTATAAAAATAGTGTACAATGTCTCATGGGATGAATTATTGATTGGAATAACAAAAATCTTTGCCTTCCGAGATCTTTGGCAATGACTCATGAATTATCCAAAGATAAATTATACCAAGGATCTAGAGAGGAAAATTAAAGTGTAACCTATAAAATTCACCATGTCCATAAAAATGGGTAAATACACCCCTTGAACTTTGGCTATTTGACTCGAACACCCCTCGAACTTTAATATTGACACGATTAGTCCCTAAACTTTTCAAAAATTAGCCACAAACACCCCATTTGTTACTTACAATATTAAGTAAATTAACTATATACTCCTTGAACTTTGAGTCTTTAGCATGGACACCTTCTGAAATTTTAATTTTCTTCAAATCAATCTTAGCCTTTTCAGAACAATTGATTCACCTTAACCATAGGGATTTAAGTGGTGTTTTAACAATCACATTGTAGAATAGCCTTCTTCAGTCTCTTATATCTCAAAATGCAAGTATTCAGATCTCTTACATTCAAGTTCATATCCACAACCATCAAATACCAAGCTTATAATCAAGAGTTGGGGAGATATCCTATGATTCTTAAGAAAGTTCATGATATAACCTCTTTGATAGATTTTAATCAAGAGCTCTATTTGTTTTAATAGATAATGGAATTCAAAATAAGGGAGCAAATGGTAACCTTCGGAGGGGCTAGTTTCTATTGTTATGGATGTAGCTAAAATTTTCTTCATGGGCATATGTTACAATTATAGTGCAAAACTTAAGAAAATGGCAAAAAAGAAGATAGATTAGGTTCATGCATTCAGTCTATCCATTAATGAAAATTTCTAGGTACAAATAACATAATAAGGGAATCAATATTACCATCTTGAAGTTCCAAGAAATAAGGGAAGAAAAGAAAACTTTTTTCAGTTTCATTTGCTGTTATCATTGTCATGTAATTATATTGTTCAAAGAATAGAACAAACACATTGTAATACCCGGGAAATTATTAAGAGTATAAATAATTTTTAATGAAGGGTATAACTGGAATTATCGAAAGAATAAGGCTATATGACACACTAACGCAGTTTTAGACGATCAAATCAGTCGGAGGGAGTAACCCGGACCTTAGATAGCCAGGGAAAATGGTATAGTATCGACAAGTGATTAAAATTATGATTTTTAGTGATGAAAGAAATTGGATCGGGAACAGTTTTCGGTACAACTGTCGACCAGGCTGAGAAAACTGAATCGATGTAGGAAACGTCCGGAAAGTCAACGGAGCGTGTCAAGGATCTATATTTCATGTATAGAACAACCCTTAAGTGATTTCGGGTTAAATCAAATGGATTTAAGGTTAATTTGACCAACCGGGCCTAAGTGTAATTTTCTAAATTTGCTCGAGGGAGGTCAAAATAATAATTTTTCAAGAATTTCGAAGGTCAAATGAGATGTACTATACTTGTGGGCCTCAATGGTGGTATTGGATAGTTCAGGGGTGTATGGGAAAGACCAAAACGTGATTAGAAGAAACTGTGGGGGTGAAACTGCAATTTAATAAAAATGGCATAGTGTGAACGTGAAGGGATTTCGGCCGCCGCAAATCTTCGCACGTGGAGGACGAATCCGGCGAAGGGATGGCCAAGGGTGACCTGGGGGAGGTGGTAGCTGGCGCGAGGATGCTTGGTGACCAAGCCATGGCTGGTGATTGGCCGGAAAAATGTCGTATTTTTAGTATAAAAGGAAGGCCTAGGGTTTTGATTTTTGGGCTTCAAATCGATTGAGTTTTTGAATGTTTTTGAGCGAGTGATTAAGGGCCTTTTGGTCGCGAGGAATCAAGGATCACTTTGGGCTCGATTTGAAGCATTTTGGTGTATGTTTGAAGGGTGTTCGAACTCGGCCGAGGGTTGGTGGCGGACCGCCGCGAGCTGCCTGCAACTACCGATTTGGCAGCCTTTCCGGTGGCCCTTCGGCCGGAAAATAACATGGATAGGATCGATTTGCAAAGGGCTTCAAGGGGGTGCCCTTATTTTGCTCATCGGAGGAGTCATCGCCGGCCGGTCTTGAGGAAGAAGACGATGGCGCGTGGCTGCACGCGCCAGCTTTCATGCGCAGCCACGCGCATGGCGCGTGAGAGCGCGTGTAATAGGGAATTTCGGTAATTTTAATTCCAGTATTTTCCTTTAATTATTTTAGGAATTATCATGTGGAAAAATTGAGAAAAATGTTTGAGGAAATAATTATTTTAGAATTATCAAGGTGAAAAATGGGAGAAAATAGAAAAAATTATGGAAAAATTGAGGAAACTAGATTTTAATGCTTTCTTAATTAAATATGGTGTTTAGGAAGTGTTGCGGCTCAAGGTTGCATATAAGTTCAAGTATTTGGGATTTGGCACGCAAATCGAGGCGTTGCACAAGGATCGAGGCGAATTCGAATACATTCGATGTGAGTGGTTTGATTCAAGCTTTACCTTGTCTTGGAAGTGTTTTTAAGTGCTTGTGGTGGGTTCTAGTGAGCGGTTATACCCTCCTAGATTTAGATTGTTTTACAAGGCTTTTACTTATGATCATTGTGTCGACATTCGCTACATTGCATTAACTGATTTATTTTAAAATGTTGGTGCATGGTGTGTGAATTTTCATATCATTTGGGGTCGAATTACATGTTGTCATTGGGTCCGTATGGGGCGGGATGTGGTCTACTTGAGATTGGGACAATGTTAATCCAGGTGAACGGGTGTCACATTGGGGCACTCGAGGGAATAATGTTAAACCAGGTGAATGGGTGTCACGACGGTGTACTCGAGGGATTAACGCTAAACCAGGTGAACGTGTGTCATAGTAGGGCATTCGAGGGATTAAGTATGTCAGGGTGATATCTCAAGTTAGACATGTCTTGCATGTTGTCGTGTAGTATGCCATGCTCGTGTGTCTTTCATGCATTGTATAAACTATTTCATACCGTCACTTAGATGTTTTATCATCTAACCTGGGCTGTGCCCCTGGAACGTTTAATGTTCCAGCCAGGGACTGTTGCAAGGGCAAGGACGTGGCCGGTTGAGGGCCAATAATGCTTAGTTTGATAGTCATTGTAACGTTTGGAGGCTTTAATACGTATTTCAGGTTGTAAATGAACAGTTGTATATTAGCAATGTTACCATTTGATCTGTATTGCGTATTTTGCTAAGGAAATACAATGTAAGAACTACAGTGTTTTGATATTAATGAATCCGCTGCGTTGTATTATGTTTCGTTTAGTTTAAGATTATTGATCTTAGTAGTTAAACGGGCAAGGCTGGGGTTCTCGGGGTTTGTATCTGCATGTGAAGATTGTTCTTGACACACCGTGTGTGTTGACCTTGGAGGAAAAAAAAAAAAGAAATCCCGGGAATACCCATATAGTAACACGCCTGGCGAGACGGGGTGTTACACACATTTTCCATGTAATTATCTATAGATGCAACAGAAGTTTGAGGGAAACAAATGAAATGAACATACCAAGGATTCTTATGTAATAAGAAAGAGGCACATCTGCATTTTGAATTTTAAACAGAATTTCTGGTGTTGTAATGAGATTATATTTTTCCCAACCAGTTATTCCCCAAGCCAAGTCACCCTTCTTCAAAATCAAGATGTGCAGAATCCATTACTCTAACGACTCCATACCCAATTATAGACTGCACAAAAATGAATTAAGGAAAAACACAAATGTAAATCGATTACAGATGAGGACACATAAATTCCATAATATTGTAGTTATTATAGAACTTGCCATGTGGTTGAGTTGGGAACCATGATTCTAATTTCTAAGTTGTGGGCATTCTATTAATTTGGGAAGTATCTTATTCTTTTATGCATTATCTAGGAAACATAGTCACTATCTTTGAGTATTCTGCCATTTGGTATGTGTTCTTTTGTGTAATTGAGAAATTATATAACTCCACATGTTCCTAACCATAGAAACACCTATTGTTTCATTCACGTAAAAAGAAATAAATCAAACCTTAAAGCACTAAGCGAAGAGCTATTTGCCAAGGATCTTTGTCTTTCCATTTGCTAAAAGCCTGTAAGACTCCTTGATTCCATTGTTGCCACGACCAAGCAAATTTGGCTCTCCTTCAAAAGAAATTCAAGATCTTTCTCATGTACGATCGTCCAAACAATAAGTGATTGTGTCTCTTCGCTACATCTTTGCATAAAAAACATCTATATGGAAAAGACATGTATAAGTTCATATGATCTAAAGTAGACAATCTTTCCTTGATGGTCAACCAAATGATAAAAAGCTGTGATGGAATCCTTGAACTATGCTGATATTTTGTTTCTGATATGGTTTTGATGGTGAAAAATAATTGTATTTTAATGATGAAATTATTTTATTAATAGTTAGTGCTCCAAATTACTTTTATATATTTTATTAAGCACCAAAATAAAAATTAATTTTATTAAGCAAATCTAATGCCAAAATGTTGAGCCAACTTCCTCTATTTAATTAGTAATTAATTTTTTTAAAATAATATTTTGAATAAATATACAAATTGAAATATCGAATTATTTTGGATTAATTTATAAAATATTTTTTAATAGTGCATGTATTTTCAAATATATTATTTTCACAAAAATTATTTTTCAAGTAATTTTAAAATGTATAAAAAATTTATTTTAAAAAAATCCAAATAGTAAACAGTAACGATGAACAATGACGGTGAACAGTACCCCTGACCATTGTGAATAGTGATTTGACCATTGTGAACAATATTTTTTTATCGTTGTACAATTTGATCATTGGAATAGTGTCTCCAAACGCCTATAAATACCCCCAAATTCATTTAGAAGAGAAGCAAGTCCATTATGCATATATAAAGCATCTACAAGCTCCCAAACACTCTCAAGTGAATTTTCAAGCATTCCAATGCTCTCGAAACTTCAACGTCCACTCATCAAAGAGTCACAAGACAAAAGGAGAAAAACATTTCAAATCTATTTCGAATTTCTCAATTAAGGTCAAAAATTTATATTTCACTGTCTTTAATATTTGTATTTAATCGTTTTATTTATTTTTCTCTCACAAAATCTTTACATTCATAGCGTATTAAATTGCTTTCAAGTTTTGTAATTATTTTGAGAGATTCTGTATATATGAGATTCATCTCCTAGTTTTTTTTTTTTTTTATATTATCTCTTATATTTCCTAACTTGTTGCTAGAGGGCCTACTTATCATAGTAATAGGTTTGTAATTCCTAGTGGATTATGCTAAAGGGTTTATCGATTTTAATAAGAGATTTTTAATAAATTGTTTGAAAAATCCTTAATGAGGAGTTAAATTAGTGGATTAGAATTAGTTAAGCCAAATCACTATAAATCCTTATGTCTTCTTTGCATTTACTTTTACTTCATTTATCTTGTTAACTTTATCACTTGCTTATTTTTCTAAAATCTCATTTATTTACATCAAAATTTTATTTTCCAACAAAGAGGATTTCAAGTTCAATTAAATTTTTAAAATAACCCAATTTACCCCCCTTTTGGATTGTGGTGCCATTGCTATATAATTATAACATATGTGACACCAAGGAATGCTAAGGAATTCTCACTTAAGGGTGAGACAAGGCATAATAGGCTTATTTGACCAAGAAAACACCATCCTTAGTTGACGTTCATTAAAGAATATCTTCTTGCTCCACTAATGAAAGAGATGGCATGGACTCATAAATCTCTATTGGAAGAATAAGGTTCCCCTGTGGCCAACAATAATCCCTTCCCTCAATAATTGCTGAGACTCTGGTCTCTACAGATAAATCCACTTATCTAAGCAACTATAAGGAATATTGCTCAGTCAAAATGCCAAAATGTGTCATAGATCATACCATAGGAAGGCATTATGCTCATTTCCAAGGTGCCATTGAAAATGCCTACAGACCCTATCTTGTAGCAGGATAAACTTTCTCCAATACCACGGGTAGAAATATGGAATATAGAGAATCTAGAAGTACTGCCCTTCAAGTAGTAATAGTGCACCCATTGAATTCACAGAGTCTCCTTAGAGTTTTGTAACATGTGCCAGATAAGCTTTGCAACAAGAGCTTGATTCCATACAAAGAGGGGTTTTATACTCAACCCTCCTTGCTCCTTAGCTGATCATTCCTCCTTCCAAGCCACCTTAGTTTTGTGGCCATTCAGGTCAAAACTACTCCATAGAAAAACTTGGATAATTTGCTCAAATTTCTTGATTACATGCTTAGGTAAGATAAACAGAGAAACCCAATAAATATGAATAATAGAGAGAACAAACCTGACAAGTTGAAGATGCCCCAAAAAATGATAGAAGCCTACCCATCCACACTCCAACCTATTTCTGAACTTTATCCAGAATCGGCTTGTAATCTTCATAAGAAAGCTTAGTAGTAATCAATGGAATGCCTAGATAACGAATAGGAAGAGTGCCTTTTTGAAAACCAAAGTCCAAAACCAACTCTTCTTTTAGGGTTTCATCAGAGCAAGATACAAGACAATCACTTGTTGTCAAATTTGCTTCAAGACTTGAAGGGATCGTAGATATATCTAGACATGATTTTAGAGTTTCCACATAAGCTTTTTCACCATGAGAGAAAAAGAGCAGGTCATTAGCAAACATCAACATGATAATCATGGACCTCTCACAATGCCAATGGTATTGAAAATCATCTACCTAGGAGTGACATCTTACAATCCTGTGAAGAACGTGCATAACTAAAACAAAAAGATATGGAGATAATGGGTCTCCTAACGAAGATCACTACTGTAACACTCTATCCTCCCGAAGGGCATCTCTATGCTGGGGCCCATCATATCAATACATATTCTCTTTCTTAAATACATTTCTTATATCTCAAAAACCGTATTTCAAAGAGAAACCTCCTAGCATATCCTTACAAATGCGGAAGCGATAATCGAAACATGATATGGTACATAATCAATTCACTGCAATCTTGATACAAAATCCGTACCATAGTTAACATCATATCTTCAACAGCCTTAATACATAAATACATGGAGACTTGTTTCATGAGATAACATCTAAACACTCTAGGTGCAATCAAATGATACCTCAAATACATAGCCATTTCCCAGCTCATCTAAACATATCCGGATAGACAAATTACTGAAACCACCTGTTGAATCCATCATGCACGTCACCCCATGCCGTCATATCTCAATCATCTACTTGCCTAAGCTGCAAGTTTCAACTGGAACGTTGAATGTTCCCGGGCTATAACCTATTAGAAGATAAAACTTCTAGTGAGGGTCCAAAAACACATATATGAATGCATGATGTAATAACATGAACAAACATTTGCCCTAGTGTAACTTCTCTAGCCCAACAGTCCGACACGAAATCTTAGGCAGAATCCCGAACCTTTGTAAGATAAGCCTAATGTTATTCCATCAATTACTCTTAGGGAATTATGGCTACACTATTAGGGCGACATCACATTCTCATGCACAAATATAAATATGACTATAATATTATGTCATGCAAATATTACGACTTTCCATGCAATATGACAAAATGATCATAACATTCGTAAATAGTATGCATATATAAGCAATGATATCATGAATATAAGTTCTTGGGATAAAACCACTCACCTTAGCACGAAATTCGAAATACCTCAAAAAATGTGCATCACCCTGATATGCGTACATGCCTCAATTTTTGTGTCAACCCTCAAAAGTTGCACCAATCACTTTATCTCGAGCACAACAATCCTATTAATCATATTTTATCACAAAATATCTCAAAACTCCAATTTCTAGATTTTTTCCTTCATTTTCTTTCATTTTCCTTTCTAGAAATTTGAATAAATACCTTCGGGACTATTTTCTCAAATCTCTTTCCACAAAAATTCATAATATCCTATGACCTTTAAAGGAAAATTATTGAACTTACCCAAATGTTGCGTTTTCACACAAAACGAGACTATTCGATGCTAAAACCAAGACACTGGGAAGGTTAAATCCAAAACTTTTTGCACGAACCTCGAGATCACAATTTTCCAAGAATTTAGAGATTTTTCTCAAATTTTCTGACCTCACACATGCCCGCATGCGCTAGGGCGAGTAGCAGCGCATGAAGAGTAACGCTTGCCAGCCACTCGCCGGTCGTTTTCTCCAGTGACGGCTAACTGGCGTTCCTGGCTGACTCAACCAACTTCTTCCTCTCTTCTAGTCGATCAACATGGACCATCTTAGGGCTCGAAAAGAGCATCGGAGAGCCCTCAATGGACTGGCCAAAGTCTCGAATCGACTGTCTGCCTCTCTTCTTTGGCGACCTTCAAAACCCCTCAAACCTCAACCAAAATGCTTTTAATTTTCCAGAATGGATCTTCAAGCTATGGGCAACAAAAGCCCCTTAATTTGGTATCCCAATTCTTTGGAAATCACGGCCAATTTGAAGAAAAAATCTCTTCTAGAATCAACTATCAAGAACCCCTATTTATAGGCATTTTCGAGCATTCAAACGCTCGAGATCGACCAACCCATTTCCTTAGGAGCTTCTACCTCCCTTAGATCGGCCTGGAAGCAACCCTAGCCGACCACAAAAGCAATTTGCAGAGGCCGACCAATCGACCAACTTTCTAGTCAAATTTCTTCATTTTCTGGCCAACCCAGTGGCCGTTGTCGGCCAAGCCTTTTACCAAAAGGCATCCTCGACCACCCCTCGTACAACCCTCGTGGTCGAAATCATTCATCGCCGACCGAAAAGATGCTGGTCGGTTTCCTATTTGGCCAAACTTTGCTTAATTGCACTTTGACCCTTCATGTTTTGGCTATTCTCACTTTGGCCCATTTCACTTAGCCCCTGAACTTTTCAAAATTGCATTTAAGACCCTTAAGTCCTAAAACATCCATTTGACCCCCGAAGATTCCAAAAAAATATCGTTTCAACCTTCTTCTGAAAATTTTGAAAAACTGTACTTAGGCCTGAATCTTTGTTTCGGTCGTAAACCCTTTCGTTTCTTCTTGAAACCACTGAAGGGTTGTTACTTATGAAAAATTGGAGCCCTCCTAGGGTTTCGTTGACTTTTTGAAAGTCCCCTATAACAATTCAATTTTGCAGCCTGAATGGCAACTACATTTTAGCTGCATCGAAAATCATTCCCGATCCGATTTCTTTCGATACCATAAATCCTATCTCAGGATACTCGTTAATACCACATCATTTTCTTTTAGTATCTTGACTTCAGGGCACTCCCTACAGTCATTTCGGTCATTCATACGGTAATAAATTACCCTTATACCCTCAATTTATCTGTAAATTTTACTTTTACCCCAAGATAATTTACTCTTGAGTCCTTTTGAAATTCTCGGGTATTACGACTACCCCTAGAGAAGAAACCATGAAGATCTCCATTAAATTTTACCGAAAACTTTGATGTTATAAAAGCTCGAATCCAAGCAAAGAACCGGAGAGGGAAATTCACAAGGCAAAGCACCATCATTAAGAAATCCCAATCCACAAAATCATAGGCCTTTGCAAAATCAACCTTTACCACACATCTAAGCGACCCTTTGTTAAGATGATATTGGTGGAGGAGCTTTTGTGCTAGAAAAATATAGTTTCCAATATAGATCTCCCATAACAACAACAGTTTGAGAGATATCCACCGAATCAAGAAGGACTACCTTAAGCCGATTAGCTAAAACCTTGGAAATAAATTTATAAATGATGTTACAGCACGATATTAGGCAGCATTGACTAACCATCTTGATTGGGCAACCTTGGGGATGAAACTGATAATGGTAGCATTGACTCCACCTTGAAAATTTCCCTACTAAATAAGCTTTGAATAACATCCACATAATCAACACCCACAATATCTCAAGCTTTCCTAAAGAACTTGACCGTAAAACCTTATGGACTTAGGGCTTTATCTTCACCTATGTTGAAGAGGGTCTACTTAATCTCCTCCACTGTAACAAGATGAATCAGGCATGTCCATTTTCATATGAGAGATCTCTATAACATACATTGCCACTTCCACAGGGCTTAGGTGACTGGAGGATTGCCTAGGACCCATAAGCTTCTGAAAATACTGTATTATCAAATCAGATAATTTCTCCATTGTTTTTGTTTGCGTACCATGCGGCTAGAGGCTTCAAATGTGGCAAAGGTTGCGATAGGCCATAATAGTTTAGAAGAAAAAATGCATGCAGTGATCCCTTTCCTCAACCCATCGAATACAATCTTTAACACAAAAAAAAAAAAATATGTTTTCTGGGCCAACCACAAGGCCAACCAAAAGTGATAATTTGGGACTCTCAACGGCATAGTCTGGTGGTTCTAGTGATCCCGTTTAGAGTCTATTTCATCATGGTCAGAGTGTTGCTCTGGAATCAAAACCAAAGGCCACCAGGTTCCCTGATTTAATTCCTTCACCGTATTCTGAGACCAATAGGTGAGGGCGCTCCTGATGGGATGTTACCAAAACAAAAAAAGTGATAATTAGAGAAAATGATCACTTTGCATAAAAATCAAGGATAGTGTTAAAATGTCACGTTTGCCCTTGTTGATTTGTTTACACATTCATTACAATTACATCTAACTCTCCTTCTTCCTCCAATATATCCTTAGCAAAAAGATAAATCCTTAGAAAAATGAAATTGTAAAGACTTCCTTGTTTTGTTGTGAAATGGGTAAACAGGAAGCAGCAAAAAGATAGTGAGTTGGTTGTGTGCTCCGTACAATAAACAAAACAATAACAGAACGAAAAAGGTTTGCTTCAAGACTAAATTTTGATTGATTATAAAATGATCTTTGTTGCAGATGATGATGGGGTTTGAGCATTTGAAAGATTGATAATGCAGAAGCCGATCACCCTCTCCTGCCTCAGACCAAGTACCTACAAAAGATGAAGTCGGGGACTTGCTCCCCCGTGATCACTCTGACGATCAAGTTAGTTCACCGGTCTATCACAAGTTTTCAACATGCAGTAGAGAACTTAGGAAAAAGAGAGGAATCCCTTACTCGTCTTGGTTGCCTTCTTTTTATCCTCTTGTCAAGATAAGAATTCCTTTTTCAAATCACCGGGATCCGGATCCCGTCCCTTGTGGAGCCATGATCTTAATGATGTTGATATGATAATCGTTTTTGAGGGGTTTGGGATAGTCCACATCTCCATGATCCTTAGAGCGATGATTGATGCCGAGGAATCCGAAGAATCTTCATTGAACGATAGGTTTAGCCAGTTTGTTGAGACGCCTCTGCCACATGTCCTTCCGAAACTCGGATTAGATAGTGACCTCAGATTGCTCCCCTGGTAGACATGTGCCTTTACCATTACTAGTTGTATAGGAGTAATTATGAACCCGAAGGGTTCTCCCTCATCACTTGCCCTCTCATCACTTTTTTACTCCCTACTTGTATAGGAGTAATCATGCAGTGATCCCTTATTCTCTCTTCTCAATTTATTTCATGGCGATCACCTGATTCGAAAGGCTTAACTCGGCTGGCACGAAGCTCGTTAAGTGGGAAAACCACCTTGCCTCTTCCATTCCCTACCAATGGATGAGCGAGTCGGAGTGTCAGCAATTCAGAGAAAAATATAAGATTCTCAAAGAATGGGAGGTCAAGTTTAACACCCATCTACGAACATGCCATCCTGTCGTCAGTCGTCTCTGCGTCTACAAATGCGTTTTCGACAGGGCCTTTCGCCTGCCTCCCCGGGGGAGGGTCATGTCCTTTCTCAAACACCTCACCATCGTTCCATCCCAGTTGTCTCCCTTTGGATGGAGGTACTTGATGGGTTTTATCATCACTACCACTTTGGTCTAGTAGAGCCTTCGGGAAAGCTTTTTGATTACTTCTTTACTACCAACCGCAATCCAGGAGGTTAGATTTCTATCTCGCCAAGAGTCATGAAGGAAGGCTTCCTCCTCGTGTCCAAGGAGTGTCCTGATCCTAAGATCACGGCCAAATCGCTCATGTTCTCTGGGGGGTCCAAAGATTTAGATGACTGGAAGGAGAGTTTCGTCTTTGTTCACCCCAAAATATCCAATTCTACGCAAGAGATTTGGTCCATGTGCAACGGGTGGACTTTGGATACCAAACACAAGCATCCGAGTGTCGAGACTATCAAAGAGTCAGCCAGTAAGATCATGGGTATCAGCCAGGACTGGAAAGAGGAATGGCTTTCCAATCCGACACTTAGCAATGCGGGCATAGACGGTGAGACCCGTAAGTGTTAACCCTTGTCTTTCTTCCTTACTTCCTCACTCCTTTCACCTTTACCAGACATTGATTTTCATTATTCTTCTTGAGTAGTTGAAAATCTCTGGGAGATAACCTATTATCCCATCACCAAGGGGATGATCTTAGATTTTCCCAAAAGCAAAGGACCCTCTACCTCTGGTAAACCGAAGAAGACAACTAAGAAGGCTCCCAAGACTCCCAAAGTAAAAGGTTCCCCGCTCCACCCGAGAAGGCTCTGAAAGCCCCTCAGAGCAAAGGGTTTTCTGCTCCTTCTAGATTGAAGAAAATTGCTGAGTGGACCTTATGACCTTCCAAGAGGCTTAGAAGGATGGCTCTGAGGCTTTCTCGAAGAGCCCTTCCTCCAGGGCGCAAGCCCCGAAGAATAAGAAGGACTGCCAACCTTCCCCCTCATCATTGACTTCGTCTGTCTTACCCCAAAGTCAGCCTGGAGACGACAACGAGACAATCGCCCAGGCGCTCTAGGCGGCTAGGGTAGAGGCTCAGATAATCAGTCACCTGCAGGTACATAGTCAACCATAACGCATCCCACCATTCCAATTCCTTTTTTTTTTAAGCGGATATTAACGTCTCTATCAGGGAGAGCTTCGTTAGAGAAGGCTTCAACACTGTCCACTAAGGAGATTATAGCCTGAAGGGCGAAACGATAGAGGGTTGAGACTACCCCCTCTCCTTCTTCGGCTAAGGCCACCACAGTTCCCGAAGCAGTCAAGGCTCTTGTCAGGACCCTGGCAATTTCCAGCGCTTTGCCTACTATGAGCAACCCTGATTACTGCTCCGAGATTCTAAGGGTAACGTTAGCCGCTTGGTTTTTCCTTCGGGTTTTTTATATTTTGTATAGCCATGCTTTGATTATCATCCCCCATTCTTTTTTCTCTTTTCTTTATTTTTTTTTAGAGTCTCTCAGCCTTTCAAGATTCAATTGCCCGACAAGAATCAGAATTACTGGCCCGAATCGCCACCTTAAAATCTTAGGTCAAAAGGCTTTGAGGGCTTGAGGCTTTCTTTTCTAAGCTAGCAGATCTTGAGCACAATGCATATATCCTCAATAAGTCCATTGAATTAGCTCAGGGGGAAGCGAAGCTTGCCAACGAATTCAAGGCTCAAGCTCCGAGGATCTGGAGTTGCCGCATAATGGTATGCTGGAGGCTCATTAGGCCAACTCCAGCCTCGAGGAAGAGTTAGATGCCATGAAGGGCGCAAACGACATACTCTGAGAAAAAGTGAAGAAGCTCACCTCGGAATTGAAAGAAGCCAAAAAATGCCGGGCAGAGGCAATGGAGTCCTACTCTCGATGCAAAGAAGATCTTCAAACAGCTAATGCAAAGCTTCAATCCATCCACAAGGATACTCGTGTGGCCTTCCAAAACGGTCATAAAGATTTTAAAAGCTCTGAGGCTTGCACTACGGAGTTAAAAGGGGTCCTTCGGGGTGGATTCGAGCATATGAAGAAACTCACGAAAGAGCGCTTCCCAAACCTAGACGTGGACTCTATCGCTTTCGATGTCTCGACAGCTTTATCTTCTTTAGAATAAATTCCTTTGAATTAAGAACACAATGTTTAAATAAAATTTGACGTTGACATCTTCCTCTTTCTTCGCTTGCTTGTTCTTCAAAGAACTTACCGAATTTTTGTATTTCTTTCTGAAGATTAAACGTTACTCGAACTAATTAACCACTCTTTGAGAGGGAGCCAGGTGTCCATCCGTTGGTCCTTCTTTTCTTTATTAGGGTTCAAAGCCTCTCGAGAATCAGATTTGATCCTTTAGCCTTTTCTTGTAGGAGGGTTCGGGGCCCCCCGAGGATCATATCTAATCCTTTGTTTTATTTTCTTATAAGTGGTTTGGGGTCCCCTGAGGATCACATCTGATCCTTTTTCAATTCAATGCCCCCCGAGGATCACATCTGATCCTTTGTTTTCTTTTCTTATCAGGGGTTCAGGGCCCCCCGAGGATCATATCTGATCCTTTTGTCTTATTTTCTCATCTTTGCTCGAGGTTTCAATCCCTCAGGGTTAGCCTCATTTTTGGTCAGGGGTGGTCCCTTGGGATTTTCTGTTATGATGAGCTAAAACTGTTGGGTGAAAAATTTATTTCAAGAGTCATAACAGGAAAGAATGTTATTGATAAAATTTCCTCAAATTTTGCACATTCCAATTATTTTTTACGGGTGCACCCTCCACAGTCTCGAGTTTATAAGCGTTAGGATTGAGGACTTCCACCACTCTGAAGGGGCCCTCCCAATTAGGTGTTAACTTGTTCACCTCTCAAGTGCTTCGAACGTCCGCTCGCCGCAACACCCAATCTCCAAGAAGGAAGCTCCAAGCCTTAACCCTTCGATTGTAGTATCTTTCAATGTGTCGATTGTAGGTTGCTTGTCGAACCTTCACCTGATTACGAAGTTCATCTAAGAGATCTAGGTTGGTTCTTTGGTTCTGCTCATTGGACTCTGGGCTGAAAAGCTCCACTCTGAGGGTTGGCACACCTATCTTGACAGGGATCAAAGTTTTCGAACCGTAACATAGGCTGAATGGAGTCTTGCCCGTAGATACCTTTACTGTGGTTCGATAAGACCACAAGATACTTGGTAATTCATCCACCGAGTTTCCATCCGTTTTATCCACGCGGGCCTTTAGGCCATGCAATAAGGTTCGGTTAGCGAGCTCGATTTAACCGTTGGCCTACGGATGGGCCACCGAAGTGAAATGTTGCCTTATTCCCAGCTCCTGGCACCATTCCTGCACCGATCAGTTAGTGAACTGAGTGTCGTTATCTGAAATTAGGACTTGAGGGATTCCAAACCAACACACCACATTCTTCAATAGAAATTGCTTTACTCGTCGAGCAATAATGGAGGCCATTAGTTCCGTTTCAATCCATTTCGTGAAATAATCTATAGCGGCTATAATGTATTTAACCTGGCCAGCTGCTGGAGGAAAATGACCCCAAGATGTCGATGCCCCATTGAGTAAAAGGGCAAGGTGTAGCCAGATGACTTAAAGTGAAAGCTGGTACATGAACTAGGTTGGAGGTTCGCTGGCATCTATCATAGGCTCTGACCAGTTGCTCTGAATCCTTCATCATCGTTAGCCAATAATACCCTTGCCGAAGAGCCTTTTGGCTAAGGGTTCGGGCCCTAATATGGCTTCTGCATATCCCTTCGTGGATCTCCCTTAGAATGTAGTATGTTTCTTAGGGCCGAATACATTGGAATAAGATGAAATGGCCAACCATAAGCCCATGACCTCTACTACCACAAAACTTTGGGCCTTTCTCTTGATTCCCTGAGCTTCTTAATCATCTTCGACAAGCTTTCCCTCCTTCAAGTATAAGAGCAGGGGATCCACCCAACTAGGTTCGGTATCAACACACATTTGTTCAACTAACTCCTTAATGCTCTTTAGCGGTAAAGACTCAATTCGGATCTCCCGAGAGCTCGTAGGAAAAGAGGACGAATCGATCCGGGACAAAAGACCTACTTCCATATTCATGGCCCGAGGAACATATTCCACCTTCACTGACCAGAAGCGCGCCATCAGTTCCATGACCATAGCCAAATATTTTGCCATGTGACCTTCCCGAGCCTCATATTCTCCATTCACTTGCTGTACCACCAAAATTGTTGATAATTCTCAATTGTGGGTGCCTACAAAACTTAAGTACATCCCTCAGGTGACCAAGGTGTTTGGTGGCATTCCAAGAGTTCATATTTTTATGGAAGCCCGTGAGAAGGGTGCGATTTATTAAGAGAATACGTTGGTGGGGTATTTCATGGAGAAAAGATTGCCTTTCCTCATGGTCTACAAACTAGCAATGCGTCTCTAGAATAATTATGGCCTCTCTGAAATCCAATCGAATAATTCAGATTTTTTCTTTTTTTGATTTAATTGCTTGGATCAAATGATGCAAGTTTCGAAGCAGGCCCATGGCACTTTGCCCAGCAGCCTCTATTCCTTCAATGTTGGGAGCCAAGTATGATTCAATGTTGGGAGCCAAGTATGTTGGTCTATGCTGGGGTTGTCGGAATTTGCAAGTTCTCTTGGTAGGCCTATTTATGCTGATTCGATGAGTGAGGATCACAAGAGATTAGGTTTTCCCCATATTTAGGTTGAGATGTCTGCTTCATCTTCCTTCCCTTGGTTTATTGAGTTATACCAGGGTATAGATGAGTTTTCAGGTGAACCTAAGATTGCCAGAATCCTAGTAGATTATCAATGGCTCCCTTCGGTGTGTAAGCAATATCAAGTTTATCTTCATAAGGACAACTTGTGTCCTCGTAAGGCCCATTCCCCCTCTCCCCCAGCTTTAGAAGGTCTTACCCCCTGATTTATGTTGGCTCAGAAGGCTAGGGAGCCTGTCTCCCGCCCCTCTGCCCGCCCATTTTCTTTTGTCCCGACCCCAAGTTCCTCCCAATCTTCCCCAAGTTCCTCCCAATCTTCCCCTATAGGCTCCCTTATTCCGGTAGCGAACCATTTCTGCTCTCTTATGGAAAAGGACCAAGTGATTCCTCCCAATAGTATAATTCAGTTAGATGTCCCCATCCCTTTCCTTCCCTATCTCCCACCCTTGCGAAAGATGTTGCTTTCCCCATGTCCCCACCCACTTTGCCTCGTGTCCCCTCTCTGCCCTTGGAGGCCCCGAGTGCCTCAGAGGGTCATTCGCTTCCGCTCCATCCCCTGTCGTCCCTCCCTCCTAGTGAGTCTCTAGAGTTTGTTCCTCCCAAAAGAAGGCGTAATAGGCCTCGTAAAGCCAAGAAGGCTAGTGCATTGTCCCCCCTCCCATCCTCCCCATGATCCTTGGAGCTTGGAATATTAGGGGGTTGAATCACCCCGTTAAGTAATGGGAGGCCCGCTCCTTTATTTTTCAGCATCATCTTGGGTTTTGCGCTCTTCTTGAGACTTGCGTCTAGCATAGCCGCTCTCAGGACATCGCCCGTAATATTATGCCTCATTGGTCTTAGATTATGAACTATGAGTCTAATCCCCACGGTCGCATTGGGATTGGGTTTGATCTCAGTGTTGTTTCTATGTCGGTTCTTGGAGGCTCGGACCAGTTTTTTCATCTTTCATGTATCAGGCTTGCAGACCATAAAGAGTTTTTTGTCTCTTGTATCTATGCCAGTTATGATGAGCCTGACCAGTCCAGGTTATGGCATCGCCTTCTTTCCATAGTGCCTGGTATTAATTTCTCCCCATGGCTTTTCATGGGGGATTTTAATGTCTGTAAGCATCAATCTAAGTCCTAATGAGGTAATTTAGTCTGTTCTCAGGGTATGGCTCATTTTGCGAACTTCCTCAACCGTGCTTCCCTTCAAGACCTCTCCTTCAGTGGCCTGGTTCTGATGTGGAGTAACAACGATCTGGCTCAAATAGTATCTTTCGCAAGTTGGATCGTGTTCTTATTAATGATGGGTGGTTGGCGCAGTTTCGGGATAGCTCAGCTTCTTTCCTCCTACCCGGTATCTCGGACCACAGTCCTATGACAATCTCTTTGTAAGAGGACCAGGGAAGGAGAGGTGGGCCTTTTCGCTTTAATAATCATCTGGTCGATCACTCTTCTTTTAATCAAACAGTTTAGCCTGGTTAGGCCTTAGAGGTCGATGGCTAGCCTATGTATCGCCTCATTAAAAAGCTCAAGGCTGTCAAGCATGGGCTGAAATCTCTTAACACCTAGCAAGGTCATGTGACTTCGCGTGTCTTGGGCCTTAGAGACAAGCTTCATGAGATCTAGGGGCTTCTTCATTCCTCCCCCTCTGACGCCTCCCTCCGAGCCCATGAATTTGATCTTACTCGATCTTATTTTGAAGCGTTGTCCAAGGAAAGTGACTTCTTTCATATTTGAGACCGTATTCGCTGGAGTGGGGAAGGGGACCGATGTTCAGTGTTCTAAAAGGAGGCCTAGGCGTCGCTTAGGAGTTAGGCAGCCCCTGGCCACCGCCATTAACTACTAATTAGCACCTTTAGGCGTCGAGCTGATTACTCTAGCCAAATCAACGGCCTAGTCGACGCCTAGCCGCAGGTGCCGCGTTTGGCCATATATCTACCTGGGTCGCCTAGGTCATCTCTCATCGCGTGTCGCCTGACTCTTCGCTTGCTCTCTCCTTACCGTCGTTGCCACCGCCACCATCTGGAATCGTCTCCCTGTCGTTCTCGATCTTCTTCCTCCAATACGTATGGCCATCATCAGGGTTTGAAGTTCTTCTTGTTGTTGTAGCAACTGTTAGTTCTCAATCTTCTTCCTCCACCAAGTGGTGTTATAGCAGTTGCTTTGTAACACCCTGCCTTACATGGGCGTGTCACTATAAGGCAATTCCCAGGATTTCTTTTTTTTTTTTTTTTCCAATTTCAACACACGCGGTGTATCAAGAACAATCTTCACATGTAGATACAAACCCCGAGAACCCCAGTCTTGCCCGTTTAACTATCAAAATCAATAATCTTAAACTAAACGAGACATATTATAACGCAGCGGATACATTAACATCAAAATGTCGTGGCCTACCACGAGTCTCATACAAGGTGTTTCTGCACCGAAATACGTATTACAAACTACCTAATGATAACAACATTGTCTTACAACTGTTCATACATATACTAAAGTAAATATTGTCACTCCAAAATGATACAACGACTATCATTTTAAACACCATTAGCCATCGACTGACGACGTCCTCGCCCTCGCAGCAATCCTTGGCTGGAACATTGAATGTTCCTGGGGGCATAACCCAAATTAGATGATAAAAAATATAAGTAATGGCATGAAACAGTTTACTGAAAGCATGAGAGACACACGAGCATGGCATATACAGACAACAACGACATACAACACGTCTAACTTGAGAAATCTCCCTAACATACTCAACCTCCTGTGGAAAATCCATTCCACACACCGTTGGGGTTGACCTTGCCTCGACATACTTAATCCTTGAGTGCCCTACCGTGTCATTCGTTCACCTGGATTAACCCTATCCCATTTTCAAGAAGACCCCATCCCATCCCCCAAGGACATAACAACGACACGAAAACCAATACCCCGATGATATGAAAATCACACGCCATGCACCAATTCTTTTGCGAGTAAAAACAGTTGATGCAATATATCACATGTTCAATATGCAAACGATGTCATAAGTACATAAGTAAAACGCATATGCATAATGCCCCAAGTTTTGGAGGGTATAACCGCTCACTTGAACTGGTTCGATCACATATATCCTAAGCTTAGGAGGGTAAAACCACTCACCTGAACCCACTACACACACACCACACATTTCCAAACAAAGGTAAGACTGAAATTAAACCACTCATCTCGAACGTATTCGAATCGCCTCGATCCTCGAGCATTACCTCGATTTGCGTGCCAAATCACAAACACTTGAACCTATACTCAACCTCGAGCCACGATACTCCCTAAACATCAATTTTAATTAAGGAAGTATTAAAATCCATTTTCCTCAATTTTTTCATCATATCCTCTATTTTCTCCCAATTTTCACCTCGATAATTCCAAATATAATTATCTCTTCAAACATTTTTCCAAATTTTCTAACATGATAAATCCTAAAATAAATCAAGAAAATACTGGAAGAAAAATATCAGAAACACCCCTATTCATGCGCCCTTACGCGCCTAGCGCTTGGATACGTGTGGAGTGTGGCCCTAGACCCTAGACCCTAAATCTTGACACTTGAACCCTGAACCTTGAACCCTAAACCCTAAACCCTTACCCTTAAACCCAAACCCCTAAGCACTAAACCCTAAAACCCTAAACTCAAACCCCTAAACACTAAACCCTAACCCCTGACCCCTAAACCCCAAATCTTAAACCCTAAACCCCAAACTCTAAACCCAAACACCAAAACCCTAAACCTAGACCCCAAAACCCTAAACCCAAATCTCTAAACCCTAAACCCTAAACTCGAAACCCAAGACTCCAAACACCATGGATCATCCAGTATTACATGTTGTCAGAGGAAGAAATTTTGCCAGTTCCATTTGCAAACCTAAAGCATCCAGTGCCTCGAAGCAGCAAGCAGGGGTCAAGCTCTCTCAAACTTGTTCTAGGTCGCCTTCTTCATCTCGTGTTATGGAGGATATTCTGGTTGAGTAGTGGTGCGAAGTACTCTTGGAGGAGGAAGAATCAGGTCAGTTACAGCGTGTGGGCATGGCAGCCAAGGAGGTAGGAGCGTCCCATTTTTCTCTCTCCTCGTCTCAGGTTAGTGATAAAGGGAAGTAGCTTGGAGGGTATAGGTCGTTAGCTCACTGTTCTCTGTGCATAGAGAGTGATGGTGGGCTAGGGTTGAACTAGGGTGGGTAGCTAAGCTTCAAGGAAGCTTCGTGCATGGTGGATGGAGAGAAAGCTGGTGAGCTTCGGTCGTTATGCAATAGCACCTCGAAGAGCTTGTCGTGCATGGCGGATATGGCAGATATGGCATCAACTTGTGTGCTTAGTGGTGTTGGAGTCGAGCATGGTAATTGTCTTTCATCTTCCATGGCGATGGGTCGGTTGGAGACGGACCTAAGGTTGTTGGAGAGCTCGTCGGCACCATCTGGCATGTCGGGTGAGAAGGTGGCAGAGATCCAACAGTCGAGAAATGGAGAGGAGGCTGGCGTGCAACGGTCGGATCGTCCTTCGTCTTCCTTCAAATAGCCAAAATCCTATTGCATCATTTAATGCTCCTTGCAACAACGTGTCCCCTCATCATGAGCTTGTGGTCTTGGGTTGCTAACTTGATAATTTTGAAATTCCCGAAGAGGATGGAGGTTTCCCCTTGCCTAATGCTACCCCACATGCACAACACTTTGATTTTGTGGGCCCAAAGCCCATTATGATTGATAGTAATTCTAAGGTTTCAAGTCCACCAATGGCCATTAATTCAAATCCATCCAATATTATGGATTTGAACCAACAGGCCTATGAACCCCCAAGCCATTCTCCAATGGATTTAGCCAGTCCCCATCACCATTCTGCGCATTTAGGGCCTAATTCTTCTGTGAAAAAACAAGGTCAAGCCTGATCTTGGGCAAATATTGTTGATAATTCTCAACTGCGGGTGCCTACAAAGCTTAAGTACATCCCTCAGGTGACCAAGGTGTTTGGTGGCATTCCAAGAGTTCATCTTTCTATGGAAGCCCGTGAGAAGGGTGCGATTTATTGAGATAATACGTTGGTGGGGTATTTCATGGAGAAAAGATTGCCTTTCCTCATGGTCTAGAAACTAGCAATGCGTCTCTAGAATAATTATGGCCTCTCCGAAATCCAATCGAATAATTCAGATTTTTTCTTTTTTTGATTTAATTCCTTGGATCAAATGATGCAGGTTTTCGAAGCAGGCCCATGGCACTTTGCCCAACGGCCTCTATTCCTTCAATGCTAGCAGCCAAGTATGATTCTATCTAAAGAAGCTCATAAATCTATTCCTGTGTGGGTCAAATTTTATGATGTTCCTTTAGAATTTAGGTCTATACTGGGGTTGTCGGAATTGGAAAGTTCTCTTGGTAGGCCTATTATGCTAATTCGATGAGTGAGGATCGCAAGAGATTAGGTTTTGCCCGTATTTGTGTTGAGATGTCTGCTTCATCTTCCTTCCCTTGGTTTATTGAGTTATACCACGGTATAGATGAGTTTTCAAGTGAACCTAAGATTGCCAAAATCCTAGTAGATTACCAATGGCTTTCTTTGGTGTGTAAGCAGTGTCAAGTCTTTCATCATAAGCACAGCTTGTGTCCTCGTAAGGCCCATTCCCCCACTCCCCCAGCTTCGGAAGGTCTTGCCCCCTGATTTATGTTGGCTCAGAAGGCTAGGGAGCCTATCTCCCACACCCCTCCCCCCGCCCATTTGCTTTTGTCCCGACCTCGAGTTCCTCCCCATCTTCTCCAAGTATCACGGTGGTTTAGGCCCTGACCTCTTCGAGGTCCCAGGTGCCTTCCCCTATAAGCTCCCCTATTTCGGTAGCGAACCATTTCTGCTCTCCCATGGAAGAGGACCAAGTGATTCCTCCTAATAGTCCAATTCAGTTAGATGTCCCCCATCCCTTTCCTTCCCTATCTCCCGCCCTTACGAAAGATGTTGTTATCCCCATGTCCCCACCTTCTTTGCCTCATGTCCCCTCTCCGTCCTTGGAGGCCCCGAGTGCCTCAGAGGGTCATTCGCTTCCGCTCCATCTCCTGTCGTCCCCCTCTCCTAGTGAGTCTCTAGAGTTTGCTCCTCCCAAAAGAAGGCGTAATAGGCCTTGTAAAGACAAGAAGGTTAGTGCATTGTCCCCCCCCCACCATCCTCCCCATGATCCTTGGAGCTTGGAATATTAGGGGGTTGAATCACCACGCTAAGCAATGGGAGGCCTACTTCTTTATTTTTAAGCATCATCTTGGGTTTTGTGCTCTTCTTGAGACTTGCATCCAGCATAGCCACTTCTCAGGACATCGCCTATAATATTATGCCTCGTTGGTCTTAGATTATAAACTATGAGTCTAATCCCCATGGTCGCATTGGGATTGGGTTTGATCTCAGTGTTGTTTCTATGTCAGTTCTTGAAGGCTTAGACCAGTTTTTTCATCTTTCATGTATCAGGCTTGCAGACCGCAAAGAGTTTTTTGTCTCTTGTATCTATGCCAATTATGATGAGCCTGACCAATCCAAGTTATGGCATCGCCTTCTTTCCATGGTGCCTGGTATTAATTTCTCCCTGTGGCTTCTCATGAGGGAGTTTAATGTCTGTAAGCATTAGTCTGAGTCCCAAAGAGGTAATTTGGTCTGTTGCCAAGCTATGGCTCATTTTACAGACTTCTTCAACCGTGCTTCCCTTCAAGACCTCT
This sequence comes from Diospyros kaki, assembly GCA_036245055.1. Taxonomy (NCBI): domain Eukaryota; kingdom Viridiplantae; phylum Streptophyta; class Magnoliopsida; order Ericales; family Ebenaceae; genus Diospyros; species Diospyros kaki. Next base: position 153,074 of record BSEG01000003.1, read on the forward strand.
CCTTCAGTGGCCCGATCCTGATGTGGAGTAACAGACAATCGTGCTCAAATAGTATCTTTCACAAGTTGGACCGTGTTCTTGTTAATGATGGATTGTTGGCGTAGTCTGGGGATAGCTCAGCTTCTTTCCTCCTACCCAGTATCTCGGACCACAATCTTATGACGGTCTCCTTGTACGAGGACTAGGGCAGGAGAGATGGGCCTTTTCGCTTCAATAATCTTCTGGTTGACCACCCTTCTTTTACTCAAACAATTCAGCCTGGTTAGGCCTTACAGGTGGATGGCTGGCCTATGTATCGCCTCATTAAAAAGCTCAACATTTTCAAGCATGGGCTGAAATCTCTCAACACTCAACAAGGTCATGTGACTTCGCGTGTCTTGGGCCTTAGAGACAAGCTTCATGAGAGCTAGGGGCTTCTTCATTCCTCTCCCTCTGACGCCTCCCTCCGAGCCCATGAATTTGATCTTACTTGATCTTATTCGGAAGCGTTGTCCCAAGAAAGTGACTTCTTTCATATTCGAGCCTATATTCGCTGGAGTGGGGAAGGGGACCGATGTTCAGTGTTCTAAAAGGAGGCCTAGGCGACCCCCTAGGCGCTGCTTAGGAGTTAGGCAGCCCCTGGCCGTCGTGATTAACTACTAATCGGCACCTTTAGGCGTCGGGCTGATTACTCTAGCCAAATCAACGGCCTAGGCGACGCCTAGCCGCTTAGGTAGCCTAGCTGCAAGCGCCGCGTGTGGGCGTATATCTACCTGGGTCGCATGCCGCCTAGGTCGTCTCTCATCACGCGCCGCCTGACTCTTCGCTTGCTCTCTCCTTGTCATTGCCGCCACCGCTGCCATCTGGAATCGTCTCCCTGCCATTCTCAATCTCTTTCCTCCAATACGTATGGCCATCATCAAGGTTTGAAGTTCTTCTTGTTGTTATAGCAACTATTGGTTCTTAATCTTCTTCCTCCACCAAGTGGTGTTATAGCTGCTGCTTTGTAACACCCTGCCTTACACGGGCGTGTCACTATAAGGCAATTCCCATGATTTTTTTTTTTCCAAGTTCAACACGCGCGGTGTATTAAGAACAATCTTCACATGTAGATACAAACCCCGAGAACCCCAGTCTTGCCTGTTTAACTATCAAGATCAATAATCTTAAACTAAACTAGACATATTATAACGCAGTGGATACATTAACATCAAAATGCCATGGCCTACCACGAGTCCCATACAAGGTGTTTCTACACCGAAATACGTATTACAAACTACCTAATGATAACATCATTGTCTTACAATCGTTCATACATATACTGAGGTAAATATTGTCACCTCAAAATGATACAACGACTATCATTTTAAACATCATTGGCCCTCGACTGGCCATGTCCTCGCCCTCGCAACAATCCCTGGCTAGAACGTTGAATGTTTTAGGGGGCATAATCCAGATTAGATGATAAAACATCTAAGTGATGGCATGAAACAGTTTACTGAAAGCATGAGAGACACACGAGCATGACATATACAAACAACAATGACATGCAACACGTCTAACTTGAGAAATCTCCCTGACATACTCAACCTCCTGTGGAAAATCTATTCCACACACCGTTGGGGTTGACCTTGCTGCGACATACTTAATCCTCGAGTGCCCTACCGTGTCACTCGTTCCCCTGGATTAACTCTGTTCCATTTTCAAGAAAACCCCATCCCGTCTGTTAAGGACATAACGACACGAAAACCAATACCCCGATGATATGAAAATCACACGCCATGCACCAATTCTTTTGCGAGTAAAAACAGTTGATGCAATATACCACATGTTCAATATGCATACAATGTCATAAGTACAAAAGTAAAACACATATGCATAATGCCCCGAGTTCTAGAGGGTATAACCGCTCACCTGAACTAGTTCGATCACATATATCTTAAGCTCGGGAGGGTAAAAACGCTCACCTGAACCTACTACACAAACATCACACATTTCCAAACAGGGGTAAGACTGAAATCAAACCACTCACCTTAAACGTATTCGGATCGCCTCGATCCTCGTGCATTGTCTCGATTTGCATGCCAAATCACAAACACTTGAACTTATACTTAACCTCAAGCCACGATACTCCCTAAACATCATATTTAATTAAGAAAGAATTAGAGTCCATTTTCCTCAATCTTTTCATAATTCCCTCTATTTTCACCTCGATAATTCCAAAATAATTATCCCTTCAAACAGTTTTCCAAATTTTTCAACATGATAAATCCTAAAATAAATCAAGAAAAATACCAAAAATACCCCTATTCACGCATCCTCACGTACCTAGCGCGTGGAGTGTGGTGCGTGCAGCCACGCGCCACCTTCTTTCTCAATTTTTCGGTCGCTGACAACGTATCTGATGGCCTATTTGAAAGTACCCCCTTAAAGCCCACTTAAAGTCGATCATGATGGCATAATTTTCAGGCCAAAAGAACACTAGGAAGTGCCTCAAATCGCTAGTTGCAGGTCGGAGGAGGCGGTTCGCCTAGGGTTTTCCGGTGATGCCCGAAACCGCTTCAAGCGCACTCCAATCGCTCCGAAATACTCTAAAAATAAAGCCCACACACCAAGGAGCATAAGCCCTTTATCCCTTACCTTCGATTCTTCCTCAAACTCGATGAATTTGATGCCAAAATCTTGAAGTTTCGGTCCTCCTTTTATTGTCAAATTTCGGCCATTTCTCAGTCAATCACTGGCCGAGGCTTGGCCTCCAAGCTTTCCACGACCGTATACTACCTCCCCCAGGTCACCCTTTGTTGTCCCATCGCCGAATTCAGCCTCCACGTGCGGTGGATTTGTGGCAACCGATTTTTGGCTTATTGTGTTCACACTACTTCTTTTTATTACACTTTGACCCTCAAGTTTCTTCCAATCTTGATTTTGCCCTTTTCCTTGAGCCCTGATCATTCTAACAATGCCACTAAGACCCACAAGCTTTGTACTATTTATTTCATCCTCAAAATTCCCAAAAATCTATCGTTTTGACCTCTCTCAGGCAAAATTAAAAAACTACACTTAGGCCCGGCTGATCGTTTTGACCTTAAATCCGTTCGTTTCAACCCGAAATCACTCAAGAGTTGTTTCATATACAAAATCTAAGTCCTCAAGACACTATTGATTTTCTGGATGATCCCTACGTCGATTCGATTTTCTCAGCCTGGTCAACAGCTATACCAAAAACTGTTCTCGAACCAACTTCTTTCATCACCTAAAATCATAACTCGCATTACTTGTTGATACCATTACATTTTCCTTAGCTATCTAAGGTCTGGGATACTCCCTCTGGTTGTTTCGGTCACTTAAGACTGCGATAGTGTGTCCTATAGCTTCATTCTTTTGATAATTCCTTTTATACCCTTCATAAAATACCATTTATATCCTTAAGAAATTCCTGGGTATTACATGCTTACTGTTGTTGCTGCTTGTATTTTGTTGCGTCGTTGATTTGTCTGTTTTGTATTTTGTTGTTGCTTCTATTATTTTTGTTATATCTTTATTTGATTCTATTGTTTCTAATGCCTATAAGTTGTGTTTCACAAAGTTAAGAGTCTCAACCCTAAACTTAATAATCTATATTAATGTTTCATAATCTTTGTTTAATTTATATGTGCATTTGGAATAATATGAATTTTAATTTATATGTACATTTGGAATAATATGAATTTTAATTTAAACAATAACAGTTTTTCTAGGCCCTGTCTAGTCCCCGCCTAGGCGGCATAAGCGCTAGGCCCCAGCCTGGCGCCCGACTAGCGCCTAGTGCGTTTTGGAACACTGCTGATGTTCCTATTTCTTTTTCTAGCAAATGCTCTCTAATCGTAATTTTCACCATGTTCATAGTTTGGTCCGGCCTGATAGTTCCCATACGACCTCGGAGTCGAAGGTCCTTTAGATCCTCCTATACCATTTTTGTGATCTTCTTGGACCCCACCCTAGAGGGACTGTTTTCAGCCAAGAGTCGTTGGACATGTATGTCGATAGGGCCATATCCCTCGATGTCTAGCATGATCTTATGAGAGATGTCTCAGTAGAGGAGATCTGGTTGACTCTATTCTCGATGGGGGATGATAATGCTCCTAGTCCTGATGGTTTCACTTTCAAGTTTTTCCGTCATGCCTGGGATATTGTTGGGGCGGAGTTTGTTGCGGCGGTTTCTAGTTTTTTCCAGTCGGGCAAGTTACTAGGTGAGATCAATGTTACTATCATTAGCCTTGTGCCTAAGGTTCCCCACCTGGAGTCTCCTAGTCAGTTTCGTCTAATTTCTTGATGTAATGTTACCTATAAGGTCATTTTCAAAATTCTTGCCAATAGAATTAAGCCTCTATTACCCCAGTTGGTGGATGTTTCCCATATCGCCTTCGTGCTTGGTTGATCTATATACTCTGATGGCACAGGAATTGTTGCATCGGTACCACATCCCGAAGAGTCCTGCCAGATGTGCTCTTAAGCTTGACCTTCGTAAGGCTTATGACTCGGTGGATTGGGATTTCCTTCTTTGTGTTCTGCGCAATTTGAACTCCCCCTCTCCCCCCGCTTTATCTCTTGGATCAAGGCCTGTGTGATTACAGCCCAATTTTTAGTTAAGGTCAATGGACAACTCCATGGTTTTTTCCTGGTGGTCGAGGCGTTAGGCAGGGGGATCCTCTTTCCCCTTATCTTTTTATCCTGATCATGCAGGTTCTCCATGGTATTATCGCCTATCACTCGCACGTGGATAACTTAACGTTTCCATTGAAAGTGTGATAGGTTAGACATTGCCATGCTCTTGTTTACTGATGACCTCATGCTTTTTTCCAATGGCAACCCAACCTCTGTCCGCATCCTAAAGCAATGCCTTGATCTCTTTGCTGACATGTCTGGGTTAGTGGCAAATTGTGACGCCCTGCTCCCACTCACGGGTGTCACTCGTGGACAATCATCCGAACTATTCACATGCCCGGTTATTTGTGAAAAGCGGACTATGTTTCAACACTAAACACCGTATGTGGGAACTAGGCTTCATCCTTCCCTTCCCTCAACCCCATAATCGACTAGCAAATTTGGGTTTTAAAAATTCCACTCTACTAATTAATTTCCATTTAAATTGCCCACATCCCTCTTATTATTTTATTTCTTCTTCTTTTCTAAATATTCCACCGAGGTACATATAATACAAAATTTCAAACTTTTCATTTATCATCAAATCCAAACTAACCCATTGATTTTTCCAATTTCAAGGAAAACTCATATATTTTAACTTTCCAAAAATTTGGCATTCTTTTTTTCAAAAATGTCCAAAAATCCCTTTTATTTTGAAAATTTCTCCGGGGCTCAAAATTAATCCAAAAATCCCAGATTTTTCAAATTTTAAGAAAAATTGGCTGGTGGGGCTTGCTGGCCCGCCCAAGGCCTGCACAGGGCCCAGCGAGGCGCTGGCAGTGCGTGTTGGCCGCGGATCTAACCCAAATATACATAGCAACCACACCACACTTATACAACATACATAAAAAAAAGTTACAATACATGCTTTAGGCTTCAACAAGCTATAAACTAACAAAAATCCATCACAAAACTTCCAAACTTCAAGCTTGCAACTCCCTTTTCTCTTGGCACATGAAAGACCTACAAGGTGAGGATGAAAACCTCATGAGCTATAAAGCTCAGTAAGGGTGCAATTCATGTAAATATGAACATAAACAAGAATATGTAATGCCAAGTGCATGTATGCTTGGCTAGGTCTCTTTACCCGCACAACCCACTAAGGTTTGAGGCATCAACCCACCTTTCCCACCATGTTCCCAACTACACTTATGGCCATAAGTTTCATGTACATAGAAGAGCATGCCAAATGGAACATAATAAGTTTATGAACCATACTTACAAACAATGCATGGCCACCCCCATGGGGCCATCCCTTACCTTTTAAACCCTTGGATGTTTGACAAGCTTGCTTCCAATAACCTCTTTGCTCCCAAAATCCACCTAAGGGAAAACATTCCTTTATTATTGGAAGACTCAAAAACTAAGAGATGAGAAGGAACAAGAATACTACCTCTTCTTATTTTATTTTATTTTTTCTAGAAAGGATCTAGCTCAAGAACCATACCTTGATCTTTTTTTTTTCATTTCCTTCTTCTCTTCTTCTTCTTTCCTCTACTTACACTCTCAGCCATTGCAAGACTTGCAATTTATTTCTTCTTCTAATCTTATTTCCTTCACTTATTCTCTAATCCAAAACCCATTCCAAGACTAAATCTTGGCCATTGGATCTTCTTGATACAAGATTAAATCCACACCCTCCACAACAAGTACAATCCATGTGCTTTGAAGAGCTTTAATCTCAACCATTCATTACTTTAATATTTGGCAATCCATGCCGCCATTTCCTCTTCTTGAATCTCAACCCTTTATTGAGATTGGAGATTAAATCTCCACCTTCCAAAGAAGCACAATCCATGACACTTGGAGGCTTTTAACACAAACCCTTAGATCTTCTCCCATCTTACATTCAAGACAAATTCTCCACCCTTGGATCACTTTGTCTTCAAATCCCAAAATTAGCCATTTTCCCTTTTATTTAATTTTGACTAATTTCAACACATCACATGAGAGACATAATTCCTTTTCTTATCCACTTAAATAATTCTCCCATTTTCAAAGCATTAATGAGATACATTTTTCTATTTCCATTTAGAAATTCTTTATCCAACATAATAATGGCCCTCATTAATTGCAAGAGTGGCCATTTTCTATTTCCTTTTTCTTTTATTTTGATGTCTCATTTCTCTTGGACATTAGCTTGCCAAATGTCACCCTTAGACACCAATCTTGGCTTCTAAGCTTTAATCCAAGCCATCCATGTGGCTCCACCACATTTATTTACCACTTTAGGAAAAAATAAATCACTCTTACTCACACACTTGACTTATAATTATTTTCCTCTTCAATAATTTACTTCCCTCATGGAATAATACTCTCAAATTACCAAAATGCCCTTAGGAATTAACAATCCCATCAATCTCCACACAAATGCACAAATGAGAATAATTCATAACAAATTCTCATTCCAACAAAGAAATACTTTCCAAATTTCTCAATTACCCTTTATTGGGTCTCATTACCCAATTTACCAAAATATCCTTCCCCGAGAGCACCATTATTCCCATAGATCCACTTATCTCAAGGGCACTTTGTCGAAAGTTTCTAACAACCTTCCATATTTTCTAACACCAATAACACGGGGTGTTACACGAATCCAACTAAAATTTTTTGTTTTGTCTGTTGCGCCAACACTGGTCTTTGTGCCTCTCTGGTGCAGGAATCGAATATTTGGCAGGGCTCTCTTCTTATTCGTTATATGGGGATTCCCCTTATCTCGAAGCAGATCACTTATAATGATTGTCGTCCTATCTTGGACCGTGTTCGCTCAAAAATTGTTTCTTGGAGGGGTCGTCTCCTTTCTTTTATAGATCATCTCCAGCTTGTCCAATTGGTCTTATCTACCATTCATGTCCATTAGGCGTTGATTTTTAGGCTCCCCAAGAAGGTTCTTAAGGAAGTGGAAAAAGTCATATGTGTTTTCTTGTGGGATGGTCTGGACCTATCCCCCTCTAAAGCTAAGGTTGCCTGGTCTGATATCTTCTTCCCGAAAGACCAGGGAGGCCTTGATTTGCGTCCTCTCTATATTTGGAACCAAGCTCTTGCCGCAAAATTAATCTGGCACCTCATGCATGCTTCTTCTAAATCCCTCTGGATTCGATGGATTCACTCGTACCATATTAGGGACTCCCGTTTCTGGATTCTTACGCCTCCTTACTCATGTTCTTGGTATTGGTGTAGGATCCTTAACCTTAGAGGCATTGTTCATCTGCTTCTCAAATGGAAAATTGGTAATGGTCATAATGTTTTTCTCTGGCATGACCAATGGGATCCCTTTAGTGTGCTGGTGGATTTATGTTAGAAATTATGATCGGATCATACGCAATGGAAACAAAATCTGATTTTATTTGGTATGACATTTTTCAAATCTTATGGTTAAATCGAAGACACAAAACGAAAAATTACCTTGAAACGAAATCTGATTTCATAGCCGGTAACCCACCTGATATCTCCCACGCGTGAGATGCCGAGTCGGTCCACCCGAAACCGCCAAGACTCCAAGAGACTTGAGAGAAAAAGGGTCACAAAAATTTTCTCTAAAATTTTTGTTTTGGATTCAACTGATTGATCTCATGGATTCTGGGTTTAATGGCCTATTTATAGGGAAAACCCCTAAAACCCTAAGTGTTGTTGGACCAGGCTTTAGGTGCTAGCCAAAAAGCCCAATCCAACTTGATAATTAAATAAATAATCATATTAATTATTTAATTGTCCTTATTTATTTAATAAATAATTGCACTTATAATTTAGTAATTCCATAATTACTAAATTTGCCCCTTTTTTTCTTTTAAAACAATTTCTATTGGGCGGGACTTTTTTGGTTTACAATTAAATTAGCAACAAGAATTAATCAATTATTAATTGTCGTAAATCATGAATGACATCTAGCAATATGTCATGATTACCTAATTTAATGTGAAGCGGGAATATGAACCTTACACTGCGATACCATGCAATTCGATCCTTTTATCAACCTATATCCCGACGAGAAATGAGATCACAGACAATAGGTCAAATCTTTCGATCTCGTCATATGACCAATTCCAATAATCCAACTTACTAATATGACACAACCTCTACAACCTCGGCCAAGGATTTATCATCAAGTGACCACTGGTTCGCATAGGATATCTTCCTCGTACATCTCGAGGTGATAGATTCTATGTCTGATGCACACATACCTTGTGTGTCACTAAACTAGTCACATAGATACGTATGGTTATCCCTGATTAGCACAACCATATAATATCACTGATATCCTAATCCACCAACACATAGATATCCATGTCATCTCAGGTTTAAGGACTAATGCAAATCTGTAGTTAATAATTAATCATTGACTCATGAGATAAAACCCATGTGATTCAATATTAATAGTCTCGTTCAGTGAACTCGTTCTTATAACGAGCACCCACTCGTCTTTCTTTTATATCTCATATAGAGTGATATGAGACCCACCAACCTTATCTTTTTGTATCTCATACCGAACAAGGAAGAAGACCATGTGCCGACCTTTGAGAGTTGCTAATTATCCGGGTTAGAAACTCTACAGCTAAGAACATATTTATAGTATAACATATTGTGGATTATCCGTCTCGATTATTCTTAACATTTAAGAATGGTATCCACTCCTTATTATACTAAAGGATATTTATATGTTCAATTCAAACCATATCGCAATTTAAATTAAACATAAAACTTGCCATTAAATATAATTTAAAGAATTACAAGATCAAACCCATTATGTCAATAGTATTGGTCTTGAGGGCTTATATCTAACAATTTCTTCTTATGTTCCCTGCCTAGGCAGACGAGTCTCCCTTCTACAGCTAGGGTTTCCTCCATTATCTCTCAAGGTGATGCAATCACCAATCAAGACCCAGTCTAAGGCCGACCTCACTAAATTGGAACAGTAGCGCTAGAATAGTAGCACCAAAGCAGTAGCAAATAGTATTTTCATACTTCATATGTTTTAGAATTGTACTTGATTTAGGATTCTACTTCATGTTTCTACTTTATTTAAGATTCCACTTCATGTTTGATTAGGGTTACATTTTTATTAGGATTTTAATTGACTTTTACTTAGGATTTATTTCTATTAGGATTCTAGTTGACTTTTACTTAGAATTTATTTTTAGGATTCTAGTTGGATGATTTTATTCTAGTTGGATTTTAGTTACAAATATTAGATAGATTTGGATTAGCCAAACACTATAAATATGCCTAGAATATAGAGTTTATAATAAGTTTTCTCAATACAAATTTCAACAACCTATTCGGGTTTTCTTAGCAAAACAGTCTTGTTTTTGCGTCTTCTTGAGAGCCAAGATTCGGTCATTGAAGTTTGTTCTTTCAAGGGTTTATTTTGGTGTATTTTTTTCACACCTACGATACACACTGTGTCAGGTGGTATCAGAGCTGTTCATAACCAATTAGATTGTCAATCTTGAAAGTAACGGTAGCAACCAGCCTCGTGACTGTGATCAAGGGTTGCCCGCAGTTTGGAGAGTAATCGAAGAACAACGGGAAATAACTCGTACAATGCAGCAACAACTGGAGCGAATCTGCAACCTAAGAGTGTTCAAAAAAGCTATTAGACCGCGATTTTCGATCGAACCAAACAAGATCAGACCAAATCGATCGATTTTTTGAACTGATGGTCCGGTTTGGTTTGGAAAATTGCTAAACCGCGCGGTTCGCGATTTGGCAGACCGACAATTCGGTTCAAAACCAAACCACCCGCATATAATATATAATTTAAAAAAATAATTTATATATTATAAATATAAAAAGGGGTAAGCGTCAGTCAACCCTCTTCGGCTCTTCCTCTTCTCTTTCTCTTCATTTCCCCCCAACAAAACCCTAACCCTAAGCCATTTGCACCCACCCACGCCTGCCGCAGTCTCTTTCTCTCCCCTTTCCCTTAGACATCGTCGATCGACGCCAACCCACTAGCGACCCCCACACCATCACAGGCTCGCAGTCGCAGCAGTCAGTACCTCACACCAGCGGCACCCACATCATCGCAAGCTCGAAGCAGTTTAACGCCCGTCACCCAATTTTCTTCCTCCTCCCATTTCGATCGTTGATCGTCAATCACTGGTATGCTCTCTCTCTCACTTTCTGTTGATTATTTATTTACTTATTTTTAGTCACAAAATGCTTGTGAGGAAAAACTTTCAACGACGGCTTTGTCTTGTATTGTATTATACATATATATTTGTATTATACTTGGATTTTCGATTTACTGTTTTGTACATTATATTGTTCTGGTTAGGACGTGTTTTTGCTATATTTTTTGCTACAACCTATTTAGGTCTTTTTGGTTTGGTTAGCTCGATGCCGACACCCCTTTCTACTTCACCTTCTTACATTATTTAGGACCAATCGGACCGAACCAACCGGCCGTAAAATTTCTGAAATCACAAAAACTGAACCGAACCAAACTGCAAAATGCAGTGTGATTCAGCTCGATTGTTTACACCAAACAAACCGCTCGATTTGATTTGGTAGAAAATTGAGCCTACGGTTCGGCACATTAAACCGGCTCAAAATTGGCTAGATCGGACCGCAAACACCCCTACTGCAACCAATTGGGCATTTTACAACAAGTTAAGGATAGTCAGAACCGAACTAATGGCATGAATCAAGCCGTCTACGTTAAACCGGGAAGACTAGCCATTAATCCTGTCCTCGTTAATCCTAGATGACCAATGATGGATGATAGCGACGATGAGGATGATCTTGGTCGTATGATAGCCAACCCTAGTGGTAGAGGGGTTAAGAGGAATGCGCAGCAACACAACCACTGGGGAAATTATGAGTATAAACTAAAGAATGGCTTTTCGGTGAGTTTGGAGCTTGATCTCGAACATTATGTTGTCCTGACAACCTCAATGTTTGCAAATTCAGGTCTGGTTTATGCTGCTAACATGACAAAAACTCCAAGGTTGTTAACTCATATTGGGGTATTTTCTAGTTCCGAGGGCTCAAGCATTTCTTCACAATCCAAGGATGGTGGTGTTTTTTATGATCGGCTTGCGACTGTAAAGGAAATGGAGGCCATGGTAATAGATCCTTCTACAGTTTATTCAAGCTCTAGCATGGTTGAATCGAAGGTAATAAGAACATATTCACCTTTGAGATTGCAAAAGCAAGATGATCACAGGGGTCTCTTTGTGGATAGGGGCGTTGGATCTCCCAGACTAGTTAACTCATGTAGTGCAACTGTTTTTGGTATTAATTTGAAATTAGATTTCGAAACTAAGAATGTTGTAATAGTTGTTGCTATAGCTAATCAAATGCTTGGATCAAAGGAGGATTCAAACATCAATATTTTAAGTGATGAAGAGATTGCTGGTAGTCATGGAATAAACCTTTATTCGAAATAATTGCAAAAGAATGCTTCTCTAGACAAGAAAAATTTACAAATGAATTCAAAAGTTGTTGAGGAGTCAAAATCAAGAAAACTGATGAGAGGAGGACCTGTGATAAGATCTACCAGATTATAGAAGCACTCAAGATGGAATGTTCAACATCCTCAATCTAACAGTAATAATATAATGGAGGCAGAGGGCAACAAATATGGTGATGGTTGGACCCATGCCAACGAAGACAGGGCTAAGAGGGGGAGGAATGTCTTTGCTCATGTTCCTTTAGCAGAAAAGTTCAAGCGGTTCAAGAAGATGTCAAGTAAAAGTTGCACAAATAAGAAATACAAGGCGACAACTGACAAGCATAGAGAGCACAAGGTATTTAAGGTTCGAGATGAAGTCATGATATTCTTGAAGAAGGAACGGATTCCAACAAGAAAGCAAAACAAGCTCAAGCCAAAGAAGTATGGTCCTTACAAGATTACAAAGAAGATCAATAATAATGCTTATGTTGTGAATTTTTCTAATTATATGAGTATTTCCAAAACATTCAATGTTGCTGATCTTTTTTTGTATTTGTCAGATGTTGAGTTGTCATACCCGGATCATAATTCAAGGACGAATTTTTTCTCAAGTGGAGGTGAATGATGCGATCACCAATCAAGACCCGGCTTAAGGCCAACCCAACCAAATCGGAACAATAGCGCTGAAATAGTAGCACCAAAACAGTAGCAAACAGTATTTTCATACTTCATATGATTTAGAATTCTACTTGATTTAGGATTCTACTTCATGTTTCTACTTGATTTAGGATTCTACTCTATTCCCATAAAATACTTCATTGTTCTCAAGTCTTTGACTTCAAACTCCTCTTTTAACCCCTATTTTAAAACTGTAATTTCATGAGTATCATCTCCTGTAACAATTATATCATCTACATACACAATTAAGATGCATTTTTTTTCCATTAGCAGCATGTTTAATAAAGAGTGTATGATATACCTCACTTCGTTTGTAACCAAATTTTGTGAGGGTAGAGCTAAATTTCTTAAACCATGCTATCGAATATTGTTTTAACCCATAGAGAGACCTATGTAGTTTACATACCTTGCTAATTCTTTCTTCTTTCTCAAATTCGGGTGGAATCTTCATGTTTACCTCTTCTTCCAATTCCTCATTTAGGAATGCATTTTTTATATCAAATTGAAATAATTCCCAATCTAAATTCACAACAATGGATAATAGCACCCTTATGGAATTTAATTTTGCTATTGGAGCAAAAGTCTCCTCATAGTCTATCCTATAGGTTTGAGAGAATCATTGGGCAACTAACCTGGCTTTATACCTGTCTATACTTCCATTTGATTTATACTTTATCGTAAACACCCATTTGCAGCCAACAATCTTCTTATTCTTGGGGAATCTACTAGATCCCATGTGTGATTATTGTCTAGTGCCTTCATTTCCTCCATCACAGCCTCCTTCCACTTAGGATCACTCAAGGCTTCCTGAATACTTCGAGGAATAGCTACTCCATCTATAGTTGTGGTGAATGCCTTGAATTAAGGGGATAACCTAGAATATGTCAAGTAGTTTGATATTAGATACTTAACACAAGGCCTTACACCTTTTCTAATAGCAATAGGGATGTTCAAGTCACTGGTGGATGTAGTGTTCTCCTCATTTGTTGGACCTTCCTTTGGTTCTAACAATTGACCGAGTTGAGGATCTGGATGTTTACCACATCTTGAGTAAACTTTTCTTGGTTTTTCTAGACATAGATCTTCCCCTGAATCAGTTACCTCTAGTTCTACTAGTAGATAGGTTGGTTGAGGATCTCGAGGAGATGATGAGTTAGGTTCAAAGGTTGCTAGCTGTGAATGAACAACTGCATCTGTTTGAATAAACTCATTATTGGGAAAAGAATAAGGAATAAGTAAAGAGAAAGGCATTGGCACGATAAGATCCTAGTGATTTTATACCACTTGCAATGGAGTACTTGAGTGATAAAATTCATCTTCAACAAATGTTACATCACAAGAAACGAAGAATTTTTGTGATGTAAGACAATAACATTTATATCCTTTTTGGGTAGGAGAGTAACCAATGAATATGCATTTGAATGCCTTTGGTTCTAATTTGTGACGATTAGGACTGGTTTGATAGACATATACCACACACCCAAACACTTTGGGAGAAAGAGTATTGAGAATTCGAACATGGGGAAAGATAAACATGAGCTTGTGTAAAGGAGTCTGATAATTTAGGACCTTCGATGGCAACCTATTGATCAAATAAGAGGCTATTAGGCCAGCTTCTGCCCAATACCGATTAGGAGTGGAACAAGTTAATATTAAGGATCTAGACATTTCAAGTAAATGACGATTTTTTCTCAAAACTACCCCATTTTACTGAGGAGTATAGGGGCAAGTGTTTTGATGAAAAATCTCATTGGTAGTAAGGTATTGAGTGAATGGGTAAGAAAAATATTCTTGGTCATTGTTAGTCTTAAGGATACAAATAAAGGACTGAAACACATTTAGAATGAGTTTATAGAAGTTCTGAAAAATTGCACATACCTCAGATTTCTCTTTCGTTAGGTATACCCAACGCACTCTTGTGTGGTAGTCAATGAAGGTTACAAACCATTTAGCACCATTCAAGTTTGGAACCCTAGCTGGTCCCCAAATGTCGTTATGGATCAACTGAAAGGGTTTAGAAAAAGTGTATGGATTCAGTTGATGAGTACTATGAGTTTGTTTGGCAAGAATACAATGATTGCACTTAAGTATCAACTTCTCTTTATTGATAAATAAATTTGGGTACAAGTGTTTCAAATATGAAAAACTGGAATGACCAAGAAGTTTATGCCATAACAAAATCTCAAAATTCAAACTAACAGTAAGAGAAAACCTATGAGTTAACTGATTAGGGACCGTCTTATTGTCAGATAGCCAATATAGTCTATCCTTCTCCTCAGCATTACCAATCATCTTCCCCGCGGATTAGTCCTGGAAGATACAATATGAGGAAAAAAATGTTACAATGCCATCCATATCCCTTGTTAGCTTACTCACAAATAGTAAACTGCACTTTAAATTTGGCATATATAAAACAGATTCAAGTTGTAAACCAGCCACACAAACACTCCATTTTCCTATGAATGAAGACACGACGCCATCTACCATCAATACGGTTAATTCCTTGTCTCCAATATCAAATTTCTCAAACATGGTTGTAGATCTGGTCATGTGGTCAAAGGCCCCGATATCTACCACCCAATAACTTCTATTCATCCACCTAGCAGTTAAAGACAGAAACTAATTACCTTTTTGGGCCATAGGTGGTGAGGTATTAGCTACTAAACCATCTGATTCTTTTGCAATGTGAGAGCTATTCAACAATTTCTGCAGAAATTCCACCTGGACGGTAGTCAAATTCACACCCATACCTTTTTCACCAGTGGGAATACTTGTTGCTGCATAAGCTAACCTCTCATTTTCTCTCTTAGGCCTGGGTTTCTAGTTGGTGGTTTCCCGTGTAGCTTCCAGTATGTATCCTTTGTATGGTAGCGCTGGTTACAGTGTTCACACCACTGTTTGTCCCTAAGGTTGTCCTCTCTTCTGGCGGTAGCAAGAGCAAAACCTATATTTGATTCTATTGTTGGGAGCATGACCTTCTTTTTGCTTTCCTCACATCTAACCTCTGCAAACACTTCTCGGAGAGATGGTAACGACTTGGTACCTAGGAGCCAGACCCTCAGTTCATCTAAATTTGAATTGAGTCATTGGAGGAAGTCAAAGATTCTCTCCATCTCCAAAATCTTGCTATATTTTTGGCTTTCGATAGAACACTCTCGTTTTGGATCATAAAATAGATCCATCTCTTACCATAGCTCCATCAGATTGTTGTAATATTCTGTAACTCCAAAACTATCATGTTTAGTGGTCCTAATTGCTGCTCTAATCTCAAAACATTGAGTTGTGTTTTCAAGATCAGAGTAAATTTCTTGGACTGCAACCCATACCTCTTTTGCAATCTTATAGAATAGATAAGGTCGGCCTATCTTAGGCTCCATCGAGTTGATAAGTCAAGCCATTAGAATAGAGTTTTCTACCTCCCATCGTTGGTATTCTTTGGATTCCTCTAGTGGAGTTGGAATAGCCCCAGTGAGATAGCCAAATTTTCCTTTTCGTGTAATCACCAACGAGACAGATTGAAACCATTCCCTGAAGTTTTTTTTGTTCAATCTATGTTGTGTGATTTGTAAGGTGTGATTGTCCATTAATAAGGTGTTAGTAGGAATTACAACAATCGAAATTGCAGTGTGTTGATAAGTCGAACTGAGGGATGACTCTGCAATAGTAGGGGTTGCATTTCCGAGGCTTGGAGTATCTGTTGGAAATATCACAATTTACTCAAGGGATAAGGCAGCAGATAGTTGTTACAGTTGTAAGTGGCAGATTATATGGAAAAGGAAAAAGGCAGCAGATAGCTGTAAATGACAGATTCTATGGAGGCAATTAGGATGACTTTTTGTTTATGAGTTGTAATTATTAACTTTTGTATTCTTTCTTTTTTGTTTAAGATTCCTAAGTTGTAATTTATGACGTTATAAATAGAAAATAAACCAAAGGAGCAAGTAGTCTTTTGCTTGCTAGTATCCATATAATCTGGACACTTAAGCTAGAAAGAGCCGAGCTCTGATACCATGAACAAAGTTAGGTCCCTTAGGTAGGAAACTCGAGAATCAAAATGAGTTTGTGAAAAATCAAATTTACTTGATTAATCGTGAATCTCACTCTTATACAAGTTGCTATGCTATTTATACCTAACAATTAGGAGATAAAATACAATATAAATTTAAGTTTGATACAAGATTAGATTAGATATATAGCCTACTCCTACAAGTTTCTATGCTATCTAGACTCTTGTTTTCATTATCCCTTGAGTCTCTAAATCCTCCTTATCTCTACTTATCAGCACCTAATTATTTTTAGGCCCACGTCTCTTCTCTCGGTTAGACTCCTTAGCAATCTAGGGCTCTCCAACAAGTATTACATGTCATGTGGGTTTCTTTTTCCTTTTCCATGTTTGCTGTGAAATCAAATACTTTCTGGATAAGGTCTGAATTCTGAAACTATTCTTCCACTACATGTTTGCTTTCTGGCCTTGCTTTAGGTTACTATTTTTCAACTTCCTCACTCTCAATAACATCTGGAGTTAATGCTTGATCCGTTGGCCAAACAAGTCTGGGAGCTAGTGATACTCACAAATAGTTTCAGAATTCAGATCTTGCGTCTTATGCTGTCTCCCATTATTAATGAAAAGTAATGGATATTGTTGATTAGTATTTCAAATCATTTCCTTTATCAATTGGCCATGAGAAAATTTGCATCCCTCAACAGCTGTCATTATTATTAGAATTTTCACTATCACTTTGTTACTAGAACATTATATGTGTGCAGCACTTGGAAAGAAATATGTGAAAAACCAATATTCTGACTAAATATTACAAAATCAATCTCACGTAAGGCATGCCTTTTAAATTCAATAATGGCTTTGTTTATTACATTTTAGGAAGCATTTTCTCTTGTGAGAGAGGCTTCAAAAAATATTCTTGGCCTTCGACCATTTGATGTGCAATTGATAGGTAAATTTCTATTAAATTATATATTTTTTTCTTTTGATAGGTTAATCATTTTGTTGAGTTGTGTTATATTTCTTTGTAATTGTCTTCTTCCCTAAACCTGGAGAACGCTTTTGGACTTCCTCTCTTGTGTTTTAACATTTGCCAAAAGACAAGGGAAAAGATGCTAGTAGCAATTTTAAGTTATAAAACATTGCATGTTTTGAATATGTAATTGCTGGATACTCTTGACTGAAATTATTTTCCCCAATGTTGGCAATGAATATTTCTTTATTTCATATTTAACTTTGAATGCCCCTGAACCCACTATTAATTTTTAATTATACCCTATAATGTATTTGAAATAATTTCATTTTCAAGGTTACACACATGGTTTGCATGGTTATTTTAGCTGAATCTGGAATGATTATGTTTGTGGTCATATTCTCATACTTCAGTTGAAGCTTAGCACCAATTAAAAAACGGGTTAATGCCAATCTATCTTATTTTGTGCCCTGCAATATCCCTTCCCTTTTTATTCAGCTAGTTGAAAGCATTGTTCATATCTTAAACTATTATATTCTTGAAATTTTGGTTAGGGTGGATGGTCCTTCAGAAGGGAGAAATAGCTGAAATGAGAACTGGAGAAGGAAAGATGCTGGTTGCTATTTTGCCAGCTTATCTCAATGCATTAACTGGGAAAGGAGTTCATGTTGTCACTGTCAATGATTATCTAGCTCGGCGAGACTGTGTGTGGATTGGCCAAGTACCTCGGTTTCTTGGATTGAAGGTTGGCCTAATCCAACGTATGTCTCATACTTCTGTTATTCATTTCCTTCTTCTTCTGTTTTTTGTTGTTGTTGCAGATGGATTTATAGTCACTCCTAGTGGCTTGAAGATTGATCATTTATGCTTGTAGCATTGTTCATTCCTCAAATGACTTCAATTTGAAAACCCACCCTCTATGATCTTATTACTTTGTTTTCACTAAAATCTGCAACACACATTCAAGGTAGAAGTTTAACAATCAATCAGCTTTTCATTTATCTCCTGCTGAGGATTTATGGTTTTGTAATGTTATCAATATATTTTTTTAATAATTTACATTTTCTTGGGATTTTGACTCTATGAACTATTAAAAAGGCTATTATTACCCTTCGACAAGATGCTCTTTGTACAATATAGCAGTTCTTTTTGTTGAGAGTAAAACAGATAACATGAAAGATAAAATTAATCCTCTATCTAATGGTCTAAGTTTTTAAATCAAATGGTGATTAATAATTTAATATGGTATCGAAACAGACAGATTTTGAATTCAAACCTCAACTACTGACCTAATATTTAAATAGTTGCAAATGTTTGGAGAAGTTATGTCACGCATGAAGGGTGTGTTGAGAGTAAAAATAATAATTAAAAGATAAAATCAACCCTCTATCTAATAAATATTAGGTCAGAGGTTAACAATTTCACACTTTTTTCTTTTTCCCTTATAACATGCTGCTTGTCCAACATTGCAGTGAATTTTTTCTCCCCAAGTCCTTTGCTTTGGTAAATATTCTTCTTTTAAGTTCTGCATTGGTAGTTATTCTTCTCATAGCTATGTAGTTCATAATTGGTGATTTTTATCTGCCTCGTTTGTTATACCTTTGGAAAAACAACGGAGTTTAAGTCATGCAAGGATTTTTTTTTTGCTGAGTTCAGGGTTGAAACCAAATTGGCTATCAGAAGGAAAGGTCTATTTAGAATGACATGAGAATTAATATACATTTTTGGAATGGGTTCTCATTTGTGGGGATTCTCTAACAAGTGCGTTTCAGGAAAGAGGTGGATAGGTTCTACCTTAACAAAATCTAATGATTTGGTGCTTTTAAACTCTGTTCCAAACGTCCTTGCACTTCTCCTTTATGTTTTTTACCTTATATTTGTCTCCTTGTTTACCGTGGATGTCCATTTCTTGCTCTATATGCTGAGCATTCTCGATCAAATTAATCTAATATTATAATGGCTTAAAGACATTGCCTCACTGGGACTCAATCAAGTGATATTATTCACCTTGAAAGGAGTTTTGCGCTAGAACTTTAGACCTTATTCTGACATCTCACGACTGTATCAAATATAGAGGTCTTCTATGTTGTCTACTTGCAATATAATCATTTTTTCTGACGACCTTTATATTAAACTCTGAATGTATATTATGTTTTGTCATTATGGTCCATTTTCTGCCCTTTTTCCAATGAATACTGATCTTGGTTTACTTATATTTTAATGAAAACTCTGCATAGAAAACACTTGCCATAGATTGTTGCTGGAACTTTTTTTCCCTAAGCCAGTAATTATGAATCTAGATTGGGGCTTCTGTGTTTTGATTACTATTGTACTCTTTAACAGTTTGTTAGTTGCTTTGGTTGACAGAATATGACAAGTGAACAAAGGAGGGAAAATTACTTGTGCGACATCACATATGTGACTAATAGTGAGCTCGGACTTGACTATTTGAGAGATAATCTTGCCACGGAAAGTAATTTTTTAGCCATTTGATTTTTCTTTTAAAACTAGCACTTTGTATTGCCTCAGTGTTGTATTTTATCTTATATGTGCTTGCTTGATTTTGTCTGGCATCCTGCCTGACTATATTTCTGGTCTACAGGCTGTTGATGAGCTTGTCCTGAGGGGTTTCAATTGCTCCATCATTATTGATGAAGCAAGGACTCCTCTTATCATATCAGGGCCTGCTGAAAAACCAAGTGACCGGTACTATAAAGCCGCTAAGATAGTGGCTGCCTTTGAGCAAGATATACATTACACAGTAAGAAAATTAAACAAGATAGCTGCTGCCTTTCAAAAAGATTTACATGTTTAAAGTAGTTGTCTTGTTAGATTTAGTTAGCATGCTACAGAAAGAATTCAGGTATTTCGTTCCTGCTACATAATGGAAGTCGTCTGCATATATTTCTATTCTTTACCCTAACTTTAGCCTCTAAGCAGTTCAAATTTACCAACTTGTTTAGCCTGTATCATTTTCTATTAGGTAGTTTATTGAGTGCAAATATGTTGAGGGTTCGACCTCTACCCTTGTTGGGAGCTGACAATTGTTGATGCCTGTGGATCAAAGCCAGACTGGAAGCTTGGAGTTGCATATGTTTCTGGAATAAATCCAAAGTTGTTGGAAACCAATTAGTGCAAAGCTTAAGATATTTAATTTTTTTTCTCTTTTAATACAAGTCTCATTTACAGAAAAAAAAAATCATAAACTATAAATCTTAAACCGAACCACAAACCCTCGACCCAAAATCCTGAAACCAAAACTCAAAACCCTGAATTTTCAAACCAAAACCTTAAACCCTAAAGAATAATTATTAAATTCTCAAAATCTAAGTTCTTCTTTTTTTTATATGTATTTTTTTAATTTAAAAATCAATTCAAAAGTAACTCTTGACACATGAAGCCTAAGCCCTCCTTGCTGCCCATTTTATTTTATTGTTATTTTCAACTTTTTGACATTATTTTCATAAAAGAACACATTTCTCAAATAAAACACCAAAATAGTAATATTTCAGTATTATGTTCGTTTTAATCTTTATCAACTTTTCAAAATTATATTTTTTTTTATTTTTTCAAAAATACTAACAATTATCAAGCATTTTTTATTTTTATTTTTTGATGAATTAATTTTAAATTTTAAAGACGAACGCAACAATTAAGCTAACATTTTTATTTATATTTATTTTAGTTTTTGCTTTTTCAAGTGAACAAAATTGAGCACACAAATGGGCAAAATATACATTAAAAACGATGAGATCAAATAACATTAAAACGATGAGACCCACCCCAACATTAAAATTCAGAAGAACACTTCTCACCCATAATATGTGTAATGAGAAGGTTATACACATGATTTTGCCGATAGATTAGAGTTTTACCAAAGAATGGCTGGCAAATCAAATAGGAGGTATCATCATTACATTGTAAACAGGGTGTTCTAATCCTTTTGGCACATGGAAGGAAGACGAAAAAGAAAGAAATTAAAAAAAAAAAACGCGCTCTCACACACGGATGATCCATTGCTGTCATCAAATCAATTCAGGGCAGGGGATAGAATACATGATAAATCTAAATTTGTAATCTTGTTATTAAACGCTAATAATATTTAATCAACTCTCAATTCAAAAACTCAGCTATGACAGAAATGGCGGTGCAGCAGTTGCACACCAAAATATGATCAAAGTAGTTGTTCTAGCTTTTTGGACCACTAGTAATGTTTTAATTCTTTACCTTACTCCGTTTTCTTGCTCAACTTGGCATCATCTTCTTGTTGTGACGAACCACCACTAGTTCTCGATTCGTCAAACTCCAACAACTACAAAAATAAATAATAACCACTCTGCCATCAGAAATTATAGTTCATCCAACCACCTAAATATCAGCAATCCCATTTCAAATACAAAAACATCATAAGCAACTATGTTTCCTGCAGCCATGGTTTAACACACATCAAACTAAAATCAAGTGAACATTCAGCGCTTACTTTTAAAGCATTCCTTTGTCCTTGGAAGGTGAACTAAAGACCTTGGGATCTCCCTTTTTCAGGAAAGCTACTAAAAGTAGAAACCCCTAGGATTTTGTACTCTCCAATTTGAACAAAACTTGATCCCCCCCTATGACTTGAAGTGACTGACTATGAGTTCTAAATAGTTGTCTATCTACAGCAGCAGCACGCTTTGGGGGGTGCCTTTACAAGCACATAAATACCATAACCAATCTTGACTTACCACATAGATACCGTTCCATGTTTCACTAAAGTAGATTGATGGTGTTTGATATCTGACAAATATAGTTCGCAACAGAAAAGAGCGAGTCACTTCAGGAAATCAGGAAGCTCTAATTACACCTATTAAACCCGTATGTATTAAAAAAAAATATGCTACCTTGCAAAACTAATGCAGTGATTCACAGAGGAAAAAAGAAGAAGAAGAAGAATTATTTCAGCCCAACAGAAACGGAAAAACAGAACAAAAATCACAGAATCAGGCGTGGACAAACCTGTTTAACATCTCCATTCCACATGCAATGAGCTGCCAAAAATCCAATAACAGCCGGTACTATATATAGTAATGCAGGCTGAACACGTAAATAAAATGTATATAAGCCTCAGGACAGTTGAGGAAAAAAGGAATAGAAATGATCCGACTACAGAGTAAAATAAAAAAATTAAACCTTAAATGGCAAAAGGCAATGACCAGATATTTGTATAATATGTACATTGTGTGTGCGCTTGTTAGTATTTGTCATGACAACAAAGCAAAATAGAACCAGCAGTACACACCTGTGCAGCTTGGAACCAATTCATGACTATAATGGTAAGGACCAAACCAACTGTGTATCCAAGAAAAGCACTCTTGAAATACTGGCTTGCTTTTCCCCTGGAGACATCGAAACGCAAAGCCAATGCTACAAAAATGCCTGACATGAAAGGGTGTGAGGAAACACTAAAAATAACCAAAAGAAAACAAACAAGTAATCTTTTAACAGCAGATTTTGTTGTATATCTTTAATGCTGTTTGGTCAAGATAAAAAACCGATGCTCACAAGTGAAGCAACCGATGCTCACAAGTGAACTCAAGGGGAAGCAAAATCTCACAAGTGAAGCAACCGATGCCCAAGGGGAAGTAAGAAGCATGCAGGAACAGTTTATATGCACAATAACCACTCACAAGTGAAGCAACCAATGCTCAAGAGGGAGTAGAGTACAAGCAGGAACACTCACAAACCACTCACAAGTGAAGCAACCAATGCTCAAGAGGAAGTAAGAAGCACTCACAAACCACTCACCTTGAAGGTTTACCTTCGGAAGCACTGTTTACGACGAGCGGGAATGGATTTTCTCTAGAAATCACGTATTTCAGTAAACCAAACACCAAATCTTTTTACATAGAGTTGTAGAGCATTAAAAGAGGGTCAAAAATGTAAAATTCCAGGCCAAAAGGGCAAGCCACGCGCCCTTCCGCGCCCAAGAAGGCTGCCCATGCGTTGTCATGCGTAGCCCCTTCCCGGCGCGTGTACTTCACATGCCTCTGACAACTTTGACACATTTTCGTATTCCAGTCATATCTCCATCGTTTTAACTCTGATTCAACCTCCATTTTTTCCTATAGCTCCCTTTTTTGCCCCTCTACAAGATTATCAACTTAGATTGGACTTACCTCGTGGATTTTTCGGTGACTTGGGCACGAACTTCGACAATGCACTATTTTCCCGACGAGCCTCGTATCTTTCTCATTTTTGCTTCGGCCTTCCTCATTCCTTTTGCAGATTTTTCTCCTCTTTCTCAAGAACAAATTCCTCACTTCAAAACCTCTCAAATGGATCTCAAATTTGATCTAAAGCTATAATGAAAAGCTTGAATTCAAATCCTTCCAAGGCCTATTTATAAACTTTTCTAACCAATCATATGTCGCCACGTCAAGGGTCATCATGAAGCCTTATCCGCCACATCAAGGGGTCATTATGAAGTCTTATCCTTATCTTTAAGTGGCCAATGGATGCTTGCCACATGTACCAAACTTAGAGGTTACATAAACTTAAGACTTCAAAACGATCCAAAAGTGGAATAGAATGTGATTTGAAATCCAAAGCTGGAACTCAAAATCATTCAAAGTTGAATTGAATAGGTTTTGAAATCTAGAGATATTTTGAAATATGCAATCATGACTTCCAATGGTCAATTGGTTCATTTCATTACCCTAACGATCCAATTTTAGGATTTCAAGTACACTCGGCCCAAATTTTTCGAGTAATTGCACTTACACCCCTTGCAATTTAGTCTTTCGGGCCATTTTTTAATTACATTTTAGCCCCCGAAGAAAGGATAAATTATGCTAATACCCTAAAATTTAAGATAAATTACATTTTTACCCGAACTTCAATATTTACGATTTTGCCCCTAGATCAGAAACTGAATATTTTCCTCAAGACTTGAACAATCCTTTGAAACACCCTATTTGCTCAAATTTTTGCATCTAAATATCTCGGGTATTATCTCAAATTTGAGTTTGAAAATCTCGAGTATTACACTTCTAGTTACACAAGCGTGATTTTCAAAGAAGTAATTCTCAAGACAGCAAAACCTTTCTAGCACAACTGCATTGTCAAACTGACGGCCCACACTCTGCCGGCCAGACTCTGTCGTGGTAATCCCCAATGAGTGTCAGTCTAGCACAACATGTTGGCCTGGCCCAGTGTGTCTGATGGGCCAGACACACCAGGTCTTTTTCTCTTTATTTTTCAACTGCTGCATAGTTGTGCAAAATCAAAATCATAAATGTATATGTTTCACATGCCTAAAAAATTCAAGGGTTAAGTGTAGAAACACAATGTTTTTACTTTCATTCATATTCACGTACAACACTTTACGAGTGCTCTTACAGAAATGAGGATTATAGAACATAGGAAACAACAAAAACAAAGGAAAGTATTGACTATATACAATTAGGAAGTTTCCTAAATAAGAATAGGAAAGTTCTCTAAACCTGAATTTACAAATCTCCAAAAACAGATCAGTTGAATTAGGACACTTCCAAACTTCTAACTCCACGGGATTTAACACTCCTCTTCAAGCTAATGAATGAATATCAACCATTCCCAATTTGCATACCAATTCTTCAAATCGGTTAGTGGACAACCCTTTTGTCGAAAGGTCAGCTAGCTACTGTTCAGATGGAATATAGGGAATGCAAATTAAGCCAGCCTCTAGCTTCTCTTTTATGAAATGTCTATCTATCTCCACATGCTTGGTTCTATCATGTTGCACAAAGTTATGTGCAATGCTTATGGCTACTTATTATCACAACATAATTTGATTGGCACACTGCTAGTAACTCTTAGGCCTTCCAAAATGATTATAAGCCATAACAACTCACATAATCCTAGTGCCATTGCCTAGAATTCAGCCTCAGCCCTAGATCTAGCTACTATACCTTGCTTCTTGCTTCTCTATGAAACCAAGTTCCCCCCAAGAAATACACAATAACCAGTTGTGGAGCATCTATCAGTCAAAGACCCTCCATAATCCGCATTAATGTATCCGGTAACATCCAATTCATTCCCTAGTCTGAACAAGATCCCTTTGCCACGTGTAGTTTTTAAATAGCATAGAATTATTCTTATAGCTTGCATATGATCTTCTGTGAGACAATGCATAAATTGAATTACCAAGCTAACAGCAAAACCAATATCCGACCTGGTATGTGACAAATAAATCAATCTCCCCACCAATTTGGTATCTTCTTTTATCCACAGGCTGACATAAAGAGTTTTCTTCCAACTTAACATTGGATTCTATTGGCGTACATGCTCCTTTAGCACCCAGCACTCATGTTTCCTTTAACATATCTAAAATATACTTTCCTTGTGACAAGAAAATCCCAGCTTTAGAATATGTCACTTCAATTCCCAGAAAATACCTCAATACACCAAGATCCTTGATCTCAAATGCATTGGGAATGTTCCCTTTCAGCTATTAATGTTATCCCAAATCATCCCCATATTACGATAATGTCATCAACATATACTAGCAGTGTTGTCACCTTCCTTTCATTGAATGTTTAAAGAATAGAATATGATCACCTCTACTTAGAAGATAGCCCACATGTCTCGTAGCTTTAGAGAATCTGTCAAACCATGCACGGGGCATAGATGTTAAAGGTGTGCCTTAAGGCAGCAGTTCGACGCCTCACCTGGGCCGAGGCGACGCGTTTTTCGAGAGGTGCTTGCCTTGCACGGCGAGGCGCCGAGGCATGAGGCGCAACCTAGGCACGACCAACCTATTTCTTGTACGGCCAGCCATCGATCGGCCCGATCTTCCTCTCCTCCTTGCTATAAAGTTGCGCCCACCTCCTCTCTTCCTCTCCTCTGCTCTCCTCTGCTCACGCTCTTCTCCTCTCTTCTTCTCCTCCATTCCTCTCCTCTCTTCTCCTCTACTCTTCAAGCTGTCAAGCAGCCCACTACCCACCGAAACCAGCTACCATTCTCGGTTCCAGCCTACTCTCGTGAGTTCTTTACTTGTTTTATTTGATTATTTCTTGCATACTTACTTAATTTCTCTTGTTGCATGTGTTATTATTGATAATTTGATAGTTATTTATGATTTTTCATGATTTTGAGTTTTTTTCTAAAAGGTGAGGTGCGCCTCGTGCGCCTATCGCTTTTCAGAACTATGGCACAGGGTGACTGTTTAAGCCCATAGAGGGCTTTATTTAGTTTGCATACCTTTCCTGAAAATCCTTCATCAAAACAGGGAGGTGGTTCCATAAACACTTCTTCCTCTAAATCCCCATGCAAAAAAACATTTTTCATATCAAATTGCTGCAACTACCAACCATAATGTGTTACTAGAGCTAATAGGATTCTAACTATTGTCATTTTTGCCATAGGTGCAAAAGTCTCTAGGTAGTCAATACCATAAATTTAAGTATATCCTTTAGCAACTAGACTAGCCTTATACATTTCCAAGGTTCCATCTACATTATACTTTAGGTTAAAAATCCACCTGCAGCCCACAGGCTTAACTCCTTTCTATCTAGGTACCATGTCCCATGTCTGATTTTTTTTCGAAACCCTCATCTCCTCCTGCATTGCTTGAACCCAATTCTAATCCTTGAAAGCCTTATCAACTGTCTTAGGAATAGAGATGGCATCCAAAGAGGTTAAGAAACCTCTATGTTTTGGGGACAAACGATGGTAAGAAAGATAATTGGTCAATGGGTGTTGGGTACAACTCCTAATGCCTTTTTTAAGAGCAATATGTAGGTCCAAATATTAGAAACATGATTAGAAGATGAAGAAGGAGAGAGATAAGTGTCTTCAGTACTTGAACTTGGAGATGGTGTTGGTGCCAGAGAACGCTCTAGAATAGGTCGTGTCCTCTTGAAGACATAAGAAGACCCTTTGAATCTGACTACAGGAGATGGCAACACTGACAGAGGCTGGTCTTTTAGGGATTCTTGTTGATTCTGCTCATCCAAGGGAGAATTGGATGAGTAATGGATCTCATGATTATGCTCAAGAGGTAGGTCCAAAATAGGGAGTCCGACACTTGAATCAATACTAGGAACACCTTTCCCTTGGTAATCAATGCTAGGAGAGCCAAAGAATGATTTGAGTTTCAACAAAAGTGACATCTTTGGATACATAGAATTTCCTAGTAGGAGAATGGTAACATTTGTAGCCCTTTTGAGTAAAGGAGTAACCCAGGAAAACACGCTTAAGAGCTCAAGGATCTAGCTTGTCCCTGTGATGTTTAGAGACATGAACAAAAGACACACACACAAATACTCTTAAAGGAAGAGGAGTATGGAGGCCAGCCTTCGGAAAATAGGAAAACAAACATTGAACCGAACTTTGATGGTTTAGGAGTTTAGAAAGGACTCGATTGATCAAGTATGCAACAGTTAAAACTGTTTCACCCCAAAATCCCTTAAGAACAAAATGGTAAAGGAGAAGAGCCCTAGTAACATTGAGTAAATGCCTCATTTTCCTCTCTGCCACTCCATTCTGTTGTGGGGTATCTACACATGATGACTCAAGGATAATCCCTTCTTGCTTGGAAAAATTATGCAAGTGATGATTGAAGTAATCTCTTGCATTATCAATTCGAAGTTTTTTAATATGGGATCTAAATTGAGTAAAGATCATCTTATAGAATATAGGCAAGATAGTACCAATAGCTGCCTTATCCTTTAAGAGATACATCCAAGTCATCCTTGTACAATCATCAATGAAAGATATGAACCATCTAGCCCCAGAACAATTAGGGATTCTAGATGGTCTCCACACATCCGAATGAATCAAATAAATGGAATGGAAGACAATTTATTACTCATAGGGTAAGAAACTCGATGATGTTTGGAAAATTCGCACATCATAGTGAAGATTAGAAACACTTATACCCCTAAACAAAATAGGAAACATAGATTGCATTAAACTAAGAGGAGGGTGTCCTAAACGACAGTGCTAGAGCCAAATTTCGATCATAGATGTAGGCTCAGATGAACAAGCAAGAATGAGTTGCTTTCTTTTAGTGAAAGTATTGCTTATGTGGAAATATAGAAGCTGACGAAGATAAGAAAGCCGAAATTGAAGGAGATAGAAGTTGTCATTTTGACGAAGATAAGGAAGCCTAAAATCTAGGAAGGATAAAGAGATAAAAAGGAGAAGAAGATATGTCAACTGTATTCCTAAAAATAAGAGATAGTTTGTATTTTAAATAGTTTAAATATCTTGTAAATAGAGTAGACTTCTATAGAGAATAAGTATCTTATATTCATGTATTTATAACCCTTGGCAGAGTGAATAAGATTAACTTCTTCTTTCTCTCAAATATTTTCTACATGGTATCAAAGCAGGTTTATTTTCCTTCTGATTACCAAACCCTAGAGAAGTAGCAGCTGATCAGACGTTACCCAACCACCCTCTACCTGGAATCGCAAGACCATTGGTACTCACAATGGTCGGCAGAAGCAGCAGCCAATCATTCGAGATTATACCCCTACCGAACACCAATGTTGTAACCATGGACAATAGCAACATGTTCGCCATTACAAGACACAAACTTAATGGTCAGAACTATCTCCAATTATCACAATTAGTGTTGATGTTCATATGCGGCAAGGGGAGGGATGACTACCTGACTGGAAGCACAATCAAACTAGGAGAAACAGAACCAGGGTTCAAGATTTGGAAGTCCGAAAACAATATGGTGATGTCTTGGCTCATCAACTCTATGACAACCGAAATAGGTGAGAATCTCCTCCTCTATAACTCTGCACAAGAAATTTGGGAGGGTGCCAAGGAAGCATACTCTCATATTGAGAATACTTCAGAATTATTTGAGATAGAAAGCATGCTTGATGATCTAAAACAAGGAGATTCTCATGTTACACAGTAATTTAACTCCTTAAACAAGTTTTGGCTTCAATTGGATAAGTGTGATACTATCCAATGGAAGTGTATAGATGATTCAGCAAGATACAAGAAGATTGTGGAAGAGAAAAGGCTATACAAGTTTCTTATGGGTTTGAATAAAAACCTAGATGGAGTGAGAGGAAGAATTCTTAGTACAAAGCCCTTGCCTAGTCTTACAGAAGCGTTTGTGGAAGTACAAAGGGAGGAGAGCCGGATGAAGGTCATGCTGAAACCTACAAATCCAGCCTTGGAGCAATCAGCCTTAAATCACTCGGGGGGAGTCATCAAACCTCATCTAAACAAAAAAGAGGGCGTCCTTGGTGTGATCACTGTCACAAAACAGGACACACCAAAGAAACCTGCTGGGAAATCCATGGGAAGCCACTTGATTGGAAGCTAGCACACGAAAGGAAAAGTAAAGGATCTCTAGCCTCAATTGAAGAGACAACTGTAGCTTCATCACCCAATGTTTTCAACAAAGAACAAATGGAATGGCTTAAAAATATGTTTGACAAAGCCCAGATCACTCAGTCTCCTACTTTAGCATCCGGTTCTATAGCTCATAAAAGTAACTCTCTCCATGCCTTGACTGCTAAAGGTAATTTTTCTGCTGTTTGGGTTGTTGATTCAGGGGTTTCGGATCATATGACTGGAAATACCAATCTCCTAACTGGATTTCAACCATACCAACAAGATTGGGTGGTAAAAATCGTTGATGGATCACTATCACAGGTTGTTGGAGTGGGTTCAGTGGTTGTTTCTACAGATCTAACCTTAAACTCAGTACTTTTGGTGCCAAATTTAGATTGCAACCTATTATCAGTCAATAAACTATCAGCTAATCATAATTGTGTGGTTAAATTCTCACAAAATCAATGTGTATTTCAGGATCAGATTTCGGGGAGGACAATTGGCAATGCTAAGGCATGTTTAGGACTATACATCCTTCAAGAAACTACTTCCAGCAATAAATTTGCTCCGATCAGCAAGTATTCCTCCTCTAGAGCCTCTAATTATCTATCTAATTTTCATTCTAGCAATAATAGTGCAATTATGTTATGGCACTATAGACTTAGACATCCAAATTTTGTGTATTTTCGAATGTTATTTCCCTCATTATTTAAGAATCAAGATCCACATATGTTGCAATGTGAAGTTTGTCAATTTTCTAAACATATTCGAAATACTTATCCTAGACAACCCTATACTCCATCTTATCCTTTTTCCTTGGTTCATAGTGATGTGTGGACCTTCTAGGGTTAAAAACATTACTGTGGCTCAGTGGTTCATCTCATTTGTTGATGATCATACCCGTCTTACTTGATATTTCTCATGAAAGATAAATCTAAAGCTGGTTCCATATTCCAAATGTTTCATTCAATAGTGCAAAGACAATTTAATGATAAAATTTAGATCCTAAGGACTGATAATGACAAAGAATATTTTAACTCTATTCTTGATCATTATCTCTCCCAACAATGCATTATACATCAAAGCTTATGTGTTGATGCCCCACAACAAAATGGGATCGCTGAACGAAAGAACCGACACCTTCTAGAAGTGGCAAGATCCCTATTGTTCTCTACCAATGTTCCTAAACATTTTTTGGGTGAAGCCATTCTTACAGCCACCTACCTTATTAATAGAATGCCCTCACACATCCTCAAGCATAAAACCCCTAGCCAACTTCTCCTCACTACCTTTCCTCACACTCGGACTCTTTCCCAACTCCCATTAAAAATCTTTGGTTGTTGTGCACTTGTCCATGTTCACAACCACCTTCGAAGCAAGCTTGATCCTAGGTCTATAAAATGCATTTTTCTCGGCTACTCTCCTTATCAAAAAGGTTACAAGTGCTACTCTCCCAAACTTCAGAAATTCAACACTTCTATGGATGTAACATTTGCTGAAAATCAGTCCTACTATCCCAAACCTGATATTCAGGGGGAGAACACTCAAAATAACCTCTTGGAATATCAGCTTTGGGATATCCTATCCTCACCTACTGAAAATCAGCAACCTACCAATAACCAGCAGCCTCAAGAACCAGTCCATACAGCCCCTAATTCCTCTCCTACCAAGGAATTTCAAGTTTATTCTCGGAGACAGCCTAACTGGAAGGAAAGTAAGGACCAAACATGCCCTAGACCTGATCAAAAGGCTGACCTGAATTCAGATCCTGCAACTGGTGAGAATTCGAACACTACTTCCCTTGATGATGAGGATTTACATTGGCCTATTGCTTTGAGAAAGGGAGTAAGATCATGTACACAACATCCTATTTAAAATTATATTTCATACAAGAGTCTCTCACCCAAATTCAGTGCATTTGTTTCAAATATGGAGAAAGTATAGGTTCCACATACTGTTCAAGAGGCTTTTCAACACCCTAAGTGGAGGAATGTTGTTCTTGAGGAAATCAAGGCATTGGAGAAAAATAAGACATGGGATATTATTGATTTACCCCCTGGAAAGAACCCAGTGGGCTGCAAATGGGTTTTTACAGTAAAATACAAGGAGGATGGAAGGATTGACAGGTACAAGGCCCGACTAGTTGCAAAGGGGTTCACCCAATCCTATGGCATTGACTATCAAGAAACATTTGCCCATGTGGCAAAACTAAATACCATTAGGGTTTTATTGTCTCTGGCAGCAAACTTTGATTGTCCCTTACATCACTTAGATGTAAAAAATGCATTTTTAAATGGTGATCTAGAAGATGAAGTCTACATGGAAATTCCACATGGTTTTGAAACGAAGCTTACAAGAAACAAAGTATGCAAGCTAAGGAGATCACTTTATGGACTTAAACAGTCCCCGAGAGCCTGGTTTGAGAGATTTACAGGGGCAGTCAAGAAATATAGATATAATCAATATCAAGCAGATCACACCTTATTTATCAAGCATTCCAAGGAAGGTAAAATTTTCATTTTTATTGTCTATGTGGATGATATCATTGTTACAGGAAATGACATTGTCGACATCAAAAGCCTTAAGGAAGTCCTTGCAAGGGAATTTGAAATTAAGGATCTAGGAAGTCTACGATACTTCTTAGGTATGGAAGTTGCAAGGTCAAGAGAAGGAATTTCAATCTCCCAAAGAAAGTATGTTCTTGATCTCCTAAATGAAATAGGGATGCTTGGTTGCAAATCAGCAGATACTCCTATGGAATCTACAACAAAGTTAGATGTTGGCAAAGAGAGCACACTAGTTGACAAAGGGAGATATCAAAGGTTGGTAGGAAAACTCATATACCCATCTCATACTAGGCCAAATATAGGTTTTCCTATGAATATTGTAAATCAATTCATGAATGATCCCAAAGAAGAGCACCTAGAAGCAATCTATCGCATCCTCAAGTACTTAAAATTAACTCCAGGGCAGGGATTAATGTTCAGGAAAACAACAAAACGAGGGATCAGAGTCTATAGTGATGCTGATTGGGCAAGATCAATCCTAGATAGAAGATCAACCTCTGGGTATTGTTCATTTGTATGGGGAAATCTAGTCACTTGGCGCAGCAAGAAACAATCGATTGTAGCTAGAAGCAGTGCAAAGGCTGAGTTCAGAGCCATAGCTCAAGGTTTTTGTGAAGGAATATGGCTAAGAATACTACTCCAAGAATTACAAGTAAATATGACACAGCCAGTTCAAGTATTATGTGATAATCAATCAGCCATCAGTATTGCAAAAAACCCGGTCCGTTATGATCTGACAAAACATGTGGAGATCGATAGGCACTTTATCAAAGAGAAGATAGAAGGAGTGTTCAAACTATTCTACATTCCTACAGAAAATCAAATAGCTAATATTCTAACTAAGGCCATTCCAAGAAGACTATTTGATGAATTAAGCTACAAGATTGGTCTCAATAACATATTCAGCCCATCTTGAGGGGGAGTGTGGAAATATAGAAGCTGCCAAAGATAAGAAAGCCGAAATTCAAGGAGAAAGAAGTTGTCGTTTTGATGAAGATAAGGAAGCCTAAAATCTAGGAAGGATAAAGAGATAAAAAAGAGAAGAAGATAAGTCAACTACATTCCTAAAAATAATAGATAGTTAGTTTGCATTATTTAATAGTTTAAATATCTTGTAAATAGAGTAGACTTCTATAGAAAATAGGTATCTTATATTCATGTATTTATAACCCTTGGCCGAGTGAATAAGATTAACGTCTTCTTTCTCTCAAATATTTTCTACAGCTTATCTTCAAGTAGTACAGCTCATTCCATTCCTCAATAACACCAATCATCTTTCTAGTGTCCAATGCCTGAAATTCACACTTATTAGGATAAAACACAACACAGCAATTTAGGTCTTTGGTAAGTTCGTGAATAAATATCAGGTTGTTAGAGAGGTTAAGAACATGAAGAACATGTTGAATAAGTAATGAGAAATTAAGAATAACATTACCATGACCAGCTATAGGGACTGCACCACCATTGGCTATTGTTACCTTCTTGGAGCTATTCATTGGTTTATAGGATTCAAACACATTTAAATCAAAAGTCATATGGCCGGTGGCTCCTAAGTCTAGGATCCATAAATTATTCCTAATAGTATGTGATGCAGTAAAGGATTCAGAATTTAAACAAATACCTGCTTGAGCCATGGAACAAGTGCCATCTTGAATGGTTTTCAAGAAGATTTTTAGCTTACTGATCTCCTCAGCATTCAGTTGATTAGCCATGATGACTGGATCTGCCTTTTCAAGAATGGTTTCTGCTTCATTAGTTGCATTATAGGCTTTGTGCCTGAGTTCTAGACTGTATATTCTTTAAACCTCCCATCTTGTTTAGCACTACTTCTTTTCCACGCAACTTAAAACAAGTTTCCCCGGTATGCCTGGGTTTTTTGCAAAAAGAACACCACAAACCATCCCGATTTTGGGATTTATAAGCATATTCATTCCTGCCCTGCTGTGACTTGAATCTAGTACCATCCCATCTTATTAGTCATCATTGCAGATCCCTCAGGATTCACTTCATTTAGCATGGCTATTCTTCTAAACTCCTCACTACGAACAATAGGAAATACTTCATTAAATGAGGGAAGTTTTTCCCTTCCAAGGACCTGCACTCTTACTTGATCAAATTCAGAATTAAGACCGGATAAAAACGCCACAACTCTGTCCCTTTCAAATATTGCAGTCAAGGTGGTTGCATCCTCACTTCCTAATATCTTGGTAATGGTCCAACTCAAGCCAATACCCATTCCTTTTATTGTAGTATACTCAGTGACTGTCAAAGAACCCCACCTTGTACTACTTATCTTCATTTTAATGTCAAAAATCACAGATGCATCTTGCACCTTAGAATAAGTGTGCTTTACAATGTCCCAAATCTCCTTAACAGTAGATAAGAACATACAATTTTTACTCCAAATCCAGGACATTATCATAGAGTCCTCAACATCTCATGCAGAAAAACTAGGATCTGTAACCTATGGAATTGGCTCAATTAAATGAGCTATCTTCCCTCGACCCTTCAAAAACATCTGCACAAGTCGAGCCCACTGTAGATAGTTCTTCCCATCAAGTCGATAGGAATGATGCATCCCCGGTAGTTCACTAGTTAAAGTGTTCCCCATACGCGGATCAAACGGGGCACCATCTCTTTTTGTCAATAGAGTAGTGGTCTCTAAAATTTCTGACATGGTAGAAACGAGGAAAAAATGGCTGACATACTAGAATCAGACTCTAACACAACTATGGCAATGAAGGCACACAGCAATAGAGAGAATGAAAAGAGAACAGACTGCCTATGGCTCTAATACCATGAAGAAACAAAATGTTTTTACTTTCATTCATCTTCACGTATGAAACTTTACAAGTCCTCTTATAGAAATGAGGATTATACAACATAGGAAACAACAAAAACAAAGGAAAGTACTACCTATATACAATTAGGAAGTTTCCCAAACAAGAATAGGAAAGTTCACTAAACTTGAATTTAGAAATCTCCAAAAACAGAATTTAGAAATCTCCAAAAAACAGATCAGCTGGATTAGGACACTTCCAAACTTCTAACTCCACGGGATTTAACAGTTAAGACTCAGGGAATGTAATGATAAAGGTCAAACTCCAATTATATATTGTGCAGAATGCAAAACTTTGCCACTATGTGAATGATAAATAGGTGCAAGCATATCAGGAGCAGATTGATAGGCAAGGGAAATCAAGTTTGTTGAGAAGAATCAAAGACTAATTAAAGGTGACCTGCAAAATATGCAGCCTGATAACAGACTCCATTATCATAGCAGAAACAGATAACACACTACATGGCCAACCTTCAGAAAGATAGATTTTCAAGTTCAACATGAATATCACACCTGGGATAACTATGTCCCCAAGTCCAAGCATCGAATATGGGCGTATAGCATCTGCTGTTGGGAATAAAAGCTGCAGAGTTTATGTTATTACAATCAGAATAGTACAGCTACAAACGTAGTGATTTCAGAAACAATTTAAAATACGAATAATTTCAATTAGCCTGACATACTGACCTTTATAGGAGCATCAAAAGACTTGGCAACACTAACCATCACTGGGGTAAAGAAAACCCAGAAAATATCATACACAAAAAGTCCAGCCTGCAATTTATTTCACCAAAACAAGGAATCAGTTGAAAGGTGGAACCAGTGACAGCGTACGGTAATGAAGAAGAGAGAGGCGTGCCCAGGGTGAGCCAATTTAAAATCAAATCTAACCTACAAAATCTGTTTGTTGCAATCATCTGACAAGTTTCCATGCTATTGGTTTTACTGAAGTACCCTATAAACCCTAACACCTCAAACTAAGAAGGGGGGAGGAAAGATACAATAAAAAAAATAGGGGCGATAAAAAATGTAGAAATACTCAAATATGAGGACAATAACTGTGGCAACAGAAAGGCAACAGAGTTGTTGCAATCCCATCAGAAACAAACCATTTTACTTTAAAAGTCATCTCAATATCATCAGGACAATTATTTATAGAAGATTATTTAATATTGAGGATAATGCTAGGTGCAATGGGGGTCCCCCAAAATTAAGTTGGGTTGAGATCATAGATAAAGAGATGAGATATTCTGTCAGTTAACAGAAAACATGGCCCTTGACAAAGCATAATAGAGAAAAGGGATATAGGTAGCAACCCCTACAAGTTGGCGTAAAGCTTAATCACGTTGAGTTGAATAGAGCTACTTAAATTACATAAATTAACACTTTGCTCTATCAGCAATTACAACTCTATAATGCAATTGCGTTCTCTTGACTTCTGCCTGTGGGAACACACTCTAATGGAACTTTAGTTTTATCTGGTCATGAACTTCATATTAAGAGATACTGTGAAAAGTACCCCTCATTATGGGATAAAAGAGTCTTCAATTCCATAACCGTAGTTCTCATCCAGTTCATAAAAAATGGCATTGATGTAAACCACAAAACCAAGGTAATAACAGTTGGGATGTTTTTTTAGTAAATCTCCTATAATACAACCACAAAATACATCAAGCAAAACAAGGATAAAACTTCTTTAATGTATTTGAATTTCATATTCTAAAACATATTATTATACAAAAAGAATTTTTTTCCATTCTCCCTGAAAAAACTCTAACCACACCGGTGACCCCTGAATAAGAAACCAATCTCCTGCAGAGAGGGAGCATCCTCAGCTGTGCTCAAGCCCATGAGGCCTAATAAGGTGCAGAGGCATAGAGTCCCAGCAGCCATTCAAAATGGCAACAACCAGTGAGTTCTACCATGGCGCGGACTATGTGCCAACAATTACCCCATGGACATCCCTTAGAAATGAACTGTTTGAATCTTAAGTAGGGTTGTCCACTTGTGTCATATTATTCCACTTTTAATGGTCAACATATAAGTTGAAAAGAATAGAGTAAGAAGGGTTTTTCAACAGTTTTGATGATGTCAGCTGACAAGTACAACAGGTATGCATGAAAATTGAGATGTGTTGAATACATTATCAGGAAAACAAGGTAATGCATGAATCCATGGATTTATTTCTTACCAGAAGGATGGCACCAGTCTTGAAGGATCCAAGTGATAGCATTTCAATTCCCTTCAAATTCAGAACATTGAAAAGGCAAAGCAAACATTTCAGACCTCAACATATTGTTATCTCAGACAAACAGGTAAACATTAAGACAAAAGACACTTTCCACATGATAGAAGAAAATAGAACACCAATGAGATTTGCTTCTCTTCTTCTTTTCCTTTTTCTTGATAGATAAAGAGCATCAACTGAATTATTGTGTCTTCTTTTATAGTAAAAGACATCAATTAAATTTTCATGGCATCAGACACAAAGTTTGCACATAAATCTAAGTGAATAGATAACTCCTTAACCAAACAAAGAATTTTTTATAAAGAAAAAAGAAAAAATTTGAGAAAAGAAACATAGCCACAGTTAGAAGTCGCATGTTTGTTAAGGTATTTGTTGTCACAATTCCTGCTTTCACACACTCTAGGATATCCCTCAAGGATTACACACGAAGAAGGACAGAATTTTAAGATACAAGAAAACAACACAGAACTCAAACACACACGTGACACAAGAAGATTTATCCTGGTTTGGATCCCCTTTTGAGAGATCCTACGTCCAGACTGCTGAGGGTCTTGACTTCACCATCTTGAAATCAGAAAAACAGATTACATGCACTGCACTCTCTCACAGCCCTATACATAAGCTGTCCTAACCAGAGATTACAAAGCTATAACACAAACTTCTCTCTAGCATATACAGCACATACTCTTTCTCTCGAGATAAAATTAAAATCAGTAGTTGAAATGACCCCGCCGGCCCTTTATTTATAAACCATAGAAGGCGAGAGTTTCAAGGATTTAAATGGAATCAGTAGCCGCCTTATACACGTGGCGGTTACCGTTACAATATGTACCTAACCGACTTCTAGAAGCCTACTGAAACCCGTAGCCTTCTCTGATTGTTTCCTCTCCCGAGTCTCAAGACTAATCCTAGGCAAATCTTTTTACAGTATTATTCTATGAAAATTTAAGAGCAACTACCTAGCATCAACAAGCTTCCAGAAAAGAAAGAATGTTGAGAGAAAGAGAGAGAGAAGAAGAAGAAGTGTATCAATGTCTTTAATTTATTCCTCTTCTATACTTTCTACCATGTATATTTAACTTCTAATCAAGTTTTCTAATATGGTATATGATTCATACAACAGAAAGAATAAGAGCAAGTTATTGCATATCACTTGAGGTTTTTTAATAACATCCATATCCCCTAGCAGGTGGTATGAGAAATTACAGACACCTCTCTATTATTTCAAACATTCTGTACCAGATTACCCCTTGAGCAATCAACCATTTACTGTCTGGGAAAAAAAATGCTTAGTAAACTCTACACACACTAATCGTTTCTATATTTCCATGCTTGTTATAAATCACACTTTATATGCATATATATACACACGCACGCACGCACAATCCACCACCATACTCATAGCCTGAACCACCATCCAGACTCTTTAGGTTCAATTTCCAAATCAAATGGCTAACACTTTGTCACCATTTTATCATTACTATCATTATTTTTCCATCGCATAGTTTAAAAATATATCACCATGTCTTAGACCCCCCACTTTTTTTTAGCACCCATAATCACCTCCAATCACAAAAACTAGCCTCTCTCTATATCACTCTATACCCAATGCAATAACCATGTGACAAAATCTATCCACCAAGTGACAACATAACATGGCCAGATAAAATGAAAATTAAACCCACCATCACAAACGAAACCCTGCCATGCCTCAATTGAACATCATTGTGGGTTCATCAAGTAATCATAAATGTGGTGGCCAGTCAAAAATGGTGGTAGTGGGAGGTTGATGGAGCTCATTTATCAGGTTTGGGTGTGCACGTGGAAAATTAAAGGTAAGTTTGAGATGGAGGGGTTTGAATTTTTGGAGTGAGGGGGTTCTTGGATTATGGTGGTTAAGGTTTATTAAAGGAAGGATAGTGAGCGAAAAATAAAGCAGATGGGGATGGCATAGTATATTTGAGGGTGTGTGCTCTGTGGATGTATGTGGGAATTTTTTCACAGGGAGAGGGAGAGAGAGAATTTAATTTGTGTCTCTAGCGGGGAGTGAGAAGGCAAAAAATGGAGAAAACGGGATTGAGTGGTGAAGGTGCGATTACATAGTGTTATACACACGTGTTATAGAGTATAAAGGTTTGACTAATGGCATTGAAAAGAAAATTTGATGGGCACATAATGGTAAAAATTGCCTTATTTTTAATTATTTACTCTATTATCTTACTAACACCAAGAAAAGATATTTGTGATCTTTTAAACCACATGGAGGCAGATGTAATATTGAGAAACCTTGGGGTGTTCATAAGTAATTTACTTGATAGAGAAATAAGAACGGACTCCCCCTTAGATAATCATTATATAGTCAAAACAAGTAATTTTTGGGAATGAGTGGCAGTATTTCAACAAGTTTTGGGTGTATTTTAGCAAGTTTCGGTGGAAATATCAGAATCTTGGTCTTCCATGTCATCTTCTTAAGAAATTGTAGTTTTGATTGTTTAGATGAAATGAAACAAAATTTGGTTCAGTACCCCCGAGTGTTTGTAAAGTGATTGATGGTAAAACAACTAAGAAATAAAATCAAATGTTTGGACAAGTCACCAACAGGCATTTGAAAGTGTCTAGCAAGTGTCCATATCCAATGCGGAAGGTTGACACAATTCAGCACCTTCTTAGGGGTCCACTTCAAATTTTGGGGGGGGGGGGGGAAGGTGGAATTTGTTTAATTAAAATGATTGAGCTATTGAAACCAAAATTTCAGTCATTCAATGTTTTTTGAATATTAAGACCAAAATGACCAAAACCCAAGAGAGGAAAATGTCCCTATAGTGAAGCATTACAAGCAAATTCATGTTCTCCAGACCCACATTTAAGAAGGGTCTCCTGAAGGATTGAAGCACTACAGGGGCATGTTCAGGAAGAAAAGCTAGCATCATAATCAAGTAACACTACCCAGCCCCCTCTACCCCTTCCTGAATACACCAAGTTACATAGTACTACTTAATTATGTTGTTTCCTTGAGTACCTAGATATATAAAAGATATCAACAGCTTGCTTCAACCAAATTCAGAATTCTTAGCTCAAACAATAGCTATCCTTTGCCTCTGAAAGTTCAAATGATTAAACTTCCCTCTACAAATAGATAGCAATCTTCTTGCTCCAAAGACAATCTCATTCACATACACAGAAGACAAGTGATTGCCAGAACTGCCATCAGTAGCCTAGGTACTTAATGTAAAATTCAGTTCCAGGTATCACCAGGGAACACGGTGAAGAAAGGTGTAACATCCAATAAAAACAACATTAGAAACCTTAACAAAAGAATCAAAAATATTAGACAAGGAATCAGACCACAGGATGGAGAAGATTGATAATGACATGCTTTTTTTTTTTTTTTTTTTTGCTAGGTCAGTTACAATTGACATGCTATTTAGTAGTAAAAGCTTTTGATGATTACTCGTTTTCTTTTGATTTCATCACTTAACAAAAGAAAAAGGAAGAACAAGAAAACATAAGTCAGGAGAGAAAGGAGTCAAAGGACAATACAGTTTTGGACACAATTACAGGTATGATCTATGCAGCTAATCCAAATAAGTTTGTTTTAGACTTGTTAACTTGAGTTGAGTTGTTAGCAGTGAACCTACTGTTTTCTTGCTTTGTAATGTTGGATATCAGACCTTGGTCAGCTTTCCTGTTGTCATCTTAGGCCACACCCAGTCCAATAGCAATGGAATGGAATGAATGGTGAAATTCACATTAAAGAACTTCAATCGGGACCAAGAAAAGATAATTCCATACTGGGACAGGTAGGCAGTGTACTTATACAAGGCACACTTAAGATGCGTGTGTTAATGTGCACGTGTGTGCGCACACGTGTTTTAGGGGGGCAGGGGGTTACACCTATCAGTTATGAGACTATTCTATGAGTGGTTTGAGAAGTTTGAGTTTCTTATTCAAATCAAAGAAGAATAACTAAAGCAAACTTCTACCATGTCCCCATTATTTAGAATTTGAGAAAACAAAACTCTTTCTAGAAACTTCACTAAATGTGCACAAATGTTGGAAAAACTCAAAAGAGAAGCCATATGAATTATTATTCATAAACATAATTGTTTCCAGAACTACTTCAAACTTGTAGAAAATATTTAGGAGAAAGGAAATTCTCTACTTCTTCATTCGTGCATGGGATGTATGCATATACATTTGAGTACAAGACATCTACCTCCTATAGAAGTCTACCCTATTTACAAGATATCTAATTTTATTTAAAATACAAACTAGCTATCTCTAAATTTTAGGAATATAATTTAAACTGAATTACATAAACTGAATTATCCTTTATCTCTAACTTCCCTAAGGTTTTGGATCCTTATCTTGCACCATTCTCAGCCTGC
The DNA here is from genome assembly GCA_036245055.1 of Diospyros kaki. Taxonomy (NCBI): domain Eukaryota; kingdom Viridiplantae; phylum Streptophyta; class Magnoliopsida; order Ericales; family Ebenaceae; genus Diospyros; species Diospyros kaki. Next base: position 195,149 of record BSEG01000003.1, read on the forward strand.
TAGCCTCCTGATCTCTTAATTCCACAAAACTCTTCACAACCAACTAGACTTTGTTACAAGCTATGGTGCACCCAACTTGGTGCAGGAGACAAAAAGTAAAAAATTATTGATTAATAGCAGGAATTGATTAAATAACATTACCTACTTTTCTGTTTCTTTATGAGTTCCAGTGGTCTTTAAAGATTGAGTGAAGTTCTAATAGGCAACCATGTTGGCTACATTTTACAAGGTTTTGTGGTTCTTTAAGTGATAAATCTCAAAAGAGAATAAGAAATAATTGGCACACTATAAGAAATGAATTCTTAAAGAAATGATATTATCAGACCTGAATGCAGAATGAGAGGCCCAGTATATTGTTAGCCAGCCAATGCTTCCGTGAAGCATACCAGGCACAGAAAAAAGTTCCAGGGATTGCTGCAACAATCTGAGACCTTGTGAACTCGACCTCCAAAGCTGTGGAAGAAATGTGTAAAGAAAAAAATATCATTCTGCATATTACAAGCAAGATACTGTCAACTGCATCATACGAAAATACAGAAACAGAAGTAAAATATTACATTCGATCAAATAATGAAACACATATATTGACAAGATAAATCATACTCAAACAAATCTAATCATCAAAAAATGCAATATAAATAGTACCAAAAGAATTGGAGTAGAGATCTACAGCAATTCATTTTAGAATGAAGCAAAATATTACCATGCTTTCCACATTCTTCAGGATTCTTGCAGCAGGGAATGTTGTTCATATTTTGGGAAACTTAGGGCCAGAGGAAATTTTGGGAGGAACCAGGGCAATCCCCAAACTTTCCATCCACCATAGGATGTATACAATAGACTACCAATATTATAAGTACTCTCTTACCATTCAGATTCACCAAAACAGGAAGAACCAATCTTTATTTTTTTATATTCTTAACATTAGTCATTTTCCAAAAACTTTCATTTGAGAGATCATGGAATTCCTGCATGCACGCACAGGGAAGGAGGTGACAGCAGGAAGGAGGACCATAGTAAGTAATTGAGATTGGTTAAAGTTCAAAAAGACCAATAACAGAGTGAGTGAAACTCCATACATGGTAAAACATTGTCAAAATGATGATCAGCACGTATCTGTATAGTAAACCAAGGTCCCCCTAGCCAAAGCCAGCCATACAAGTTTCGCTGCATGTGGTTTGTCCATGCTTGCATTAGAGCAAATCTTTCAGGGACAATAGGTCTGTTTGGCACCATCTTTTTTAGCAGCTTCATTACTTTTTTGCTTATAAAAAGCGGAAGGCATTTGGTTGCTCTTTTTCTTTTCTTTTCTTTTCTTTTTTTTTATTTGCTTAAAAGGCAAAAAATCCACAAAAAGCATAATATGATGTTTTTTCCGCTTCAAAGAAGATAAATTATAATTCATATGTTTATGTAACTCTTTTCATAAGACAATACAATCCTCTTATTCAAGGAATGTTTAGATAATACTCTTACCCAAAAAAAAAATAACAAAAACGGCAATATGAAATTTGGGATTTAGGGGAACATCAAACCTTGAGTTAGAATAAAAACGACAGCTTACAAGGTGTTTTAAAAGACTATTTATACCAGATTTATAGGAGCAATAAATCACAGTCATTCATCACAAAAGGAATCCTCCTAACCTTAGCCATCCATCCATATTCAAAAGTCACATGCTAGTCAAATGACTACTTATTAAAGTTAATAGTATAAATACTAACCATAAACTAGACAAACAAGAAAATAAAAACACTAAAGAGACTAACATGGTGTCACATTCCTAAGGGTAGAATAGTCCATATCATCATTTTTGTAAGCTGTTAGGGGGTGTGCCAAGGCGGTTATCAGCTAGGCATCTCCTGGAGTACATTCTAGAAGATACAGCTGACAGTTATATGTATGTATTGAGCCCCAAATCATGTAATGAAAGAATCTGGTTCTCTCTCTCTCTCCTTCCCCAAATTCTCTTAGAATTCTCAAGTCAGAATCCTAAACCACCCTATCAACTCTAAGGTGCTGACAATTGGTATCAAAGCCAGGCAGTCATCAGCTTGAGGAGGCCCTTTTGACGAACCACACAATCCGAGCGATCGAAACTAGGCGCCACCCCGATCAGAACTATTAACCGATCGAGTCGAGCACGATTAAACAAGCGAAGGACAATAGAGTAGGAGAGACAGTGACTGGACACCTTGGTCAGGTGGTTCCAATGACCAGGGTAGGAAACAGTTGTAGATAAGATAGCAGAAGGCACCAAAATAAAACAACTGGAGTTGAAGCTGGATGCTCTACAGCTAGGCCTCCAACAGAACCACGAGCAAATAGATGAGAGGCTAGAGACGATAGAAGTGGGAATCCTTCACACTTAGGAGGAAGTTAGTCACATCCAAGCAGACATATCGATGATTGAGAGAAACTTGCGAGGAGACTTTTTGCACCTTAGAGAAGAATTCTCAGGTTTAAGGCAGCAGCTGAGTGTTACACTCACTATGTTTTCCTGGCAGCCTAACGCGAGTCTGCCGATGGACTTCCCTCTGCGTTCCATGGCAGCACCCATCATCACAGGATCGAGAGGTAGACCGGAGGCAAAAGAACGAACGGAGTATGCTGTAGAAAACTGTTAGTGTTAGTGCCCTAATGCTAGATTTAAATGGCATCTGAAAATTGTAATTATGAAACTAATGATGTAATTCATGCAAATATAATAAAATATAATTTTATATTTTAAGGTCATATCTTCATTCATACCTCTCCAATCAATTATATGAATGAGCCATTAGATTTCCTGATGATAGTCTTATTCTTAAGTATTAAGAATATGTGACAAAAACTTTCGGATTAAAGATTTCTTAAAAGTATTCTCAGTCCTTAGATTTCTCAGTAGAGGGTTATGATTAATCAATTACGGACTGGCACATGGGTTACTATCTTTGATTAGTATGAGATACTAATAATAAAGAATAGTGAGTTGCGTGTCATAAACCATGAGATAGATATAGTAAACATGTGGATAGGTGTTAGTTAAACATATACTGAATGTAACGCAGGTGATAGATCACACGGCTGAGAGGATCTATGATCTATCACTGGCTTCAATTGTATTACTAGTCCTTAGACCGAAGGCAACACAGTTGTCTTATATGCCATTGCTAGGGATTTGTCGTTGCTAAGAACCATCTAGTTACCGAGTGGGAAATGCACTGTGTGGTTCTTGTGCAGTGGTGTATGGAGGTAAGTGATTACTAATGGAATCCATCGACCTCTTGTATGAGGTGAACATCCTATGCGATCAATGGTAGTTGTGGTTGTATAAACCCCTGGCAGGGTACACATGATTGAAAAGGTGTTTTTAATATCGAAAGGTGTGTGTTTTGATATGTCATCTCGATCACACCACATTAGATCTTGGCAAAGCTATCGAGTTAGTGAATTTGATCAATCCATAACTCTCACTCGATCGGAATGTTAATCGATGGAAGGATTATAGTACACAGGAATCAAAAACCCAAATAGGTTCTCAAGAAGTATGATTTCATCACTGGTAGAATCGTCCTGACATAACGCTAGTTGTCACTCAAAATCTTTCAAGGTACATGGAGGAGATGGAGAGATCATCATTGTAAACCAAAGTGTTTGATTGGCATCAAAGAGTTTGACATGTCTCAATTGCTACTTAGTGGTGAATCTAGACGATCACACGCATATCCGAGTGTAGTGGTTGACTAAGCGATTAAAGCTATAATCTTCATTAAGAGTTAATAATTTTTACTGAGATATTAATAATGAGAATGGTTCTCATTGAGTAATTAATTCTTGTATAATATTTTGTGTATAATGGTTATACATGTATTATATTATATTGAGAGAATTAATTTAAATGCAATATATGGAAATTAAAAGAGAATTTGCATTATCTATATAATATTATATGATATATTATATGGAAAAGAAAAGAGCACTTCCAATATATAACATATATAATATATTATATGGAAAAGAAAACAGAATTTCCAATATATAATATATATGATATATAATATGGAAAAAGAAAAGAGCATTTCAAATAATATATATTATATATTATATTAAAAATAAAAGAGCACTTCAAATAATATATGTGATATATTATATTGAGAAAAAAAATACACTTTCATTATATATAAAATGTGATATATAATATTGAAAATAAAATGGCCATCTCCTCCTATATAAATAGGTGATCATGGAGAGAATTGAAAGTGTGTGAGAAACATTTGGCCATTTGCAAGGTGTTGCTTCATTTTCTCTTGGCCATAAGTCCTCTTCCTTCTCATTCTAGTTGGAATTCTCTTAGCCATTACTCTCATTTTGCTCTCGATTCCATTGTTGCTAGTGTAACAAGTCCAACCTAATAGAGAGTCTATTGGTTTTTGGAATCTATTTAGCTTCCATCTCATACATTTAGCTTGGGTAGCACATAAGCTAAGTTGTAGAATTCATTCCTTACCCAAAGCGTGGACTAACTAGGCCCCTCGTGCTTTCGAGAGACGGTTTAGTCTAACCAGTTAATCTGTTCAGGAGCTATTGGTGTGCAACCGTTGCTGCCTCAAAGAAGATTTCAGCCTGTACACCGAACTTCAAACCACCGTGAAGTATATATGCTAAACCCACTATGGTATGGTTTGATTTTGTATTGCATATGGTCATGGGAAACCAAATCTTACAAGGATGTCTTAAACTTATTTCCGTTGCGTACTTATTTATATTTTTGAAAAAAATTTGAAAACAGTAAAACCCTTGCATTGATACACCAAGAGTTGGCGTTCCCTTTCAAAAACTCCCTTCGAGTTTCCTAGGTGAACCAAACTAATCCTCTGATGTCAAGGCTAGAAATCCCAATGTTTGAAGGGGATAAACCCCGGTGGTGGATCCGAGGTCGTAAACATTTCTTTTACCACTACAAAATAGTAGAAATGTCGTGAAGGGGAGGGGTATTGTCACATTCCTAAGAGTAGAATAGTCCATATAATATTTGTAAGCTATTAAGAGGTGTACCAAGGCTTTTATCAACTAGGCATCTCCTGGAGGACATTCCAAAAGATACAGAAAACAGTTATATATATGTATTGAGGCATTAACCCAAATCATGGAATGAAAGAATCTAACTATCTCTCTCTCGTCAGATCTGAAATCTGACAATGAGAATTCTCTCCAATTAAGAGAGAAACTCACAGAAATTGAGGGGGAAAATAGAATCGAGAATTGGGAGGGAAAAGTTAGAGAGTACGAGAGAGAACGAAAGAGAGTTTTGAGAGGGAAATTGACTTATTCAATTATCGAAAGTTATTACAATTAAGCTAAAGCAGGGTAGTTATACTACTCAGCTGAGAATAGGCACCAAAACGATTGCCCAAGTCCCTTCTAGAATCAGCAACTTGCCTACCCACTTGCAGACAGTTAGCTTTGCTAGCACATGCTGCCAACAAGCTAAATCCTCTTGTTGGGTTTTTACATGAAGAAATATGTCTAGAAGATGAAGAAGACAATAGAACCCCTTAGGCAGATGAAGGCGACTGGAATTCTAAGTTAGAAAGAAGTTAACCTAGATGTTTTATTATAAGGGTTATTTTAGTCTTTGTGTAGGCTAAATATTAGATTTTGTAATTAACACACCTATGGTCTATAAATAGAAGGCGTTGGTAAGGCAGTCAGACATAACAACAATCATTCATTTTGTCTCTGAATACAAATGAAATTGCTGAGAAGAGAGGAAAGGCTTTGTGAGAGGCAGAGTCTTTGTAATCTCTGTGAGAGGGCAATGTACTCGTGTGATAGAGAGTTGAGGGTTCTTGTAAACTATTTTCTCCAGTTTCTAGTGGATTGCTCTCAGGATTTGCGACTGGATGTAGGACTGATCTTTGATCAGTTCGAACCAGGATATATCTTGCGCCTATTGTGATTGGTTTGGTTGTATCTCTTTCATTTCTTTTATTGTTAAATTTTGTTCTTACATTTTCAGTTTATATTTTATGTTGTCGGTTGATTTCGAGTGAGGAGTATTGAGAGAATTGGCAAACTAGAAGTATTGATTTGAGTATCTAAGGGCTCTTAATCGTAACACCTCTCCTAATCAAAAGAAATAGCTAACGACTATAGCTACTAATTATTACAACGTATTCAATGTAACGCTTAGCAGCTAGAAACTAGGTACGTGACAGTTTCTCCCCCTTTCAAACATTTCTTGTCCTCAAGAAATGTGCAATAGGCTAGCTACATTTGGAAATTGCTTCAATAAATTTGGAAGGTACTCCCAGGTGTTATTGTCCGAATGTAAGGAGGACCATTTTCCCAACACCTGGATAATAGGTGCCCCTTGCTTGTAGATGACACGGTTGTCCAGGATAGCCATAGGGACCATTGGCTCTGTTTCTTTATGGAGACTGGACAAAAGGGAAGCATTGGTTACTTGTGACCCAATGCCCTTCTTGAGAAGAAGGACGTGGAATACTGGGTGCATTTGGGCCCCCTCCGGTAGTTGAAGGCAAGTAGGCCACTGGCCCTACCTTTGCAAGCACTGGAAATGGACCATAGAATTTGGGGCTCAATTTGGATACCGGTTGGCGGGAGAGAGCTTTGAGCTATTGATGGCTAAGCTTCAAGTACACTTCCTCCCGTTCTGAAAATTCCCTCACTTCCTCTTCTATCTATCATCTGCTTCATCCTGTTTTGGGGCTTGGTCAGTTCTGTCTTTAGTAGCCTCAGGATTTCCTGTCTTTGTTGCATATAGGCTCCCACTGTCGCCACTGTTGTTGGCTCCTCCACTGCTGGCAATAATGTTGGCTTGTAGCCGTATAGGGCCTCAAAAGGAGTCATCTTAATGGAGTTGTGGTGACATGAATTGTACCACCATTGGGCCACAGCTAACCATTTGTGCCACCCTTTGTGTCTTAGAAAACAGAGGCACCTTAGATAAGACTCGAGTCACTAGTTGACCCTTTCAGACTATCCATCTGTTTGAGGATGATAAGCAGTTGACATGTGTAACTTAGTGCCCAAAGATTTCATTAGCTCCCTCCAAAATAAGCTAGTGAAGATCTTATCCCTGTCAGATACAATGGACTGTAGAACTCCATGTAACTTCACTACGTTGTCCAAAAACACCCTTGCAACATCTTGGGCTGTGAAAGGGTGGGATAAACCAAGGAAATGACTGAACTTGGTAAATCTATCGACCAATACTAAAATGCAATCATTTCCTTTTGATTTTGGTAGCCCTTCAATGAAGTCCATGGTCACATTAGTCCAAGCCTTTTCAGGGATGGCCAAAGGGTGGAGCAACCCTGGTTGGGGCATTGTTTCGTGTTTGCACCTTCTGCAAGTATCACAGTTCATCACATACTCCATCACAAACTTCTTAAACAATGGCCAATAGAAAATTTGCTTAACTCTTCTGTAGGTATTCTGAATTCCCAAATGCCCCCCAAGTGGAAAGTTATGTAGGGATTGTAATATCTGGTTCTCTAGGGCTTCACTCTCCCCAATCACCAGTCTACCCTTGTATCTAATTAACCCATTGGACAGCGCATAGTTAGGTTTGTTGTTCCCATTTATACTTAGTTGCTCCAGAAGCTCTCTTGCCCACATGCCGTGGTTATAACTATCAGTTACTTCCTATAACCAATCAAACACCATCGAGATTACAGCAACAAGCACCACTCCTTGGCAGTGAGATAAAGAATATGCTGCCACATTCTCCTTTCCTCTTCCAAACTGAATGACATAGTCCAACCCCATTAACTTTGCCATTCCTTTCTTTTGTAAGTGAGAATGCAACTTCTACTGTAGGAGAAACTTGAGACTTTCATGGTCCGTTTTGATAATGAACTTGCCCCCCTCCAAGTAATGCCGCCACTTATCCACTGCTATTAGCACTACTAGCAGTTTCTTGTCATATATGCTGAGCCCTTGATGTCTGGGGCTCAAAGCCTAACTAAGGAAGGCTATATGATTGCCTTCTTGAGATAGGATTGCTCCTATTCCCACCCCACTTGCATCCGTTTCCAACGTAAAATGCTTGTTGAAGTCAGGCATTCCCAGCACTGGTACCTCACTCATGGCCTTCTTGAGTAGTTCTAATGCTTCATCTGCCATGTGATCCCACTGAAACCCTTCCTTCTTCAACTATGTGTTAAGGGCTTGTTGATCTGACCATAGTTCCTTACAAACTTTCTGTAATATCCTGTAAGCCCCAAGAATCCTCTCAGTGATCTGATATTAATGGGCATCGACCAAGTTGTTATGGCCTCAATTTTGTTGGGATTAGTACCTACACCCCTCCTTAGATATAATGCGCCCCAGGTATTCAATCTGAGTTTGTGCAAAAGCACACTTGGACCTTTTGAGGTACAACCGAGTGAATCGCAAGACCTTAAAAGTGGTCCTAAGGTGCTCTAGGTGAAGGTTAAAAGTAGGATTGTATATTAGAATATCGTCAAAAAATACCAGCACAAATTTCCGAAGGTAAGGTTCAAATATTTGGTTCATAAGAGCTTGAAAAGTGGTTGGGTCGTTGGTAAGGCTAAATGGCATAACAGTGAACTCATAGTGGCCATGATGGGTTCTAAAAACGATTTTGGCAATGTCTGTTGGGTCTATTCTTATTTGATGGTACCCAGACCTTAGGTCCAATTTGGAGAAAATAAAGGCATCTTTGAGTTCATCAAGTAAGACTTCAATAATGGGTATGGGAAATTTATCTTTGATGGTGATGGCGTTTAATTGTCTATAATCAATACAAAAACGCCATGTCCCATCTTTCTTCTTGACCAAGAGGACAAGGGATGCAAAAGGGCTATGACTGGGTCTTATGATAAATTGGGACTGCAAGTCTTTCACTAATCTTTCAATTTTTGTTTTCAGTTTTGGGGGATATCTGTAAGACCTGATGTTAATAGGTTCAGCTTGATGTACAAAGGGTATAGAATGGTCTAAGGGTCTTTGAAAGGGTAAAGACTTGGGCTCTACAAATAGGTCTTGATATTCAGTCAACAATAACTCAAGTAAGGCCAACTCAATTACCTGCCATTGGCTTTGAAACTGCTAATGATTGAATTCTGAGCTATCTTCCTCCGATTCCTCATAGGTCACTCCTTCCTCCCTAGCCTCAATGGCACAGAGATGAGCCACTTGAGACATTTTCTTCAAGAACAATTGGTGCAACTTCTTTCCTCTTATCAGTTTGCGTGTTCCCGTCTCCAAATTGCCTTGGAGGTCTACCCTCATTCCTTCCTTTTCCAAAGATACCTCCATCTTGTTAAAATCAAAACTGATTGGACTTACTCCCTTCATCTAGTCAACCCCAAGTACTACATGGCAGCCACCCAATTTCAATAACCTCATATCAGACTCAAATAATTCACCCTGCATCTCCAAGCAAAACCCTAAGCAAGCGGACTTGCTTATCACCTTTTCTCCATTGGCCACCATAACTGACAGTGGTTGTGTGTTGGCCAGAGGATACTTCATCCTCTTGGTTGTACCCTCGTCAATGAAGCTATGGGTACTCCCATTATCGATCAACACCATCAAGGTCCCCTCCTGTACCCGACCCTCTACCTTGATTATTTTGCAGCTAGCCACTCCTTTGATGGCATGCAGTGAGATTACCCCGTTGTCCTCCTCGTGCACATCAGCTATGACTGCCATATCCTCTTCCTTTTCTTCTTCTCCTCCTTCCAGCAACAATAGTTGCTTCTTACATTGGTGTCCCGATGTATACTTGTCTCCACATTTAAAACACAACCCTGCCAATCTCCTCTATTCCAACAATTTATCTCTGTTTTGAAAATTTTGGGAAACTGGGGGCAATGCGGGATACCTTACTCCTGGTCTAGTCCTCATGGGCTCTTTTCCTATAGGCCTTCCCCCATATGGCATTGCTCCTGCCATTGCTCCTTTGTTCTGTCCCCTCTGTTTCTTCAGCAGTGCTACGAATGTCATCTCCTACAAGAAGGCCCCTTTCTGCTACCTCTTGTACTGTTCTTGGTCGGAGTACTTGCACCGCCATCCTCAATTCAACATTGAGTCCCCCTATGAAGCTTGACACGAAATACTCTTCGGTCAAGTAGGGGTTCCTGCTCAATATTAGGAACTTAAGCTCCTCAAACTTTTCATGGTATTCCAACACTATTCCCTCCTGCCTTAAAACGGTTGAATTCCTGCACCACATCCCATCTACCAATCTCAACAAATCTTTCACACAGCCGTTGTGTGAAATCTTCCCAGTTATAATTTTCCCTAATCCTGGACCAACCCTGGAACCACACATCCCTCGCATCATGGAGGTAGGTCGAGGCTAGCGACACCCTCTGCCTCTCAACCACCTGATGAATCTCAAATAACTTCTCACACCTTCACACCACCACCTAGGTTTGGTTTCCTTAAACACCGGCAATTCCAGCTTGGGAACTAGAAATTCGGGCTAATGTGAATGATTTGGTACCTCTTACCTCTTTTCCGACACAAATTCTCCTTCCATGGCCGGATCTCCTTCCAACCCCAATGATCCGGCACAACGATTACTAGTACCAATTCCCAGAAGAATTGGCTCCGATCTCTCTCTCAGTGGAAAATGAGGCGAAATTCTCACCTGAGGTTGGCTCGAGAACATCAACAAAAATTGTTGCAGTTGATTGCATAACATATTTCCTTGCTCCCTCACCTCCTACATCTCCTCCCTAATCTGCAGGCGCATGTCTCCCTAGAGCCGTTCAGCCAACGTATCCAACTTCTGATCTACCGCCACCCCAACCTTCTCCTCTATCGTATCCACCTGACCTTGGACCTCCACCACTGACGCGAAAACTTGTTGCAATTGCATCTCCATTTGCCTCATCCTCGTTCCGTCAGCCATTGCTCCTTGCTCCGCTAACTCTGGCCCGGGACTTGCTCTGATACCAAGATGTTAGATCTGAAATTTGACAGTGAGAATTCTCTCCAATTAAGAGAAAAACTCGCGAAAATTGAGAGGGAAAATAGAGTCGAGAATTGGGAGGGAAAAGTTAAAGAGTAAGAGAGAGAACGAAAGAGAGTTTTTGGAGGGAAATTGACTAATTCAATTATCAAAAGTTATTACTGTCAACAATCAGTGTCAATCAATCAGTCAATCAATCAAAGCAAGAGATTGGGATTTACATCATTTCCTTTTTTCTAGAATAGGAATGCATATATTGTTGTATGTTTCTATCTTTGAGTTGTATCCTAAGTTGTATAGTTTCCAAAATAGATTTAGAAACTTTTTTGTTTAGTTTTTTAGAAGTTTCCTAACTTAGCAGGAAGATTGTTTATATATTAGCATGTATCCCATTGATTTGAATAAGATTGAAGAATTATTTTCTCCATCTTTTAACAATTACAACTGAGCTGAAACATGGTAGTTATACTGGTCAGTTGAGAATAGGTGCCAAAACAGTTGCCCAAGTCCCTTCTAGAATCAGCAACTTGCCTACCCACTTGTAGACAGTTAGCTTTGCAAGCACATGCTGCCAGCAACCTAAATCCTCTCCTAATCAAAAGAAAAAGCTAATTACTATAGCTACTAATTATTACAACGTATTCAATGCAACGCTTAGCAGCTAGCAGCTAGGCACATGACATCTCTCTCTCTCTCTCTCCTTCCTCGAATTCTCTCAAAATTCTCCTATCAGAATCCTAAACCACCCTTGTTAGCTCTAAGGTGCTGACACATGGTCTTTGTATGTGACAAGGTCTTAAACATACATAGCTAAAACTAAAGTTAAATGGTACATCAATAACATATGCATTTGGTCCAACCTGCTTTAAAATTTTTAAGAACATATTCCAACTAGAAATTAAAAATAACATACAACAAACCTAATCTTACTCTTTTTTAGATATAATAACATAAAACTATTCCTAATCTTTTTCAGATTCTTGCTATTCTTCCTTTTCTCTCAAAATATTTCTTCATTCCTAGATCCCTATCACATACACTCTTCCTCCAACCTTAATCACAACTAAGACGTCAAATATTTTCATATCAAGAAATTGAAAATGGTTTTTGCAAATGTAACCATTAAAACCCATTTAAAATGATTACTTCCTCAATCCCATTACTGTGTCATAGAAAAACACCACATAATTTTTTAACTGAATTTTTCATGGGTGTAATTTTTCTTATTTGGTTAAGAACTATTAGGAATACATGTTGAGCCAACTTCGTATTTTCATATAGTTATTAAATTTTGATGATTACCAAAAACTCATATCGCTAATATAAAACGATGCCCCCAAATTGTCTTATAAATTATTTGGCTACTGCAAAAACATCTTTGTGAATGTTATTATGGTTTAGAATATTTTTTTATTAATTTTCGAAAAGGTTTAAAATAATTTTCAATGTTTTTAAAGCATAAAATAGCCTTTTGTATTGATTGAGTCAACTAGGCCAAGAAGGTGTTTTTTGCATGTTTTGTCGCTCGGTCAGCCAAGTCGACTCGATTTTCAGCAGAGTCGACTTGAGCTCCAACTGAATCGACTCGCTATGTAGTCGAGCCGACTCGAGTTCAAACCAAGTCGACTCGAGGTTTAGCCAAGTCAACTCGACGGGTTCAACGAACATATTTTTGGTATATTTCTTACAAGTCGTTCTCTTCTCATATTTAAGCCCCTATTCCACGACTAGAAGAACCCTAATGCAACTCTGAGCTCTCACAGCATACAAAAGCTTTCTCAACGCGTTCCCACAAAATCCAAATACCGAACGGCTTCCGAGCACACTGATCTTCCTTCAACAAGCCATCAAAGCAGTAGTAGTTCATTTGTCATCTTTTGGTCATCAGATCAAGGGTATATTATTTTGTTTTACTGCTTTGTGTTATTGTGCCTTCATTGTTTATATTCAATCCAAGTGTGGACAAGTTGAAATCTTTGTAATTCTTAAACATTTTCATGGATTGTAGTGGTTACCTAGAACCATTTTGAATCTAGGTGTGTATGTGGTTTTAGTTTCCAAGGTGAACTAGTGCGGAAACCTTGGTGTTTGACTTAGTGGAACCCCAAGGGTGGTTAAGACCTTGGAAGAGTGGAGTAGGTGTGTGTATCGACACCAAACCACTATATATCGTCGTATTCTCCATTGTTCATTCTTTATTCTTTTTGTTAGTGCAGTGGGTTTGATATCTTGAAATCAGTAATCATAGTTTTTGTTTGGACTCAAATAAATAAATTTTTAAGAGCACTCAATTCACCCCCCTCCTTGAGTGGCCATACCCTAAGGGACCAACAATAGGATGTTATCAAAATTTTAGAAAATAGTACGCAAAAAAGTATTATATTAACACAAATATAATGGCACTTCTAAAAATAAATGGCAAGATGCTTAAAATGAGACAAAAGGTGCATGAGCTGAATCTGACAGCCATAAGAGACAACACAAGGAAACATACATACTTATTAGGAAAAAAATGTGAACAACAAAAGTAACTCTTATTGTTACTTTAAAAAGCTCCATCCGTAAAGGGGTATGGGGGTATAGTAGTTTTAAGTTTCAAAATTAATAGTTATTGCTCTATAATTTATTTTCAACATGCATGTAGAGCATGCTTCCCCCAATGGGGGGCGGGGGCATCCTACCAGAATCCAAACGGGTGCTTAGTTCAGGAAAATCAAAAAGTAATAAAACGTGCTTGGACAGGTGTCACCATGTGTTTGGGAGTGAGTCCCCGCTGATGTGCAACATTATGTGTCTGACAATCTTTGATACCCAGCATAGCATCCAACAAAGACATAACACATTGAAATTTAGACAATGCTCCATTCATGAAAAGGATTCATGACTCCAAGGTCAAATAGTAATAAATTTCTGCACACACAATTTATTTTTTCATTTTTTGATGTGTAATCTACACATTAATTAACAAATAAAACCTCAAAGTGACACTACAATGAGAAAATATCCATATGATTGAAAGGATTAACATTGACTGTTGTGCAAAATGCAAGATCACTATTGCAAATGACCATAATAAAACATCAAATACAAGCATTTAAAATAAACATGCAAAACAAGAGTCCAGGTTGACACATACAACGGAGATAGGGGAAACGCCAAACAATGGAGTCTTCATTCCAATGCTTTGGCAAGAAACGTCTGATTGCAGGTAGCAGTGTTGCCCTGTGGAAAGTGGATTTTTTTTTTTTTTTTTTTGGGGGGGGGGGGGATTGAGTTAATGATGAGGACAAATCACACGAAATGAACAGCTTGCGAAATATAAGTGTAGAAGAATGGCAAGAACATACGAGAGAGCAACAATGCCGAGTACAAAGAAGTAGCATGTCAAAACGGCATTAACCAAATCCTTGGATAGAAACTTAAACAATAAGAATAGGGACAGAAGCATCGCACTCCCAACTAAAGGGAAACGCATAGCATGTTCATTAGACATTGTTTCCTGCAGATTACAAAAGTCAATTTTAAGTGAGTTTCATTTAGATTGAAAGAAAGAGAATTGTACAGATGAAGATAGGTCAGAACATGGATAGCCAGTTCTACTTACAGAAGGAGGAGTTGGCTTTACTGAGCGATAGCAACCCACGTAAACCGTTAAGCATGCGGTCAAAATGACATTTAAGTTTGGATCTACCTTTATAACCAGCGGTGCCAAAGTCAAACCTGCAGTGGTTTACAATGCACAGTAAATCACAGAGCCCATTGCCCCAGAAAAAGTGTGGTCCCATAACAAAATGAGAACCATAGAATTTCAGTTACACCTACTAATTGCACTTGACTTGCATAGACTCCTAAATGTATTTAACCACAAGGTGGCATATCTCCTACAATAGCGCAAGAGTGACAACTATTCCAGGGATTCAGGGATTAAAAACTATTTAGGATTATTCATGACTGGTTATACCTCAAACTCTTTGTACTTCTCTCATGTCAAGGAGTTTCGGCATTACCATAAGAGACTTAAAGCATTCAAGAAGGAAAGGAAGAAAACACACACACGAGAGAGAGAGAGAGAGAAGGAAGAAAACACACACGAGAGAGAGAGAGAGGGGGGGGCTACTAACATACTAAAAAAAGAAAAATAGGAACTAAAGGAACAGTACAACACAATAGTTAGCAAACGCACAAGTCCTAAATGAATAAATACCTACTGAAAGGGGTTGCTAATGCAGTCAGATAGATCAAAGTATCTCAAGGAACACCTTTCTTTCTACATTCTTGAAATTTCTAAGTGACCCAATGACCAATCATCACTCAAACATGTCTAATATTTTCAGACTCCTTCAATTCAGACCTCGGCAACAAAAGCTCCTGTAGTACTATTCGAGAAACAGCTTATTTGACAACCCACTAGACAAATCATAATCTTCAATCAAGACAGTAATACAGAACCAAAATAAAAGATCCAAATAATCCAGCATAAGACATGTCAGTTTATTGGAATTCCAAAGTACTATCACAAACAAGATCCATTTTCCCCCAACGGAAAATAAAAATCTTCTGAGGGGGAATCTTAGAAACAATATCTATAAAACAGAAAATGCTTTTAACCATTTAACAACAAAGTTCAAATTGACAACCAGACCTTGCCCCTTCATCAGAATCCCAACAGAGCCACGTGACTCTAACATGATTTTCTTCAATAACATGAAAAGAAAACAAAAATAAAGCACAATTTGGAATGGACCACCTTTACAGCACATCATATTTTTTAGTCCAGAATTTATGCCTCCTTTGCTCTCCAGAACAAAAGAAAAAAGTTAAAACATATAATTACCAAAATTAGAAACTATAAAACAAGACCACATAGAACTACATGAAGACAGGCTCCATAAGAAAAGCAAAATATGGCTGAGGGATCACTCAAATGACAGTAAATATGTATTTGTACACATTATTTAAAGGGAACGAATCTCATGAACTCCCAGTTCATGCAGTCATGCAAATGCCTGTCACAGCATTTATTCAGCTAGAGACCTTGAAACAAGGCGTAGTTATCAAAGAAAACCAAGCATCTGCCTCCAAATTTTTCACTATTATCATCGAAATGCAAAGAAGTAGCATACCTGCTAGGGCAATATTAGCAAAACGCTCGCTATTCCTCATTGCAACAATACAAGAAACGTTCCTTCTGCTACAGAATCTCAACAAGAACTAAAGTCTGCCAGGCATAAAGAGTCAAGATCAAAATGGGTTCACTGCGAAGATCCAATCTTTACAAGAATTTGATTATCCAATAGCAGTAAATATATGAGAACGTCATTTCCAGCGAAGAAACTGCAATCTTTACACGATTCCGACGATTTGATTAAAGTAAAGATGGAAACGACATATACATACACACTCCAGGAAATATGTTCCAAATCATAATCAACATCGAATAAGCCCTAACTTCCACCGAATTAAGATTTTCCAATGATTAAAGCCACATAATACGGAGATTCAAGACAACATTGTTCATCTTGAATATACATGGTGAGCACACATATATACGGAGAAAGAGAAAGAGAAAGAAGTATAGAAATGCATGCCTAAGGAGGAGAAGGAGCAAAAAGATTCAGTCTTTTTATCTCTCCACTGCGCTGGACATATGGATCGGAGATCGGAGAGAAAGAAATTGATGGGGGGAGAGAGAGAGGGTTTTACCGAAAAGAGAGAGTAGAGGGGTAACGCGCCTTAAAGTAGTACGTGAATTGGGTCGAGTGGAGCCACGTCTTGGGCGACCTGATGACCAATCAGGAATCGCCACGTCATCGTGTAAAAATATCTTTCGGACAGCTCATCCGCATTCAATCAAACCGGCCGGTAAAAATATAATTCGTAAATCTAAGTTTTAATTTCTGACCAAACACTCAACTCGCACGCATAAATGTATATATTATGGATTGATATTGAAAAAATTATCGATTAAACTAAGGCTTCCTTATTTTTAGATTGAGGCTATTTTTATGGTAAAAATGCAATTGAATTAAAAATCAGACAAGTCAATTATCAATTAAACTAAATTACTGATTTGATAAAATCAATAATTTAGGGTGGGTGTATTTGAGAGAAACTTAAAAAAAGAAAATGGAACAGAGAGATGGAGCATAAGTGATGCGGGAGCCCTTCCGGTTCTGGCCCCGCCCCCTTATTATGTCCGGCCCATTTCCAAACGGGCGGCCCTCCTTTCTTGGTGGCTGGATCCGATCGAATCCATCTATCTTTTTTTTTTCTTTTATTATGTATATACATATATATATCATTTTATATATTTCATATTTATTATTTTTATTTTATTTTATTTTTGTGAGCTTTACAATATAAGTACATATATACTTATATTTATATATTTGTATTTATGATGCATACTTACATATATGCAAGTATATATATAGGTATATGTATATGTGTACATATATACATGTAAATACATAGATATATAAAAATTTATATATACACATATAAGTGTATACCTTTATATAAATATTTACTTACATATGCAACTGTATATTTATATGTATACACATATATATATATATATCAGTGTCGATTTATGACATAGGCCACTAATTCTTATGTCTAGAGCCCCCAAAATATAAGGGCCCCAAAATCATTAATTTTGATACTTAATTATTTAAAATTTATTTTTTTATTTTTTAAAATACAAAATCACTGATTTTATTTTATGACATTTTTTGTTTAAATTCATGTTCTATTTATTTTGTTATTTCATTTGAATGAAAAGGCATCCCAACTCTCTAAATCTATAGATCACTAGTGTTAAACCAGTGCAATGCACGGGAGATGTAATTAAAGTAGATTTATAAATTTAAAAATAAAAAATTAAACTCATTATTTTAAATAATCCTAGCAGAATCGATAATTATAGTTTTTTTTTCTTTTAATACTTAGCCTTTTATCAAAATTTAAATTTAATTAATTATCCACTATTCAATGTGCTAATAGAGAATACCCTTAATTCAATGTACCGCTATTCAATGTGCCAAAGAATAATTAACACATTAAGTAGGTTATCACATTTTCTCAGTTGTCCTTCCACAAGATTCTTGACACTTAACATTGTCTTTGCCAATGACCTTTCTAATTATATCTTTAATAAAATTGAAAAAAAAATTGCCAGTTATAAAGGTATAAATAATTGTATAATTAACTTTATACTTACCAAACAGTTCAAATTCGTCAAGTTCAACTACACTCAAAATATTAGCAAATGACTTAAAGATAAAATTTTGTATTAGAAAACTTTCATCCATAGCATCTACAACAGTAGTTTTTGACATTAAGTTTAGCTTATACTTGTGACTTGTAGTCTTATATCCTAATTAGTATTGAAAAACCCATACATTAGTCTTGAAAATGTGATATCTTAAATCTTAATTAATATTGAAAAATCTATACAGTAGTCTTGCATTAAATTAAAATGATTAATTAATTATTAAAGTAAAATTATTTATTATACTATATATTGAATTAAAAATTATAATGTGGGGAAGTATGGATTTTTCAACGCTAATTAAAAATTCTCTTAAAATTTTATATTTTTAAAATTGAAATTTAATTTTTGCAATGGTAACAAAACTTTAAAAATATGAATTTTGATTTATAAATATAAATATAAATTAAAACTCCTAAATGTGAGGAACCATGGGTTTTCCAATTCTAACTAAAAATTCTATTGAAATTTTTAATTTATGATATTGAAGTTTAATTTCTGCAATGATAACAAAACTTTGAAAATATGGATTTTGACTTATTTTTCATTCACTATGCATTAATTTTCTTCTATAGTTTTAAAAATGTGATATTTTAAATCTTAATTAATATTGAAAAATCCATACATTAGCCTTGAAAATGTGATATTTTAAATCTTAATTAGCATTGGAAAACTCATGCATTAGTCTTGAAAATGAAGAGAAAACAGTTCATATTTTCAAGACTATAAAAGAAAATTAATGCATAGTTACTGATTCATTTAATTATGCAAGTTTTCCCATGGATTACTATCATCCAATGCATGGGTTTATGATAGGTTCATCAATGTTAATTAAGATATATTACATTTTCAAGACTAATGGAAGTTGTCTGCATATATTTCTATTTTTTACCCTAACTTTAGCCTCTAAGCAGTTCAAATTTACCAACTTGTTTAGCCTGCATAATTTTCTATTAGGTAGTTTATTGAGTGCAAATATGTTGAGGGTTCGACCACTACTCTTGTTGGGAGCTGACAATTGTTGATGCCTGTGGATCAAAAAAGCCAGACTGGAAGCTTGGAGTTGTATATGTTTCTGGAAAAAATCCAAAGTTGTTGGAAACCAATTGGTGCAAAACTTAAGATATTTAATTTTATTTCTTTCACAGGCAAAGATTCTTGTCAGATTTCTGGTGGTCTACAAACAGAAAATTCTTTATATGCTTTTCCTTAGTATGATGGTTATTGCAGGTTGATGAGAAGCAGAAAACCATTCTACTCGCAGAACAGGGTTATGCTGATGCTGAGGAAATTCTAGATGTCAAAGATTTGTGTGATCCCCGTGAACAATGGGCCTCCTATGGTCCTGAATGCAATAAAAGCAAAAGAACTTTTCCTTAGAGACGTGAACTATATTATTCGTGGCAAGGAGGTACTCATTGTGGACGAGTTAACGGGTCGAGTCATACAGGTGATTGTGTTTCCTTTTTCTTTTTCTGTGCTCGAGTGGAAAAGAATATTCTGTATGACCTTGTTGAATGTGATCCATTGATTGTCTATGTTCTAAAACCACTCTCTAGTCTTACATGATGAGCTATTTCAGTACAAGAAGTTGATGACTTATAGAGGACCTACCCTTATCCACTGGAATTTCTTCTCTATTTTCATTTTTGCTGCCTAACCTTACCTCCAAATTCTAATGAGTCCCAACAACTAGGTTGAGAACGAACAGCATTTCTAGCACTGCAAATATATGTTCTCGGGTAGCACTAATGATGTGATATGTTGAGAATACATGACTATCAGATGTCCTTACTAATGTCTAGTCTTGCAGATGTTATGGCGATCCGTTGGGCACTTGTCTTATCATAAATGTGAATATTTATTTTGAAGAACAGAGTAAAATGAACTCGTTCAGGATTCATTTAATAAACATAAAACTTATTCAAAATACGTCTTGTAAGGTGTTCTGAAATTTCTGATTAATTAATTCTTACAAAATTGTGCGGGTAAAAATTTATCTTTTATTTGACTCCAATACCAAACATTCCTTGAACCTTGTATCCAATTACCTTATCTGGGCTGATTATCATCTTCCATGGATGTTGACTGAATGGAATGCGTTGCTGGGAACCTGCAGTTCCAGCTGTCTAGATGTTGACGCATACCCGAGACAAGGATGGACTCATTATTGGGGTATTATGCGATGCTAGGTCTTAGTAGGATACCTCTACTTGTTCTTTGTGTCTTGGTGCATACCCTAGCCTTCGCACAAATGTAGTCGTTCCCCAATCCCTGTGAGGTTGAAGTTGTTCCTCACCCCTGCGAGGCCGGACACTACCTGGCTCGTGAGAGGTTAGACACTTCCTGATTCCTGCAAGGTTTAGCTGTTTATTATCCCTTAAGGAGGAAAGTTCACTTCTTCGTCCCTAGTCCTTGCGCATACCAGATGGTTCCCTCATTAGTCAAGTTTCTCAGCTTTCTGGACAAGCCCAGTCAACCCCTAATTGACTTTTCACTTTGGTTGTCGTGTTCTGTTGTTCAGTGATTTACTAATCTTTGCCTACTCCTGCCTCTCATAACTTTATTTAGTTTAGTCCATATTATCATTTTGAAATCTATTTATCTCACATTAGGCATGCCTTATTCTCTATTTTAGGACATCACTTGATTATTCAATATCATGCCTCCCACATTCAATCCCAATCAACCAAGCACAAGCAACGTGACCCTATATCATAGCAACCACAAATCAACAAGTGAAGCATATAAATTCATGGGCTTCAGAATATAATGTACAAGCTTATCTTCCTTTTATCTCTAGCAGGTTCATCAATTATACATTAACATCCATGCTTATAATAAGCACACCAAGGGCCTTCAAAATGACCATGATATCCCCTTGCAAAGAACCTACTAGAACTACTAAGTTTCCTTCAAGCTGTTGCTTTGGCTTGCAATTTAATTGGATCTTTAATCCTCTAAATCAATAATACCACCATTACATGCCTCCATAAGTGGCCAACAATATAGTTTAGCCTCAATTTACTTAATTACATCCTTACATGCATGATCATGCCTCACTAATCCAGTTATCCACAAGAGTACACGTAAGTATCACTTGAGCACTTCCCTGAGTATTTAAACATGAATTTGATTGGATCTATTTATTAGATTACATTAAATTGGAGTCCTTGTGCCATTAGTTTAAGCTATGTCCTGGTTATCTAGTTAAAATTCGGGAACTGTATTTTTTTGGAAAAATGGTAGAAAGAACATAGGTTTATCCTCTTGTACATTGACATCATTAATCCATTCACATCGTAATTCGATGCATGATGTGATCGCACATAGGTGTATGCACCAACTTCTGGTGATAAATAGGAGAAAGCGAAGTAGGTTTTTCAAGCACAAAATGTTTATGAGTTACAAGTTGGGGTTTTAGGGGCCACAAGTTGGGGTTTACGGGTTACTAGCATATGTCATCACAGAGAACCCCCAATTGACATTTAGTAAGAGTTACCATTTGGGTGTTCTGTGGTTAGATTATTCAGTGAACTCATTCGGTAATGAACACCTACATACTTGCATTAGTGTCACCACACAAGTAGTCAATGAGATCAACTACCTCTTTATGAGCATGCATAGTATGTACCGGTCTTGCCAGTATTATAGAAGCCCCGCCCTATAGTCCTACGACCATGAGTAGCTTAAGAATGAAGCACAAGTCATTTGGTCTCATTAGTATGATCGCATCATAATCCGATTTGACATCACTATACTTTTTGAGTTTCATCTAAACAAGAAAACATAAAATGAGCGCATTACAAAATATTAAAAGAAAAATACTGCCAAGGTCTTAATCCTGACAAGGTAATTCTCCTCGAGTAAAGGGTATTAGGATAGGAATGAAGAGAGAAAAAGAAAAGAAACAATGGAAGAATGAAAGCGAGATAAAGGGAAATTGAGAGATAAAGAAGGAATTGAGATAGAAAGATAACTGAGGGTTAGAGAAGGAATTGAGAGTTCTATTATGAATTCATCAATGCCCATTTTTTAATAAGGATAGCTCTTTTATATAGGCCCATCCTCCTGCCAATTATTGGAAGTTACCCCCAAACAATTGGTGATTATTTTTCCAACCATATTGCCAATCTACCAACCACCTAACTGCCCCTTCAACCATTTAACCTCCTAACTAACAACATATTCTTACTTGTTACATCTGTAGCTAACACCCTAGTGTTATAACCCCCCATACAACCCTCTAACTACTGTAGGGTCCTAATAAGTAATTTGACACTTTGGTCCTGCTTTAAATTTCATAGCGGAATGAGATTGTCTTCGGCAGTGGAAGTTCATGGAATTGTCGATTTCCTTCCCCTAAGGCAGTTTTGCGATTCTTTGGTGGTTTCTGGCTAGCTAGTTTCTTTCTTCCATCGAGGCTTCCGATGTAGTACCGTGGAATTTGAAAGTTTGCTCATGTTTCAAATTTTAGTACCGTGGAATTTGAAAGTTTGCTCATGTTTTATATTTCAATGCATAATGGGGGTTCTTTTGGCAAATGGTGCTTGCTGGTTTTGCCTGTTCCCCATTAGACCTTTATACTATTCTCTCTGGCCTTCCCACTATGGGTCAATTGTTACTATTTTCTATTGTACATTATTTTCAATCTTATGTACGTTTACAGCCTTGTCTGTTTAAGGCTTACTTAAATGTAGTTTGTCACTCCTTGTTCTTAGGTAGCTTGTAGCTGTTTGCTATTTTATTCTGAGCGAGGTATGCCTAGCTTGTGTTGTTAATGCTTTGGCGCTTATTCTTTATTCAATGGATTTCTTAATTACTAAAAAAAACCCTAAACCCTACACTCAAAGCCAAAAGCCCTAAAAAATCCCCAAACCCTTAAACCCCTTACCTTAACCCAAAACCCCTAAACCTTCAACCCCCTAAACCCTTAACCCCCAAACCCTACAACCCTCAAACCTTCAACCCTAAACCCTATACACATATATATACACACAATGCATAATATAATACTCCTGCGGCATTGTACTGCCTTACCCGATAGCAATGCTGAAACATACTATCGATGCTCCATGGCCAAGACATGTCAAGATTCATAGTACCATGATCTTCTTCTACTGTGAACACTAGTGTTATTAAAGGCGCGCTTGGCAATTTTTAATATACTTTTGGTGGCTTTTATCTTTTAAATGTTTATTATTATAATTTTTAATAGAATCATAAGTAAACAGTGAAAGTTATTATTATAACTATTAATCCTAAGTAAAGAGTGAAAGTTATTATTATAACTTTTAATAGAATCCTAAGTAAATAGTAACATCAAAGAGACCTTCAAACTGACAACACATCTTTTCCTTAATACATCATCTCCCTTCTCATCTTCTCCAACCGACACTCTCTTGAGGCAAACCACACACAGAAAACAAATAGGAAACAACAAACGACACAAAGGGTAGCAACAATGTCCAGGTATGTTTGTCGTCTCCTCTTTTTATTTATTTTCTGGCTTCAAGTTACAACACAAAGGGAAGCAACAGTTCTTGGAGTTGTTGCTTTATTCCTTTAGCAAGATTCTCTCTTCTTCACTTGACCACCATTCCCAACCCAATGACATTGGATGTCTAGTCTAGGTTGTCAGCTGTCTAGACTCTAGTCAATACTTTTCTTTTATAAATAGCAACATGAGAATTTTTATGTTTGTTCTATAAATAAAACAGTATTGACTATAAAGCAACATGAGCTGCAATGACCCTTAGCAGGAATTAAAAAAAAAATCTTTTAAGGTCTTTAGTGGCATTGTTGTTGTGAATCTTGGAGGAATTAAAAATTTAAAATGTCATCCAACATTCTTGTTCCTGATAATAGCTCTATTGGTCGAAAAAAAGATCCAGCATAGAAATATCACAGTTTGGAAAACCCGAAAGATCTCAACACTTTCAAATCTAAGATGGGCTACTACTTCAAATGCTCCAATTAAACCTAATGAAGATGAAGATGAAGAGGGATATGATGTGGAAGAAGAGGATATTGTAGATGATGCTTTGATGATTAGGATGATTTTTAAATTATTTAAAAATTCATAAATAGTTAATATTAATTAAGATTTAAGATCTTCAAATTATTTAAGACTTTAGCTAAGTACGGTTAAAAACTTTTTTTTCAAATTCTTTTAACTTCTATAATGCTTATATGTCGATTGTTAAAATATGATTGGATGTGTTTTGTTAGAATTTACAGATATGTAACTTATTTTAATATTTTTTTTAGTTAGTACTTAGTATATGTTGAATTTTTATTTTTTTTGTAACATACTTGTAAATATATTATTAGGAGTTATGTCTTATTTTATACATATTATTCTTCAACTAGGACATATATTTTTCTTTTTCTTTTTTTCTGATTAACATGTGCCTAGTTCCATCAGGCGCGCAACTCACCTTACATCCCAGGCTCCAAGACCCTTGTGCACCTTAGTATGCCTTGGGACTTTAATAAGGCTGGTGAACTCTAGAAAATCCACTAGTATGTCCCTCTAAAAGGTAAGCGATACCCTACTTATGCATATCTCAAAATCCATTTATCATCATACCTGGTGCCTAAAATGCACCATTTTTCAACAATTTGTATAATCCAAGTAGGGGTGTGCATTCGGTTATAACCGAACCGAACCGCCTGATTTTAGCTAATCGAACCGAACTGTTCTTAAACAAATAACCGAACCGAACCGAACTACTATACTAACCAAAGTAACAGAAACCGAACTAACCGATTTTAAATTTAAACTAACCGAACCAAAAACTGAATCGAAAATCTACCCAAAAACTGACTACCATATGGCCGAACATATAGGAGGAATGCATGGAGTTGGACACAAAATGAGATTAAATGAACATGATAAGAGAAACAAAAACAAGAAAAAATGGTAGCTCAACATTGTACCGATGGCCGATGAAGAAACACAAATATGGAGATAAAACTAACCTCAAGGTTGCAGCGAGGAAGAAAAATAGGAGTTAGCTGCTTGATCCAGAGATGAACGCCAAGCAGTAGATCTAGAGTGAGCGTTAGGAACATAGGGTTTCGAGGTGAGGCGGCCTCTCAGTTGGGAGTCCGGATTCAGATGCAGAGGTCGACGGTGGCGTCGGCGTCGGCAACTCGAAGGGAGACAAAGGGCCGAAGACTAAGGGCCAACCAGTTGGCCCTCCGTCTCCGACTCTTCGACTTCTCGGACCTTTCCTTCTTCATCTCTCCGACCTTTGTCTTCGTCTCCGAGGAATAGTGGTCCGACATTCGTCTTCATCTCCTAGGGATAGTGGTGGTGACGGCAATCGTGGATGGCGGTGGGGGGTGATCGACAAAAAAGAAGAAGGAGATTTATCTCCTGTAAGGGCGGGGCACGGTTGAAATACAAGAAGAAAAGTGAACTAATCGGTGGGTGGGTTTGGGGTTTTTGGGGGGTCGCGCTGGTGGGTGGGTTTGCTGGCGGGCGGGGGGGCTGTTCGGTTGTTTCAGTTATTTCGATTGAAATAACCGAACCGATAAAATTAACCGATTTTTTTTGTTAAAATTAACTGAACCGATAAATAATCTTTTAATAACCGAACCGAACCGACCAGTTCGGTCGGTTCGGTTCGGTTCGGTTAGTTCGGTCTAACTGAACTAATGCACGCCCCTAAATCCAAGAATAAGAAACATTAAGGATGAAAATGTTTTGTAATACCCCATATCTGTGTTAGGTCATCGCGTGATTTGAGCAAGTTTAAAATACCGAAAATTGGGTTTAAAAGTAAAATAAATCTCCGAATCGACTAGAGGGAGAATCCCAGGACTTAGATGTCTAAAGAAAAGGGTACATCAGTAACGAACGTCCCGAGAAAAGAATTATGACATTGACATAAATGAGATTGGGAACAGTTTTGGGTACAACAAAAATACAGCTGCCGATTAGGTTGTAACACTGAATTATTATAGACGATGTCCAAAAAGTCAACGGAGTGTGCCTATGACTAATATTTGATGTATGGAACAACCCTTAAGTGATTTTGGGTTAAATCAAGAGGATTTAGGGTCAAAACGATCAATCGGGCCTAAGTGTAATTTTTTAAATTTACTCGAGGGAGGTCAAAATAGTAATTTTTCAGAAGTTTTCAAGGAGAAATGAGAAGTAATAATCTTGAGGGTCTTAGTGATGGTGCTGGGGAGATCAGGGGCTTGAGGATAAAGACCAAAATGTAAAAAAAAAATTCAAGAACGTCAAAGTGTAATTTTTGAAAAATCTTCTCAGAAATGGCAGATCTGGCCGCGATTTGTGGCCAAAAAATCCAGAGATTTGGAGCTATTCTTCAACAGGGCATGGCCAAGGTCGCGTAAGGGCGAAGCAACGGCCTCTGATTGGTCGGAAAACGGACGAATTTGGCTATAAATAACCGAGTTTTGGTGAGGGTTTGCATCAAAGATTTTACTTCGGATTTCTCACTTTTGGGAGTGAATTAGAGGTCAGGGATAAAGGGCTTTTTTTTTCCCAGGTTGTCAGGAGCAATCCTGGGAATTTTGAGGGTTTTTGGTGTAGTGTAGGGAGTGTTTTCACATATATATACATTCAGCCGTATATATATATACATATTGCATGAGTATTAAATCGGGTTGTAGAGTTATCGATTGAGCAATATAATAAAGGGCTTTTGGTCGCAAGGTTATGGGTAACTAATCTGGAAAGTTTCGTGTCAATCGGAGTTCGAATCGAATGTCAATTTAGCTAGCCGGAAAACGCTAACTTCGCTGGAGTTGGGCTGTAAATCGTCAAATCGGACTATTTCCAGTGAGTTTTTCAGCCATATGAGGGTGTCATTGTGATCGGCTTGAGGAGGGCTTCAAGGCGGTGTCGTCAGATTAGCCATCGGAGCTGGTCGCCGATCGTCATCACTGGAAAAGATGACCGGAGGTATTTTTTGTATTTTTTTAAATGCTGAAAATAAAGAAAATTTGAGAAAAATAGAATTAAAGGAAATAAAATTCTGAAAAAATATCTAAAAATTCAAGAAAAATGAATAGTTTATTTTGATAAATTTTTATCTTGGAAATTGCTTGAGGAGATAATTATTTTGGATTTTTGAAAGGAAAGTTAAATGGAAAATAAATAGGAGGAATTTTTATAAAATTCTGAGAAAATTTTAGAAGGATAAGGAATTTATTTTATGAGTTTTTATAATTTTTCTTGAAGTAGATTTGAAAGAAATCAATGAAAAATAAATTTTCTCAAGGAAAAGTAATTATGGAAATTTGAGAAAATAGGAGAAAAATCTGAAAAATTTCCAGAAAATTCCATATGCTTATAAATATTGTATTATGAATTTTTGTGGAGAAAAATTTAGAAAAAAATGCTTGAAGAAGTATTTACTTGAAATTATCGAGAGAAAAATAGGAAGAAATTAGAGAAAAATAATGAGAAAATTGGGAAAATAGATATTGATTTCCCTTTGAATGAATATGATGTCTAGGATATCGTTGAGTCTCGAATTTGAAATATAGGGTGGCCTGCACAAGAATTGAGATCGGGCACGCATTTTGAAGAATCTTGAACTTAGTCCAAATGTCAGTGTTTCTACTCAAAAAGACTTATAGTATCATGTGTATGGTTTACTGTGAGCGTTCATCCCTATGGCTTGGTTTATTGTGATGATTTGTCTAAACGATTATTTACACATGCATTGAATTTCGTACGATAAATTGCATACATCGAAATGTTGATTTTAAGTTATGCATGTTATAATTTTCGACATTGGCATGTTGTGTGTTGTCCATGAGGGACGTGGGTTGTTAACCTGTGATGTAGCCATGAATGACAGCACTCGGGATACGTACCAAGGGTTAATGCTATGTGACCCACTTGGGACGGGGCTGAGATGGACTTTACCTTACGGTACTCATGTGGCGGGGCTGAGAGTGGACACCACCCCGGTTGTTGGCTCAAGTGGTAGGGCTGAGAGCGGACACCACCCCAGGTTCCTTTGAGCAATAGCATTAATACCAAGGTGTTGTTGATTTCGAGGATAGTGCTGATATGATACTCTTGGGACTAGGGTTGCGTTGGGTTGAGAATGCTTTTGAGTAGGAGCATAATGCCTAACAATGACAATGGGGTGATTCCCGGGTACATATGTCGAGGTTGTCCCTCTTAAGCAGGATTGTGTTTGCCAATGGGTCGATTTGGTCGTGTCTTCCTTTAGAGAGATTGCATTTTCCCTGGTTAGGGCTAAGTGCATTTTCCCCGGTTAGGGCTGGTGCATGTCAGGATTTGTCGGTTTTATATATGATTTTGCATATATTCATGAAAAGATTTTTGAACTCTCACTTAGATGATTCTACATCTAATTTGGACTTTGTCCCTGGAATATTCAAACGTTCCAGGTGAAAGCAGTGGTGCCAAGGGAAAGAATGCCATCGAGATGTAGCTGCTATGTTTAGTTTTCGTAGCGATGTTCAGAGGTTATGTAATACTTTGATATTTTCATGTGAAACATCGATTTAGTTATTATCTGTAAAAGGAAATTGTCAGTTATATATCATTGAGGTTTTGATCTTGCTTTCGCTGATGTGTTTGATAATACCTGTCTTAGTCTATTAATTGTTTTAAATTTTGATATGTTGAGAAGGTATAATCGGGATTATCAGGAAATGATTATGATGAGAATATGTATATTAAGAGACTTATGTGTTTGATTTTGAAAAAAAAAATGTTTTCGAAATCTCGAGGTAACGCGTACTTGGGAAAAGTGGGGTGTTACATGTTTCATGCACCATGCATATATCTCTCCCAGTATGATGAAAATGTTTCATGCATTTAGAACAATTTCCATATTATTCAATAAATCACATGTAAAGATCATGTATAAGTTGTGCATGAAGCAGTATATATGTGAAAGAACACAAGTTAAGCATAACACATTCTTTCTACTCGCAGGCCTGAGCCTGGAAATAGGCTGAGTAAAATTATGGAAATCTAGCCCTTCAACAGACAGAATAAGGGGTCAAGGTCAAAATCAAAAGTCAAGATTAAACGAGTTAAAAAACTTGGATTCCTAGCCCACCCAATGGCTACCACAACTAGGCCAGGCCCATCCCAACACGTTAGGCTAGCCCATAAACCAGCTGGGCCCCACCAACTTGGGCCAACCCCCCAAAGAAATAGCCTAGACCAGTCACAACACCGCCACCAGTAGCCGCCATCGACGACCATCTCTGCCTGGCGATTTCCATGATCTAAGCCTACCATTTGAAATAACAAGCCAATGGGGTTAATATATCCAAAAATGGGGCAGATCTAACGGCTGGATTTTCATAGATCTAATTTTTAATTTTTGGCCACAATTGAAAACGCATTGCTAGTCACCGTTGGCCACCGCGACCGGTGTTTTTCTGGCGATCTGAGGCAACCACTCGACACCCTTACACCCATCAACCAACATAGCCAAAAATCGGCAAGACCCGATGGCCGGATCTTTATAGATCTAAGTTTTAATTTTTGGCCAAACACCCAAATCGCGAGCATAAATGTATATATCATGGATCTATAATGAAAAAAGTGTCGATGAAGCTAAAAGACCTACCTACTTTTAGATCAGGGCCACTTTCACTGTAAAAATGCGGTTGGATCAAAGATCAGATGGTTGGATTTTGCAAAATCAGTGATTTACAGTGAACGTATTTAAGAGAAACTTGAAGAGAGGGAATGGAAGAGATAGAGAGAGAGCAGAAGTGGTGGGGGAGCCCTTTTGTTCCTTCCTTCCCAGAATCATATTTATGTCAAACCTGTTTCCCAACGTGTCGGCCTCCTTTCTTTATGGGCAGATCCGGATCCGGATACACATATGTTATATCATTTTATATATTTCATATTTGTTATATTTACTATTCATTATTGATTATTATTATTTATTTTATTTTTTCCAGATTTTACAATATAAGTACATATATACTTATATATTTGTATTTATGATTATGATGCGTAGGGCAGGGCCTAAAATCATTAATTTTGATATTTAATTATTTATATTTTAAAATACAAAATAACTAATTTTATTTAATGACAACTTTTTGTTTGAATTCAAGTTTTATTTATTTTGGTTATTACATTTAAATAATAAGGTCCTTAACTTTCAAAGTTCATAGATTATTTTTTAATGTTAGACAACAAATATTAAGGTGTCAATTTACTTATATATAGATATATATGCATGTGTATATACATATATATATGTACTTATATGTGCACGTATATTTCTATATGTATTTATGATGCATACTTATATATATATCTAAGTATGTATATATAGGTATATATTTATGTGTGTGTATATATATATATATATGTGTGTGTGCATAGATACGTGTATACAAATTTTTATATATACATATAAAATATATGCATACATGTATGTACACATATGTTAGATGCCTACGTAAGAAATTTACAAAAATATATGTACTCTAGCTATTATTTGTATGTAAAAGAACAACTGCAATTGAATGGATACTTCTGATTAATTAGTCAGCTATTATTTGTATGCCCTCAAATCTACTTTTAATTGAGGATTTAAATTACTTTCTATGTATTATTCAATAGATGAATCCTTCTATTTATAGACTAAACAATGTCTATCTTTTTTCAAAACTGATAACATCAAGTTAATTTGAATATAATTTGAAAAACAATTATCATTCCTTATTTAGTAGATAAATATTAGGAAATAAATCTTTAACTATTTAAATGGTGTTTGTCAAATATATTGGACCACATAATAGATAATTACATCCAATGTAATTATACTAATAGATAATTATAGTCTCCTACATGGTCCGTACAGTTTATAAAAACACTATATCTATAGATCCTTACACTTAAGAAATAAATTAAATACATGAATCATGACGTCGGGTTCTCTAGAATTGAGTATTACCTTCCATGTATTATAATGCATCCAATTCCTTTCCTACTAGTTGCAATGTGATAACACAACTTCATGAACAAACCCTTCATTTACTCAATGTCCAAAAGAGTTTGTTATTCTCAAACATAAATGTGTACACCCAAAATGAGAAATCAACAAACAACTAAATAAGAGTTTCATTACATCAATAGTTGTTCATACAACTAAATTATATCATGAGACTAATTCCCATTAGCTCTACATGATCCTTAAAACTTTAAATTGGCATGCCCTTAGTTAAAGGATCAATTATCATCAACTTAGTGCTAATATGTTCTACGACAACTTTATTTTCTTTAACACATTCCTTTACGACTAAATACTTAATATGAATGTGTTTACTTCGACTATCACTCTTGTAGTTTTAGCAAAGAAAACAACAGGTGAATTGTCGCAATACAACAAAAGTGGCATAGAAACAAAATCAATAATTCTAAGCCCTGAAATAAAACTCTTCAACCATACACCGTGTGATGTAACCTCAAAACAAGCAATGAACTTAGCTTCCATAGTGAAGGTAGCAGTCAAACTTTGTTTGCACTCCTCCACGACAAGGCTCCACCACCTAACATAAATATGTATCTAGATGTTGATTTTTTAAAATCAACGCAACCAATAAAGTCTAAATCAGAGTAACCTTTCACCTCGAGTTGATCAGTTCATCTTTATATGAGTGTGTAGTCCTTAGTCCCTAGAAGGTACCTCATAACCTTTTTAGCAACCCTCAAGTGGTCCAAATTTGAATTACTCTAATATCTTCCCAAAATTCCCATTACAAATGCAATGTCAAGTCTTGTGCAAACCTAAGCATACATTATGATTCAGATGGGCATCCCCAAGTGCGTATATATCGCAGACTTGGTTTTCAACAGTTAAATAACTCAGACGACGTATTAGAGATAGGCTTGGTTGGAACCCAATTTAATATATATATACGTACACAATCATTTTAAGAGCTTCAGTCCACAAGGATTTAGGTAGCTTAGAGCTTCTAAGCATACTCCTCACCATGTCCAATAATATTCAGTTTCTCCTTTCAGCTATACCATTCTGGTCTGAAGACCCTGGCATGGTGTATTGGGTCACAATCTAATTTTCCTTGATAAACTTAGCAAACAGACCAATTGTCTGTCCATCCTCAGTGTATCTTCCATAATACTCTCCACCACTATTTAACCTCACGATCTTAATTTGCTTTCCACATTATTTCTCTATTTTTTCCTTAAAATTCGTAAAACCATCTAATGTTTCGTTCCTGTTATGAAGTAAGTAGAGATACATATATCGTGAATAGTCATCTGTAAATGACTTGAATTATCTCTGACAAAATGTGTCCATATTTGGACAACAAATATCTATATGTATTATCTCTAATATTTTTATACTCCTCATGGCACATTTCTTTGACTTGTTAGTATACTTTCCCTTTATGCAGCCCACACAAGTATGAAAATCAGTCAAATCAAGAGTGTAAAGTACTCCATCATTTACTAATATTCTAAACCTCTCTATGGAAATATGTCCTAATCTTTAATGCCACAACATAGAGGAATTCTCATTAATGACACATCTTTTAATATTTGCATTAATTTGGGCATGCATTACATTATAAGAGACATTATTTTGCAAATTGATTTCAAAAACACTGTCAGACAATGTACCATTCAAGGTAGATCGTGGCCCCGGAAGGAGATGACCCAAAGGTCATGGAAATCAGTAATATAGGGCCCCACTAGAACAATGATGAATGCTCCAAGAGGGAGAAACCCTCCTGCCGCCAATCGATAATGAGCCCAGGCGAGAACATATTCATTTCATTGAATGATGATAAAAAATATCAAAATTTTGTCATAATTTTTATTGATTCATAATCAATTTAATGAGCTAAAATGTAAAAAAAAAACTTGTTTGTAGGATTCAATCGAAGATAAGAATCAAACATAAAGAAAACTTATTTGGGGCAGGATCGAGTATATCAAATGAAGATGATTAACCCAAGAAGAACAGAAAAAGAAGTAGCCAAGGTAAGTCATTCGAATGAACTTTGCTGTCATTCGAATGAGAAGACCACCAAGTACTTATTTGAATGAGGTTAGCCCAATTCGGATGTGAATCGAGAAATCAAGGTCATTCGAATAAGCCAAATCCATTCAAAAGAAAATAAGCCCATTCGAATGTTACTAAACTCATTCGAATGCATAGAAGAAATCAGATAACAAAATTAGAAATTCATTCGAATGAGGTTACTATTGCATTCGAATGACTGAAGGAAATCAATGCGAAAATGAACAGTAAAAGTGAAATTCATTCGAATGACCCTTGCACTCATTCGAATGATGCCAGCAACTCAAGAGAATTAAAGCTGGTTATTCGAATATCTCATCCCATCCATTCGAATGATACCCCAAAGAAAGCCTTCAAATACGCAAATGGACACGATGACATAAGCGGTAAATTCAACCAACTTTTTGAGTAACTTTTCATCAAGTGGTCCCCCTCCTCCATGCACGACAAGTTTAGAAAGGGATGATCCTCATCAGAATAAAAACAGTAGGGACAATAACAAAAAACTCTTTTTGTGCTTAAAATCAGTAGAGTAGTCTTTTCATTTACATTCTGTATTTTTGTTTGTACCTTTTAAACACGTACTTTGATTCTTGTTCATCATTTGTTCTTTTAGTTCACTGCAAGTTCATTACCAGTTGTAAGTCCTTTCTTTCTTTCAATAATCAATACAACAGTAGTTTATCTTACAACTATCGTTATTGTTTGTTTTCATTCTTTTCATTACATATCTGCTGAGTTTAGTTTAAGTTATTTGTGTTTCCTTGAAGATATGCGGCTAACTCTAAACTTGGGGCATGGCAAGGATAGTGTCCAAAGCCTCTGATTATCCAAGGTAGCCGAATTTCAGATGTTCAATAACAAAACTTAGAAAGCTTAAGAGTCATTCTTCATTTAAAACTTCAGGCTTGGATTGGTTCGTATGCCTAACCTGGAGTCTCCATGCCATGTATGAAGGTTACTTAACTTGGAAACGTTCTCATACCCAAGCTCGAATGGCCATCTTTGTCAAACGTTATTTACACACTGATTTATGATAGTTGCTTAACGTAGAGTCCTCTATGCCATGTATAGGGATTGCTAGAACCAGAGTTATCATTTTCTCAGTAGTGTGCTTAATGACTGAATCTTAAGGAAACTGAACATTATGTTATTCTTAAGAACACTATATGGGAATCAGTTGAGCTGGGCACTTGAATTGTCTTGACCTAAGATTTCTCCATATCCAGACAATAAATAATCCTTATCAGGCTAAACAATTCTCATATTCTTTAAGTTGATTGATTTGGTGTGATTACCTCTTTCTATGAGTAATCTCCTTATAAATCGACCCAGACTTACTTAGAAAATATAAATTTATACTAGGATTACACTCATGCACTGGCGAGTCTAAATGCCTCGCGCTTTTTTTTTTTGATAAATTGAGCTACTAAATAATCTTAATTATAACTAAAAAAAAGGATAAAAAGTGACAATACAGGGTGATTGTTGCAGCAAATTTTGGTGCTGTTGCTAGGGAGATTAAGGTAAGAAAGTAATCATTCCCAATTCATTTTGCTCATTTTATTGTTTTCTTTCCTTCTGTTTTAGTTTCTTTTTAGTTAGTGTTGTGCATGAGACTTAGATCTGGTAGAGTGGTGGAACAAGAATTGCATTCTGAAGATACTCTATTTGATTTTGATATTTCACTACAACATTCACTTATGTCTCAACATAATAACATGTCTGCACATGATAGTAACCACGGTGACCTTAATCTCATTGATCAGGAAATGATCAGACCTCTTAGGGATTATCTCCATCCTCCTAGATAGGCAACTCCCTCATGCATCATTTTTCCCATCAATTATCATAGGTTCAATTTCAACCCTGACAGCATCCAACTGTTGCCAACTTTCCATGATATGGATTCTAAAAACCTCTACACCCATATGAAGGAGTTTGAGGAAGTGTGTAGCACTTGTATAGATCATACAGTAAATGAGGATGTCATAAGATTGAAGCTCTTTCCATTTTTACTAAAAGATAAGGCTAAGATGTGGTTGAACACTCTTCCACCTAGGTCCATAGGAACCTGGAGAGAAATGCAAACAACCTTCTTGAAAAAGTACTTCCCTTCCAATAGAACTGCTACTCTTCAAAGGCAGATAATGAACTTTGTGTGCAAACCCAATGAGAACTTTGTCCAAACCGGGAAGAGCTTTATGGACCTTCTTCATGTTTGCCCGCATTATGCTTTTGAATAATGGAGAGTGGTCAGTTTCTTTCATGATGCCCTTAGTCCTAAGCTAAAAATGCTAGCGTCCACCATGTGTAACAGAGAGTTTTATGAGAAAATGCTAGATGAGACTTTTTAGTTCTTTGATACACTAGCAGAAAATATTAGGAATTGGGAAGTAGGACCAATCTCTTCTAGTGATCTGAGAGACTAACCCAGGGGAAACGACCAGTTGAGTGAAAATGATGATTTGAGTGCAAGGTTAACTGCATTGACAAAAAAGATAGAGAATTTGGAACTCAAAAAACCCCAAACAGTGAATGAAATTGAGGTTAGATGTGCTGTGTGGGAAACAAACAATCATAAAACTGAAGAATGTCCTACATTACCTACTTTCAAAGAGGTTTTGTATGGCCAGACCAATTGTACCCACTCACATGCTTATGACAGAAGGTAATACTCCAATCAGAATCAGGGAGGAAATTATCATTTAGGTGGTCATAACTCAAATTTCAATACTTACGACCCAAATTAGCATAACCACCCAAATTTCTCTTAGAGAAATGACTCAGGAACCCATACTCATACCCCTTTCCTGTCATAAACACAACCTCAACAATTTCATCCTAATCAGGGATCTTCGTCCAATACTTACCAACCTCTTCATACAAAATCTTTTAAAGATACCCTTCATCAGTTCATGCAACGACAGATGGGAACCAATACACAAGTGGATAAATTTAAAGAACAAACCAATAGAGCCACGGAAGACATTAGAAGCCAACTCACCAAACTAACTCAAAATCTTAGCATTAGAGAACCAGGACGTTTTCCATCTCAGCCCAACCCAAATCTAATCAAACACACAAACCAAGTGGAAGCAACATCCAATGAACTTAGTTCCCACGAACAAGTTTAGGCTATAATTGTCCTCATAAGTGGAAAAACAATTGAAAAACCATATGATTCTAGGATAAGTCAGTCTACCCAGGAAGAAAAATTAACTAAGTCAGCCTTGGAGGAAAAACATGAGAAAATAAAAAAAATGAAAAAGGCGAAAACATTGTGGAAGAAATTCAATACAAGCCTAAACCACCTTTCTCACAGAGACTGAATCAAACAAAAAAAGAGCAACAAAATGCAGATATTTACGAAGTGTTCAAAAGAGTTAGAATAAACATTCCATTGTTGGATGCAATAAAACAAACACCTTCGTATGCCAAATTCTTAAAAGACTTGTGTATAGTGAAAAGAAAAATAAATGTCCATGAAGAGATTTCATGACTGAACAAGTTAGTGTTATTTTGCAACTCAAAACACCTCCAAAATACAAAGACCCTGGTTATCCCACCATCTCGTGCATCATAGGAAATCAGAAGGACGATCAGGCACTCCTAGACTTAGAGGCAAGTTTCAACCTGCTGCCATTTAGTGTGTACTAACAGTAAGGATTAAGAGAACTTAAGCCTACCAGAGTTACTTTGCAGCTAGCAGACAAATCAGTCAAGGTTCCAAGAGGTATAGTGGATGATGTGTTAGTCCAAATGGATAAATTTTACTTCCTAGTAGATTTCATAGCTTTGGTGACTCCGCCCCACCACGGTCCTCAACCTCTTGTTCTAGTTATTCTTGGTAGACCATTCCTAGGCATCTCAAATGCAATCATCAACTGTAGGAATGGGGTGCTTAAGTTATCTTTTGGAAACATAACTATGGAAACGAACATTTTCAGAGTTTCTAAAGAATAGGATATTTAAAGTGAGATAGAGGAGGTTGATCTGATTCACACATTAACTGAGGATTATTTCAAGAAAGAATTCACATTTGAATCAAGTGTAGAAAATCAGGAAGTAAAGGAGCTGAGATGAATAGAAAGCATCAGAAGTGAGTGGGAGGCAAACTGAAGAATGGATTTATATGTTAGAACCGCTAGGTTCTTTAGATAGTAAGCCATGTAATACCCGGTATTAAATAATAAGAGAATTTTTGAAGATATAGGTCAAAATGATATTTAGCAAAGTTTTGGGCCTAAGTGCAATATTCGAAACTTAATGACGAATGACTAAGTTAAGATGAGCCAATTGAGGAGAAATGGCACAATTGGATGATATTTGATAAAAATCAGGAATTTTCAAAGGTTTGAAGTCAAAAGCATGCAATTAGGAGAGTTCGGGCAAAAGTGTAGATTTTTGTAAAATATCATAGGGAGGTCAAATCGACGACTTTTTCAGAAATTCCGAAAAGAAATGGAAAATATAGAACTTGAGGGTCATAGTGGTGTATTTAGAAAGCTCAGGGACTCAAAGTAAAGGGCAGAAATGTCAAATGAAGAAAATAGGGGGTGAAAATGCAAATTTGGAAAATTGCATAATGGGAACGCGACCACCGCACATGGCCGCCGGCATCCGCCTCTAGAGGCATTGGGAAGCTCGCCTAAGGGTGCTAGCGTGATCTACAGGTGATGATGAAGCTTCAGAGGGTGGCCATTGGCCGAGCACGGCGGCGACGTGACCGAATTTTATGGCGGAAGTGATCGCCGATTCGGCCGAAAATTTTAAAGTCCAAACCTCATGATTTAAGGCTATTCGATCGATTTAGAAGCTAGATTTGGGGATAAGGAGATAGGATCAAGCAAGATTTGGTGGGTTTTGGCGTCGAAAACGGGTACAAATAGCCAACAAAGGCCGAGGGTTTCAAAAGGAATCGAGAGAAATTCAGGGCATTCGGGCTTGAATCGAGGCACAAGGATAAGGGGTTTTTGTTCTTATTGTTCTAAGGATCATTTCTGGAGCAGTTGGGATCATTTGGTGTAGAAATGGAAAGGTTTTAGAAGCTTGGCCGGAAAATCAAACCGCCACCGCCGCGACCTGCAACTCGATTTTAAACCTACCTCCGGCCACTTTTTCCGAAGAACAAGGGCACCATTGAGGTCGCCTTGAAGAGCTCTACAAGCCCCCATAAGAATTTAGGGCATTGGACATCGCCGGAATCAGGGAAGACGACCGGAGAAGAAGCCTGTGCGGCGGCGCGTGGCAGCCACTAACGGGATCTCTGGATGGCGCGTGAGGTATGTGTTTTCCTTGTTTTTAATTTCAGAATTTAGATAAAATTATACTAGGAATTATCATGGAAAAATATTTTGAGGAAATTAATGTTAGGTATTTTTAGTGAATTTCCGAAGGTAGAAATGTTTGAAAATCAAATAAAAATAGAAAAAATTGTGGAAAAATAGAAATATTGATTCCAAAGGTCATTGGAAGAAGAATCACACAATCTTTCAGGTGTGTCACGTTTTTTGAGGTAAAATCTGGACTTTTTCGAATTGAGGTGAGTGGTTTGATTCTAGTTTTACCTTGTCTTGAAAGTGTTTCTAAGTGCATTTGGTGAGTTCTAGTGAGCAATTATACCCTCCTAGACTTAGCTTGTTTTACAAGGTTTTTACCTATGGTCATTGTGTCGACTTTCGCTTCATTGCATTGACTGATTTATTTTAAAATGTTAGTGCATGGCGTGTGAATTTTCATATCATTTGGGGACTAGTTCTATTACATCGTTGGGTTCATATGGGGCGGGACGGGGTCTTCTTGAGAATGAGACACGGTTAGTCCTGGCGATCGGGTGACACGGTAGGGCATCCGGGGCCGGTACTGGTGATCGGGTGACACGGTAGGGCATCCGAGACTAGTAACCGAGTGACACAGTAGGGCACCCGGGGATTAAGTTTGTCAGGGAAATTCTCAAGTTTGACGTGTCATACATGTTGTCGTTTAAAATGCCATGCTCATGTATCATTCATGCATTGCACAAACTACTTCATGCCTTCACTTAGATGTTTATTCATCTAACCTGGGTTATGCCCCTGGAACATTCAACTTTCCAGTTGGGGACAGCTGCGAGGTCAAGGACGAGGTCGGAGAGCCAATGGTGTTTATGTGATAGTCATTGTATCATTTTGTAGCATAGGAACCTATTTTGCTATATGTATGAACATTCGTACGTTGGTGTTGTAAACATTTAGTAATGATGTTATATGTATGTTGGTAGGAAACATCTTGTGTAACACGTGGCAGGCCACGTTATTTTGATGATTAAGTATTCCGCTGTATTTGTAGTGTCTCGTTCAGTTGTGATTATGTTATTATTGACCTAACGAGTAAGACTGGGACTCTCGGGGTATAATTTTACATGTGGAGATTATTCTTGAGATCACCGCGGGTGCCAACTATAGTTTTGTGACGAGTGTTTCATCTGCATGTGAAGATTGTGCTTCACAAGTGCCGCGAGTAACAGAATTGGAAAAAAAAAAAGAAAGAAACCCCGGGAATTTCCTTATAGTGACACGCCTGTATAGGGCGGGGTGTTACAAGCCATCACCCTCTGAGAGTCACCCACCAACACCTAAATTGAAGCCATTTCCAAAAGAGTTGAAATATACATTTTAAGGTGAAAGAGAGACACTTCTAGTCATCATTTCTTCTTGTTTGACTCACCACCAAGAGAGATGGATGATCAATGTTTTGAAAGCACACAAGAAGGCTATAGGATGCTCTATAGTAGACTTACAAGGAATCAACCCTTTGATTTGCACCCATAGAATATTTTTGGAAGAGAATGCAAAGCCTATCAGGCAAATGCAAAGGAGGCTTAACCCAAACACTAAAGAGGTAGTGAGAAGAGAAGTGCTTAAGCTTCTAGATGCAGGTATCATCTACCCAATCTTTGATTCTAACTGGGTTAGTCCAACTTAGGCAATGCTAAAACGATCCGGAGTCACTATAGTCAAGAATGAAAAAAATGAGCTGATCCCAACCAGTATCCAAACATGATGGCATGTGTGCATAGATTATAGAAAGCTGAACTCAATGACTAGGAATGATCATTTTCCACCACTATTTTTGGATCAAGTCCTTGAAAGAATTGTAGGCCAGACATACTACTGTTTCCTAGATGGGTACTCAAGGTACAAGCAGATTGAGATTGCCATGGAGGATCAAGAAAAGACTACCTTTACCTGCCCATTTGGAAATTTTGCATATAGATGCATGCATTTTGGATTATGTAATGCTCCTGTCAGCTTTCAAAGGTGTAGGATGAGCATATTTAGTGAAATGGTGGAACACATCGTGGAAGTGTTCATAGATGATTTTTCTATGCATGGTAGCAGTTTTGTGACTTGCCTGGGAAATTTAGAGAAAGTATTGGCCCGTTGTGAGGAAACCAATTTTGTGCTTAATTGGGAGAAATGCCACTTCATGGTTAATCAAGACATAGTCTTAGGTCATATTGTCTCAACTAGGGGGATTGAAGTGGATAAGTCTAAAGTCGAAGGTATTCAGAAACTCCCTGTCCCCAGAAACGTCAAAGACATTAGGTATTTTCATAGTCATGCTGGATTTTATAGGAGATTTATTGTCTGATTCAGCACCATAGCAAGACCGTTGTGTCATTTGCTTACTTAGGATGCTCCATTCGAATGGACATCAGATTACCAAATTGCCTTTTAAAATTGAAGAAAGCACTTGTCTCTGCACCCATCATGCAACCTCCTGACTGGTCGTTACCCTTTGAATTAATGTGTGATGCAAATGACTTTGCAATTGGAGTTGTTCTACAACAAAGAAAAGATTAGAAACCTCGTGTTATTTATTATGCTAGCAGAACATTAAATGAGGGTTAAAAGAACTACACCACTACAGAAAAAGGAGTTGCTAGCTGTTGTCTTTACCCTTTACAAATTTAGGTCATACTTGGTAGATTCGCTAGTGATTGTGTATACTAATCATACTGCATTGAAGTATTTGCTCACCAAGCAAGATTCTAAACCACGTCTCGTTAGATGGATCTGACTTCTTTTGGAATTTCACATTGAAATTAGGGACAAGAAAGGAGTAGAGAATGTGGTGGTAGATCATTTGTCTAGAATTGCTAGTTAGGACCTCACACATTTTGAAAGGCCAATTCATTATAACTGTCCAGATGAGCAGCTATTTGAGTTGAACACTGTTTCTTCACCATCAGTCCTACCCTAGTACGCTGACATAATAAACTATCTGGCAGTTGGTTTAATTCCCAATCATTGGACTAAGCTGGATAGACAAAAGTTTTTTAGGAGAGTCAGAACATTTTTATAGGATGAACCATATCTGTTTAAATATTGTGCTAATCAGATCTTACGTAGGTGCTTTCTAGAGCATGAGCAATCAAGTGTGATAAACTTCTGTCATACCCTTGCCTGTGGAGGTCATTTCTCCGCCAGAAAAACCATAGTAAAGATCCTACAAATTGGATTTTACTGGCCTACTTTGTTTAGGGATGTACATCACTTTTGTTCATCATGTGATTGATGTCAAAGGCTAGG
Source organism: Diospyros kaki (assembly GCA_036245055.1). Classification (NCBI taxonomy): domain Eukaryota; kingdom Viridiplantae; phylum Streptophyta; class Magnoliopsida; order Ericales; family Ebenaceae; genus Diospyros; species Diospyros kaki. Next base: position 237,005 of record BSEG01000003.1, read on the forward strand.
GAGTCTGACAAAAAAGAACATGATGCCTCTGCAACCCATTCTGGTTCTTGAAATTTTTGATTGTTGTGGAATGGATTTCTTGGGCCCTTTTGTTAACTCATTTGGACATGAATACATTTTGCTTGCTGTTGACTATGTGTCCAAATGGGTTGAAGCAATCCCAACAAAGACAAATGATCATAGGGTTGTAGTGAAATTCTTAAAGAAAAACATTTTTAGTAGGTTTGAGATGCCTCGAGCCATCATAAGTGATGGGGGTTCTTATTTCTATAACAAGCCTGCGGCAGAGTTAATGAAGAAATATGGAGTAGTTCACAAGATTGCAACCCTATACCATACGCAAACCAATGGCCAGACAGAATTGGCAAATTGGGAGATCAAGTGCATTTTAGAGAAAATTGTGAATTCCAATCGGAAGGATTTGTCCTTAAGGTTGATTGATGCTCTTTGAGCCTATAGGACTGTATATAAAACCATGTTAGGTATGTCTCCCTATCATCTTGTTTATGGAAAGCCATGTCATTTTCCAGTAGAGGTTGAGCATAAGGCTTATTGGGCCATCAAAAAGATAAATGAGAGTTCAAAGGAAGTGAGCCTTAATAGGAAATTGCAACTAAATGAGCTTGAGGAAATTAGAAATGAGGCATTTGAGAATGCCAAATTATCTAAGCTACACATGAAGAAGTTGCATGACTAGCACATTAACAGGAAGAACTTTTATACAGGTCAGCATGTACTCCTTTATGACTCATGGCTCCATTTGTTTCCAAGGAAACTCAAATCAATATGGACTGGATGTTTCAAAATTCGTTCCATCTCAACTCATGGTGTATTTGACATTGAAAATCAACAAACTGGTCAGGTTCTCAAAGTGAATGGACAACGTCATAAACCCTACTATGAATCCCTTTCTGAAAAGAAGGAGAATGTGGATCTTACAGATTCATCAATTGGGTGGTAAAATAATAATAATAAAAAAATAATAATAACAATACTGTAACAAGGGTGATAGTGTCTTGTTTCTATTTATTGCTCTCACACTTTATTCTGATTTTGGTAATTTAGTAAGCTCATGGATTCACATCTAGATTGAAGACTATCAGGTATTTTTCCAATCTCTCTATTTCATTTCATGCCATTCAGGATGAAAAGGGATAAAGGTATGTCTGTTCTTCTGCTTGAGCCATGCTTATTTTTTATTTATTTTTACTTTAGTTGTATGTGTTTAATTTATTGCAATTTATTTCCATTAAGTCTTAATTAGTAGTTCTTCTTTAAAAGAAAAAAGGAAAAAAAAAAAGAGAGATTTAAAAAGATTAAATATATATATAGAAGAGACTAAAAAATATATATTTAAAAGTAATATTTTTTTCTCTTGACATTCGAATAACCTCTGCATATTCGAATTACTGCTGCATATTCGAATGCCCCTTATGTCTTTAAGTGCGTGTATCTCTTAACACATTCGAATGGCCCTCATAGTTATTCGAATGTCCAAGAAATTCATTCGAATGCATTACTGTTGCATTCAAATGACCTATGCATAGGGGTGTGCACGTTCGGTTTGGCCGATTTTTGGTATTTTTAATTTGCTGAACCGCATATGTGGTTTTCCTAAAAAATCAAACTGCGCGGTCTGATTTGGTGAGCTAAAACTGTACCGAACCGCACCGCATTTTGCAATGCGGTGTGGTACGGTTTCTACGGTTTGCTAAATGCTTATTTTTTGCGGTTGAATGCGGTTTGGTTGGTGTGGTTTAAAAAATATGTAAAAATTTGTACTAATTATTTGGAAATAAATTGTTCTACAATAAAATTCTAACTTCTTTGGCAATAAACTATCCAATGAATAATCCAATCACCAATTATTTAAAGTCCAAAACATAACATGAAATTTAAAAGTTCATAAGTTATAATCGAAATGAAATACAACACAATCACTGTCTGGAATAGCAGTTCATAAGTACTCAGTTAATAAGTTACAATCCAAATGTAATCAGTTCATAAGTTACAATCCAAACGAAATACAAACTTAAAAGTTCAAAGTTTACAACACAACCACTTATTCATAATAGCATTAAAAATCCACCACATAATTCATGGTGCAAGCATGCTTTAGCTTCAACTTCATCACTAATCAAGATTTACAATATCTGTTATCATAATGGAGTTATCTGCAATATTAAAAGGAATAATAAAGTTAGAAAATTAAAATGTTAGAGTTAATACAAATAAAATAATAAACATGATTGAGTGTAAATAAAAAATTACCAGATTCAACTGATCCATAAGTATCATGCTCTTCTAATACTGAGGTCATATTCAATGGTAAAGACGTGGCTCTCAACCAATTTTGACAACAAATCAACGCTTCTACCATAGATGGATTCAACGAACTTCGAAAGCAATAAAGCACCCTACCTCCAGTGCTAAAAACAAACTAAGAAGCTATTGTTGATACTTGGATGGCAAGAACATCTCGAGCAATTTCTGATAGGATGTGGTACTTTGATGAAGTTACCTTCCACCATGTCAATATATCAAAAGTCTTATTTCTTACATCCTCGTTAGGCTCACTTAGGTACCTTTCAAGCTCATTTTTCATTTCAAAAGCATTATCTACAAAACATTTTTTCTCAAAATCAGATTGAAAGATGTTAACATCATCATCAGAATCCACAACTGGAAACTTTTGTTCAGAAGTTGTCCCATCCTGTTTATCTTCTGGTGATTGTCTAGTTGAGTCATTTGTTGCATAAAAATTCACCAACTTCCCTAGAGTGCTCTTGATAGAATCAATTATGTTTTTAACTTCATCTTCAGAATAGAGTTTGTGCAAACAAAATGTCACATATTTCATCTTATACCTAGGATCAAACACAATTTCCACATAAAGAAGCGTATTCTGTTTTTCAATGTTACCCCAATACTAGTCAAATTTTATCTTCATGCTGGAAGACATATCTTTCAAGATTGATTCGTAAGATGAACTCCATTTTATTAGTCTCCCAAGAAAATTACAAATTTCATGAAAATAATGGTTTGCAGTAACATTCAAAGAAGCACGAAACTTGAGGGTAACATCATAAAAAATCTTCAAAAATTTACAGAATGTTTCACAATTTTCCCAATCTTTAGAATTTGTGGCCCAATAGGCCTTTTTCCATTTTTATCCTCTTCAAAAAAATATTATGAATAAAGCAAATCCTCATCTTTCAGCAATTTAAAAGCATCAACAAATCTCAGTGCATGCTCCAACATTAAATAAGTGGAGTTCCACCTTGTTGGCACATCCAAGCACACAAGAGCCTTTTCTTCTTTACAAGTATTCTTCACGCAACTTTTGAATTTTGCCAATCTTGAAGGAGAAGCACTAACATATCTAACTGCATTACGTACGACCATAATAGAGAAGTCCAATTCCTTTAGGCCATCACCCACTACCAAGTTTAGAATATGTACTGAACACCTCACATGTAAGAATTCTCTATCACAAACAACACTCTTCCAAATCTGCAATCTTTTCTTAATGTGTGTGATAACCCCATTGTTAGAAGAACCATTATCAATTGTGATTGTGAAAATTTTCTCAATACCCCATTGTTTCAAACATGTCTCAATTGTTTTACCAATTATCTCTCCCTTATGATTTGGAATTTGACAAAAGTTTAAGATTCTTTTTTTATTTTCCATCCAGAATCTATAAAATGAGCTGTAAGCACCATATAATTGATCTTTTGAATTGAAGTCCATGTATTAGTGGTAAGAGAGACTCTTTGTGAATTCTTTAAAAAATATGACTTCAACTTTTTCTTCTCATCATTGTACAGACTAATTATATCTCTAGCAATTGTAGTGCATGAAAGAGGATCAAACTTAGGGCATGTAATACCACAAAATAATTTAAAACCCTCTTGCTCCACAAACCTAAATAACAATTCATCAATAACAATTATTTCATCCTCAATGTCACTATTCTTTTCAAAGCGTAAAATCTTCTACTTCTTATCTTCTAATCTACAAGGATTCTTCTTACATTGATTGTTTATATGGTTTCAAAGAGTACTTGTCCCATTTTTCCTACTATCACTTGCATAATCTTTACCACAATACACTACAAAAAAATAATTTTTTGCGGCAATTTTTTTTACATTTTGCGACGGTTTCCAAAAACCGTCGCAAAAATTCACTAAGACATTCAATTTTGTGGTGGTTTTTTAAAACCATCGTTAATTAACAAAATAATTATAAATTAAATTAAATTTTGCTGTGGTTTTTTAAAACCGCAGCAAAATTCGTTAAAAATTTTAATTTAGTGGCAGTTTTTGAGAAACCGTTGCTAAATTAAAAAATAATTAAATAATTTAAAATTAAAATTAAATCAATAGTCACGGCGATTTTTAAAAATCGTCGCTAAATTCAAAGAATAATTAAATAATAAAATAATTAAAATTAAAAAAAATAAAATTAAATCAATATTCGCGACAGTTTCCATGAACCGCCGCTAAATTCAAAATAATTAAATAATAAAATAATTAAAATTAAAAAATTAAAATTAAATCAATATTCGCGACGGTTTCTAAAATCGCCGCTAAATTTAAAAATAATTAAATAATAAAATAATTAAAATTAAAGAATAAAATTAAAAATTAAAATTAAATTAATAATTGCGACAATTTTTAAGAACTGCCGCTAAATTCAACGAATAATTAAAAAATATATAAAATATTCTTTTTATTTTTTAATTAATTAATTTGTGTAATTTAACTCAATTAATTTATTTTTAATTTATTCCTTTATTATTTTAAAAAATAATGAATTAATTAATACTTTTTAATTTTATTTTAAAATTTATAAAATATAATTCTATAAAATAATGATTGTATTAGTATATAAATTATGTGTGCGCACATAATATCAGGGAGCTTCGCAGATCAAGCGGTTTGAGCATGCATGCGCACGGACAAGCGGCCATGTGGAGCACATAAGGCTGGGGCCATCGCACGGCCGAGCTCGCTAAAATTTAAAAATTAATTTTTTTATTTTTGCGGTAGTTTTAAAACCAACGTTAAAATTAAAAAAATTATTTTTTTAATTTTTTCGATAAAATTTAAAAATTAAAAAATAAAAATTAGATTTTTTTTTAATTTTAGCGGCGGTTTTGAAAACACCTCTAAATAACATATTTAGCGACGATTTTTAAATTTTCGCAAAAAATGTTACTTAGCGGTGGTTATTCCAGCAGTTGCTGAAAACCGCCGCTAAATGCTTCACGACGCTTGATTTAACGACGGTTTTAAAAACTGTCGCTAAATTATGTGAACCGCTGCAAAACGTAAAAAAATCGCCACAAAATGCAAAAAAAATGGCCGCTAATTGCTGATTTTTTTATAGTGATAGTTGCACACAGCTCTTGGGTCGGAAGGGTCATCCTCATTTTTTGTAAAATGATCTCATACTTCAGATAGTTGCCTAAGTTTTTTTTTCACGGCTTTAGCCTCAGACTTTGGAGGCAATGGATGATTAGAAACCATTACTTGAATCATGGGTATTAACCATTTCATTGAGTTTCCTCACACATGAAGGATTGGTGCTACTATCTTCTTCCATCTAACAATCAATACATTGAAAAGATTAAAAGAACAGAAACTGTGAAAAAGAAAAAGAAAACTAAATATTAAAAATTAGAACACTTAGTTGGGGACACTATTGAGCAAAAGAAAATTAAAATTTAAAAATATTAATAATAATAGCAATAACGAGAAATTAAAAAAGAAAAAGAAAACTGAAATAGAAAATCAAAAGGCAAGCAAAGGCTATTTTGCAATTGCCGATACAGCTTCTAAGATGGTAATAACAAAAAAAAGAAAAGAACAAAACAAAGAACAAGAAAACATGATGTGGAATATCACTTCCAGAAGATGCAGCCACAAAAATGAAAATTGTTTGAGAAAATAACATCAAAGGGAAAAGCACTCAGAATATACTCACCCAAGCAAAAGCTCTCTCTCTCTCACATGGTCACTTTAGCAGCATGCGAACGTTGTGAAGTGAAGAAGCGACCTGCATAAATTACAAACAAACAAATATTAAATTATTAACCATTCAGAGATGAGGTTAGAATGAAGGCGCCAGAAAAAAGGGCGCAGAATCGCCGATAAAGGAATCAAAGTAAGTGAGAGAGAGAGAATTTACTGTACTAGTGTTTCTGAAAGTAGGAGTAGGGGAAAGAGTGGCGTCCAGAACTGTGGCGAGCTCAGAAGTAAGGCTAGCTTGCTGTTACACCATTAGAGGCTGTGGTAAGCGTTAGCTACACCGCTAGTAAACAAAGAATAGAGAAGATGAATGAAAGGCGGAAGGTTAGGGTTTGTGTTTTATATTTTATATTAATATATTTTATTTATTTTATTAATATAACATTTCCCGGGTGGTTCGATTTAAAACCGAATCGCAAAATTTTGAAACCGCAAACCGCGTAGTTTGATGTTTACTTAAACCATGTCGAACCGTTCACCCAAAAAAATCGTGCGGTGCGGTTCAGCCAGTTTTCATGGGAGCCAATTTTTTTGAACACCCTTACCTGTGCAGAACAATCAATAAGTGAATTACTATTTAAAATTCATTCAAATGAGGCGCCCACTCTTTTAAAAACCCTCAACACACCTTCAAATAGCCTCTCAGTCATTCGAATCGCCCATTACCCTTCATTTTGATACCCGAATACACATTCGAATATGTCGACTGTCATTCGAATCTTCCTTAAGCATTTCAATGCATCCAATGTCATTTGAGTCATACACTTCAAGATCTCGAATTTCTTGGAATTTAGAAATTTTTCTAACATTTTTCTGTGCAGGGACGTGCCCTCACGTGCCTAAGAAATATGACCCATGCACATGCGCGTGATGATCGCGCGTAAGCTTCACGCTCCGGCCTTCTTGTCCGGCGCTGGGACACCAAAATTTCTGGTTCTTTGCACCAAGACGAACCCCAGGTCCAGTCAATCACAATGGTGCTTCTTGCTGCTTGAAACAACTGCCGGAAGGCCCTCACCTAGAGGCTAGAAGCCTCAGCCGGGCAGTTCGTCTCCCTCTTTTCGGCGACCCTCAAAACCCCACCAAACCTTAACCAAAATGCATGAAATTCTCTAGAAATAACCCTCAAGCCATAGGAAACAAAAGCCCCATGGTCTTATCTACCAATTCGTTCGCTAACCCTCTCGATTTGAAGCTCCAATTTTACAAATTTTCAGCTAAGCTCTAGCTCAATTTATAGGCAAAATCGACCCTCTAATCAGTCATGGCTACCTCACTCCATGCCTTAAACGTCTCAAGCATCCCTTGGGCGACCCAAAACCGTTGACAAAAGCCCTCAAAATCCAAGTTGCAAGCTGTGACATTCTCGACCAAGCCATGGTAAGAAACTTCGAAATCTGGCCACCTCATTGCTCGATCTCGGCCGTGACCTATCCCAAACACATCCTCGACCACTTACCTTGCGATTCCAATGGTCGAATGGCCTCGATCGGCGAAGGACAGACCTTAGTCAGCCATAGCTGCTCCCATTTTCTGCATTTTGCACTTTTTCCCCTCAATTCCTGACTTTTTGCACTTTACCCATTTCTTCAAGCCCCTTATTTTTGTATCATTTCCCTTAAGATCCTCAAGTTCTTAAATCCTCATTTCATCCCCAAAGATCCTGAAAAATTGTCCTTTTGACCTCCCTCGGGTAATTTTGAGAAATTACACTTAGGCCCACATTTTTATTTCTATTGCAAACTCTCCCGATTAAACCCAAAATTTCTCAAAGGTTATTCTACTTACATAATCAAGGCCTCTCAAGGGTTCCGCTGATATTTTGGATGTCCGTTACGACAATTCGATTTTTTAGCCTGAATTAAAGCTATACCGAAAACTATTCCTGATCCAATTTCTTTTGATGCCATAAATTACTCCTCGATATACTCGACATTGCCATATCATTTTCTTTAGACATCTCGGATCTAGGGTACTCCATGCAGTCGATTCGGTCAATTTCTAAGGCTATTCTAGCACATATTTTTCTGAAATCCCATTTTTATAATAAAATATTCATTTTCTAATCAACCCAAAGTTCTCAGGTATTACATTATTAATGAAGTTTGTTACTTCTTTTAGCACAGGGCAAGTTCGAGAAGACCAGCGACAGGCAAGCACTTGCTACATGTCGTCCACAAAAGGAAAGAAGAGCAAAGAGACTTTCGTCATTGCCAAGCCGAACATACAAGATTGATTGGCAAACTTTAAAAATTGAAATGTTTCTTTTATTTTGAGTAACACGTTTTAAATTTACACAGTAATGTAAGCCTCCGGTGGGATTATGGACCTAGGCGTGTGTAACCGAGTGATATCAAAAAAGAATATGCTTATACTCTTTAAGGCAATATATCATTAATGTATGTGCATTCTTTATTTTATTTATAGGGCCCACGAACAATCACTTATTCAACACGATTGGTCCGTTGTCCCGTCTATTAGCCCAGTAACACGGTTTGCATAATCCCTTCGTCAATACCATTGGCTCATTGCCCCACATAATGGCTCGGCAACGCGGTTGGCACAATCTCTTCGTTAATACGATTAGCCTGTTATCCCACCAAACAACCCGACAACGTAGTTTGCACAATCCCTATGTTAATATGATTGACTCATTATCTTGCCTAACAGCTCGATAACGCAGTTCGCGCAATCCCTTCATCAATACAATTGACCCGTTGTCCCGTTTATCAGCCGAACAACATGGTTCGCACAATCGCTCCCTAAAAAATGATAAACGCATTGTCTCATCTAACGGCCTGACAACGCAATTCACATAGTCCCTTCGTTAATACAGTTGGCCCGTTGTCCCGTCTATCAGTCCAGTAACATAGTTTGCACAATTGCTCCCTAAAAAATGATTAGCCTGTTGTCCCACTTAACTGCTTGACAATGCAGTTCTCACAATCCCTTCATTAATACGATTGTCCCATTGTCCCTTCTATCGACCCGGCAAGACAGTGTACACAATCGTTCCCTTAAAATAGATTGGTATATCATCCCGCCTAATTACCCTGCAACACGGTTTGTATAATTCCTTTGTCAATATGATTGGCCCATTGTCTTAGCTATTGGTCTAGCAACGCGGTTTTTACAATTCCTTCGTCAATACGATTGGCTTGTTATCCCGCCTATCAGCCCGACAACGCGATTCACACAATTGCTCCCTAAAAAACGATTAGCCTATTATCCTGCCTAATAGTCTGGAAAAGCGGTTTGCACAAATCGCTCATTCAACACAATTAGTCATTTGTTCTGCCTAATAACCCGATAACGCAGCAAGGACATTCCTATCTTGAGTGATTGGTAAGGGTTTAGGAATTTTTCCTACTCTTTTATTTCACCTTACGACAAAAAAAAAAAAAGAGTGAAGGGCAATTGTTGTACCATTTTTGGAAAAAAATTCCTCCTGATGTCTCTGATATCCGAATAGATTTCTCCATATTTGGATAAGTAAAAGACTTGATTGTGAGAGATATCCGAATGAGTCTTCATTATATCCGGATGCCTTAATCATATTGGAATATTGTTCTATGTATTGATAACATATATCCTAATGAGTACCCTACATCCAGATGCCCTCTCCTCCCATTCGAATGCAAATATGCAATATGTGTGTGATATTCGAATGCCCATATACAATACCCGAATGCTTTCCCTTATATCCGTATACAAGATAATGATATCCGAACATGTCTCATAATATGAAGTATCTCACATTCGAATGATTTGAATTATATCTGAATAATAGCATATGATATTCGAATACCCTTGTATCTAATGGTCTCATATCTGAATACTCTATATAATATCTAAATGTTATCCTAAGTATATCTGGATGCAAGTTATTATTTGAATGCAAGCTTAAACATTCAGAAACATTGGAATCTCATATAGGAATATGAAAAGTCCAACATGCCTATACCATAAATCATAACTTGTAAAATTGTTGTATTCCAATATGTTAATGATAATTATATGTTATATTTAGCATTGTTATGTGAGATGTTATGGTATTATGTGCATACATCCTAATATGAGCATGGAGCACTACTTTATGTGAAGTACTTCATATTATGTGTTAGCATGTCTATATTCATTGCATTATATGAGAAAACTTAGTCTGTAGGGTGCATGGCCCACACTTGAGTTTCATGGGGCACAAAGCCAACAATTTAGTTTCAGTTTCAAATTATGTGCCAATATACTTATCATATATGTGCAACTGTACAGTTGATGAAAAATCCCTTAGTGCAAGATTAGTTAATACCTTATGAGTATCAATGTTCTTTGACTCAACTGCTATTTTATTTCATGTTATTACTTGCTAAGACTTGTGACTCACCTTGTATTCTTCGTCATTCCAAGTCCTAGCAGGGGGGTTCTAGACGTCAGGCCTAACGGTGCCAGGCAATAAAGTGTGTACAGGGAACTACTCAAAAACAAAAGATTTCTGGGAGTTGTGTCTTGTGATTTCTAGAGTATTTTATATTTTCTTTTGATGGATTTCCTTAGTCAATGATTATTGTTTCAATTTATGTTGAACCCTCTCACAGTTCAGAATTTTGTTACAGTACAATTGTGGCGTTTTTCAGTTATGATGTGTTCTGTTTAACAAATTTTTGATGACTTCAGATTTCAGATTTATTGTGAGTTTTATTTTCTCTCTTGTCTAGTAGCACCTCTTCCCTAGTGGCTTTAGGAGAGGGGGTCCTACAGAAGTCACTCTTAGGGCAATCATTCTATTCACTTGTTCAACAACTAAGAAAAAACATTTTTCTTTTGCTTGAATGTGGCACAAAAAGATGAGGTGAAGGAACCTGCAAGGAAGCTTCGTGGCCTGAAGCTGGGTTAGGGGTAGAAGGGAATCAAGGAAAAGACAGACTTTATCTTCTGAAGATTTATCTTGACTCCGAATGAGCCAATGATCTGCCAGGCCCGGTTGAAGGCATAGGCCACTAAGGCCTATGCCTAGGGCCCCCAAGGAGGAGGGGTTCCAAAATTAATAATTAATTAAAATTTAATTTTTTAAGTTTTGAAATGTAAAATTACTAATTTTATTCTATGGTGGTTTTCTTTTGATTCATACCCTGTTTATTTTTTTATTCATTTAAACGAGGAGATCTCTTAACTCTCTAAGTCCATGGATCTTTTTCTAATATTAGATAATGTATAATGAGATGTCATTTAGATGAGGAGGCCCGCAACTTTAATTGTAATGAATAATGTGGTAGAAACTAGTTGTAATACCACAAATCTTTATGAAATTTTCATGTAATTTAGACGAGTTTAAAATACCGAAAAGTTACTTGATGGTAAAAATAAATCGTCGAATAGACTGCAGGTAATGTCTTGAGTCTGAGATTTCAAAAGAAAATAATAGGTCATTGCTAAGCCTCCTGAGATAGGAATTTTAGTATCAAAATAAATCGGATTGGAGCTAATTTTTGATACAACTTCAGTTCGTGCTGAAAACTAAATTATCGTTAGGGAGCGCCTCGAAATTTAGATGTTTAAAAGAAATGATATATTATTGACGACCACCCCGAGAATGTCTGGTATAGATTATAGTTATTTTCTATAAAAAATGCTATGGTTAAAAAAAATCATATTTGCAACGTGAGGCATGGTCGCATGCTGCAAATTGTGGAAGGCAATTTAAGCCATGGGATAGTTATACTTTATCAGGGAATGGCCGAGCATCGGCCAAGGTCGCGTAAGGGAGAAACAACGGCCTCTGATTGGTCAGAAAACAGACAAATTTGGCTATAAATAGCCGAGTTTTGGTCGAGGGTTTGCATCAAACATTTTACTTTGGATTTCTCACATTTGGGAGCGAATTACAGGTCGGGGATAAGAGGCTTTTGTTCCCTAGGTTGTGGGAAGCAATTCTGGAAATTTTGAGAGTTTTTGGAGTAGTATAGAAGGTGTTTTCGCATATATACATTCGACCGCCTATATATATACATATTGCAGGAGTGTTTAAATCGGGTTGTAGAGTGACCAATCAAAGGATTTAATAAGGGGCTTTTGGTCGCGAGCTATGGGCAGATAATCTGGAAAGTTTCGTATCAATCGGAGTTTGAATTGAAGGTCAATTTGGTTTGCTGGAGTTCAGTGGCGGGCATCTAGGGCGGGCTGTTTTCAGCCAAATCGGATCGACTAAGGGAGAGGAGCAGCCTGGTGTCATCGCTTCGATTTTTCGGTGTGCCGTCGCTGGAAAAGATGATTGGAGATATTTCTTGTATTTTTTAAATGCTGAAAATATAGAAAATTTGTGAACGAATAGAATTAAAGGAAATAAAATTCTAGAAAAATATCTAGAAATTCAATAAAAATGAATCGTTTATTTTGGTGAATTTTTATCTTGAAAATTTCTTAAGGAGATAATTATTTTGGATTTTTGAAAGGAAACGTAAATGGAAAATAAATTTGAGGGATTTTTATAAAATTCTAAGAAAATTCCAGAAGGACAAAGAATTTATTTTATAAGTTTTAGTGATTTTTCATGAAGGAGATTCGAGGGAAATCGATGAGAAATAAATTTTCTCAAGAAAAAGTAATTATAGAAATTTAAGAAAATAGTAGAAAATCTGGAAAATTTAGAGAAAATTTCAGAGGCCTATAAATATTGTTTTATGAATTTTTGTGGAGAAAAATTTAGAAAAATGATGGAATATGTATTTATTTGGGATTATCGAGAGAAAAATAGGAAGAAAGTAGAAGAAAATTATGAGAAAATTTAGAAAATAGATATTGATTTTTCCTTTGAATACATATGATGTCTAGGGTATCATTGAAGCTCGAGATTGAACTATAGTACGCCTGGCACGAGAATCGAGGTTAGACACGCATTTCGAGAAATCTTGTATTTAGCCCAAGGTGGGTGATTCTACCGAAAAATTTGTTTGTGACATGTGAATGGGTTACTGTGAGTTGTTCAATCCAATTATTGTGCATATTCTTGTTACTTTGATCACTTTTGATTTATAGTGAATGGTTGGTTTTGTGCGATGGTTCGTCCAAACGATTATTTACACATGCATTGGGTTTTGTACGGTAAATTGCATATAAAATATTGATTTTATGTTATGCATGTTATGATTTTCGGCAATGGCATGTTATGTGTTGTCCATGTGGGACGTGGGTTGTTAACCTATGACGTGGCCCCTGAGTGACAGCACTCGGGATGCGTACCAAGGATTAATTATAGGTGACCTACTTGGGACGGGGTTGAGACGGACTTCACCATATGGTACTCAAGCGGCGGGGCTTAGAATGGACACTACCCTGGTTGTTGGCTCAAGTGGCGGGGCTGAGAGTGGACATCACCCTAGATTCCTTTGAGCAATAACATTAATACCGAGGTGTCGTTCATTCCGAGGATAGTGCTGATGTGATACTCTTAGGGCAAGGGTTGCGTTGGGTTTTGAAATGCTTTTGAGTAGGAGCGTAATGCCTAACAATGTGAATGGGGTGATTCTCAGGTTCATATGTCGAGGTTGCCCCTTTTAAGCAGGAATGTGTTTGCCAATGGGTTGGTGTGGTTGTGTCGCCTTTAGAGAGATTGCATTTTCCCCGGTTAGGGCTAAGTGCTATGTGAGATTCTCTTGGGCTGGGGCATGTCCGGTGTAATACCCGAGAAATTCTAAAATGACTCAAGGGTAAATTATTTTGGAGCAAAAATGGAATTTAAGAATAAATTGAGGGTATAAGGGTAATTTATTACCCTATGAATGACTTAATCGACTACAGGAAGTGCTCTAGAGCCGAGATGCCAAAGGAAAATGATATGGCCGTGATGAGTATTTCGAGGCATAATTTATGGCATCGAAAGAAATGAGATTGGGAACAATTTTTGGTATAGCTAAAATGCAGCTGGCAATCAGGTTGCAATACCGAATTATGATAGACGACTTCCGAGAAGTCAACGGAACTTGAAGGGGCTTCAATTTTTCATGAGAAACAACCCTTCAGAGGTTTCAGGAAAAAACGAGAGGGTTTAGGACCAAAATAAAGATTCAGGCCTAAGTGCAATTCTTTAGAATTGCTAAAGGAAGGCGGAAACGAATTTTTCTTAAAATCTTCGAGGGTCAAACGAATGTTTTAGGACTTGAGGGTCTTAATAGCAATTATGAAAAGTTGAGGGCTTTGTAAAATGGACCAAATGAATAAAGTCAAAATTTTAGGGTCCAAAGTGTAATTTGAAGAAAATCTCCAAAGCATCCATGACCGAGCAACATTCCAATCATCGAAATCAGCCATGGGAGACCCAAGGCAGTGGCTGGGGGGGCCTCTGGGTAAGGCCAAGACAAGCCTCTTGGCCAACAAATGGCCAAAATGACGTCGAAATTGAGCCAACTTTCGACTGAAAGTTTGGCCACTAAAATGGCAAGATTGGAGCTCTTTCGGTGGATTTTGGACATGTTAAGGGCAAGAGGGTACATTAGAGGCCTTGAATGAAGCGAGATTCGTCGTTTAAGGGCTTGAAATCGCCTATAAATAGAGGTATTTTGAGATGCCGAATTATAGAAGAAATTTAAACTCTCAGATCTGAGAGTTTGTGAATAAATTAGGAGAATCGGATAAGGGGGTTTTGTTGCCCATATCTTAAGCTTCATTTATGTGCAATTTGAGTGATTTTGTTTGAGAGATGAGTGAGATCCATAGCCTCGTCGGAAAAACGAGCTTCGTCAAAAAATAGCTTGGAGCAATTTGAAAATGGCTCTGTTTGTGGAATTTTTTTTGTATCATCTTGTAGAGGGTGAAAAAACGAAGCCATAGGTTCAAACGGGGGGTCAATCGGAGGTCAGATGAAGGAGATATGGCCATTAAACTAGAATACGTCAGAACTGGTCAGAATCTAGAGGTTGAAGACGACCGGCGTGTATAGCACACTCTCCAGCTGGGCCCCGCGAGCGGGCGCGCATGAGCTAACTTGTTTGGGCTAGTGACGGCTCGTCTGGACTCCAAAAATTTTGAAAAAAAATTGTTAAATTTCACTAAAATCGAGGTAAAAAAAGATTTGGATTTGGAGTTCTCGGTGTCTCAATTCTAACACCAAAGAGCCTCATTTTGCGTGAAAACGCACCATCAAGGTAAGTCCAGTATTTTTCCTTTGAAATTCGTAGCATATTATGAATTGTTGTGGAGTTGGATTTGAAAAAATAGTCTCGATGGTATTTATTAGGATTTTTAGAAAGAAAAATGGAAGAAAATGAAGGAAAAATGAAATAAATGGTGTTTTGAGATATTTAGTGATAAAATTTCATTTTTATGGTTGAGGTGATCGAGATGATATGATTGGTGCAATTTTTTAAGGTGGGCATGAGAATCGAGGTTGGGCACGCATATCGAGGTGATACATGCTTTTCAAGGAAATGCAAGTTTATCTCAAAAGATGAATTGTCCTATCCCATAGGTATGATTGTTTATTATGCATGATACTTATGAAAGATATGATTGTTTATTACGCACGATATTTATGAAAGATATGATTCATTTTATCATATTGCATGAAAAGTCGTAATAATTTCATTACACGATATTATTGTCATGTTAATATTTGTGCATAGGAATGGGATGTCGCCTCAAAGTGTAGCCGTAATTCCCCTAGGGCAATGATAGAATAATATTAGACTTATCCTGCAGAGGTTCGAGATTTGTCTAGGATTCTGTGTGGGCTGATGGGTCTGGGAAGTTACATTAAGGGCAACTGTTATTCATGTTATTGCATCATGCATCCATATATATGTTTTAGATTCTCATTAGAAGTTTCAACTTTTAATGTGTTATGCCACTAGAACATTCAACGTTCCAGTTGAGACTTGTTGTTCAGGTAAGGAGCAGGTTGAGACATAATGGCATGTGATGGCGTGGCCAATGGATTCAGCAGGAGGTTCCAGAAATTTGTTTATTCGGATACATTTTACCTTATGCTTTATTGAGTTGAGATATAGCAATGCATTTATGTATTTCTATATTGAGGATATGATGTTAATGTATGGTACTGATTCTTATACTATTATAAAGTGAAATTGATTATGTACCATATTAAGTTTCGATTTTAAACTTCTGCATTTATGATGAATACCTGTCTTAACTTATTGATTATTACTTTAGTATGCTGAGAAGGTAGATCGGGATTGTCTGGAAATAGTTTATATTGAAAAAAAAATATTCCTGAAATTCTTAAATTATTTAACGCTCAGGAAAAGTGGGGCGTTACATCAAGATTTATTGATTTTGTACATGATTTTGCATACATTTATGAAAATATTTTTGATCTCTCACTTAGATGATTCAGCATCTAATTTTGGACTATGTCCCTGGAATATTCAAACGTTCCAGGTGAAAGTAGTGGCGCCAAGGGAAATGATGTCGTCGAGATGTAGCTGCTATGTTTATTTTTCGTAGGTTTTATTTATGATTACGATATTCAGAGGTTATTTAATATTTTGATATTTTCATGTGAAACATCGATTTGGTTATTTAATTGTAAGAGGAATTTGTCGATTATATATCATTGAAGTTTCGATCTTGTTTCCGCTGATATGATTGATAATACCTTTCTTAGTCTATTATTTTTTACATTTTGATATGCTGAGAAGATATAATTGGGATTGTTGGGAATTGATTATGATGAGTGTAGATATATCGAGAGACTTATGTTGTGTGTATCATGTTGAAAAAAAAAATATATATTCCCGAAATCTCGAGTTAACGCACGTTTGGTAAACGGGGCGTTACACTAGAAATGCAAAGAAAAATAAAAAGGTAATAAGTAGTATTATTTTAGAAGGACAATTTGATAAAATGATTATTTGGACGACAAAAATTTCGTCTAAGGAGTCTGCACTAATAAGGACAACATAGAAAAAAATAAAAATAAATCAATAAATTTTTAATTTGTAGACTTGACTGTAAACTCTTCATATCTTTTATTTCTTCAATTTTTATGATTCATATCTTTTTCTCATGCTTATATTATCAATTGAAACAAAATTACTTTCTAAACTAGAATACAAAAATTTAATTAGTAATTTTATATCTCCAAAAATAAGAAAATAAAATTTTAGTAATTTTTATTATTTGTTAGAAAGCCACTAAACTTATTATCACCTAGGGCCCGACCAACCCTTGAGTCGGCCTTGTGATGTGCCCTAAGTATACTAGCTCAGATCCCTCATCCATTTTTGCTTAGTTGGTTGGTTGTTATTCCTTGATGGGTTTTCTGCTAGTACTCATGCAAAGCTTTTAAGACAATCTCTATGTGTTTTAGATGTTCCTCCCAAGTTTTGGTATAAACTAAATGTTGTCATTTTAGACCATAACCAATTCATCCATTATAAATAAGGCCTAAGAACATTGTTCATCAACTACATAAAGGATGTAGGTGCCATAATAGGGCCAAATGGCAGGATGATCGATTAAACTAAATGCCCTTGTCTTTAATGTGGTCTTCCAATGCCATCCACCACTTGCACTTGGTGGTATCCCAACTTTAAGTCTATCTTGGTGAATGATAGGGCTCCATTAACTAATTGGACTCGTACATCTATCCTTTTCGCCCTTGTCTATGTAGAGTCATGTATTGTGAATGATCCAAAATTGCCTAGAGTGAGCCCTCCATAGAGGTAAGTTCAATTGGTGAGCTGTATGATAGGTTTCCCCTTTGGCGCCAAGACCCTTTAGAGAGAAGGGTTGTTTTCGCTTCACATGTTAAAGAATGCTGCTTGATTAAATGAACATTGGTTGACCCTTTCATTCTATTTTATTATATACGCTTGTTGCAATCCATTGGTACATATAGAATCCATGTTATGGTGTATCAAAAAACACTGTTGAGAAGAGGATCCTTCGTTCTTCTTTATTCTTTATTGGGTTCCAAACCTTTCTTCAACATAGGTGACAACGTGCGAGGTAGAGATGGAAGAGATCAAACACGGGAATAAGAAGCAAGCTCGCCTTCTTTTTGATCATTTTGATTGAGAAAGATGGAGAAAGTGGATAAAACAAACTCATATTTCCCAATCGAGGGTTTCTTTTTCATCTTGTATTTCTCACCAAATAAATATATGAAAAGAATTATATTGAAAACTAAACTAAAACCTATAGTTAATTTTTAAATCTTATTAACGTAGTCGATTATTTAAATCTTATTAAGATAGTTAATTTTTATTTTCTAGGTTACATAAAACCCATTTTAAGAAAATATTTTATTGACATGACTTCATGATATTAAAACATAATGTTTGTTTATATGGAAGTATAGATAGATAATCATGTTTGAAATGATTTCACTTGAATTTTTGACAATTAAAATTAAATTATTTGGATAAATGAATTTAAAAATTGAGTATTCCAAATTATTTGAATTAGTTTAACCTATCTAAATAATTTAAAATTAAAACTATCTCTTTTTACCGTTATATCAAATATGGGCATTTATATTTATAACTAATTGTAAAAATTTTAATTTAAAATTAAATTAGTTGCATTTATATTTATTTCAAATTTCAAAATAATTGATTAGACTTTTCATTATAAGAATTGTAGGAAAATAATTTATTTTTCTAAAAAAAAAATTCTTACTTTTAAAATTCAAGTGGGGTCCTCACAATGAAATAATTTTTTTATTTATCCTTACTGAGTAGTTCCTCCCCTCGTTAAATTTTTTGTTTGTTTTCTTTATTTTATTTTTTTATTTGAGTTACTTGGATCAATATAAATATAAAAGATATTTTTCTTTTTATCAAAAAATGTGAAAGATCTTTAACCATATAGTTTCAAGTTTTATTTTTCATATTTCTAAATTTTATAATTTAACACAATTAAATTTGAAACAATTTCATAAATTGTTCTTATAGTGATTTTATATTTGAAAACAATAAATCAAAATTTAAGTTTATGAATTGATGTGAAATTTTTTATTTTAATATTTTATTATTTATTCAATCAACTAATTTTAAATGAAAAAATTATAAATTTTAAATGATATCATTAGAAATCCTCTAATTTAGGTATATGTTTTAAAAGAATATTATATTCTTAATTTGAGAAAAAATGCAATCTTAAATACATTTATTCAAATTTAAAATAGTATTCATTGATATTCTTATTGTTGTTGCAAAAAATACAACAATTAAATTTTATGAGGAATGACTCACTTGAGCCTGATGCTTCGTGGAATAGTGTTGTCGTAAGAAAAGTTATCGCAAGAGAGTTTGCACAAGGATGCTTGCTACAAGGAGGTTTGCCTCAAGGATATCGGCTTAAGAATTTAGCCTCAAGGATTTCGCCATAAGGATCTTGCCGCAAGGATCTTCGCCTTAAGGATTTCCCTGGAAGAATCTCGCCTTAAGAGTCTTCATCACAAGGATCTCGCCACAAGAATCTCGCCTTAAGAGTTTTCGCCATAAGGATCTCACCACAAGAATCTAGCCTCCAGGACTTTGCCTTAAAAATCTTGCCCCAAGGATTTTGCCTTAAGAGACTTCGCCGTAATAATCTTCGTCTTAAGGATTTTCGCTACAAGGATCTCACCCCAAGAATCTCGCCTTAAGAGTCCTTACCTTATGAATTTTGCTGCAAGGATTTTCACCTTAAGAATCTTCACGATAAGGATCTCCGTCGCAAGGATCTCACCGCAAGAATGTCTCCTTAAGAGTCTTCGCCATAAAGATTTCTCCGCAAGAATCTCGCCTTAAGAGTCTTCACTACAAGGATCTCACCTCAAGAATCTCACTTCAAAGACTTCGCCTTAAGTATCTCGCCCCAATGATTTCGCCTTAAGAGTCTTCACCGCAAAAATTTTTTCCTTAAGGATCTTTGCAGTAAGAATTTCGTCTTAAGAGTCTTCACCTTAAGAATTTTGCCACAAGGATCTTCACCTTAAGGATTTCGCCATATGGATCTTGTTGCAAGAATCTTGCCTTAAGGATCTTCGCCACAAGGATCTCATCGCAAGAATCTCGCCTTAAGGATCTCGCCTTAAGAATCTCTGGCTTAAGGATCTCGCCGCAAGAATATTACTCTATTGATACTCAAAAATGGGTTAGAAGGCTCGCGGGAATCCTACCCTCCAATGCTTAAGTCAGTACTGAATCAAGATAATTGTTCACGAAAACAGTCAAAATGTAGTCAATGTGTCAAAATTTTATCGAATTCAGAAGCCTCTTTCATTGTCATGTAGTTAGATATTTATAGGGCATGATTCTCAAGGATGCTTGGCGTTAACACGTGTTGCTTGTTAAGTGGGAGTCTTGGTCTAGATGGGAAGAGACCCTGGCTGCGAGGCCTTTCTACCGGGCCTTTGCCGCAAGCCTTGTTACCGCGAGGCCTCTTACCTCAAGACTTGTTGTCGTAAGGTCATTTTCAGTGAGGCCTGCAAATCCATGTTACCACGAAGGCCCTGGCCACAAGCCTTTTGTGGCAGGGCAGTTGTTGCAAGCCTTCTAGTCTCAAGGCCTTCGTAACAAGCCTTATAGCAATAAGTCCTTCGCCGCAAGCCCCCTTGTAGTAAGACCTTTGTTGCAAGGCCTTTTGCTGCAAGGCCTTCAGCTTCAAGACTTAATTTTATTTTTCACCCTCCCATTTCTCATGGCATAACAATTGCCCCCCACTCTTCTGTTTTCTCTTTAAGCAAAATTTGAAGTGTAGGAAAATTTCAACCACATTGGGGGTGTCGTAAAGGCATATTTCCACTAGGTTGGTTATTCCACCTGGGGTAATTTCTTCATCACCCATCAGGCTTTTGGCACTCTACTATAAATTCCACTTACTTCAACAATTCACTGTTCTTTTACCGTAGACATTAATAGAGTCTCTCCGCCGCCAGGAAACATCCAAGTATTTTCCTTGCTGTAAGGCTTTATTTTTCGGCCCATATTCAAGAACCATTCATAACGAGGAATTCAGGATTTTTTTTGTCCTCAGCTTAATCGTGGAACTTATGCTACGACATTTGGTTCTCAAAGTGCTTCGATTTGGGGGCATCTCATCATTAAGCCTTCGAGAGATGTCTTGAGGGAAAACATGTAATTTCTAAGCGAAGTATTTTTTGGAGGCGTTTTCCTTCTTCTTACGAGTTCGTCTACCATAGGTAATCTAGGTTTGGCCAAAGGTTTGACTGGGATTCTTATCAGGCATCTGAGTTTGTCGAGAGGCCTGAGCGCCAGATTAACCAAGGAGTCGAGTCTAGCTTAGGGGCATAGCACCATACATAGCCGGAGGATTCGGGTGAGCCTGCAGGCATAAGCGTCGGAATGCTCTAATATCTTATGCTAGTCTGGGGTCCTAGGCACTAGATTATCTTTTGGCGACCAGACCCTCAAGGGATCTAGTTTTGGCCAGTTGTCCGGCTTGAGATTCCTGCTAGACATGCCAGTTTATCGAGAGGTCTAGGAGCCAGATTAACCAAAGAGTCGGGTCTAACCAAAAGGCATAACACTAGACTCAAACGAGGGATCTAGGTGAGCCTGCGAGCATAGGCGTCAAATCTTCTGGTGATCCTGGGGTGGGCCGTGGCGCACTAGCTGCTGTACTGTTCATGTCCCTCTTTCGAGGTTGGTCTACCTCAGGGAATCTGGGTTTGGCCCATTGCCTAGTCTAAGATTCCTTCCGGGTGTTTAAGTTTGTCGGGAGGCCTAGGTGTCAGATCAACCAAGGAGTCTGGTTTGGCTAAAAAACCATAGCATCAGACTTAGACGAGGGAACTGGGTGAGCCTGCAGGCATAGGCATCGGATCATCCGGCGATCTTAGGCCAACCAGAGGTCATAGGTGCCAGATCACAACCGTGTGACTTAACTCTGGTGAGCGGAATCATGTAAGAATTGTTATATGTGGTCGCTCTACCTCTTTCCACGGCTTCCTAGGGCAATTTTTCCGCAGGGAATATGGGTTTGACCAGTAGTTCAACGTGAGATTCCCGCTAGACATTTGAGTTTGTAGGGAGGCCTAGGCACCAGATCAACCAAAGAGTCGGGTCTAACTAAAAGGCATAACACTAGACTCAAACCAGGGATTTGGGTGAGCCTACAGGCATATGTGTTGAATCTTCTAGTGATTCCAGGCTCACTCGTGGTCATCAGTGTAGACACCCCTTTTCAGACCAAGGGAGGTGCTACATGAAATAAAGAATAAACGAATGATAAACAAATAATAATACTCTCATAGATACTAAAAATATAAATCTCAACATGCTAAACGCAAACTCAAACTGTACTCAACGTACTAGTCCCCAACTGGACAACATCAAATATAAATATCCCTCATAAAATAAAAGACAATTGCGGAAATAAATAACTAAATGTCAAATGACCAAAAAACCAAATGACCCAGACATCCTTCAGGTTTGAGTGGCCTCCACGTACACAATCTAACGCATCCCATTACTAGAACCCACCTCAGGAACTCTCTCGCCGCTACCTGGAATGGTGAAGAATACAAGGTGAGTCACAACACTCAGCAAGCAATAAGCATAAAAGAAATACTAGGCTGAGTCAAAGAAATCTCGAACTCATCATAAAGAACTCATCTCAGTACCACCAGGTAACTCGATATAAACTGAGGGAAAACTAATCTCATAACTGAGGGATATCTCAACTCTTCTTATAATCGAACTCATTAATGAAAGTTTGATATATTTGAATAAACTGTTATGGTTGCACAGGTTCTCATATGATGATGCTCAGAATGAATATATCTTATACAGGTATGCACATACTGGCCTGACGGCCCACATAAATCTCAATGCACCTTAAATGCAACTCAAGGCACAAGGGCGTAAATATAAACTCATACCTGCCTGTGGCTGAACCTGCAACCAAAAGAAATAAGCACATATACTCACTAGGGTTTAAAATGTAACGACCCGTCCTAGATTAACAATTTATTTCAGTGATTAATTAATGCAATTAGTTAACTTTTAGTTTAATACATATTTGCCAATTAATTAATTTAATTTGGCAATAGAGATTTTTAATTGAAAAATAGTGATAAATAGAATTAATTCCTTTATTTTTAAAGAGAATTAAGAGTAAGGGCTTATTTGGCTTTTTAGCATTAGTTATTTTATATTATTGCTTAATTATTTAATTAAGTGATATATATATATGGGATTTAAATAAATCCAAATATCAGATAATTTAAATAATAATCTCCTAAATAGGTTAGGAGAAGGTTTTAAATAAAGTCTAATGGGTCTAGGATTAATTAAACCTATTTTAACCCATTAGGTTTATTGTTATTAGTATATATATATATATATATATATATATGCATAGCATGTAATTGGTCAAAAAGAAAATTCTTCAAATCTTGGCCGTGAAGAACAAAGAAAGGAAATTGAAGAAGCCTAGAGTTCATTCAAGTTTCATCCATTGGTTTTCATTGGTTGATTAATCAAATCAAAAGGCAAGTTCTTCCATTCCATTCTCAAGCTTTCTTCATTCAGTTTAGATATATATCAGTTCTTATGTGATCTTGGATTAATAGCAAACAATTGTTTCGATTCCTTTTAATGAGAAAGCAAAGAAAATAGAATGTATATTTATATATATATGCATATAGTGGCAGAAAACCAGATTTTTCAATTGAGTTGAATCATCGATTCTTCGAGTTTTGATCTGTTTATTTGCTATGATAATGATTCTTGCTTCATTGGGACTTGTTTTTCCCAAGATTTCTTCGAATGGTGATAAATTCCAGCATCCAAATACCCTATTAGTATCAGTTTCGATTTTTGGCAATTTCATTCACGATTTTGAGTTTATTTCAGAACGTTTTTGTTATCTTGTGGGCCGATTTTGACCTTGATGGAGCCCGAATCTTGAAAAACACAAAACATGAAAGTTGTAGGTATTCCTCTTTTATTTCCATACCAATTTGAATCATATCAATCTGAGTTCAAAAGAGAGAGTTCTGTCCAAAATACGAAAGGGTATCAATCTGTCCACCCAGCATTCCAGAAAGTTTTGTTCTCTTACGGGCCAATTTTGACCTTGATGGAGCCCGAATCTCAAAAACTTCAAAACATAAAAGTTGTAGGTCGTCCTCTTGTCTTTCCACAGAAATTTGAATCAGATCAATCAGAGTTTAGAAGAGAGAGTTATGGCCAAGATACAAAAGAGTATCAAATCTGTCCAGAATTCCATATTTTCGGATACCCCTAGCAGAAATTCAAAATTAAATTCTAGCAAGTTAAAATTCTTTTATTTTCAATAAAAACAGTGTATTTATTCCCTTTATTGAAAATAATATTAGTATAAATTAAAATAAATTATGTTTCAACATAATTTATAAAATCATGTATTTTTAAAATACATCAAGTATCAGTTTAGCAACAGTTATTTCATGACAAGTATTTAAAATGTCATGATCAGCATTTATTTGTGAGTTATGTGCATACATCCTTGTATGAACATTCAACATGAGTTTATATGGAGCACGACATATTGTGTGCCAGCATCTT
This sequence comes from Diospyros kaki, assembly GCA_036245055.1. Taxonomy (NCBI): domain Eukaryota; kingdom Viridiplantae; phylum Streptophyta; class Magnoliopsida; order Ericales; family Ebenaceae; genus Diospyros; species Diospyros kaki. The sequence goes on from BSEG01000003.1 coordinate 261,552, forward strand.
GGTGTGCATAGCATTGCATGTTGCGCGCCAGGCGGTTTTGTCCGCGAGGATCCCACCAGTTTGCTCGCGTGTGGTCGACCAGGGAGCTAGGGGTATATTTTACCCACAGTATATGCTTACAATTTTTTTTTTGTTTGCAGGTTCAGATTAGTCAGGTATGTGTTATCAGTTTATGTGGGCCTTGGGCCAAAGTTGCATACCTGCATTTTATTTTAGTTTATGTGCATTACATGTTTATGAATGCAACCAGTTATATCAGATTTATTTATCAGCATCAATTAAATCAAGTATTTTACTCCAGTATCAGTTCAGCAAGTATTTCAATTATTTCAGCGTCGATATTCTTCGATTCAGCTTCAATATTTCTTTCCAGCTTTACACTTGTTGAGCTTTGTAGCTCACCTTGTACTCTTCACCATTCCAGGTCCTAGCGGGGGAGTACCAGACGTGGGGCCTAGCAGCAGTGTCCAGTAGTGTGTGTACGTGGAATCGCTCAAGACCAAAGACGTATGGGAGTTTTATCAGTTTGTTAGTTTAGAGCATTTGACAATTTAGTATGAGTTTAATATTTTTTTTTAGTTGAGGGATTTCCCTTAGACAGTGTTTATGGTTTTGAATTTTGTTGACTCAGAGTTTTATTTCATTTGATTGAGTTATTCATATTGATATCAGATTTCAGTTTATTAGTCAGTTTTATATTTTATTTTCCGTAGCACCTCTTCTCGGACAGTTTTAGGAGAGGGGATGTTACATAAAACCCCTACTCCATAATAAGGAGCGTAAATAATTATCTCGCTAGGGTCGTACGATGCCTCTAATTACCAGTAATCAAAGGTCTCAAAATGAGCTCAAGGGATCCCATCGCGGACTAGGCCGCCTCAATGCAACAATGCACAAATAATATGCTAGTACACAATATGTAGTGCTCCATAATAAACAAAATGCTCAATGCTCACACAACATGAATGCTCATATTTCATAACAGATCTCATCACAATCTCCTACAATGCATGTATCTTAATTAAACTTCAATCAAAAAGTTACATATTAGATCTCAAGTCTCATGAATTCAAGGATATGTTAGATGAATAAGACTTGCTTAATATTATTTTTAAGGCATAAGATTTCTTTAAATCTTATTAATCTTTATTTATAATAATTTAAATTTAATTTAGAACTTAATTACAGAGATTTTTACTTACATTAAAATCATTTTAGGATGAAAATGGATTTTCTTCTCTCGGTGCTACAGTAACCCGGATTGCTACAGTAACCCGAATTGCTACAGTAACTCGCTGCTATGCTGTTGCTACAGTAACTTCTTGCTTACAACTTGAAATCCCACGCAAAGTCGCTGCAATTTTATACATATTGATATTACTTCTAAAATTAGACCACCATCTACACCTATTGAGAAAGATGATTTAAGAGAACTTATACCCCATTGAAGGGAATGAATTCACAACCAATCAACTATAATTTTTAAAAAGAAACGTAATGGATTTCAACAATTTATTCTCTGCAACTCATATACATATATATATATATATATATATCCAAGTATCCAAGAATGTATATATGTATTTCAACAACTCCATACATACTAATATATATATATATATCCATCAATCTTATAAGCTACACCATTCCAAAGGGAAAATTATGATGAACAAATCATAATAAAGAATGATCGAATTCTCAGTTTATCAACAATAGGGTCAAACGTTGTTGTGATAATGTTACACAAATATTTATATATATATATATATATGAACATGTAGATGGAGGAACATGAACAGAGTGCCAATGGGGAGGTTATTGGCATGAAGAACTTTAAAAAAATCCTTGATTGAAGAAATTTAGATCCACATAATAAGAACATAAGAGAAGCAAAAGGGAAAACTTGTATTGGAACAAGAGGGATTTAAACTTGTAAAAAGAAGGCTTATGGTTTGCAACGAACAAGAGATATTAGTTTGCATATAACCAGAAAAAGACTATTGCATACAAAAACAAGGAGAAGATCTTGCATAAATCAATAGGGTTAGGATGCTTGCCTCTTGAGATTGCTATGACGCACTAGTCTCTGATTTTCTTAATCACTTTGATCCCCCCTTCTCTGATTTTCCAAAACTTCCTCAACGGCACAAGAAGCATCCCAAAGCTTCATACACTATTATGACTATTTAAAGGCTTTAAACCCTACATCCTTCAAATCCCTCTTTAACAATAACTTTAATTTCTCTTTAATTTAAATACCTTAATTCACTTAATTAACTCCAATTAAATTCTTCCAAAATTACCCTGACTAATCTATTCCAATTTCTCCCCAAATAAAATAAAATCTTTATTTTACTAAAATCCCAAAATTCCAAATAATGATATTCATGCATTCTTTAAAAATTTAAAATACCCATAAAATATTTTCCTTGGCTAAAATCATCTTAATTTCCTAAAAATTTAAATTCTCAAAATTTTCAATCCCTCAAAATATTTAATCCACTCGAAATTTCTTAGGCCCTATTACGGGTCACTACAATCAGCACCAGATTGCCACTAGGCAACTTGACCTTTGTAAGCAGGTTGCGCTTAAGCTATCGTACCTGCATTACGGTCTACAACACATATAAATAGTCGAGGCGCATGGAGATTTTACATGGTTCGGCTTATAGTTTTGCCTACTCCACGAGAATACAGGGGATGCATTCTTTTATTCATTGGAGGATATCATTATAATGGAAAATTAAAGAGAATCACGACCCTCAGTCAGATTAGGTAAGGCTTTTAGTAATAGGCTCGGCCTTGCATCTCATGCTTCATTCCTTCCATTGAAATCCATGATTGGTAAAGCCAGGAAATACCTTTTGAGGTGCATGATGTTCCAAGTTTTGCCTATTATGCATGTATGTGGCCCCCAATATCTTCTGGACTCTATAGGGTCCTTCTCAATTTAGCCTGAGTTTTCCTTCATCTTCTTTTACCGTCCCATGAGTCCAAAATTTCCATTAGGACGATAAACTATTTTGCACGAGCAAATAATTCGGTCATAGAATCCATCTTGGAAAAGGCTAGGGATCTTCTGAGTGGGGCATATGTAGTGTAGTTCTGTTGAGCATGGTTGATGCCTCCAATCCGATTTGAAGATCCCTTACTTCCTGCATTGTGGCTCTGAATCGCTCGATATATTGCTTCAGGGATTGATTAAGCTTCTGTTGCAAGCTCATCAGATGCATAACACTCTTCTTCTTCGGGATGTAGACGGATAACGCCTCTAGGAATTCCTTCTTCAATTGTCCGAATGATCATATATGCTCTGCTAGTAATTTAGTGAACCACCGCTGAGCTTGTCCTGCCAGGGAAAGTGGGAAGGCTCTGCACCAAGTGACTTCATTCCACCCATGTAACATAACCACTGTGACGAAGTGTTGTAGGTGTTTTTCAAGGTCATCCTTCCCCAAGTATACCAAAAGTTGCGACAACTTGAATCCTGATTGTACTAGTAATTTAGGGCACGATTCTCAAGGATGCTTGGCGTTGACATGTGTCACTTGTTGAGTGAGAGTTTTGGTCTGGGTGGGAAGAGACCTTCGCTGCGAGGCCCCTTGCTGCAAGCCTTGTTTTCGCAAGGCCTTTGTTGCAAGCCTTGTTGTTGCAAGACTTGTTGTTACGGGGTCCTTTTCAACAAGGCCTGCAAAGCCATGTTACTGCGAGGGCCCTGGCCGCAAAGCCCTTGTGGCAAGCCCCCTTGCTGCAAGGCCTTTGCCGCAAGCCCTTGGCAAGGCTCTTGCTGTAAGCCCTCTTACGACAAGGCACTTGTCGTAAGTCCTTTGCAGCAAGCCTTCTAGTGACAAGTCCCCTTGTAGGATGGCTCTTGTCGCAAGCCTTCTAGCTGCAAGTCCTTCGCTGCAAGCCCCCTTGCGGTAAGGCCTTTGCCATGAGGCCTTCTGCCTCAAAACTTAATTTTATTTTTCTTTAAAAATCCTCATTTTTCTCCCATTCCTTTCTCATGGCACAATACTTATATTTAAATATATAACCTAAAAAAAATGGTCACATGTGACTATTAATGGTTTTTTTTACCTTTAAAAGAAATACTAAAATTAGAATGAAAAAAAATGGTTAAATTACAGATTGGGAAGGCTTAGGAGGACTACGTTATTGGAACAAAATCTATTAAATAAACCCTTAAGTTACATTTTTCTAATATTTATTTTCTACTTAACTATTATTACCCTTTAATTAAAAAAACCCTAATAAATCTGATGTCTTACTCTTATGATCAAAATAGTTTTGATAATGACAAATAATGCAATTTTCATTAAATATGGAATTCATGTATTAAATGTATTCTATGCATTCAAAAATCAATTTCATGAAGTATCTCAAAAAGAAATGAAGTTGGGCTATTTTAAATCCAAAGGGTTTATTTGAGTCAATGACTCAAATTAGATTGGTTTAAGTTGTTTTTAAATATCTCAAATTGTTTCAATCCTAAAGCCAAGTAAGTCGATAAGGTTTCAAGATTATTACACAAGTTGGTCGACTAACAGTATGCTCATTTATCTTTTAAAGCTTGATTTGGTCGACTAAGTTATATGCTTTGTTGACCAATAGTATGCTTGTTTATGTCTTGGTCGACTAATATATAAACTTTGTCGACTAACAATACTTATGTGCTGATTTGATCGACTAACTTTTTAAGTTTGTCGACAGAAGGATAGCATTGGTCGACTAAGTGCCATGCTTATTTATGTCTTAGTCAACTAAGTGTTCTGTTGTTTTTATGACTTGGTCGGCTAACTTATTTTGTTTGTCGACCAAATTTGTTACTTTGCTTGATTTTGTTAACTAACCATTTTTATCTGTTGACTAAGTCTCTTTCTCATAAATCATAACGGTTAGTTTTTGCCGCATTAAATGCTTGACCAACCACCACCACAGTCGAATTTTTGTATTTATCTATCATTAACTATAAATAGGTGGTTGAAGGATCGTTGAAGGGTGTTGAGAACATTTATTGTCTTCATCTACCGAGCATTCAAGTTTACTTCGAGTCTTAAATCTTATTATCTCTGTAATTATTTTTTGAGGCTTTTGTATCTACACTGTTACATTCATTTTAAGCCTTTATTTATCCGTGGAGGGAACCTATAACTAAGAGTTGTACTCTTAGATTATCGTATTTATTTTTCTTGTATTTTACCTAGTGTAAGCTAGGGGGCTCATTCGAGTGGGAGGTTTGTAACTTTCATAGTCAACGACTAGAGGATCTACTTGCTTTGAGCAGAGGGTTGATAGTGAATTTATTTCAAAATCCTTAGTAAAAAGGTAAGGTAGTGAACTAGGCTTGAAAATCCGAACCATTATAAATCATTGTCTCTTGTGTTTGTGTTATTTGTTTATTTGTTTTTTCGAACATCTCTATATTACTCACTTAATTCTTATATTTAATCTATCATTAAAAAAGATTTCATATTTTTCATTATTGTGTTCTTCATTGTCAAGACAATATTGTCTTTATATGATTGATATCTCATCATGCAATTTCAAGATCTCGGGATTTGATCAAGTCATGGTCTTCACATATGATATATCTGTTTATCAAAATTTTTTTTAAGAGAAAATAATTTTTCTATATACCAATTTACCCTCCTCTAGTGTGTATGATAACATTTCAAATCTATCAAAATCGACATCTATTAATTTTCACATTGTGTCATTTTCTATTCTCCTTCCATTCCATTAGATTAGATCATTTGATGAATTTTTACTTTATTTTATCATATTTTGCAAAACCTTTTTTTTTTTAAATTTAAATAATAATCGAAGGCCGGATATTTTTAAATAAAATAAAGATTCAGGTCCCGTCCCCTACAACTACGACCAGGAGAAAGGACTATTGGGTTCCCCGATTTCTCTTGCCTATCTCTCTCTCTCTCTCATCCTCCGGCTCCTCCCTCTCCTCCCTCCTCCTTCCTCTTCTTCTTCAACTACAACTAGAACTATTCTTCGTGTTTGCCGGTGTGTAAGAGGGAATTCTCGCTCCCCATTGGGCGGTGACTGACCCACCTCTTTTCCTGGCCTCTGCTATCAATCAATCAAGTATGTCTCAACCGTTAATTCACTGCCATTTTAAAATTTTCCGGCAATTGAAAAGCAACGATCGCTGCTTTTGAGCTTCGACCCTTCTTGGATTGCACTATATTTGGAGTCCTACTGATGAATCAGGTTCGTCTCTTCAAGTAGGGCTTGCGTTTTACTTGTTCTTTAATTTCTCTGTCCATCGATAGCAGTTTGTTTAGGGTTTTGTAGAGTTTTCGCTTTATTTACCAATTACCACTTTCAAGGTTGGTCCCATTCCTTCATTGCTAGTCGACTTTGCCATGAACTTTGTTGATCACCATGCCACTAAAATTTGGGCTCTTTTCGTTTCTGAATATTGAATGCAGTACGGCTTCACCTTAAGTGTTACTTTTCGTGTATAATTCAGCTGTTACCGTTAAATAACGTCTTGCCAACCTACGGGTTTTGGCAGAGGACCTGATTGTGTAGTTGTGCCAGCGGCTTTGGCAGTAACACTCCAGTTTTCCTCATCGATATTTGGTGCCATTTCACAAGTTTTGATATTAATCATTTCCTCCTCTTTACGCCATTGTTTTGCAGTTCCGTACTCGACAGTCTGTAATGTCAAATTTTATTTTTTTTTTGTCGTGCACAATCAAAGTGGATCCTAATGCTCCTTAATAACGGTTTATTGAGTCCTATTCAATATCTCGACTTGATATAGGTGGTACTAGAAAACTCGTGAGAACTGAACCCAACATAGTTTTGGGGTCCACTAGGTTTCATGGGCAGGTGACTAGGGATGTTAGATTTCCTCTCTTCTTTTTAACTAGTGGTCGCATCCTACATGAGGTGTGTCCCAAATGTCCTCATATTCACTAGTCGTCATCTTCCTTTTGCCTATGATATTCTTCGCCAGTCTCTCTTTCCCTCTCCTGAGTCCCACTTCAGAAGCTAGAGTGGTCATGAGAATGTGGGCAAGTGCAGTTTTCTATAGATGTCCATAAAGTCAACTAATCGATTTTAGTACATAACTAAATTATTGAGGACATGAAGTTTTGTTCCTTATCAAAGTTCTGAATTGTTCAACACTTTGATCATGCAATAGAGAAGCCAGTCAATCACGTTTGGTTAGGCATTGAAGTGGTGGCTATTTGTTAACGAAGGTATATGTTCCTCAGTGAGCTGTGGCTTGTCTCTGGACTCTGGTTATTTGTGCATCCTTGAAACTATTGTAGCTTGCTTACTGATTTTTGCCAGCTCCTTCCACTAGTCATTTGTTAGTGGCATATTATAGTTGTAACCTTGGAGTTGTGCCAGTCTAGTGTCACTGAATTATACCTTTCTGGAGTACTTATTATTATTTTTTCACATTTTGTAATTGGATTATATTTTGACCTCAAGTTTCCTGATAGTTACTGCCTTCTCATATGAGTTCTTAACAACTACTTTGTGCCCTTATCTACCATGAGTTGGACTATGAAGAAGATGATGTTTGTGTATCTGTCTTTTAGAGAAGAAAACTAAAAAGTTCTCTAGATGTGAGGATGGGTTTGGTTAATGTTAAACCGAGAACTCTAATCTCTCAAGAAACACTCAAAAACCTCACTGAATTCAAACAGCATTCAAGACAGAAAGTAAGAAATAAAAACAGAATTGAAATGTAAAGAAAATCAAACCAGATTGCAGCACACACGATATACCCTGGTTCATGCCATTTACATGGCACTACATCCAGCAATCCAAGAAGCAACCAATCCACTAGAATCGTATGAGAAAACAGTACAAGAATACCCCCTCTTTCACCTCTCCTTGCCTCTCGAATACAATACTCTAACAGAAGACACCGAGAACTATATTCTCATAGCTCTTTCTCTCGCCTCTCACTGTATCTGAACACAAGAAATGAAAGATACAATTGATTGAATAATGAACTGACCTCCGCACCCTTCTATTTATAGACTAGAGGGGCGGAACTACCTAAGGATATCTAACTAACCTATAAAAGTCATAACTACCCTTAGAAATTACAATTAGTTACATTTAAATCCTAATAACTAACTGCTGCCAAAACATCTCTTATTCCTTTCTGATTTCTCCCATAATTCCAGCATTTATTTCTTTAGGCAAAACAATAACAGTTAATAAAATCTGCAAGCTGTTAGATGTTCATATAAACTCAATCGTTTAATAAGTTTTTAATGTTTGCTCATCACTTTATGCGGAGAGCCGCTCTTTATGTTTTGGAAGTAAAACTTCAATATGAAGTAAATATGTAAATTACTTATAATCTTCCAAATAGATACCACAAAGATGTTAAAATATGCTAATGCCGATGGTAGTATATTTTAATATCTTACCTAAAGGGGTTTCTATCCTTTTAGGTAAAGGAGTTAATTTCTTATTTTCTATATTTGATAAGATTAAGAGTAAATTCCATTGAAAATTGGAGATCAATTATTCTAGGAAAAAGATCAATTTTGATATTTTGGATCAGTAATTTAAAGAGAAGGGGAGATTATGGAGGATGTCACTCATAAAATTAAGGCGTGATGGTTAAGGTGGAGAAGTAAGTCTTATCATTTTATGCAATCCGTAAATTCCTTTAAAGTTAGAAGGAAAGTTTTATTTGACGAGTGTAACACTATTTTTGTTGTATGGCTTAGAATGTTGGGAGTTAAGACACCAACATGTACAAAATATGATTGTAAATTGAGATATAAATTTTACAGTGGATGTGTGGCTATAAAAAAATATAAAATAAGAAATGATATCATACAAATAAGATTGGAGTGGCTCTTACTGAATATAAGATGAGCAAGTCACAAAATGGTTTAGGCATGAGAGAAGAAGGTTGATAGGAGCTACTTTGCGGTGAGTGGGTGCTATGGAGGAAATTTGTAGCAAAAGAGGGAAGATAAAAACTTGGCAAGAAACTTTTAGACATGATATAAGATATGATGACCTTTTGTTTTTTGTTTTTGTTTTCACAGTTTTGGAAAAAAACAGAAAATGATGTTTGTTTCATTGTTTTTGTTTCCAATTCCAAAACACATTTTTTTCTTTTTTTTTTTCCAAAAAATGAAAACACCAAAATAGTGTTCTCTGTTTGTATTTTTGTTTATATTTGACCAGGTAGTCACTTGCCTTCATCAACTCAGCCTTTGACAATTGAGTAGCCACGTCTAGTTCATCAAACCCCATTTTTGGAAACTAACCAATAGCACTTCCTTCATTGATTGAAAATAGAAATCCAAAATGTTTATGAAACATCTTTAATTATCATATTTTTAATCATTTGATAAAATATGCAACATTTTTATCAAACGTCATTTTAGTTTTATTTTCCAAATTTTAGTTTCTATCTTTGTAACAGAAAATGAAAGCGGGCACAAAAACAAATGAAAATGAAGACATGAAGACTAATAGCAAAATCAATTAGGTCCTTAAGTATTAATGTAGATTATGAAAACAACCCATTATTTTTGGAATGTTTGTTATGTGTGCATGCATGTGTGCGTGTTTTGAGCACGTCTTGGTGGAAACACACAAACATTTGGCTTTCCGCAAATTTTTGTTCATGCCCTAGGGAATGGAAACATTTCAACTGTTGCAGAAGATAAGGAACTCTATGCTAAACTAGGTCATTTATTTTGGGAAAACATTTGAATGCAGAAACTGCCTTTGGTGATAGGGAAGAACAACAGCTCCAAGAATGCTATTAATAAGGTTTAGAGATAACAAACTGAAGATGTATGTTTGTTGAGTATAATACTTCACCTCATGCTTATGTTTCTGTAATTTTAATTGTTTGACTATGATAATTAACACTATGCTTATGTTTCATTAATTAATTGTTTATCACTCATACGTTTCATGTTTTCTCCTTTGTATGTGTTATTTATTGAAATTGCCAAACTTTTTTTTTTTTTCCATTGACCAACTTTATGGTATTTTGGTACAGGGCATGTGGTTTTTGTTTTGTACATTATGCTCAAGTTCAACAACCCACAACATCTGTCTATAGAGATGCATTACTGTAAGATAAAGGTGAATATACAGGCTCATATGTAAGTATAGATCTCAGGGCTGGCACTTAATCAGACTGGGACTCAGTAGGCTGGACTACCTCAGCGAAATGGAAGCTCTCTTTCTAACCAGATGCAAACTTTAGGGGTTCATCATAATGCATTGAACATGGAACCTGAGTTAGGGAAAGCCCGCAGGTTTATGCAGGAGAAGATGTAAGACATTTAATAGTTATTTGTTATATTTAAAATATTATTTTCTTTGTGCTGGTACCTGCATGCATTGGTCGTTTGGAAAGCCATGTGTATCCCCTCCACTTGTGACTTTGAGTGATGGTAGGCTGTTGTATTTTGGAGTAAGATGAACGATGAATTTTGTAGACGACCAATAACCATCAGATTGTAGAAGAGCACCATGCCTATTGACTTCTGCTAATTTTTCCCCTGATCAGCCACCTAACTGCTGCCTGTTGATGCATACAAAGACAATATAGGATAAATGGCAATAATGCATGTGGGCTTGCATGTTAAGTTGCTAAGGTAGCATGCCTATTGTTTCCATGCTAGTAATATCTCTATTAGTTCTGTGATATCTAATTCTTGGTAAATCCTCCACATGTGATGCCATATGCTAGCTCTCTGAGATGGTGCACTAATTAATTTCGAACAACCTATTAATTTCAATTTGTATGCTCTTAACATTTCTTTTAACTACTTAAACTTCTTAGCTAGCAAAAGATAGGTGAGGCCTCACCACGTTTCTAGAACCCTATTGTCATGACCCCAAGGGTAAAGTAGTCATAGTATAATACATGTGTCGGAGATCATATAGCAGATTGATTGAGGCAGTTTGGTGGGAGTTATCTTGGAAAGTTGATGGGCTGTCAATCAAGCTGTTTTGCAGATTGATTGAGGTAGATTTATGCGAGTTATCTTGGAAAGTTAAAGGGCTGTCTGTCAAGCTGTTTTTGAATTATTTCCTAATGTATAAATAGAAGATTAGTGACAAAATACATAAATACATGGAAGTCTAGAATTCATGTAGCCGACCCCACATAGTGGGATAAAGGCTGGATATGTTGTTGTTGTATAAATAGAAGATTAGGTGTACAGATTTGGTAGGCTTTGTAAATCACTTAGAGATTATCTCCACTAGAGGAAATTCCTAATTAAGAGTTTCCTATTGTGATTGGCCAGTTTTCTGTATATATATATAGATCTGGACAGAATGAATAAAATATTCATTCAGTTTTCTTCCCAATTCGTGACATGGCAACCTTTTTCGGGCCTTCATTGCCGTTTCCTCCTGGCCTCCAGCCTTCATTGCTGTTAGCTTTCCGGCTTCATTGTCTTTGTTGTTTGACCAACCTTCATTGCCCTCGAAGCCATCAGTTTTCCTAAGTATTTTAGCAGCTCGAAAGGATGTCAACCATCTTTGCCTCTGCTGAAGTTGTCTCCCACAATGTCGGAGAAGTACTGACAAATCCAGTATCCGACGAACTGTAGTAAATCAGTGCTGCATACCGGCTCAATGGGAAGAACTATCTAAAATGGTCACAGTTGATTAAGACCATTTTAAAGGGAAAAGGCAAGCTCAACCACATCATCGGAACTGGACCTAAGGAAGGAGATCCCAATTTCGCCTTATGGGATGAGCAGGATTTGATGATTATGGCTTGGCTTTAGAGTTCTATGTCACCAAAGATCAGTGACACATGCATGTTCCTACCAACTGCAAGGGAGGGAGTTAATTCAACAAACTTATTCCAAAGTCAAGGATGCAGCTCAGATCTATGAGTTGTGGATCAAAACTATGTTGACAAAACAAGGAGATAAAACTGTCACATATTATGTAAACTTGCTGAGGGGCTGTGGCAGGAAATGAATCAATATCTGGTAGTAAATATGGAGGACAGTAAAGATGCTGCATTGTTGAAGGCATTCATTGAGAAGGACCGTACGTACGATTTTCTGGCAGGACTGAATACATAATTTGATCCTGTGAGAATCCATATCTTAGGTAAGGATGATCTATCCACTCTTAATGAAGTAGTTTCAATTATTTTGGCAAAAGAAAGTAGAAGAGGAGTGATGTTGGAGACGAAATCATTGGAAGCCTTAGCCATGTTGACAAAAATTGCAAACTGTGGTTCGAAAGAAAATTGGAAGGCTGAATCCAAGACAGTAGGTGGCGAAGATAAGGACTCTCTATGGTGCAACCATTGTAACAAACTGAGGCAGAAGTGTTGTAAACTAAATGGGAAGCCACCTAGCAAAGAGTGGGGAACCAAAGGAGGACAGAATAAGCAGCACAAAGGGCAGGCATACTAGGGGACTGCATAGCAAGGAGAGGAGAAAGGCCCAAAATCAACAAGTCTCAATAAAGAGAAGGTTGAGCAGCTGAGAAATTTTTTGGTAGCTCTTGAGAAACCATCAAGTACCTGTTCATTGGTACATTCAAGTAAGTTTCCAATCTCTCATGGTTTAACTGCCTTAGGAAAGTCGTTTAGAAATTCACAGATTATTGATTCGGGAGCCACATATCATATGACCCATGCCTCTCATAATTTTAGCACTTATACTCCTCCTAGTAATAGAAAAATAACCACTATAGATGGTTCACCAACCACAGTAGCCGGAATAGGAGATATAAGAATTAGTCCAAAGTTCACCCTTAAAAAATGTCCATGTTCCTAAATAGTCCACAAACTTGGTATCTATCACCTAGATTTCTCGAGACCTAAATTGGTATCTATCACCTAGATTTCTTGCCAACTTCAGAAACTCAGAGGTATACTCATTCACACTCATTATGCCTTGGGCACATCTCTGATAGGCGTCAAACATGTATTGTTCGTAGTCAGGAGGCTAAAACCTACCTCTTAACAGTTGTTTCATTCATCTCCATGTCTGAACTGGATATCGGCCTTCCCTCAATATTGTCTGTCTCAATCGCTCCCACCAAACAAATGCACCTCCCTTCAATCTATAAGCCACTAATTTGACTTGTCTTTCATCTGGAAAGATTGGAATTTCCATGTATTCGAAGAATTGGTCAACCTTAGTAATCTAATCCAGGAACCCCTCAATATCAAGATCTCCACTAAATGTAGGAATATCAACCTTTAGTTTAAACTCATCGTTTCCCCAATGGTTATTTTGCTGCGCATTCCTCCTAACCCCTCTACTGCCAGGATTAGCCATTACAAGACCACGATCATCTTCATCATCACTATCATCTGTCATTGGTGGTCTTGTAGGATTAAGAGAGACATGATTAATGGCTAATCTTCCTGGGTTAACTCCTTTGGTGTGATTCATTCCATTATTCTAGTTCATGTTATCATCACCTCATATAAAATATGAGTTGGTTGTTGATTTGCTCCAATTGTTGTTGCATATTACTAGTTATTTCCCGTTATTCTTTGATTGCTCTCCAAACTGTAGGCAACACCTGATAACCGTCGTGAGGTTGGTTGCTACCACCTTCAAGATTGGCCATCTGATTAGTTGATTTTATCGCTCTGATCCCACCTGACGCAACATGTAGCATGTGTGTAGAGAACTAACACACGAATAATACTCTCAAAGCAACAAGTTTCAAGCACTGAAACTTGGTCTTGAGTAAGAGAAGAAATCCGAATAGGTTGCTAGAAAATTGAAATCAGGAAAATTGTTTACAAACCCTAAAATCTAAGTACTTATAGTGTTCGACCACCCCATGGTAATATTGTAAATAAAAACCAATTAGAATCCTAATAGAAATTAGACCCTCAAATATGAAGTAGAATAAAATCCTAAAAGAATATGAAAAATATGAAATTTCATGGCCAGTTCTTAAACGGGCCAATTTGGACTGTGTCTTGAATGGATCCTCCATCTTGTCTCGAATAGTGATCACATCATATGTGGACAAAGGAAACACAACCAAACACCTAGGAAGTGGAGTATGCAAAAATAGGTTTGGAAAATAAGCATATAGACATTGAAATGAACTCTGATGCTGTAACAACTTGGTTGGAACTCGATTAATTAGATAATTTATTGTAAAGACAACTTCCCCCCAGAAAGTCTTAGGAATACTATGGTGATGGGAGGAGGGATCTAGCCACATTTAAGAGGTGTTTCATATTCCTTTCAGCTACTCCATTTTGTTGTGGAGTATTTACACAAGAAGATTTATGAACAATCCCTTATTGTTGAAAGAACTAATGCAAGTGATGATTAAAATAGTCTCTTGCATTATTAGTCCTTAATTTCTTTATAGGGGAACCAAATTGGGTTGCAATCATTTTACAGAAATTTGGTAGGACAGTACTAATGGCAACTTTATCTTTTAACAAGAAAATCCAAGTCATTCGAGTACAATCATCAATGAATGATGTAAACTAGCGAGCCCCAAAATAGTTATGAATTTTAGAAGGTCCCCACACATCTGAGTGAATTAAAGCAAAGGGTTTAGAAGAAATTTTATTATTGATTGGGTAGGACACACGATGATGTTTAGATATAACACATACATCACAGTGAAATTAACCAGGATTTAGGGTACCAAATTATGTAGGAAACGTATTTTTTAAGAGAGTGAAAGGAGGATGATCCAATCGGTAGTGTTGCAACCATATATCCTTATGATTTGAGGTGACCTGAGATGAGCTAGCAACCTGCAGTTGATGTCTTGTAGGATAAGTTCCCTCCCTCATTAGGTAGTACAACCCATTGTGTTCTCTAGCAACACCAATCATCTTCCCTATTGTCATGGTCTGAAACTCACACAAATGAAGAGAGAAAATAACACGACAATTCAAATATTTGGTTAGTTGATGAATAGACACAGGATTGGCTGATAGATTTGGTACATGAAGTACCTGTTTAATAGGAAAATTAGGGCTAAGGGTGACCTTGCCCTGTCCGGAGATTGGAACTAAGATTCCATTGGCTATTGTGATTTGTTTAGAGGTTACAAGAGGTTGATAGGTATGAAAAACATGGGAATTGGGGGTCATGTGGTCAGTTGCTCTGAAATCTAGGATCCATATATTTTTTTTATCAATTTTTGAGGTAGAAAAGGATGCTGAGTGTAGACAACTACCTGGATTACCTTGATGAGCAAGTGACCAGGCCCCATCTTGAAGAGTCTTCAGAAAAGAGTTTAATTTGTTGATTTCATCAGAATTCAACTGAGTAAGATTAGAATCTGAGAGGGGTTCTGTCTTATCAGCTGGTGCTTCTTCTTCCTGTCCCTTGCTAGAAAAATAAGCATGGTTCTTGGCTGCCAGGTTTTTGAAACTTCCCATTCGGCTTAGAACAACTTCTTTTCCATGGAGCTTAAAACAAGTATCCTGAGTGTGCCTTGGTTTCTTACAGTAAGTGCACCGTAGTTCGTCTCTATTGGAGGTTCTAGATTGAGCCTCTGCTTTTCCAGCCCTAAACCTTGCTCCTTCTCCTTTATTTGACACCATGGCTGAACTTTCTAAGTTGGTTTCATTAAGCATAGCAACTCTCCATTTTATTTGACACCATGGGTTATGTTTTAACTCTAGCCATAACCCATTCATCCGGTTATAATATTCTATAATAGTGAAGCCCCCTGTTTAGTGCTACTAATCTTGGTTTCAACCTAAAAAATTACTGAGGCGTCTTGGATCTTAGAATAAGTTTGTCTCACAATCTCCCAAATCTCTTTAGCAGAAGCAAAAAACATATAGTTTCTACTTATCTCGGGTTGCATGGCATTCTATAGCCATGACATATCTAAGAATCTTCAATGTCCCATGCTGGGAAGATGGGATCAGTGCTTTTGGAGGGAAGTAATCAGATGACTAATCTTCCCACGGTCCTTGAGGAAAGTCCTAACCAGCTGGGCCCATTGCAAGTAGTTCCTACCATCCAGACGGTAGGATTGGTGGATTCCGGGCAACTCTCTTGCTCCTGCTCTTGCTTTGGTTCCAACTTCGGTTGGTTGATCAATTGTGGCTGATTCTCCGGTTGCCATGTATTGGGCGACTTCTGAAATCTCAGCCATGATTTCCCTTGTAGCTGAGTAAGAAACAAGGCAACGAGAAAGACTTGGAGGGCTGGAAAAGGATAGAGATGTGCAGTGAAGGCACACTTGGGGTTTCGGGACTTAGGAAGGTATCGAAGGCTTTGATACCATGAAAAGAACTGTGTCACAACCCGGTTGTGACTGCCCGCCCTCCTACTATTTTGATGGGAATTTGGTAGGGAGATTCGAACCTCAACTTGTGAATGGAGTCGTCAGTAAGGAAGAACAGTAAGAAGCAGGGAAAGAAAGAAGGGAGAAGAGGGATGAATAGAGAGGGATAGAGTTAGGGAGAACGAGAGAATGAGTAGGTGAGAGAAGCATATTCTCTTGATTTTTGTGCATGCCTTTTCCCAACGCACGAGAGGCGTATTTGTAAGGCCGTTGGAGGGGTATATTCCCCTGATAAGTGGGCCCTCACCCCTAACCGCATAACAAACTCTAATTCTAATACATTCTACTAGACCATCTAGCACTCTACGGTTACAGCAGAAATGAAAACATATAATTGAAGATCACAACTAGTAAAAATTTAAAGAAACGACTCCTAATAGGCTGCCTGCATGTCAAACTAAGATCTAAAATAATTTCATTCACACAGAATATGTACATGATCAGTCCTCTTATAAAGGAGTAAAAGATGCAACATGGGAAATCTCTATCAAACAAGAAAGGAAAGAAATATGTGCAGTTGTTAGGTAAGTTTCCTAGGTCTGATTTAGGCAAGTATCTTAAAACAGATTTGGAAACACCTAATTTGTAAACTTCTAAATACAAACACATTAATCAGCACAACTTACATGTACTTCTCTTAAAGATTCACTGGAACTGTTGAAAATTGTAAAGAACAGCAAGAACACGGCTTGGATGGGGAAATCTCGGAAGAAAACTGTACTTCTGTATCTTCTATTGAATACTCCATGAGGAGTTTAAATAAACAAAGGTTCCTAAAATCTAGGAATTTAAAATATAAATAAAATTATTTAAAATACAAATACAACAACAGATTTAAGATATAACCAATCTCCTAAATTTTAGAGGTAGATAAGAATCCAAGACACTAGATTCTCACCTAAGAATACACAATACCTTGTAGTTGATCTTCTATCAATGATAGATCCTGCATAATCAACATCAGTAAAGCCTTTAACATCTAATTCCCTTCCTCTTCTGAACAATAGACCCTACGTGGATTAGTCTTGAGATAGCCGAGTATCTTCCTTACAGCTTGCATGTGCTCCTCGGTTGGGTTATGCATGAATTTACTCACAAGACTAACAACAAAGATAATATTAGGTCTAGTATGAGAAAGGTATTTCAACCAGCGCACTAACCTTTGATATCTCCCTTTGTCAATTGGTTGACTATCAGGATTGTGCCATAGTTTTCCATTAGGTTCCATTGGGACACTAGAACCCTTGCCTCCAATAAGCCCTGTTTCAGTAAGTAGGTCCAAAATATATTTACGTTGAGATAGGAAGATACCATCCTTAGAGTAGGCCATTTCAATGCCCAAGAAATATCTGAGGATACCAAGATCCTTGATTTTAAACTCTTGGGTTGGATTCCTTTTTAGCAACATTTATTCCTCCTCATCATCTCCAGTCACAATTATGTCATCCACATATACCAGGAAGGCTATAACTTTTCTTTCCCTTGAGTGCTTTATGAAGAGTGTATGATCACCCTTGCTTTGACTGTATCCCATAATCTTCATGGCCTTAGAGAACCTGCCAAACCAAACCCTTGGAGACTGTTTGAACCCATAAAGGGCTTTCTTGAGCCTGTATAATTTTCCTTTTTCTTCTTCTTGAAATCCCTGAGGCAACTCCATGAAAACTTCCTCTTCTAGGTCTCCATGCAAAAAAGCGTTCTTAACATCAAACAGTTGCAATGTCCATCCAAAAAATGTTACCAAAGTGATTAGAATTCTCACTGTTGCCATCTTTGCCACTGGAGCAAATGTTTCAAAATAGTCTATGCCATAGGATTGAGTATATTCTTTGGCTACTAATCTGGCCTTGTACCTTTCCAATGTTCCATCAGCCTTGTATTTTATATTGAATACCCATTTGCAATCTACTGGCAAAACCCCTCTTGGTCGTGACACAATTTTCCAAGTCTAATTTTTCTTTAAGGCTCTCATCTTTTCCATCATGGCTTGCTTCCAATTCTGATCTTTTAGGGCCTCTTCTACTGATTTAGGAATAACAATTGAATCCAAAGACGCTAGGAATCCTTTGTGTTTTTGGGATAGCCAGTGGTAGGACAAGAAATTAGTTAGGGAATGCTAAGTACAGCTTCTGACCCCCTTCCTAACAGCAATAGGAAGATCCAAATCATTATAACTTGGGTGAGAAGATTAGAATAGTCTGAAACAGAAAGCTGGGAGTCATTTTCTAGGATAAAAGGTTGTATAAATTCCTTACCTTGACTAGGATCAGATGGTGGTGCTTGCTGTGGATCCAGAATAGGTTGTTTTCTTTCGAAAAGATAGGGAGATCCCTTGAAATAACCTGGAGGCTTCTGACTGGACTGCAAGTTGTGAGATTCAGGAACAATCTGCTCATTATTGTTGTTTGGCTGAGACGAGAGAGGCCTAGAATTGGATGGAGGACAAGAAGAGAGCTGAGAGTTAGGAAGCTATGATTGAGGGATAGAGAGAGTTTCAGTCAGTTGAAAAATATCCCCAATCGTCTGGTCACCATCTAAATACTCCCCCTGGCAACTAGTCTGAGGTGAAAAAAAAGGTTGGGATTCAGCAAATGTAACATCCTTGGAAATATAAAATTTCTTTGTAGTTGGATGATAGCATTTGTACCCCTTTTGGGTAGGAGAATAGCCTAGGAAAACACACTTTAGAGCCCTTGGATCAAGTTTGTCTCTATTTTACTTGGGAATATGAACAAAAGAAACACACCTAAAGACCTTTAATGGAAGAGGAGAATGCAAACTTAGATATGGGTAATGAGTAGATAGAAGCTGAAATGGGGATGGTTTAGGATTTTTAAGGGTACTCTGTTTATCAAGTAGGCTATTGTAAGAATAGCTTCCCCCCAGAAATTCTTAGGGACATTGTGATGATGTAGGAGACTTCTAGCAACATTAAGAAGGTGTCTCATCTTCTATTCTGCCACCCCATTTTATTGTGGAGTGTGGACACAAGAAGACTCATGAACTATCCCTTCTTGTTGAAAGAATTGGTGCAAATGATTATTAAAATAATCCTTTGCATTATCAGTTCGGAATTTCTGAATTGAGTGGAAATTAGCTTACAGAAATATGGCAAAATGGTGCTAGCTACAGCCTTATCTTTCAATAAGAAAACCCAAATCATTCGAGTATAATTATCTATAAATGAAATAAACCATTGGGCCCCCGAACAATTTAGTATTTTAGAGGGTCCCCAAAGATTAGAATGAACCAAAGAGAAAGGTTTAGATGACCTCTTATTGCTAGGTAGATAGGACACTTGGTGATGCTTGGAAATAACACATACATCACACTGAAATTCACTAAGGTCTAGGGACTGAAACAAGGAAGGAAACATGGTTTTTGGAAGAGGAAACGGAGGGTGGCCAAGCCTGTAATGTTGCAGCCAAACATGTGCAGTGGGATCAGATGTAAATTGAGAGAATCTAGCAGCCTTAAAAGATCAATTTCTACCTGAAGGATAGCCCCCCTTTTTCTCCAAAAAATATAGCCCATGTTGTTCCCTAGTTGCACCAATCATCTTCCTGGTCTTCAAGACCTGAAATTCATACACATTAGGAGAGAAATTGGCATGGCAGTTTAGATCATTAGTAAGCCGATGGATAGACACAAGATTGGTGGATAGGTTTGGCACATGTAGGACCTTTTGAAGGGTAATATTTGGGCTGAGGATAACTGTTCCTTGACCTTTAATGGAAATTGAAGTTCCATTAGCAATGGTAATCTATTTAGAGGTTACAATAGGCTCATAAGTGTCAAAAACTAATGGATTAGGGGTATTATGGTCAGTGGCTCCTGAATCTAGGATCCAAATGTCATTCTTATCAGTTTTAGAAGTATTAAGAGAGACCGAATGTAAACAATTACCTTGCTGGGTGAAAACACAGTTTCCATTGTTGATGGTCTTAAGGAAAGCCTTAAGTTTGTTAATTTCCTCACTATCAAGTCGAGCAAGATTAGTACTGGGGACTGATTCTGCCTTACTAGCTGTCCCTCCTTCCTCTTGCTCCTTGGCTGATATGTAGGCCTACTTTTGTGCTGCCATATTTTTAAAACCTCCCATCTTCTTTAACACAACCTCCTTGCCATGAAGTTTGAAGCAATGATCCCGGGTATGCCTAGGGTTGTTGCAAAAACTACACTAAAGCCCTTCACGATTTTTGGCCTCTGTTTTTCCCATTCTGAACCGTGCCCCATCCTTTTTTGTAGTGACCATGGCTGATCCTTTTGTTCCAATGTCACTAAGCATGACTCCCCTTTGGTTTTCTTCACTCCTCACCATAGCAAAAACTTCATTCAAGGAGGGTACCTTCTCCCTACCAAAAATCTGAATCCTCACTCGATCAAACTTAGCATTCAATCTAACTAGAAATTCCACAATCTTATCTCTTTCAATAATTCGGTTAAGAGTGGCAGCATCAGTTTTTCATACCATCTTAATCTCTTGATATTGATCTAGCTCCAACCAAAACCCATTCATCTTGTTAAAATACTCGGTAACAGTTAGAGATGCTTGTCGAGTACTATTAATCTTTGTTTTGATATCAAAGATTACCGAAACATCCTGTATCTTGGAATATGTTTGCCTCATGGTGTCCCAAATAGCCTTAGCAGAATCTAAAAACATATAGTTTTTACTGACCTCAGGTTGCATGGCATTTCATAGCCATGACATGATAAGGGAGTCCTCGATATCCCATGCCTAACAAACTGGATCAGTAGTCTTCGGAGGTAAAGCAGTGAGGTGTCCTAGCTTCCCTCGTCCTTTGAGGAAGGTTCGAACAAGTTGTGCCCATTAGAGGTAATTTTTACCATCCAATCTATAGGAAACATGCATTCCAGGCAATTCTCTATTGCCGGATCCGAAGTCGGTACCAACACTTTCATTTGTATCGGTAATCAAATCCCGTTCTGACTCACCAGTGGTTAGGCAGGGATTAACCTCTGAGATTCCTGACATCCTTAGTAATGAAGGAACCAAGAGAAGGCAATAAAGGCCTAGGAGAGGAAACAAAGAACGAGAGAAAGAAGTGCAATGAAGGCACAGTCAGGATCTAAGTGCAGAAAGAAGGCTCTGATATCATGTTGAAAACTATAAAGAACAACAAGAACACGGCTTGGATGGGGAAATCTTGGAAGAAAACTGTACTTCCTTATCTTCTATTGAATACTCCATGAGGAATTTAAATAAACAAAGGTTCCTAAAATCTAGGAATTTAAAATACGAACAAAACTATTTAAAATACAAATACAACAACAGATTTAAGATATAATCAGTCTCCTAAATTTTAGAGGTAGATAAGATCCTATCTCCTCCTAGAATTTATGGAAGCTGGAGCTTTATCTTAATCATAAATTGGGGCATTATCTCGACCATGATATCATCGTATTTCAATAGGAACCAATAGATATTATATCATTTATCATATTTATATTCCTCTTTCTAAGAAACCCTTTGCTCTCTCTCATCTCTCTCCCCTTCCTTTGCCGTCGCTTGCCTGTTCCTCTTCTTCTCCAACAACCGCCTTTCGCCACCGCTTCGCCTCACGCCATTGCCCGGACCCTCTCGCCTCTCACCATTGCATCCTCTATCTCCGCCCTCTCAAGACGTTGCTGCACACTCCTCCTTTTGTTGCTATTGCCTCGCCTCTCATTGCTGCCCATCTTGCCACCGCCTCACCTCTCGCCATTGACCCTCTCATCGCCTCGCCTCTTGCCGTCTACCGCTGCTACATCCTTCATCTTTGTTGCCCTTGCACACCCCTCCCTCTGTTGTTGTATCCTCCCTCTTCGCTACCTTTCATTGCCAGAAAAGCGTTTTCGACTATTTTATGTAATTTGCGAAATGACCCCAACACGCTTTGCAAGCTACAGAAATGGCCTGAAAAACGTTTCGGGCCATTTTTTCTGTTTTCAACACGGGAAACGGTTCAGAAACGCTGAAATAGAAGAAGAAAGCTTTGACATGGAACTTACAGATCAATTGAGGAAGGAGAAGAATAAAGCTTTGACATGGAGAAAAGAGGAAAAGGCTTAGAAGGAGGAAGAAAGAAAAGAAAAAGAGAAGAAGGATGAACCAAATAGACAGCTGGAATTGGATGAAGAAACAGCGGCACAGTTGTAGTAGTTTCTTGGGAACAAGAAACCTCTTAAGGAGGGGGGATTGTCACGACCCCAAGAGTAAAGTAGTCATAGTATATTACATGTATTATAGTTGGTTGTACCTTGCTGTAGTGTAGCTCTTTCAGCTATATTGTAACTGAAAGGTTAGAACAGCCTATAAATATGCTAGAGTTGTTAGAGAATGATCAGTTGTTGAATGATATCTGACTACTTCCCTCTGAATTCTCCCTCCCTCTGTGATTTCTCTGAATTCTCCCTCCCTTTCTATTCTCTCTCCCCCAATTTCTTCCAAATTCCCTTACAAACCCTAGGTTAAACCTTGTGTTGTGACACCTAAACTCTAACCAAATCCGGGAGCCCCTTATAACTAAGCTATTTGAACCTAGCCCCTTGTTATGCTCTCAGAAAAGAGCAACAGGATATGGCCAACCATAGGCAGCTCTTGGGAAACAAGAGTTAGAAAACACATGTGAAGTGGTCCTTCTAGTTACCCAACACCAGAAATATCCACCAATCCTCCCCATCAAGGGGTTCTCCAAAGAACTAATCAATGTATTCCTATCACCCTCCATAGGCAAGTCCATAAGCTATTCAAAATCAAGGAATGAAAACCCTGTTGTAGTGCCAATAGCTCGCAAACTTGATTGCTAAAGGCCTGACCAGGATTTCCATTGAACAGCCCCTGGTACGACGAAGGGCCTCTCATGAGCTTACTTAGCTAGATCAATTGTGCTCAACAGTGTTTAGTTTTGAGTGAGCAAACTTAAATCAATATCATCTCAGTGTTGAATAATATTCTATAAAACTCGGTTAGGCATTTACTTAGAGGTTCATCTTTACTATTTTGGGAAGACTTTCTGTCTGGAATATGGCCCCAATAGATTTTCAACATACAATTCTCGCTCTGCCCTTTTCCCCCAGAGAAAAAGGGAAAACAGGTTATTCTCCAATGATTCCCTTAGTTGAGGATGCCAAGTGTGCATGAGGTAGTTATACTTGTTTCCTTTGGCATAGCAGAAGGTGGCTACTTTTGGACTTCATCTGCCGCCTGCCTGCTATAATTGGAGGCTCAAGCTTGTACCATTGCCCTAATGTGACTGCTGATATAGGGACTCCCACTAGCTTGTTATACCTGTGCTTCTTATGTCCTGCTTTCCTTTCCTCTTATTGTTTTCATTGTCTGATGATTTACATTGCATTTGAGATTGATGACTTAAGCTATAAGACTTTTCATTTAGTACTGAATACTGATCAACATTTGTTTATTCCTTTACCAGATGTGAATTTCTTATGCAGCGACAGCAACAAACCCATGATATACAACCAAAGCGGTTCCTAGATATTGTAAGACGCCTAGACGAGGGTCTATTAAAACATGCTACCACAAAGGTTTCCTACAGTTCTTTCATTCCCTTTATGAAATTCTTATTCTGAAGTGTTTATTTTTTAGCATTTATCTGTTGTTGCCTTTATTACTTTTGACCCTATCATGTTTTGTTTATGACATGAGTTTTCTTGTTTGCTAGGAGGAGTATATGAACTTGGAGACTCTTGAGAATCGTTTACATGTGTTGATTAAGCGTTTAACAATGATTAATCACAACCAACAATATCCACATCTTGTTAGTTCTTCATCTCCTATTGGTACAATGATACCAACGCCAGGCATGCACCATAGTGGGAATGCAAGCGTGATGGTTACGTCATCTGTGGATACTTCTAGCATTGTTGCTAGTGGTAATAGGATGCCACCTGTGGCTGCCAATACTGGAAGCTTGCTACCTACTAGTAATGTGCCTTCTGTTGGGATGCACAGTGGTTTTTTCAGTTCATCTGATGGTACTTGTATTTTTATCTCAATATGTCATCTAGTCATAGTTATTAATTGCTTTATCAACATGATATAATAGATCCACCTTTTCAGGGCCTATGTCAAATGGATACCATCCATCATCTGCCAATTTTTCCATAAGTTCCATTGGGAACAATATGGCGTCTTCAACTGCTTTACAGGAAATGACAAGCCAAATGATTCCTACTCCAGGATTTAATAGAAACAATAATCAGAATTTGGAATCTTCTGATAACCAGTCCTCAAATGCTTTGTCAACTCTTGAGTCCACAATGGTGTCACAGCCCTTGCCACAAAAGCAGCATCTTGATGGTTCAAACAGCAAGATACTGCACAACCTTGGAAGCCATATAGGTGGTGGAATAAGGTCTGGTTTGCAACAGAAATCTTTTGGATTTTCAAATGGGGCTTTGAATGGTGGTTTGGGTATGGTGCGCAATTTGCAGTTGATCAATGGTCATGGAGCTTCTGAGGGTTACCTGACAGCTTCAGTGTATGGCAATTCACCCAAATCTCTACAACACCATCATGATCAACATCAGTGGTCAACTGTGCAGGGTACTCTCTCTGTCTCATTTTTATACATCTTGTGAGGCCTGACTTTTGTCCTTAAAGAAGCATGTGGAAAGTGATTACTTCAAGTTTTATTTTTTCATATAAAGCTGCATTTTCATTACTCATAATTCATTTGCAGGTGATGGATATGGGATGAACACCATTGATTCATCTGGTTCTGGGAGTGTCTATGGTCCTGTAGCGTCCTCTGGTTCAGCAATGCACAATCGGAATATTAATACATCAAATTTGCATTCTATTTCAAGAACTAACTCTCTGATAAATAATCAGTCAAATTTGCACATTAGCCAACAGGCCGCACATATAAAGTCTCAATCAATTGATAAATCTGAAAAGATGAATTGCCATCCTTCAAACACATTGAAGGAGAATCTCTTACAGTCTCATAATCATCTACAATTTCAGCAACAACCTCATCAAGTACTGCAAGAGAAATTTGTTCAAAATCAATGCCATCAGAAGCAGCAATTCCAGCAGCAGCACATATTGTTAACAAATGATTCTTTTGGTCATTCTCAACTGACTTCTGAAAGCACTCATCTAAAGCCTGAGAATGGAATGGAAATCTGCAATGAGGCCATGCAATCAGAAGTTCAAGGACAACTCCAGGCCGAGTTGCGGAACCAGTTCCAGCAAAGTTCTGCTGATGATCATTCTGGAAGCACTCCATTGCTTTCCCTTGAATCCCTTCCATCTGTATCAGAAAATATATGCTCATCACTGACTCAAACTTCGCGACAGATGCAAGAATTATTGCATTCTCAGCCGCTAGTTGTTGACTCAAAAAATGATTTTGGCAGCCTGTCTGGTGGACTACAATCAAAGGAACTGCAGCCTGGTCAGTTTCATCATAAGTTACAAGACAACTCTCAAATACCAGGTAACTTGTTACATGAGCAGAATATTCAAGAGGACTTCCATCAGAGAATAAATGGACAAGATGAAGCTCAGCGCAATAATTTATCATCTGAAGGATCTATTTGTCAAATTGTTGGCACAAAAACTGTACAGGCTGCAAACTGGTCGGGTGCTGCTTGTAAGTCTAGTAATCCAAACCGTGAACGGCAGTTCAAGAATCAACAAAGGTGGCTATTGTTTCTGCGGCATGCTCGGCGGTGTATGGCCCCAGAAGGGAAATGCCAGGAAGCTAACTGTATAACTGCTCAGAAACTTTGGAAGCATATGGACCACTGTAATATATCTCTGTGTCCATATCCTCGTTGCCACCATACTAGGATATTACTTAATCATCACAAGCATTGCAGGGATCTGGGTTGCCCTGTTTGTGTTCCTGTCAAGAATTATATAGAGACACAGTTGAGGGCACGTGCTCGTACTGATTCTACTTCTAGCTTCCAATGTTCTGTAAATGGATTGTGCAAGTCATATGATAGTGGAGATGCTGCAGTTAGATTAAATTCAAAGACAAGTTCACTAGCTGTTGAAAATTCAGAAGATTTACGGCCTTCTCTGAAACGCATAAAGGCTGAGCAGCCCTGCCAACATCTTATTCCTCAGAGTGAAACATCTGCCTTTTCAATTCCTACCAGTGGCGAATCTCACAAACTCCCTGTTGCACATTGTCAAGAATACCAACATGGTGACACTTCTGTATCAATGAAAGCTGAAGCTATAGAGGTAAAGATGGAAATCCTCTCGAGTTCTGGTCAAGAACATCCTGATGTAGTCGAATTGAAGGAGGATGATAAGGATGAGACCGGCAGCCAAAAACCTGTTAGTGAACCCATTGTATCAGATGATCCTTCTGGCTTTGCTCAGGGTCAGTACATTAAAAGTGAGAGAGACCAATCTAAACAGGAAAATCTGACACTTACAGCTGAAACTGCAACTGTAGCCAAATCTGGGAAGCCAAAAATAAAAGGAGTATCATTGACTGAATTGTTTACCCCTGAGCAAGTCAGGGAACATATTAAAGGTCTCAAGCAGTGGATTGGCCAGGTCAGTATGTGGAACTGCTTATACTATATTTCTTTAAAGCCATTAGTTAGATTTCTTGTTCTGGATTAGTCTTGGGGTGCATCTGCGGCCATAGGGCATACAATTTGCACGGATGCCATCTTGTAGATGTTTGGTAAAAGTTTCAAGTATGGCTTGCTTTGCCAGAGTAATATAAGTGGGTTCACCTTGGATGTTGCAAAATACTTTGTTAGAAGGAAGTTATATTCCCAAGCATCACATTTTCATTGGCATTTTATTTAGTATAACCTAGTGCATTGCATAGTTTCTGGGCTGAACATGCAGGGCCTTTATTTTTTTTTTAATTTTTGGATATGTAATGTATAAATTGTATTAACAATTATCAAATAGAGTTGGAACAAGACAAGTGGTGACCTCATAAAGATATGCCCTAAGAATTTTCATACTTGATATGAAATCTGAAAATACCTAGGTTGGTCTTAGGCCTCCCTAAAAACCTAGTAGTAGATAAATGAAATCTTACTTGTTGGCTACAAAGTTTGCTTAATAATCTAGAAAAATATTCTAATTCACCATCTCTATTCAACCCACTAGCAAAAAGGAATTAAATAACAAGCTTTCCCCATCCTCTTGCCAATCTGAGAAGCAGAGAGTATGGGCACCCGAAGAGTTGTCCTCAGCTGGCAGGAACAAACATATGGTTTATTGGTTGAGGGTAACTCCTTACACAGATCTACTATTAAGATTTTGCTATTTTAATTTATTGAATAAGCCTTAAACAAGGGGTCATCCTTTGCCATCGAGCAAGCACACAGAGGGTTATCTTAGTGGACTTTGCATGAGTTGCAACTTTTTTGCTGAAAAAGTAGGCAATCAGAGAGGAAACGCTATGACTATCAGGACTTAGAAAATACATGTGGAGGCTCATATATTCACTTATACGTATCCTTCAAATTCTTATACACATGCAGATTGCAGAGATACATGTTTATTTATATTCATGTGTGAATTTTCTTTTGGACATTCTGATCTGTGATCCATTTTCCATCTGTTAGATTAGAATTAGTCAAGATAAAATTGGATGAGGGGGGCTGGATTTCCTGTGCATTGTTACTGAGTTTTTGGATCAATGCAAATGCCAGAGATATTATATAAATGAACTTTGGAAGATGGTTATCTTCCTCTTGACTGTATGTTTCTGTCTTTTTCTTCATTCTTTGTTTTCCTGTGCTTGATGATGATGATGTTTTTATTGTACCTTTTTCCTTTTGACAGAGTAAAGCAAAGGCAGAAAAGAATCAAGCAATGGAGCATTCAATGAGTGAGAACTCATGCCAGTTGTGTGCAGTTGAGAAGCTCAGTTTTGAGCCACCACCTATATATTGTACACCGTGTGGTGCTCGCATCAAAAGAAATGCAATGTACCATGCAGTAGGAGCTGGTGATACCCGGCATTACTTCTGCATTCCATGCTACAATGAAGCCCGTGGAGACACTGTCCTGGTTGATGGAACTGCTATTCCGAAGGCAAAGCTGGACAAGAAGAAAAATGATGAGGAGACTGAGGAATGGGTATATCTCCTTTCTTTTCTTTCTTTTTTGGTGTTCTGTTGTTTTTTCTTTTTAAATCTTCCTATATTTTGCTGTCCTTGTGAAGGCTTTGATTTATTTAACCTTAGGTGTGCTTTATGCAGTGGGTTCAATGTGACAAGTGTGAGGCATGGCAACATCAAATCTGTGCATTGTTCAATGGTCGAAGGAATGATGGTGGGCAAGCTGAATATACTTGTCCGAACTGCTATATTGCTGAAATTGAAAGAGGAGAACGTAAACCCTTACCTCAGAGTGCTGTTCTTGGAGCAAAAGATTTGCCTAGAACTATCCTAAGTGACCAGATAGAGCAACGACTGTTCAGGCGGTTGAAACAGGAAAGACTAGAGAGGGCAAGGATTCAAGGGAAGAGTTACGATGAGGTGATTCTTTGGACTCGTCATGTAATGTTTTATTAGATGGTGATTATTTTTTGTAGTTGTACCTGTCATAAAACTGAATTTTCTTTGCAATAGGAGGTGCAAATAATGCATTGAAATTTCTAAAACTTCATTAGAGACTCAAGAAATTCAATGAGGTTAAATGGAGTACTTTCAAACAATTGAAGGTTTCATATTTTTAATTTTCTCGTTTAAATTGGATCAATTTTTTCACCTTTTTCACCTTGGATTTTTTGGTATACATGGCTTGGAATTTCAAATCTCAGCAGCCTGATTTTTTTTATTGGAAATAGACTCTGTTTTCTGGAAAATTTTTCCACAAAATGAAAACTACATAATGTGTTCAAATGTTAAAGATTATCAAATAGAAAATCAAGAACTCTCTTTTCCAGTTCGTAAAATTTGCACTGACTAGTAGAAATCATCTTTAGGATGTATTTTACCCTTCTTTTCACAAAGAAATTGGGTATTTTCTCATTAATTTTCAAATAGAAAACATGAGTTTCTAGCTGAATCAAAATCAATATTAATTATACTTATATTAATACCAATACAACAAGTAAAATATAATTGTTAAAATTGAATAATAATAAATAACAGTATAATGTCAGCATATCGACAATATCAGTATTGTAATTGTAAAAACATTAATAAATAGTTAAAAAAATTTAATAACAAAAATATTAGTATTATCAAATTTCTAAAGTTGGTAATACATAATATGAAACAATGTGGGACTTAAAATTAAGATAGTTTGGACATGTGAGAAGAAGACATAGAAACACACTTGTGAGGTTGGTGGATAAAATTGGGCAAAAGAGGGAGAGGAAAACCAAATAAAATTTGGTGGAAAACCATTAAACAATGACAGATATAATGGCTTTACAAATTATATAGCCACAGATAAATGGTTGGAGGTCTAGAATACGTATAGCTGACCTACCTATTGGGGTTAGGGTTTATGATTGTTGTTGTAGAAATAGTTAAAATTCATAATTGATATTATTAATGATTATCATTAATGTTATAATCTTAGCAATATCATTAATATTGTATTTGTAATATTAATATTATTATATTAGCATTTAGCAATATCATGAATATTGTATTGATAGTATTATTTATAACAATAATACTATAATTGTTAAATATTTTATTACTTAATTAGATTATTGATAACATATTGCATTATATAACAATTGAGCATATATTTTCTATAACTATTTCGAAACATGTTTCAGTTTTCAAGATAAGAAAATAGTTTTTTATATTTAACAATTGAACATGTTTCTGAAATTTTCTATGGAGAAGGGAAACTAGAGATGAAGTGAAAAACTGGAGATGGGAAACTAGAAAGTGTTTATATACTCAAAAAAGCCCATACACTCATTCTTTTGGAATTAGTTATTACCCTGCATTTGTTCTTCTGCTTGAACTGTGTTAATCTGTGTCCTTTGTCACATTTGTGATACGACAAGTCTGTTCTGACATGTTTTGACTTTCCCCTTTTAGAAGACTAGTTTAGGTGACTACCTTAGAATAATGCTTGTAAATACTCAGGTTGGTAAATTCTCCCTTCTATTCTTTTCCCTATATAATTTAATACAGTAGAAGACCAGTCTAGGTGGTAATAATAGATATTTATTTTTAGTTCTTCTTTTATCCTTTCCCTTTTTGTTTTATCTCTAATGTTTATGGTGGCTGATCCTGTACTGATTCGAGTTGCTACATATCAGATGCAATTTAATATCTTGGGGTTTTTGTTTGATTTGCTTCAAGTGTCCAGCTGAGAATACAGATCCATTGCAAGGGTTCTGATCTATTTTTACCATTGACAATGCCAGGTTCCAGGTGCAGAAGCACTTGTAGTTAGAGTTGTATCATCAGTTGATAAAAAGTTGGAAGTTAAGCAACGATTTCTTGAGATTTTTCAAGAAAAGAATTATCCAACTGAATTCCCTTATAAATCCAAGGTATGCTGGAATATGAATATATGGAAAAATTTTAACGTTCTTGTTCTTTTGATATACAAGTACGGTGTACCTTTCTCTTTATTTTCTAAAGCAATGTGCTCTCACTGGTTACAATCTCATCATGCCGTCTGTAGGAATGTTTTATTAATAAGGAAGTCTTTCTTTGTCCAGGTGATATTGTTATTTCAGAAAATTGAAGGTGTAGAAGTATGCCTGTTTGGCATGTATGTTCAAGAATTTGGATCAGAGTGTCAGCAGCCAAATCATAGACGTGTTTATCTCTCATATCTGGATTCTGTTAAGTATTTCAGGCCCGAGATTAAAACAGTGACTGGAGAGGCACTCCGCACATTTGTTTACCATGAAATTCTGGTGATTTCCAACTTTTCTCAACTTTCCTCTTTTTTTCCCCTCTGATTTTTATATTTTGTTTTTGTGCTGGTACATTTTTCAATTATCATCACTATCCTTATTGTTATTGACCTCTTGATTGTATATCTGATTCTTTTTGCCCAGATAGGATACCTGGAATATTGCAAGAAGCGTGGTTTCACAAGTTGCTATATCTGGGCTTGCCCTCCACTGAAGGGTGAAGATTATATATTATATTGCCATCCAGAAATTCAGAAAACCCCAAAATCTGATAAACTTAGAGAATGGTGAGCCAATAACCAGCAAACCTGATTATGCCAGGATTATGGATGCAAATATATTATCCTTTTTGATACTATCTGCTTTTACATGAGTAAAGTTTGATTTGAACTCAGGTACTTATCCATGTTAAGAAAGGCTGCAAAGGAGAACATTGTGGTAGATCTCACTAATTTATATGACCATTTCTTTGTATCAACTGGGGAATGTAAGGCTAAGGTAACTGCAGCTCGGTTACCTTATTTTGATGGGGATTACTGGCCTGGTGCTGCAGAAGATATGATATACCAGCTTCGTCAAGAAGAAGATGGCAGAAAACAACATAAGAAAGGGACAAACAAGAAAACAATAACAAAAAGGGCTCTAAAAGCATCTGGTCAATCTGATTTTTCTGGAAACCCGCCAAAAGATTTGCTGCTGATGCACAAAGTAAGTCTAATATCCCATGTCTCTTAGTTTAGTCATTCCCCTTGCTACATTCCTTTGGATTTTCTTGATCTGTGTTCATCTGTAGATAATTCTATTGTTATTTTTGTTGTTTATCTGATTCTCCTGTTCATTACTTGTGAATGCCAATGTGCGATACTGGTGTCAGGATTCTTGTAACACTATCATACTTAAAAAAGATTGTAGTTTGTGATGTTTACTTACTGCAATTATGATTTATGCTTCTACATGGGCCATGAATTTAGCCAAGTGGGAAAACTATATTCATATAGCCCACTCCAAATAATTGGGGCATGAGACTTTTGCATACTATGTTTTGTACTTTAAGGTTATTCGATAGTGATCTTCTTTTCCCCCCTTTTTTCTGGAGGGATTACTCTTCTTATCTTACAAGCTTAAGCCTTTTGTACAGCTTGGTGAAACAATTTGCCCAATGAAGGAAGACTTCATAATGGTTCACTTGCAGCATGCATGCACGCATTGCTGTATTTTAATGGTATCTGGAAATCGTTGGGTTTGCAACCAGTGCAAGAATTTTCAGCTTTGCCACAAGTAAGAGATCCAAATCAATGCTGTAACTTCTTTTTTATAGCACTGTCCATTATTTGTCCTGCTAAATATATAGGCACTTGTACACAAGTTATTTAATAGTTTCCTTATTGTGGGTTCCTTCATATGCCTGGCTGTTTTTTGCATTGTGATATTGGTATCTGGAAAATGATGAGTACTGAGAAAAAGAATTGAAGGCAACGTCTCAAAGTGGTTATGCCATAATCTTCGAAGCTTCCAAATTCCATTTCTCTTGATGAATACAGTGCACTTGATGTCAATTTCAGAAGAATAATGTATTTTTTTTTTATCAACTAGGAACAATAATAATAGTTATAAGTACTTTGAAGCAGTGCCCTGTCTATGTGTATCTAGGTAATTGGAGAACCTTCAAAGAGTTTGGAGGGGCATAGGGGATAGGCTTAAGTACCAGTTAGTGGATTGGAAAATGGAAGCCTATAATTCTTCAATCAGATTTCTTTGGAAAATGGCTATGGAAATTTTCCACGTAGAAATTTGGTGGGTAGTGTTTGTTGGTTGACTTAAGTTTTATCTCCTTGGCTTTGCAGTTTCTGATGGGGGATTTGGCTTGGTCTGTTTAATGATTTTTCAAAGCTTATCTAGTTTAAGGTGCCCCATCTAGTGAAATTAAGTTTTGGATTATTGTTTGATAAAACCCTAGTGTTTTATTGGGAAAAATGGAGGAAAACTGAAAGAGAAAAGGGTGCAGAAAAAGGGATTTGATGACTTCGAGGGGATTAATCTCCAAATCAACCAAAGGTTTGAGTTGTATCTGATTGATTAAGGAAAATAAGCCAGGTGCAGTACATATATAGCACTGCAAACAAGCTAAGCATACAGAAGCTTAGGCTTGTTTGTTTAGAATTTAGGCAGACTTGGGCCTGAGCTTGAGTTGAGCTCAAAAATGAGGCTTGAGCTTGTTTATTTAGATGATTGTTGACTTAGGGTTGGGCTCAACTCATTTATTTTAAACAAACTTTAAGCGAGCTTCATTCAATCCTCTTTATAAATTTAAATTTATACGTCATCATAAGCTTTATTTCAGGCTCAATTCTGTAGTACATATAAAATAAGTGTATTTCAGTATATATTTAAATATTAACTAATATAAATAATATAAAACACACATTATTTTGAAACACACTCCAAATAAGCCTATAAACACGCTTTATGAATGAGCCTACAGATTAGCCATGCTTGTTTACAAGCCCAAACGGCAAAGCAACTCAAACCTCAAGCTTTGCTCATTTACTAAACACACTAATGTACTAAATAAATGAGCTTGAAAGAGTCGAGTTTCAAGCCATTCACAAGAAACTTTGTTCACTTGTAGTAAATTACAAGAAGCTTTCCTAATATATTGTTTCCTTAATTAGGATTTGTATTCCTTAATTATTTAGGATTGCTAATCAAAAAGAGAGTCAACTTTGTTATACTAATCTAATCTGACCTAATCCCTAAATTTAAGGAATCATAATCAAAGAGAATCAACTAATTAAGATAACTAGTCTAATCTAATCTCTAAACTCAAGGAATTTTATAGTAATTGACTAGGATTTGTAATCTAAAATCAAAGTCAAAGAATATAATCAAATCCCTAAATTTTTGGAATCCTAACTTTCCAAGAAACGTCTCGTGGAGTTGGTAACCTTTCAATCCCAAGCAGCACTTCATATTCCTCAATTGGTAGTAGGGGAAAAAATCCTTGAAACAACTCTTGACCCTGCATCATTATCTTCACTTTTAGGACACTTGCTATCACATGCTAAACTTGTCCATTAGCAACCTTTACCTCAAATTTGTCACATCGCTCAATAGATTGGCGCTTGAAAAATCCCTCATTTTTCATAGTTTGAGGATTAGAATGACTAGCTGATGCATCAACAATGTATGCAATAGTGTTGAATTGGGAGCACTGGAATGCACTTCTCTAGACCAATTCCAGACACGACCATGCACAACTGAACTCGCAAACAAAAACACAAATAACAACAGAATTGAAATAAAGAAGAAATGCGCAAACCACACAAGAAGACACGACAATTTATCTTGGTTCAGATCGCCAATAAGCGATCCTACATCCAGTCTCTTCGATCCTGAGAGCAATCCACTAAGAAATGATGAAATCAGTACACAAGAATCCCACTCTCTCTCTCACGAGTACAACGCAATGAGATTACAAAGACTATCTTGATATCTAGGCTTTTCTCTCAACACAACACTCACAAAAATAGAATGATCAAGATTGATTCAAGCGACTGCCCCATGTCTTCTATTTATAGACATTTTGGGCGGATATTACAAGGAATATAAAAGACTGCACATTTCCTATTATGCTCCTCATACATAAGCTACTGTTATACATAACCTAACTTAACCAATTCTTCTGCTTGAATAAAACTGACTTCACTGATTTCTTCTAGGCTACACTCAATGCAAACATACAACAAATAGTTTCATTAATATCATCATTTTCAATACCTTCCTGATCTTAGTCAGCGATATCATCCTCCAGTTCATCTTTCACTGGCTCAGTCATCAAAAGCTTGCCTCCCCTGCAATGGTGCTTCATACTCCATTTTTCATCACAATGCCAGCATAAGCCCTTTGCTGACTGTTCTTTGAGTTCTTGAGTTAGCTGTTTGATAGGAGGATTTTGGCTTGGAATAATTGGAGTAGTTGACTCATTTACAACTTGCTTACTAGCACTCTTGTTAGCTCTTCCCATGTTGATTTTCTCCTGTTGCAACCCCACTGAAGAAATTGCAAGTCATAGTATGTGGTTAGCAAGTCTTAATAGTGAATGCCTGGATGAAGACCTTTAGTGAATGTTTCCAACTACTGCCTTTCAGTCCAATCTTTAGCTTGGTTTGATAGTTGCTCGAGCCAACTCTGGTACTCCAAGGCAGTAGAGGTCTAACGGATTTTGTTGAGCTCTTCATCAACATTCTCATATTCAGATGGTATAAAACGAACAAGGAGCCCTTCCTTAAATTGCTCCCATGTAGGAATTCCATGGCATGTTTCAAACCAATCATATCATTGAATAGTGTCTACATCTAATTGAAAATGAGAATGTTTCAACTTTAGAAGCTTCTGGTGTTTTATGGAAGTGAAAATTTATTTGCTCTAGAAATCCAACCTGTAGGATTTCCATCTTCCCAACTAGGAAATTCCACCCTCATGCTCAAATAGCCATGCTCATGCTCTTGGTAATCTCTTCCTGTAACTGTAGATTCCTCATTTTGTTTGCTAGAAGCAAAGTTCCATATATTGACTTCCCGGAGTACTCTCAAGTAGACTATTTGAATTCATTGAGAGATTCCTGCAGTTTACAGATTTGTCTGAAGCTATTGGCTAAGATTGAAGATCTGTGATTCCTCAATTATGTTTTTGTTTTTGGGTAAGGGCATCCAACAAATCTGGTTTTTGAAAAGGAAAATGCTATTGGTACATCATTGTGTACACCTTGGGTTACACAATGATGCTAAAATGTCTAAAATGCTCTCACCCAAGGCGGTGAGGTGAGGCGGTGAGGTGCATAACTAAAATATCCCTCACTCAAAGCGATGAGGCGAGGCGTTGATGCGCGGGGGGTATTTTGGTCATTTGTGATGCAATGCGTAGCCCAAGGTGTACACAATGATGTACTTATAGCATGGCCATTTTGAAAAAGAAAATACGGTGGTGGTGCCCTTAGTCAATTAGGATTTGTATTCTTTAATTAACTAGGATCTCTAATCAAAAAGAGAATCCTAATTAGGATAACTAATCTAATCTGATCTCTAGAATTAAGGAATTTTATCATAATTGTTGAGAGTAAAATATTAAAGATAAAATTAGTCTCTATCTAATAACTTAAGCTTTTAAATAAAATAGTGGTTAACAATTCAAAATAGTATTAAAACAAGCAAAGATCTCAAGTTCAAACCTTACCACTAATCCAATTGTTAAATTGTTGCACTTGCTTGGATTAGTTATGCAAGGAAGGTTGGCCAATGGCTACACACATGAGAGGGTGTGTTGAGAGTAAAATATAAAATATAAAAGTTAGCCTCTATTTAACAACTTAAGCTTTTAGATGAGATGGTTTTTAACAATTCAATAGACCTTATAATCTATCATCCTTATTTTTGGTCACATTCTATCTGATTAAACATATGCATTTATTGGATTCTTTGGAGTTTCTATGGGATCATCAATCAATGGTTCTTAAGTCTATATGCATTATTTGGATTTGATTTTGCAGTGGTTCTAGTTACAAATGCATTTGATGTTGTGGTCTATGATTATAGGTGTTACGAAGCTGAACAAAAACGTGAAGAGAGAGAAAGACACCCCATCAATCAGAGGGAAAAGCATATGCTTTATCCAGTGAGCTTTTTCTTTTTTTTTTTCCCCCATTTTTTGTATTTTTATTTCTTTTTATAACTCATTGATCATTCTTAGGCTTGTCAATGGACTGAATCTGGACGGCATTTGGTCCAGATCCATTAGATCCAGATCCAATAACTAAGATCCAGTCCAGATCCATTTATAATTAAACCAGATCCCATGGATCTGGATATTATTGGATCTGGACCAGATCCATTTTTAAACTTTCCTTTGTATTTTTATAAGTAAACACATATATACATGCATGTATTTATTTTTACATGTGTATGAAAATACATATATTTATATGTACACAAACATATATACATGTATAAACATAAGTACACATATATATAATGCATATATGTATATACATAATTGCATGTATATATACATGTACACACATATATATTAATAATATCCAAATTGCATCACTATATATACATATATATATACACATCAAAATATACATATTAATATACATGCATATACATACGTATGCGTTCATATACATATACATGCATTATATGTGTATATACATATATATACTTGAATGCACGTGTATGTATAGTACATGAATATATGCTTATGCATACATATGTAAGCATGCACGTATATACATCGTATCCATAGATATACATGCATTATATGTGTATGTACATGTATATACTTGTATGAATATATATGTATGCACATGTGTATGTATAGTACATGTATAGACATATGTAAACATGTTATATATACATACATATATAAATATATGTGCATATCAATATGGACGTATATATATTATACGTATGCATTTATGTTTTTATATACATACGAATGTGAAATATATGTACATACATATGTATGTACATATGTCTATATATACCTATGCATGTGTATGTGTCTGTACATGTATTTGTATGTAGTACGTAAATTTAAGTGCATGTATGTATATATGTGCGTATAAATATTTCAACAAATATATGTGAGACAAAATCATTTTAAAAATGTGTAATTAAATATTAAATTAAAAAATGTAGAATTTTATTTTGTTGTAAATAGTTATGTAATGGATCTGGATTTGGTCCAGTTCCATCAGATCCATTTATATATGATGGATCTGGACTCAAATGGATATCTGGATCAGATCTAGATGGATTTGGATTGGATCTTAATGGATCTGGGCCAGATCTGGTCCTTTGACAGGCTTAATCACACTATCTTAATTGAGATTCTTAATCACACAGATCTACATGTTGAATGCTTAGTTTATCACTATGCTTAATTGAGATATATAAGCTCTGCAGGTTGAAATCAATGATGTTCCTGAAGATACCAAGGATAAAGATGAGATTCTTGAGAGTGAATTCTTTGATACAAGGCAGGCATTTCTAAGTCTTTGTCAGGGAAATCATTACCAGTATGATACCCTCCGACGAGCAAAACATTCCTCTATGATGGTCCTTTACCATCTTCACAATCCCACTGCTCCTGCATTTGTGACGACATGCATTGTGTGTCATCTTGACATTGAAGCTGGTCAAGGTTGGCGCTGTGAGATTTGCCCTGATTATGATGTATGCAATGCTTGTTATCAAAAGGATGGAGGAATTGATCATCCTCATAAGTTGACCA
The DNA here is from genome assembly GCA_036245055.1 of Diospyros kaki. NCBI lineage: Eukaryota > Viridiplantae > Streptophyta > Magnoliopsida > Ericales > Ebenaceae > Diospyros > Diospyros kaki. The sequence continues at coordinate 300,017 of BSEG01000003.1, forward strand.
ATCATCCATCCATGGCTGACCGAGACGCACAGAACAAAGAAGCTAGGCAACTACGAGTTTTACAGGTTATAGCCCTGTTCTTTTGTTGCTGAGATTCATTATAACTTCACTTATCCTGAGTTTGTTACTACATATTCATTTATTTACTTCTTTATGTTATTTTCTATGCTTTGCTGTTATTTGTGTTTCATTTATTTTTCTATTTTTTTCTTATTTTTGTTGGGAAATTCATGTCTTGCAAGTCATAACAGGGGTCCTTATAGGGATGTAAGTGGATCCCCTCCCCTATTAACCCCATTTAAAATTTAAACAAGTATAAAGAATTCATAACTGGAGGATGTAGGCATGAGGCTTATTTAAAAATTTATTAGAACATGTAAATGGGGTTAATTGGGGACCCATTTAGCCTGCATCCCTTGACCCCACTAAGAGTAGTTGCAAGGGATTCTAGTGAAGTTGCCAATTCTTCATCCCTATGCAGTTTGAGAAATTCTACCGTTACTTTGAACACCTAGACTGAAATGTCAGGCCCAGTCTTGTCACATAAGGTCCCAGCTAACCTCCAACTTCTGGGGGTGCGTGGGTTCACTGTCACCCACCTGAAGTGACTAAAACCTTCATTTGGGAATTAAACATCAGACTGCTGAAAGTCAGCACTAGACCATTGACTATTACCTTATTACTTTTAACCTGCTGAGAGTCTTCAATGCCTTGTTGATAGTTTACAGGCAGGCTCTTAGTTCCTTTCTGATTTCCTTTGAAATGTGGAATGTCTCCTAAGTCCCTTTGACAGTCTACTCTTGTACTCTCAGTATTGCCTACTTTCTTACAGGATATCAATCGTATGTCGTTGCCATCAACAGTTCATACCAATTTCTCTGGAATCTGTCAACAGTTTTACTTTCTCAGTCAACAGTTGAGAATGCAGCTCAGTTTCTGCCCAAGAGAATGCCAACTGTCTTCAGTTCATTAACACCTGTTGACAGTTGCCCTTTTCTCTTCTGCTGCCTGTTTCCTCTTCTCTTTTCTTTGTGGCTATTAGCTTATGCATTCAGTCTTGGGCACAGAGAACATCTACTATAAACCTGTTACCACATGAAACATGATCTGTTACCTCAAGAATCACACCCATCAATCCCCAGGGACTATCAGGGGAAGTCAATCCATATGCTGCAACGCTGTTACAGGCCATGTTCAAGCTCTCAGCAAGGCATCTCTTATCAATTCTCAACTTCAACATAGAACAATTCTAACCAAAATTTTTAACACAAAGGAAATAGAGATGCTTGCCTCATCCAGCACCCATAACTCCCTGAGGCTCCCCTGTGGATTTCCTTAATTTGCAGCAACCATCCCTAGCAACAGAAACTTTTCTCTCTTTGATGAACCTTTAAAATCCCACGAATCAAATTTCTTACTACCCAATAGAAACTCAGCTGTATATCTAACTCAGTTGCAATGATCTAAATTTACCTCTTGTGGCCGACCCCTCAAACCATAGCCAGCTGGAACCTTTTCACCTTAATTCCTCATTGTAAACTTTTTCTCCCAACTTGGCTAGTTATGGCAAGTGTAGGATTGACTGTTAACCACTCTTCCAACAGTTGGCCTTCTCAAGTTTCAGTAGACAACTTACCACACAATGGATCACTGCTGCATGGGGAACTCAGTTTCCAGCAACCAGCCCATATCCTCTATTTTCCTGTCTGCAGTGGTGTATATGGTTGGGACAAGTCCCTAACCAAGTATTCTTCACTTGATGTGGCTGTTGCCAGCACAAAAGAATTCTCGAAGGCTTATTATCATGCAACTAAGAATATGATATACACATGCATACATGTCTACATATGCTGAACTCCTCCTAACTTCAATTCTAGCGCTCCATCAACACCAGAGGAGGTGTATCAAGCTATATGCTATCCACTTCCATAACGAAAGCAAAAGATATGTAATACTGGGTTCCACACAGAATATGGTTGACATCTCACTGAAACTATTGACTACACAACCAAAAATATTGAGAGTCTACCCTTGCCTCCCTCATTGCTATCAACTATGCCTTCAACTGTTGACTGTCCATCTCACTCCCACAAATTGCAACTTCTGACCACTCCTTACTTATCCGTCGACCATTTTTGTGAAAGTTCCTCTAGCATCTCTCTCATGTAGTCGCTCTTGGCCTTAGTTCTAACTATGCCTCTCTTAACCTTAATGTCATAATGTCACAAATGACCAATTATAATTTAATTATACAATTTCTTAGACAGAGCAAAGCGGCAAGGTGTTTTGTGGGAAAGTAATAGCAGCTCAATGACTTATTTGTCTTTTAATTATTTATGAATATGAATCAGGTTCTGTTAGGTACTGGCAAGCAACTGTCAATTTTATTATAAGAAATGTTTCATTTTTTATCTGTAAACAAAATAAAGTTTTGACTAGTGGACCAGCGAGTTGCTTTACATGGGAGTCATAGTGTTTGGTGACTTAAGCCTTTTAAGGTTGGAGAAATTTTAAAAAATACTACATTTTCTAAAACAGATTAACAACATACTACACGTTTCAAACTATTTAACAAAGTACTACAAATCTTACGCTTGGGCAGTCCAACACTGGAAGTGGGGGCCAGTGCAAAAATTTGAACCAAACAAAACACGCTCTTGAAAAGAGTGAGTTAATGTGGAATAACTATGCCTCTCATATGAGTGAGTTCCACACTTTGCAAAGCAGCATTACGCTGCATTCAACTTGTGAAACTTGCTCCCATGAGGAGGGAATCTCAAAAGTTAAAGGTTGCAAGGCAGCCTTGCACAAGGTTGGCTCGTGAAACTTGCTCTTCACAAGAGTGAGTTTGTCCAATTAAAATTGCCATGCTGGCTTCTTTTCGAGCATGGACTACCATAGGGGAAGAAGTGTAGTTGTCTTGAGGCATCTTTCTTTGTTGATGCCTTCATGCATGTTTGCATATGTAGGCCTGAATTTTTTTCCACAACTGTTGAAACTGATTATTATCTCCCAACAAATTCTTCTTTGTTTGATTAATTTTTCTTTTTACCTTTTTTCATTTTTCTATACTGCTGGATTTCTTGCAACAATTGGGGTGGGGTACGAGTGTGGGGAGTCTCTGGAACTGTGTTGCATGGTTTGCTGATTTGTACATTGGGTATCCATCACAAGGTCATCTTAGTGTCATATGATCCTTTAAATAAGCTCGAGTTGGGCTGTAACTTCTTTATCTTGAATGTTAAGTTATGCTTTTTGGATCTTGGTGTTTTACTTTATAGATGTTTTAGGAATTTAAGTTTTCCTGTTTTACTTATTTTGCCTGATGGAGTTGTCTCAAATTTGTGACCTTTGACATAGCCTTTAGAACTTACTCTTTACTAGGGCTGTGAGGGATCAGGGTTGTCTAGACTTGGTATGATAATTTAACAGTCTACACAAATGTTGTGTGTTTCGTTTTGTTTAATTTTTGAGCTATCTAGTTGAACTCAAGCTTAGAAAATTAACCATGTCCAAAATGTTTTCCATCTTGGCTTGTATCAATAACAAGGCAGACTAGTACAAGATTACAAACTTCAAACAAGCCAAATACTGAGTAGCATGGTTGACAGGCCTAGTCTTTACTTGTGTTACCTAGAACCATATACTCTTCTATTTCCCTCCTTGCAAATTCATGATAATCAAATATGATAAATATCTATGTTTTCTTTATTACTGTTTTAAGATCTGAGTCTTTTTAACATGTGGAAACATTTCTTCACATTGGTCATGGACACCGAAGTAAAGGAGCTCTTTTGGTATTTATAAGTTTATGGACTATGGTAGCAACTTGTTCTGGGGGAGAGTGAAGAGGTTTATATTTGTGTTTACCTTTGAGCCTTAGTACGGTTTTTGTGACGATCAACTAAAAACAAAAAGGAAGAAGAAAAAGACACATAACTAAAAATAAGTAAATAAATAAATAATAATAAGGAGAAGAAGAAAACAGTATAATACAGAAACCTAATCTGTTGTCTGGAGGGCATCTACATATTGCAACACACCATGACCATGAAAAATATTTTGATGGTCTTAGATGGATAACGAGTGGATCTTTTGCTATGTTTTTTTTATCCTGTGATCAGTTCAATAGAAACATACATCTTTAACTCTCCTTAGTTTTCCGTGGACTAGATGTTCCTGTGAACCCATTTTCCATGCAGCTAGCTTACCGCTGTTTGAGTCTTGTTATTTGAGGTGTGTCAGAATGACTTCCTTCTCAAGGTCTAACATGATTTATTATTTGATGTTGCAGCTTAGGAAAATGCTTGACCTTCTGGTGCATGCATCTCAGTGTCGTTCTCCACATTGTCAATATCCAAATTGCCGCAAAGTAAAGGGTCTTTTCCGCCACGGTATACAATGCAAGACACGTGCTTCTGGAGGTTGTATTCTCTGTAAGAAGATGTGGTATCTTCTTCAACTTCATGCCCGAGCTTGCAAGGAATCTGAGTGCCATGTGCCACGGTGCAGGTCTGTATATTCACACCTTTTGCTCTCACAAACTTCAGTTTACTGAACAACCTAACACCCCACAACAACCCCCCCCCCCCTCCAAAAAAAAAAAAAAAAAAGAGGAAAAAAAAACCTGTGGAGGTGTATTCAATAGAATTGTGTCATAAATGCGATATATGTTGATATTCTTTCAGAGACTTGAAAGAACATTTGAGGAGGTTGCAACAGCAATCTGATTCCCGTCGAAGGGCAGCTGTGATGGAAATGATGAGGCAACGAGCTGCTGAGGTTGCTGGCAATGCTGGATGACCATACTGTCCATATAATTATAAATATTTTGCAGAACAAGCTTCCAGAGGGAGATAGTTTATATATTTTAACAACTCACTCTGTTAAAGGGAGTGGACTGAGATGTGAGATTATTGGTAATTTGAGAGAGAGTGAGAGATTGCAGCAGATTGGGCTGGTGGATAATTCTTTCATTACATCTTCCATTGACCAAGCTCTCACCCCGGAGGAAGACTGGTGAAATATGTTGCTCAGAGTTGGTTCATCTTTCATTCAACAGCTGCTAACTGTGCGTAGGAGTGGAAGGGCACTGATGCATCATGCATGTTTTCATCTGTGGCCGATTTGGTGATTCTTTGTTTTCAGTACGCTTCTTTATCCATCCGCATCGCATCTCATCGCATCCAGTGCCATAATTCCTGGCGAGTGTACCATATATAGTTGTTCGACGACCTCGACCTTTTTTTTTTAATCAATTATATTACCAAGGCATTTGGGAGGGAAGATAAGTTTTCAAGTCTTCTCTTTCTCCTATATTGTTCTTATTCCCTCCTTCAGTACTGTGTTTTTCTTTTTGTAGATTGTTTTCAGAAAAATAAAGTAGTGATTGTGAAAAAGCAGTCTCTGATTGTGCATGCGTGGCCCGTGCGTTGGTTATTAACTTCGAATAGTGGACTCCTGAAATTTGACAAAATGACATAATAACTCTTCTTCACATATTAGAAATGAAAAATGGCGTGGACCTCTTTTAAGATTATTATTATACTGATTTTGTATCACGTTCTCTCTTACTATAAGTAAACGTTCTTTTTTCCCCTCTGTTCTCCTTTCTTCTCAAAGCAAGTTCCCTCAAACCTTTAGACTTTAGTAGCAACTAATGGAGGAATGCACCCTGGGTTGGTACATTGAAGTGGTCAAATGAGCCTAGATTTGGGTTCTAGGCTCCTTTGGCTTAGAGGGACGGCCATTTTTAGAGAGACATCTTGAAAGACAATTTATAGAGAATATTTACACCAAATATATTCTTCTAATGTTTTTAAATTGTGATCATTTTGTATGTAGAATATATGCTATGAATTTATAAATGCTCTTCTACTCTCTTTATTTTATTTTTTGTTCTCTTAACTAATAGTACTCATCTACTCTAAAAATGCCGAATGTAATGAAATTGAGTATATAGTAAAACAAATCCCAGGTTAACGAAAACAATAATGTCAGATTCTAATATCATACATCATAAATGAAAACTATTTAAAAAAATGGGAGGAAATGCGTGTGGGTACGTGGCAGTGGGACGTCCGGTTGACCGTAAGCGGAACGCTAGCCAGCCGTGCCAAATGCCAATGATTTATCGAGTGAGCTGGAGGATTTTGTGGTGGTGTTTTTTGACTCTCCGCCACGGTGTAGCGTTTTCGTTCATTTTGGTGGTGGAAAGCTGCGGAGGCAGTGAAGGCCGGCGGGGGGCTGCTCTGCTCTGTTGTGAGGGAGTGATTTGTGAATATTATTAACTAACCTAGACAAGAATCAAGATGGCTACTACTCCTACAAGTGCCGCCGCCGCCGCGGCGCTCACCAGCACTACCTGCAAAACATGGCGACCAAAGCCCTCCTCCTCCGAATTTCAGTTTCGGAATCCTACAACCAGACCTAGTCCTGTCATTACTGTTTCCCGTGATCGTTCCGCCCTGTCCTTTATTACTAGGGCTGCTGTTCCTCCTCCTCCTCCGGATAATCAGGAGCAGGAAGAGGAGGAGGAGCGTGACGACGACGACGACGGCATTGCCAAAGGAAAGCAGCCGTCAGTATCTTCGTCGCCGATGATGACGATTAGACTGGACGACGTGAACCCTGTGGGACTGGGGCGGCGCTCAAGGCAAATATTCGATCAAGTGTGGCGTAAGTTCTCAGGATTGGGACAGATCTCGAGGACCACTCGCGCTGATGACGAGATGAGCCTTCTCATGAACGAGAGCGGTCCCATGTGTGAATTCGCTATTCCCGGGGCTCAGAACACCACTGTCCTCGTTGTAGGTGCTACCAGTCGTGTTGGTCGCATCGTCGTCCGCAAGCTCATGCTCAGGGGTTACAGCGTCAAGGTTTCACCTTCTCCTTCCCCTTTTTTTTCTCATTGAACCAACCGTTCCTATATCCACGGATGATCCACCTGCAAGAGGAGGATCCATTTTCTCTTGTTCAACATTACACTGATTGGATCGATTGTCCCATCTTCTGTACTAAACGAGGGTCATTCTCTACTTTTTACGTCTTCCCTGCCATTATCTTTGTTTTCTTCTCTGGTTTGAATTAGATCATACAAGTTCCTATTATTCGGACGCCTTCCTCTAGGAGTACGACTATCGAACCGTTAATCCAAGCCTTAATGTAGGGAACACGAAGCCTAATTCATCCGACACAACTCAATTCAAAACTTCAATAAAGGGGATCCCTGTCCCCAAGGCTTTGCAAGGGTCTAGCGAAGGTTGGTCCTTATCCGTACTTGGAAAGAGATTGTTTCCTTGACCTATGACTTTCCAGTTACCAAAAAAAAAAAAAAAAGGGAAAAGCAACTTATCTTTACTACTGAGATTCGTATTAAATTGAGAACTTCAATGATGTATTGTGACAAAACCATTTTATCCAACAATAATAATCCTTAATGATTACAACCCAATCTATCAAAAAGAGAAACCATAAAGTCACATTTCATATCAAGTTCGACCCCAAAGTTATGCTAATTGAACTATTATTTTATTTTATTTCTTTGCTAGATATGCTAATTCAATTACACTGTTGCTTGGGAATATTTTGAAATGCAATTTTTATTTTGTGTGCATATATGAAAATACAATATTTTGGATATGCTCTTTACATATTGAGTGCTTATCACTGAGATGTGAGCTCACCTCTCCACCTAACCATTTCAGTTGATCAAGTTGTCTAGGGTCAGACAGGGATGGAGGGAATGTTGATGGACTCATTAGGCTTATTTCATGTGCTTTGCTAGACATGAAATTATGAGACGTTGTGCCTTGATGATCTTGGTATTTATAAATTATTGTTGGTTCTTAATGATTGTGGTGATGGATGGATTTCAGGCTTCATGTTCCTAAAGTTCCAGATTGGGGTTCACAGTCAGTCATAGGGGGTCCGTGAGATCTTGAATTTGAAATTTTCTTTTCTGGTTTTTATCTTCATCAGCTTGTTCATCCTCTTTTGATTTTCTGAGATCCTTATCCGTTTGTTTATCATTTGATATTTGGTTCATCCTCATCTGATTTCTGGACACTTCTCACTTGATTTCTGGGTGTTACAGCTATGACCCCATACCTCACACTAATTGGATTATGGCTTCAGTCAATCCACACGGGAGACATGGTCTTTATTTTGTTATAAAGTTCTATGAGAAACCAGCATGGGCTTTTTAGTCAAAATGCACAAGAAATCAATTTTTTTTCTGTTATCAATTTGTTATTCAGGCTCTAGTTCGGAGGGCTGATCAACAAGTGGTAGACATGCTTCCAACCTCTGTGGAGGTAGTGATTGGTGATGTTGGTGACTCATCAAGTCTTAAGGCTGCTGTTGAAGGGTGCAATAAAATTATCTATTGTGCCACAGCCCGTTCCTCTATCACTGGAGATCTAAATAGAGTTGATCATCAGGGGGTTTACAACCTTACCAAAGCATTTCAGGTTTCTTACCTTCCTGAACTTCTCTTCTTGCAATCTTTTGGAGCTTTATCAAGGATGCATGTAAAGTCAGCTTCCTTTGGAAGAAAACAGGCTACATGTTTTCTGAATTTTCCGAACTGGTTGATACAGGATGGAGTTCATTTGGTGTTTCCTTAATGCTAGATGAATTTCTTTCCCCCTACCCCCACCCCTCAACTATGCTTGTCAAAAATATTAGTACCGAGAGAACTCATTCATTTATCAACTTTGGTGTTTGTGGGATGTCTTTGCGTCATTTGATCAATTTATATTAGATTGGTATTTATATTAATCTTCATATCTCCCCATTGTCTCCAAAACCCTTATTTTGATTTCTTGGGTGAATCTGAGGCCTAGCACATTTGCAGGACTACAATAACAAACTGGCACAGCTAAGAGCAGGAAAAAGCAGCAAAAGCAAGCTTTTACTTGCAAAGTTTAGGTCTCCAGATTCATTGAATGGGTGGCTGGTTCATCAAGGAACATACTTCCAGGATGTGGTTGCTGCCAAGTATGATGGAGGAATGAATGCTACTTTTGAATTCACTGAGGATGGACATGCAGTTTTCTCAGGTAAAGTCGTAGGCCCAGTTGAATTAAGCCACATTCAGTTTTGGCCATTTGATTTACAGAAGCCATTTACAGGCTGGGATCTGAACATTTAAGCTATTCTAATGACCTGATGGGATCATGATGAAGGAATAAAAATATGGTTAACGAGGAGGAGGCTGAAAACTTGAGTTTTTTAATTGATTTCTCCTTTTTAGTGTTTTATCTTCTCACTTTTTTAAGATTATTATGTTTTTCTCTACTATTAGAGCAGCCTATGAACACTAGAAGTAAATAAGGGCAGATCAATTCTCTTGGCCGTCCTCTCCTCCCTTGGTTATTCTCGTTCTTCACTTCCTTTTCCATCTTCCCATTTCTGCCTTGTCTTCAGTTTTTTCCGCGCCACTCCCCTTATGGATTAAGTTGAACATATGATATGGGAATAAGTTATGGTCCAGCAAAAGGGCAGACAAGGCCTAGATATGATGGAAACAGACCTGAGGTGAACAAATGTCAGCTGTGAACAACCTTGATTTTCTCAGGACCTGTGACCTAGCTCATGAGTTTTCCTGTTTTCTTTGTTGCTAAATTCTATTGCTTCTTCTTGACTATAGGATATGTTTTCACTAGAGGGGGGTTTGTGGAGCTATCAAAAAAGCTTTCACTTCCTTTGGGTTCCACGCTTGACAGGCATGTAATACCTAATTGCCATACCTATTGCCCCTTGTACTGGATTCCAAAAGTTTCCCTTTCAGCTTATACTTTTGCTCAAACAGCAACGTCTTATAGTTAATTCTCTGATTGAATTTCTTATCCTCAGATATGAAGGTATAATACTCTCTGTTGGTGGGAATGGGAGATCTTATGTCTTAATTCTTGAAGCTGGTCCTTCAGCAGATACAACTCAAAGCAAAATGTATTTTGCTCGGTTCAGCACAAAAGTTGGATTTTGCAGGGTAACCAATCTTTTTCAGTATGAAAATAACCAGTGATTCAATTGAACACCAATCAACTTCTATTTGCTTCTCCTCTGTACATTTTATAGGCATAAATCTTAAACAACCTTTCATTTTTGTTTTGGTAGGTGAGAATACCTTTTTCATCCTTTCGACCAGTAAAACCAGATGATCCTCCATTGGATCCATTTCTTGTGCACACTTTGACCATACGATTTGAGCCAAGAAGACAGGTCTTTCATCATTGCAGGATAATTTCCATTTCCTTTTACTTGTTTTTCAATGAATATCATGTTAGTGTGTGAGTTTTTGATCTGTGTAAATATTTCCAAAGATCTCTACCTTTCTCAGTTTTATTACCTGTTGCTTATTGGAAATTGATTTTTTTTATTTTTTTTACTTCAAAAAAAAAAAATTCTTACAAGCTGGCTGGCTTGTGATATTATCAGGAAGGTCTATAACTGGACTTATGACAGAAATCTTAAAATGGTTCATGCTGATTAATAATGATAATGTTTACTGGAAACTTAGATTTTATGCTGTAATATCATGGCAAAGTAATTTTAATCATACTTTAATGAGAGTACTTCATATGTATATGAGTTTTACTTATTTGCATCTTCATGGTTTGTTGGAGAAGTGACTCATGTAGAGTTACATTGATCTCTATGTTAACTCATCTGGTGAGCAAAGTGGAGCAGTATGGGTGTATTAGGTTTTACAATATTTTCATGGCTTTTAGAATTTAATCACACAATGAAGCTTGCTGCTTCCTTGAACATTGGCGTAATTGGTCCAACCATGTAAATCTTGTGTTATTTCATCTCCTTAGTTGCTGCTGTTGTATCTGTGTGTTCATTGATGTCTGCCAGAAATGGTTTATGTTAAGTGGTTACTAAGGAGTGGCAACCCATTTAAATCCAAGTTAACAAACAGAATTGAAATCTATGTACAACCTAGATACATTGACAAGGGAGAACATTTCATAAAGAGACTTATTAAGAGTAATTTGTCTAGCCTACCTCCACACTTTGTCCTTATTTTTATTCCATTTTCTTTGCTAGAAGCCAAAAAGGGGATATCCAATTATTCTCTTCCATCTCATGTAAAGATAGCCATTGGACATATGGGTAATTATTTATGACCACTGTAGTGTCTCATCACTTGTGTTTAGACTTTCTCCATAGCAGCAAAGCCAAACATGTCCGGGTATTTTAACTATCGGTTTTGTGCAGTGACTTTGAGCAAAGGATATCAATTTCATCTAAAGGCTGATGATATGGGAATTAGTGTAATGCACCGACCTTATTTTGTTGTTAATCAATCCCATTAATCTTGATCTCTAATACCACCTGTGGCGCACAAACCTTATTTTATCGTTAATCAATCTCATTAATCTCGAGCTTTGATACTACCTGTAGTGAAGCAACCTTAATTTATTATAAATCAATCTCATTAATCTCAAGCTCTAATACCACCTGTCAATGATTGTCCTTATTTTGCTTTGTTGTTTTGATTTCTTGGAATTGTAAAACTTTTAGCATCTAGTTCCAAGTACGGATATTTAGTTTATCATGGCAATCTAAATTAGCCTATCTTGACAACAAGAAACAATTATAATTTGAACAAAATGAAAGAACCTAGGTAGAAAGACCTTAGGTATAATCGGAGATGAACAAACAAACTGTTTCTCAACTTGTATTGAACTTTAGATGAGATATTTATGCATGAGCTGGCCTTGGTTTGCTCCTAGAATATAGGGATTTAAAATACAAATTTAAATATGGTACAACAAAAAAGATAGAAGTAGGATTTAAACTTAAACAATAATTCTATCATATTTTTATGGAACTACTTTATAACTTCTTATCCCTTCTTTATCGTCCCATCTTTCTTTTAATTTCAAAACTTTCAGATGCTTCTTATCGTCCTATTTCCTCTCGGTACAAGTATTCTTGTCTCTTCTTCCTTTAACACTCCCCCTCAAGCTGGTGAATAGATCTCTCTCATTTCCAACTTGCTTCTAATCATTTCAAAACCTTGTAGCCATTGCTTTGGTAAGAATATCAACTTCTTGTGAACCTGTAGGAATATAGGTAAGGTTGATCCCTTCGTCTTCAATTTCCTATTTAACAAAGTGTCGATCAATCCTCACATGTTTCATCCAGTCATGTTGTACCGGATTATTTACAATGCTTATTGTTGATTTGCTAGCACACTGTATAACCTTGTAGGGAGTAGTTATAAGTATCTTTACGTCTTCCATTAGTTTTTCCAGCCAAATGATTTCACACACACCTTGAGCTATAGCTCGATACTCTGGCTCAACACTACTTCGAGCTACCACACTTTGTTTTTTGCTTCCTCATGTAACAAGATTGCCCCATACCTTAGTACAATATCCTGACGTAGACTTGCTATCTTCAATAGATCTAGTCCAATCAACATCCATAAAACCCATTATTCCTCGGTCTTCAGTTTTCCTAAATAGCACCCTTCTCAGGTGTTCCTTTAAGATATCTTAGAATATGGTAAGTAGCATTGAGGTGTTTTCTAGTGGGTGAATGCATAAATTGGCTCACTACACTCATTGCATATGCTATATCAAGTCGTGTAAGGGATAAGTAAATCAATTTTCCTACTAACCGTTGGTATCTTTCTCTATCCACTGGACCCTCCGTTCCATTCTCTTTATTCTTCCAATTTGGTTCTAGCGGTGTGCTAGTTGGCTTACAACCAAGCTTTTGCCTATTTTCTTCAGTAAATCCAAAGCGTATTTTCTTTGAGAGATAAAAATCCCTTCCTTACTTCTTGCCACCTCCATTCATAGGAAATACCTTAGCTGTCCTAGGTCTTTTACTTCAAAAGCTTGTTGTAACTATCCTTTAAGCACCTCTATTTCTTGAATGTTATTGTTGAGTTGTATATAGAGATAGTTAGCATTATGTCATGATTATGTCATGGTATTTGTATATATATGTGTTCCATCTCTTATTGTTTGCAAGATAAGAGAAATTCCTTAAACTATCTCTCTCTCTCTCTCTCTCTTTGTTGGGTTTTGCATTGAGTAAACTATCTAGAAGGTTAGAAGAAATCAGGAAATCCCTCGGGTGATTGAAGCGCCAAATTAAACTAAGTTAGGGAGAGGCTAGCTTATGTGTTTATTATGAGGGGTATTTTAGTCCTTGTGTAGCCTAATATTAAACCTTGTACTTTCCACCCAAACTCTCTATAAATAGAAGGCATAGGTGGGCTGTCGCGGTGATGATCTTTCTTTGTCTCTGAATGCAAGTGATATTGCCATAAAAGAGAGGAAAGGCTTTGTGAGAAGGAGAGTTCTTTGTAATCTCTATGTGTGTAGTGTACTTGTGTGATAAAAGATAGGGATCTTGTACTATTTTCACTGGATTTCTAGTGGAATTGCTCTTAGACTTGTGGCTAGATGTAGGGTTGTTTTCGCAGCCTGAACCAGGATATATCGCGCACCTCTTGTGTTGGTTTGGTTGTATCGTTTTATTCTTTTCTTGTTCAATTTTGTTCTTGCATTTTAGTTTTTCATTTTATGTTGTTGGTTTGATTTCGAGTAAGGAGTGTGAGAGATTGGCATAAATAATCATTGTTTTGAGTTGTCTAAAGAGCTCCTAATCCTAACACACTCTAAATTCTCACATGGTATCAGAGCCACTAGTGAGAAAACCCTAAGCCGTCGCTGTGTATCTTTTTCCAGCGGTCTCCTCGGTGCCCCTATTAAGGCCGAACCTCCATTGTCCGGTCACCATTTTCTAGCACCACCGCCACCATAGTGTTCGTCGTCATCAAATTGGCTAACCATTGGAGACCCGTCGTCGTCATCGTCATGTGCTACCCATCAGACCTGCCAGATCTGAACCGTCAGTCGTCGCACCCACTTTCCGGCCACCAACTGTTTGTGCCACTGCCATTGTTGCATCGTCGTCCTTAGATCGGCCTAACCCCGGAGCCCCACCACCATCACCGTCGCCACGCGCTGCTATGCGCCACTTATCAGATCTCTATGTCGAGACATTTTTGCCCCGATCTCTCTTCGATGCTCCGATCGAGACACCGTCACCACCACTGGACTCGTCTCCCTAAGTCCATCCTGATCCCGGTGGTTTCATCGCCATCAACTGTCATCCATCATCATCGGCCGCCATTCACGACCACCGGCCGCTGCTCGTCACCGTCCATCTTCATCAGTGCTCCAGCAAGCCTCTGTCATTGCTTGCTGCTCCTTCCATCTCATTTCAAATCTAATTTGTAGCCCTCGCCATGTCTGACCTCAGTAACACCACCCCTACCTGTGGTGAGTTTGTTTCAACATTTGTTACCTCTCAACCCTTTACACCTTTCCAACATAGAGACCTCTGTTATCACCTCTGATAAGTTGATAGGGTCTGTCGATTTTTTTTTTGTCTTTCAAACATTTACTGTCGAAATAAAAACATAGTTGCAGTTTCTATACGTGCTTTCTGTAGTGATAATGCCCCTAAGTACTTTTCCTCTCAATTTACTGCTTTTATGACTACTAGTGGCATCTTACATCAATCTTCCTATCCTTACACACCTTAATAAAATGATGTTGTTGAGCGTAAAAATCACCATCTCATTGAAACTACGTGGACACTATTTTTACATGCCAATCTTTCCACTAAATTTTGGGGAGATGTTGTTATTGCATGATATTTGATAAATTGCATGCCATCTTTAGTGTTACAAAACATAATTCCTCATTCTCTTTTGTTCCCTATACAACCACTTTGTTCTGTTCCCCTTCGTGTATTTGGATGTATCTGTTGTGTGCATTCTTTTTCACCTGGACAGGATAAACTTGCTACCAAATCTCTCAAGTGTATCTCTCTTGGCTGCTTCCGGTTGCAGAAAGGCTATAAGTATTGCTCTCCTAAGTTGAGTCACTATCTTATGTTTGCTAATGTCACATTTTTTGAATAGTCTTTCTTCTTGGTTGCTCAACCTGCTTCCTTTTTCTTCTCTTCTGTTGCCCTCTTCGAGTCCATTTGTCTCCTCCTCTGTGGACCCCCCCATTATTGTCTTTAGGTCCACATTCCATGAATCCTCCATTCTTTACATATCATCGTCGTCCTTAGCCCGCTATCGGTGCCATCATTCCTCCAGAATAGGACTCTCCTAAGTCACTCTCTTTGTCATTGGTTCCTCCTGCCATGGATCTTGAGCCAGAGATAGCCTCCCTGTTGCTCTCCGTAAAGTTACAAAGTCTACTTGTAATCCACATCCTCTTTATAACTTTTTGTACTTTGATCATTTGCCACTTGTTTATAGTGCCTTTGTTTCGAGTCTTTCCTCTGTCTCTGTTCCTAAAACGACAAATGAAGCCTTGTTGAATCTTGGTCGGCGCCAAGCTATGTTCGATGAGATTAAAGCCTTACATTCAAATGGTACTTGGGATTTGGTGTGTTTACCACTAGGAAAGACTCCTATGGGTTGCCAAAAGTAGGCCTCAATGGACAGGTGGATCTTCTTAAGGCTTGTTTGGTTGCCAAAAGCTTTACACAGATATATGGGCTGGATTACAGTGATACCTTATCTCTTGTTGCTAAAATGGCCTTTGTTTGCCTATTTTTCTCTGTGGCTACTATTCATCATTGGCCACTCTATCAGTTGGATATTAAAATTGCATTTCTCCATAGTGATTTACAGGAGGAGGTTTATATGGAGCAATCACCTGATTTTATTGCTCAGGGGGAGTCCAATATAGTTTGCAAACTCAAGAAGTCTCTCTGTGGTCTAAAACAATCTCCACGAGCATGGTTCGACAGGTTTAACACTGTGATTCAAGCCTTTGGTCTCACTCGGAGTGAGGCTGATCATGATTCAATAGGTTCAGCACTATGATTCAGGCCTTTGTTTATATGGATGACATTGTTATTACAGGGAGTGACAGGTTGGCATATAGAAACTGAAGGAATATCTATATCAACACTTTTTGACCAAAGACCTAGGCAGACTCTAGTATTTCTTGGGTATTGAGGTTGCACAATCAAGATATGGTGTCTCAATTTCTCAGAGGAAGTAAGCCCTTAACATCTTGGAAGAAACCAGTATGGTGAACTGCAAACCAATTGACACTAAACTCTTGTCGGGACAAGGGGAGCCCTTTTCAAATCGTGGAAGGTATTGAAGATTGGTAGGCAAGTTGAATTATCTCACCGTCACTCGTCCTGACATTGCTTTTGTTGTGAGTATAGTTAATTAGTTTCTTAGTTCTCCATGTAATTCTCACTGGGATGTTGTTATCTGAATTTTGAGATACATCAAAAAAGCACCAGGGAAAGGGCTATTCTATGAGGATAAGGGACACACAGATTTTTGTTGTTATGCAAATGCAGATTGGGTAGGATCTCCTTCTGATTGTAGGTCAACATTTGGGTGTTGTGTTTTTGTGGGAGGAAATCTAGTTTCTTGGAAAAATAAGAAACAAAATGTAGTAGCTAAATCCAGTGCAGAGGTAGAGTATCGAGTTATGTCTAATACAACTTGTGAGCTCGTCTGACTTAAGCAACTCTTGCAGGAACTTAAGTTTTGTGAAGTGTATCCCCTAGACGCTTGTTTTTGATAATCAAGCTTCCTTGTACATTGCTTCCAAATCCAGTGTTCCATGAATAGAGCAAGCATATTGAAATCAACTGTCACTATATTAGAAAAAAGTTGGTTGAAGGTGTTATTGTTACAGAGTTTGTTAACTCTAATTATCAACTTGTAGATGTCTTCACCAAGTCTCTAAAGGATCATTGGGTAGAATATATTTGTAACAAACTTGGTGCATATGATATCTATGCTCCAACTTGAGGGAGAGTGTTGAGTTGTATATAGAAATAGTTAGCATTATGTCATGGCTTACGTCATGATCATGTCATGGTATTTGTATATATATGTGTTCTATCTCTTAATTTATAAGATAAGAGAAATTCCTTAAACTATCTCTCTCTAAATTCTCACAGTTATCACTAGTAATAATAATATCATCCACATACATAATTATGATAATTTTTCTACCATCTGTTGCATGTTTAATGAACAATGTATAGTCAGTCTGCCCCTGACTTTATCCTAGTTAGTTTAAAGTTGTATTGAATCGTTTGAACCAAGCCCTAGAGGATTGTTTAATACAATGATTTCTTTAGCCTACAAACCTTTCCTTTTCTGTCTTCAATCTTAAAGCCTAGAGGGATTCTCATGTAGATTTCTTCTTCTATATCACCATTGAGAAATGTATTTTTAATATCGAGTTGGTGTAACTTCCAATCCAAATTAACTGCAAGAGATAGCAAGACACGTATCGAATTTAGTTTTGCAACTAGAGCAAAAGTCTCCTCATAATCTAATCCTTGGGTTTGGGTGAATCCTTGCGCTATCAATCTAGTCTTGTACCTATCAAGACTCCCATCAGATCTATATTTAACAGTAAATACCCATTTACTACCTACCACCTAAGGGTGGAGCTACGTACAGCCAAGGATGGGCACCCACCCTGGATTTTTAAAAAAATGCTACTATATATAATAGTTTAATAATTTTTTTAATTTTTTTTTTGTTTTTTTTAATACCCACCAACCCACCTTACCCACCCAACCTTCATATTCTCTCTTTCTCTCTCTCTCACACACACACACGCACACACCTACTCGGACAATCGGACGCCCTCATTGCCGCTGGGCACCAGCGTCTCCTCCACCTCACCTACTCTCTCTATCTCTCTCTCCACCACATCTCCTCCACCTCGCCCACCCATGTTGCACTGAAGCAAGAACCCACCTAGCCTCCTGCCCAAAAATTGGCGTCTCATCTTCAATCCGATCGTATTTTCATCGTCAAAGTGGCTCTGATCTACAAGGAGGTAAGTCTTTTAGTTTTATTAGTAATTATTTTCATCACAGATCCATGATATATATGTATATATGCGCATATTGGGTTTGACTGGAAGTTTAAGCTTAGATCTACAAAGATTCGGCCGTTAGATTTTGATAGTTTTTGGGTATGTTGGTCGATGGGGATAAGGGTGTCGGGTGGTTGCCTCTAATCGTCGAAAACCATTGGCCATGGTGGCCGATGGTGACTGTCAGTGCTTTTACGCGCGTGTTGGTTTTGACCAGAAGTTTTAGCTTAGATCTACGAAAATTCAGTCGTTGGATTTTGCTTGCTTTTGGGTATGTTGGTCTATGGGGATAAGGGTGTCGGGTGGTTGCCTCTAATCGCTGGAAACCACTGGCCACGGTGGCTGGTGGCGACTAACAGTGCTTTTACGCGTGTTGGGTTTGGCCGGAAGTTTAGGCTTAGATCTACGAAGATTCGATCATTAGATTTTGCTAGTTTTTGGGTATGTTGGTTGATGGGGATAAAGGTGTCTGGTGGTTGTCTCTGATCGCCGAAAACCACCGGCCACTATGGCCGGTGGCGACTGCTAGCGTGTTTACGCTCGTTGTGTTTGGCAAGAAGTTTAAGCTTAGATCTATGAAATTTGGCTGTTAGATTTTGTTGGTTTTTGGGTTTGTTAGTCGATGGGGATAAGGGTGTCGGGTGGTTACCTCTGATCACTGGAAACCACCGACCATGGTGGCCGATGGAGACTAACAGTGCTTTTACGAGTGTTGGGTTTGGCCAGAAGTTTAGGCTTAGATCCACGAAGATTCAACCGTTAAATTTTTTCTAGTTTTTGGGTATGTTGGTTGATGGAGATAAGAGTGTCAAGTGATTGCCTTAGATTGCCAGAAACCACTGGCCACTGTGGCCGGTGGCGACTGCTAGTGTGTTTACGCGCATTGGGTTTGGCTGGAAGTTTAAGCTTGGATCTACGAAATTTGGCCATTAGATTTTGCTGATTTTTAGGTATGTTGGTCAATAGGAATAAGGGTGTCAGATAGTTGCTTCTGATCACCGGAAACCGCTGGCCACGATGGCTGGTGGCGACTGCCAGTGAGTTTTCAATTCTGGCTGAAAATTAAAAATAAGATATACAAAAATCTGGCCCACTTTTCTTTTGCGTATGTTAGCCTCCCTTGATCATTCTTTTAACTGTGTTTTAATTAAAGGGATTAATTTTTCCCATTTTCTGTTACAGATTTGCCAATTACATATTTGAAACTATGGCAGAAAGAGTACTTTTTGCCATGAGTGTTGTCAAGATTCGACTATACAATCGAATTGGAGATCAAAAATTGAATGACAGTGTGCCATAAAGCTTGTCAAGACTTAGCTGCCCAATCGAATTGGAGATTAATAATTGAACGACAATTTAGTTGTGTATATTGAAAAATAGATATTTAATGAAATTAATAATGATGTTATTATACGACATTAAAATATGAAAATGCGTCAAGAATGATTGTATAATTTATTGATATTTATTTTTTTAATATTATATTATTTTAAATTTTGTTATGCTATTTTATTTTTGCCCACCCTATTTAAAATTTTTGGCTTCGCCCCTACTACCACCTTCTTATCTTTGGGTAAAACCACAATCTCCCAAGTGCCATTCTTCTCCAATGCATACATTTCATCCATTACAACAGTCTTCCATTGTGCATCTTGTATAGCACTATGGATATCCTTAGGGATTTGAATTTCATCAACTCGTGTAATAAAAGTCTTGAACTGTGGAGATGATTTGGAATATAACAAGTGATTAGATATAGGATGCTTGGTACATGACCTTACTCCTGTCCTCCAGACTACTAGTAGAAAGAGAGGATTTGTTATGTAACCTAGATGAAGTAGGAGTACAGCCTGCTCCATTAACGTAATAAAGACCTTCCTTTCCCTTAGCATTGCCAATCATCTTCTCCAAACTTAGGTCCTAAAAAACACAATGAGATGGAAGAAATGTCACTTTAAAAGAATCACTCCCTTTATTAATAAACAAATGAGGATACAAGATTTTCAAATATCTAAAATTAGGATGACCTAACTGTTTGTGCTACAACTGAATATTTAAATCTGAGACAGCAGAAATAGAGGATTTGTTATGTAACCTAGATGAAGTAAGAGTATAGCTTGCTCCATTAACGTAATAAAGACCTTCCTTTCCCTCGGCATTACCAATCATCTTTCCCAAACTTAGGTCCTGAAAAACACAATGAGATGGAAGAAATGTTACTTTACAATTCATATCCTTTGTTAGCTTATTGATGAACAACAGGTTACACTTCAAATTAGGCACATATAGAACATATTTTAAATGCAAGCCAACTATATATACTGATCATTCTCCTTTAGCATAGGGCAATGTCCCATCAACCATTGTCATAGTTATAACCCTATCACACCTTTTATAGGTTGACAATCCATATAATGAGCCTGTTATATAATCTGAAGCTCCTGTATCTACAATCCAAACATTAGTAGACGAAGTTTTAGATAGTAAACATTGATAGGATGTACCTTATTTGGCAAGTGACACAGTTGGTTTAGGAGATTCAACTAAGTCAGATGGTTTTGTGACCTTTGTCTGATTTAATACCTACCGGAGTAGCTCCAATTGGTCTGCTGTTAAGGTGAGGTTAGGGGTTTTGCCTTCTTCAGATTCTACTGCATAAGCTATCTGAGTCACTTTCTTTGGATTCTTTGTCTTCTAGTTTGCTGGTTTACCAAGAATTTTCTAGCAAGTATCTCTAGTATGATAGGGTTTATGACAATAATTATACTATTGTTTCTTTCTTTATGCTTCCCCACGCAATGGTAATGTTTTTAATTTAAAAGTAGTAAGGGCTAAATTCTAAGTATTATTCTCACTTGTAGAAATTAAATTCATCATTACCTTCTTACAACTTTCATCCCTTCTTACCTCTGCAAATGCCTCCTGTATCAATGGAAAAGGTTTAGTTCCTAGTAGCCTTCCTCTAACCCCGTCTAGGTCAGAATTGAGGCCATGAAGAAAATCAAACAGTCATTCTTTCTCCACCATTTTATTGTACTTAACTCCATTGTCAGATTTGTGATCTGAATGGGGACATTCTCCTCGATGTAGAATAGAACTAGGCGGGAATTGTAGAAGGAGGGAAGGGGAATTTGAGAATTGAGGGAGAAGGATTGAGAAGAGAAAGAGATGGAGAGAAAGTAGAGGGAAATTTGAGAGAATAAGGCAATTCAATTGTATTCGATGCCTTTCAAATGAGTCGAGGCCGTGCTTTTAAACTGGTCCTTCGTGGGAAGTTGGTGCCAATAAACAGTTACCACTCCCATGTACAAATTCACAATTCTCACCTTAGGTACAACTCAGTCCAGCCATAACTACCCTTATTACAATAGCTTCAGCCTAGGTCTACCTGATATCCATCTTTAGTGCACCCTCATCTAATGTCATAAAACAAGTCAATTTCCTGGCATAACTTAGTCAATAGGTTATAGTACTCAGTGACTGAATGATTATCTTGCCTTGTTGTTTGAATGGCTGACCAGATTTCGAAACATTGAACTGTATTCTCCATATCTGAGTAGAGTGCTTGTACTGCCTCCCATACTTCCTTAGTTGTTTTGTAGAAAAGATAGGTTCTATCTATTTTTGGCTCCACGGAATTAATGAGTCAAGCCATAACAATTGAGTTCTCGACATCCCAGACTTCATAAGTGGCCGCCTTAGGATCCGGCATAGTAGTGGCACCAATCAAGTATCCCACTTTTCCTTTCCCTTTAATGACCAACAAAACTGATTGAGACCATTCTCGGAAATTAGTCTCATTTAGTTTATATTGTGTGATTTGAAGGGTATGGCTGTCTAGAGAAATCGGAACAGCTGGAATTTGTGTAGTTCTGGTGGGTGTAGGGCTGGTAGTGGAAGTCTCACTCTTTGGTGGATTACTAGCCATTGAAATACTACTGTTTGGTGAAGAGGAAGAATGAGATAGTCAGCCACAAGATCAGTGGCTCAATACCATGAACAAGATGAAAGAACCCAAGTAGGAAGACCTTAGGTATAATCGGAGATGAACAAACAAACTGTTTCTCAGCTTGTATTGGACTTTAGATGAGATATTTATGCATGGGCAGGCCTTGGTTTGCTCCTAGAATATAGGGCTTTAAAATACAAATTTCAATATGGTACAACAGATAAGATAGGAGTAGGATTTAAACTTAAACAATAATTCTATCCTATTTTTTATGGAACTACTTTATAACTTCTTATCCCTCCTTTATCGTCCCAGCTTTCTTTTAATTTTAAAACTTTCAAACGCATCTTATCATCCTATTTCCTCTCGGTACAAGTATTCTCGTCTCTTCTTCCTTCAACATAATTTTATAGAAATGAGTCCATTTTAATTTATTTTTTTGTTGTCTTTACTTTTCTGTTGTACAGATTAAGGACAGAAAAGCATCTTACTTTTCTTTTTTCTTTGGTCCTCTTTCTCAGTCACTCTCAAAACTTAATTTTGATGATTATTGTTATCATTTGTTGATTGCTATTTTTTGCTTTCCTGGTTGCTTCTTCCTTTCTAGTCTTCTGTTTACTATTTTCCCCTTTCTAATAATTCTGGTTGATCGGTTGATTTTCGCTTCATGTGACATGTTGATGCTCCCTTAATCAAACCTGTTATTTATAATCTAGCCTCCTGCTTATGCAAAGTATGGTGACTACAACTTGAGTTGCACTATTGAGATTGACACCTTTGTCATCATAGAAGTATATTGAACACGCTTGATCTCTACTGATTTTATGTTCATTATTCGTGCTGCAGAGGCCTATCGAAGGACCTTCTGGATCAAAACAGGACTTGAGAAGCTTTAAACTCGTAGTCGAATATATAAAGGCACTTCCTGTAAGTTTTATGTGTTTCATTTAGTTCATTGTATAAATTATTTGTAATAGTTCAACTTGATCATTCTTGTCAGCTTATAAATTATCGGTAATAGTACAACTCGATCATTCTTGTCAGCTTTTGGTAGATAGGTGGTGTAAAAATGCCAATGGAAACATTAAGTTCAAATGTTACTGGATATTTTGTACATTTCTTATTTTCTGAAGAATACTGCCTCCCGAGTTAGAAGCATGCAATAGAATGGTAATGCTAATATTATATTTCTTTAAGGTCTAGTAGTGTTTGTCGTGGTAAGCTAATTACAGCCTGACAGCCTGTCATTAGAGATTTTCAGTAGTAATTGATGCAAAAATGATATTAGTAATGAGTCAAATGATACATCTATTGCTACTTTGTTTTTCTTTATCCATTTAGCTTTTTATAACTCTTCCTAATGTGGAACTATTGAATTTTGACTTAGTAGCTGCTGATATGGTTTGAAGAAGTCAAAATAAATTAGGATTATCCATAACCAATAAATTAGCAAATATCTGCTATTGTTTGTTAGTTATTTTGACTAGATATTATGCCATATTATTCTCCTCTTTATGCTCATTTCAATTTACATTTGAGTTGTATAAATTGGAGTTTACGATTGAATAAAAAAACGACTTTCGCTTTGATATTTTTTTCCCTTCCATTTTCTTCTTTCTCCATAAACAATACCAACAAATGGTATCAGAGCGTTTTTCTTGAGGGATCTGTGAGTTGAGAGAAATAAAAAAAATCATATTCACAAACACTCAAATTCAAGCCAACAATCTGCAAAGATGGAAGCAGAATCAAGTCACGGAATGCCGGCAACACCGATATTTGGTGGCGACAACTATCAAGTATGGGTTATTAAAATGAAAGTCCATCTCAAGGCACTAGATCTTTGGGAAGCAGTTGAGGAAGATTACGTAGTCGCTGATTTGCCGGCCAATCCAACTGTGAACCAAATAAAGATTCACAAGAAGAGGAAGACAAGGAAGGCTAAAGCCATGGCCTACTTGTATGCTGCAGTTTCTCCCAATATTTTCACAAAAATCATGAACCTGTCTTCAGCAAAAGCAATTTGGGATCATCTCAAAGAAGAATACCAAGGCAATGAACGAGTGAAGAATATGCAAGTGTTAAACTTGATCAGAGAGTTTGAAATGCAAAGAATGAAGGAGTCAGAAACTATGAAGGAGTACACTGACATGTTGCTTAGCCTTGCTAACAAAGTGAGGTTGTTAGGTAAGGATTTTCCTGATCAAAGAATCATTGAAAAAATACTTGTTACACTTCCAGAGAGGTATGAAGTCACTATCTCTTCTTTAGAAAATGCAAAAGATCTGTCAAGCATTTCCTTGGCAGAGTTACTTAATGCCTTATAGGCTCAAGAACAAAGAAGGCTTGTGAGAATAGGAGGAGCCGTCGAAGGAGCTTTCCAGGCACAAACAAGGCCCACTGGTGAAAAAAATGTTTGAAATCACAACAAGAAGTTTGCAAATGCTGGAAACAACAATAGTGGAAATTATCCACCTTGTCCTTATTGCAAAAAAACCAATCATCCACAATACAAGTGTTGGTGGAGGCTCGATGTAAAGTGCAACAAATGTGGTCAATTAGGTCACATTACAATTGTATGCAGATCACAACAAGAAGAAGGAGAAGCTAGAGCTGCTGCTGACCAACATGAGGATGAGGAGTTATTTTAACTCTACTAAAAAAAAACCATATCCATGCCTATGCCCAAAAAATTCCTATACCAACAAAAAAAAAAAAAAAAGCCTATGCCCCAAAACCCATAACCATCCCTATGCCTCACAACTATAAAATCATAAAATGCCCATATGCTATATCCAAGTCATGCCAAAATTAAAATGCTTTGCATTTGCAACCTCAAAGTCAAGAAGGAGTGTTGAATTTTAACTTAGTAGCTGCTGATATGGTTTGAAGAAGTCAAAGTAAATTAGGATTATCCATAACCAATAAATTAGCAAATATCTGATATTGTTTGTTAGTTATTTTGACTAGATATTATGCCATATTATTCTCCTCTTTATGCTCATTTCAATTTACATTTGAGTTGTATAAATTGGAGTTTACGATTGAATAAAAAAACGACTTTCGCTTTGATATTTTTTTCCCGTCCATTTTCTTCTTTCTCCATAAACAATACCAACAGGAACCAAGCGTATGGAGAAGAAGATAAACAGGAGAAGAAAAGTAGACGAAGAAGAAGAAGAAATCTGGAAGTGTGCTTGCCAGAGACACTGCTATGCGCACTGCATAGGCAATTTCACCCTAATCATCAAGAACCCAATATCTTATGTTATAAATTTGGGAGCACTGACAACCTTTAAACACACCCAAGAAATCAATCAAACACCACTCAACACACTCACAACTCACTGGCCAACAAACCACAATACATCAGATAATAAAGAACATAATTTAAAGGCATAAAACAGAACAAGAAAGAAATATTAAACCACATGAGGAGACATTGGTTTTTATCCTGGTTCATGCCACGTGAATAGCACTACATCCAGCCTTGGAACAATCACTGAGCAGCCTTCTTTATTGATGGATAACAGTACAAAACTTTCCCTCTCTCTCTCTCCCACAATACAAGCTTTCCCAAGAATATACAAGACTATTCTAACTCACAACCTTCTCATTCTCTTGGCTCTCGTGAAAACAGAAAGAGAACATGCGATTCCTAGACCCTCAGCCCCCCTGCCCTATTTATAGAAAATAGGGTGATATTTTCTAGAGCTGGTTATGACATTACCAGATTTGCCCTCGATTAATAACTAATATTACAAGAGTGCCACCTACCTGTCAACTATCCCATAACCGCATACAAAACACTGCACATAATCTTATCACTACCTCGAGACAATCTTCAAAACCTTAAGTTTGTTTCTTCTTGAGTCTTCCTGTATAAGTGGTTTGCAGGGATGTGTCTATTTACATGTACTAGCATTGACTCAGGATGGGACTGAAACCAGTGCCACTAGCAAGATCTTGGACCATAAAACAGCACAAATGGAAGACCATTCTCCACTTTAGAAATCATGATATGGTTCTAATCCTCAAGAAGGCAAGCCATTGATTTTTACTAAATGACTTTCAGTATGGATAAAAGAAATAATAATAACAACGGTCAGTTAATGATATTAAACTGACTGGACTTTTACATTAGGTTCCCTATACAAGCTACAGAGTCGGCCAAAAAAATAATATTCCTGCTGATTGTGTTCATGTTTCATAAAGTTGTGTGTGGATATCTTTTATTTTTGGTGCTAGAAATTTGTATTTGCATTTTATCAGTGCCCAAAGTAGCACATTGAATGAACAGAACAATCTTTTTCCAATTTATGTTTCTTTACCATCTATATTTTTCCTTGCCTTCCTGATTTATCTAAAATAGTTTCGCTCCAATCTTCAATGGAATTTGATAAGTAATGGTCTGCAGGCTGGGCAAGAGACAGACTTCATTTTAGTTTCATGTTCAGGACTAGGGATAGAAACTACCCGGAGGGAGCAGGTTTTGAGAGCCAAAAAGGTAAAACCATCTCTTTGTTATGCTCAATTTTTCATAAAACCACATCTTCTGTTCTGTTCTTATATGCATCCTTACATTTGCTTTATAAAAAGGCTGTCCTCAGATCTCAAATCTTTGACCTGCTAGTCACAAAGGAGCAACCTTATTGTTGCTACAAAAGCTTACCATCTTGTATTTTATTTTCACACATTTAAATTTTCTTGCACCATGATGGAATCTGTTGTTGTGATAGGCTGGGGAAGATTCTTTAAGAAGATCAGGCCTTGGTTACACAATCATTCGCCCAGGTCCCCTAAAGGTAAATCTATTAGACAACTAGCTGATTATTACCAAAAAGCAATTAACAGTTTAAAATTTATAAATCAGATTGTCAAGTTCCTTTTTTGTTTTTCATGCATAATTTTTCCATTTAATGAAAGATTTGGCCACCACATTTATCCAATCTGTTGTTGTTGTGGATCTTAAATCAATTGTTTCTCTTATTTAGGATTGAGCTTCGAATATTGCAACATAAGTTTGTAGTAATAAGGTAAAATTATCTTAATAGAAAAAACAGGGGATCAGATAGACTAGTACACCCCTCTCCCCAATGATAAAAATGTGGCATATTTTCTTTGCCTTTGTCTGCTCTTTCTTTCACCTATATCATCAAAGAGAAAAAAAAAAACATTTGCATGTCTATGTTTCCATTTTCAATTCACGTGCGTTAAGAATCCAAAAAAATTTCTTTGCCAAGACAGGAGCCTATGCCAACAACTCTATCCACAATAGGCCGCAAGTCTAGGATTTCTACAAGCCAACTTGATTTGAATGGTTTAAGGTTTCTCTGAGCATGCATGGAGTTGGGAATAGTTGTAATTACATATAGAAAGGAAATGAATAGAAAAAGTGATTTGAGTGAATGTTAGAATATTGAATGGTCTCAACACTAGTTTCATTGTCTCGTAGTTTTGAGTACTGAGATTATGTCCCAAGGGGTTTGTTAAGAATTGTACTGAACACAAGTAAGATTCAAGGTTTTAAGACATCTATTCAATCGGTAATTCTCCTGAGAGGTTTCTGATGCAAAGCTGAAAGCATAAAAAATTGACAATTGAGTTTTCCCAGGAAGAACCTGGTGGCCAACGTGCTCTGATCTTTGATCAAGGAAACAGGATTTCTCAGGTGAGCATAATAAAATATTCCCAATGGATGAGACTGACCTTACTGGACTAACCACTGAGCTCACAATCACCCAACAATACAGGGCATCAGCTGTGCCGATGTGGCTGATATATGCGTGAAGGCTTTACATGATTCAACTGCAAGGAACAAGAGTTTCGATGTGAGTGCCACTGTAATATCTTTGGTTAGATGAGATGGTAAATTTTAGATGCAGTGAGCTAATAAGTTAAAACATTATTTATTGAACAGGTATGTTATGAATATGTGGCTGAGCCAGGGAAGGAGCTGTATGAACTGGTAAAGAACATCAATTGACGCCTTTTTTATGTCTAGACTAGATAAATTCTTACCTTTGATTATGAATTTTGTCTTTGTTCGTAGAGACGTGCATTCAAACTGCATCATATCTATCTATCTTTAATTTGCAGGTAGCACATTTGCCTGACAAAGCAAACAATTATCTGACACCGGCACTCTCCGTTTTAGAGAAGAACACTTGAGAGAGAGAGAGAGAGAGAGAGAGCACTTTCTTCTTCAGGAATATGTATGCATATGTTATGCAGTAGCTAGGTTAGCTTAGGCAGGGTCTCCCCCAAAGAAGTGTATAATTATTACCCTTGCCCCCCGTTGGCGAATCATTCTTCACTCCTTGTAGTAAGAATCATCAACACTATGACATCCTTAAATCCACTTTCATTGTATAATAATCTTCCTTTTTATTAAATTCTTGCACATCTTAAATTAATAAGTTGTTACAAGAGAATAGAAGAGTGGTTGTCAAAATTAGAGAAATAACTAAAAATATTTATTAGAGCGCATACTAAACATGATAAAAAAAAATAAGAGATATCATCAAAAATGCCATGCAGATATTTTCATTATTTTTGAAATATTTGAAATTATGTGTGGTTTTATTGAAATGAAAATATACAACTAAACAATATTTTACATTTTTTTCTTAAAATTTTAAAAATGCAAAAGATAACTGAATATAGAAGGAAAATCAAACCACACTGAATTAATGTAAATGGTGCTTGTAGATTAATCTTGTAATAAAACTCATAACATTGTTGATTTGATTTTTTTAATGTTCTTATTTATACGATGATTTCAGACGTGGCTGAATGTATGTCACTTATGCAGCGAGGAGGATACCAAAGTTCATGGGAGATTGTTGAGCCGAGTTTGGAAAATCTAGCTTGAGGAATTAGAGAGCAAGAGGCCCAAAAAAAAGTGAAGGGGTCGGGGGGGAACACAAAAATGTGTGGGCTGCACAGCCTGCAGCTAGTGCCTGAAGAAGAGAAGATAAGTGAAATCTAATGGGGTTCGCGGGAGTGTCTCGTGCTACCAACTACGTTCAAGACCTGTATGTGGAAACCCACCCCACTTGGGTTTGAATTTTGAAAAGAAAAAAGAAAAACAGAAAGAGCAAATCTTCGAACGAGTGACTTGATGACTGCGTGAGAGAGAGAGAGAGAGGGGCGAATATCAGAGCAGAGCTGTAAAGAGGGAGGGGAAGAATGCTACTTTATGGGGCTACTTGGACCACCCCTTTCAAGAATGGATGCTTATTTTTATACCATCAACATCAGGCGCAACAAAAGAAAGGAGTCGTGGAAGCAGTAGTGAGGATAAACGGCAGCCACATGAACAGCAGCGACATCATTTTGAGTTGCGGCGGAAGTTTAAGGCCCAGGTGCTTTTGGAGCGCCGGCCACGGCAGCCGCCGGCGCCGGGCAGTAATTGGGGGGTTTGTGAGAACATCAGCAGCTGCAGCAGCATTAATGTTTTGGATGGTGGTAGGTACAACAAGTAGCATTGCATTTGAGGTTGGAGTTGGAATATCCCGACAACAACAACAAGCGGAGCCGGAGGAGGAGACCCTATCGAACATACCGCAGACACTATCTGGGGGGCAGTGCTCGTCACAGCAGGGCCAGGGGGATTGCAAGAAGAAGGGTAGGATCCAGAGACCCAAGTCCAAAAAAGCCGAGTCCTGCACCATCAAGTGTGTCAACACTTGCATCCGAGGGGAAGAAGGCCCTCTTAACATCAGAAGGTTGCCGCTCTAATCTCATCTCCCATTCTATCTTTTGGTAGTTAAAAAAAAAAAAAAAAACCTTTAAAAGAGAGGGTGTGTGTGTGTTAAATAACTTGAACAACATTTTAGAGCTCATTTAATAAATGGCCCGAGCTTGAACACTAGTGTTTTAGCTCAATTATGTTCATAAACAAGCTTTTTTCTGTTTATATATGAGCTCGTTTATAATTCAATTAAAACTCATTTATTGTTTGTCTAAAAAAGAGGTGTATATATACATATATAATTTTATCTACCTATGAATAAATCCGTTTATTGTTCACAAATATGTTTATTGACTGGTTTGTTTTTTGTTCACTAACAAACTTGTCAACAAGATTGAATTAGCTAAAGCTCAAACCCCATAATATGTTAATGAAGAAAGCCAGTACAACAAGAACTCACCTCATAAGGAGTGGAGCTTGAACACTTTAAAATGTAAATGAGTTGAGCCCAAACATAGCCAGGCTTGGCTCGGCTCGGCTCATTTATATCCCTCTATGCTCTTTAGTGGCATAATCTTTGAAGAAATACTTTATCCACATCAATAATGTTTATTTGGAGCTTAACTTGAGATGCTCCTCCAAGATCTCACCATTTATTGACCAAAGGAACCACATTGATTCATATCGACCAAGTGAGTGTGTAGGTGCTCATATTCTCTCATTTCTCTCACAAGTGTGTGTTCTGAGTAAAGTCTAGCTCGCCAAACATGTCATGGTGATGGAGCACTTGTATGTCTTCTAGTGTGGGGATGATCTCTACCTGCCTTGTTATGAACCTCACTTTCTATCCTACTCCTTGGTGAAAGCACCTTTTATATGTGCTTATCGGTAAAAGTGAGTTTTGGTATGATATGAATGGCATATAGGATGTTGGCTGCCTTAAGTAGCTCTCTGAAAATTCTCAATATGAAATTTGTCCAACAGTTTTTGTTGTTTGAGACATGTTATAGCTCTTGAAAGCCTTGAATCATGAGTAGTAAGTCATTTCTCTATTTGGAAACGCCAAATAGAATATGAATTGATAATGGCCATGCTCTCATATCCCCTACTCGAGAGAGAATAATGTCGAGAGCATCTGTATGGCTAAAAATGTGTCAGAAGCAGCCCAAAATAATCTTCTTCAAGAAATGGGCTGTTTGGTACATTGGTAGTGAGACTCGTGGGGCTGGCTTGTTCTTTAGGTGTAAATGCAATGAGGAGTATCTCCTAAAAGATTGTTGTCTCAGTAGGTTGAGTTGTGAGAACTTTCAACCTTGGATGAAAGCACAAGAAAAGGTAGTAAAAATTGCAGAGGCTTTAGACAACTTATCACTTTTTCTTTTATCCTAATGGAAGAAGACCAAGGTGTGTGACGCTTTGAATGCTCACCATTAGATGTGGCATTTCCTAGAGAATGTCTGACATGGGAAAGGATGTGACAGGTGACATTTGGTAGCTTGCTTATCCGGTTTTTTGGTTCACACCACAATATTGGTGGTTAACTGTGGGCACATGCAATGAGCTCAGTGTGCCGAACATGTTAGCCTTGAATTAGGACACGTGTTGGGATCATTGAGTAGTAAATAGAGGTTTGTAATCATCCAAACTGAGTCATGGACAACAAGGAGACGAGGCTAGTGTCGTCATTTGTTAGGTAGCTGAACAACTTGAATATGGTAGTAGAGCTGTTGCATAAGCACCAAACATCTCCAGATAGATTAAATCAAGAATTCCAGGGTTATGATAATTTGGTGCCTAGGACCTGACTTCACTTAGAGAGCTATTTTTTTTTTTTTTAATCCTGTTATGATGAGTTGCTAGAGATTAGACATACTTACAAATAATTCTAATCGGGATTATCTACAGATTATTCCACTCGATGCATTGGGGGCTTTCAGAGCAAGGAATTCACTTCATGATCACACATAATTTGCCATTGAACGCTTGTGACTTTGTCTTTAATCTCTCTCATTGGCACCCTTTATTTCCTTTTTGTATTACTTTTGGACACATTTATTTACCAGTTATGTGCCTCATCTGCAGGCTTAAAAATATCAAATTAAGCTGTAAAAAGAAATTTTGATTTTTTTTTTTTTTTGGCAATAGAGGCAGGACATGAAGGAAGATAATTGGGGAGGTGAAACAAGCATATAGTCTTGTTTCTATATCTCATGTCTATGCCCATACTTGATACTGTGAGTGATTGAAAGATACATCATAGTTGATTCAGATACTCACAGTTGTTATATCATATATAATTTGACATGGGCCCACAAGATTTTTATTCTTTATATTGTTAAGGCTGATTTAAGTGTCTCCCCATCAGAGGTTACCACATTTCTATAGTGAATGTTATGCATGGAAAATTAATAACCAATTCCTTAACCATATGCATCATATAGCAACAAATACCATGTTTCATGATAGCATGAAGAAGGAAGAAAACAGAAGGTGAGCCAAGAACATACTGGGTATTGTCAATTTTCTGTCAAGCATGTAGTTTGATTGCATTCTCCTCTCAAATGTGCAGGCCACTGGTGGTTTTCAAACAAGGATTCCGAAGTCGTCAATACTGGTAAATGTTCTTACCCTTGGATCTATCATTGATCTCAATAAATACCAATATCTTCACCGTTTTCATTTGCTTTTAATCAATCTAAGAGGTTTAAACTGACATGTTTGGCATACAATTTAGTGCATAATTGTTTCACTTAATACATCTGGTGTTTTTGGTTTTCTTACCAATCTTCACCAACTTTCTGGAAAGGCTAGTATCGATGCTAATATTTGAATCACTGCAAACTTAATGCTGTTAATTGAAAGTTGCTTTACATGCTTTATCAGGTTATGACCATAATAATTGGATCTTGTTAGGTTTTGAATCAATACCATAACCATCAAACCATGAATAAGGAAGAGAAAAACAGAGCACTCTAGATTTTTGCTGCAATACTGATTTTTACTTTTCCATTGATATTTATATAAAGTGCATGGAGAAATTACAGCCACACAATACTACCAAAACAAAAACTAAGACATTGTCATTAGGTAGACAGATTTCCTCAAAATCTGGAATACCATGCCTCTACAACAAAACCTTACCAACTAAAGTAAACAAAATGGTTACATCCATTAGCAAAGAAGTACCTAGAAAAGTTTCACATGTTAACAGATCTCTTTTTATTCACTTAAGCACTACACAATCAATCCCCAGTTACAGTTTACATCTTAAAGGTTACTGAAAATGTGGGTTTGTATACAAATGGCTAGACAAAGAGAGTATGGAAGAGAAACACTCCCAAGCTGATTGACACATACTGAGTACACAAAATAAAGTGTGTCCTGTCTTTGGTGCACAGGGCTTCCCACTCTAAGACGGTTGAGGAGAATCGTTTTTGTATGTAGCCTTTGCACTTGCTTTTTTTCCACATCTTGAACCCTTGACCTAGTCACAAAGGGGCCTTATTGTTGCTACCCAATCCACAAAACAAATGCGTGAGATATATATAGGTTCAGCTGGATGCTTCTGGCTTTTACATTTCCACCCCAATAATGTGGAGCAACACCTGTTAACAGGAGATGAAGATTCACTAGCAAGGAACAAACACAAATAACTAATGCTATCTCAGGTTTGAGTTCAATCATGATCCTACCATAGGAAAAGAATTACCAAGTTCCAATATATGCATAATTTTAGGAAGTGCACATTTTTGAGAAAATATTTAAAATGGGAAAGAATAATATCGGTGAAAAAGCAGAGAATGATCATTACATGTCAAGAAAGAGAAACCTATTGAAGAAATGTTAAGTGGGAAGGACCTGTGCAAAGAAGTGAATCATGCTTCTACTGGGAGTGATTAAGCTGGAGATCTGTGGCAGGTTGGCCACTTTATATTTGGAGCAGCTCAAAGACAAGGGAAAGAAATGGGTGGAAGACTGAATCTTTTTCTGCTTCTTCTTCTTCTTCTTCTACTACTACCACCACCACTACTGGGCATGGTTAAGCTGGAGTCTGCAGATTAGCCAGTGCTTGTGTGGAGCTTGCAGACAAGGGAAGAAGGGAATGAATACTGGCTTCGTTTTATTGGCTTGCACTCAATTGTATTTGAAATCTATGGAATGTACAAAGAAATATATGCAAATGGAAAACTGAGCAATGCGTCCTCTTATGTGCTCTAAGAGATTTGATGTCATGAACTTTTCCAAAAATCTAAGATGCTTGACTTGCTCAGGGTCCTTCCTAGGCAGTGTGAGGAGTAAACAGCTTTGTTGAGGCCTCAGTTACTGGTTCAAAAATTAATTGTCGTAGTTGGTCAGTGTCCTAGTTACTCCTTCCAGTGATAGGTCAACCTCAGTAGTCAACACCCATGGAAAAGTCTAGACCTGAGGCACTCTATCCCACGATTGTTGACTTGTTCTCAGACTCGTATCTCCAAAAACAGTTTGCACATTGTACCATGTTACATCATATAAAACATGCATGACTGAATCATGTCATTCAATCTCGTGCAAGCCAAATCTCATGCAAACAAGCCATGCTTGTGTGAACCACAACGACGAGACACGACAATGTTCTTACCAAAATAAGAATGCATCTAGAGTAAACACCGCAACACAAGCCTCAGCCCTTCACCTTTTGCTCCAACACAGCAAGCATAACACAACTACTCAGCTGTGTCACACTGCAATACAATAGCAACTTACAGTTGCAACATCACTTTCATGCACACACAAGGGGAAGAATTCTGGAGGAATTCACACATTCCAACTTTTGCCCTTGTATGGTCAAGGGGCTGCATGTTTGGTGAAAGACACTGAACACTCCATTGGTTGCCTTTGTCTCTTCAGCTTTCCCAGCTCAAAATCTCGTTTTTCATTTCTGAGCAATCCTCCCACTTTTCCAGCACATTTGTAGCCTCCAACCTTTGTCTCCCACTTCATTCAACATATACCCTGTTCATTTCAGCTTCATACAATTCTCTTTTTCAGTAGAATAGCTTGCTTGCTGGTGTATTTATGGTGGGTCTTAGAATAGCTTGATTTCATTTGTTTATGTCCAAGATGACAATGACAGGTATCTATAATCTTCTTGTTGCAGTTGCTCTGAAAAAGGCACCTTGAAAAGATCCCCAACTTTCTTCCTGTCCAATGAAGTTAGAAATTTTCTTATTTATTACTAACTTTTGTTTAATAACTAATAAAGGAGAGGTTTGAAGATTGTGAACTAATTTAGCTGATAACTAATTTTACTAAATTTTACTTGTTACTAAATTTTCTTATTTATTGCACATGAGAGAAAAATTGCGATGAAATGTATAGGCGGTTGAAACAAACAGAGTGCACAGGGACACAAGCATCATGTGTTACTGTAAAATTTAATTTAAATTAATTAAACTTGTTCTGATTATGGAACTTCTTTTATGTGCAGTCTGGTGGAGTGTTCTGATATTTGTAACTTGATCGGCAATGGGGATGATGGACCTTAACTTGAGTGATCTGATATTTCTCATTAAGAATGTAGAAGGCTTAGTCTTTAAATCCAGAAGATCCGATACATTCAGGAAAATTTACTTATAATCTGCATATATAATTACTTGTCAAATTCATCATCATCTTCTTCTTCTAGCTGATGAATACAATTGCTTTGGATAAGAACACGCCGGGGGCATTTCACTATCCACGTATATTTGATGAATTATTTCCCAACATGGATGATGGTAAAATAAAACGGACAGATTTGTTTCGTAGACAAATCTTTTCTTGAGCACAGAGACTTGCAACTCCTCAACTCTTTCCAACCGTTGTACGTAGTTTATAAAGGCAGCCAAGCCAGCTAAAAGCAAAACTATATAAGAAAGCGGATGGGCTTTAATCATCAGCTAGCATATTTGTTTATTCATAACTGGCAATCCCATCTAATCTCGCAATTCCTTTTTCAATGTATGTAATGTATCTCACAGTAGAGCACGAATATATGAGACCATTCTGATTTGCACGCACGCACGCACACATGTATATAAAACAAAAGAAAGCCAAATTAAGCTGCCTGCTGCCACCTGACCCAGCTATAGCTAGCTAGTCATTAATTGTTGTGTTGAGCCGAACATATATATGTATGTGTGTATGGTGATTTGGCCAATAGGACTAGATGAACGCCAGCGTTCCACTACAAGCGGCTTGCTGCAGGTGGGATGTCTTCTATAAGATACAACTTAAGGACACGGTGGACTGGCGGCCCCAACATCTCTCACAACAGTCAAATCATCTGCTCTGGTAGAAACAGATAACGGAAACGGGTATCAAAGGGAAGAATGCCACAATTGCGAGAACTAATTAGGAGGCTATGGCTATGCCGCCTCTTCGACATGCAGTGTTCCACAAAGGCAGCCTGATGCGGTGGAAGGTATTGCGATATCCATACACCCAAGTTTGCGTCACTATCTATCATTCCTTTGGCAAAGCAGTGCAGCATTTTAGGTACCAATAGCCTTCCTGTGCTGCTCAAACCAACTGAAGCTCGAATGTAATCACGCTGAGCTTCTTGCAGCTGTTCCCTCACCGTATTCTCCGTGTAAATCCTTACCTGCGTTATTAATTGCCATGCCATTTACTCTGATTTGGCAAAAAAACTTCCAACCTGATAGATAGACAGACACTTGAAGAGAGGACGAGTAATCGATTTTAATTACCGCGGGGGATGAGTGCATTCCGTTGCTGAGAGCAAAAGCCACAAGTGGTTCAGCTGAGTCAATGGCAGACTTCCGCTGCTCCTCCGATACCTTAAGCTTGTGAAGGGCAAGAAGCAAAGCCTAATAATAAAAAACAAAAACCAAAAAATGTCTTGAGCAGCAGCAGATGAAGAGAAAATGAGAATCAGCAATAAATAACTAAACTTATTCGGCACAACAAACAATTCAAGTCGTACAATTTGTGGCCTGTGGGCTGGTGGTTTCATCTTCAAAACTACATGTTCAATAGCAGCTGCACTGAAGGAGTGGCCCCCGATAGTATATGCAGCCTGTAAGACAAACATCAATTGATGGATGGTAATCCCAGAAGTGTAATACAAGAATGCCAATTAGCACATAGTAAATCTTACCCCCCACCCCAAATAAATAAATAAAATTGTGGTGAAGAGAAGTCCATAATCAATGAGTGTATCAGCAAGAAAAATAATAATTATCTGACTATTCTCTTCAAAACATTAAGACTCCAAAATTGATATTGTGTTCCTCTCATTCTTCTCCAACTTGACATGAAAAAATGTAATGTAATCGATCACAAGATCTTCAATTTTTGGTTGGTAAGAAACAGGGAAGGCCTCATAGCTTCCTAGCTTTATACGTTAACCATGTGACCCCTCCCAGAAGTCAGCCCTTTGGGCTGTTGTAAAGATTCACAAGAATGTGCTCCCAAGAATTCTCTTCATCTGTTGTTGATAAGATGACATGATCAATCTAATGGTGCAAGACTGCAAGATACCATTACATGGCCATACCTGCAAACTATGAAGTGACATAATATGGACACACTGACACGGAATTTTCCTAAACATTCGGAACATGACACCACATGAGCACAGCAAAAAGTATTTGGACTGTTGGTAACGGTTTCATTTTATGTTCTCCTGTTTGAAAAGAAAATTGCACTGTTTGTTTGTATTCCCTGTAAATTTGGTGGCCGACTTTGTTACCAAAATGATTTTGTTTTTACAGGTTTTGGTCTTCATCTTTAACTTTCAGAGACTTTAGGAAGCACAAGGTAATACTTACCGCACATTTTTGTAGAGGTATAAAACCCTTTTGTAGAAATGTTTCTCTCTCCTTTCTGCTAATCTCTCCTCTTGTCATCTTTTTTCTCACTCATCAGAGTTGCAGAATATGC
Organism: Diospyros kaki; assembly: GCA_036245055.1. NCBI lineage: Eukaryota > Viridiplantae > Streptophyta > Magnoliopsida > Ericales > Ebenaceae > Diospyros > Diospyros kaki. Next base: position 337,512 of record BSEG01000003.1, read on the forward strand.
TGATACAACCATGACAAAAGAGAATAACCCACCCTAGTTGCAATCCTCTTCCTCCTTTGCCTCCACTGCCCCTGCCTGATATTAATGTTATTTTGTCTGGCTGAACCACAATAGTGCCAAACCTCCGCACCTTCCACTGAACCTTTGCCTTTCAATCTGAAATGGTGGCATCTATTATCATGTTTGTTTTAGGGCTGACAATTTTTGACACGACACGGAGTTAAGCGGGTTAGGGTTGGTGCTAATCAAGTTCGGGTCATAAACGGGTCAACTCGTTTATGACACGGTTATTTTCGTGTTTTAGGCGGGTTAACCCGTTTACACACGTAATGACCCATTTAATTAAACGGGTTAATGGGTTAACCCGAACACGTTAACACGATTATATAGGAAATGACACGTTTAATTAAAAGGGTTAGTAGGTTGATCTGAACATGTTAACACGATTATATACGAAATGACACGTTTAAGACCAATTTACAAAAACAAATTAAAAATAATTATAATATTAAAAAAACTATTATGTATTCAAAAATTTGATGATTATAATTTAATATTTATAATTAGTAGTGTGAAGAAACAAGAAATAATCTTTTTCATATTCCAAAACTAATTAATACAATCTTACTCATAACACACACTCTTAATCCTTGAAGAATTCTAAGACTATTCAATCTCCTAACAATTCTCCTATTGTATAGGAGTTGATTACTCTCCTATAAATTAGGACCCTTACTAGATTACAACAACTCAAACATTAATAAAATAAATCAATTAATAAAACATTAATGAAATAAATCAATTGATAAAATCCAACTGCCAACACTCCCCCTCAAACTGGAGAATGGATGTCCCACATTCCTAGCTTACTTACTAGATCTTCAAATCTTTTTACTGGCAACCCTTTTGTCAATATCAACAACTTGTTCCTCTGATGGAACATATGGCAGGTGAATGAGTCCGGCTTCCAACTTCTCTTTTATGAAATGTCTGTCTATCTCAACATTCTTAGTCCAACCATATTAGACTAGATTATGTGCTATACTGATTGCTGACTGGTTATGACACCATAACTTAACTGTGTCTTGGACTGAAATTCTTAGATTATCAAGAACAATTCGTAGCCATATAATTTCACATAAAAGCAATGGCCATAGCCCTAAATTCTGTCTTTCCACTTGATCTTGCCACAACACTTTGCTTCTTGCTTTTCCAGGACACCAGATTCCCTCCTAGGAATACACAGTAGCCACTTGTAGATCTTCTATCAGTCATGGACCCTGCATAATTTGCATCTGAAAAACCTTGAATGTTCAATTTATTTCCTACTTTAAATAGGACCCCTTTACCTGGAGTAGCCTTGAGATAACACAAGATTTTTCTAACCGCTAGCATATGCTCCTCAGTTGGGATGTGCATAAATTGACTTACCAAACTGACAAGAAAGGCAATATCTGGTCTTGTATGAGAGAGATATATCAATCTTCCAACTAGTCGCTAATACCTTCCTTTGTCTATAGACTTGCTAGTAGGGTTGTTCCATAGCTTACAGTTAGGTTCAATAGGAATTTTTGCCTCTTTTCCTCCAATCAATCCTGTTTCAGTCAATAAATCAAGCACATATTTCCTTTGAGAGAAAAATACCTTCCTTAGAATAAGCTACTTCAAATCCCAAAAAATATTTAAGCACAACTACGTCTTTGATTTCAAATTCTTTAGCCAGCCTTTCTTTAAGCTTTGCCTATTCTCTTTCATCATTCCCAGTTACTATCATGTCATCCACATATACCAATAGCACAGTAACCTTTCCTCCTGTCGAGTGTTTGATGAATAAGATATGGTCCCCCCTGCTTTGACTGTAACCGATAGTATGCATGGCTTTAGATAACCGCCCAAACCAAACCCTAGGGGATTGTTTGAGCCCATAAAAGGCCTTATTTAGCCGACATATCTTCCCACTAAGTCCCTCATGAAATCCTGGTGGTAAATCCATAAACACTTCCTCTTTTAAATCTCCATGGAGAAACGCATTTTTAACATCTAGTTATTGTAGATTCCACCCAAATGAGGCTGCCAATGACAGGAGAATACGAACTGTGGTCATCTTTGCCACTGGTGCAAATGTCTCTAGGTAGTCAATCCCATATGATTTGAGTGTAGTTTTTAGCTACCAGCCTTGCCTTATACCTCTCAAGTGTCCCATCGGCCTTATACTTAATATTAAAAACCCATCTACATCCCACTGGATTAACTCCCTTAGGTCTGTCCACAATATCCCATGTATGGTTCCTTTTTAAAGCCCTCATTTCCTCAAGCATAGCAAGCTTCCAATTATGATTTTCCAGAGCCTCAGTTACTGATTTTGGAATGATAATTGAATCTAGAGATGTTAGGAAGCTTTTATGGTTTTGGGAGAGGCGATGATAGGATAGGTAATTGGCCATTGGGTGTTGGGTGATGCAGCTTCTAACTCCCTTTCTAAGAGCTATGGGAAGGTTGATATCATCAAGGATTTGGCCGATAGAGGCTAGAGGTATTGTTTGCATGTGATTCTGGCTTTGAATGGGAGAGGAGTTTGGAGCTTGCTAGTCTTCTAGGTTTGGTTGTTTTCATTTATATACATAGGGAGACCACTTGTATCTTCCTTGCAGCTGCTGGCAGGCTTCTTACTCATCAAATTTGGCCTAATCATCACCATGGTTAAGGCTGTTTGAGTATTGAGGAGATGTTCTGGCTGTAGGATTAGGATTAGAGGCATGACTAGGCTGATTGGAGGGATCAGCATTAAGCCGAAGAGTGGACTGGGAAGATGGTAGAGGAAAGAAGATGTCACTCGTGTCACCATAGGAAGTCTCCCCCTGGTGACCAGCTTGGGTAGAGCCAAAGAATGGAATAGTCTCGACAAATGCGACATCCTTAGAGACATAGAGCTTACGAGTGGCAAGATGATAGCATTTATATCCTTTTTGTGTGGGAGAATACCCAAGAAAGACACACTTCACAGCTCTTAAATCAAGCTTATCACGAGAGGATTTGGAAATATGAACAAAAAGGAAGAGTGGTGTGGAAATTAGAGTTAGGAAAATGAGTAGTGAGGCAAGAGGGAGGACTTTGTTGGTTTAGAACTTTGGTAGGCATGCGGTTAATAAGAAATGTGGTCGTAAGGACAACCTCTCCCCAAAAGATTTTAGGAACAGTATGATGGTGAAGCAATGCTCGAGCTACATTAAGGAGATGTCTTATCTTCCTTTCAGCTACTCCATTTTATTGTGGAGTATCCACACAGGAAGATTCATAGACAATCCCTTGTAGGAAAAAGTGGTTCATATAAGAGTTAAAATAATCTCGAGTATTGTCGGTTCGAAATTTCTTTATGGGAGTTCCAAATTGAGTCTTTATCATTTTACAGAAGCTTGGTAAGACTGTTTGAATGGCGGCTTTGTCTTTTAGCAAAAAAACCCATGTCATCCGAGTACAATCATCGATAAATGAGATAAACTAACATGCCCCAGAATAGGTAGGAATTTTGCAAGGACCCCATACATCAGAATGAATTAATGCAAATGGAATAGAATGGAGTTTATTGCTAATTAGGTAAGATACATGATGTTGTTTGGTTATAACACATACATCACAACGAAGACTACTAGGATCTAAAGAAGGAAATAAAGTAGGAAACATAGATTTCAATAAAGAAAATGGTGGGTGACCCAACCGGTAGTGATGCAGCCATATTTGGTGATAGTTGGTTGTAATTTGAGAGGAGCAAGCCACTGGTTGCTGGTTCTTTGTTGCTTTCCTTGTCAAACAATACAGCCCATTTGTTTCCCTAGCAGCCCCAATCCTCCTCCCGGTTTTCATTTCTTGAAACTCACACACATTAGTAGAAAAAACAGCATGGCAGTGTAGGTTTCTTGTGAGTTGAGAAATAGAGAGGAGGTTGGCTAATAATTAGGCCACATGAAGAACATGGTTAAGGGTTATGTTTGGGATTAGATAAACACTACCACATCCGATTATAGGGACTGTTTTTCCATTAGCAATGCAGATTTGTTTCATGGTCTTAAGAGGTTGATAGGTAGTAAACACATGGGAGTTAGGTGTCATATGGTCTGTAGCTCTGGAATCCAAGATCCAAGTATCATTCCTATCAGTGTTTGATGCTGGAAAAATTACAGAATAAGCAAACTTACTTGAGGGCTTACCGGAAGGGTCTCGATGAGCCAAGGAGCAGCTGCCATCATCTTGTATGGTCTTCAAAAAAGATTTCAGTTTGCTGATTTCCTCATTGTTGAGAAGAGTGAGATCTGAAAAATTTTCCTCCAGCTTTTCCGTAGTTCCATCCTCTTCTTGTCCCTTTTGTGATAGATAGGATTGAGTGCTAGGCCGAGTAGTTGCGCTTGGAAATCCTCCCATTTTGCTTAGGATTGCTTCCTTTCCGTGGAGCTTGAAGCAATTATCTTGGGTATGTCGAGGTTTCTTGCAATATGTACACCAAAGTCCCTCTCTGTTGTTAGGCCGCACTTGTGCCCTTGATTTTCCACCTCTCTGCTTTGATCCTTCTTTGCTTGACACTAAAGCTGATCCATCAGTGAATGCCCCCTGCAGCATCACTGTCCGCCTGTTTTCCTCACTTCTTACCATTGCAAATACCTCATTGAGTGAGGGCAATTTTTCTTGGCCAAGAATCTGCACCCTTGATAAAAAATCGAATTAAGGCCAGCCAAAAATTCAACAATTCTATCCCTTTCCATGATCTTATTAAGGGTTGCAGCATCAGCACTGCACACCATCTTAATTTTTTGGTATTAATCCAATTCTAACCACAAGCCATTCATGCTATTGTAGTACTCTGTAACAGTCATCCCCCCTTGTTTAGTACTACTTATCTTGGTTTTAACTTCATATATAACCGATGCATCTTGCACTTTAGAGTAGGTTTGCTTAGCTATTTCCTAGATTTCCCTAGCAGTACTTAGAAACATATAATTCCTACTTACATCAGGTTGCATGGCATTCCATAGTCACGACATAATAAGAGAATCCTCTATATCCCGTACTTGGAAATTGGGATTAGTTGCTGCCAGAGGAAGAGAAGTAAGATGGCTGAGTTTTCCTCGACCTTTGAGGAAAGTTTGAACCAGTTGCGCCCATTGGATTACCATCCAATCGATAGGGTAGTAGCATTCCGGGAAGCTCACTTACTCCTGCCCCAAAATCGATACTAGCCCTTGAACTAACACCTGCTACATAATTTTCAATGGCTACTTCTCCAGTGGTCCTGTTGGAATCTGAGTTTTCTGCCATTCCTTTGCTAGAGACAACTTGCAGCAATCAAGCCTGAAGATAGGGGCGGCAATTAAGGCCAAGTGGATGATCAAGGGAGCAGCGATCAAGGCTAAAGATAGGGGGGCTGGAGGCAACAGTTGCTGCTACCGATCTAGTGGCAATGAAAAGAATAGCATGACAGCAGCGGAAATAGAGAGAGGAGAAGAAGGCGGCAGGATACGCAACAGCACTGGACGGCACGCAACGGCTGATCTACTCATAGGAGGTAGGTCTGGCGACGGTAATAATGGAGAAGGGAAGGCAGGGAAGAGACGGCTTATGGCTAGGTAGCTAAAGAACCCAATTGGAGAGTGCCGGCGATGAAGGCCAGAGGAAAAAACAACAAACCCTAGAGGCACTACTGAGGACAACAGCAATGAAGGCTATAGAACCCTAAACAATTGGCTTTGATACCATGTGAAGAAACAAGAAATAATTTTTTTCATATTCCAAAACTAATGAATACAATCTTATAACACACACTCCTAATGCTTGAAGAATTCTAAAACTATTCAATCTCATAACAATTTTCTTCCTATTATATAGGAGTTGATTACTCTCCTGTAAATTAGGACCCCTACTAGATTACAACAACTCAAACATTAATAAAATAAATCAACTAATAAAACATTAATGAAATAAATCAATTGATAAAATTCAACTGCCAACAAGTAGATCTAATATATAAATTGTTAAACGGGTTACACGTGTCGTGTCGTATAACCCGTTTAATAGACATGTACGTGTTAGGGTTGAGGGTTTTGACACGATTAATTAATCGTGTTGTGTTCGTGTTTGTCATAATCGTGTTATACGTGTGTCTCAACACAACACGATTATGACCCGTCAACCCATTTTTCCACCCCTAGTTTGTTTAAAAAGACAAAGCCGAGCTTACCAAATTATCCTTGTCATCTATGTCTAACTGTTCTTGCTCGGAAATCACATTTTGGGAATAACCCTGCATATTTTTTACCCAACAGAGGCCTATTCTCCCACATGCAAGCAACTCATGTCCTAGCACAAGGTAATTATTTCAAATAATAATTTTGGTTTTCATTTAAGGGTGAGCCTGCCTTAGTAGCAACAATAAGGTGTCATGACCCTAGGTGCAATAGAAGGGCATCATTGTAATAGGGTTTCAATAGTTTGTTAGGATATTTTTTCCCTTTTTGTCTTGTAGCTTAGGTGGCTAGAGAGCCTTGTCTGGTAACTAAAATGAGGCTATATATATATTGCCTCAGCTGTAGGAAGAAGGCATAATGAGAATGAATTGAATATTCCCCCCCCCTCCTCTCTCTCTCTCTATCAGTGATCTCCTCCCTTATCTTCTTGTTGTTCTCTCCCTCCCAACCAATCTCTCCCCCAAGTTCTTCTCTTAATATTCCCAATCTTCCTTTCATACCCTAGCTCATCTCTAAGGGTGTGACAAATGGTATCAGAGCAATCGTTCTTTGGCTGTGGTTCATGGAATTTCGGTAAATAGATTCCGACAACTCTCATCGAAATTGATTTGAGTAGTGATTTGTGGATTCTGGCAAACTTTCTTAGTCGCAACAGAATCCACAAACTTCAGCTACTGCAGTCGTGGCTCAGTGAGGCAATTATAGAGCAAGTCACAATCCAGTAGCTCCAGTAAGTATACGTTAGTTGTTAGGCGAAGCCCATCCAGTGGCAGTTTTGAAGCGGGCGAGTGTCTCTTAGATTGAATTCTGAAGGAGAAGCTAGAGATTGACCGTGGATGGGAGGCGATTCATAGGAGTTGCAATGAGAGCCTGTCGAACTCTCAAGAAGTTAATACTTCTGACGTAGTGAATTCTAAAATCAACGGCGAGGCCTTGATTTCTGCAACTTGTGCAATTCCGACTATCCTAGCAGCTGGACCCAAGTCACCGCATGGGATAAAGGCAAGCAAACCTAGGCGATCTTGGTCATTGTATGTTAGTGACAATCCTTAGCCTACTTCCACAGCAATTGATCCTCAATTCCAGAGAATCCTGTTAGTTGCAACACAATTGCTCAAGGAAGTCGAGCAGTCCAGGCGATTCCAATAGCAATTTGGTTGAATGACTGCATCCCGACGATGGTCTAAATTGGCAGTTCTCAGCCCTTGATAGGCGAGTGCAAGCAACGATTCTAATCAGATTTCGAGGAATCAAAGAACGGGTCATAACCGAGAGAACAAAACAACTCTCGATACGAAATTGAGAAGCGAAGCACAGGTTGGTTTAAGAAGTAATGCATCGTTTTGGCGAATTCAAGTAGCACTAGAGGCGACACGAACTGAGGAGCATTTGCGATTGGTGTGGGAGTTCGTCGAAGGTTGTCACGTTCCAGCGTTGAAGGCTGCTAAATTGGGAAAATTTTGCTAGTTCAACAATGGCAGAAGCAACGCGGATGAAGAACCTTAAGTCCCTGGTGCAGCAATTCCACTCGACAGTCACTAATCTGCAGGCTCAAGTGAAATTACTAGAGATCGGATCCAATCGCACCCATGAAGCAATCATGGAAATGGATTGGAAGTTGGATTCCTCGTTGGGGGACTTGGAGAGAAGGATCACTGGAATCATAGATGAAGTAGGAACTCAATTCAGAGATCAACTATAGAATGTAATGGTCATGTTCTCTTACCAAAATCAATCATCTTTAAATGGATCAACTTCAAATATTCCAAAGAGTACTGGGAGGTCTTTTGCTACATCTTTCTCTACTCAATCTGATGCTGCATCCCCTGTTTTTCATCAGGCAAGAACCATTCAAGGGCTGCACAATATGCATGGGAGCTTTAATGTTCCTTCAAGTGGAGTTCAACAACCTGTTGGAAGCCTTTCTAGTGGTCGTTTTGCCTCAAACAATCTCCCCATTGTCCTTTCTCAAATATCTCACGACAACTCATATGGTCATTCAGGGGTGACAAATAAAGGTGAAATGAGTGTTGTTGGAAGCCCTGGATACAGCAGTGGCACAAATGGAGTTGGTGATTCTATTCTTGGGAGTCTTCCAACCTATCCTGCAATTGGTAACCGGGGTGCTGTTTCAAGATCTTGAATTAAAGGTTCAATGGGAAACATAGTCGGTGGGGGCAACAATGGGAGGAACATGAGCTCTGGTGAGGTTGTTGGGGCAACAAATGCAAAGGGACCATTTCATGTAGAGGGATATTCCAACAAACACAAGGAAAAAAGAGTTGCTGAAATTTTTGTATGGAATCAGAAGGTTATGACTGAAAATTCAGTCAATAAAAAGGAAGTTGGGGTCGCACTTAGCCAACCTTCTATACGTGCACCAACCCACATTGAAGAAACTTTGGTGGGAAAAATTGGTGAGGACAACAACCGGCAAATTTCAGTTGTTCACTTTAACCAACAGAGAGTGATTGATTTTGGCTAGGTTCCAGTCAAAGTGTACATGAAAACTACTACAGATTTGCTATGAATATAGAGAATTTTCAAAATTTCTCCATCCAAGCTGTGGAAGAGAAGGAAAAAGGAAGATGGGAAGCTATTGAGGTTTGACATTTCTTGGCGACAAGAAATGTGCTGGAATTATGCTCAATTAAGGCTGATCTCTAAGGTTAGTGTTTTATATAAATATTATGTAAATATAGAAAGACAATAATGCAAATTAGGATGATAGGATGCTGTCTATTATTTATTTCCTTCTTTGCTAATAATCCTCTCTTTCAAAGAGGATATTGTACACATTTGTTTTAATTCAATCAAGACATTGCCTTTGATAATTTCTAAGTTGGTATCAGAGCAGGACTAAATCATAGCCATATACTGTGAAAAACCCTAGGCAACCTTTTAATCACAACCTTCCATTTCTTGTGAAACCCTAAGCTGCCTCTTCATCCATCAGATCCGATACCCATCAGCCTACGGCCATCCCTAGTCGCCGCCATCGGCCACCCTAGCCGCCGCCGATCTCAGGTCTGATACCCATCAACACGGTCGCTTCAGAGCCATCGGTCTTCCATAGCCATCGGTCGCAGCCTCTTCAGAGCTCGTCAACGTGGCTGGTTCAAACGTCGTTGACCGCCATCCGACCACCAGCCACCACAACCCAAAGTTGTGGCTGCATCCTAGAGTTGTTGTTGTCCTTACACCAGCAGCCACCTCCCAAGTTTTGCTAATCGTGTTTCTCTTCATGTTCTTCCACTTCCAACTAGTTCAGTTATGTCAGAAGTTACATCTGAATCCATCCCAAATCTTGTCGTTGCCATCCAGACAAGAATTCCAGCGACCCATTCCAATACCCATTCTGTTCAAATCACCACCATTCGTTTAAATGGTGATAATTTTCTTCGTTGGTCTCAATCTGTCCGGATGTATATTCGCGGGCAAGGGAAAATTGGCTACATCACAGGGGAGAAGAAGGAACCTGCAGTAGATGATCCATTGCACTCCATTTGGGATGCTGAAAACTCCATGGTAATGACATGGCTGGTCAATTCCATGGATGAAGATATCAGTTCCAATTATATGTGCTATCCTACTACAAAAGAATTGTGGGATAATGTAAATCAAATGTACTCAGACCTGAGGAACCAATCTCAGGTTTTTGAATTGACTCTGAAACTAGGAGAGGTCCGACAAGGAGATGATTCTGTCACTAAGTACTTCCATTCTTTGAAGCGATTGTGGCAAGATCTTGATCTCTTCAACACGTGTGAGTGGAAATCTACAGATGATTGCAACCACCACAAAAAACTGGTTGAAGATAGCTGTATTTACAAGTTTCTTACTGGTCTCAATATCGAATTCGATGAAGTGCGAGGAAGGATCATTGGTCAGCCTCCCCTTCCTCCTATTGGTGACGTATTTGTTTAAGTTAGAAGAGAAGAAAGCTAAATGAGTGTCATCCTAGGAAAAAAGACCACTGGTGAGTCCCTTGAAAATTCTGCCCTAATTACTGCCTATAAGGCTGCAAATTATCAGCGTAGGAGCGATGAGCGACCTCGAGTCTGGTGTGACCATTGCAACAAGCCATGCCATACTCATGAGACTTGCTGGAAACTTCATGGCAAACCGGCTAATTGGAAGAACAGTAAGCAAGGAGAAAAGAGCCACCGTGGGGTCCCTACTGATAATGGGGTTGATACTAGTCCTTTCAACAAAGAGCAAATTGATCAACTCTTGCAGCTGTTAAGATCCAATTCCTCATTTGGTATTCCTAGTGTTTCCTTGGCACACAGGTAGAAAACCTAACGCCTTTTCTTGTCTTCATTTCTCTCCATGGGTTATAGATTCTGGAGCCTCCGATCACATGACTAGTTCATCTCATTTCTTTAATACCTATTCTCCTTGCTCTGGCAATGAAAAAATCAGAATCGCTAATGGTAGTTTTTCACCCATTGCAGGTAAAGGGCTTATTAAACTGATTGAGAATATTAATCTCACTTCTGTCCTTCATGTTCCTAACTTAGCCTGCAATCTTTTGTTTGTTAGTAGATTGTGCAAAAATTCTAATTGTCGTGTTACTTTCTTTGACTCTCATTGTAAATTTCAGGACCAAACCTTGGGGACGATGATTAGGCGTGCTAGGATGATTGAAGGTCTTTACTACTTTGATGATATCTTTGTTGGTAATAAAAAAGCTCCAATTCCTGTTCCAGACACAATTATGCTATGGCATCTTAGACTTGGCCATCCTAGTTTTGCCTATTTGAAACATTTATTTCCTGATTTGTTTAAAGGAATAGATTATTCATTTTTTCAATGTGACAGTTTCATCTTGGCAAAAAATCATCGTTTAAAATATTTACCAAGACCTTACCAAGCGTCCAAACCTTTTTATATAATTCATAGTGATGTTTGGGGTCTATCTAAAATTTCTACTCATTCTGGAAAACGATAGTATGTTACCTTTATTGATGATCATACACGATTGTGTTTGATTTATTTGATGCAAAAAAAATCTGAAGTGGAATACTTATTCAAAAATTTTTACACTATGATTGAAAATCAATTTCAAACCAAAATTGGTATTTTACACTCTGACAATGGCACAGAGTATTTTAACGAGCACTTGGGGGATTTTTTGAAAACAAAAGGTATTCACCACACATCTACTTGTTGGAATACTCCTCAACAGAATGGCATTGTTGAACGTAAAAACAAACATTTACTCGAAGTCGCACATGCCATAATGTTTTCTATACATATTCCAAAATATTTATGGGGTGAAACTGTTTTGACAATGTCCTATTTGATAAACAGGATGCCCACTAAAGTATTAAAGTACAAAACACCTCTTGAGTGCTTGAAAGAAGTTTTTCCCAACACTTGGTTACATTCGGATCTTTTTATCAAAGTTTTTGGATGCATTGTGTATGTTCATATACCTAATCAATTTCGTTCCAAACTTGCCCCTAGAGCTGTCAAATGTGTTTTTTGGGTTATGCCTCACATCAAAAAACCTATAAGTGTTATTATCCTCACACAAAAAAATTCTTTATCAATATGGATATTTCGATTTTTGAAAAACAACCCTATTTTATCCAAAATTCTCTTCAGGGGGAGAAACATGGAGTTGAAGATAATTTTTGGGATGTTTCTGTCCCACTTCCAAACACAATTTGTCCTACTCAAGAACCACATGGTTCTAAGAATAGTCACTTAGGAGATTTTGGTTCTAGTTCTTTGGTGCCCAATGAAAGGGTTTCTCGTGCAGGGGGAGAAGTACTATAGACTGTGGGAGTGACAAGGTATGTAGGCTGAAGAAATCCTGAAGAGGAGGTCTTAAAGAGGAGATCTTGAAGAGTTTGCCTCCGAGATTCGAAAAGAAACTTGGGAGTGACAAGGTATGTAGGCTGAAGAAATCCTTGTACGGTCTCAAACAGTCACCAAGAGCATGGTTTGAACGTTTTGGAAAGGCAGTTACCAATTATGGTTTCCTTCAAAGTCAAACAGATCACACTATATTTTATACACACTCAAAAAATGGTAAAGTTGCAATTTTGATTGTTTATGTTAATGACATTATTTTAACTGGTGATGATGAGACAGAGTTAACAGCCCTTGAGCAGAAACTTGCGAAGGAGTTCCAAATTAAGGACCTGAGAATTCTAAAATACTTTCTTGGAATGGAGTTTGTAAGATCCAAATAAGGTATTTCTGTTAATCAGAGAAAACATGTTCTTGATCTTCTTGGAGAAACAGATGTCGAAGACTCCCATTGAGCCTAATGTGAAACTACAGGCTGCTAAAGCTAACGAAGTGAAGGACAGAGAACAATATCAAAGACTTGTGGGCAAATTAATCTACTTGTCTCATACGTGGCCTGATATTGCTTTTGCAGTTAGTTTATACAAGTCAGTTTATGCACTCACCAAAGCCAAAACATTTCGAGGTGGTCTACAGAATCCTAAGATATCTAAAAGGGACACCTGGCAAAGGATTATTGTTCAAGAAACATGGTCACCTACAAGTTGAGATCTACACTAATGCAGATTGGACATGAAGTGTTGATGATAGGAGATCTACTTCGGGCTACTGTTCTTTTGTTGGGGGTAACTTAGTCACCTGGAGAAGCAAAAAACAAAATGTAGTAGCTAGAAGTAGTGCAGAAGCAGAGTTTAGAGTTGTTGCCCATGGAATTTGTGAGGGAATGTGGATCAAACGAATACTTGAAGAGCTGAAGTTTTCTCATTCAATACCTATAAAAGTCTAATATGACAACAAGGCTGTCATCTCTATAGCTCATAATCCAATGTTGCATGACCGTACAAAACATATAGAGGTGAACAAACATTTCATCAAGGAGAAGATCGATGTTGGGGTAACATGCATGCCATACCTTCCAACAACCGAACAAATTGCTGATGTTCTAACTAAGGGTCTTCACAAAAAGCAGTTTGATAAACTTATTGGCAAGTTGGCTATGGAAGATATCTACAAACCAACTTGAGGGGGAGTGCTGGAATTATGCTCAATTAAGGCTGATCTTTAGCGTCAAGTGTTTTATATAAATATTATGTAAATATAGAAAGACAATAATGTAAACTAGGATGATAGGATGCTCATAGTTCTAAAAGGCGAGAGGCGCAGCGAGGCGCAAAGGGTCCTGGAACCTGAGGCGCAAGGCGCACAAGGAGAGGCCCGCCTTTGCGAAGCGAGGTACACCTTTTAGAAAAAAAACTCAAAATATTGTAAAATCATAAACAACTATCAAATTATCAATAATAACACATTCATATCATTCATGATTCATTATCTTCAAATTCTAAACTAACAACATCAAAATTGATTCATTCATCATGCAAATTCTAAACTAGAAATATCATCAAAGAGAGAGCAACAACTAGCAAGAGAAATTAACACGAAAACAACAACCGAAAACAAGTAAAGAACTCACAAGAGCAGGTTGGAACCAAGAAAAGGGGAGGCTGTAATGGAATCGAGATTGGAAGCTACTTTCGGTGGGCAGCGGGCTGCTTAACAGCTTGAACTTGAAGAGCAGAGAGAAGAGAGGAGAGGAAGAGAGGAGAAGAGCGTGAGCAGAGGAGAATAGAGGAAGAGGACGTGGGTGGAGAGGAAGAGAGGAGGCGGGCGTGGCTGGAGAGGAGAGGAAAAGAAGAGGCAAGCGCGGCTGGAGAGGAAAGGAAGAGGAAGATCGGGCCGAGCTGGAGAGGAGAGGAAGAGAGGAGGGGGTCGCGGCTAGAGAGGAGAGGAAGAAGAAGATCGGGCCGAGCTGGAGAAGAGAGGAAGAGAGGAGGGGGTCGTGGCTGGAGAGGAGAGGAAGAAGAAGATCAGGCTGAGCTGGAGAGGAAGACAGGATGTGGGCGCGGCTGGAGAGGAGAGGAAGAGGAAGATCAGCGAGCTGGAGAGGAGGCGAGCGCGGCTGGGGCTGGAGAGGAGAGGGAGAGGAAGAGGAAGATTGGGTGAGTTGGAGAGGATGTAGGCGCGGCTGGATGCTGGAGTTGAGAGGAGTGAGGAGCGATTGGGCTGCCAGGTTATAATTAAAAGACCTAAGTTTATGAGTCGCGCCTAGGCACGCCTCACACCCCAACGCTTAGGCTCGCAAGGCAAGGGCCTTGCAAAAACTGCCTTGCCTCAGCCTAGGTGAGGCGCCAAATTGGTGCCTTAAGGCGCCTTGCGCCTAGGCACGCCTTTGATAACTATGAGGATGCTGTCTATTATTTCTTTCCTTTTTTGCTAATAATCCTCTCCTTAAAAAAGGATATTGTACACATTCATTTTAATTCAATCAAGACATTATCTTTGATAATTTCTAAGTAAATGTTTTAAGGCGGAGGGAATTGTCATGACCCTAGGAGCAATAGAAGGGCATCATTGTAATCGGGTTGCAATAGTTTGTTAGGATATGTTGTTGTTTGTCTTTTCCCTTTTTGTCTTGTAGCTTAGGTGGTTAGAGAGCCTTATCTGGTAGCTAAAGTGAGGCTATATATATATATATATATATTGCCTCAGTTGTAGGAAGAAGGCATGATGAGAATGAATTGAATATTTTGTTTCTCTCTAATATTTCTCCCCCCCCCCCCTTCTCTCTCTCTCTCTCTCTCTCTCTCTCAGTGATCTCCTCCCTTATCTTCTTGTCGTTCTCTCCCTCCCAACCAATCTCTCTCCTAAATTCTTCTCTTAATATTTTCAATCTTCCTTTCATACCCTAGCTCATCTCTAAGGGTGTGACATAAGGTTGCATACAAATAGGACTCCCTCTTGACCCTCGCAAAGAAAGGAGCCTTGTGCGTTTGGAATGCCCTTATTTTGGTTTTGAAGGTTTTCATTTATTTCACATGTGATTGCTGGGCATAAAATCTAGAGAGTTACAAATGGGTATTAGCGAAATACTTTTGACTCAATTTTTAGTGTCCATGGCCTTATCAAAAATATGGCCATTGATAGATACGATTGATGTCACACCCCCCTCTACAGGTTGTGTGACTAGCCAAGATTCTTAAACCAAGACTTAAAAGTTTACGAAATCTAATATCCTTCCATATTTACATAACTAAAAAAGTAGAAAAAATTAAAACTTTAATTATTCCAAACTGAATCCACTAATAATCCCCTTATTTGAGTCCACATCTAGCCCCCTAATCCAGTGAAGGTTACCCCACATAATAATTCAACACCAAACTAAAGATTTTATACATACAATAAGACAATATTCAGTTTCAAAGATTCACCAACATTTCTCGTGTAATAACAAGTATCACAAACGATAAACATACTACAACACATGATTCAGCTATCAATTTTCCAACAAATACTTCAATGGCAATATAGCCTAGATTCACGGATGCAAGAAACTGACCTAGTATTCTTCCCAAATCTAACCAATAATTAACCAGTACACCTAATTCCTAAAGTCTAGTATTTATACAAGGTAACCCAATACTCTTCCGGGTTCTAGCCAGCACCCTTAATTCTTGGATTTACCAATACATAGGGTGATCCAGTATTCTTCCTAGATCTAGCCAATATCCCTTTCTTCCTCAATTCACCATACAAAATGTAATCCAGTACTCTTCCTGGATCTAGTCAATACCCCTTTCTTCCTGGAGGATGTACAAGGTTTCACAACATTGGATTTCCATATGTTAATACTTTCATAAAATTCTTTTCATGCTTTTCAAAAAAATTTTGCAATTCCAAGTTCTCAATTTATTTGCAAATCAAGAATTCATGTATATATATACATATGAAGCCATAGAATTGAGAATTTATATCATGTCAAGATAATTGTTCAATCAAGCCTCTAAATTTTGAGAAGCTTACTGTGGTGGTGTCATTCGAGCAAAGACATCAACAAAATGAAGGCACACAATTTCACCGTGGCATTCAAATAACAGGGTGCAATCCTCATAAACAGGTCAAGAGACTCCATTTTTGGCAGCCAAGCAGTCAAAAGTAATATAGACTGCTTGGTTAGTACAGAAGAAATCGAGCAGTTTATAGTCTTGATAAAATATCTTTTATAGTAGAGAAGTAAGGGAAACATTTAATGCCCGAAGTTAAACCTTTTCCATCACATAAAACAAGCTTCAAGTCAAATAAACATCCTCCAGGTCTTAAATATGTATGTTCTGTAGTAAGAGTATTGTAGTAAAAGAAACATTCAGTGTCAGAAATTGAACCTTTCGCATCAAAGAAAGAGAATCAAGTCAAATTTATATTCTTAGAATCTTAATAAGTATGTTTTCAAAGCAAAAGGAGCATTCAATGTCAAAAATCAAACCTTTTGCATCAAAGAAAAGAGCTTCAAATCACTCCTTGGAACTCCATACGCCAAGTAAGCCTGTTAACGGTCCAGAAAATGAAGGTCAACTAAATAAGCATCACCATCCTTTCTTACATGCACTTTGAAAACAAATAGCAAAATGGGACTCCAGTTCAAAGTTTTTTTGAAATGGATGCCCTAGGTTTTGTGTAAATTGCAGATGTAGCATCTTTTCTAGCATCAAACTTTTCTGAAGACCCAGTTTTCCTCATTCCCATTTCCACAGAAAAGACAGTCCTAAACTGCTTTAATTCTATTTTTTTTTTAATAGACTTTGGCCAAGGGGTCAAAAGCCAAGCCGTCCCCACCCCCAAAGAAAAGGGGTAAAAAAGATTAACAAAAAAAAGAAAATATGAAAGCTTTCTCCCATCCTCTCATATTTCCTAGTCTATCTCAAATTAATTTCTCCTTCTCTCTGAAATCTCATGGTGTGCGTGTATCTAATACACAGCCAACACTAACAAGCTTTCACACTTCAGACTGTTGACTAAACTGATACTGATACTGATAGTTTATCCAGGAAAAGATGGGAGGTATAAACAGGCTACTGATAGATAAACTCCCACTTCAGCAAAAACAAAGGGGAAAAAGATGTGGCACTAATAGTGATCCACTTTCAACTTTGTGGGATTTGCTTTTTGAGCATGTGAAATATGAAAATTAGCATGTCTAATGCGTTGCTTATGGTGCCTACCCTTGAGGGGTAAACACATTAAGTCCATCCAAGCTGTACTCCTAAAAATAAACAAATAAATAAAATGGAAATAGGAAAACAAAGAAAAAGATTCAAGGTGTCAAGAATAAGAACATGATACACGTACATGCATTATAAGTGCATTATATATGTTGATCCAGAAAGCCAACTTCTCATTGCAGCTCAAGTGGACGGGATTCACTTTTGCCAATTGCTCAACAAGCATCCTGTTCCGCAAAGCACCAGAAAGGTATGCCATCAGCTCCCATTCCACAGAACAATTTGTCTTCGATAAAAATAGCAGTACTAAAAACTTGCCTGAAATTACGCAATGCACCAGCAGCATACTCCATCTGCTTCTTCCCAACTGACATCCAAGAAACTTCAGTGGCTAACCCATAGCTTCCAATATCTGCCCAACTTAATTTACCACGCACCCTGTATGGATCACTGATGTTCTCTGTGGCCAACACCTCTGGGTTATACTTCAAATCAAGTTGGGGGCTCTGTACCCATGATGACATCATTGAGCGTTCAGATAATGACCACATAGACGAAATGGAAAGATGTCCTCGTGGTGATAGAGATGGGGATTGAATCTCTGATGGTGATGATGTCAATGATCTACCAGAATCTGCTAGAGAGATGAAAATATTTTTCATGCATCGAACCATTTCTTCTGATAGATGATTAGGATTATCCCAGAGGCCCTTAGGTTTCACCACCACAGTAAGCTTCTCAAAATCTAGAGGCTGAAAACAACTGCTATCCATTTTTATAGCTCTCTGAAAAAGTTGCCATTATTTACTTCAGTTAAAGAGTTTCAAAGAAATACGTAGTAATACTAATAAGGATATCAACAGCAGAAGAAGAGAAAAGTAACAAATTAGTATGGCATCAGAAGCATATTGGTAATGTTATTTAACTGGGAAAGCATTCACAAACCAGGTGGCTACTTATTTCCAGCCGTACCAGTGTTGGCTTCAGCCTTCAGCATATCACTCAAATCTTAATCCTACCACTAGAATCATATCCACTTCCTAATTCCTCTTTTATCCTCAAATTTTCCAAATTGCACAGTTTTCAAGATTATAACAATGATGGTCAAGTAAGGACACTACTGCCATTTGTTTGGTATAGAAAAGGTCAAAATCCTGATTTCTAACATATCCAGTTTTTTTTTCCCCTTGCAGATTTTTGAGAGGTACGTATAACCTGTGAGTTGAATCCTTACTTCATGTAGTCTGCTGAGACTGTCAGCTACTACTTTTTAAAGGCAGTTAATTTAACATTAGGGATTGAACAAAATTGAATAACCTAAGTAGGAAAACCTTAGGCATGAATGGAGATTAACAGAGCAATCAAACTCTCATCTTGTATTCAGTGTAGAACGTGTACTTATACATGTGCTATGCTAAGGTTTTGATCCTAAATTACAGGGATAGGATACAATCTAAATTCAAATATGTTAACAAACATAGATAGGTTAGGACACATAATTTAAAACTCAAGTAGCAGATATCTCCTATTTTTATGGAACCTTCTTTATCTCAATCTTTATCTTCTCTTCTTCCTTATCTTCTTCAGATTCAAACACTGCTTATCATCTTATCTCCTTTATCTTCATCTGAACCACTTAGATTCTTCTAACCAGATTCTCCAACACCCCCTCTCAAATTGGTGAATAGATGTCTCTCATTCCCTGCTTGCTAATGAGTGATTTAATCCATGGTCTTGACATGATCTTTGTAAATACATCCGCTTCTTGACTTGCTGTAGAAAGATAGGTTAGTTTTATTCCACCCTGTTTAATTTCCTTTTGTATAAAACTTCTATCAATCCTGACATCCTTCATCCTGTCATGTTGGATGGGATTATTAACAATATTGATAGCAGTGTTCTAAAAAGCGCTAAGCACTATTTTAGTGGTAGACTAGCGCCTAGGCGCTGCCTAGAATTTTTTTTATTTTTTATTAATACATTAACAAATATTTTAATAAATGATGTAGCAACACTTGTTGCTTGTAAATATTAAAATATTTGAAACATTAACAAATATTCAAATAACAAATATTAACAAAGGCACAACGCCTATTGCTGCGCAGCGCATTAACAAATATTAAAATAAATTAAATAACGAAGGCAACAGCAAGCAGCAAATATTAAAATAAGTTAAAAAACAAAGGCATCAACAACAGCAACGCTTGCTGATTGCTTATTGCTTACTGGAGGGTCGGAGGCGGAGGAAGACGAGGTATAAGAGTTCAGTGGTAGGGAGATGACTGGGGTCGACCATGGAAACCAGCGAGAAAGGAACAAAGTCGGCGGCGTCAGCGAGTCCACTGTCCACAAGAGACGACAACGGCGTGCGAGGAGAGACTGAGACAGAAAGGGAAAGCGACGAGAGACGAAGAGAGAGGAACGACGGTCGGCGGCAATGACAACCAAAGAGAGCAAGCGGCGACAGCGACTCCGCAAGAAACGGTCAATGGCGGTGCCCAAGAGAAAGAAGGCCCAGGCGATTCATGCGGCTAGGCGTCGCGGCACCGATTAGCCGGGTCGGCGCCGATAGGGGCCGATTAGGCCATAATCGTGGCAGCCAGGGGCCGCCTAGACCAATTTTTAGATCATTGGTTGATAGCTGACTTGCTATCACTATAAAGCCTTATTAATGAAGTCAAGGGCATTTGTAGGTCTTCCATCAACCATGCTAACCAAATTTATTCGCAGATACCTTGAGCAATTGCCCTAAACTCTGCTTCTGCACTACTACGTGCCACAACTGATTGTTTTTTACTCCTCCAAGTAACTAGGTTCCCCCATAGTTTAGTACAAAAATCAGATGTTGATCGGATGTCCATCACAGAACTTGCCAAGTCAGCATCAATAAATCCTTCAGCTCCTCTAGCATCACTCTTCTGGAATAATAATCCCTTCCCTGGTGTCCCCTTTAGGTACCTTAAAATGTGATAAACTACAGCTAAATGTTGTTGACTAGGTAAGTGCATGAATTGGCTCACGATACTCACAGCATAAGCAATATCTGAGCGAGAGAGAGATAGATAAGCCTTCCAACTAACATTTGATATCTTCCTTTATCAACAAGAGGATCACTCTTAGTTATCCTATATTTCCAGTTTCTCTCAAGAGGTGTACATGTTGGTTTACTTCCCAACATCCCAATATCCTTTAAGAGATCAAGAGTATATTTTCTTTGAGAGATTAAAATACCTTATTTGCTTCTAGCCACTTCCATTTCCAAAAAATATTTCATGATCCCCAAGTCTTTAATCTCAAATTCATCCCATAATCTCTGTTAAGTGCAGCAATTCCTTGAATATCATCACCAGTGATGATTATACAATCTGCATATACAATCAAGATGGGCCTTTTCCTACTAGTTGCATGTTTAGTAAACAATGTATGATCCACTTCCCCTTGCATGTACCCAAACCTTGTAAGTGTAGAGTTAAATTTCTTAAACCAGGCTCTTGGGGATTGTTTTATGTTGGTCCCTTAGGGTATGGCCACTCGAGAGAAGGGGTGAATTGACTGCTCTTAAAAATTTTATTTATTTGAATCCAAACAAATACTATGATTACTAATTTCAAGATATCAAAACCACTGCAATAACAAATAGTATAAAGAATGAACAATGGAAAACATGACGATATATAGTGGTTCGGTGTCGTTACACACACCTACTCCACTCTCCCAAGGTCTTAACCACCCTTGGAGTTCCACTAAGTCAAACACCAAGGTTTCCACACTAGTTCACCTTGGAAACTAAAAGGAGGAGCACTAGAAGAAACAGCTATATTAACAAGTGGCTCAGAAGGAGGATCAAGATGGACTGGGGTGGAAGGCAGATGAGGAGGAAGAGGGGGCTGGTATACCCAGCCATTTTTAACCCATTTGTCGCGCATCTTTTTAACAGTGGCATCATTGATGGTGTGAAAATGAGATGAAGGTTCGAATTCCTCGTCATCAAGCTCAATGGAAAGTTGGGTAAATATGAAGATAAGGAGGCGACCATAAGGAAGAGAAGAACTCTGACTGTTGGCTGCATGAGACATGTGGGCAATGCTGAGAGAGATAATATCAATGTGACGCCTGTGCATAAGTGCCCAAAGAAGTCGGGCCTCGTTGGGGGTGAAAGTACTATGGGTTCCTTCTTTAGGTAGAAGTGTGTGGGTAATGACCTTGTGGGCGAGACGAAGGTCTAGATTCTTGAGAAGAGTGACGGAGTAAGTGGGTTGAAGCAAGAGGTTGTGATTGCCAGAGAGGTCAAAAATAACTCTCCCACAGAACATCAAGATAGGACACTCATCCGAGACAATTGGGATTCCTAGGAGATTGGAAAATACATCTCGAGTGACTTGAATGTGGACTCCTTTGACATATGATTGAAAGAGGTCATCGAGATTGCTATAAAACAAGCAAACTAGGAAAGGATAGATGCGACAATTTCGGGTGAGGAGGACTTCCCATGGACGATCAAGAAAGAACCATTTGCAAAAATTGGGGTTCCGAGAGTCAAAGAAAGGACGATAGATGTCTCGATCGTGGACAACGGGACGCGCATGGAAAGATTTGTAAAAGTGGACCTCGAGGTGGTGGTTGGGAAAGTAAGTGGAAGCAAAGGGTTCTTGAGGTGAAGGAGGTGGTGACGGAGAGCGAGGTCGAGAAGATGAAGAGACACAGGAGCGTTTACGAGAAGATGACATTTTGAAATTGGTTGATGAAACGGACGAGTCGACTTGATGAGGAGATGAGTCGACTCAACTGAATGTTGGGACGAATGGACAATATTGAATCGTGAACGAAAGGCAACCAAGCACACAACGAACGTCCAAAACAAACATAGTCAGAAAAATGATCACTAGAAGATATAGATGTAATTATACATCCAAAACTTGGCCAACATGAATGCAAACATACGAAAAATGTATCCAACGTAAAAACCAAAGAGGGATTAAAACAGAGGCTTACTAAGGGTGAGCAATGGCACGAAGGGACAGTTGCAACAGAGACTGAAGGTGGTGTCAGAGACAAAAAGGGGCGATGCCGACGACGAGAGGAGACGCAGATGGCGGCTAGGAAGGGCGGCCGACGGCGAGGGAGGAGATATGAGGGGCGGTGACGAGAAAGGAATAGGGTGCTAGAGAGGGGAAGAAGAGGGTTTTGAGAGAAATGAGGAAAGACCAAAAGTCGCGCGAGAATAAGCAAAAAACCGCTTGATCGAGTCGACTCGATATGAACTACCACGAGTCGAGTCGACTTGACTGCAAGGGAACGCAACTAACTCTAAACGCAATTTGATTCAACCAAAGGGATTTAAAATTCCCAATTCTCTTCGAATATAATTGAAACGATCTTCAGGAAGAGGTTTGGTAAAAATATCTAGCAATTGACGATCGATTGGGACAAATTCGAGCACTATCTCTTGATTTTGGACATGGTCTTTAAGAAAATGATGTCTTACTTCAATATGTTTGGTTCGAGAATGCAGTACCGAATTTCTAGAAATACTAATGGCACTCGTATTATCGCACTTGATCGGGGTTTGTCTGAAGGTGACTCCAAAATCTGTGAGCTCTTGTCAAATCCAAAGCACTTGTGCACAGCAACTACCGGCAGCGATATATTCGACCTCAACGATAGATAGAGCCATCGAGTTTTGTTTCTTTGAGAACCAAGATATTAACTTATTTCCTAGCAACTGATAGGTGTCGAATGTGCTTTTCCAATCTACCTTACAACTGGCAAAAGCCGCATCAGAATACCCTATTAAGTCGAAACCATCTTCACATGGATACCATAGACCTACATCTTGGGTTCTGATTAAATATCCTAGAATCCTTTTAACTGCTAGAATATGAGATTCTTTAGGATCCGACTGAAATCGAGGGCATAGACATACACTAAACATGATGTCAAGTCTATTCGCCATTAGGTAAAGCAATGATCCCATCATACTTCTATATAGCTTTTAGTTGACACTTTTCCCTTGATCATCTTTATCGAGCTTAGAGGACGGGCTCATTGGGGTACCTATTGCTTTAGCGCTTTGCATTCCAAATTTCTTTAGCATTTCTCTTAGATACTTAATTTGATGTACAAATATTCCTTCTTTTGACTGTTTCACTTGGAGGCCTAAAAAGTATGTTAATTCTCCTATAAGACTCATCTCAAACTCGCTAATCATAAGAGTTGCAAATTCTTTGCATAACTTGTCACTTGTTCCTCCAAACACAATATCGTCTACATAGACTTTAATAAAAAATGTTTGAACCTTCATTTTTTTATGAATAAGGTTGTATCAACTCTCTCCCTAGAAAATCCTTTTTCAATGAGGAATTTACTTAATCTATCATACCAAGCTCTAAGAGCTTGTTTGAGACTGTATAGTGCTTTCCTAAGCTTATACACATGATCTTCTAGATGCGGGTCCTCAAAATCTAGGGGTTGGCTTACATATTCTTCTTCATTGATATAGCCATTTAGAAATGGACTCTTCACATCCATTTGATATAACATGAAATTCTTGTGAGAGGCAAAGGCTAATAACATCCTTATTGCTTCTAATCTAGCTACCGAGGCATATGATTCTTCAAAGTCGATGCCTTCTTCTTGGCAATAAACATTGGCTACCAATCTAGCCTTATTTCGAACTATGTTTCCACTCTCATATAGCTTATTTTTAAACACCCATTTTGTTCCTATGATTGATTTTCCTTCAGGTCTAGGAACTAACTCCTAAACTTCATTTCTCTTGAATTGGTTTAGTTCTTTTTGCATAGCTTTTACCCAATATTCATCTTCTAATGCTTGGTCTACGCAAGTTGGCTCAACTTTTGATATAAAAGCAACATTATTGCAATATTGTTGTAAAGACGCCCTAGTCATTATTCCTTGATTTGGGTCTCCTAATATTTGATCTATAGGATGACTTGATGCATGTTTGAAAGACTTAGGAAGCTTATCAAGATCTTTCCTTTCTAGAGGTTGTTCTTGAGATTGAGATTGAGAAATTTTAGAAGTACTTGAATATGACACATTTTCAGTTTTGTATCTTTCACTTTCTAATTCTCTCATAGTTTGAGCTACTCCTTTAGGTATCCACATCCTAATTTCTTGGGTCTTCCTTGGTTGTGGTTTCCATCTAGGCTGTCTCCATTCTCTTTTTGGTGCCTTGGTTCTAGGTCTAGGTTTGGTATTTCTTTTAGAAAGCAAGGTAGCTAGAGATTTTCCAATAGCATTCTTTTCAACCACTAACTTATTGTTTTGATCTTTCAGATCCTTAATTTCCTCTTTAAGCTTGATTGATTCATCATCATTTTTGGATTCATTATCTCTTTTTAGTTCCATTGTCTTCTCTTCTAAGATCCTTATTTCATTCTTCAGGCTTTCATTTTCTTCCTTGAAACTTTTCTTAGAATTTCTTAATTCCTTCTTAATAACTTGATATTCCTTGAACAGGTTTTCATAAGCATCTTGTAATTCCTCTAATTCATTTATATCCTCATCTTGATCTTCCATGCCTATAAGACATACATGAGCTTCTTCATCTTCAAATTGGGACGACTCACTAGAGGCATCCGCATCCCATGCTGAGAGGGCACGTTTCTTAAATTCCTTGATTTTTTTCTTTTCCACCTTCTTGTTTGATTTCTTTTCTTTCTCATCTTTTCTTTATTTGAGACAGTCAAATTGCATATGTCTTACTTTCTTACAGTTATAACATGTAGGAGGAACTCTTTTACGCACTTTATCTTTCTCCCTCATTAGCTTGGCAAAAGTTTTAGTTAGGAGGGCAGATTCTTCATCATCTTCTTCTTCACTAGATTATGATTCTTCGTTTGCTTTTAGCACTAAAGTTTTCTTTGCTTTAGGATTATCTTGGTTTGTTTTATTCAATATCAATTCATGAGTTAGAAGAGTACCTATTAATTCTTCCATTTTTAGCACTTTCAGATTTTTAGCTTGTGAAATTGCAGTCACCAAAGGTTGTCATTCTAGAGTTAAAGATCTAAGAATTTTTTTTAACTTGATCTTCTTCGGACACTACTTTTCCTAACATCTTGAGATTATTTATTATCTTTTGAAACCTACCGTTCATGTCACTTATGTTTTCATTTTGAAGCAATTTAAATTCTTCATATTGAGTCATCAAGAGATTGATCTTAGTGTCTTTGACTTGATCGGTTCGTTCATACACTACTTCTAATTTTCTCCATATCTCATTGGATGTAGAGCACACAAACAACTTTTCATATTCACTAGGAAGTATTGAGCAAAAAATTATATATTTGGCTTTATGATCTATTTGATATTTTTTAATATCTTCTTCATTCCATTCCTTTTCTTCAGTCCTAATTGTAACAAACCCATCTCTAACAATCTTCCACAATTGATAATCTATAGAAAACAGATATGATTCCATTCTCATCTTCCAATATGCAAAATTCGTACCATCAAAAAATGGTGGTCTAGTGGGTGAAGGACCTTCAGGGATGGATTGACTAGTGAATGAGGCCATCTCGATCTCTTCTAAGTTGAAGTATATATTATGTATTCAACTATCTAAGAAGCCTGCTCTGATACCAATTGTTGGTCCCTTAGGGTATGGCCACTCAAGAGGGGGGCTGAATTGAGTGCTCTTAAAAATTTTATTTATTTGAATCCAAACAAATACTACGATTACTAATTTCAAGTTATCAAACCCACTGCAATAACAAATAGTATAAAGAATGAACAATGGAAAACACGACCATATATAGTGGTTCGGTGTCGTTACACGCACCTACTCCACTATCCCAAGGTCTTAACCACCCTTGGGGTTCCACTAAGTCAAACACCAAGGTTTCCACACTAGTTCACCTTGGAAACTAAAACTACATACACGCCTAGATTCAAAAGGATTCTAGGTAACCACTACAATCCACAAAAACGTTTAGTGTTACAAAGATTTGAACTTGTCCACACTTGGACTGAATATAAACAATGAAAACACAATAACACAAAGCAGTAAAATGAATGATATACCCTCAATTTGATGACCGAAAGATGACAGATGAACTACTGTTGCTTTGGCGGCTTGTTGAAGGAAAATCAGTACACTCAGAAGCCGTTCGGTATTTGGATTTTGCGGGAACGCATTGAGAGATCTTTATGTATGCTGTGAGAGCTCATAATTGCATTAGGGTTCTTCTGGTCGTGGAATAGGAGCTTAAATATGAGAAGAGAACAACCTGCAAAAAGATATTCCAAAAATATGTCCGCTGAACCCGTCGAGTCGACTTGGCTACACCTCGAGTCGACTCGGTTGGTGCTCGAGTTGACTCGACTGAAAATCGAGTCGACTTGGCTAACCAAGCAACAAACACGCCAAAAACACCTTGTCA
This sequence comes from Diospyros kaki, assembly GCA_036245055.1. Taxonomy (NCBI): domain Eukaryota; kingdom Viridiplantae; phylum Streptophyta; class Magnoliopsida; order Ericales; family Ebenaceae; genus Diospyros; species Diospyros kaki. The sequence continues at coordinate 364,188 of BSEG01000003.1, forward strand.
GCCGAGTCGACTTGGAAGTCAACTCAATCAACACAAAAGGCTATTTTATGCTTCAAAACATAGGAAATTATTTAAACCTTTTCGAAAATTATTCAAAAAATATTCTAAACAATAATAACATTCACAAATACGTTTTTGCAACATAAAATAATTTATAAGATAATCTGGGGGCATCGTTTTATGTGAGCAATATCAATTTCTATTAATCATCAAAATTTAACAACTATATGAAAATACGAAGTTGGCTCAACATTTTAATCCATAGAGTGATCGATACAGCTTACACACCTTGCCAACTTTTTCTCCTTTCTCAAATCTGGGTGGAATCTTCATATAGATTTCTTCTTCCAATTCCCCAATTAGAAAAGTGTTTTTAATGTCTAGCTGAAATAATTCTCAATCCAGATTAACAGCAACACCCTTATGGAATTTAACTTTACCACAAGAGCAAAAGTCTCCTCATAATCTATCCCATAGGTTTGGGAAAACCCTTGAGCCACCAACCTTGCCTTATACCTGTCTATACTCTCATTTGACCTGTATTTGACAGTAAATACCCACTTGCATCCTACAATTTTCTTGTCTTTGGGATATTCTACAATATCCCATGTATGGTTGCAGCAAGATCCTTCATTTCCTCCATAACAGCTTCCCTCAACTCTGGATCATTCAAAGCCTCCTGAATATTTTGGAGAACAGCCACTTTATCAACTATTTTGGTAAAGGCCCTGAATTGTGAAGACAATTTAGAGTATGTTAAGTAATTAGAAATGGAATACTTAACACAGGACCTTACCCTCTTTCGACCAAATCACTGCCAACTTCAGTGTGTTCCTCTCTTGATGGACCATCCCCTGGTTTTAACAATTGGCTGAGTTGAGGGGCAGGACATTTGGGTCTCCTAGAATAAACCACAGTAGGTTTGTCTGAGTTTAATCCTCCTCTTGGACTAGTCACCACTGGCTCAGCTAGTTGGATGAGTTGGTGGACTGTTGCAAGGTTAGGAGAGGTAGTAGAATTGGTTAATTGATTTAGGCTATTCAAGTGTAACTGGTTGGGTGAGATCAGATGCAGCAATTTGGGTCGGGTCAAGTCAGGTCAATATTTGAAGAGGGTGAAACAATAGGTGGAAGAGAAATAGGCATAGACATTGTGGGATCCCAATGACCTTCTTCCCTTGATGTTTCCCCCTGAATAGAGGCACTTGGGTAATAGAATTCATTTTCAACAAATGTTACATCACAAGAAACAAATAACTTTTGTGAGAGAGGACAGTAACATTTGTATCCCTTTTGAGTAGGAGAATAGCCAAGGAAAATGCATTTGAGGGCTTTTGGTTCAAGTTTGTGATGGTTAGAACTGATTTGATGAACATACACAATGCAACCAAATACTTCAGGGGAGAGAGAGCTTAGGATTCGAACATGAGGGAAAATGTCCAGAAGGTTGTGCAAAGGGGTCTCATAGTTGAGGACTTTGGAAGGTAACCGATTTATCAAGTAAGAAGCTATTAGAACAGCTTCCCCCCAATACCTGTTAGGAATGGAACTAGTGAACATTAAGGAGCAAGCAATTTCAAGTAAATGGTGATTTTTCCTCTCAGCCACCCTATTTTGCTGAAGTGTGTAGGAGCAAGTGCTTTGATGAAAAATCCCATGAGTTTGTGAAAACTTTGAAAGATGGTACACACCTCAGATTTTTCTTTCATGAGATATACCCAATAGACCCTGGTATGGTCATCAATGAAAGTGACAAACCATCGAGCACCAGACAAACTTGGAACTCTTGTAGGTCCCCAAATGTCACTAAGAATCAAGTAGAAGGGTTTGGAAGGTGTGTGAGGATGAGCTAGGTAAGTGTTGTGAGTTTGGCAAGAATACAATATTCACACTGAAGTACTACTTTCTCTTTATTGGAAAATAAACTTGGATACAAACGTCTTAGATATGAAAAACTTGGATGATCAAGGTGTTTGTGCCATAACAAATTTCATAATAGAACTAATAGTAAGAGAGAGCTTATGTGGTGACTGATTTATAGGAGGATCCTTGTTTCCTAAAACCCAATAGAGCCCATCATTTTCCTCAGCACTGCCAATCATCTTCCCCAAAAACCGGTCCTAAAAAATACATTGTCAAGGAAAGAAGATTACAATGCAATCCATGTCCTTTGTTAACTTGCTAACTGACGGCAAATTACACTTCAAATTTGGCACATATAGGATAGATTTAAGTTGCAAACTACACATAAACATTCCCTTATCCTATAACTAAAGACATAGTACCATCTACCATCAAGACTATCAATTCCTTATCACTACGCAAAAGTTGATTAAATTAGTTGTAGATCCGGTCATATGATCAGATGCTCCTGTGTCTACAACCCAACAACTTCCATTCAATTTTCTAGATAATAAGGAGTATTTCATATTACCTTCTTGGGCCACAGATGTTGTGGGATTAGTGGCTGAAGTATCTGATTCCTTTGCAAGATGGGTACTACTCGATAGTTTTTGTAGAAAATCCCACCTACTCAGTAGTTAGGTTCAAGTTTATACCTTTTTCAAGTGTAGGAGCAATAGTTGTAGTATAAGCTGGCCTCTCTTTCTCCTTTTTATTCTTTGGCTTCCAATTTGCCGGCTTCCCATGTTTCTAGCAAGTCTCCTTTGTGTGATAGGGTTTATTGCAGTGCCCACTCCACTATTTGTTCCTAGGATGCTCTTCACGTTTGGCTGTAGCAAGGGCAGAGCTGGAACGTGGTTCTACTGTTGTCTGAAGCATCACACGTTTTCTACTTTCTTCTCTTCTAATTTCCACAAATACTTCCCAAAGGGATGGAAGTGGTTTAGTGCCAAGTAGGCAGCCACAGACCTCATCTAAATTAGCATTGAGTCCTTGGAGAAAGTCAAAAATCCTTTCTTTTTCCAACATCTTACTATACTTTTGGCTGTTAGTGGAACATTCCCAACTTGGATCATAGAAAAGATCCATCTCCTTCCATAATTCCATCAAGGTATTGTAGCATTCAATAACACTAAGATTACATTGCTTAGTGGTGCGAATGGCAGACCTGATCTCAAAACATTGAACTGTGTTTTCAAGATCATAATATATCTCCTGGATAGCCACCCACACTTCTTTAGCAATCTTGTAAAACAGATAGATTCAACCAATCTTTGGCTCCATTGAGTTGATAAGCTAAGCCATGATTATAGAATTCTCTGCCTCCCACCTTTGATGGTCTGTTGTATCCTTTGATGGAGTTGAGATAGCTCCTGACAGATGGCCAAACTTGCATTTTCCTTTGATTACCAACATAACCAATTGAAACCATTCTCGAAAATTTCTTTCATTCAATCTATGTTGAGTAATCTACAAGGTATGATTATCAGTTGATAGAGAAACAGACGAAATGGTTGTAGATGGTGAGTTTGGAATGAGAGAGGACTTTGCAATTGTCTGGACTACATTCTCAGGGTTTGAGGCGGCCACGGTGTCTGGTCATTCAGGCTAGGTAGATCCGGGCTCTAATACCATGAACAAATTTGAATAACCTAAGTAGGAAAACCTTAGGCATGAATGGAGATTAATGGAGCAATCAAACTCTCATCTTGTATTCAGTGTAGAACGTGTACTTATACATGTGTTATGCTAAGGTTTTGATCCTAAATTACAAGGATAGGATACAATCTAAATTTAAATATGTTACAAAGATAGATAGGATAGGACACATAATTTAAAACTCAGGTAGCAGATATCTCCTATTTTTATGGAACCTTCTTTATCTCAATCTTTAGCTTCTCTCTTCCTTATCTTCTTCAAATTCAAACACTGTTTATCATCTTATCTCCTTTCTATTCAAACAGCATCATATCTATCACTTTCATGCCTTTATCTTGATAAGAACCACTTAGATTCTTCTAACCGGATTCTCCAGCAGGGATCACTGATTGGAGTGGTGAAAATTGGATGGTATAATGCATGAATAGACAGTTTAGAAAGGAGGTAACAATCTGTCACGACTGTAGGTGACAATAGGGAAACTCCTTTGACACGAGTATTAGGAGAAATGCTAGCGCTGAGAACAAAGAATTTGGCGGGGGAAATTAGAGAAATAGCGAGAGAGAGAGAGAGAGAGAGAGAGAGAGAGAAAAGCTAGAAGATAGATGGAAAACAAAATGTGATATTCATCAATCATAACTCTAACGGTAGCCTTACTGCTGATATAGTGGAAAGGCCGCGTCTGCAGGGAATCCTCTCCCCCAACGGCTGTAACCATAAGTTTTTTCCTATTCGCCCTCTCCCACGTGGAGAATCTTTGGCTAACAAACTTAGTACTAGAAATTACAATAAAACCCAAAAGTAAAAAGTAAAACAGAGGAATTACACTGCAAGGAAAAAATTAAAAGTTGTTTCTATTGTGGGACGGTCGTGACACAATCCAACATCCCACCCACCCCCATTAAACCCCACAATGGATGGCCATTGCATTATTGTTGTTGAATTGCTAAGCATCATTTCATCTAAAAGCTTAAACTGATAGATAAACGGCTAACTTTAACTTTTATATTAGTACTTTTTCTCTCAACACACCCTCTCATGTGTGGCCATGTTCCCAGAAAAATTGATCCAAACACATGCAACTATTTAAATATTAAGATAGTGGTGAGGTTTGAACTTAGGACTTGTGCTTGCTCTGATACCATGTTAAATTGTTACCACTATCTCATCTAAAATCTTAAGCTATAAAGAGAGGGTTAACTTTATATTTTGTATTGTTACTTTTACTCTCAACAGTTGTTTAACTGTGTTTCATTGGCTCAAAAAGGTCATCTTTTGTCACAAAGGTTAGCATTAATCAGAGTAAGAGACATACCCATAATGGTGTATAACAATTCTAAGCCAGTAGTTCCATGTTCATCCACTGGAACTCAAGAAACTTTTTGTGTTTTCTTACCTATACATGCTCGTGGTTTTGTCACCTAGCTTGCCATAAGTGAGTGTTGATGGGAAGGGGGAAGCCATTGGAGTGGTTTGGCAAGACGCTAGCTATATTATGAGATTTGCATGATTATTGTTCCACAAGCATGTCAGTATGTGATGTATGAATGGGTAGAGAGGGTGCTTATGTCAAAGAGCATGGCATTTTATTGAGCTTCATAACTCATGAGAGTTCTTTCCTATCACAAGGTAAAGTTACTGGTAATGAAGCATGGTTGATTGCATTTTTGGCCATTATGAGTTGTTCTCTGCCATTATATTGTCAATTCCAATGTGTGTGCAACTGGTAATGTTGGAAAGAAATGTAATTAAGTTCTAGCATGTTAAAGCAATATTTCAAATGTAATTTGTGTTGGGATTTTCAGCGAGAAATCCTAATTAGTCTTAACGATTATTTCCCATTCATAATAATGGTTTCATGTTTAGTGTGTAATCATATTTACTATTCAGTGATTAATTGTTGTTAGGCAAGGAAACCTTAATCTTGGTCAACAAGGAAACTAATCTATAAATAGGATACTTGGCTTGTTATTCAAAGTGTGCAAATCACTTGTGAAAGACCAGTGAGAGTTAAGAATTTGGTGTAATTGAGACTTGGGTTTAAAGAGAGAATATTGAGTTTTGTAGTTGTAAACTTTACTACATAGTGATATTTTTCTTTGTCGTCCTGATGGTCGTGATTTTTCCCTTTTAAAGTTTTCTACGTAAAAATCTCGTGTTTGAGTGTGATTAGATCTTTTGTTTTCCATCTTATTTTTTTTCCCAACAATTTGAAGATTCTTTGATGTAGAATCCAAAAAAACTAGAACAAAACTCGAAACACTAAATCAAAAACTCAAATCAATTCTCAATATCAATTCAATCATCAAGGCTGCTAAAGAATACATCTCAAAAAGGTTTATACACTATATCCTATCCTAATCCTGTCCTATCTAGGATTCTAAAGAATGAAAACATAATTAAAGATTATCTACAAAAAATATAAGGAAAGATAATCAAAGATTAGGAAATAAATTTAAAAAACAATATAAATAATGCTAATTCCTATTTTATGCCTAGTGTAATATTTGTCAAAACATATCCTCCATCATTCTCCCTCATCTAAAGAGAACTTGACGTTAATGAGTTGGAGTACAAAACTCTAGTCCCAAGACTCAAAATCTTCCTCAGTAGTTCAAGTACATCTAAATCTTGACTAGGAGGAATCTACAATAACCTCCATGAGATGAAGCCACAATCTCATCATCAAGCAAAACATAAATCAAATCCCTTTGCTCCAGAAGGTGCAAGAAACACGGGATGTGATGACCTCTGGGAGCACCATAGCAGGCAAAATAGGAGGCTAAAATGAGCCCTAGGAATGTACAATCGGAAAAAAATCCAGAAGGAGAAAGGATTTGTGAAACCATTGCCGATAAGGATAATAATAGATTGTGTATGAGTTTGAGAGGGGCCAGGATTCAAATTGTAAATTTGAGGATAAATCATAAAAAGATGAAGATATTAATTGACAAGAATTTGATAAGGATTGGGATAAAACAGAATTGGAAACAAAAGTGATAATGGAATCCAACAATGTGGTTCAATGAGCTAGAACTCTCAAGAGGCTTAAGGCAAAACTGTCAACAGTTTAGTGGGCAGAGAGCTAAAAGATTTGGGTATGGGAGAAGTGAAGAGCTAAGGGCCAAAAAATGTATCGTGGCACCCTAACAAGGCCTGAACAAACTTTATATGCACTTAATTGGGATAAAATACTAGCCAATCCTTATCCCAAGAATGTTGTCTATACGATGGGGACCATTGGCTCCCAGTTACACATTCCCATTGTGCCATCACCCGTAGAGGATGACATTGTAGTACCAAGATATGAGAATGAGGTACAGGGTTTGAGGAGTTAAGGGCATCAGAGTACAAGGATAAGAATTTAAAGTAAAGAAAAAAATTACATTCTATTTAATTAGGATGAATTGATGGAATAATTATCAATATTATCATGTAGGGTTGTGACAATTTGGCTACTTGAATTTCGCATCAAATAAACCTTTTTGAGAGAAACTTTCAGGACCTTGTAGCCAAGGCTGTAGATGTTAGCATTGGTGCACCTTGATCATGTAGGGTTATACTTTGGCACAACCAATGTTGATGGTGCAGCCCATGACAGAGTTGTTATACATTAGTATGAACAATGAAAAATTCATTCTAATTAATGTGCTCTCATAAAACACAAAAATCATGCTTCTATGTCAATACATAAAAAAGGAATTTTCTTAAAATAGAAACAAATTTGTTTCAAAAAGAAAATAAGTTTTCTCAAAATGAAATTTTTCATAAAAGCTCATCCATTTTGTTGGTCCCAATTCTATCATAATATATGTTGTCCATTCACTAAATCATTGACTCTCTCTGTATTTATCTATGTTTATTTCAAATTACAAATCGACATTGGAACAGACAAACAAGTTTACACAGAGGCATTTGGATTCGTATTATCTCTTTTATTGGTAGGCCCTACATTTGGTCATGTCAACATGGTCTATGTTATTTGATTTTTGAATTCACACATTCTTAGTAGTTAGCTCCATTACTGGTAAGATTGTGCGATATAATGGTGAGACTTCTTTTAATAGAGTTAAGATTATTTATGTATTGTCTTATTTTTATTATTGCCAATGCAAAATAGGTTATAATGACATAGTACATACAGTGGCATGCTTGACCCTAGCGAGGCAATGGTTCATCAAGGGTTAATGGCTTCTAATTGCTAATCTCTGAGATTTTGGCATGAGATATCATTAAAAGAAAGACCAAATCCGGACATCAAATGGATCGAACTCCTTAAAGAAGAAGACATCTGGAAGGTGAAAGTGCAGAGGTAGTTAGTAGAAAACATCCAAAGTAATATCTATCGTAACAACAAAATGCCATTCCATAAAGAACAATAAGATGAATTGTTATATATGGAAAAAGAATGGGAATGACAAATTATAGTACAGCAATAGCAGTAGCAATAGTGGTAATGTGAAACACTAACAGACAGTTTCTAAAGAGAACTCTACTAGTCAATTTCTGGAGGGAAAAATTATGGTCGACATGATTATAAAGGATTCTTAATGCAAATTAGAAAATTGCTTATACCGGTGCTTCTAGAATATCAGAGCAAGCAGATAATGACTGGGAAGAATGTCTGAAACGATACTCTGCTAGTCTTCTTTCATTTCTTTCCTGACTGACTTGGAAGTTCAAAGAGATAAACTCTTGTTCAAGTCTCGAAACTGCAGATTCCAATATTGCTATATTTGACAAGAGCTCCTGAGCCTGTTGAACAAGGACAGCCAGTTTAATGTAATTTTCAACTCAATAAATTACAGAAAAGCCAAACTATTGTAAGTAACCCAAATCAAGAAAATGAGAGAGGAGGGTTAAAGTAACCTAATAGACCTACAAGGCATCTCATCAGGGGATTCACAACAACTATGCAATATACAAAAGGTTGATCCATAGCCAAAAGATTTAAACTTATTTAACCAAAAAGAAAGGGAAGATGATGATAAGCTTAGAGTTGCGGAGAGATTTAGATAGGGCTGGAAGTTTAACTTGAGGTTAAACTTGATTATGTTTTGGATAAATAAGGAAAAATCAAAATATATATATACATATATATATTATTGGAAGAGAATTTGGTGAGGAATAGGATTTATTACAGAATTGAGAATACTTGTTGAAGAGGGATTAGGATTAAAGATGTAGATTTTGAGGATAAATTTGAAGAAACCCATGTATTATCTTATTAGGATATGATAAGGATTATGATTAATTGGAGAATTAGAAACAAAAGGGAAATTGAATCCTGAACCAAAAGGGATAAGGACCTAAGATGCTTATAAATACAAGCTTAGAGGAGGACTAAATTATCTATGAGCATGAGTGAGATGCAAAATCGCTGGATATTTGTGGATTTTCTCAATAAAGGGGTCAGGTGAGGGATTATTCCTGCACTAGTATGTTTCGAAAATTATTCCCAAGCCTGTTTGAAAAACTATTTTGGCGCGATATAAATTCTCAATTCTGTTACTTAATATCTATTTGATTGCTGATTTGAAATCAAATTGAGAATGTGGAATTGTGAAATTATGAAATTACTTTGAAACGTATGAAGAGAATATTGTGAATGTGGCATATGGAAATCTCTTAGAAATAATCAAAGACAATTTGTCTTAATTGATTGAAATGAGCAAGAATAGCATCCTCGTTTAAGGAGAGGATTATAAACAAAAAAAGGAAAGAAATAATCTAAATATTGACAGCATCCTAAACTACAACCTTGACTTACTATATTTACACATTATTTACATAAAACTCAGATCCTAGAATATTCTAGGATCAAGGACAAATCTTCCTTGATTTTAGCATATTTCCAGCACTCCGCCTCAAGCTGGCTTGTAGATGTCTTCCATAGCTAGCTTGCCAATAAGTTTATCAAATTGCTTCTTGTGAAGACCCTTAGTTAGAACATCAGCAATTTGTTCAGTTGTTAGAAGATATGGCATGCATATTATTCCAGCATCGAGCTTCTCCTTGATGAAATGTTTGTCCACTTCGATATGTTTTGTACGATCATGCAACACCGGATTATGAGCAATAGAGATGGCAGCCTTGTTGTCACAATAGATTTTTATAGGTTTTGATTGAGGAAATTTCATCTCTTCAAGTATCCTTTTGATCCACATCCCCTCACAGATTCTATGAGCAATAGCTCTGAATTCTGCTTCTGCACTACTTCTAGCTACCACATTTTGTTTTTTGCTTCGCCAGGTGACAAGGTTTCCCCTAACAAATGAACAGTAGCCTGAAGTAGATCTCCTATCATTAACACTTCCCGCCCAATCTGCATCAGTGTAGATCTCAACTTGTAGGTGGCCATGTGTTTTGAATAGTAAGCCTTTTCCAGGAGTCCCTTTCAGATATCTTAGGATTCTGTAGACTGCTTCAAAATGCTCTAGCCCTGGTGAGTGCATAAATTGACTCACCACACTTACTGCAAAAGCTATGTCAGGTCGTGTATGAGACAAGTAAATTAATCTGCCCACAAGTCTCTGATATTGTTCCCTATCCTTTACTTCTTCAGCTTTGACAGCATATAGTTTCACATTAGGCTCAATGGGAGTTTCTGACACCTTGCAGCCGAGTAATCCTGTCTCTCCAAGAAGGTCAAGAGCATATTTTCTCTGATTGAAAAAGATGCCTTCTTTGGATCTTGCAAACTCCATTCCAAGGAAGTATTTTAGGATTCCCAGGTCTTTGATTTGGAACTCATTTGCAAGTTTCTGCTTGAGGACTGCTAACTCTGTCTCATTATTACCAGTTAAAATAATGTCATCAACATAAACAATCAAAATTGCAACTTTACCATCCTTTTGAGTGTTTATAAAATATAGTATGATCTGCCTGACTTTGAAGGAAGCCATAACTGGTAACTGCCTTTCCAAAGCGTTCGAACCATGCTCTTGGAGACTGTTTGAGACCATACAAGGATTTCTTCAGTCTACATACTTTGTTACTCCCAAATTTATTTTCGAATCCAGCAGGTAAACTCATAAAGACCTCCTCTTCAAGATCACCGTTAAGAAACGCATTTTTGACATCAAGTTGGTGTAGAGGCCAATCTGAATTTACTGCAAGAGACAACAGGACTCTGATAGAGTTTATTTTTGTAAACACCCAATCTAGCTTTGTACCTGTCAACACTCCCGTCAGCCTTACATTTTATTGTAAACACCCATTTACACCCTACTATTTTTTTGTCTCTGGGCAAGTTAACTATCTCCCAAGTACCACTTCTCCTTAGAGCATTCATCTCCTCTATAACTGCTAATTTCCAGTTTGGATCATCCAAAGCTTCCTGTATATTCCTTGGCACAAACAAGTGTGAAATACTAGATGTGAAAGCCTTATGATTCTTAGATAATCTGTGGTAGGAGAGGTATTTAGCAATAGGATATTTAGTGCAACTTCTGACACCTTTCCTAACTGCTATAGGAATATCAAGATTAGAAATAGTAGGTAAATGATTGAAAATAGTTGAAGAATCAATTTTGGAACTATTAGGTAAAGTAAAGGGGGGTGGACTAGAAGTTGAAGTGGGAGTTCTTGAACTTACAATGCCATTTATCAGGTTTTCAGATTGGTTTTGTGCAGAATTGATATTCAAGTCTTTGTTCTTTTGATGAAATCTCTTTCTGGTATAAACCTGAAGCTCAGAATTTAGATCATTATGATCAGTTTATAGTAATTCTCCCCCTGCCTGAGAAACCCCTTTACTTGGCATCAAAGAACCAGGATCTCCTAGGTGACCATTATCAGAAACATGTGGTTCCTGAGTAGGACAAATTGCATTTGGAAGGCGGATAGAAACATCCCAAAAATTGTCTTCAACTTCATGGTTCTCCCCCTTAAGGGAATTTTTGGTAAAATAGGGTTTGTTTTCAACAAATGAGACATCCATACTCACGTGAGTCTTTTTTGTGAGAGGATCATAACACTTATAGCCTTTTTTATAAGAGGTATAACCCAAGAAAACACATTTGACAGCCCTAGGATCAAGTTTTGAGCGAAATTGAGTAGGTATATGAACATACACAGTACAGCCAAAAACTTTGATGGAAAGGTCCGAATGTAATCGAGTGTGGGGAAAAATGTCTTTGAGGCACTCAAGGGGTGTTTGGTACTTTAATACTTTAGTAGGCATCCTATTGATCAAATAGGACGCCGTTAAAACAGCTTCGCCCCATAAATATTTTGGAACATGCATAGAAAACATGATGGCACGTGCTACTTCGAGTAAATGTTGATTTTTACGTTCAGCAATGCCATTTTGTTGAGGAGTATACCGACAAGTAGTTTGGTGGTGAATGCCTTTGGTTTTCAAAAAATCCCCCAAGTGCTCATTGAAATACTCGGTGCCATTGTCAGAGTGTAAAATACCAATTTTGGTTTGAAATTGGTTTTCAATCAAGTGTAAAAGTTTTTGAATAAAGTTTCCACTTCAGATTTTTTGTGCATCAAATAAACCCAACACAAACGGGTATGATCGTCAATAAATGTAACATACCATTTTTTTCCAAATAGAGTAGGAATTTTAGATGGGCCCCAAACATCACTATGAATTATATAAAAAAGATTTGGATGCGTGGTAGGGTTTTGGTAAATATGTAAAACGATGATTTTTTGCCAAAATGCAACTTTCACATTGAAAAGAAGAACAATCCATTCTTTCAAATAATTCATAAAATAAACGTTTCATATAGGTAAAACTAGGATGTCCTAGTCTAAGATGCCATAGCATAATTGTGTCTTGAACAGGAATTGAACTAGTACTACTAAAGCCCTGAGCTTTTTTATTACCAGAAGACTTTTCATCAAAGTAGTAAAGACCTTCAATCATCCTAGCACGCCCAATCATCGTCCCCAAGTTCTGGTCCTGAAATTCACAATAGGATTCAAATAAAGTAACACGACAGTTAAGAGTCTTTGCAAAGTTTACTAATAGACAAAAGATTGCAGGCCAAGTTAGGAACATGAAGAACAAAATGGAGATTAATTTTTTCGGTTAGTTGAATAAGACCTTTTCCTGCAATAGATGAAAAACTACGATCGGCAATTCTGATTTTTTCATTGCCAGAGCTAGGAGAATAGGTATTAAATAAATAAGGAGAACTAGTCATATGATCAGAGGCTCCGGAATCAATAACCCAAGGAGAGGAATGTAGACAAGAAAGAGCTTTAGGTTTTTTACCTGTGTGTGCCAAGGAAACACTAGGAATACCAGATGAGGAACTGGATTGTAACAGCTTCAAGAGTTGATCAATCTGCTCTTTGTTGAAGAGACCTGTGTCAACCTCATTCGCAGTAGGGACCTTATGATTACTGCTCGTCTCCTTGCTTGTTGCTCTTCCAATTGGCAGGTTTGCCATGAATTTTCCAGCAAGTCTCACGAGTATGGCGTGGCTTATTGCAATGGTCACACCAGACCCGAGGCCGCTCATTGCTTCTATGCTGGTAATGTGTAGCCTTGTAGGCAGATGTATCAGTAAACAAGGCAGAATTTTCAATTGATTCACCAGCAGTTTTTTTGTCGAGCATGACACTCCTTCGGCTTTCTTCTCTTCTAACCTCGGCAAATACTTCACCAATGGGAGGTAGGGGAGATCGGCCAATAATCCTCTCTCGCACCTCATCAAACTCAATATTAAGGCCAGCAAGAAACTTGTAAATACGGCCATCTTCAACCATTTTCTTGTGGTGGTTTCAATCTTCAGTAGATTTCCACTCATAAGTGTTGAAGAGGTCAAGATCTTGCCACAATCTCTTCAAGGAATGGAAGTATTTAGTAACAGAATCGTCTCCTTGCCGAATCTCTCTCAGCTTCAGAGTTAACTCAAAAACTTGAGATTGGTTACCTAGGTCAGAGTACATCTGATTTACATTATCCCACAACTCCTTTGCAGTAGGATAACACATATAATTGGAACTGATATCTTCATTCATGGAATTAACCAGCCATGTCATGACCATAGAGTTTTCAGCATCCCAAACAGAGTGTGCTGGGTCATCCACTGCAGGTTCCTTCTTATCGCCAGTAATGTAGCCAATTTTTCCTTGCCCGCGGATATACATCCGAACAGATTGAGACCAGCGAAGAAAATTATCACCATTTAAACGAATGGTGGTGATTTGGACAGAATGGGTACTTGAATGGTGTGGCTGGGTCGCAGGATATTTTGTTTGGATAGCAGTGGCAGGATTTAAGGATGTTTCGGAAGTGACTTCCGACATAACTTACACGCTGGAAAAGGAAAAAAAACAAGAAGGAAAGGAAGCAGAAGGCTACCAAGATCTGGGAGATGGCTGCAAAATTGGTTGTTGTCGATGGAATGTGCCAGCAAGCAGAAGGCAGTCGCGGCTCTTCTGCACAACGCGGCGGCCACAGTAAACAGTTGCGGCAGTGCTTTCCAGTGGCTGCAACTGCAGTGGCTGTGATGTGCGGCTGCATTGCGCTGTGCAACAACAGTGACTGAAGCTAGTCAAGGTCGCGAGCAATTGGCAGTGGCTGAAGTGAACACAACCGACCCAATCGGAGTGGGTGTCACCGTTCAGAATGAAGAGCTTGCACTCGCCCAGCGAAAGCTTGTACTCGCAAGCGGTAGAACGAGACCTGGCGGTTGACGATGGAGGACGCGATAGAGAAGATGACCTTAGGTCAATCTTGGGTGGCCACGACCAGTAGATTCAGTCTTGGCGATGGCTGGGAATTGCCGAATCAGGGCGTCAGCAACCAATCTAAAGGCGTAGATGGTTTGTGCGAATAGCCTCACACGGAATGGATGGTTGGGATGTAAACCAGCTCTGATACCATCTTAGAAATAATCAAAGACAATTTGTCTTAATTGATTGAAATGAGCAAGAACAACATCCTCTTTTAAGGAGAGGATTATAAACAAAAAAAGGAAAGAAATAATCTAAATATTGACAGCATCCTAAACTACAACCTTGACTTACTATATTTACACATTATTTACATAAAACTCAGATCCTAGAATATTCTAGGATCAAGGACAAATCTCCCTTGATTTTAGCATATTTCCAGCAAAATCCTATATAACTTTGTACATTAGTAAACTCCAAGAAGAAAGGGTTACCTGCTAAATCCAAGAAGAGTACTAGATCACCTTCCATGTTGATAGAATCCAGGCAGAAAGGGTTACTGGCTAGATCTGGGAAGAATAAGGGTTACCTTATTCAGTTGGACTCTAGGAAGATAGGGATGCCGGCTAGTTATTAACTAGATTCAGGAAGAGTACCAGGGCCCCTCTTACATCAATGAATTTGGGCTATATTGCCAGGGAAATATTTGTCAAGATGATGATTTATGTACATTATGGATCATTACGCTATGTGATACCGGACGAATTGATTTTTTGTTGATACATCATGTTACATGGGAAATGTTAGTGAATCTTTGAAACTAAAATTGTGTGTATTATATGCATCAAAATCTTTATATTGAATATTGATCTATTGTGTGTGTGTGAAAAATCAGAGGTAGAACTCCAACCTGAAAAGCTAGTTTAACAGGTGGAGAGATCATTCTCTTTATATATAGCTCAGATCTCCCTTGCTAAGGCAATGTGGGATTCTCACACTCCCCCCCACGCCGAATCTTCTCTAGTAACTGATACATACTCAGGTGATCGGACAGCGTAGTAGTCCACGACCACGACCACGACCGAGGGTAGTCCCCCAGCCAAGGGTTGGCTCTAATACCATCCTTAAAGTTGACTTTTCAGATTGGAGTTCTACCTCTAACTTCTCACAGTGTGGTAACCTTCACTGGGTTTTAAGTTCACCACTCTTCCTAACATATTTTTCAAGTGACCGGGATTGGTGGGACTAGATGTGGACTTATATCGGGGGATAATCAATAGACTCAATTTGGGATAGTTTAATTTTCAGTTATTATTGGGGTGTTTCGGTTATGTAAACTTTAAGGATGCTAGTGGTTTTTACTTCAATTTATTTCTTTTGTAAGATATTGGAGATTTTCCATGAAATCAAACAAGTGGGTTTCTTGAACTTTAAAGTCTTGGCTAAGGGGGCATGGCCAGTTACACAACCTGTAGAGGGGGGTGTGAGGTTATCTCTACACCAAAATTAGGTAAGCGGTTGTTTCTGCACTAGAATATTTTGAAAATTATTCCCATGCATGGTCGAAACTGTTTTGATACAATGTATATTTTCTCAAATTTGTTTTGAGAAAAATGAAAGGATTTTTGTGATGTTAGTGCAGGAAGAAAGGGGTACTGACTAGATCCTAGAAGAGTACTAGATTACCCTGTGTATTGGTGAAAATCCAGGAAGCTAGCTAGATCTGGGAAGAGCAATGGGTTACCTTGTACATTGATGGACTCCAAGAAGATAGGGGTACAGTCTAGTTATTATCTAGATCCATGAAGAGTATTGGGTTACCTCTTGCATTGATGAATGCAGGGCCATACTACTCATTGGAATGTTTATTAAAAAGATGATTATTTACACTCTGGAAATTTGAAAGTTGCTCCATGTGGCATGACTTTTTTTTATTAAAGATACATGATATGGCATTGGGAACCTTCATTGGGCTTTAAACTCAACCCTCTCCTAGCATTTTTTATGTATCATGTTGATACATGGCATGGCTTGGCCTTGGATTGGGGGACGCCAGTGGACTCAGTTTAGGATTGTTCAACTTTTAGTTATCCAGTTATGTAAACTCTAAGGATGTTAGTGGTTTTATTTTAGTTTAATTCTTTTATAAGAATTTGGATATTTTTATTGGAATAAGATGATGGATTTTTTAAGCTTTGTGGAAAATCAGGAATGATTCAGCTGTTCACATGACCAAATCACTAGCTGTCTCTTTTATTCTACTTTACTAAATATAGCTTAGCCTAATAGGAAATAGAATATGCATAACTGTAATTAGCAATTTCTTATTCCTGTTCTTTCCTATTATTGTATAGATTTGTCATTAAAGTGGATTCCTAATCTAAGAATAGAATATATGTATATAAACTGATGAACACACCAGTGATGAATATACACACTCATTCTCTTATAAAGTCATCTTTCTACCCGAGTGTTGTCTTTTAATTATTCAGCTGCCCTAATTCATACTCGAGTAAATATTCTTGTCGGACAGCTAACCTAATCCTTTACTCGAGTAATCTTCCCACCCTTACTCGAGGAAGCCTACTAGCTAATCACTTTTCATTCAACCTTCATGAACTTTAGGTCTTGGTTTAGGGTTCATGGCTGGTTGCACAACCCATAGAGGGGGGTGTGACAAGGCTGATAAGTCATCAGTCTACAATCCGCAGAGGGGAATGTACAAGTTAGAAAAGAAGAATGAACTTAGCAGCAGTGCTCACTAATCTTATCACTCAAAAGGATTATTTAATGATTAACCCCAAAGCAAATTATATAGAGACTTACATGATGAGAAAGGGATGATGCACTTGATAGTTCAACAGCATTTTCTTCAATAGCTTTTTCAAGAGTGGCATGCAATTGCAATTCTTCTTGCAGCTGCTGCTGTAATCTTTGTATCTATTCAAAGAAGTTACATTAGAAGCAAGTAATGCTGCAAGCCTGCAATGTTACCGAATCTGACAAATGATGTCCTAAACAAGAAGCTACCAACTTTTACCTATTCAAACAAAGTCATTCAGACAACACATACCAGTTGAAGATAAATAACTGCACCCATGCTGCAATACACGAATAGAGACACCCTCATTTCCTATTCCTACCCCTGGAGGTTCAATAAGAAAACCCTAAATCCCTGGTTTTTTCATAGGCACGGCTGTGAAAGACAGAAAAATCAAAAACCATTGTACCAATCATAAACAATGAAGATTCTTTATGTCTATATATAAGAGAATACCACTACCATTTCCTTGCTAGAAGTGCACACCATGAGTCTATGAGTGACCTCAAGTTTTGATTGTATTTTTCTTAACAATAAAGTGTTTGTCGATCAAAAAAATAATAAAGTGTTTGACCTTTTCCTTTCATTCATATTTCATAGTTACTTAGTTGACATACTTTATGAAATTCATATAGAGCAAGTACCTAATAATTTTGTTTTCACATATATTTATTGTCAATTTGCAGAATATACATCTACATATTTACGTAGAAATGTATATTTATAAAATTAGACACCCCACCTAGTGGGATTGAGGCTTGTGATGATGACAATTACAGATATTTATAGAATTAGATATCATAATATATATATATACACATTTTGTTCATTTTTCGCTCTACTTCCATAATCTACTCAAAACTTTTTGTATACTTAGAAGTAGTTAATGAAGAAAATTACTTTTAGGGTTTTAATTTAGTTCAAGTGAAATGCATAAAAAATATATCCATATAGATAATATGATGCTGTCACTATAGCTGTAATAAGTGTCTTACTCTAGCAGCAGCCACCTATCAAGGACTCTTCAGTAGAGGTCATGCTCCAAAATTCAAAAGAGAATGGTAGTGTGAGATCAAAGTGAGACATGGATCGTGTGTCAAAATAGGTAACTAGGCCAATGAAAAAGAAGATTTGCAGAGACGCATCACACAATACCACCCCATTCCAGAAAGATGTAATCTCTAAAGCTGGCCAATAGTTTCAAATCTAATGTTGATTTCTTTGTTCATTTCATTTATTGCCTTTTTTCAGGTTTTTTTCCATGTTTCAAAATAATCCTTTGCAAATTAGCTAGCATAATAAGCCCCTCATGGAACACAAAAACCTGAGGACAAACTCTGACCATACAATATCTAGGTATTAAATGATTATGGTTGTAACAAATGCGTACTCTGCTTCTAAATTTTTTACTCCCTTTGCATGTTTTAAATTTTGAAAGGATTTGGA
The DNA here is from genome assembly GCA_036245055.1 of Diospyros kaki. Lineage (NCBI taxonomy): Eukaryota > Viridiplantae > Streptophyta > Magnoliopsida > Ericales > Ebenaceae > Diospyros > Diospyros kaki. Next base: position 382,656 of record BSEG01000003.1, read on the forward strand.
GGGTTTGGTACAAGCATAACTATTAATATCATACCAAACTAGATACCAGATTTGTCAGTGGTACAGTACAAAGAGATGGAAAGCGTATTTCTCGAAGTTATTCAATGAAGGTGGAAAAGCAGGTATTATGCCAGGACATCATAGAAACCCGGAGAAGGATGTAAATTGCATGTTCTATAAACATATTCATCCAAACAAAATAAAGCAAGCACTAAAAAGATTAATAGCAAACTAGTTGGACCAGATAATATCCCAACACAAGCACAGAAATGCTTCAGAGAAGATGGCATTTTTTTTTTTTTGGCCAGGGAAGATGGGTCTTTTGGTAAAAAAATTTATTTAATGTGATCCTCAAATCAAAGAGGATGTCAAATGAGTGGAGAAAGAGATAATTCATGTTTCTAAGAATAAAAGAGGTGGTTCAAAGTTGTGAAAATTATAGAAGGATCAAACTAATGAGATGCACAACGACACTGAGTGCAGATTGGGCAAGGTTAAGGAGAGAAACTAAGCTATCTAAAAATAACTTGATCTTATGCCAAGTAGCTCAACAATGGAAACTATCTACTTATTGAGATGCTTAATGAAAAAGTCAAGAGATAAACAAAAAGATTTGTATATATGGTATCTATGGATTTGGAAAAGGCCTATAATAGAGCACCTAGAAGATTCTTGTAGAAGGTGTTGGAGAATAAAGGAGTTTGGATTTCTTATCCACAAGTTCTTAAGGGCATGTATCATTAAACAAAAACACATGTTAGGACTTGTGAAGAATATATTAAGGCTTTCTCAATTTCAATCAGATTATATCAAGAATCTACATTGAGCCCTTAGCTCTTTGCTCTTTGATGGATGAACTCACAAAGAACATCCAAGAAGTGTCTTGGTGTAAGTTATTTGCAAACGTTCTTCTTAGATGAAGCAAAAGAAGGTGTAAATAATTAAAGATAAACACCTTAAGAGTCCAAAGGATTTAAATTAAATAGGGAAAAATATGAGTATGCGAATGTAAGTTTAGTAAAAATAGAAGTGTGGATGATGTTATTATGAGACCTTGGAGATCAAGTTATTCCAAAAAAAACTAAAAAAAAAACAGAAAGGATCAATTTTGATATCTTGGAGTAATTGTTTCAAAAAAAAAAAAAAAAGAAGGCATTTTGCAAGATGTTACTCATAGAAATAGGACCGGATAGTTAAAGTGGACAAGTGTGTCAAGGATTTTATGCAATTGTAAAATCCCTTTAAAACTAAAATATAAGTTTATTGGCTAGTTATAAGTTTGTTGTATGGCTTAGGATGTTAAGTAATAATTAAGGGCCAACATATGCAAAAAACGAGCATAACTAGTATGAGAATGTTATTGTCGGATGTACACTTATACAAGAAAAGATAAAATAACAAGCAAAAGCATACATGATAAAATTAGAGTGGCGCCTATTGAAAATAAGATACGGGAGTCACGAAATGGTTTAAATATGTAAGCAGCTGACGAAGCACCTGCGAGGCAAGTGAATCAAATAACAAATGGGGAAAGGAAGACAAGAGAAATCTTGGTGTGAGAGAGGAAGACAAAAGAAATCTTGGTGTGAAACTCTTAGATATGATATAGGTTAAATGCATTACATTAGAAATAGTAGAATGTAAATAAAGCACTATATTTATATATATAGAAACATAAAACAAATCCATGCATAGCACGAGTCTAAATTAGTCATAAAAAGAATTTGGGGACTCATGGAGCCATTGCATTTACATTATCCAATGTTAACAAAGTTATATTAAACAAATGACATGTTAGGACTAAAAAGGTATTTTTTATACTTTCACATAATTTGAGCAATACAGTGTGCATAGTTGTCTGCATCCAAGGCAGACTTCAATTGTCATTCTTGCTCTGCTGTCACCATTTGGTCCCATTGCCTAAACAATTGACATTCTTACAGTCATAAGCATTTGCTGATTAACCCTGGTAGACCTTCCCAAACTTTTTCAATGACCAAACAACTCATGAAAGTACAGAACTTCACAACACTCTTTTAAGAGTTGAAGAAACAAGATTACTTGAGGCCAACCTAAATCTCCAAACAAAGATATTATGCTATTAATTAGGATCCAGACACTAAAACTTGTAGAAGGTAGCTTGAAGCAAAATTTCAGTGACAGGTAAAGTTTTCTACTTGTTTATGCTTCCATTGAAGACTGGCTATACAGTTACATTCTTGAAGCATAAAGCACAAACTTGATCCCAGTGCCTTCAACTTTTTGGCTGTGTATGAACAAACCAAAATGTTTCAAGAATGAAACTGGCAAACCAACCTTACTTCTAGCATAGAGATTCCAAATGCATATCAAACTCCAAACTCTTAATGTCATGACCAAAAAGAGAAACTCAAAAACTGCTAATGTGAATTAAACATGAAACAGAAATGGATGTAAATTGTATCACAAGTGGAAGGCAGAGATACTTACGTCCTTCTCAAGTTGTAATCTATACATATAAGCACTACTGGATTTTGAGGACAATTCAAGATTTACAGCATCTCTACAACAATTATTCTCCTGAAATCAAGCAATTCAAAGTACTTTCTATTACAAGTAATTAAATTTTATGAGATACAGGAAATTAAACATAATGGAGAAATATTGTTAGGGATGTGCTTTGAAATTTTGTTTAAAAAGCTTGCACAGCATTGAAAACTGACAGCAGTAATATCTCCGCCCCCCCCCCCCCCTCTTCTTTTTTCTCTTTTTTGGCTCCAGAACCAGCTCAAACTGTTAGGAATAAGAACAAAAAGAAGTCTCACTGCAAATAAAGTCCAGTCTATGGCTTAAGGATAAAGTAAGGAAAGAGCTTAATTTGGTTACATTACAAATTCATAGAACCAATATTGTAGAAATAACACTAAAAGCAAAGCCTTAAACCTGAGGAGGAAATTATTGAAATCGAAAAGTGAAAGAGCTTAATTTGGGTACAACTGTTAGGCTTAAATCCCAAGCAGAAAAACTTGAGGACGAAATGATTGAAATAAAAAGGCCAGTCCATGGCTTAAGGATGATGAACCAGGCGCTGGGCGAACTTGAGGACAACTGCTAGGCTGAAGTCCCAATAAGATTTTTCAAATTGGTAAAAACCAATTTGAGACATCTTATAACGAGGGAGAAGAAAGGCAAGCAAACTGGTACTTACCTGCAAGGAGCAATCGATTCCAGTTTGTTCTGCATTAATTAGCTGGGTTCCTGAATTAGAAGAAGCCGCATCAGAGCCATCAGATTTGTAAGTAGAGTCTTCGCCCCTGCACGGAAGTGGAAAGCAAAAGTTTAAATGCCAAAAGGGTCTCGAGTTATTAATAAGTAAATGGCAATGGTCTCTCGGTTTGATTGCGTGAGGACAGGAGAGAAGCTAGAACAAGTACAGATGCGAGAGAATGACAAAACTCACTGGCTGTGACAAGGGCACAAAACCGCCGTTGAGTCACACATCGAATGGAGGTGTCATGGAGTAGAGACACTCAAAAAGAAGCACAACCCATAAATAAAAATTTGACGAACATGTGTAAGAAGAGCTTTCTACTACTTCCCACGAGCCGTGAACTTAGGTCAAGATCAAAATTTGGATTTGGGATCGACGCGACGCGACGCGACGCAAGATATAATATTGTTGTTGCTGATTGCGAAAATGAGGAACCTACTACTAATACTACTCCCAGCAACTGCATTTTCCATCACATCCAAGTACATATACCTACATAGTTACTGAACAGAGAGAGAGAGAGAGAGAGAGGTCGAAAGAGCAAATAATAATAATAATAATAATATAAAATGACAGACACGACGACACTATATGCAGGCACAGTGAAGAGAGTGACCGACCGAGGTATTGTTACACCTGTGAACAGATAAGGACAAAGAAACTCACGAATGCGCGGCTACCACCAAACCAATCACTCCCATCAGTCTCAGCATCATCCCACTGACACAGACATAATTAAAAGAAAGGCGAACAAAACCAAAAAAGAAGAAAAAAAAAAAAAAGAAGAGAAAGTAATTGCCTTGCCTCTTTTTTACACTTCTTGTAACTAAATTGATCCATCTCAGTAGCATGATAGTGTTTGAAAAGGGGAAGAAGGAAGCTGGGTTGGGAAAGAGATTGAGAATGAGAATGATGGATTGGCAAGCAAACGCAATCATCAACTGAAATAAATAAATAAATTGCAAGTACAGACCTGCAAAAATTCAGGGTGTTCGTGCAAAAGCATGTAAAATTACCAAATTCGTTCGTTCACGTTCACGAGGAGGATAGGAATTAAATGATTGCCTCCAAAAAGATGCTTGAAAATTAATGGCCAACCAACCCCAAAACCCGACTCCAGTAACAAACATTTGACGTTTGAGAGAGAGAGAGGGAGAGAGAAACTCAAGCAGAATAGAAGAAGAAGAAGAAGATGGGTAGAAGGGATTCACATTAGAATCTCCAGTAGCATCATCATTAATGATTAATTAATCTATAAAGAAAGAAATGGGGATGGGGTGTTGTTTGTTTATCAATAAGAACTATCTTGATCCTCCCCACCCCCCTACTCCACGCCCCCGCTTTTTTCTTCATTAATCTTTCTTTAAATATTCTCTGTGCCGTAACCCAAAGCCAACGAATCCAATATCTCGATCATCATCCATAATTCAGAGACACCTAAACCAAAAGGACTATTCTCAACTAGACTAAACTAAACTAAAGTTATTATTGCGAGTGCATTCATTCGATGACCGCAACCCACCCCCACTCATTCACAAAAGAAGATTCAGATAAAAAGCAGAGAGAGAGAGAGAGATTGTGGATGGATGAATAGATCTTTCCGACCAGACGGGCTGCCTCAAATGGATGGATGGATGTCTATCACCTTTCTCAAAAAATAGTTTATTATTGAAAATAGAATATTACAGTTCATGCTGCCTCAAATGGTAGAAACATTCAGATTATTTTTCATAATTTCAAAGACACAAACTTTTGGCCGAACTAAAATTGATATTAACAATTGTAGTAGATATATTGATATCAATCAATCAATATAAACCAATAAATATATATTTAGTGTAATTCTTACTTGTATTCATGTTAAATTATAATAATACGCTAATGCTATTGTTGCATTAATACTCATTATATTGTTAATAACAATACAAATATTAACCAAGTCATAAACATTGCGCGGAATAAGTTTGCATTTATAACATCCATGGCCGAACGCGCGGCCCTCCTAGGGTTGGGTATGAGGATGAGTTGAGATAACCATCAGTGTCAAATTGGGGTGTTTTATGTGTGTTATGTTTTACAAAGTTTTCTGATGTAATTTCCATGTGTCCTTTGGCATTGTTTAGTATGACATAGCAATGGTATTCCTGTTCATGTATTTATTTTTTTATTAGTTATTAGGAAGCAATTATCTACTTTTAGTCGTATTAATTTTGTTTTGTCTTTTCTAAGTAGATATTTTCTTTACAAGGAGGTAGCAGAGTGTCACAATCATCTTTTCGTTAAGTGATATATTTTTTTTCATCATTCAAAGAAATTTAGATGGGCTTGGCATTAATGAGAAACAAAATATTATGGGCGGCAACAAGATAAAATTGTGAGAATTCGGACAAATTATTAATCATTTGGTGATCTATTTTCTATAACGAAAGCACAATAACAAAAGGTTTAAGGAGCAAGAGCGATCTTAATCTCAATTGATGTATCAGATTCAGTGTGCCATTTAGATGGGGCTAGTTACTATTTATTTCCCTCATTCTTTATAAAATCGAGTTTTGCAACACTTTTGACAGCTTTCGGCTAGTCAATTTTCTTTACTTTGTTGATTTAAATCGCTTATGATAATTTGAGTTATGAATATGCTTATACATCCTAAATGATTATTTTGGTGAGTATATTGAAATTATCAGCACAACTATTAATTTTGGATGATTTAAGGTAACATAATCCTTAGTTATGAATTGACAATTCATTCTAATGTTCATTATCTACTCCACTAGTTTTGATTGATTAATAAATGGGGGTTAATAGTACAAGTGCCAACATTCACGTAAAATGATGGCTCGAGTTTATGATTATGTTTATGCACCAAAGGTGATTCTTAAGAAAGTTTTTCTAAATGGATTCAAAAGGTGACACTAATAAAGATTTTTCCTGAGAATTGTACATATTTCTCTTAATATTATGAGAATTGTATATTTTTATTAATTGTTTAAATCTTCTAGTTTGGTTGTTTGTTGTGAAGCTCAAGATATGCCCTAACTTAAAATTGTAGATGTTTTTAGATTATTTTCAATGAAAGTCTTACCTTCAATTGTAGCACTATTATAATATTAATAACTTATAAAATCATATATATATGAATTACTGGAGCAAAGATTTATACTTATATTTTAGGCTTTTATTCTATCCGCACATATTGGATAATTTTATTTATATAAAATAACTTAATAATGAATTAAATATTGTGGTAAATTTCAAACAAAAAATTCAAGATAAACTTGCTTGTAATGGTACAAGTTAGATCTACGGTGGATAGATAAATTATTTTGTATAACATGACTTTGATCGATTCTAAGGTATTATTTGTTTCTAAAGAATTATTTTGTAAATTATTGTTTCTAAGGTATTATTTGTGCTCCTAAAATTGTTACAAGTTTAACGGTAAACCACCTCCAAAAATTTTCAAATTCACAGAAAAGACACGCGTAAGAATGCTCATTTGTTGAAATTTCATTTCATGCAAATATCACAATATATATATATATATATCAATATGATTATTATCAATGCTTTTGCAACAAATTCTAATATTTCACAACATGAATTTCCTATTTTTCTTTTCTTGTAGTGAGTCCTAACAACTTCTTTACATGAGAACTAATTTACATGTTTGGTTTGATATATGAATTAATTGGATATATATTATCATCTAACATGACAATACCTTATTTGGGAAATAACATAAAGGTGAGTTACTCCAACCATGACTTAATTAATGCCACCAAAATATGATTAAACAACTAATCACATCTTCACCATATAATATAAATTAAGCCCACTTCTTTGTAGCCATAGTGGACCAGTCTGCCCCTGCCCTCACATATAAAAGCTTAAATAAAGATTCATCTCTCCTCTTTTACCAAATATAAAAGCCTAGTAATATTTCTTCCAAAATTATTATTATTATTATTATTATTATTATTATTATTATTTATACGAAATATGGAATAAATATGCTTCAAGGTTATACCTCCAAAAACACACTATTATTTGAAATGACTACAAATATTATTTGACATATGATAAAAAAGAAAAAATAGTTTTAAGTATGTTAAAATTTAAAATTCTTATGGATTCAACTTCTCCCAAAACTCAACTACAAACCTTTTAATTTAAAATCACTACTAGTATGTTAAAATTTTGTGCCCCAAACGTTGGTTAAACTCAAAGAATTACAACCAGTGGAAGAACTGAATTAGCAAGGGTTTGACAACAAAGATCACGTAAATCGCTGGTATAATAAACACCACCAAAACAAAATAGACCAAGAGTTTGGAAGGAACCCAATTACACTATACAAGTTTTACTGTACAAGGCATTAACAGAAAGGGACACACTATCACGGTTTGAAATCCTAAACATTATACCAAACCCAATTATGGCTCCTACGCTAAATTTCAAGTCCAGAGAAGAAAGCAACTACCACCTTAATTTTTTCCTGGATGGCCAAGAGAGGAACCCATATATGTTTCCAGTACTGCTCTCTGTTGTTGCATGATACAAGATAATCTTGGTTCCTTTAGTCAATTATTGAGGGTACTCAAGACCCTCATCAAAATTCCATTTCTACCTCTTACCACGGTACCTGACGGCATTCTCCTGTAGCGCTTGAAGAGGATCACACTGCAGTTTCAAGTTAATTAAATTATGAGATACACAAAATTCATGCCCTACACTAAACTCCTCAAACCAGAAAGGAGAATATATCATATTAAATACTGATGGGTGCTAAGATCAGTTAAAAGTAATTCCAGTTTGGGGTGGGGTGAGAGAAAGCAGGTCCAATATGATAAGATTTCAGTTTCTAATCTTGCAATTCAACATCTTCAGAAGCAGTCTTTTTTAACTTTTTTAGCCCCAGCTGTTCTTTATCACTTTTTAGGGTAAATTGCCCCCGCATCCCATGTGATTTGGGCCATTTGTACAGACAGACCCCCCATGGTTTTACAAATGTTTCTGGACAACTCAGCAAATTTATCTTTCTTGCTTGGACACCCCCCTTTTATTAAAAGACGCTACCAGCCAGTGATGTTTATAACTAGCTAAAAAAGAAAAACAAAGAAAGCATTTGAGTTAAGTGAAATGCATAAAATGTGAAAATCAAGAGGTACTAATAAATGAGAGGGCAATCAAGGAGAAGTGACTTTAAGCTATTCAATGCGGTGGAGAAACAGGTGTTATGTTGGGATGTATTCATAACTCTTGAAGAAGAAGGGAATTTACATGTGATATACACATATTTGTCAAAACAAAATAAAGAAAATATAAAAAAAGATGAAAAATTATAAACCAGTTGCACCAACTAAAATCTTAATAGAAGTATGGGAATGCATGGGAGAATGGGGCATTTTCTGATTACTGAAATTATTTAACGTGATCCTGACATTGAAAGGATGTCGAACAAGTGGAGAAAGAGCATTTTAGTACCTATTTATAAAAATAAACAAGTTGTTCAGCCTAATAAGCCCTCTCAAAAAAACAAAGATTAGTTCAGATATCTTGTATCAAGAATCCAAAAAGAATGTTATAGTATAATTAAAGTGGAAAAATTAAAAAGGAAAATTGACATCTAGTGTTCTATGTTATAATAAAATTCCTATAAAGGTAAACGAAAACTTTTATAAGATGACTATAGGGCTAATCTATTGTATGACATAGAACATTGCATAGTAAAGCCCCAACACATGCAAAATATGAACGTAAAGGAGATAAGGATGTCATGATGGATGCACAACCATACAAGAAAAATAAAGGCCAATTTGGTCCCTATACTATACGCTAATGTCCAATCTAGTACCTATCTTCTTTCTGTGCCAATTTAGTACTTGAAGGTTCAAAATCATCCAAACTTAGTACCCACTGTCAATCAACCAGTAACTGACGACGGGTAGGAAATTGGCCCTTTTTTAAAAGCTCAAGTGCTAAATTTTATCAGATTTTTTTATTTTGTCTCTTTTTCAAAGTTAAGTAATGTAAACATGCCCTGTTTAAATTACAAAGGTATAAAACAAAACCTAAATCTATGGGTGTGCAATTCTGGAGACTGTGCCTACCTTAGGCCTGTCAATGGACTAAGTCCAGACCCAAATCCAATTCATTTAACAGGTTTGGTATTAAACATAGATTTAATTACCTAAACGAAGATCTAGATCCGATTATACATGTCAAAAATGGTCTGTTGCTTGAAACTGGCGGAATTCAGCCAGTTCTTCCCCAGAAATTAGCTGAGAACCAGATTCTTGTCCAGCCACAATAGCCTTAGGTCAACGGCCACCACCTTGTTGCGGTTGTGTCGCAAATTAGCTTACATTTTGAGAGAAATGCTGGGGTTGTGTGGTACATAATGAAACCCTCAACAAGTGGAGGAAAAGAAAGAAACTGCATATCACTAGGAAGCAACCAGATCGCAATTTGAAGACTAGGTCACCAGATCTAGATTGCAGCACAGCCAGATTTCAATCAGATCGCAACAACACTGGATCACCAGATTGCAGTGCAGGAAAAATCCTCAATGCAAGAGGATGCAGATTGCAACTTAACCTAGACAAAATTTGATGTTTGATCTACATCAAATCTGTTCTAATTCTCCAGATTCACCTCTTGATTGGCTCTGATACCATGCAAAATGATATGCAGAACTAAGAGAGAGAAGAGAGGGAAAAGAGAGATTGGAGGGAAAAACTGATTCAGATCTATTCAGATATAAGTTACTGTCATGGTCCTAAGGGTAGGATAGTCCAAAATTTTTGTAAGCTGCTAGGGGTTGTACCTAGGCAGTTATTAGCTAGCTTCTCCTGGTGTACATTCCAGAAGATACAGCAGCTAATGGATTATAAATACCAGTACTGTGGCTTACCCAGCAATCATGAAAATGAAAAGAATATAATTTCTCTCTCCCAAATTCTGTTATACTCTCTCTCTCCCCCCTCCAAATTCCTTCAGGACTCTCTCATCAGAATCCTAAAATACCCCTGCCAGCTCTAAGACACTGACAATCGGTATCAAAGCAAGGCAATCATCGGCCTGAGGCAGCCTTCTGGTGAACCACACAGTCCGGGCGAACGAAGTGGACATCACACCGATTGAAAGTATCGCTTGATTGAGTTGGGCAAGACTCAGTCACGAAGGAGGGTAGAACAGGAGGTTTAGGAACAAACACCTGGGTCAGGCGGTTCTAACCAATGAAGGAGTAGGCGAGATGAGTAACGAAGAGGAGGATGGCGGAAGGCACAAGGATGAAACAGCTGGAGTCGAGGTTGGATGCCTTGGAATTGGGCCTCCGGTAGAACCATAAGCACATAGACGAGAGGCAAGATATGGTCATGGCAGGAATTTGACACACCCATGAAGAAGTTAGCCACATCCAAGCAAACATGTCAATGATGGAGAGGAACTTCCGAGAAGAATTCTCAGGGTTAGGCCAGCAGCTAAGTGCTGACCTCACCATGTTTTCTCGGCAGCCTAACGCAAGCCTGCTGGTGGACTTCCCGCCGCGAGCCACGGCCGCACCCATTTTCACTAGACCGAGAGATCGACCAGAAGTGGATGAACGAACAGAGTATGCTGCTGAAGGCTCTCTTCGGGAATCCTTGGCAAAATAGAATAATCCACCTATGCCGAGGCTAGAAATTCCGATGTTTAAAAGAGATAAACCCTAATGGTGGATCAGACGTTGTGAATGTTTCTTTTACCACTACCGAATAGTTGAAGGGAGCCAGGTTAACATGGAAGCTGCCATCTGAATGATGTGGCAGATTCATGGTTTCAAGGGTGGAGTGAGCCGAGAATGGAATGGAGCTAGCCCGAATTCGTAGAGGAATTATGCACTCGTTTCGGAGAGTGAAACCTAACTATTGAAACACGAGATATGTTATTGAAGCACGAGATATATGTGTGTGGTAATTTGTATATTGCAATAGATAGTATGAGAATCATTAGATTGATCTCATCAGATTGATTCCTTCCTAAAGCTAGGATAAGAAGTTTCCTAAGTCAGACTTAGGAAACTTCCCTAATAGTGTGTATATGTATCTTATATTTTTCTTTCCTATGTTGTAGCTTCTTGTAAATGGTAGGTTTCTATAGTGGATCCTCTTCTTCTCTATAAGAGGACCTTCCCATGTACTCTAGGAATTATTATTGGAATCAATTATTTAGTTTTCTTCCACACTAACTAATGTGGTGGAAGAATTTAATAAACTGAAGCAAGAAGGAATAGTGGAAGAATATCAGATAAGATTTGAGGCTCTTAAGTCTATAATAAGACAAGCTCACCCGACTTTGGATGAGTGTTATTTCATGTCTAGCTTCATCAGTGGGCTGAGTGATGAACTAAAACCGATGGTTAAAATGTTACAATCTACTTTTGTAAGACAAGCAGCTAAGAAGGCCCACTTGCATGAATTTTCAATGGACGCATTTGTTAAGAAGCACAAAATAACATCAAAGGGACATGGGGGAAGTAATTGGCAGGGCAGTGCAAGGGGAAATTCCAAGGGCAACAACTTACCAATCACAAAAGGGACCTATGCACCCCGAGCACCCCTCAATCAAGCCCCCTTGAAGCCTCTCACAATAGAGCAAAAGCGACAAATGGGGTTGTGCTTTAGATGTGGGGAGAAGTTTGCACCTAGACATCAATGTAGAAAACAGCTAGTGCAGATGGAAGGGCAAGAGGAAGAAGGAGAGGGAGAAGGAGAAGAAACCGTGAAGCAAGAAAGGGCTGGACATGGAGCTGACGAAGAGGAAGGCAGACAAATATCCATACATGCCCTAGACAGTAACCCATCAGAGAAAATAATCAACATCAAGGGGACGGTGGGAAAGAAGAGGGTGATAATCCCAATTGACAGCGGAAGCATACATAACTTCTTGGATGAGAACACAACCAAAGAGTTGCAATGCCCCTTGCAGGCCACCCTTCCTCTATCAGTCACAATTGCAAATTGTAGCAAAATGATCAGTGAGCACACATGCAGAAACTTCACACCACTGATCTAAGAATTCTGCATTTGGGAGGCTGCCATATTGTGCTAGGCATTGATTGGATGAGAACGATGAGTCCATTAATATTTGATTTTAATACATTGGAAGTGACTTTTGAAAGGGAAGGTAAGAGATTGACGTTAACCGGGTCCTTGGAGGAGGGTGAATGTACAGTGGTATCTGGCAAAAATTTAAAAAAACTATTAGAGCATGGAGAGGCTGCCATAGCTCAACTGCACTCCTTGTATGCAGTCGAGTTGGAGGAGAATCATGGGGATACCGAGGGAACGGCAACAGCTGATCATTCTTGGTTCAGATTGGATGCTACAGTGACCCTTTCAAGTAAGGTATAATCGTATGACTCATTACATTCATTAATAGTTGAATTTGAGGAATTGTTTGTTGAGTCCTCTACCTTACCCCCAAACGGATTCCTAAAACACAACATCCATTTATGACCCAATATCAAACCTGTTAATGTCCGACCCTACCAGTATTCCCCCTTCCAAAAAGCAAAGATCGAAAATTGGTAGAAGACATGTTGTCCAAATCAATAATACAACTGAGCCATAGCCCATTTGCTTCCCCTGTCCTTCTCGTAAAAACGAATGATGGATCATGGAGATTCTGTGTCGATTATCGCCAACTAAACTCTCATACAATCAAAAACAAATCTCTCATCCCTATCATAGAGGACCTCCTCGATGAATTTGTCATGACCCTAGGATAATATTGTAATTACCGACTTCATGTAAACCGTTGGGGGTTAACTGTAAGGGTTAGGTGGTTAGAAAGCGGGAATTGGTTGGTTGTAACAACTAGTAGTTAGATTGTTAAGTGGTTAGGAGATTTGTTGAGTGGGCTAGAGGTTCTCTATAATAGGGACCTACAGCATTAGAGAAAGATTACTGATTGAATGAATGAATAATTCTCTCTTTCTCTTTCTTACAAATCGGAATTACCAAATTGCCAGCCCTAATTCAAGGGCTTGACAATTGTGATATCTGAACCGGCCCCATGTCTCCCAATTGCAATTGCGCAGCGACGAAGGTGATGCTAGCATTGCAGTGTTCATCTAGGACTAGCTATGGCTAGTGTACAACTTGCCATCGTGGGTGCTAGACTGCGAAACGGGGTGGTATGTTACAATCCACTACAAGATATGGAACTTGTCCCACATTAGAAGTTTAGGCTCTTGGTGTGGGGTTTATAACCCCTTGGACACCCTTCTCTTGACAACTAACTTTTGGGGTTGAGTTCTACCCAAAGGGTTGTAACAAAATTGTTCGAGGCCACCATATTTTCAAAGCTTGATTAAAGGTCTAGGTACCATCGGAATAGGATGAGCCCCAAAGACATCCCTAAAACCGCATTCTTGGTTATGCCATTTGGCTTAACCAATGCACCCACCACTTTCCAAACCCCAATGAATCACATCTTTGGTCCTTACCTTAGAAAATTCATTCTTGTCTTTTTTTACAACATACTTGTATACAACCCTAATTTCGATCAGTACTTGAGCCACCTACAAACTGCCTCTCAAATTCTTAGATCTAACCAATTGTTTGTGAAGAGGTCTAAGTGTACATTTGCAGAGAAGAAGGTGGAGTATTTGGGTCACATAATCATGAGGAATGGAGTTAGCACCGATCCAAGAAAAATTGCAGCCATGGTGGAATGGCCAACACCACAGACAATGAAGGAACTGCAAGGATTCCTTGGATTGACGGGGTACTATAGAAAATTTATCAAGAATTATGGGATTATCAGCAAACCATTTACGGAGTTGCTCCAGAAGAATGGTTTTGAATGGAATTCCAGGGCAAAGATAACATTTTGCACTCTCAAAGAGGCCATGACACAAGCTCCAATCCTAACTTTACTTGACTTCTCTAAACCCTTTACATTGGAGACAGATGCTTGTGAGTCGGGGGTGGGTGTCATGTTAGTACAAGAAGGAAAACCAATAGCCTTTCCCAGCCAAGCCCTAGCCCCAAAATAGTTGGGGCTGAGCATCTACAACAAGGAATTAATCGCAGTACTCATGGCAGTGGAGAAATGGAGATATTATTTGGAAGAGAGTCCATTTGTGATAAAAACGGGCCATGAGAGCCTCAAGTTCTTAATGCAACAGAAGTTGCACACTCAGTTACAAAAAAAGGGAGTAACCAAGCTGTTGGGACTGGATTATACAATACAATACAAAAAATGAAATGAGAATACAATGGCTGATGCACTGTCAAGAAGGGAGGAGGCAAGGGAATATCAGGTAGATTCTGCCTTGGTGTCGGATTGGCTGAAGGAAGTGTCAGATAGCTATGATCAAACCCCTTGAGCAAAGGATCTTATGACCCAATTGCCTACCCATCCAACTGAATATAAAGGATATAGCTTAAAAGCTGGACTATTGCGATACAAAGGGAAGTTGGTTATAGGAGATGATGCTCAACTCAAAAGGAAGATTTTACAATCCTTACATGACTCCCCCATTAGAGGATATTCAGGTACAAATGTAACTTACAACAAGGTCAGACAACACTTTCACTGGCTGGGATTGAAGAAAGATGTAACCGAGTTTGTGTTGGAGTGTTCCATTTGCCAGCGTTATAAACAAGAGCAAGTTCCTTATCCCAGCCTGCTCCAACCTGTAGACATTCTAGAGCAGGCGTGGCAGCAAATTTTCATGGATTTTGTGGAAAGATTACTTAGATTAGAGGGAAAGAATACTATACTGGTGGTAGTGGATAGATAGACGAAGTTCAACCATTTTTTAAGCATAGTTCACCCATTTACAGCCCCCGAAGTAGCGAGATTGCTACTGGATACAATGGTGAAGAAGCATGGGTTACCCCTATCAATTGTATTGGACAGGGATAAAGTGTTTACCAACCACTTTTGGAAGGAATTGTTTAAACAACTAGGGGTGGGGCTGCATATGTCCAGAACCTACTATCCAGAAACTGATGGACAAACTGAGAGAGTCAACCAATGCCTGGAATCGTATCTTAGGATCCTATGTTGCTCTAAGCTAAAGAGTTGGAATAGGTGGCTACCCCTGGCTCAGTGATGGTATAATTCTAATTACCATCAATCCCTGAAAAGGTCCCCATTCGAAGCCCTCTTTGGATACAAACCCCCATTGATACCCGCAGTCATGCAATACTCTAAGGTGGAGTTGGCTATAGATCAATGCTTACAGCAAAGACAAGAAGCATTACAAGTGCTCAAGAGAGAATTGGATGTGGCCCAGTGGATGAAGCAGCTTGCTGACAAGAAAGAGTAAGAGAAGCTTTGAGGTGGGCAACATGGTCTACTTGAACGTTAAGAGGTTCTAGCAGCAGCTGTTGGCTGGACATCCTCCCCCCAAGTTGAGCGTGAAATATTGCAGGCCCTTTCCGATGTTAACCAGAGTGGCAAAGGTAGCCTATAGATTGCAACTACTCGAAGGAGTAGGGATTCATCCCATCTTCCATGTCTCCTTGTTGAAGCGGTCAGTGGGGCCTCTTGATCGCATAAGTTCAAACCTTCTTCCCTTTGAAGCGGATTTAAAAGAAAGGGAGGAACCCCTAGTAGTGTTGGACAAGAGGGTGATCTACCAAAATTCGATTCCCATTACACAGGTGTTGGTGCAGTGGACCCACTATCACCCTGATCACACAACGTGGGAGTACCTACCTGACCTCCTCAAACAATTCCCCCGAGTTGCTCAGCTTTTGTAATTTCTTGAGGACAACAAAAGCCTTCAATGGAACAGGTATTGTCATGGTCCCAAGCAAGGTTGTTAAAATCGAGATTTTAAGTGGATCGTAAGGGGGTTCATAAAATCGGATCGTAAAATCGAATCGTAAAATCGTAAGATTTTACGAAAAATTAAAAATGCTCTTTAATTTATGTAAATATATGTTTATAATGTCATATTTCTTATTATAAATGAAATAGATGCACCTATTTCAAAATTACTTTATCTATCAATTTCAAAAATATTAAATAATATGAAATTTTTAAATATTAAATTCATCATTCATTCATCCATAATCAAAATTTCAAACAACAAACATTACCATCATCATCAACAAACATTGTTAAAAATAAATAAAAATACTTAGTTATAAAAACAACAAATATTGTTAAACTTCCATATTATGTCATTACACTAATTAAGTTACCAATACCAAAGAGGTATATTTGTTTCTTGCTAATCATCAATTTTAATATAAAAATAGACCCACTCATAATCTGATTGTGACATATTTAAGATTAATTTTTTAGATCTGCACTTAATTGTACGTGTAGATAACATCACAAATGAGAGTGTACACACACAAACACAATTACACAGCACACTCACTTAGCACATCAATTGGATGCAACACAAAGCTCAGCATAACGCACACACGACATTTGATTACTAGACTTAGCAAAATATAGTCACTCTTACTCACATACCTGGATTGGGTTTGATTCTTCGAACTTTCAAGGTGAACACAAGAAGAAGAAAGGCCAAAACAAGATCGACAACGATTAGGGTTTGCAAAAGGACACAACAAGCGAATGCAGCAAGAACACAAACACAACGTTGTTTAGGGTTTGTAGAAGAACCAAAATAGGAGATTGACAATGATTATATATATATATATATATATGTTGGTTAGAGATGAAAATATTTTTGTTTCTAAGCTCAAAATTGTGGGTAAAACTTAACTTGGTAAACTCATAAAATCATAAACTCGAACCCAGTAAACTCGTAAACTCAGATGAGTCGTTTTACAGGGCCCGACTGGCCTACCGAACAGCTCACAGAAAGGGGGCAAAATGATGATTTTGCCCCCGCCCGCTTTGCAAATTTGCAAAGCGAGCCATTGCCCCCCCGGCTCTATGCGTCTCCCCTGCCATGGCCGCCGTCGCGCTGCCATCGTCTCGCCTCGCCTCCGTCGCCTCTCTACCATCGCCGCGCTGCCTTGCCGACAGTCGATGCAGCGACTGTTGACAAGGGGAGGGGAGGCGGCACGGCAATGGCAGAGAGGCGACGAAGGCGAAGGCGGCGAGGCGAGGTGGCAGCCATGGCAGGGGAGACGCACAGAGCAAGGGGGAAATCCATGGGACGAGAAGGGAGAGAGCAGGGCATGGGGGAAAAATCATCTTTTTGCCCCCTTTCGGTAACCCCGTCGGGCTTTCTAGCATTTTCCAACTCAGATTGGTAAACTCATAGATTCGGGTTTCATTCTATAAAACTCCTACATGCGAGTTGACTCGTTTTATGCCTCATGACTCGTAAACTCGTACAAATTGACTCGCGATTTTAACAACAATGGTCCCAAGGATAGGACAGTCCAAAATTTTTGTAAGCTACTAGGGGTTGTACCTAGGCAGTTATTTGCTAGCTTCTCCTAGTGTACATTCCAGAAGACACAGCAGCTAACGGATTATAAATACTTGTACTGTGGCTTAGCCAGCAATCATGAAAATGAAAAGAATATAATTTCTCTCTCCCAAATTCTGTTTTACTCTCTCTCTCTCTCTCTCTTCTCTTCCTTTCTCTCTTTCTTCTCCAAATTCCTTCAGGATTCTCTCATCAGAATCCTAAAATTACCTTTTCAGCTCTGAGACACTGACAGTCACAAGGTAGTTATACTAACCTGCTGTAACTGCTATGTACAAATCAGCTAAGCTAGGCATTACTACTATATACAGCACCTAAACTAGTACAATAATATGGATTCTCAACAAAAGCTAAAATGAATTGTTCCATTTAGTAGGAATCCTTAGGGAGTTCTGGGTCCTCATGGTTCCAGTGGGCACGGTTGCACATCTTAGAGGAGAACTAAAATTGGGAAAAGGAAAATAAATTGGGGCTCTTTGCTTCACATATTTTATTTTTTGGTCTGATTACAGGAAGTTTAATATGAATTTGATGCAAGAAATTGATGTTCATGTTTTTAAGGCTCAAGGTAAAATTATTGTTCTTTAGAGTAGTTGGTTCTCAGGGAAAGATAATCCTGCTTTCCATCAATTTGAATTTCATAAATTATTTGGAGCTATTAGTGTATAAGGCTTACATGTTTTTAAAATTTTATATTTCTTTCTTTTCTATGGTTAAAAGTATACCTCCTTTGATAAATTCCACAAAGTCACCCTATCAAGATGTAGTCAATGAAATTAGAAACTCTGGTTTGAAATATTTTATAAATCAACACCAACCTAGCCTCCTAGTTTGAGAGGCAATAAAGCTGCTGAGGAGAGTTCGAGCAGTTATTGATAATACATGACAATTACAGTGTATAACTAAAGAAAAAAAACATTTAACAACTAAGGATATGGAACAGAGAATATTACCTTTTCTTAGTTTGGATGGTTTTATCCCTCGACCTGTAGTTGAATTTGGTGATATAGATCTTCTAACGGGCAAAGATTTTGAGGAAATTTCAGTCCTTTTAGAAGAAATGAGAGCTGAAGAAAGAAGAGCATCAACAGCATCCCTCTGTTGTCTCCTTTTCATGTTTGCATCTTTGCGCATGTCAACTTTATTCAAAGCTTTGCCTTTGTCATTCATACCTCTCTCCTGGATACTGCCTTCTGCTGGCAGCACTGCTGTTTCTATTTCCTTCTTATGTCTTCCTCTACTTTCATCACCTTGCCTACCTGTGACAAAAGATTGCATATACTTGGAGGTTCTGCGCTCACTACTTGCAAGAGCTGCAGCTTTGTGATCCTTCTTAACTGAAAGATCATGTTCATTTCTGACTCTTTTGCTGGTTTTAACATTTTCCCTTATGGAATTATACTCTTCAACTTTAGTTGCCTTGTCTTGACAAGATTTGGAGGTGATGTGGCCTTTTTCACTTTTGTGGCTTTTCCCTGAATGATTCTGTTTTTGTTCAGCATGCCAAGTAGCATTTTTAACCTTTCCACTACCCTTCCGCTCTTTTGAACAATTATCAGAATTTTCTATAACAGGATCCTTCTTGAAACCTGACTGGAACATGGATTCATAGGGTTTTTTAATTGATATTACCAAATTTCTTTCTTTAGCATCCCTAAGAAGAGCAGCCCAGTTATGGTTTGTCTGCAATGTTTTTGCATTACCCAAAATCCACAGGGAAAGCCTAGCCCTTGTCAGAGCAACATTCATCCTTCTTACATCCGCCACAAATCCGATACTGCTAGAGTTTATCTTTGTCGGTGCAGAGAAGGTTCCTGCTGCTCTAACTGTTGAAAGTACCAATATATCAACTTCCCTGCCTTGAAAACCATCCACCGTATTGAATTCCATTTCAGCTGAAATAGAGGATCCAAACGCACTTGAAAACCGAGAACGCAAAAGCAAAAGTTGGCACTTATATGGAGTTATGATGCCAATTCTCCCACCAACAAATTCTGATGGGTACCTATGCAGGGGTAACCAAGTCTAAAGTGCATTAGTATCTTTTCCAAAAGAATCACAATATAAGTAACAGCAAGATTTACCTCTTCTTGAAAAACCTTAGTATTTCAACAGCAGCATCAGCCTCGCACTCGTTGTAGAGGGACAGTCCACCAGAATTGCTTCCATGAAGTTCGTGTCCATCAACAATGTCAAAGAATAAATAGGGTCCAAGGCCCTCAGTCTCGTGAAATGGTACTAACTTGGCACACATCTGATCACCATTTAGCAACTTCTTGTCATAAAAATGCACAGAGGGAAAATGACATATCTCTGGGTGCATCCTATACTGCAAAAGACAAAATACAACCAACCAAAATAATAAATTATTTTCCTTCATTACTTGAAAGTTCAGGTACAATAGAATGATAAGAACAATGAAGAATTTGGAATAGTGTGTGAAGCTTGTTGGAAGCCACTTCTCCAAACATTTAAACAGTTCCCACTTCCCACAAGTTAATCAAATCACCAGAAACTAAATTGAAGGACATTATTTCATAATAACAATACTTTAAGTAAGCAGGACTTTATAATGCCAGGAATTCAACGATCAAAGAAGACAGCAGGTAAGTGGAGTAACTTAAGAGTATAAAAATTCTAACAAAAGGATTTACCTGCATAGTAAGCATAATGACAGGATGACCAGCCTTTTGTAAGCGTTCAAACATGCTGCATTGATACAGATACTTGCTAGCAATATTAGAGAGAACTGTAGCAGGAAGCTGCTTTGGATCACCAACCTTCAAGATAAAATTTTCATTATGTAATCATGATGCCAATACCTTACTTGCAAAAAAAAAGCGAACTTGATATGCCCTACCATTATACATCTAGCTCCTTCTGACTTTAAAAGCTGAAAAGGAATCAAAGTAGCTGGTTCCAGAGCCTATAATGAAATAGAAAATACATTAATTTTAGACTGCAGAGAAGAAGAGATAGCACAAACCTAATGGACTGAAGCAAAAACAGCCAAAGAACATAGGAGGAGAAAGAATATAAATTATACCTGAGCTGCTTCATCAATTACTATGGCATCAAAAAGAGCATGCTCAGATAAGGTGCTAAATTTACGGCTTGAAAGAGATTCAGAGCACACTCCATATAGATCTCCACCACATCCACTCAAGGTAGATACCACAATTTCGGCTTCCCTTAATATGGACCTCCTCAACTTTTGTCTCTGAGCTTTGCTTTCTTCATTTTCTTTCCTCTCCCTTGCCTGAGCACTGGAAAGATCCTTATAAATTGCTTTCTTTTGCTCATATAATTTTCTTAATTTTGCACCTATTTCAGCATCAGATAATTCCTTCCCATCATCCGCCTTAGAAGCTTCTCCTTCCAACAGACTTTTCAAGTTGGCATCTCGATCTCTTAAGTTCGCACGCTTGGCTTCATAAAAACGAATACGGTCTACTAATTTCTCTAAACTAGCACGGAGAGACATTAAAGTGTCAATGCCGGTATCATTCTTCCCATCACCAGCATTCAACCTCTCCACTGCCAACTTTTGATCAACAAGTGTGTCAATAAAGAACGGTAGTGAATTAGCATGAACAGACTTCACATTTCCAACCCTTACAAGATATGGCTTGTACTTTGCTCCCTCACTTCCATAAAGCCCTTCACTAGATATTCTTGATACCAATTCATCAACTGCAGCATTGGATTGTGCACATATAAGCACCCTCCCCCTTGTGCAGCTTCCCATGGATTTGCAACTCTTTTCTACATCATCATTTAACTGTCGAGCCAACGCCGCATCCTGCCAAGACCTTGCAATCAACGCAGATTGACTAAAACAGGGCTTCGAACTAGAGAATAGAGTATCACTTCGTTTTAAGCTGCCATTTAGTTGTTTCTTTATATCACTCTTCTGTGATGAAAAAGCAAGTAAGCCGCTGACGATGGCCAAAATAGTTCTCGTCTTTCCTGTACCTAAAAGTAAAGACAGTTCAAGCAAATAGCAAATCATGGATCCAACAATTTAAGGCCTACCAATTATTTGGATCAAACAAAACATTAAAAAAAAAAAAAGTACCAAAGGTACCTGGAGGACCCTGTATAAGAGACATTTCATATCCTCCTTTTGAATCTGGAGGCCCAATAGCAGCACCAATAGCTTGAAGTTGATTGTCATTATATGAAGATTTGAGAATATGGCAAAGCGGTTGGGGCAACTTCTTGAGGTCCTCTTTTCTAGATCCATAATGACCAAAAGGATGATTGACAGGATTCAAGATAACAGGAAGCAGAGGGATATGATATATTGAAGAAAGTGCATGAAATTCTCGAAGTTGAGGTGTAATGCTCATAATGCGACTAATATACCATTTGCTTCTTTCAGTAAGGAACTTTCTAGCTCTATTCATACGTGAAGATCCATTTTGAAGATAAAACCTGATAACCAAGATACTTGGTCTTCTTTTGTCATCTTTCTCCCGCCTCTCCACCTAAGAAACAAAGATATTTGTAGCATAATTTACAAACAACAACCCAGTCAGTTACACAATCAACTATCATGTTATTGACCGATTTATTCACAACCTGCATAAAAGTAAACAATCTGATCCAAAATTGTGTACCTATACTTCATAGTCAACATCCTTGTATATAAAGAAAATCAAATATCCTAACTAATCAACTATGTTCAAACATTAGAAGTCAAAGTGCCATCAGAACACCTAGCAGGGAAAAAAAAAAAAAAAAGTTGCCATCAAAATCAGTATATAACATAGTGCACATTGGTAACCATAAATTTTGAAAGCATTCTAGAGAAAATCAAAGGAGGGTGGGCCTTGGTGAAACACCCATGTTACAGTGTATCTTTGAGAATATTTTATTAGAAGTGAAAATTCACATTTTGATAATTATTTGTGAATTTTTGTGTAATTAATTTAATTAATTGACTTGAGTTTGAGATAAAACCAACTAAAGGAATGATGGGTAAGCTAGTTAACACTCGGGATATGTAAGGATTTTTACAACAAACCCGAGGGTGTGTTCAAGTTGAAAAACAATTGAACTAAATGAATCAACATAGATACTGATGCAGCATCGGAATACAAAAACCTTGCGTTGTAAGCTTACAGTTCAGCAAAGGGTTGTTAAGAAAAGGACAAGGGTCGATTACTTGGTGACCTTAAAGTACCCTGTGATCCTAAAAGGATTAATGATCAAAAAGTATGTAGAAGTGAAGAAAAAAATAAAGTAATAATAGAAGTGTGTCAGGATCCTAGGTTTTGAATCTAGGATTTCTAGTTGACGGTCACAAAAGAAGGAAGAAAGAGAGGGAGAAAACAGAGAGAAGAACAGAGGGAAACAGAGCATAGAGAGAAATGGAAGAATTTAGGGAGTAAGTAGAGAGAAGACAAAGGGAAACAGAAAATAGATAGAGAGAAAATGAGAGAACTTCAATTTAATTGCTTGATAAATCTCAGCATATAGAGGCATAACGTTATATAATTGCTATCCCAGCAGTTATTTACAGCAGTAAATAACTGTAAGACATAACAACTGTAAAAAATAACATTCCACTACTCCATAGGAACTGCCCTGCTTGTCTCCTAATTCCTCTCTTAATTCTCTGATTCCAGACATAGTGATAAAATAATCAATTAGTTGTTAGTCTTCACCATGAGATGCTTTAAGCCATCAAAGCATTTGAATTACCTCAAGCAGAAAGGTGTCACCATGATATCAAAAGGTGGCAATTAAGAGATTATTCATGCTTTAATGGATAAGTGGCTGCGAATTTCTTTTAAGGTAGCTTGGGGCAGCAAGGCTTAACGAGTTAGTATAAATAGAAGAAGGCTCAATTAATTTGAAACTTCATATTCCTGCAACAACAGAGAGATAGAAAAAGAAAATGAAAGATAGCGAAGAAACTAGACTCTAAAAAAAGGCCACCCGGTTAAGGCTTTCAATTTTGGTAAACTCCTTTGATACTAATGGTTATCCAGCAAGTTTAGACTTGTTTAAAGCAAGGAAAGGAGAGATTTATGGGAAATTTTCTTTGCTAACAGTGAGTTGTTTAGCTAGAAGAGAAGAAAGAAGATTCCCACAAATATTTTTCCCCACACTATTCTAAGGCATGAGTGACCAATTTTTTACTTGCATTCATTCTTGACATGAAAAATTAGATTGCACATATTTTGTATATGTTAAATGGTCAGGCATGTGGTAGATGAATTTTCTTTAGAAAGCATGTTAGCTTGCAATCTAAAGTGGTTTATTGCATTTAAAGGTGTTTAAATGCTATTCATTTCACTCTCTAGCATGCAAGTGGTTTTAGAACTGTTAGCACCCTGAAAATGTTATTTTCTTGTATAAAACTATATATAAGTAGACGGAGCAGATTTAAAGAAGTGCAAGGAAAGCTCAAGAAGCGAAAGGAACCAACAACGAGGATGTAGAACAACTTGGATTTAGTTATGTTTTTGTTATGTAATGTGATATCAATTTGTATATAGTGCATATTGTGGTCTTATGCGAGATTCATATAAGCACGTAATAGTTTATATCATGATTAGGTTTGTTCTTCTTGTGCAATTTCACCCTTAAATGTCATTGAGGATAACTACAACTAAGTAGGAAGGGTGAAGCCCACTAGAGGCTTATTGGCATTTAAGCAATGTGGTGAAGTAACCTCTAGCTAGAGAGTGTGGGAAAATTAAAAATTAATAGCAAGCACTTGGATTTTGTGTGAATAATTTTCTCCAGTTTCATTTTTTTCCTAACGCCCTCGGGGGCAAGACGTTACACTTGGTAGCAACAGTTGGTAGCAACAGTAAGGTTGCTCATTTGTGAGTAGGAGGCCATGAGTTTGACTTGTGAAAACAGCCTCCTTATATAAAAGCAAAAGGTATGTTGCGTACAAATAAGACCCACAACCCTCGCAAAGAAGGGAGCCTCATGCACTAGGAATGCCATTTTTTGTTCTAAAGAAAATCAAAGAAATTCTGAAGTTCAAAAAGAAGAATGAAGTATGTAATTGTGGTTGTCAAAATTGGGATTCCACACAGAATTCAATTGGAGGGGTCTTTTGGATCGGGCCAATTGATCCTACTAAGACAGGAATATAAGTCTAGCAATTTTATATGATATGATGAATACTTAAATATATAAAAATAGCATAACTTGTGCAAAAAGATGTAAAAGAAGAACAAGAAGAATTAGAAACCTCCGAAGAATAGATAAATCTTAAATTTGTAATCCCAGAAAACAAAGACAGAAGGCAAAGAAAAATAACTACAATCACTAACCATTGAAGAACACACAGCTTTGCTACCACAGCAACAAAGAAAGAAGGTGTCACGACCCTAAGGGTAAAGCAGTAAAGCGGCCGATAGTAGCCGTTAGTTGTTATCTAGGTGAGGTTTAGGAGGTTAGGGGGTTAGCTAACAGTGCTGCCTTGTTGTTATGTTAGTTAGGGGTGTTGTTATATTGTTAGAGTATCAGAGCCAACGTTCCTTGGCTGTAATTCCGACAATTGGTTGCAGTAGATTCCAACGACTCTCGGCGAAATCAATAAAGCAGAGATTTTGGGTGTTTCCAGCAAATACAAGAACTCCGATAAGTTCAATAGGTGACAATGTGATAGGCGAGTGCAAGCATCCGAAAGGAATCAAGATGGATTCAAGAATTCAGGAGAATTCCAATCATTGGTCAGAGACTGGGTAAAGAGTGGGTGTAGGTTGGGGGCGACATGTTCTAAGCAATCTTGAAGCCGCAACGAACCGAACACAGAATCAAAGGACTGTGGAGCTGAAGGCGAGCACGGGTGACTTTCGGGTCGAATCTTGGAGGCGAAGCTGGAGGTTCAAAGCCCAAAAGCAATTTCCAATAGCGGTTCGGATTTGAGGATCATATCACTATCGAGTCAAATTTTGCAAGTGAAATAGGAGGTGATTCCCAATTAATCCTAAGAGATTCTAGCATAGCAGTATCAAATTGAGGCGTATCCATGGTAATGATTTTGAAGCAAGGACAACAGTGGTGATCTAAGGTGGATTTCGGTGAGAATCGGGCAATTATTGACCATCGCTTGAAGGCGCAGTAGCGAATAGATCTGGGCGCGGTTCAAGAATCGGACTTGAATGAAGTTCAAGACCGATGCTTCTTGGCTAAGAGTTTAGCAATTTCTGAAGCAAATTCCGACAATCTTGGGTCAAAATTGATCCTGAAGAGGGCACAGGTTGAAGAATCGATCCTAGTTGACGTTGTGAGCGTGGAACTCGCGATTGCAACAGAAGATTCAGCTAGAAGGAAGGCATGAAACAAGTGCAGGTGCAAGAAGCAATCTTGGCAACAAGCAGAGCTAGGCAAGCTTCGAGCAATTTGCAACTCGAAAGTGAAGGCAAATCAAAGTCGACAGTTATCGACTACCATAGGGTGGCTTGGGTGATACCTATAAGCAGACCCGAATTGATCAACTGGCGGATTAGGGTTACCAAACAAGTAGCAGCAAAGTGATTAGGTTTGTTGAATGGGAAGCAACAAATTGAGACGGATTTCATCTCTGTAGGCGGATTCAAGAACTGGTGTGTTGTTGATAAGCGATTCTTTGCAGTGATCGGAAACAATAAATTGAAGTAGACGAACTGTGGAAATGGCATCGACCAAAGGAACTGAGAAAACTTGGGAAAGTACCATGTAGTCATGGGAGAAAGTTGTGCTAACTTCAATCAACAGCCGGACCGAATGGACGAATTTGGCTTGCTAGGATGTATAGAGTTAGTATCCTGACTGAAACTAAGGATAATTGGACTGAGTTTGTGGAGGATTGAAGTGACCGATTTAGGAAGAAAAACATGGTTGAGGTGACTGAGGAGTTCAACAAATAAAGGCAAGAGGGATCGGTTACGGATTATCAGATTAGATCTAAGGAGCTAAGGTCCTTCGTGGAGCTTTCAGCCAACCCTGACAGAGCATTATTTTGTATCAAAATTCATTAATGGTCTTGACGATGCGCTAAGGCTTAGTGTGAAAATGTTTTGTCCTACTACAGTGGAACAAGCGGCAGAGAAAGCGAGACTGCAAGAATCGGCACTAGAAGCCATTTATAGAAAGCATGGACTACCACCAGAAAGTTACCATCAGAGCAACTCGCAAGTTTGTAACGG
Organism: Diospyros kaki; assembly: GCA_036245055.1. Classification (NCBI taxonomy): domain Eukaryota; kingdom Viridiplantae; phylum Streptophyta; class Magnoliopsida; order Ericales; family Ebenaceae; genus Diospyros; species Diospyros kaki. The sequence goes on from BSEG01000003.1 coordinate 409,492, forward strand.
ACCACATATAGCTAAAGGAATTTTGATGGAACAATCCGGACCAGAACAAGTTTACAATGGCTCTAAGGAAGTTGATACTAAAACTGTGAAGCGTGGACAGGCAACCGATGAGGACTCAGACCAAAGGAAAAAACTAGAGGCCGAGAGCAAGAACAGTTCTAAGGCAACATATTCTAAGAGTATGGCTTCTTTGCCTTTGATTTTGGAAAAGACTAAGGAGTCACAGGTTAAGATGATTCCAACCGAAGAAAATCTCCCTATTGTTTTGAGCAATATGACAGTATTGTTGTCATGTCACCTAGTGTAGACCAAATTCGGAAGAGGAAGGAAGAGAAGGGTGCTGCTATTTGGTTCGAGAGTTTTGATATTGTGAAAAAGGAGGTTACTGCCATCTGGTTTGGGAGATTTGACATTGGAGAAGAGAGCCTTGACATGGCAATCCTTGGAGTCTATATTTTATTTTTGTAGGAAAAACAAAAGCAACAGAACGTAAGAGAAGACAGGACAAAACTTAGAAGGAGAAAGAAAGTAAGGTGAAAGAGGAGAAGAATAAATCAAATTGTTAAGGCTAGAATTGGCTGAAGAACAGAGTCAGCAGCTGTCAATTCTTGGGGACAAGAATTTTTTGAAGGGGAGAGAATTGTCACAACCCTAAGGATAAAGCAGTAAAGGGGCCGATAGTAGCCGTTAGTTGTTATCTAGCTGGGGGTTTGGAGGTTAGGGGGTTAGCTAAAAGTACTGCCTTGTTGTTATGTAAGTTAAGGGTGTTGTTATATTGTTAGCGTTGCTCTTATGGTTGTTGCTAGAGGCTCTATAAGAGACCTACGACAGTAAGAGGAAGAATTATCAATTGATTGAATAAAACATTCTGTTTTCCCCCCACTCTTCTCTCTCCCTCTGTACGTCTAAAACCTTTCCTTTCCTTCTCCATTTCTCCTTCTTTCTGTTATGTTTTCTTCCCTCCAACTCTGTTCTTTCTTTTTCAATTTCCTATTCAAACCCTAGGAAACCCTAGGGTCGTGACAGAATGTTGTTTGCAGCAGTGGAAAGAAAAAGAAATGTCATTGCAGCAGTGGCAACCACACCAAGGAAGAAGAAATGCTCTACTGTTTTGGCTAAGAGGTAGTCTAACAAGATTGTCTAATTTTGTCCTATAATGACCAAAGAAATCCCCGTATTTCTCTATATTTTCTTAATTTGAGTGATGGATCATGTGTGATCAGGATCTGGATTTGGTCCTACCCATTCCTATGTTTCCAATCCTACCAAAAAATGATCCTATGTGCAATGTGGACCAATTCCACAAAATGGATTGTAGGATCATATAATCATATTATCCATATCAGGATTTTGACAAGTATGCATGTAGTGCACATACAGAACTAAACGCATAAATCAACAAGTCCGCTAAAATCAACATTATGCCCATCAGAATAATTTGGAAGCTTGCTGGAGGAAAAGGGTAATCATTGAAGTGAACAATATAACACCTTCTGCATATATGTAAGAGACAATTGATGACATCTAGGCTGTCAAGCATGAGAATGTTTGTTCATATCTCACTCTAGGCTTTATATAGGATAAATTATTTCTATATATACAAGAGCTGGCTATTCAATATCTTCAATATTGCATGAACCATAAATAGTATACCTTGCCAACAATGTGAACTTCATGTGAAGAATTTTGCAGAGGCTGTCTGGTAAGTAAAATGAGGTCATTTTCTGAGCAACTTCTACGACCTGCAGGATCCCCATCATCATGGACACAGCGAACAATATGAAAATCATCAATCCTTTCAACAGAAAGGACAGACAGACTGCCACAAGACATCTCTTCAGAAGATGTCTCCATAAAGGTACTACGCAACTGTGCTTTAAACTCTTCCAACACCAACGGTCGGAAAATCTCCACATATTGTTCAGGAGAATGAAAAGACAGAGGGACCTCTTTTAATTTGCTAACAGTTTGATCATCCTTTCCATTTGCAGATACTAATCCCACTGTTGCAAAGTAATCTATCTCCAGGATGGGTCTATACCACTCGTCAAGCCGAGGAGGCTTGAATCTTTTTATTCCCTTTTCCAGCCTATGTAAGTGCCCAGATCTGTTTTCCACATGTAAATTAAGTTGAATGACTTGCCTTTTAGGGACAGAAGAGCTTGATTTTATCGAATATGACTTTTGACGACCAGAACTTCTTGCTGCAAACTCCCAAGGATCATCTTCAGTATCACACACCAATTCTTTTATGACAGTGTCACTTGTTTCTGAACCCTTATTGAAAGATTGTTCATTGAGACTTTTGGAACCAACCATCACACTGGATGAACTCTTGAGATTAGGTTTATATCGTAATGAAAAGGAATCATTTTCACTATGCTTGGACTTTGTTTCTTTCATTTTACTATCAATATCTTTTGATATGACAAGATCTGCTGGGTCCTCTCTGCCTTTCAGCATATTTGAGTCCGATTTCTGGTAAACAAAACCCAAATCAGAAAATGCATTATCTTGCTGTATACCATCTATGGAATTCTCTGAAGTGTCATTGCTGAAAACATTCATTTTTGCAAGATCACCCCAAGAAACTTCCACAGCAGCACCAGCAGTCTGGTTGTTGTTATCCAAAACACACTGACTTGCCTGCACTTTAGATAGGTTGGCCTTGTTGGCAGAATCTTCCAGCAGTGTCTCGTCGTCTGAAAGGACAATGACAGTATCATTATTACTCTTTTTCACTGATGATAATGTGGCTAGAATCTGCACATCTGCATTTTCCAAGGAGGAAAGTTTTCCATCATGCTCTGAAAACTTCTTCCTAAACAAATCTTCAGAGGCTAATGAACCCGAAGTCAAGTTATTTTCTTTAATTACATAAGAACCCCCATCTGATAGAGAAACAGAAAGGCGTGAAACTTGCTCTATCAATTCATCCATTGCAACAGTTTCTGCAGCCCAATGCCATGACACATAAAAAAATCAATAATTCATGTGATACTTGATGGTTAGTAAAACAGCAAAAGTAGATGGACACATATTTGGATAACTCACCACATGACATAAGCTTCTCAATGGCCCTGATCACTGAAGTAGACATATCACTGCATGACCGCTTAAGCAGGCCAAGCAAAGAAACCACGGTCTGTTTCCAATATCTAAGTATGACAGGAAGTGATGATCTTCCCCAATCCATCAAATCATTAAGCCATTTGTAATCAATAAATTTGTCCAACATCCTTCTGGACCTCCCAGATAGTTTATCAAATGGCGGACAAAGCCTTTCATAAACAACAGGAAGGATCTCAAGTAGGCGGACACAAGTCATCTGAGATAAGACCAACAACATAAAAGAATGCCCACTCAACCTAAAGAAAGTAAGCTGATGGCCAGAATATTTAAGTAAAACTCAAAACCCAACATTTACTCAAAAAAAATTGCAGACAGTTCAATGTTTGGGAGCAATATGAAGACATATCATGCCATCATCATCCAGAATTTGCAATAACGTAGCAAACGGAACTTTTCTTCATTCAAACGGGCTGCCTTTATATTTATACCTTATTTGGTTTAAAAACTAAAAAGAAAAGCTTTTGCACCACAAAAGCACAAAATGAAGCTCATTAGCTTTTATTCACTGAAATGAAATGATGTTACATTTTTTTCTTTCTACACAACTATTTCATAAGATGTCATATTTGCCACATTCTAAGGGTATCATTACCATTTCTTATATTATGTTGCTACAAAAAATTACTAACAAGAAACTAATTCTTCAGCAATTATTGTTAAGAGTTTGCATTTAGTTAAGTCATCAAACCGTGCTAATGGGTGTAGAAGAAACAAGAAGTTTGTATTTTTATTTTATGTTTTATGAATCTGTAACGACTGTAACAGGTAACTATCATGTAACAGTTAGTTCTGTTAGTTTTTTCTGTTTCTGTTATATTCCTTGTAAAAGCCGCCTCCATCCTCTATAAGTAGAGGGTTGGCTTATGTTATTTCTATTCATCATCATATTGTGTACAGTGAGAGAAAAGTCTAGAATTTAGTCTTTGTAATCTCGGAGAAAATAGCTTGTGAGAATAGAGCTGTGAGTGCATGTACCGATTGTGTTCTTGGGTTAGTGGATTTTGTCGGCTTCTTCAATCTGGATGTAGGATCATCAAGTCATTGATGATCTGAACCAAGATAAGTTCTTGACCTCTTGTACTTTCTGTTTTATCATTTTTTTTGTTATTAATTCTGTTCTTTGTGCGAAAGTGTGAGATTGTGTATTGAGGGAAGTGATTCATTACTCAACAATTATCAACCACTATGGTATCTCTTTCTTAAGCTAGCTTCTTTTTTATTGCTTTATAAATTAGCTTCATCACAAAAAGATGCTGGCGGCAAACGAACCTCAATACAGCTTCAGAAGCCAATTATGATCTTGTCAGCCTACTCTCTCCCCCCTCCTTTCCCGTCTCTTTCAAACATTACTAATTAGTAATTATTTTCCTTATATCTAAATAATCAGAACCAAAGTCCAGATTAAATTGACAAAAGCAAATATATAACTGACAAATATTGAAGAAAATGCAAACTGATTACATGATTTGAGAAAAATAAATTTGTTTCTGCAAAAAGAAAAACAAAATTAAGCATGAAGTTTATGCTGAATATTTTGAAGATTGGTCTTTTTCTTTCTTTCTTTCTTTCCTTTTTTAATTTTTTGATAATCAAGTTTGGTCAATTTAGTGAGTGAAACAAGAGTACCATGAGCTTGGGTTTCATCACAGGACATAAACCACGAGCCTACACTACAGAGATGTCCAAAATTTCAATTAACATCATGAATGAAACTCCCAACTGTGGGTTTGAGTAATTTCCTCAAAACTACTACGATTGAACGCATTCCCCCTATTTTTAAAACTGGTCCCAAGTCCAAATAAACAAGGAAGGCCATTGTAGGTAGCTGACAGGAAGTATAAAACTCATCCAATCAAACATCATTAGTTCTAGATAAATGAACCTATTCAATGAATGTGGAGAAACATGTGTTATGTTGGGGCATCTGAAGGGCTATTCAGTTGTGGAAAAGAAGACCTGTTTTCCAAAAACAAAAAATTCAAATTTCCAAATTATACTGACAATTAGAAATCATCTTTAAGATGTTTTCACTCATTTCTTCACAAAAAAGAAAAGTTTTCTACATATTTTTCACATAAAAGACATGAGATTCCAGCACAACCAAAATCAATGGTAGTTGTATTTACATTAATTTCAATATAAATAGTAAAAATATGAATTTTAAGATATACTGATAATTTATAATCTAAAAAAATAAAAAAACTATAATGTACCAAGCCTTTATCCCACTGTGTGGGGTCAACTACATCAATTCTAGCTTTCAATTAATTTCTATCCATTGCCTTATCTTCTATAAGGAAAATATACTTAATACCAAACCTATGTGTCTCCCACTAAGTCTTTTTTTTCCTTTTTTCTGTCTTCCTCTATCTCTTTTACTAACTACTTGCTCCAGTCCATCAACTCTCCCCACAAGAACCTCTATTTGTCTTCTTCTCACATGACTAAACTATCTTTATCATGTGTCCTTCATCTCATCTTCAATAGAAGCCATTCTAACCTTATTACAAATAACAACATTTCTAATTTTTATCTTTTCTTATATAGCCACACATCCATCTTCGAATCCTTATCTCAGTTATGCTCATATTTTGCACATATTGTTACTTTTACTGCCCTGCCATAGAACAAAGTTGGTCTTGTAATATTTCCTTTTTAGCTTTATTGGATCCTTACTATCACATAAGATGCATGAAGTACTTTTCTATTTTAACCTCCCCATCTTTTTGGATAATTGATCCAAGATATCTAAATTTGTCTTTTCTTGCTATGATTTGATCTTCCAATTTTACCATCGGATCATCTACATTTATATTTTTATTGAACTTACATGGCATATATTTGAGTCACTCTTACCTTTAGATTCTAAAGCATTCCTCCATATCTCAAGATTAGTATTCGCACCCTCTTTTTCTCATCCACTAACATTATGTCATCTACAAAATAGCATACACCATGGCACCTTAAGGGAAGAAAATAAGATTTCTAGTAGGTCAAAAATAAAAGCTATGGCCATTCAAGACATTTAGTAGAAAAGATCAACAATTTAAAAATAAAATAGAATAAAAATATTTGAATATAGTTTTTATAGACTTGAAAAAACCTTGTGACAATCCCCCAGAAAAGTCTGGTGGAACATGTTGGAGATGACTTGAAAAAAACTCATGTTAGTCCCCAAATGGAAGGCGTTTGAGAATAAATGAGTCCGGATTGCGCATATATATAGGATACTAAAGGGGATCATCAAGCAAAAATGTGTTAGGACTTGAGAAGGAATTAAGATACGGACAGGTTATTAAGGCCAGGTATCATCAATGTGTTCTGATGGGATTAAAATAAGGACGGGATAAAATAGTGGTGGGATTAAACAGTCCCCACCCCATGTTTGATATCCTAAGCTTAAAGGAGGTATAATTTCAAAGTAATACTGTCTCATGTTTGGCATGGTTATCTTGAAGGAGGTATAACTAGACATTAATTGCTAAATGACCATTTTTTCCATTGCTGAAATGAAAGCAGCATTGAAGTGAAAAGCAATGTTACATATAAAATTATATACAACATATATTATAATAGAATAGAATGTTATATTATATATATTATTATAATAGAATAGAATATTATATATATCATGTATATAATATATAACATAATATAATATTATACATCATATAATATAAAATATAATGTATATGTCAAAAATGGCTGAAAAGATATTCTATCTTATTCCCCCTTGAAGGGTTCCAATGAATATATATATAAGATAGTCTATCACAATAGGCAGCTTCCAAATCTAGATTAGACAAATTCCTAATCTAAATTTGGAAATATATACAATTTAAGATACAACCAAAAAACAAACATAATCTTTTAGAAGATGTATCGCAAAACTGTACAAAGCAATATCAATCAAGCATATCAAGTCTAAGAATATGGACAAGATATCTCGTGAAGTTTCTAACACTCTTCTACAAGATTGTGAATGAATGTCATACATTCCAATCTTGCTTAGTAGTCTTTGAAACACAACTCCCAGTAGACCTTTTGTCAAGATATCTGCCAATTGATCACTTGAAGATACAAATGGGGTGCAAACTAATCCACTATCCAATTTCTCTTTAATAAAATGTCTATCCACTTCAATATGTTTTATTCGGTCATGTTAAACTAGATTGTGAGCATTGCTTATAGCTGATTTATTGTCACAATAGAATCTCATAAGGGTTCTCCACTTGATCTTGAGGTCATCCAATACTATCTTAAGCCACAATAATTCACAAATCCCTATGGCCATTGACCTAAACTCTACTTCGACACTTGACTGACCCACAACATTTTGCTTCTTACTTCTCCAAGTCACAAGATTCCACCCTAGATATGTACAATATCCAGATGTAGACATTATATCCACCATGGACCCTACATAATCAGCATATGTATATGCTTCAAGAGACATGGTTTCTCCCTTTTTGAATAAGATACCTTTTCCGGGGGTCCCCTTTAAGTATATATAGCTTTTAGGTGAGTCTCCTTTAGATTGTGCATGAATTGACTAACCACACTAACTGCATAAACAATGTCCGACAGAGTGTGTGTTAGGTAAATGAGCCTCCCTACTAATTTTTTATTGGACCCTTTGTCTACCACACCATCTTCTAGGACCTCTCCTAGCCGATGATTGGGCTCAATTGGGGGAGTCAGCAGCCTTGCATCCTACCATTCTTGTTTCTATTAGTAGATTAAGTATGTATTTCTATTGTGAGATAAAAATCCCCTCCTTAGAATGAGCCACTTCTATTACCAATAAATACTTTAATCTGCCCAGCTCTTTGACTTCAAACTCTCTGACCAGACATTCTCTCAATGTTTTCATGCCCTCTATATCATCACTGGTGACAATAATTTCATCCACATATACCAATAATGATGTCACTCTCCTGTAGTTGAGTGATGTATAAACAAAGTATGATCTCTTTGGCTTTGTTTGCATCCCATACCAAGCATAACCTTGGTAAAGTGGCCAAACCAGACTCTTGGTGATTGTTTCAATCCATACAGAACCTTCTTTAATTTGCACAACACTTTTTCCTTAGTCGTTGGCCCAAAACCTGTTGGCAACTCCATATAAATCCTCTTCTAGGTCACATGCAAGAAAACATTTTTTACATTAAACTGTTACAGTGGCCAACCTAAATTAGTAGCTAAGGACAATAGCACCCTTACTGTATTTAGTTTTGTAACTGGAGCAAAAGTATCTAAATAATCTATCCCATAAATCTATATATATCCTTTAGCCACCAATCTTGCTTTGTACCTATCTAAGGATCCATCTAACCTGTACTTTATAGTAATAACCACTTACATCCTACAGGATGTTTCCCTTTAAGCAAATTGACCAATTCCCAAGTTTTGATTCTTTTCCAGGGCTGCCATCTCTACCTCCATTGCATTCTTCCAATTCTCATTACCTGTTGCTTCAGAAAAGGTTTGGGAATAGGAATTGTATTCAGGCTAGTGAGAATCGCTTTGTGTTTAGGAGACAGTTTTGAATAGGTCAGGAATAAATGTAGGGGATGTTTGGTACAAGTCCTCGTTCCCATTCTAAGGGTAATAGGAAGGTCAAGATCACAATTAGGAGGTAGATCATGCTCGCTCAAATCAGGTTCAGCATCATGTATCATAGATGATGTTTCAGGTTTAGTAGGAAAAGTACCTGGAGAAATGTCAATAGGAGGAGAAACATGAGTAGTAGGACTTGAATTAGATGTTGTAACCTGCGTAGGTGTAGGAACTAATGCTTTTCTCCATGAGTAGACCTGCAGTGGAAAGGAAGTAAGTTGTTGAGGCTTCCCTTGTATCATACTACATGAATCCTTTGAGGTGGCAGAAGGGAGAAAGGGAGAGGAAGAGGGTAGGTCAAGGAGGAACAAATCCCTATCCTCTTGTACCATAGTCTACCCCTGAGGATAAGTCTGAGCAAAGTAAGGTTTATCCTCAACAAAGGTAACATCAACTAAAATAAAAAATTTCTTGGTAAGAGGATGATGGCACTTATAACCTTTTTGAGCGGAGAAATGCCCAATAAACACACTTGAGGGCACGAGGATCAAGTTTGCCTCTATTAGGAGTATGGACATGAACAAAAGTAAGACAATCGAACACTTTGGGTGTTAGACAGCTAAAGGCATGAAATTCAGGAAAGCTTGTGGTGAGAAGTTGAATTAGACTTTGGAAATCAAGGCTTCTAGAGGATAGCTTGTTAATGAGGAATGTGGTTGTTAAGGTTGTTCCTCTCCAATATGTTTGGGAACATTATTGTGAAAGAGAAGGTCCCTAGTAACAACCAAGAGATGGTCATTCTTCCTCTTAACCACTCCATTTTGCTGAGGGGAATGAATGCAAGAAGATTTGTGGATTATTCCTCTCTCTTAAAAGAAAACAGATGAGGATTTATTGAAATAGTGTTTAGCATTATCAGACCTGAACCTTTTTATTTCAACCATAAACTATGTTTTAATCATGTTGTAAAATATGGGAAAAACAATGCCCGCTTCAAATTTAGCCTTTAGTAAATACAACCAAACCACCCGAGTGCAATCATCAACAAAAGAAATGAACCAGCGTGCCCTTGAGATGTTAGGAATAGTATAAGGACCCCGTACATCACTGTGAATTAGTGTAAATGGAAGACTATTTATTTTATTAGAAAGAGAAAATGATAATCTCTTGTGTTTTGCAAATTCACACACATCATAGTGGAATTCCCTAACATCTAGACCTTTGAATAAGGAAGGAAACAACACTTTAAGGGCCATAAAAGAGGGATGACCAAGCTGGAAGTGATGAAGCCACAGCTTATCTTTAATGGACTGAGCAAGGAATGATACAAGGGAAACTCCCCTCTTATTAGCCAGCTCACTTGGTCCTTCAAGGTAGTAGAGTCTAGCCCTTTCCCTAACACACCCAATCATCTTCTTCGTGTCTTGTTCCTGAAATTCATATAAAGTTGGATAGAAAATGACACGACAATTAGCATGTGAGGTGAGTTTTTGAATAGAGACAAGGTTAGTAAAGAGTTTAGGAATATGAAGAACATTCTTAAGGGTGAGATGTCTATCTATAAAAACATCCCCTTGGCCAACTTATTTTCCAAGAAGTTGAACATGGAGTATAAGAGGTGAATTGATATGAGAAACATGTCATGTGGTCTGTAGCTCCAGAGTCAAGAATCCAGGTATTAGGATGAGATATGTGTAAAGCATGAAAGGTAAGAGAAGAAGAAGAAATACCTATGAGGGCTAGAGAGCAAGTACCTGTCTCAGTTTTATTTTCTAAGGATCCCAACAAACTCCTCAACTTTTCAGTCTCTTCCCTGTTAAGTTCCATTGCATCTATCTAATCTGGAACTTTCCTTTTAGTTTACTGATGGTCGTTAGCTACAAAGACTTGTCCAGGCCCTTTGGTTGTCCCCCTTTGAGTGGCTTGCCATGGAGTTTCTAGCACTTCTCTAAGGTGTGCCAGGGTTTTTTGCAGTAGGTGCACCACAGTGAGTCTTTGTTTGTCATCCTATATGAATCTAGCACTTTCTTTTCCTCTCTAAATCCCTTACCCTGATTAGAATCTTTCAAGGTTACAAGGGCGAAACTATCTGTAGAAAAACCATCAAGCATTACTCCTCTCCCTCCTTCCTCTACACGCACAATGGAGATCACTTTATTTAGAGAGGGCAGATCCTCCTTGCCAAGGATTTGTACTCTCACTGCATCAAACTCCATGTTTAGGCCTGCAAGAAAGTCACAAGTTCTTTCTTTTTCAACAAACCCCTTTTGTATGGCTACATCTTTACTACACTTCATCTGAATGCATTGGTAGTGGTCTAACTCCTGCCATAGGATTTGCAATAGATTTTGCATACTCAGTGATGGACCAGGAGCCTTGTTTGGTGGCTGCTACTTTGATCCTAATCTCATAGATTTGGGCAACAACATGCACTTTGGAATAGGTAAGTTTCACAGTGTCCCAAATCTCCTTGGCAATCTTTAGGAACATGATTGTGTCACTAATTTCTAGTATCATGGAGTTCCAAAGCCAAGACATAACTAAAGAATCCTCTTCATCCCAAGCCCCATACATAGGATCACTCTCCTTTGGTCCGGTTCCAAGTAGGTGACTTAGCTTTCATTTACCCTTCAAAAACGTTCGGATCAATTGAGACCACTTCAAGTAATTCCTTCCATTCAACCTATAGGCCGCTTGAAAGTTTAGTAGCTTTCCTCTTGAGATTACACCATTACTTCCAGCAAACGGGACCTCTATTTTACTGCTGGAATCAGCTGAATCCACCATGTTGTTGTGGGATGTTAACAGCTATGTAAGAAGATTGAATATCAATGAAGGCCACAACAATCGAAAATCACAAAGACCAGTGACCGACATTCTAAGGCTCTGATACCATGTCAAAAATGGCTAAAAAGATATTCCATTTATTCCCCCTTGAAGGGTTCCAATGAATATATATACAAGATAGTCTATCACAATAGGCAACTTCCAAATCTAGATTAGGCAGATTCCTAATCTAGATTTGGAAATATATACAATTTAGGATACAACCAAAAATCAAACATAATCTTCTAGAAGATGTATCACACAACTATAGAAAGCAATATCAATCAAACATATCAAGTCCAAGAATATAGACAAGATATCTTGTGAAGTTTCTAACAGTATATAAATCTATATTACATATTATATATAATATCTGTAATATATATTATGAAGGAAAGAGATTGTCTTGGCCTTTTATGTGATGGGAAAAATCATCCACAATGGTAAGCAATTTACTCCCGCCAAAGTGGGATTAAATTATCCAATGGGGAGAGGTGGGATTACACAACCTTGGGATTAATTAATCCCTCCTGACAAGTTATACCAAACATGGTATAACCATGTTGGGCAATATTACCACCTTCCAAAGTTCCAATCCTCCTACCAAATGCCACGCGAAGGAACAGAATAAGCTGTCTCCTTTAACATAATGGTAAGCAACCTGGTAGCCAATTTTCTCCAACCAAAAGATACCCACAGGTTCCTGCCCATGCCATCTAAATGGTGGCCAGGTATGTTGTTTGGGATATCAAGTAAATCAACATTGATTTCTCACGTAATATGATGAGATGTTAATTATCCCAAAAATTGTGCGAGATCCCAGCAAAATAATGTTTAAAACTTATTTATCATAATATAGTATTCATGAAATATAGTTATTACTTACAATTATGATAACTGCACTATAAACTGGTGTATTCTACAATAGTACAATGTGTTCTGGTAGCATGACTAAAATTTGATTACTCCACCTCTAGCTATTAAGGTCTCTTGGGAAATGGAATTTTTTTAGCAGCTTCAAGGGAAACAAATAACAGATTTGTTTCGATAGAATGATTAATATTTTATTATTCCACTACTACTCATTTAGGTCTCACAGGAAACAAAAACATCTTATCCATTTGAATGAAAACAATTTACCCATTTAACAAACGACAATTTTGATCCTTGTTACAAAATGAAATTTCAAAAATCATAAAACAATAAGCCAAAAATTAGAGGGGAAAAAGGGAGGAATTAACTCTGTTTTTAGATTAAGACTGAAAAGCACCTGGGAAATTTTGCTATCAACAAATGTCTTCCCTTCTTCCAGGCACTTCTGAATGAAAGGCCACGTGATTCCTGATAGTAAGAACCCAAACTTCTCCCAAGATGGTAAGTTAACATTTGCAGAATGTACATCTACATTATTCGGCACAGAATGAAAGACTGGTTCCCACAGAAACCCACCTCGCAAAGAGAACTTTGAGGTGCTTGGGTCATCTGATGAGTTTTCAGTCACAGTGAGGGTAGATTTAACCCCTTCCTTCAGTAGTTTAAATATAACAAAGAAGAAATGATGTAAACTCTGGAAGTTCAGCAAGACCAAATCCATTGGAACCTGGAAAAAAAAAATTGTAAATAAAGATGTATTAGCAATATGCAACCCAGTGGCCATAATGTCAATACCTCAATAAGTTAGACCACAAACTCAATGAAAGAAGCAAATATTTTCTCCTTTGAGAATCATAAGGGGACCACCCTGTCACTGCCTATATTTTATAAAATCTTATTCATTCACTCCTTGAAAATCAGTTATATTTTCAGGCAGAGAGAAATTAGCAGTTAAGGAAACAATTGTAATGCCAATGATTGCCCCTTTGAGAATCAAAAGGAGACCACTCCATCGCTGCATATAAAAGCTCATCCCTTTGCTCCTGGATGGATTTTTAGGCTTCATGATCTTTAAGTCTTGACTTAGGGTTCTCAGCTGGTCATACTAGAGGGGTATGACAGCCTAACCCAATACCCATACAAAACTGGAACTCCAAAAGACCAAACTATCATTGTAGTTTGGCAATCTAAGGGGTTGGCTGTCAATTCTCCAGAATTGACAAGGGTTTAATTGAATATTTTCAGATTGAGAGAAGATGCGAGAGAGAGAGAGAGAGAGAGAGAGAGAGAGAGAGAAGAAGAAGAGAGGGAGAGAGAGAAAGAGTGTAACAGAAAGGAGAGAGAATGTTTCAGAATATTCTCATTCATGATGGTTAGGCTGAGGCAATACATACATATAGCTGCAGATGCAGGACTGCTAACCGTATACCCCTAATTAGCATACAAAAGTTTATAATGACCCCCCTTAGGAATGTGATAAATACTCTCCCCCTCAAAACATTTCTTGAGGAATTTCTTGTCCTCAAGAAATTACAAAAGCTGGGCAACTCAGGGAAACTGTTTGAAAAGGTTGGGTAGGTATTCCCAAGTTGTGTGATCAGGGCGCAGGTGACTCCACTGTACCAAAACTTGGGTGAGGGGTATAGAATTCTGGTGAATGACTCTTTTCCAGCACTGCAAGTGGCTCCTCCATGTAGGGCAAGCTCAAGCTGGTTAATTCTGTAGGCCCCACGGATTTTTTTAACAGTGACACGTGGAAAACAGGATAAATCCTCACTCCTTCCAGTAACTGCAGCCTGTATGCTACCTTCCCGATCTTGGCCAAGATAGGAAAAGGCCCATAATACTTGGGACTCAACTTTGACATAGGAGTCACAGAAAAAAGCTGCTGCTGAAACCGTTTGACCTTCAAATAAACCATGTCACCCACCTCGAAAGTGCTCTCACTCCTCCTATCTGCCATCTGTTTCATCCAGTTTTGTGCTACTGTCAACTCCTTTATCACCTTCAATGCTTCTTGTCGTTGCTGTAAATACTGGTATGCGGCTGTTTCAATTCTGGAGTATTGCATAACAGCAGGAATTAAGGGTGGCTTATATCCAAAGAGGGCCTCAAATAGGGATCTCTTTAAGGATTGGTGGAAGTTTGAATTATACCACCATTGGGCTAGTGGCAGCCACCTGTTCCAAGTCTTGGGCTTAGAAAAGCAGATGCATCTTAGGTAAGTCTCGAGGCATTGATTCACCCTTTCTGTTTGTCCGTCAGTTTCAGGATAGTATGCCATTGACATGTGCAAACCAACTCCCAATTGTTTGAACAGCTCTCTCCAAAAGTTGATGGTAAATACTTTATCCCTGTCCAAGATGATGGATAGGGGTAGCCCATGTATCTTCACCACAGAATCCAATAGCAACCTTGCTACTTCGGAGCTATATAGGGGTGAGCCATGCTTATGAAATGGCCAAATTTAGTTAGCTTGTCGACTACCACTAACACAACACTCTTCCCCTCTGACTTAAGCAGACCTTCCACAAAATCTATAGAGATTTGTTGCCACGCCTGCTCCAAAACATCAAGTGGTTGAAGCAGGCCCGGATATGGCACCTACTCATGCTTGCAACGCTGACAAACCGAACACTCCAAAACATACTTGGTTACATCTCTTTTTTGCCCAGGCCGATAAAACAGTTGTCTTACCTTATGATAAGTAACATTTAAGCCCAAATGACCCCCAATAGGTGAGTTGTGCAAGGATCCTTCTTTTTAGCTGTTCATCTTCTCCTATTACCAGCCTCCTTTTGTACCTTAATAACCCAGATGACAAGGTATAACCATCCCGATTAGGGGACTGAGTTGTGAGTTGAGCCACAAGATCCTTGGCCCATGCAATGTGTTCATAACTTGTTGTGACCTTCACCCAGTCAAGCACCAAAGCCGAAATAGCTTGGTAACTCCCTTGTTCCTCCTTCCTTGATGGTATATCTACCACAGTATTTTCTTTCCCTTTCCTGTATTCTATGGTATAGTCCAGCCCCAGCAGCTTAGTAACTCATTTTCTCCGCAACTGTGTGTGCAACCTCTATTGCAACAGGAATCTGAGGCTCCCGTGGTCAATTTTTATCACAAATCGGTTTCCCTCCAAATAGTATCTCCATTTGTCCACTGGCATTAACACTGCAATAAGTTCTTTATCATAAATGCTCAGTCCCAAATGCTACGGGGCAAAGGCTTGGCAAAGAAAAGCCAAGGGTCTTCTTCCTTCTTATACCAGCACTACACCCACCCTCGTTTAGCATGCATCCATCTCCAAAATGAAGGGTTTAGTAAAATTCGGTAGGGCTAGTATAGGGGCATGTGTCATGGCGTTCTTTAAGGTGTGGAAGGTCGCCTCTGCCCTTGGATTCCATCCAAAATTGTTCTTTTTGAGCAATTCAATTAATGGTTTGCTTATAACTCCGTAATCTTTGATGAATCTCCTATAATACCCCATTAAACCCAGGAATCCTCTTAGGTCTTTGACCGTGTTAGGCCTCGGCCACTCCGCCATCACAGCAATCTTACTCGAGTCTGTACTTATTCCATCAATAGTAATTATCCTAAATACTCCACCTTTCTCTCAGCAAAGGTACCCTTAAACCACTTTACATATAGCTTATTAGATCTAAGGATTTTGAAAGTTGTTTCTAAGTGGCTCAAATGTTGGTCAAGAGATGGGCTATATATGAGAATCTCATCAAAAAGGACAAGTATGAATTTTCTCATATAGGGGTTAAAAATGTGGTTCATTAAGGTTTGGAAGCTGCCAGGAGCATTAGTTAGGCCAAATGGCATTACTAAAAACTCATATAGGCCTTGATGAGTCCTAAAGGCAGTCTTGGAAAAATCCGTTGGACTCATTCAGATTTGGTGATAACCTGATCTTAAGTTAAGCTTGGAGAAAACAGTGGCACCAACCAACTCATCTAGGAGGTCCTCCATTATTGGTATTTGGAATTTGTTCTTGATGGTTAGGGAATTCAATTGGTGGTAGTCAACACAAAACCACCAAGAGCCATTTTTTTTCTTGACTAGGAGAACAAGGGAAACAAAAGGACTTTGACTCAGCTGAATTATGGATTTGGTCAGCATTTCTTTGACCAGTCTTTCGATCTCAACCTTTTGAAAAGGAGAATACCTATAGGCCCGAACATTTACAGGTTCCATGTTGGGTTTCAAATAGATAGAGTGGTCAAGGAATCTGGTCAGGGGTAGGCTAGAAGGTTCAGCAAACAAATCCTCACACTTGATCAACAAGGAATGTAAAGGGTCACTAGGTTGTACCTTGTTGAGTGGATGTAATGTGGCAGTCGTTTCCAGGCCTGAATCTCCTTCTGCTGCTGCCTTTCCTCCTGCATCTTCTTCCTCAATCCCCAACTCCATGGCATATAGGGAATGTAGCTGGCCAATGACAGCTTCCCCATGCTGAAATAATTTCTGCATCCTTCGCCCCGTCACCATTTTGCATTATCCCTCTTCCCAACTCCCTATTAACGTGATCCTCTTACCTGCCCATCCGAAAGTTACTTCCAGTTTATTGAAATCAAAAATCAAAGGGCTCACCGTTTTCATCCAATCCACCCCTAGCACAATATTGTAGCCGCCTAACTTCAAAACTTGCAGATCCGTAGTGAATTCATAACCTTGCATCACCCACCTGAATGCTGGACATTTAAATCGACTTACCATTTTGCTGCCATTTGCGACTGTTACCGCCAAAGGAAGAGTGACCTGCATGTGACACTATAAGTTTAAGGCAGTATCCTCATCTAGGAAGTTGTGTGTACTTCCACTATCGATGAGGATCATCACTCTTCTCTTCCCCACCGACCCCTTCACTTTATTATCCTCTAGGATGGGCAGCCCTCCAAGGCATGTAAGGATATCTCACCCCCTTCTTCCCCAACAGCTCCATCCTCCGCAGCATCCAATTGAGAGGCTCCTTCTGCTCCTTCTTCCTCCTCTTCTTCTTGGCCTTCCATTTGTAGGAGCTACTTTCTACATTGATGACAGAGGGAATACCTCTCCCCACAACGGAAACACAGCCCAAGTTGTCGTTTCTGTTCCATCATCAGGGACTTCACTGGAGTTGCGTTAGGATAATTCTTTGGAAGCAAATTCCCTTTATGACCTATCTGTTGGCCGGTTTTAATTACAGCTCCTCCCCCATGTTGCAGGCTGCCCCCTGCATACCCTCTAGCAGCATTTCTCTGTTTCTTACCCGCTGCCTCAAAGGCAAACTCCTGCAGTTGTGCCTTTTTGGCTGCTTGTTCAGTTTCCACATCTTAACCAAGGGTCAAAGCTCATAGCTTAATCTGCTGATGAAGCTCGACACGAAGTACTGCTCCTCTAAGGTAGGTTGAGAAACCATGAGCAGCGATTTAAGTTCCTCGAATATGTTTTGATACTCATCCACGGATCCGGTCTGATTGTGGAAGTCTTCCACTGCATCAGCCATGATTCACTCTCCAAACCAAACACAGAAGGCTGCTACAAACTCCACCCAAACCAGCAGCGCCCTCTTGCTGCTCCACCCTTGGAACCCCAAGTCGGCCACGTCATTCAAATAGGCGGCAACCAAATTCACCCTCTGGTCGTCTTCCACTTGGTAATGGTGGAAGAAGCGCTTATAGCGCTGGACCCACCAACATGGCTTGCTTCCTTCAAACGCCAAAGGTTCACATTTGACATAGGCACATGGTTCAGGTTCACCGAGGGTCCTCGCTGAAAATTTTCTGGCCGTTCATCCATGCCCATCAGGTTGGTGGCCGGAGGTATGTCCCTTGCTCCAGTCAAGATTGGGGCAGTGGTCGACCTTGGAGGAAAGTCCACCGAAAGGCTAGCATTTGGCAGCCGTGAGAACAAGCTCAAAACGGTGCTCAGCTGCTGTCTAATTCCAGCAACTTCATCCTGAAGGCCCCGGACGTCCCCTCGGAGGTTGGCAACTTCCTCTTGTGTGGCAGCACCTTCTGCTCTCGTCCAACCCAACTCCTCTTGAGTTTGTCATAGGCCAACGTCCATCAGATCCATTTTATCATCGAGTTGCTCTTGGTGTTGTCGAATACCCTACTCCAAAGTGTCTAGGTGTGTTTCAAAGTGCTTCATTCCCGTTCCTTCTGCCATCGTCACTGTGAAATTTATCTTATGTCATGACCCATTTAGTATGTATATATATAGCTGTACAATCTATTTGTTTGATGAGGGAATGAAATTCCCTACAATTAAGGTTTTTCACTCTCAAGTTCTCTGATTCAACATGGTATCAGAGCCAACACTTACCAAACCCTAGTTACAGCTACCGCTTGATCTCCCTTATCTGATCGCCATCACCATCGTCGGTCGGAAGATCTCAGCCTTCGATCTCTCAGATCTTGCGGCCTCCATAGCCATCGTGAACGTCTTCAACCATCTTCTTCCTCGATCACCAATTGCAACCACAATCGTTGTTGCTTCTCCGCCGTCGTCGACGTTCGTTGCCAACTCCGTCGCCGTCTTCTTTCAACCCTCATTGTGACTCTTGCTCACTATCACCGCCTTCTCTTCCACCGTCGACAATTGCGAGCTACCATTGAGTTGCCCAAGTAGTTGCCGTCGTCCCTGTCGGTATCTCAAGTATGGTCCGTCGCAACTGTTTCCGCCGTCGATCTTCCTTCATCGGCTGCCATCGCCTGCCGTCATTGGCCAGTCTCTAGCGGCTGCTATTGGTCTCCCTCGTTGTTTGGCTCTTGTCGAATCTGCCTCTCTGTCTCCTTGTCTCACCGGATCTACCTCGTTGTCACTCTCTGGTTGCGTCTCTGTCGTTGGCTCCTCCATAGCCACTGTCGACCACCAATCTGCCATCACTGTCAATTAAACACCGGTCGCCGCCTTCCTAAACCCACTACTATCATCCTAATCTGCGAGTCGCCGCTGCCGTCATCTAGATTTGCAAGCTGCCATCGCCGTCATCGCTCGGATCTGTCTGTCAGACCTCAAATCCAGCCATCAATCTTAAGATCCGGCCATTATTCCTCAAATCTGGGCATCATATCCGTTTCCTCCTGTGATGGCACCCTCAGATCCACTTTTGGTTAGTCTTCTTCTTCTTCTTTGCTTTCGTAGATATCTATTAGACTGTCGGCCTTAGATCTAGGTTTTATAGTCTCAGATCTGGTTTGCTATCTCAAATCTAGTTTCAGATCTCGTCAACTACTCGCAACCCCTCGTCGTTGATCTGTCCCTCCGACATTGTTGTCGGCCCGTTCTTTCCGTCGTCAGGCCACCTATTCTCCATCAACATCATCTCCTTGGTCAATCGACGGCCTTTCTTCAACGTTGGAGCATTGCCATCGTCAGCCGATCTAAGATCTCGCAACCTCTTCTCCGGATCTTGTGCATCGCACAAATCTCACATCGCCACTACATCGCCGATCTACCATCGTCGTCACATCCTTCCTAGTAGTCGTCTTCTACAGCAACGCACCCTTGGATAAACTACATTTGTAACAAGATTAGCACATATGATATATATGTTCCAGCTTGAGGGGGAGTGTGAGATTTATCTTATGTCATGACCAATTTAGTATGTGTATATATAGGTATACAATCTATTTGTTTGATGAAGGAAAGAAATTCCCTCCAACTAGGGTTTCTCTCTCTCTCAAGTTCTATAATTCAACAGTCACCTCTCCCGAACGGTCGGAATCTCCTTCCGATCAAGGTGGACTGCTCTCGGTGACACCTAGTCGCTTCACCAACATAGGTCAGAATTGCCTTTCGACCAAAACCGCAGCACCACCGCACCACAACACCTTTCAATCCAAGCGTCAACTCGCTTTATCAGCACGATCGGATTTTCCTTCCGACCAAACCGTAGCACCTTCCAACCAAAACCACAAACCGCAGCACCACAACTGCACTCCATAAGAAGCTTCATCGACCTAGGTCAGGTTTGTCTTCCGGTCAAAATGGTAGCACCCCAACGAGCTCCGGTCGGAATCGCCTTCCACTCTAATACCAATTGTCAATTCTCCAGAATTGACAAGGGTTTAATTGAATATTTTCAGATTGAGAGAAGATGTGAGAGAGAGAGTAACAAAAAAGAGAGAATGTTTCAGAATATTCTCATTCATGATGGTTAGGCTAACGCCACACATACATATATATACCTACAAATGCACGATTGCTAATCGTATACCCCTAATTAGCATACAAAATTTTATAATGACAATTCTACCTCTTAGGAATGTGACATTGGCACTTTTTGTTATACACAGGCACACGCACATGCGCGCACAGAAGAAACAAACACAAATACACAAAACAAAAAACAACATACATGCACAAAAGCAAAAACCTACCCTTAATTGAATTTAAGGAAAAGTGGGCATATAAAGAACAAGAGGGGACGAGGTAGGAAGGAGGGGATTGCTTAAAAAGGTTAGATCCCCACAATTACCCATGTTTCCACTTCAAAATTTTAATTTTAAAATCTTCAGCAAATACAAAAAACAAAACATTGAAGACAAGTAATTACTTTTGAAAGTCATGCCAGAAAGAAGTAATACCAATTTCAAAGCAAGTCTCAGACCAAAAAGAACAGCAGAAAGAGAAGAAGAGCAGGAGCAAAGAAACTGCAAACCACAAGCAAGGCCGCGCGTGTTCGAAACTTGTTCAAGGATACGTCTACCAGCCTGCCTAGCATTCTGCATCAAGGAGAAATGTCTAATGCTAAAATTTTAATTGAAAATCAACAAAACAGAACTGTAAAAGCAAAATCCAGGATTACAATGCTTCAAAAAGTTGTTACAACGCATATGTGTGTGTTTGTTTACATCATTAGGATCCACAAGTGTAAGAATCAAGCTTTCGCTCATCCTTGGCTCCCAGGTCCACTGCTTCTGAAGCTCCCCTTGCTCCATGATAAGAACAAAATGGGCAGTTAATCTGCAAAAGGTCTCAAGTCACCAACACTTTATGTATTCTCAGCTTACTATCCAAGGTACCAGTAAATCAAATTTTTATCAGAGTAATCATATTAAAGAAGTTTAGGGCACCACCAATATATCAGAATAGATGAGACAAACCTCTTGAATGTTTTTATTAAAGGTAAACACATTGATGAGACTTTAATTGAGTTTGTTGACTCTTTTCTACTTCCATCATCATCAAAACCTGATGGAACCTTCCACCCTATTAGATACAAGATTTCTGAGGCGCAGGTTGATAACCAACTTCGAACTGGAACTGACATTTCTGTGCTATTCTCAGGTTCGACCAGAGATAATCGAGATAAAGCCCAGAGAACAGCCTTGGAAAATGATATAGGCAGTACTAAGGGATCCATTTCAACTAATACATCAAACCACAACATAGGTATGCACATCCATTCCCCAAATTCTCGAGAGGTGACTTTACCCTGCAAAGTAAACTCATTCCAACAATTACCATCTTTCTCTTCAGCGTCATTAACAAACAAAAGATCCTCGTCCTCGTCCTCATTCTCATCACATAACTCAGAAGGCATGCTCTTGCCGATGCCTATAGATGTCCGACAGTTCAGCACTGAAGTCATCAAAGCTGCAGCATCAGAGACTATAATAGTTTGAATAAGATCAAATGCAGGTTGTCTTAGAGAACTGTGTAATGATGAATCCTTCAGAGAGAACACCAGAGTAGGACCCCTGTCCAACAAGTTTTCAAAAGCCATTAAAGTTTGTAAATCTAATGGCCTAGTAAAATCACCTTTAAAGTTAGATATTGACATTCAGATCTTTAAAATTTTAACTATTAGTACAGGAATTTTGGGGCAACAGTACAGGAAATAATAAAAGAAGGCCTGAAAATTTTATGTGCGCAAAAATTTCCTTCATTTTCTTCAAGATGAAAAACAAAGAAACACTGACATATATACTGCTCTAACAGCTAAAGTCCATTTTTTTGCAAATTAGCAGTAGAACAGTGAAGAAATAAAATACACTGCTCTAAAACTATCATATTCAAACTTTATCCATCTACACAGATTTTCTTTTTCATTTTAAACCAGAGATCCCTTTTGCTCCTTGATTATTTCAGAAACCAATCAGTAACCAAATGTAGAGAAAAGGTACAGAAATAAAACCCTTTTTCATGCCTCTCCCAATCCCACTATCAAAGGAAAAATGTTCGCACATTAGAACGGCACAAGTGCATTAGAGTATTTTTCGCTATAAAGATATGTTGAAAATTCAAGTCAAAATCAGTTCATACCACATATGTGCACATTCAAATGGCGGGCTAGGTGGAATCATCTTATAACCTCGGTGAACGATGAGAAGTGCTATCTGCAAATACCAGCTTCCAGTAAATAGCACGAATGTTAAGAGACAACAAGAAAATTATGAGGCAATAGAACAAAAGGTTGATCAGGTTGCAAGATGGTAGTGTTGTGAGAATATGTAGGATCCAATGAAAACCTGACAAGCCTTCTTTTTCATCAGAGCGCTGAAATTACTGCTAAAAGTCACTTGATGTAGGAGAAAATAAAGAAAATGCCTTCGCTGCTTTTCATGTTCACCATCTTGCAAAGCTTCAAGAGACTGAATAAGTAGGCTCATACACATCAATAACATTCACAAATGAGTTGAACTGTAGTGACCCCTTACAAAAAGAGATTGAGAAGAAAAAGAAAAAACATTGTTAGAGGACATTAAATCACAAGAAAAAATGGAACAAAAGAACTACCTGCAGAAAGGGCTGGAAAAGATCAAAAATTTCCTTATGGCTTTTCTCATTTCTAGTATGAAAACACTGACCCAAAAGTGTGTTGCGCATTACACTTGGAGATAATGCGGCCCTTAACCAAAGTTTGCATCCTTGAACAAGTTCAGAAGTTCAAATTTTATCAACTGAAGTAGAGGAGGAGATGATAAAAGGATAAAGGAAAAAAGAATGCAAAGAAATATACCGAGCATTTCAAAGAGTAGTCTTAGGCAATTAACTGCATAAGAAAATTCAACTGAATCATCACTGATATGGTTGAGTACGATACTAAGAAAAACAGGATAGCGTTCCAATATGCCTTCTTCAAATGCTGGAGGCTCTAAAAACCCAAGCCTTCAAATACATTCACAAGAAAGAACAATCAGCACCCCGGGGGGGGAAGGGGGGGGGGTGTTTAGCATCATCTGTATATTCAAATTAAAACCACTGTGTCCTACAATGCTTTGATCCCAAGCCATAGAGTTGTACGCTCTAGCTGCACCCTAGGCCTTGAGGTCTCAACAATTGATGGCAAAACTTCCGTCTCCAAAAAGCCAATGCATTTTTTCAGAAAAGGCTGCAAAGGTTCCAAATCTATTGCTCTCCTGCAGGCAAATAACAAACAAATATAAAACAAGAAGCCAAGGTTGAAGCCTATGTTACAAAGATTTGGGTATGGGTGCATGCAAGAATCTCTTTACGTGTCAAATTGATCTAATCCCAACATCCAATGGCACAAGAACGTGCCTAAATTTCATATTTTATAAATATCAATACTAAGGCAAAACAGTGCTAGGGAATAGCGTAGAGCTTTTTGTGCATACTTTCATAGATAACTCTTCTACATTTTGTTGAGCACATGTTCAACTAGACATGTAAGAGCCAAAGCTTATAGAGTCCATATAACATAGCTGGAAACTCTAATCTTTACTAACCCCAATGATAAAACTTAATGAACAAGTAGACAAGCTTTTAAAAGCAAACAATTTCATTTTAGTCACAATATATTCAGCGTTTGTTCAGCAGTAAAAGATTCCTGCGCTGCTCCAATTTACACTTGCAACAAAATTTCATAAGAGCTGGATTCCCAAGTCCATAATTACTGCCACTAGTCCATGTGTTCAATGATGAATAATTCTTTTCTGCATCTCTCAAGTAAGGATAAACAATGTACTGGTTCAAAGATCAGATGAACCTAATGAATCAGACCTACCAGTAAAAACTGACGAAAATTCCATGAGGTTTTTAGGTTCAGCAAACACATAATATATAAATCATCTTCAGTGCAGAGCACTAAGTTTTAGGAACTTAAAAAGACTTTAACACATCTATTTTGTATTTGCAATACAAAAATATGCACTACCCATTCTGCAGTAAAGAAGCCCCAAAAAATCACCATATTCGCCTTGTCCTCTGAACAGTTGTATTCACTCTTTGAAGTCCGGGTAGAAAACAATCAGGGCAATTGGATAGGATGGAGCTAACCAAGTCAAGAAAAGTGTATTCTGAAATTGATGCAAAATAGATTCCATTTGTGAAAGTTCTTTTGTGGGAATGAGACCAAACGCTCAAGTTACACCTTCAAAAGTAATGAGCTTGAGGTGGTAAAGAGCTCAATGGCAGCAGAAAGTAAGCATTCTGAGGTCACCATTCAGGAGGTTAAAGAGTGTGTTGCAATTTTCTCAATGTTGGTTTTATCCAGTGGTTGAACATGAGGCCAAAAACACATTGCTATGAACTCAAAAGTGTGGTGATTCTGCAGCGTTTCTTATCAGAGGTGGCAAATAATGAAAGTAAGGATGAAAACATCAATTGTCTAAAAAATTAAATACCAAAATACTTACACTCAAACTAAGTGAAACCAATACTAGTTGATGCACTTTGCTCTTTCACACAAAAGAAAACCAAGTGCTACATAGCAGTTTGAAAATGCAAAACTAATCCTGTTTTCATAATTCAAAAGGTGAATCATAAAAGGTTAACCTGTAACATTAATAAGTTTCTAAAATTATTTCAAACATGCTTTTTAGATATAAATCGCAAAACCACAATAATACTAGATCTCAGTCGTATCTTCCATGAACCATGATGAAGTTACATTAAGCTTTAAATGAATACTTTTATATATGTGAATGTTGCTATAAAAAGCCTCAATGCTTATTGCCACAATTCACCAGGAATAACAAAGACTTCTACCAAGAGATTTATCCTTCAGGGAGTTTTCCTAAGCTGGGGATTAGGGTGAAAGGAGGGATCAAATCATGATTGAAGACAAATGAACAGGAGACTGCACTAATCACTTCTGCTGAACCCAGACAGGGTCAACCTTAGACCAATACTATTGGTACAAAGTTTCTCCCATGTCAGGCTGTAACAGTATTATGACCTTTCATGGGCCCCAACCCCATTAGTCCAACCTACAATCAGTAACACCACCAAGAATAATAAAGAAGATCATTGTCACTGGTGGAAAACATGATAATAAAATGTCAAGGCCTTCAAGCACAGTTGCCATAATTAAATACCTTAACAGTACCTTAACCTCCCCATGTTTCGAGCTAGGCGCAAACCAATAGAGCGTATTCTTCTACTTTTAAGGAAAAGCAAAGCATAAACCCCCTGAGAAAAGAAAAAAGGAGAGGATGATCTTCGTGGGGAACAAAAAAAGTGGAATCTGAGGCAATCAATATGAAACAAGTAAATGGCCAAATTACTGGATACTGTTGATGTCCCTCCAAAGCAAGTTCATGAGAATTATCAATAGCTTCAATAAATATGTGAAACTCATTGACCAGGGACTGATCATCCAACAGAACAGGGAACATCAAAACCTGAAATCAATGGAAAACCAAATTATTCCATGATCCAGAGACCATTATGAACAATTAAATTACCAGGAAAATGAATCAAAAATTGTTCTTCAATAACCACAAGAATTAAAGGGTAAACTAAACTGACTGCCCTTGAGATTTATCGCCATTACAATAAATGTTCCTCATGTATCAAAAATCACACCATCACCCTGCATGTAGATCATGTTATAGATTCCCCTGTGCAATTAGAGAATCATTAACTGATTTAACTTATTTTGCAACTACAACAAATGTTCCTCATTTATCAAAAATCACACCATCACCCTACATGTAGATCATGTTATAGATTCCCCTGTGCAATTAGAGAATCATTGACTGATTTAACTTATTTTGCAACCATCAGTCAAAAACACGTGAACTACCAAAAATTGCAATATTAGTCACTAGAATAACCCCAAAAGGTTAAAAACAAAAACAAAAAAGGAACTTATATATGTTAATTTCTAATTAAGGTAACACATATCAATAAAGTTACTATACAAACAAAGAAATGTCAAATAAAAATTAATTTCTAAATAATTTTCAACATATTAATAGGTAAAAAAACAAGTTGCTTACAACAAATTAATTAAACACAAATCATTATCAAATACAAAACTAATTTCTGCGCAATTTATTATCAGAACCTTTTGAAATATTTGTCAGATAAAACAAATAGTCAACAACAATATAATTTTAAATTAAAATATGTATGCAATTGCAATCTTATGATTGATCATTACAATTATATCAAAACAAAATAATTAAACTGGCTCTTTCTTTTTCATAATTTTCCTTAAAAAATAAAATTTATTGTAAGCAAAACTTTGAAAAGCTTAATCAAAATTTGGAAGAAATTATAAATTATAACTTAAAAATAATTTTCAAGGGATAGGGATGACAAGATAACCTTAGAGTGATGGTTAACTCTCTTCATAACAAACTCGGCAAGAGAAATAGCATAAATATGGCAAGGACTCATGTATCTATATACGGGTGCCATGGGCTCCATTCCACTTAGAAATTACCTGGAAGTAGAAGTTCAGTGGGCCCACCCTCATGTGGTTGCTTAGTATCTATTCAGCTATGCTTATGCCATGTATATTTCCCCCTTCCCATCTAAAAAATGTTGACATGAAAGGAAAGGAAAGAAGAAGAGGCGGCAGTGCAGCCTGTTTTGGAATGCTTTATTTAAAGAATGATTTATTTAAGATTTTATTTTGATTAGATTAGTTTCTTAAACAGATTAGGAATCTTTCCTAATCCCATTGTATCATAATCTTTCCTAAATGTGTTGTAATCCTTCCTATTGTAAACTTTCTATTGCTGTATTTTCCAACTCTATAACAAGGGCTGCACATAATGAATATTCAGGTTTTTTGTTCGAAATCTTCATGATATCAAAGCCACTTCCGATTGCCCTATGATTTCCGGCCTTCATTGCTTTCTGTATTTCAATCCATTCCCCGGCCTTCATTGCCGATTCCTTGCTCTTCTTCCATGACTATTTCTGGCCGGTTGTTGCCATACTTTGAGTCACTCAAGCCTCAAAATTCCTTCTTGTCTTTGCCTTCATTGCTAGACCTTTTCCTTTCTGATCATGTCAAAAATATCAGAAATAACATCAGTTTCAGCCATGACATCCGGTGAGAATAATGGAGTTGATGCTCCAACAGGAGGTTTTTCTTCCAACGATTTACCAAGAGTGCATCAGTCATACAGGCTGGACGGACACAACTACTTATAGGGGCATAGCTGGTTCGAGCATTCCTAGAGGGCATTCCTAGAGGGGAAGGGGCAGATTTGTCACTTAACAAAGCCTAGTCCACAGAAATCTGATCCAGGGTTTAATGCTTGGGATATAGAGGATTCCATTATCATGTCATGGCTATGAAACGCCATGCAACCAGAGGTTAGTAAAAATTACATGTTCTTGTCCTCGGCTAAAGATATATGAGAAATGGTTAGGCATACCTACTCCTAAGATTCAAGATGCGTCGGTTATTTACAAGATTAAGATGAAGTTGCATAGTACTAAGCAAGGGGTCTCAACAATCACTGAATATTACAACAAAATGAATGGTTTTTGGCTGGAACTTGACCACTACTAGAACATTAAAATGGAATGTGGGAAAGATGCAGCCACTCTTAATTCAATTTTTGAAAGCGATAGAGTTGTAGAGTTCTTGGCCGGACTTAATAATGAGTATGATCAAGTTCGAGTGCAGATTATTGGAAGGGAAAAACTTCCATCCCTTAATGAAGTGTTTTAAGTTGTCCGAAGTGAAGAAAATAGGAGGACAGCAATGCCGGGTGATATGACTTTTGAAGGATCAGCAATGTTTACAAACAAAGGAGCAGGGTCCAGATTTAAACCACTGCAAGGAAGAGGCGATGTGCAGGGCAGGCTGCATGGAAAGGAAGGTATGTGGACTGATGGACAGAACAAAACGCATAGAAGAGAAGGATTATGGTGTTCCCATTGCAAGAGGCCAAGGCATACTAGAGAGACATGTTTTAAGTTGCATGGGAAGGAGGCTGTGTTGCAGAAACTAGGGGGCTTCAAGAATATGACCTCTCGAAATCAGGCCTATTTTTCAAATAGGCAAGAAGAGCCGGTGGAAAAAACCGAGGCAGCACCCGAGTTGGAGCAGAATTAGCTAAAAGCTGATGAAATCAGCAAGCTTGCTTTATATCCTCATGTTTTGATTCATTTTGAAGCCCTCGCTTTGGGTCATTGATTGTTTTCCTTTCGTTTCTTAGTCTGGGTATGCCCAGTATTCTTGTACAGTTCCTTTGTTCTATATACATTTACCTTCCGACCAAAAAAAAAAATCAGCAAGCTTGCTGATGAAGTTAGCAAACTCAAGATGTTCTTGAAAACTTTTCAGGATGGATCATGCTCTATTGCCCAGGAAGGTAATCAGCCAAGTAATAGTTTCCATTTGAGTTCTTTAACAAACTCTAAAACCAATAGGAATGATATAAGGATTCTAGATTCAGGAGCTACAAGCCATATATCCTTTAATCGAAATTTTTTTCATACCTATTAGCCTCTTGTGACACCTAAACAAATTATTATTGCTAATGGGACTTCTATTCCTATCAAAGGTCAGGGACAAGTAACTCTTAGTCCTAAACTTTCTGTTCAAAGAGTCTTGCATGTTCCTAATTTGTCCACTAACTTGATTTCAATTCATCAACACACTAAGGATCTAAATTGTCGAATCATTTTCTCTCCTTATTCTTGTGAGTTACGGGGAGAATGATTGGAGCTGCTGAGGAGAAACATGGGTTGTATGTTTTGAGAAAGGAGACCTTGCAGCCTCATCACATTCAGTCCAGATTTCAGCCTAAATCAGCCTGCACTTCTCAGTCTTCTAGCAGTGACATTTGGCTTCATCACTACTACTTCAAGCATCCACCTTTTCCCTTACTCAAAGCTATGTTTCCTGTTTTATTTAAACATGTGGATCCTAGTGTTTTTCATTGTGATGTTGTCACGGCATTTATTCCATATTAGCAATCCTTTTAATTTTTGCTGTAATTTGTAGTTTTTACTTCGGCATTTACTAGTTATTGTTGTAGTTTCTAGAGAGATTGTTAGTTGTTTGTTAGAACTTAGTTGCAACCGTTGGGCAGGAAGGAATCTCCTGTGGCAGCGCCTACCCTATTGAGTATATTACCTCCCAACTCTCTCTTAGAAAGGCATTTGAAATGATATGAGAATTTCTGAATTCTTCCCTGCATCTCTCTGCCTCTCCCTCCCTCGCTAAACTCTTCCAAATTATCTCCCTTCTTTCTCTTCGTTCTTCTGTGAACCCATTGCATTCCTCATTCTCATTGAATTAGGAATACCGACATACATTCCCGTGATAGATGTATGTGAACTTTCCAAACATCATTGTGTTTCCTATCCTATTAGTAATAAAAGATCCTCATGTCCTTTTGCTCTCATTCATTCGGATGTTTGGGGTCCCCATCTAGGATTCTCCATTGTTTTGGGGCTAGATGGTTTGTTTCCTTCATAGATGATTGTACTAGAATGACTTGGGTTTTCCTTCTTAAGGATAAGGCTACTGTTAGCACTGTGTTATCGCACTTTTATTCCATGATTCTAACTCAATTTGGTACTCCTATTCAGAAATTTCGAACTGATAATGCAAATGATTATTTTAATCAACACTTGCATAAGTTCTTTCAAGACAAAGGGGTTATTCATGAGTCTTCCTGCATCAACACTCCACAACAAAATGGAATGGTTGAGCGGAAGGTGAGACATCTCCTCAATGTCACTAGAACTCTTCTTCATCATCATAATGTTCCAAAAAACTTCTGGGGAGACGTTGTCTTGACCGCAGCTTATCTACTCAATCGAGTACCATCTAGGGTTCAGGGGAACAACAGTCCTTTTCAATG
Source organism: Diospyros kaki (assembly GCA_036245055.1). Classification (NCBI taxonomy): domain Eukaryota; kingdom Viridiplantae; phylum Streptophyta; class Magnoliopsida; order Ericales; family Ebenaceae; genus Diospyros; species Diospyros kaki. Next base: position 439,908 of record BSEG01000003.1, read on the forward strand.
CCTTTCTACATTTTTTCCCTTTCTTAACCTACATACCCCTCTTCCTTTTAGGGTCTTTGGTTATGTAGCCTTTGTTCATGTTCCACCTCATACTCGAGACAAGCTGGACCCCAGGGCACTTCGGTGTCTTTTCCTTGGTTATTCTCCTACACAAAAAGGCTATAAATGCTATTATCCCCCTACTCGAAAATTTCTTATTTAAAAAGATGTGCCTTTTGTTGAGTCACAACCCTACTTCGGTCATTCTACCCTTGGTCTTCAGGGGGAGAATCATAGGATTGAAGACCAAGTGCCCAATCTCCTTCCTAGTCTTGACCTTGGTCCACATTCTTCAACATCAACAGACCCTAAACATTCTATTCCTAATCCTATCTTGCATATTGGTTATGTCCCCTTATCTTCGAGTGATAACTCTCTCACTGTCCCAAATGAGTACCCAAGCCCTAAGCAAACTCATCAACCTGGATTATCAACATCTCCAATAAGGTTCAAGGGCTCTCCTTTTGTGTATCACAGGAAACAACAGTTTATGCCTCATTCTCAACATGAAACAACATCCGATCCCCAGCCAGATTCAATGAAGGTTTGTTCCCTTGATCATGTTCATTTCTTTGCTACTGATTTGGATATTCCTATTGCCATTAGAAAAGGTGTTTGAAGATGCACTTAGCATCCTTTAGCCAACTATCTCTCCTATCATGGGATGTCCTCGAGACATATAAGTTTTTTGACCACTCTATATACCATTGTTATTCCTAATTCGGTGGAAGAGACTTTAAAGGATAAAAAATGGGAACTAGCCATGCAGGAGGAGATGCGGGCACTAAAGAAAAACAGCAGATGAGATTTGGTACCTAAGCCAAAGGGAGTGGTTCCAGTGGGCTATAGGTGCGTGTTCAACCTAAAGTACAATGCAGACGGCTCATTAGAGAGGTACAAGGCTCGATTGGTGGCCAAAGGCTACACCCAGACATATGGAATTGATTACTTGGAGACTTTTACTCCAGTGGCCAATATGACCATGATAAGAATTCTCTTTCCTTAGCAGCTCGCTATGGATGGCAATTACACCAACTAGATGTGAAGAATGCATTTCTTCATGGTGATTTAGAAGAAGAGGTCTTCATGGAGCAACCACCAGGATTTAAGGAGGGAAAAGGAGATGAGGTGTGTAGACTTAAAAAGACACTATATGGCTTCAAGAAGTCACCAAGAGCTTGGTTTGGCAGGTTCTCTAAAGCTATGAAGTGTATGGGGTATCACCAGAGTAGAGGAAACCATACCCTATTCTTCAAGCACTCGGGGAAGGGAAAAATGACTACATTGTTGGTTTGTGTGGATGACATCATTGTGACAGGAAATGAGATGGATGAACAGCAAGATCTAAGGAGCAAACTGGCCCAAAATTTTGAGATCAAAAACCTAGGATTACTTAAGTATTTTTTGGGAATAAAGGTAGCCTACTCCAAAGAAGGTATATTTCTATCCCAACGTAAGTATGTATTGGATCTTTTGAAAGAAACATGTTTATTGGGAAACAAAGGAGTATGTACTCCAGTAGAGCCTGATGTGAATTAGGAGAAGACCCCAACAGCCCACCAGTGAATGAAGGCAGATATCAGAGGTTAGTACGGCGTTTAATTTACTTATCACACACTAAGCCAAATATAGCCTATGCAATGAGTTTAGTAAGTCAATTTACGCATTGCCCGACAGAGAGTCATATGCAGCTCGTAAGGAGAATATTGTGCTACTTGAAAACAACCCTAGGTAAAGGAATCTTATATAAAGTGGGAGGTGCTTTGAATATACATGGGTACACAGATGCAGACTATGCTGGATCTGTAAGTGATAGAAGATCTACTACAGGGTATTGCATGTTTTTAGGAGGGAACTTGATCTCTTAGCGAAGTAAGAAGCAGAGCATAGTGGCAAGGTCAAGTGTTGAAGCCGAATTTAGGGCTATGGCACATGACCTATGTGAGTTACTATGGATGAGGATTGTACTAGAAGATTTGAAGATTGATGTCAAGGAACCAATCAAGTTATTTTGTGACAATCAATCAACCATAAGCATTACACATAATCATGTACAACATGACAGGACCAAGCACATTGAGATTGATCGACATTTTATAAAGGAAAAGCTTGAAAAAGATATCATTCAAATTCCCTATGTTTCTTCTGAACAACATGTAGCAGATTGTTTGACAAAAAGATTGGCAACTAGAAGATCTAATATACAAGTTGGGAATGATAGAAATTCATTCACCAATTTGAGGGGGAGTGTTGACATGAAAGGAAAGGAAAGAAGAAGAGGTGGCAATGCAGCCTGTTTTGGGATGCTTTATTTAATGAATGATTTATTTAAGATTTTATCTTGATTAGATTAGTTTCTTAAACAGATTAGGAATCTTTTTTAATCCCATTGTATCATAATCTTTCCTAAATGTGTTGTAATCCTTCCTATTGTAAACTTTTTATAGCTGTATTTTCCAACCCTATAACTATGGCTGCACATAATAAATATTCAAGTTTTCTGTTCGAAATCTTCAAAAAATATTATAACTATGTGAGCGACTTTTGTGTAATATCTGCAAACCTCAATTGTATTCAATGCAATTTAACTAAAATAGAATGACCAGAGAATAAAATCTTAACAGATTAATCAATTGCATAAAATAATGTCATAGGACAAGATTGCCATCCGATAGCCACAAAATCCTTCACTTAACCTAAACATATCTAAACTAAAAAGTATTCAGTACTTCAAACATTTAGTTTACCTTGAGTTATTGCAATCGTCAATGAGTCGTTTAGATACAGACAAAATCAAGTTACTCATGTTACAAAGAAGCAGCTTTAACCCTAGTTTTCCCATGTTTCAACCTAGCATTTCCATCCCCCTGGGTAATAAAAGGAAAACCATAGAAAATCATGACAAGCACGAGCTTCAAAAATAGCCATTTGCAATACTTCCATTGCACGATGCAGATGATAAAGATGCATATTAGGGTATTGAAGTGTAAGACAGAAACCTTAGGGCATAAAGTTTCGATAGAGAGAAAATGATTTGCTGAAATTTTATTAACTGTCAACTAACAACCAGAATCTACAACATAAGCTATATATATATACAGCTTTATAACTGACAAGAGGAGCTACCGCCTCACATGCAATAACACATAAACAGCAACATAGAACAGAAAGAAACAGAAGCCAAATATTATCTTAATTGTCACATTCTCTTCAACACTCCCCTTCAAATCTTCTCCAGAGGTTCTGTAGGATATAAGACTCTGTGTGCTTCCTTTGCTATATATCTTTGTTCATCAGCACTAATCAGAGTCCAAGTATGCCCGAGTTTACAACATAACATTTGAAACCTGTCCCTAGGCAAACTCTTGGTTAGAATATCAGCTACCTGCTCAAATGTAGGGATATATCGAATTTCCACTTCACCCTTTTCAACCTTTTCTCTAACAAAATGCATATCGATACCAACATGCTTTGTACAAGAGTGGAAAACAAGATTTTCAGCCATACTCTTAGCTGCTAAATTATCACACCAGAGAATGGGAGGAGTTGCAACATTCGGACAACCCAACTCCACAAATAGTGACTTAAGCCATAGAAGTTCCATCACTCCCAATGCAACAGCCCTATACTCAGCCTCCCCTACTGAACGTGCAACCATTGACTGCTTTTTGGAGCCCCAAACAATAAAGTTTTGACCGAGATACACACAAAAACCACCGGTACTCCTTCTGGTAACCTTGCAACCAACATGCTCTGTATCAGTCAAAACTGTCAAATCCAAATTTCCAAATGTGGAAAAGAAAAATAAATCGAGACTAGTTGTCCCCTTTATATACCGAAGCAATCTCTTACAAGCTAACCAGTGTTGACTCTTAGGTTTTGTTGAAAATTGACTTAACTTGTTAACAGCAAAAACAATATCAGGTCTTGTATAGGTCAAGTATTGTAAAGAACCTATAATTGTTCTATAGATAGCTGGATTAGTAAGTTCTTCTCCTTCATCTGTTTATGAAATTCCAACATTCATGGGAGTGTCACATGGTTTACAGTCCTCCATACCAGCTTTCTTTAAAAGATCTACATATTTAGTTTGTGTAAGATAAAGACCACTTTTATTCTTGTATGCTTCAAACCCTAGGAAATAATTGACAACTCCTAGAGTTTTTAATGCAAACTAATGGTCTAGATCACGATTACAGTCCTTAAGAGCATCAAAATTAGAGCCAGTAAGGAGTATATCGTCTATATATACAAGCACAAACAACACAATCATTTGTCCGCCTTATAAACAATGAAGCATTCGAAACTGACCGAACAAAACCCCAATTAAGCAAGGCTTCCTTCAGCTTATTGTACCAAGCTCTGGGAGCTTGTTTCAACCCATATAAAGATTTTATCAACCTGCAAACATGAGTTGGTTTTAAAGCATTCACAAACCCTTTCGGTTGAGCCATATACACTGTCTCAACTAAATCACCATTCAAAAATGCATTGTTCACATCCACTTGCTAAATTTCTCAACTAAAAGACACAGCTAGATAAAAGAGAACCCGAATTGTAGGTGCCTTAACCACTGAACTAAAGGTTTCAACATAGTCCACACCTGGATTTTGGAGAAATCATTTTGCAACTAGCCTAGCTTTATATTTTAAAACAGACACATTAGGCTTAAATTTCACCTGGAAAACATATTTGTTTCCAACAATATTCATATCAGCAGAGTAAGGAACCAACTCCCAAGTATTATTCCTTTGTAAGGCAATATATTCTTCTTCCATGGCTTTGACCCATCGTGAGTCTAAAAGAGCCTCATTAACTGACGTAGGTTCAAGTGAGCTCACTAAGGCATGAGGAGAATCATGCACAAGTTGTTTGGACTTAAGACGGGTAAGCATAGGGTGTACTGATAAGGCTGGAGCATTTTTATATATGGGAACCTTTGAGATAGGTGGAGCAGGAGATGAAGAAGGCAATGCAGAAGGTGAAGAAGATAATGTGGTGGCAATCAGACTTGAATTGTTTGAAGTATTCATGGCAAGACTTGAGGAATGATCAACTACGGGACACTTACAAGAAGAGGAGGAAGAAACAAGAGGATGAAAAAACTCTGTAGTGAGACTGCTAGACTTTGAATCTGGAGACATGCTAACAGACTCACGAGGGGAAGAAAACATAGTTGAATAAGGAAAGTCCTAGACATTAAAGTGAACATGCCAAGTAGTATAGATGCAACCAGATGGATGTAAACATTTGTAACCAGCTTGAGTGGAACACTTGGTAGAGTGAAACTCAAATTTGTGCTTGTTATAAGGTCGAAACAAAGGAAAACAAGCACAACCAAAAAGTTTTAAGGAAATGATAGTTTGGAGGCTTTTGATATAATAATTCAAAAGGAACCTAAAAAAGAACAAATGTGGAGGGTAGGAGATTGATCACATGAACGTCAGTGAGAAAAATTTCTACCCAAAACTTTAACCCATTTCAGCTATATGCCAATGCTTTCTCTCAGCAACTCCATTTTGTTCATAAGCGTAAGGGCAAGTAAACCTAGGTTGAATACCATTGTGATGTAGGTAGGGTAAACAAGCACGGTATTCCCCCCCCATTGTCAGTTTGCAAAGCTTGAAGTTTGGTTTGAAATTGATTTTCAACCAGTTTATGAAAGGTATTGAACACTGATAGGACATCTGATTTGAGTTTTAAAGGATATAACCAAGTGTATCTAGTGTAAGCATCTACAAAAATTATATAATATCGAAAACCTTCCATAGACAGCATTGGGGCTGGTCCCCAGAGATCAGAATATACTAATTATAATGGACGAACAGCAGTAATCTCATGTGAAGCAAAGGGAATTTGATGCAATTTGCCAATTTTGCAAGAATCACAAGAGGATAAATTGGAAGATGAATAAGAAATTCCAATTTTATTCAATACTCTTTGTAGTACATTCAATGAAAGATGGCCCAATTTATTGTGCCAATCTTGGCAACTACTAGTATTTTGAGCCACACGAGCATCTTTTGACAATTCATGAACAAATGAAGACTGTCATTTACATGCTTTGTCAGTATTACATGAAGTAAAAGAAGTAACAGCTGAATTAACAATAATTTGCTCTAGGGATTGGGCTTGAGTGTTTGTTGTCGTGGAACAAGACCCTGGAACTAACTGATATAGGGATTGGGCTTGAGTGTTTGTTGTCGTGGAACAAGACCCTGGAACTAACTGATATAGCCCATCCTTAAGGTATCCCCGTAGAAGAACTTCCCCAGATCTTTTGTCCTTAATAAAACAGACATTAGAATGAAATTCAACCACCACATTATGGTTTCTAGTAAGTTGAGAAACACTAAGAAGATTTTTATGAATACGAGGAACATGAAGAATTTTAGGTATACAAAGAAAAGAATTTGAAGTGGTATTTAACATTCCTGAACCAACATGAGCAATCGGTAATTGCTTACCATTGCCTATAGTGACTTCCCCCCCCCCCCGGCGGCCCCCCTTGATAAGGTGAATGCAGGGACAAGTTATTTAGGCTCCAAGTGATGTGGTTTGTGGCTCCTGAGTCCACAAACCGGGCTAGATCAGAAAGAGAAGGTTGTTGAGGAATAAACTGATTTGGGGCACTATGAAAATGTGAGTCTGTCACTGATCCATTATCATTAGTGTAGGCTCCATTAGTATCACTAGAGGTTGCCATATAAGCACCTGAATCGAACTGATTCCCAGGGTTAAAATTTCCAATAGATCGAAAATTTCCAATAGATCGACCAGTATTTTGATTGTTCGCTTGAGTAAAGTTTCAATCAAATCGATAATAACACTTATCTACAAAATGCCCTGGTTTTCCACACAATTGACAGTAGAACTTTCGATTTGAAGATCTACCTCGGCCTCTACCTCCTCCTCTCTGAGAATATCCTCCTCAATTATAACCAAAACCTCCATTACTTTGATGTGAAGCCACATTAACAATCATATTAGATGACATCGAATCAAACTGTAGAGATGATTGAGGCACATTCTTAGTAGCTAGACGTTGTTCGTGCATAAGCAACAAATATTGGACCTTCTCCAAATCTATATCATCCATCTAATACGTTGTTAAGCTCACGACAATATCATAATCTTGATCTAGACCATTTAGAATAGCAAGCAGCAACTTGTTATCACTTAAAGGTTCTCCTATAGCTTCTAGAGAATGACTTATAGTCTTAATCTTCAAAACATAGTCATTAATCAACAAATTCTCCTTTTTAACAGATCTCAGTTGTTTTAATTGAAAGGATTTGACTATAGTTTGTCTAGCATACGGCTTTTCTAGATAGAGCCATACCTCGACAGATGATTCACATTGAATCATCTCCGCTAATACTTCTTCAGTGATTGTGGAGAAGAGCCATCCAAGAAACAATTGGTCAGACCAAAGCCAACTCATATACTTTGGATTGACGTCTGAACTCATCGTTGGAGTCTCGCTTGTTAAGTCAATTATATATTTCGAAGGAGGAGAGTATTTATTCAAGAACGAAACGAGATCAAAGGCTCGAACTGTAGCTAAGATCTGAGCCTTCCAAAAGATATAATTCTTCAAATCAAGCTTCAGATGAATGAAACTGAAGGCTTTAGATACTGCTGCAAAATCGAATTGAGACATGGACGAAACATTGGATGTAGATCGAGCAGGAGAAGAAGTAGAGGAGCAATGATTTCGTGAACAAAGGCCATTAGCAAGTTTGGCTCTAATACCATGTAAGACGGAAACCTTAGGGCATAAAGTTTCGAGAAACAAAAGTAGAGAGAAAATTATTTGCTGAAATTTTATTAACTGTTGACCAACAACCAGAATCTACAACATAAGCTATATATATATATATACAGCTTTATAACCAACAAGAGGAGCTACCTCCTCACATGCAATAACACATAAACAGCAACATAGAACAGAAAGAAACAGAAGCCAAATACTATCTTAATGTCACATTCTCTTCAACATGAAGAAGCATCAATCACCACAGGCTCAGACCCCACTTTGCATGGGCAAAATCTTGAAAATCTCAGAGCACATAGTGCTACAACTATTGAAGAAAAGACACTGAAGATTTGTTTTGGTAACAATCAATGGTATGAAGCTAGACTATAGATAAAAGGATTTGAGTCCATGGAGGAGTTTATGGTATGTCTCCACTATTTGATGACTCAGATTGGCAGACATTCATTTATAAAATAAAGGTAAAAAAAAAAACAAAAGAATAAGAACAGGATATAGCATGAAGCTGGATCAGATATTAAAAGCCAGTGTGTTCACTGTGTTGTGCAGGAGATTATGCTGTATCCACTATCCTGGTGACTTTGACGGGGCAGCAGACCACCTCCAAACCAAATGTAAGAACAACAATGCTTTTTTTTGTTTGTTTGTTTGGGGGGGGGGGGGGGCGCAATCCTATTATTTGTTGATGGCCAAAAATGAAGTGCAACCCTACATACAATTATATGGATCCAATGGGTCAAATCCAGTTTATATGCATACAAACGCAGATAACAGCTTAAACCCATAAAGCAACATTAGTGAAGGCCATCACATGCAATTGGTGTAATACAACTATAGCAGCATTCACAAGTTGAAGGGAGAAATCAATAAATCCAATAAAATAAAATGTAAGAAGATTACCTCAAACATGACACTAACAACTTCAGCATTATCACGCACGGGATCATACTCTCCTTGTCCTATTCTTGAATTGATATCTTTCAGGTGCTGAGTTACCCTTTCTTCATCAAGACTTTGCAGTACAATAAGAAGGGGACTAACAGAACTCAACTCATACTCCAAACTATATGTCTCTTGGGCTTGATGATGCTGACAGATGCATTGTGTGCATCGTCGCATTTCTTCAGATATCCTCTTCCATAAAAGCTTCAAAGGAGAATCATGGCGGTCATCTCTAAAATAATTGTAGAATGTCTCCAGAAGGGGTCCCATTAAATCCCAAGAGTTGCACCAGATATGATTTTCTTTAGGCAAACAAATCAAAAAGTTAAATGCATCTGAAAACCTGCATGAAAAGCACGTGAATGAATGAACCAGCAACAATATCAACCTCTATAACATAAAGCCAAATGCAATGTTATCTGAACAAAATATCTTGCTGGTGGAGATTTATTCTGAACTTGTGCATTCACTTAAAAATTCCATTGAACAAATTCTGAAAAGTCTTATGGTTCAAAATATATGAGAGAAAGAAAGATATTGCAACACAATGTTTCACAATTTCACACATAAATCCCTTCAAATTACTGTCACTCAAAGTTCTTGAATAAATCATCAACAATTATTCAAAACCTATTTTACATAAGAGTTGGGCATGAGTGTCTACTGCAGGTACATGTGGAAGTGTCAGATTCATCTAATTTTATGTCAAACCTCCAAGACATCAGAACACACCAAGTTCGTATTTTTTAAATATGTCTTTCAGTTTCTTTGGTAGGGTGGTTTGAAGGAGAAGATAGACAACTTTATGCATAATATGATAATATTAGGCACAGCTGCCTAGTAACTCTATATATTTAGGCATGCAGGTGCAACTAAATCCACTGTACACATATCAACACTAAAGGCCAACCATGATAAGCCATAGAGAAGGATCAAACAATAAATTACGAGCTGCCCAGCAAAAATAGCAACCAAAAGAAATGCACACTTGCAGCTAATAACATAAACAAACACAAAATTGAAAAGAAGAAAAATGGACAATGTTTCCCAAGAGAGGCTGCGTCTCTTCCTCTTTCACCTTTCCCCGTCTTATCAATAATGATGGGGGAAAATGGTCAAAGAAGCTAAAAAAAAAAAAAGGAAAGAAAGCTCTTTCAATCGAATCTCATCTGCTGAAAATAAGTAAAGTGGGGGAGGACTGATGCAGTATCTCCGTTTGACGTGTTGTAAGATCAGGCATCAGTGAACACACGGGCACAATGAGCAATGATTGAGCATTATGTCCAACTGCTACATAAACACAACCAAATGTCCCACTCTCGGGGATGTTCCTTGAGTTCATTTACTTCTAGTTTAATATGGTATGAACAGCAATATTTGTTTTCCCAATTTGTTTGCCCCCGATTATGTAAATTCTAGTCGATGAAGGGAATATAACATCATGTTACAACCCCTGTTTCCCAGTAGATGTCTGGAAGCTCGGCTCTCACCCTCCTCCCCCAAGCTGATGGGGCCAGCCAAAGACTGCCAATCCTTTCATTATTGTTACATTTACATAGTAGTATGATAACAATGATGTTTTTATTACATTAGGCCTGGGACATGCTTTGTTGAGCCACGCTTTCTTTTCTTGGCTTTCTTCAAGTAGCTCATATACTTGCTCTCAAGTGCGAGCGTCTAACGTATTTATGGGGTGTGCCCGAACAAAATAACTCAGAACCAGTATACCCAAGGACGACATTGCAAGTTAATGCCCCATGCGGGAAGAAAGACACCGAGAGAACGCGTAAGTTGAAGTTGAGTGTGAAAAAACTTGGGCAAGTTAAAAATTTAACAAGTACGAATACACAACATTCAGGTAAGAGGAGACAGTAGCAAATCGGGTCGGATACACACGCACACAGACGCATATATAGCACGAAACGAACCATTCCTCTTTGAGGTGGTGGAGACTAGGGCGTGGTCTTGAGTGAGAAGCAGAAGCAACATTGGCATTGTCGTCATCGTCGTCCTCTTCTTCAATGCCTCTCCATCGGTCCAAAAGCTCTCTCCTCGTAATTCCCTTGGTCGCCATTTTTCTTCTTCCTGTGCTGTGATCTCAGGCGTCCCTCTAATGCAATTAGGGTTAAACAACGCCGCGATCAAAAGAGGAGGGTTTCAACATTATCAAAACAGTAAAACGAGAAGAGAGGGCCTCGGACGCGAGATGGAGAATCAAGAAACGTAGCTATTATTTGACTCTGTGAATGATACTAGTGTCCTCAGAGCGAGCGAGCGCGTGGCGGCGCGGACAGAGAGGAGGACGATGAGAGGACATGGGGATGGGAATTGAATTATGGAGAAATAGCGAATATAGAGAGACTTTTAGGCGATGTACAACCCATTCCCAATCTCAATTGATACAGGTGTGTTTCATTGGATACTTTTTTCATGAAAAATGATTTATTTTCACTAAAATATTAATTTTTGAGATGTTTGATTAATTAATTTTTTTAAGTAATTTATTTTTTCACTTCTAAGTTACATAATGTCGATTTTCCACTTTTACTGTAAAATATTTTCTCATATAAGGCCTAAAATAAATTTTTCTGAAAAATAGAAAATCAACCCAACTTCTTCCCCTCTGCAAATCATCCAAAACTATCTAGCAGAGGAGAAAAATAGTGGCTAATGATCGAAAGAAATGGGAGAATTGCAGTCGCCGATCGAGAGGATGAGATGAAGCTCGACTGGTGGTTTGAGTGAAAGAGAGGGCAATTGAACAAGAGGGTGAACAAAAGGCAATCGTCGAAGGGTGAACAACGTTAAAGGGTGAACGGAGATGGCAATAGGGGAAGTTCGGCAGCGATGGCAACACGAGAAGCTCGACCAATGACGACGGCAATGGTAGCGATGGCCAGTGACGACGACCCTTCTCTTTCGTCTTCTTCCTTATCGTCGTTAACATCAAACCACCATTTGCAGTCATATTTATATATACATACGTATATATATCTATATGTATGAAAATCAAACACTAAAATTGAAAAAAAATATAATAATTTTTAGGTAAAAATTTAAATCAATCAAACACTTTCAATTTACATTTTCTCTAAAATTTAATTCTAAGCAATTCAATTGTCTAAAAACTATTTTCTTTCCACCTAAATTTCATAATTGCAATCAAACTCACTCTTGTGTTATAAATAATTCACCCTTTATATTTACTTTCAATCAACCACAATTACTATTATATCTTATATTTCATTTCTTATTTTATTTATTTATTAATAAATTTTAATTTTATTTATTCTGTTTTACTTATAATTTTCATTAATACACAAAATCAATAACTAAATATACAATATCACATCCAATACAAAAAATAAATAAAAATATCGAAAATCAAAATAAAACTTTGTTCCATCTCTCATTCTTTTGCTTGAAGAATATGCCCCAAAAATATCCAAAATCACGAAAGAAGACATTGTCGTCGTTTAGTTTACCGATGTTATTGCTGATCGCTATCACTGTTGTTGCTCATCACTACAACAGTTGAATCTAGCAGTCGAAGTTGTCTTTCATTGACGACCAATCTTGCCTTCTCCGCATACATCGGCCCTCTTCTAATGTTGATGGTCATTGTGGTAGATAACGAACAGATTGGCCCGTCAATCTTTGCAATGGTTTCGAGCTTCCCCAAAATTTTGGCGAAGCATTTTGGCAATGGTGAGCAGCATTAGATGGCCAAATTTGAGTTTAGATCGTTACAAATGACTTGGTATTTGAAGATGGTGAATCCATTGGAGATGGATTTGTATGTTGTTGCCCAATCAAATATGTGTCTAACAAATTAAAAATAAAGTAGAGATAATGGCCATTTATACGATAAAATATCAATATCAAATAATATTTTATATTATTTTTTAAATAATATATTATATTTATCATTTATATAATACGATCCTAGTATCAAAATAGTATTGAATAACTTTTATGGTTAGATAATAAACTAATAATATAAATTATAAATATATTAAAATTTAAAGTGCATTAATTGCAACATAACCGGTTATATATCTCATTTTAACTTGAGTGGAGTTTATTTTAGAACTTGTTAACACACATTTTTGTAACATTCTATATCGAGTGATAAGAAAGATAGAGACAACCTACTATAATGGGTCTATACGAACTTTTCAGGGAGGTCACAAATCATTAAGCTTCCTCAGATCAAACACGCTTAATCTGGGAGTTCTTTGCCTGCATTCAGCTCAAAAGACACTCAGTTGGTGTTGTTTCATTCCTTACTTATATTCGATGTATACTACCCTTATCTGATTTCTTGGGGTGTTACATATTGTATCGTCATGGGTCCATAGCCACAGATCAAGTCTCACCTCTCGCCCTTCAAAGCACAAGAACCTTACCGCACTTATGAGCCCCTTAGTTACTCCCTGGGCGACCGATGTAGGACGAACCCGGTGCTAATGCACCATCGCCAGGACCAGGTTAGGGGGAGGCTTTGGCGGTGGTGCGATAGCACCAGGTTCGTCCCACATCGATCGCCCAGATGGCAACTGAAGGGGATCATAAGTGCGATAAAGTTCTTGTCCTTTGAAGGAAGAGAGCTCTAGCTGAGAGCTAATCCATGGCTGTGGGCCCATGATGACAGGATGTGTATGCAACACCCCGTCTTTCAGGGCATTAGTATATGCTAGGATTTTTTTTTTTTTTTCATTTACATCAAACATAAATTGACAGTAAATCCTCAACATAACGCTTATTTAATAACACTCCCAAATATAACAAAGAAATGATACATTTATTTTACATAAGCGGAAGCAAGATTAGACCCTCGAAAACATAACTTATGTGGGTACATACATACTGTTCACCCAACATAACATTACAGATAACATAAAACTCTAAACAATACATCCGAATAAAATAGATTATTCTAGTCCCACATGGGACCCTCAAAACTTCCACCACGATCATGCCTCAACCACTTCCTTGCTTTTCCGGCCGCTTGCCTCACCTGGAACGTGGAATATTCCAGGGACACAGTCCAATATTAGAAGATGAAATCTTCTAAGTGAGGGTTAGATAAACATGAATGAATGATGCATGATGCATGAACAATTATAAACATATACCCATAATGTAACTTCCCAGGCCAGCTAGGAATCCTAGGCAAATCCCGAACTTCTGCGGGATAGGCCTAACGTTATTCCCTCAACGCCCTAGGGGAATTACGACTACACTCTGAGGGTATCATCCCAACCCCATGCACAAGTTTCAATATGACAAAAACATCGTGTTGTGCATATATCACGTTTTCCCATGCAGCAGTATATAAATTAAAATGATCATAACATAAGAAAATATCATGCATCGAAAGGAAATCATATTATATACGGGCTATAAGGACAAAACCACTCACCTGTTACAGATATCAGGTTACCTTGAAAAGTGTAAAACTTGCCTCGATTTACATGCCAATCTCGAATTTCGCACCAAATGACTCACCTTACTTCCCAAAGCACCCTAGGCAAGATATTTATTTAAATAATCAATAAAACCTACTTTTCCTCAATTTTCTTGCCTTTATCTCTATTTTTCCTTTATTTTCTTCACTAATATTCCAAAATAAATACCTACACTTAATTTTCTCCAAATATTTTTACATAGAAAATTCTAAAATATTTTTCTAAGATTTTTTTTAAAAAAATTGCACGAAAAACTAAGCCCGCACGTGCCCACACGCGCTAGCGCGTGTTAGGGCGAGTGAGACTAGTGCGTGGGGCCCACGCGCCGGTCGTCTTCTCCGGCGACGGCCATGCCGGAAAATTGCAAAATCTATGCCATTTGAAAGCTTAGGTTGAGTCGATCACAGGGGTACCTTTTAGGGCTCCATAGGAGGTCGGAAAGCCGGCCAACGAAGGCCTCAAAGTCTCGACCAGGCGGACCGCCTAGGGTTCCGACGAGCTTCGATTTCTCCTCCAAACCACGACCAAAATGCTTGAAATTCTCCAGAAATGACTTTCTACCTATGGGCAACAAAAGCCCTCTATCAATTCCTCTCAATTTGTTCGAAATGGCCCTCGATTTGAAGCTCCAAGTTTGCTAATTTTCGGCCTCTTCATCCTCTATTTATAGGCGATCTTTGAGCTACCAAATGGCCTTGGACGGCTTACCCATGGCCTTAGGCGTTCATACCTACCCCGGATCGACCTTGAGGTGGTCTCAAGCGACCAAAAATTGGAGTTGCAGGTGCCGACATCGCGACCAGCTTTTGTTGGTTGGATTTCTTGAAAATCTGGCCACCCCGACGCCCAATGACGGCCCATGAGTGCTCCTACAGGATCCCCGACCACCCCTCGTGATAGCCCATTGCTTAAAATGGCCGGTCGGCGACCGTGCGTGGCTTGGTTGGAATCCATGGCTATGGATTTTCTGATTTTTACAGTTTCGCCCCATTAGATTTGGTTTTCACTTTTTGGCCCATTTTCTCACATCCCCTAGACTTTCCTTAATTGCAATTAGGTCCCTTGAGTTATGATCTTTCAACTTCCTCTTTGCAACTTTTTCAAAAAATGACATTTTGACCCCCTCGGGCAATTTTGAAAAATTGTACTTTGTCCCGTTTCTTCGTTTTGGCTTTAAATCTATTCGTTTTTTCTTGAAACTTTCAAAGGGTTGTTCTACTTGACAAACCGAAGCTTCCCTTAGCTTTCTTTATCATTTCGGGAGTCTCCTACGAGAATTCGATTTCACAGCCTAGACGGCAACTGTATTTTAACTGTACTGAAAACCGTTCCTGATTCCATTTTTTTCGGTCCTAAAAATCACGCCTCGATATGCTCATTAGAGGCATCCCTATTTCCTTAATCATTTAAGCTTTAGGGTACTCCCTTTGACTGATTCGGTAAATTTTTCGGGCTTTTCTGATACCGAATTTCCCCGAATTTTCGTTTTTCCTTTAAAATAATAACCCAAAATTATTGGGTATTATATTCTCCCCTCCTTAAAGAAATTTCGTCCTCGAAATTTTCGTATTTTTACTTACTAAGACATTATCATCAGACTAACAATCTTGTAAAAGCAACGACTTTTATCTCTTAGTCGAGCATTATCATTCATACGTTTCTAAACACATCAATTGCATCTCTAACATAAGTAAGGTCTATCAGGTATATTTGGCTTTTGAATAGAATATCTCGTTGTAGCTCTCTACCGTCGGCCACATACATCAAAAATAGCCAATAATATCACAAGTACAAACGTACTATTTAGAATCATCGCTTTATTTCACAACATTTTTGATAACCTTACATAGAAAATTACAAACATTTGCTACTTTCACTCTATTTCCTCGAACAATAGGGGATATTTTTCCCTAATCGTATTCTCGAGCTCCCACGTAGCTTCTTCCTCAGTGTGATTTCTCCATTGAATCTTTACCAGTGGTATGACTTTATTCCTTAAGATTTGGTCACGCCGATCTAAGATTCGCTCGGGCGACTTTGGATAAGTCAAATCGTCTCTTAATTCAATTGCTTCCACCCGAATTTCTTGGGTCGGCTCTTGAATATGCCTCCGAAGCTGAGACACATGGAAGACATCATGGATGTTGGACAGGCTAATAGGAAGTTCTAGACGATAAACCAACGGTCCAACTCGTTCTTTAACAAGGTAAGGTTCAATAAATCGAGGTCTCAATTTACCTTTCTTCTTTCCCCGAGTTGCTAAGTGTTGAGGCGATACTTTTAGGTATACAAGATCTCTTACCTCAAATTCCAAATCTCGCCTCCTTTTGTCCGCATAAGACTTTTGACGACTTTGTGCGGCTCGGATTCTCTCTTGGATCTTTCGAATCTTTTCTATAGTTTGCTGAACCAACTCCGGTCCCAATATTTGCCTCTCTCCTACTTCAGTCCAACAGATAGGTGATCGACATTTTCTTCCATATAAAGCCTCATAGGGTGCCATTCCTATACTGCTATGGTAGCTGTTGTTATAAGCGAACTCTACTAAGAGTAGATGCTCTTCCCAGTTACCCTCAAAATCTAAGGCACATTACCTCAACATATCTTCTAATGTCTGAATTGTCCTTTCAGACTGTCCATCGATTTGTGGATGATAAGCCGTACTAAGGTTCAATTGTGTCCCCAAAATCTTGAGATAAACCTCGGATCTCGATCGGAGACTATGCTTACTGGTGTGCCATGAAGTCTAATTATTTCACTAATATACTGTTCCGCAAATTTTCGTACTGGCCTATCCATTCTTATAGGCAAGAAGTGCGCTGACTTCGTTAGCCTATCTACGATGACCCAAATTGCATCATTGCCTTTCTGACCCTTGGGAAACCCTGTTACAAAATCTATCGTGACATGCTCCCATTTCCACTCTGGGATATCTAAGGGTCTCATAAGTCCAGCTGGTCTCTGGTGCTTGATCTTTACCCTCTGGCACGTATCACATTGTGCCACCTTCCTTGCCACACTTGTCTTCATTCCCGACCACCAATAGACGTCTCGGAGATCTCTATACATTTTTGTAGCTCCTGGGTGTACTGTATAACGAGTTCTGTGGGCTTCGTTCAAAATTCTTAGTCTCAAATCCCTTAAGTTTGGCACGTAAATCCTTCCCCGAAACCTCAGTATGCCATCATGCATTTCAAACTCAGATCTCTTAGGCTGGCTATGCTCGTCCACCCATAGACATAACCGTTTATCATCCACATGTCTCTTATATTTCGTTCATCAAATTTAGTTGAACTACCATGCCAGCGATAAGGACAGACGATTCCTTGGGCACTACACTCACCGTCAGATGGCTAAAAGCCTCTAACATTTGCCACTCACAAGCCATCATTTCGGCCATAGAGATAGGCACATTTCTACTCAGTGCATCAGCCACCACATTGGCACGCCCTGGGTGATATCGTATGGTGCAGTCGTAGTCTTTCAGAAACTCCATCCATCGTCGCTGCCTAAGGTTCAACTCATTTTGCGAGAACACGTACTGTAGGCTCTTGTGGTCTGTGAACACCTCAAAGGTTTCACCATATAAATAATGTCTCCATAGCTTCAGAGCATATATCACGGCCGCCAATTCCAGATCATGAGTCGGGTAATTTACTTCATGCCTCCTCAACTGTCGTGATCTATACGCGATCACTCTGTCGTGTTGCATTAACACACAACCCAGACCTATCTTAGAGGCATCCGTATACACAACGAATCCCCCGGGCCCACTCGGCATTGCTAAAACAGGTGCTGTGGTTAATCTATCTTTAAGTTCTTGGAAACTTTTCTCACACTTAGCAGTCCATTCAAACTTGACATCTTTTCGAATGAGCTTTGTCATAGACGCAGCTATCTTTGAAAATCCCTTCACGAACCTTCGATAGTAGCCTGCCAATCCTAAATAGCTTCGTACCTCTGTCACATTTGTCGGCTGCTTCCATCGCTGAACAGCCTCAATTTTCATAGGATCCACCGAGATTCCTTCCGCAGATATTACATGTCCAAGAAACGCATCTTGAGGTAGCCAGAACTCGCATTTCGAGAACTTGGCGTACAATTGATGCTTCCTGAGAGTTCCTAACACCAACCTTAAGTGTTTTTCATGATCGCTCTCATTTGAGGAATATATCAATATATCGTCTATGAAAACAATCACAAACTGATCTAAATAGGGTCTGAACACCCTATTCATGAGATCCATAAATGCCGCTGGAGCATTCGTTAACCCAAATGGCATCACGAAATACTCAAAATGGCCATACCTTGACCGAAAAGCTGTTTTCGGAATATCTTCCGGCTTAATCCTCAATTGGTAGTATCCAAACCTTAAGTTAATCTTTGAAAATATCTTCGCTCCTTTCAATTGGTCAAACAACTTATCGATCCTTGGAAGTTGATACTTATTCTTTATCGTGACTTTGTTCAACTGGCGATAGTCAGTACACATCCTTAAACTTCCATCATTCTTCTTAACGAATAGCACAGGCGCACCCCACGGCGATGTGCTAGGCTTAATGAATCCTTTATCGGTCAGTTCTTGCAGCTGACTCCTCAACTCTCTCATTTCGGTCGGAGCCATTCGATATGGAGGAATCGATATCGGTTTGGTTCCTGGCACTAGTTCAATTGAGAACTCAATCTCCCGATGTGGCGGTGGCCCTGGTAAGTCTTTCGGAAACACATTTTCGTAGTCTCGTACTATCCGCACCTCCTTGATCTTTGGTACTTCTTTTTCTTCCGAACGAGTGTAGGCTATACATCCATGAGCTCCTTGGTTTATCAACTTCTCTGCCTTACCGGCAGAGACTATGTTTCCATTTTTGGGGTCACCTTGTCCCCGAAATTTGACCCATTCCCCTTCAGGTTTCTTTATGGTCATTACCTTTCTTCAACAATCTATATTGGCATCATATCTGGACAAGAAATCCATTCTTAGGATTACGTCGAAATCATATACCTCTAGCAAAATTAGATTGACTTGAAATTGAGCATTACTTAAACTAATTTCGCATTCTTCTATCACTTTAGAGGACCTTTCGCTTTTACCCATGGGCGTCGAAATTATCATCGGAGATTCCATAGGTTTAGTCTCTACACCCAAACTCCCAGCCAAAGCATAAGACATAAATGAATGCGTTGACCCAGGGTCTATTAATGCATGAACAAGGGTATCCAATATGAAGAGCGTACCTTGGACGACTGTTGGATTGGTCCCCACATCTTCCTTGGTGAGGTTGTAGACACGTCCCTGACGAGTCCCACGAGCCTCTTCTACCTTTTCTGTTGGCCCAATAGCTTGTCCGAGTCTTGGCCTCTTCGGGCAGTTACTTGAATAGTGCCCTGCTTGATTACATTGAAAACACACCACCCTTGACAGATCTTTCGTTGGAGGTGTTTCCTTTCTTTTGCGGCAATCCCTACTGATATGCCCTTGCTTTCCACAGGAATAACAGATAGACGTTCCTGCTAAGCACTTTCTCCCTGGATGGTTCTTTTTGCACTTGAAACATGGCTTGCTACTTTGGAGATTTTTGTTTCTCGTTTTCTGCTCTGGGTCCCTTTTTGCCTCCCCAGACCTAATCTGTTTCACCTGCAGAAGGTTCCTCTCTGTCATCAAAGCTTTACTTAAAGCTTCTTCGTATGATTCAATCGACCAGGTGCTCAGAGCCTGCAATAGATCCACTTTGAGTCCCGACATGAACTTCTGTGCCTTCTGCCATTCGTCAGCATCGTACATCGGCACATACTTACTGAGCTGATTAAACTTGGTGTCGTATTGAGCTATCGACATTTCTTCAGTTTGCTTCAGATTTGCAAACTCCCAGCTTTTCTCTTGCCTCCAGCTAAGAGGGAAGTATTTATCATTGAAGGCTTTCTTAAAGGCCTCCCAGACTGATGTTGGGGTCTTATTAGTTTCAGATCCATGCCTCGAGCGGGTCCTTTGCAAAGCTCGCTCTGCAGTCTGCCACCATTTCCCAGCTTCTTCTTCTAGCATGAAAGTGACGCAGTTTAACTTGTCCTCATCATTATGAAGGACCGACAACGAGGATCAAAGCATGCAACGGAAGCGATTTCAATATCAAATCGATCCTCGTATTGAAAAGAATCTAGAAAGCTTACTTTTCCTACGGATTACCGGTCGGAATGAAGCGATAGGAGGAGGAGGCGCGACAACTTCTTCGCGTGGTGGAGTCGTCGACTGTCCTGCGATCCGTCGGCTTCTTCGCATCAGATCTCTTGATCTTCCAAGGTATGACTCGAACTCGTGGCCTCTCTTGGTGAAGAAGAGAAAATCGAAAAAATTAGGGTTTAAAACAACTAGAGAGATAATATATATAGGGAGAGCCCTAGGGTTAAAAACCCTAGTGGGCCAAACCCTAGTGGGCCAAGTCCATTTTTAATTAATTCTCTAATTGGGTTAGCCCAATTAATTAATTAAAACCAATGAACTATTAAATAATTCTCTCTCTCAATGTAAGTTACCCAACAAGCCAAAATGTATTAAAAAATACTTGAGTTACATCGAGCTACCCTGGGGACCAAAAGACAAATTATTCATGGCTGCTAAAATGACCAAAATATCCCTGCTACCCAGTAGCTATATTTTGTCATTCTAAGTGTTCCAACTATCACCATATGGTAACACTGACCCCACGAATAATTTTGCATGTGCGATGTCTTTGACCTACTAGTGTAATGACGAAAATACCCCTCTGTGTAACACCCATCATTTAGAAAGGAATAATGTACTAACACCTCTCTAAATGATTTCTACCATCCTTAGATCTCTAGTCCAATAATCTGTGACTACTCGAATGTACTTGCTTATCACTGGGAGCTACCCAAAAGCACACACTCTTAAGTCACGTTCCCAGGGCCCTGGATTATTAGATTATTCTTGGACAATCACAAGGGGGTGAATCACAGAAACTATCTTGCATTAGTCTGTCTTAGCTAATTAGAGACCATACTCCCAACTCACAAGGTTGCTGATCTTTGATAGACCTCACCTATAGTGAATCTAAGAATATAGCTCTAGGTTCACCAGACCACCAACTAACACTCAAGTGTTAGAGTACTCGTCCACGTAGTAGCAGTGATAAACTAGCTCCATGATAATCAGTACTTTGTCATTAGCTTCTATCACAGGTCCACTCTACGCATTCCAAATGCGCTTGTACAATTAGAGTAAACGGACTGTTTACTGGCTAAGGCAAGCCATCCTCCATTAGGATCTATTGCACAATGATCTTATCATGATAGAATGCCCAGTTCTATCAAAAGATCAAGAGTAATAATTTTCTTGCTAATTAAGTACCCATGATTCATGCCTAACTGTGAAGAACGACCCATCACATGAATCACTTACTTAATAGCATGGACACTTTTCCAACAATTAAATGCAAATGATATATATGCCATAAACTGACTAAAAGAAAACATCATTACCATAAATTGAATAAAACGTGTCTTTAGGGCATACATTTCCAACACATTAAACTGGAGATGTCGAAGCAACTTTTCCGTCTACTCCAACCAATACTCAGCCATACTAGGGTTATCATTGGTTTTCTCCTTAAATGTTGGTGGTCGTTGTCGTCTGTATTGTTCCAGCACATTCTCGGTAGGTCTGGCTGGTTCTCCTCTTGTCGTGTGAGTCAAGAGGTTCTCTATAACCTTCTCGATACGATCCAAGTGTCCTTCAGGAACTACTAACTCTGTCACTGGTTCATCCGTCCTAACGCTACTACTGTAGCGGTGATTACCACTACTTCTTACATCTTCTATTCCCCGATTGGGGCTAACAGGAGTCATATTTCTTTGTTGTCTCGTTGTTACCATCTGAAAAGGCAAGACAAGACAAAATCTCATTCCAGGAGAATTTCTTTCAACAGAAAATTTCTTTTTATATATAACATGATATATAACATCGTTTTATGAGAAACACACAACACACATCTAAAACATTAGTAATCGAAGTAAATCGTCCACGATTCTTTTCTAAGGGCTGGCTGGCTTCCAGACCCAAACATCATCGCTTATCGTGTCGTCCTCAGACTTGACCTCGGGTCCTTCGAGGTCATCGTGCTCAGTCACTCCTTCCTCTTTTTCATCGTCCGAGCTAAGGTAGCCGGGGCCCATCATATCGGCTGCCACCATGTCTTCCCAATCTCCTTCGGACTCGGATGTTTCGTCTTCCTCCGGATCTTCATCTCTCTCAAGCATGTTGAGGGCATGGTCACGGAACTGCTGGCAGTAGAAGAATAAAGATGCATAGTTGCCTTGGAGGTAAAGTCCTTCAGCCAGGTCTCTCCATACACCTTTCATATGATTTATCAGAAAATTGACTTGGGCGGTCATTAGGGTTGGCCGAACAAAACTGCTTGGCGGCACATCTCTTAAAATTCCTTCGAGGAAGTTCAAGCGACCAAAGACATCTACCACTATTGGCTCGTTATCTGCCCAACGGCTGATCCAATGGGTCACTCAGAACTGCTCGAGATAATCGTTTTCCATGCTGCATCAAGAAACGAGTTAGTTTTACTACTATTCACCGAGAACAGTAGCCATTCAGTGTTCTATACAGGAATGGTACACCAGGTAAGTTCCCAGGAAAGAGTGCTGGGTCACAATGGACACACTTAAGTACCAAGTCTTTCCTTAGCCAGAACTAGCCTAAACATGCACATCCTAGTACATCACACTTAAGTCATAATCTCTAGATTATCAATCTCCTAATCTATAGATAAGGATTTCTTAATCTAAGTTATCTAATCATCGAGTTCGTAAATTCCTAAAGATCTAACCTGATTCTCCAAATAAAGCTTTGGCTCTGATACCAACTGTAACACCTCGCCTTTCAGAGCATTAGTATATGCTAGGATTTTTTTTTTTTCCATTTACATCAAACATAAATTGACAGTAAATCCTCAACATAACGTTTATTTAATAACACTCCCAAATATAACAAAGGAATGATACATTTATTTTACATAAGCGGAAGCAAGATCAGACCCTCGAAAACATAACTTATGTGGGTACATACATACTGTTCACCCAACATAGCATTACAGATAACATAAAACTCTAAACAATACATCCGAATAAAATAGATTATTCTAGTCCCCTATGGGACCCTCAAAACTTCCACCATGATCATGCCTCAACCACTTCCTTGCCTTTCCAGCCGCTTGCCTCACCTGGAACGTGGAATATTCCAGGGACACAGTCCAATATTAGAAGATAAAATCTTCTAAGTGAGGGTTAGATAAACATGAATGAATGATGCATGATGTATGGACAATTATAAACATATACCCATAATGTAACTTCCCAGACCCACCAGCCCGACTAGGAATCTTAGGCAAATCCCAAACCTTTGCGGGATAGGCCTAACGTTATTCCCTCAACGCCCTAGGGGAATTACGGCTACACTCTGAGGGTATCATCCCAACCCCATGCATAAGTTTCAATATGACAAAAACATCATGTTGTGCATATATCACGTTTTCCCATGCAGCAATATATGAATTAAAATGACCATAACATAAGAAAATATCATGCATCGGAAGGAAATCATATTATATACGGGCTATAAGGACAAAACCACTCACCTTTTACAGATATCGGGTTACCTCGGAAAGTGTAAAACTTGCCTCAATTTTCGTGCCAATCTCTAATTTTGCACCAAATGACTCACCTCACTTCCCAAAGCACCCTAGGCAAGATATTTATTTAAATAATCAATAAAACATATTTTTCCTCAATTTTCTTGCCTTTATCTCTATTTTTCTTTTATTTTTCTTCACTAATATTCCAAAATAAATACCTACACTTAATTTTCTCCAAATATTTTTACATAGAAAATTCTAAAATATTTTTCTAAGACTTTTTAAAAAAAAATTACACGAAAAACTAAGCCCGCATGTGCCCGCATGTGCCCACACGCGCTAGTGCGTGTTAGGGCGAGTGAGACTAGCGCGTGGGGCCCACGCGCCGGTCGTCTTCTCCGACGACGACCATGCCGAAAAATTGCAAAATCTATGCCATTTGAAAGCTTAGGTTGAGTCGATCACAGAGGTACCTTTTAGGGCTCCATAGGAGGTCGGAAAGCCGGCCAATGAAGGCCTCGAAGTCTCGGCCAGGCGGACCGCCTAGGGTTCCGACGAGCTTCGATTTCTCCTCCAAACCACGACCAAAATGCTTGAAATTCTCCAGAAATGACTTTCTACCTATGGGCAACAAAAGCCCTCTATCAATTCCTCTCAATTTGTTCGAAATGGCCCTCGATTTGAAGCTCCAAGTTTGCTAATTTTCGGCCTCTTCGTCCTCTATTTATAGGAGATCTTTGAGCTACCAAATGGCCTTAGACGGCTTACCCATGGCCTTAGGCGTTCATACCTACCCTGGATCGACCTTGAGGTGGTCTCAAGCGACCAAAAATTGGAGTTGCAGGCGCTGACATCGCGACCAGCTTTTGTTGGTCGGATTTCTTGAAAATCTGGCCACCCCGACGCCCAATGACGGCCCGTGAGTGCTCCTACAGGATCCCCGACCACCCCTCGTGATATCCCATTGCTTAAAACGGCCGGTCGGCGACTGTGCGTGGCTTGGTCGGAATCCATGGCTATGGATTTTCTGATTTTTGCAGTTTCGCCCCATCAGATTTGGTTTTCACTTTTTGGCCCATTTTCTCACATCTCCTAGACTTTCCTTAATTGCCATTAGGTCCCTTGAGTTATGATCTTTCAACTTCCTCTTTGCAACTTTTTCAAAAAATGACATTTTGACCCCCCTCGGGCAATTTTAAAAAATTGTACTTTGGCCCGTTTCTTCGTTTTGGCTTTAAATCTATTCGTTTTTTCCTGAAACTTTCAAAGGGTTGTTCTACTTGACAAAACGAAGCTTCCCTTAGCTTCCGTTATCATTTTGGGAGTCTCCTACGAGAATTCGGTTTCACAGCCTAGACGGCAACTGTATTTTAACTGTACCGAAAACTGTTCCTGATTCTATTTCTTTCGGTCGTAAAAATCACGCCTCGAGATGCTCATTAGAGGCATCCCTCTTTCCTTAATCATTTAAGCTTTAGGGTACTCCCTTCAACTGATTCGGTAAATTTTTTGGGCTTTTCTGATACCGAATTTCCTCGAATTTTTGTTTTTCCTTTAAAATAATAACCCAAAGTTCTTGGGTATTATAGTGTAACACCTTAATAATCTAGAGAATGGTAGTATACATCGAGGATAAGTAAGGAATGAAACAACACAAGCTGAATGCCATTTGGGTTAAATGTAGGCAAAGAACTCCTAGGGTAAGTGTGCTTGAGTTGGGGAAACTCAATGATGGGTGACCCCTCTAGGAAGTTCGCGGAGATCCATCAGAGTAAGTTGTCCCGATTATTCATATCGTTCAATACGAAATATTACAAAAATATGTGTCAACATTTGGCGCCGTCTATGAGAACCCCCTTAGCCGAACTATTCTTTATCACCCCTAAGACGGTCCGTCCCCATGAGCACCACCGCACTTAGGGGGAGACTTTGGCAGTGGTGCGTTAGCACCGAGTTTGTCCCACATCAATCGCCCAAAGGGCGATTGAGGGGCTCATAAGTGCGATAGGGCTCTTGTCATTTGAAGGGCTAGAGTTAAGAGTTGATCCGTGGCTACGGGGCCATGATGATACGATGTGTAACACCTCAAGAGTCCAGAGAAGGGTAATATACATCGCGGATAAATAAGAAATAAAACAATATCAGCTAGATACTTTTTGGACTGAATGCAGTCAAATAACTCTTATGTTAAGTGTGCTGAAGCTCAAGAATAGGTGACCCCTTTGAGAAGTTTGTGTAGACCCATCAGGATAAATTGTCGTAGTCATTCCTATTGCTCAATGCGGGATATTATAAAAATGTGTGTCAATAGAACTCAAGTAATTCATTTTTTATTCTATTGCAAGACATCGACAAATCTGTATTTAGTTGATATTTGAAAAAGTCAGATGCATAAATTCATAATTCAACTTTTACTTTTTCTTTATTATAACACTATCGACTTTCTTTGATTTTAATTACACCTTTGAATTGGATAAGGTGACGTAAATTTACCTTTCAACTTTTTATTTTTATTTTTATTGTGACACCCTTAATTTTATTTGGTTTCAATTTCATATTTAAATTAGTTAATTTTAAGCCATATGAACACTTGATCAACATGATTGGCTACACGTTATATGCATTTGTCTAGTAGGGAGTTATAGGTTATTAGAGTTGATGATATAATTTTTATTTGTATTAAAAAACTCAAAATCAAAATAAGAAATAAATTCAATTACTATAATTTATTTTTCTTTTTCTTAAACAAAACTTCTCTATAACATAAAAATTCACCCCACCAAAACACACGATAATTAGCCAACTCCCCAACCTAATTCCCAATCTAATCACTGTACGTGAACTGTAATTATCATATGAATTACAACAGATGGCCAGAGCAAAAGCAACATTATTTGCCAGGATTAGATTGAAAAGTTTTAAAATTTGAATAAATTAAGATGATGTCAAAAATTTAAATTATGTTTCCGTTAACATCAACAATAAATTGTACGATTGATTTAAACCTCAAGATAAACGGACTTCAAATTATTAGAAACACATGAGTATCTGTCATAACTCTAAAATTGGTCAAGTATTAATATGGCGTGAAATTTGCTAGTTCAGAGGTGCCATTGTGCCAAACAAAGTTATGGATGTCGCAATAAAAAAAATTGTGAAAGTTGAGGGACAAATTTACACCATATTAATTAATTTATTATTGTAATTAGAATTAAGTAAAGTTAAGAGTGTCATAAAAAAATGTGACAGATAAGAGGTGAATTTATGACAGTTTTGTAATATTATGCTAAAATATTTTTTAAAAAATAATATTTAATTAACTAATTTAAAAACTAATAATATGACTTTAAAAAATTCTTGACTATATCTAGATAATAGGCATGAATTCTAGAAAAAGGTGAAAGAGGATAGAATTTGATAAGCGCGTTGTCGTTATGATTAGTCACGGAATGGTCCCCCCTTCTTCTTCGACTTCAAATATTATGAAAATCTATCTCCATCTCAAGATCATTTGTATATGAAAAGGAAATTGAAATTAAAAGAAGATACTATGTCACTATCGTGCAGCACGTTGCCTTTTTTGATATTAGAAGAAGATGCTGTGTTGAGTCTTAGATATTTAATTTTACAAATATTTTTATAATAGCTCATGTATTAATAGAAGATAAAAAAAATCATAATTAAACATTCAAATAACATTTATATTATTCTTTTGTCTTTACACTGCCCTGCCCATTTCACTTGAGTTGGGTACCGAACTTTTACAATTACGACGAGACGACGCCACAGAGTAAATGGGTTAATCCCATGCAGGAGACATGTAAGAAAATATAAACACGTGTAAAACACAATTGATGGGTGACATTTCCTAAATTGAGAGAGAGAATCTGAGAGAGGGAAATATGGAAGGGATGGAGACATTTTAATATTTTTGGATTTAAAATAATTTAATGGGGGAATGATTTTGAATAGAAATGAAGTAAAAAGTGAACCCTAACTTGGGGAGTAGCCGACCTAAAATTAGGAAAGAAAGACACGGAGAGAGTGAAGCGAGGCCAAGGCCAGAGCGAGAGAGCAACACCACATTGCCATTTCTCTCTCTCTCTTTTCAAGTCTCAAGAGAGGGAGGGAAAAAAAATATCTAAATTGGAGGAAGGACAGCTCCTCCAATTCGGGGCCTCCTCCACTCTCAGATGGTCCAAAAACCTCCGTCCCATTCCTCCTCCTCCTCACAGGCACGTCAATCTCTCTCTCTCTCTCTGTGTCTCTCTCTTTACAGTGTATTGCCAGGCCAGGTCAGAGGAGACCTGAGTACACCTGTGTATTGGTTTCTGTTGACTGACGATAATTGTTATGGAAACGGAATCGCAGAAGAAGAGCTACTGCGTGCTGGGAAATGGCATCTACGGAGGAACTGGAGGAAGGGTGGTGACGGTCCCAATTCCAAAGCAGCGGCACGACGAAGAGGACGACGACGAAGAAGAGGTAGTGGCGGATCATCATCGTGATCTTCCCCTGCGGCTCCATAAGCGCCTCTCTTCGTCCGCTCTTCTTCACTTTCCCTTCCCCGACCTCTCAAAACCCTTCAAAGTAATTCTTATCGCCTTTCTCCTGTGCTTGCCTTTTGCCTATTCCTCTTTTTTTTTTTTTTTTTGGTGGGTTTTCAATATCATTGAACCTAACTGAATATGCAGATTCTTTCGTTTCCATGACTAGAAAAAAGTAACCACAGGTCCACACTTTTCTTAGTTTCCAGCTCCCCTTATTATTTTAGTTTCAATTTTCTGTTCCCTCTGCTTGCTTGGCACCCGAAAGGCCGCTCCGCGTAGTGATTTCAGAACCTTAATGCGTGAGATTCCTTCGAGCTCCTTCTCACACTTGCAAAACGCACCTGAACAAGTTGCTTTTATATATCTATTTCTTTCTTAGGCAGAACTTGTTGCTTTTGGTATTTAGGTGGCTAATATTCTCAGATCTTAGTCAATAACTTTCCCTTTTACTTTTAGGGCTTCATTTTTATCCTACTGACTCCACCATCAAATGCAACGATCCTTTTCATTCTTGTTCTGATAAGTAAATGATTAAATATTAGCAGAACTCTGATACTGGCTTACGGGGATCTTTTTTTTTTTTTGGGCTATGTCAGATCCTGTCTTTTGAATATATATAGATATATGCATTTGTATGTGTAAAGTTGTTTTATATTTGGATATTTTTTATTTTGGATTAAAAAATGTCATGGAAAACACTACCTGTTTGCCAAAATGAGTAAACAAATGTTTTTATTTGGATTCAGGATTTTATGAGGAGTAGAGAAGTTGGTGAGTTTGTTAGTGGTGCTTTGGCAGGGGCTATGGCGAAAGCTGTTCTTGCTCCTCTTGAAACCATCAGGTTTGCTTTGCCCCTTTTCACTGAGCTCTTTCCATATCATCCACACAACAAGCACTTGCATTTACTATCACATTTGATATATTACCTGTTTGTTCTGTTAACATCTCCAAATATGTCCCATGCTTGTCTAGGAAGATTGAGACCATGAACTGCACCATTACTTGATGGCATAATGACAGTTAATAGAGCCTTCACTTTGGTTAAATGCTAACTTGGGGTGAAGTGCTATTCCTATATGTTCGATGCTTCCCATTTATTCTCGCAAAACAATGTAGAAACTTCAATATGTGAATTCGAAGATACATTCAATGAAAAGAGGAGGGGGGGGGCGCTGTTGTCAATTGCTTTGATGTGATGCAATTGAGTTATGGTTTGTTCCTTCATCATTGTGTTGTGGTAGATGGTAGGCATACATGCATGACGTGCTCAAAAGAAAGCTTGAATATTAAGCTTGAACTATGAAGAAACACCTTAAGACTTCATGGCTTTAAGTTAAGCAACTTTAAAACTAAGTATAGAATATAAGTTTAATAAAACTAAAAGTATGGATGATATTGGGGTGAGACTTAAAAGTCAAGTTATTCTTAGAAATTATCAGTTTAGATATCTTGGATCTATCATTCAAAAAGAACAGGAGATTATTGAACATGAGTCGAGCCAGGATGATTAAGGCAGATAAGTAATCTTAGTAGTTTATGCAATTGTACAATTCATTTAAATCTACAAGGTAACTTTTATTGGATAATTATGTCACGACCCTAGGGTCAAGTACTGTAATTGGGAAGGGAACTGACCTTGTAAACCGTTAGGGTCTAACTAAAAAAGCAGTTGGTTAATAGGCGGGAAGGGGTGATTGTATAAACAACAATTCGTTAGGCTGTTAAAGTAGTTAAAGTGTTGTTGATTTGGCTAGAGGTTCTATATACAGGAACCTATGGCATTATGAGAGGGTATCAATTGAATGAATGATCAATTCCTCTCCCTTTGATTGTCTCTCTCTCTTTCTAACTTTC
Organism: Diospyros kaki; assembly: GCA_036245055.1. Taxonomy (NCBI): domain Eukaryota; kingdom Viridiplantae; phylum Streptophyta; class Magnoliopsida; order Ericales; family Ebenaceae; genus Diospyros; species Diospyros kaki. The sequence goes on from BSEG01000003.1 coordinate 470,197, forward strand.
TACCCCTCTCACTTTCTATCTCTCTCTCATTCTATCTCTCCCTCTATCTCATTCTTGCAATTACTGAAATTGGTCAGCCCTAATTCAAGGGCGTGACAAATTATAAGATGAGCTTTGTTTTATGGTTTAAAATATTGGGCAATTAATATATGCAAAATATGAACATAATTGAGATGAAAATCCTATGGCTGTTGTGCGATCATATAAGAAAAGTTAGAAATAAAAATGATATTATTTGTAATAAAATTTTAGTAGCAGATATTGAAGATAAGGTGTGCTAGACTGATTAAGATAGTTTGGAGATATTGGAAGAAGACTTATAGATGTATTTGTGAGGACAATTAATGAAACAAAAATTAGTTTGTAGCAAAAGGGGTAGAGGAAAATTAAAGAAAATTTAGTTAAAAAGCTCTTAGACATGACATGGAACATAATGTTCTTATAGAAGATGTGATTGTGGGTAAAGATGATTAGAGTGTTAGAATGCATATAGCTGATCTCCATCTGGTGAGATTAAGGCTTTTGGTGATGTTGGTAATCATGGCTTCTAAGTAATTCCAATAGGATCTTAGGATTGGAGGCTACACTGCCTGCTGAAATCAGACTTCTGTTTAACATGTTTAGCTTTTCTTTCTCCATTTAATTTCTGAGTGGCATTTAGTCCCGTTTAAAGTTACACTTGGCTAGTGGGGTATTGTTCTCATGAGTGGTATGCTGATAATGGTTTTGGTTGAAGTTCTTTTAAATTATTAAACTTTTTATATGAAGCTATTTAAAACTGATACTCTGTCTTATCTGCCTTCTAAAAAGTTTCAATTTTTAGTCTCCAGATGTTTCCCCTTTTGGATAAGCACTAGCATTTAACTAAGTTTTAACATATAGAATTACATTTTCATTCTACTCCGTTTGGAGCTATTTTCAAAAGGTGCTTCCCCTTTTGGATAAGCACTAGCATTCTAAAATTTTATGATCCTCTCCAACCAGTTCAAATCTACCTGTTTTGGTTTATAATTGTTTCTCTTGAAATGTAGTTATCGTGTTTGTCAGTTCTGTCTTGTTCAAGCATGTTGTTTTATAGGAGTTATCTCAATGACTTCAAATAGTAGTTGGTTGGTGTTCCTTTCAAGTTATGCTGCATAATGGAGTTTGGTAATTTGCTTGCTCAACCTTGGCTTGTTGTACTATCATGTCCAAGCCGGTAGCATTAGTACTATGCTTGTTATTGGCCCTGACATTCATCGCGGACAAATGAATTCAAATACCTCATTCTCAGCAAATCAGCAACCAACACTACAGAGCTTGAGAGTAAATCCAAAGCGAGGCAACCATTTTCATTGGCAGAAAAGTTTGATTAAGATCACAAGAGAATGCATTACTGCAAACGTGGACATTAGGAGCCATAAAATACAGCCAACTCCTGGTTTGCATCTATGACTTCTATAGCATCTCATGTTGTAAACACTCCAAAGCCTACTCTCTCCAGTTGTAGTGTAGTCACTTGTAACATAAAGGAATGGAGTTTTTAATCCTGAGGAGGTGTAACAAGTGACCATGACAGGCTTCACAGTTGGCCATTTTTTGTGGTTATTTAATTATTTCTGTGATGCATGCACTCGTGACCTTAATTGATCCCTTTCGTTTGTGAGGTGTAGTCTTCCCCAATATTTCAATTTTTTGGTATCACTCTCAAGCTCTATGTTGTTGATTGCTGCATTGTTGAGAATGGTTACTCCAATTAATTCGTCCACAATTGACCATGGATAAATTAACAATATTGACATATCAAACATAATAGTACTACTTGTCAAATCCGAAATGAGTTCATATCAAATACCTGTTGTGTTGGGTTGTTTGACATAATTGCCAATCAGTTGCTACTTAAAGAGAGTGCATCAAGAAGACTTCAGACCTACAATATATTTGTTGAGGGAAGAAATGGCAGACAGTTTAAGTTCTGTCTTTTCACTTGTTTCAATTGTTTAATGAAGTGGTTTTCTGATTTTTAAATAGCAACATGAAGAAATTTTAAAACAAATGAAATATATATCAGTTTGTACTGTTGTTTCTCATATGTTATAATATTGTACAAGTACAGCCTTACCAATCAAGTTTGTATAATCTCAAACTCTGTGTCTAATCCATGGAAAAACTTGAAAGCATACTCAGGTTTTCTATCTCATTTTTTTTCTCTTAATTGAGGTGCTACTTGGACAGTGATAATATTGTAAAAGAAACCACCCTCAGGTAAACCTTGTACAGCATGAGAAATGAAGTAAAGCGGAATAAGCCTATATCTAGTAACAAAGTCAGTCATGAGTAATCCTCTCTCCTTACTGAGAAAAAAGGAAATTAATAATGGCTTACTTCAACCAATGAATGGAATGCTCTATAGCTTCAAAAGCCAAGATGAATATGATAATTAAGAACTCAATGATTGACTCAAAGTCCTTGGCAAGGTCATTGCTGGTAAAAAGAGATGGTCAAATCTAGTGGAATTCGAGAACCTTGTGGAAATTGAAATTTGCACTTCTTTGGCTTAATGTGGAATAGGATAATACTTTATAAGCTGTAACCAGTTGTGATTACTTTATGTACTTTGAACATAATCCTATTTTTGCAAGAGTTATAGGATCAACTGACTATCTGTCATCAATTGCTACTTAATCTTCCAAGGCTCATTAGTTCTACCAACTCAACATAGGAAATCAGAAATCTGAAGCGTTTCCATGTCCTCTGTTATTTTGGAAGAAAAAGGACATGAACTCCAGTTACAAGATAAAATTGTTGGAAACAACATCAAGTTTGTTTTCATTGCCTATTTCATGAATAGAACTTGATCCCTAATTCAGAAATTTTATGACATACAGGACGAGAATGGTTGTTGGTGTTGGGCCCAAGAGCATTACTGGGAGTTTCATTGATGTCATTGAGCAGCAAGGTTGGCAAGGGCTGTGGGCAGGCAACACAATCAACATGCTCCGGATAATACCCACACAGGCAATTGAGCTCGGAACATTTGAGCATGTCAAACGAACAATGACATCTGCTCAAGAGAAATGGAATCAGACTGATAGCCCAATGTTGCAAATTGGTCATGTCAATTTGAAGTTTTCTCTTTCCTGGCTCTCTCCGGTTGCTGTGGCAGGAGCCGCTGCTGGAGTTGTTAGCACACTTGCCTGTCATCCCCTTGAAGTTTTGAAGGTATTTGCTTTGTTTATGCAATTTCTGGTGAAAAACTTGTGCAGTTTCCAGACTTAAATAATTCATTTCTTAGTTTATAGCTATCTTTTTTATCTTTCATGTCCTGAATATGTGTTCTTGTTGGTTGTTTCTAGAACTTTGGAGGGGTACATTTTGTCTTTACGGCTTTCTCATAGTTCTTTTACCTATATGGTTTGAGTTCTCTCTACTTTCCAGCACAAATGAGTTTCTTAGAGGTGGTAGCCCTTTTAGTTGTTCCCAAGGCATCTAATTTCTATTTTTTGCAATTTTGAACAGGATCGGTTGACAGTAAGTCCTGAAGCGTATCCTTCTCTAGGAGTTGCACTGAGTAAGATGTACAAGGATGGTGGATTAGGTGCCTTCTATGCTGGTATTTCACCTACACTGATTGGCATGCTTCCCTATAGCACGTGTTACTATTTCATGTATGACACAATGAAGAGATCTTATTGCTTGACAAAGAAGAAGAAGTCTTTAAACCGTGCTGAGATGCTCCTGGTTGGAGCACTGTCAGGTCAGAACTTCCCTACATATTTGTGTTGGATATTTTTATAGAGCAGGTGTTTTCCAAATCTCACAATGTAGAGCTAGTTTGTTTATATTGAAGAGGAGAAAAGTATTCTTCAAAATTGGTTATCTTATTTTCTCATTTTAATTTGCAACCTGTTGTTCCCATTCACATATCAATGCCTGTTAGCTTGGTTCTCATTTACTTAATTTCTGCAATTGCATGAGCCAGGTTTCACAGCTAGCACGATCAGTTTCCCATTGGAGGTGGCGAGGAAACGGCTGATGGTGGGAGCTCTGGATGGTCGATGTCCGCCCCACATGGCTGCAGCACTTTCAGAAGTCGTTAGAAAGGAAGGTTTGCTGGGCCTTTACAGAGGCTGGGGTGCTAGTTGTTTAAAAGTAATGCCCAACTCAGGAATCACCTGGATGTTTTATGAGGCTTGGAAGGATATATTGCTGGTTGAGAGGCGCCACCTATAATTAAAAACTTGAAGACGAAATAACTGTTTACAGGCGACGACTTACTACTACTCTGCTGACAGATTCAATGGCGGCAGCCCATAGACTGGCTGTCCTTGGTTTGCTTTGTTGGGTGGAAGGTTTGTTTTTGGTCTTCCATCTGAATTTTGTAACCCCGAGCGAGTTTCTGATTTTGACCGTGTTTTCACCTGCTTGGGCTTGCTGCCATGACGCTACAAGAAATTTACAAGCTTTGTGAACAAATATATACAAAAGCATGCATGCATGTGTGCATTTTTCGCTTAAATTTGTAGTGCTAATAAATGGTAATGAACTCTTTTTTTTTCCTTTTTGCTTCTTGTCATCTTGACGACTTTTGTGGGTTTCAAATCCTCTAATTGATGCTACAATCCCCAGCCTGCTGTATGTAAATAAATTGGAGCGCAGTAGAAGAGTTGCATTACGTTGCATAATACATGCCCATTACTATTAACCGAACCGCAGCATGTAGTCTCCCCTCGTTTTGTTTTGTTTTGTTTTCACTGGCCATGTCACTCTGTTGGATCATAAAATAAATAGTTCCATATGTCATATGTATACACCCAAATGTACCAAGATATATATGTATATATCTATACATACGTCTATGCACATATATATATGTACGTATAATAGCCGTAGGTGGGTCTAGTAAAAGTTCAAGGGAATAGCAATAGTTCCTTATTCCATGCAGTTGTGCAGGGAGCACTTGGGGATATATTGTGGACTTGTATTGGGATGACATTACTTCATTGGTATGTGTAAGGACGACTCAATTAAAATACAGTGGCTGCTCAAGATGTAGCATTAAGCAGCTTCAAGTACTTCAAACAACAGCGGCGAGCATTGATTCTCAGTCAACGTTTTAAAAACTGGACTGGACTGGACTGGCCAATCAGACCAGTTTAATCAAGAACTGGTTGATTATTCAGTTCGATTTAATTGAAAAAATTAGATGCCTTTTAACCTGATCAAAATTGGTCAAAATACGGTCAAACCGATGAATTGGAAACCGGGTTGATCCACATTTTTTTCACTCCATCACTCATTTTTAAATTTTTAATTATTAATTAATTCTTTAATAACATATATAAGAATTATATATAAAATATTAGTTGTATATTAGTTAATAATAACATTTCTCATAATAACATATAAAATACTAGTATTTTAAATATATTAAAATATATATTTAATATATATTATTTAATTATAATATATATATGACATCATTTGGTCTCCGATCCAACCGGTTGAATCAATTGACCCGTGACCCAATTGATAGGCTGGTTCACTGTCTAGTCTGATTTTCAAAACATTGTTCTCAGTATGTTAGTCGCTCTATCTGTAAGGTCAAGTCTCCATTTTCATTTTGAACTGCTTCGCATCCCTTAAATAATCTCCCATTCTTTAATTTACTACTGCAAATAATTCTTCAGTACGTTGCCCCAGCAACTTGTACATAAAACCAACTAGGCTGCTCACAACAATGTCATCGAAAACAAGGTCTTATTATTACTGTAGGATCATACAATTTGTATAGAAGGCCATTTATAGGTATATTGAAAAAACTATTTTGTCCCTATCTCTCTTATCTCAATGACCATTTTATCCCTTTCTATCCTCTCTCTCCCTCTTATCTCCTCTCTTTCTCCTTTAACATCGCCCGCCATAGCCTGCCTCACCCTTGTCGCTGGCTGCTCGTCGACGGCCACCGCTGCCTCGCTTGGTCGACGACCACTGCTCATCTCTCGCCTAGTCGACAACCGCATCAAGAGGCAAGGATGCAACAGACGGTGAATGACAGTGGTCGATTAGGCGAGAGGCGAGGCGACGGTTGGCCAAGCGAGATGCGAGGCGACGGTTGGCCAAGCGAGATGCGAGGCATCAACCATCATCCAGAAAAGGCAATGACGAGTGCAAGGCAGCAGTGGCAAGCGGTGAGGTAGAGGCAGCAGCGAGATAAAGGCTATGAAAGACAGTGCTGAAAGGGAAATGAGAGAAAAAGATAGAGAAAGAAGAGAAAAGAGAAGAGAATATCACGAATTTATTGCGATAAATCCTTAATTTATCGCAAAAATATCATTATGTAAACACATCTGTAAAACTATTTAGCCCATGGAAGTGCCCATCGAAGTGCCACCCCAAGAGATATTGTGATATCTCGAGGCCAAAAGGTCATGACCTGTCGCGATATGAAGTACGGCCCAAAAGCCAAAATATTTTCAAATTTTCCGTCCTCTCCCTCTCGACCACTCAGATCAACCCTCCCTCTCCTTGCCAGGCCCTAGCTCCCTACTGCCCTCCCTCTCTTTGCTAGCTGTCGTTCGACCTTCCCTATCTCTCAATCTCTCACTCTTTTCTCTTCTCTCTCGTTTGACCTTCCCTATCGCTCAAGCTCTTTCCGGCTGTTGTGCCACCCTTCTTCTTGGATCGAAGATCAAGGTCATTGGCTCCCGCCCGTGTGACTTCATCTTCGACTGTCGCACATCTCCATTGGCTCCGATCTACAAACAGGTAAGTCTTTTACACATTTTAGTCTTGATTTTCAACACACATCCATCATATATACGTATATGTGCATTTTTTGGGTTTGGCCGGGACTTTAATCTTAGATTTAGGGAGATTGGGCCATTGGATCTTGCTAGTTTTTGGATATGTTGGTTGATAGGCCTTTGGGTGTCGGGTGGTGCCTATGATCGTCGGGAACCACAGGCCATCGTGGCCGATGGCGACTGGCAATTGTGGAGCTTGTTAGTTGTTAAGATGGTTCTGTAAGAGTTTCCTATGATTTGTATTGTAATATGGAAATGCCTTTATCTTCTTGTAGACGATATAAATCATTACGCGGCTTGTAAACTATGAAATTTGAGTATGTAAATCCGATTTTGTTCCTTTGTGTAGTGTGACTCTGCTATTGATCTCCTCTTTGTATATATGGACAATTTGGGTTGACCTAACTATGATTTATTGAGCATATTTGTGATTTATTTTCACTGTGATTTTCGGCATACATCCATTATTTATATCACCTTGAATGCTGATATGATAAATATTTTTATCATATATAAGTAAGTTATTTCTTTCTATCTATTATTTATTCTCTTGCAATGTCTTTTGGGTTATTGGGTAAGGAATGAATAGAAGTGTTCAAATTGTTTGATCCATGTCTTGAAAACTTGAAATTGTATGATCTAAGAGTGTCCTAACCATCTGTATTTTCATCATTTTTTGTCCATCTGGGCCCTCTCAATTCTGGATCTTTCCCACGTTTTAGTGATTTAATGAAAATTAGGGGTTGTATTTTCAATTTTTGAAGATTTTTTACAAATGGAGACTCTTCCGTCTAGCTAGTTAAACCCTCATATTGTTCAATGTTGAATTTGGAACTTCAAGGTTTTTCCCTAATCTTAATTAAGAAGAGCATTTTCCATTTTTAAGAAGTTTCCAATTTAGTTATGAATTTTGGTTGCGTTATACACTTTGGTGAATCATCGGTTTCCAATCTATTTTATGTATTTTATGGTTTGAAGATTATGGGAATTTGATTGTTTGGAATTCCTTCATCATCTTGTGTTTTCCTATACTATGCAAAACAAATAAAAAGTATTTCTGGATATAAGAAATCATTAGGAATTTTAATATTTTAGGATTTATGACTTCCGATTTGAAAATGAGTGAAGCTTCAATTAACTCCTCTAGTTCGCATCACATCATGGACTAAAAGTAATCTTGAAAGGAAATTCTTGAGGTGTCGATTCTGGAAGGTAATTTATTCTCTTATAAATGTATAAGTAGTTAATATGAATTACAGTAATTGTTGAATGACAAGTTAATCCTGTAGGCCTTTGAAACTAAGCTATAGCCTACAAAGATCCCAGGTTCTGCTTTTTTGTCCAACTTATCTCTCTTAACCTGTGGAATGTAAGAGAAACACTAACAACCAAATGTTTTCAGGTTAAAGATCTTTGGTTTGTATCCATACCATGCTTCAAATAGAGTCTTTTTCTGGACAACTTTTGTTGGTAATTTGTTTAGCAAAAAAACTATTGTATTTGCAGCCTCAGCCCAAAACTTTTTTAGTAGCCCTTTGTCATGGAACAAACACCTTGTCATTTCCATGATAGTTTTTTTTTTTTTCTCTCGACAACCCCATTCTGTTGAGAAGTGTAAGATGCTGTCATTTCCATGATAGTTTTGTTAAATCTTTTTGAGCTATACTCAATTCCATTATCAAACCTGATCACTTGCAACTTGCAACCGCTTTGAGTTTCCACCCAAGCTTTGAACTTCCAGAAAATGTCAACAACCTCAAATTTAAACTTCATAAAATAAATCCAACACATTCTTGTGTGATCATCAATGAAAGCAATATAGTGCTTACTACCATTCAAAGAAGATGTTTTTTAAGGTCCTCCCGCATCTGTGTGTACTAACTGTAGGTTTTGTGTAGCTTTCCAGGCTTTATTTTTGGGAAAAGGAAGCCTTGTTTGCTTCCCATATTGGCAGGCAGCACATGCAGGAAGTTCCTCTTCTAATTCAGGCAAACCTTCCGTAAGATTATTTTTCTTCTTGTACATTAGAGCACCATGATGAAAATACCCCAACTTCTTATGCCACAAAACAACGTTGGAATCTTCTTTGAGTACAACAACTTGTTCCTCTCCCATAAAATCCAAAGCAAATCTTTTATTTTTCATTTTGACCTTGAACACTTCTATGTTTGTTGTATCTTTAATCATGCAACATTTGTTTTCAAACAACACCTTAAAGCCTTTATCAAGCAACTAGCCAACACTCAACATATTTTGATTAATTTTAGGAACATATAAGACATCTGAAATTGATTTCAAACCTAAGTGCCCTTCAATTGCTACTGTCTATTTTCCTTTGACTTGAATGTAATCTCCATTTCCAATTCTAACTTTGGAGACAACACTTTTATCAATTTCTTTGAAAAGCTCTTGATCACTACAAGAAAAATCAATTTTAGTGACGGGATTTGTGACGGGGATGCTCCCGTCACTAATTTGTGACGGGTTTAGTGATGGAAAGCCGTCACTAAAGTGGTTTAGTGACGGTCTAAAATTACCGTCACAAAATTGTGACGGGATATCTATTTCCGTCTCAAATCTGTGACGGGATAGTGTATCCCGTCACAAAATAGTGACGAAAAATAATCTCCCGTCGCAAATTAGTGACGGGAGCAAGGTTTCCCGTCGCAGAACTGCGACGGGGCTGACGCCACGTCACAGAATTGCGACGGGACATGTCAGTCCCGTCGCAGTTCTGCGACGGGACATGTCAATCCCGTCACAGTTCTGTGACGGGGACTGACACCCCGTCACAGAATTGCGACGGGTCATGTCAGTCCCATCACAGTTCTGCGACGGGGGCTGAATCCCCGTCACAGAATTGTGACGAGACATGTCAGTCCCGTCGCAGTTCAGTGACGAGACCGACGCCCCGTCATAGTTCTGTGACGGGGACTGACGTCCCGTCACAGTTCTGCGACGGGACATGTCAGTCCCGTCACAGTTCTGTGACGGGGACTGACGCCCCGTCGCAGAACTACGACGGGACTGACATGTCCGGTCGCAGTTGTTCCTTTAAAATAACCCCCGCCCCTTTTCCCTCCCACTCTTTCTCCACACCTTTGAACGGCCTCCCCTCCCTTTCTCTCACTGTCTCGATTTTTCTTCTTCTTCACAGTCTTCTTGGTTCTTCTTCTTCTTCAGTTATCTTCGGTGCTCTCAAGGTAAGTATTTTATGTTTTTTATTTTGTTTTAGTTTTAATTATATTCTGTTAGTTTAATTATAATTTATTTGTGTTAGTTTAGTTGTAGTTATTTTATTTTTGTGTTAGTTTAGCAGTTTATTTTTATATTAATTAGTTTAGTTTTAGTTTAATTGTTTTTATTATCTGTAATGCTTAATTAAATAATTAAACTACAACTAATTAATTATTTAGTTATTTTGATATGTAATAATTGGACTAGGAAACTCGTGCATGTGTAAATAATGTTTATTTTTTTATTTTTAAGTTTAGATATATTTTTAATGAAAAATACTATAATTTTAAATAAAATACGTAAAAAATTATATACTAAAAATAAACTTACTATTTAAGAAAGCATATATTTTAAGAAACTTAATATTTTCTAAAAATATTAAGTTTATATACTAAAAATATTTTCTTAATATTTTAAGTTTATATACTAAAAATATATACTAAAAATAAACTTAATAAAATATTTTAAGTTTATATACTAAAAATAAACTTAATATTTTCTTATTGTCATAAGAAAATATTTAAGTGTATACATTAAAAAATTAAAAAAATTCTATTAAATATATAAAAGAATTCTATTTAAAATATAAAAAATAAAAAATAATAAATAAAATTTTAATTAAAAATTTTAAAACTAACATATGAAATAAATTAGATAATTCTATTTAAAAAATTAATGTTAATTTTTTTTTATTTTTAATGTGAATGTGGGTAATATTAATTTTATTTAATGTTATTTTTAATATTTTATTTAAATTTTTAAAAAATTCTTGTTATTTAATTTTTTTTTATTCTTATAAAAGAAAATATTAATTTTAATAAATATAAAATTTAATTTTATAAATTTAAAAATTAAAAATATATTTTTTGAAATTAAAAATGTATTAATTTCATAAAAATATATTATTGATTTAAAATATTAATATTAATTTAATATTTTTTTTCAAAATTATTTTTTTTAATTTAAAAAATATCTGCGACGGGCTGTCCCGTCGCAAATTGATCATATTAATTTATTATTTTTAAATAAAATTATTTATTTAATATTATTTTTTTTATATTTAAGAATATTTGTGACGGGTACTCCCGTCGCAGATCTATGACGGGGGTACTACCCGTCACAGATTGTTCGTTTTAATTATTTTTTTTATTTTAAGAATGTTTGTGACGGGTAGAGCCCGTCACAGATCTGTGACGGGCAGTATTTCTCGTCACAGATCTGTGACGGCTTGTCCTATCCGTCACAGATCTGTGACAGATTGTCCCCGTCACAGATCTGTGACGGGGAAGTCTCCGTCACAAATCTGTGACGGGTAGTACGTTCCTGTCACAGATCTGTGACGGGAATTATTATCCAGTCACAAATTTGTGACGAGATGAACCTCAGCCGTCACAGATCTGTGACGGGATGAACTTTACCCGTTACAGATCTGTGACGGGACATCCGTCACAAATCTGTGACGGAAATGCTCTCCCGTCACAGATTTGCGACGGGTAGCACTAACCCCATCACAAAAAATCTGTCACGCCCTCTTTAGTGACGGATTTTACCCCGTCACAAAACCCGTCACAGAAAAATTTAGTGACGGATTTTATGTTTTTCGTGACGGATTTTTCCGTCACTAAAACTGAAATTTCTTGTAGTGATCATAGGCCATGTGATTTGTGTAACCACTGTCTATAAGCCAACTTTCAGTTGAGCTACATGTGGCTAAGCATGAAGCTGTGAACAATTGCTCCACCTGAGGTTGCTTGGCTTCTCCCAAATGTTGTTGAGACTTGCATACCCTCTCCATATGCCCCAACTGACCACACTTATGGCATCTTGCATTTGTCTTCCACCAACATTTTCTTTATGGATGATTGGTTTTCTTGTAGTAGGGACATAGTGGAAAAGTTTGAGAGTTGTTGTTTATCTTGTTGTTCCCTGAACTTTTGGGCTTGTTATAGTCTTGCTTCTTTTTCTTGTTCTTGGCACCATTGTTGCTTTGTGATTTGACTTAAAAAACACCTTCAATAGATCCTTCTTGCCTCATAAGCCTCCTTTGTTCTTGTGCCTGTAAAGCATTTAGAAATTTTTTCAAAGTAATATTTGACAGATCTTTAATGTTTTCTAGAAATGAGATTGTAGCTTCAAACCTTTCTAGAATAGTAATAAGAATTTTTTGCACAATTCTAGAATCATCAAATATGGTACCAAAAAGCCTTACTTTATTAGCAATACTGAGAAGTCTATCAAAGTAATCCTTGATTATCTCTGAATCCTTCATCCTTTGTACCTCAAACTCTCAGACCAAATTTAACACCTGCATACCTTTGACCCTTTCATTTCCTTCATATTCTTGCTTCAGGAAATCCCATATTTTATTGCTTCTTTTCAATGTCATAATTCTAGTGAAGATGGATGAGGAGACAACTGCAAATAGGCTTGTTTTTGCCTTTAACTTTCTCTACTTCTTTTCTCTATGACTCTTGATTTGTGCCAATGTTGGACTGTCTGACAAAGGAAGAACCTCATATTCTTTTTCAACAGCTTCCCAAAGATCATTTGCTTCAAGATAGGCTTCCATACAAACAACCTAACTTTGATAATTTATTCCATCAAACAATGATGGTGCAAGAACAGTGAATGAGGGTTTTGAATCCATTTAAAATGGTTTGTAGGGTTTTGTGTGTTGTGTAAGATAGGTGATAGTTGTTTTGGGCTCACTCAATCTCTTAGGTCCCTCAAGAAAAAAACTTTGATACCAATTTGTTGGAAACGAGAACAAGCTATATGAAAAGATATGCAGAGGATAGAGTGAACACAAAGGCTAGAATATTTTATTGAGCAGTAAAAGCACATATTTATACATAAAAAATGTAAAACTGAATTGCGAAAAATTATCGAGAAATCAACTAACAAACAACCTAAGAAATCTGAAGTGTATCAAGTAGTTGCTAATTTATTAGTTATGGATAAGACTAACTTTAACAGCTATTTTGACTCTTTCAAACCACATTAGCAACTTTTAAGTCATGTTTTCAATAAAGGTGTACCTTAAGGGGTACCAATAGAAAAGGCAAGAAATAATTACATGTCATATCATAGAAGGCCTACCCCTAACCCATGTGAAATATGTCCACTATCCTGGAAGAAATCCCCTAAAGAATCCATTATTAAGATCACAAAAGTCAAGAACTTGGGAATGGATATCTGATCTGAAGCAGCCTCAGGTGATGTGAGTGTTGTTTTCTCAAGTTTAAATAGTTATTGACAAGGTTGGGAAATGGTGAGGAAGAAATTGATGGGGAGAGAGTGTTCGTGTTTTAATGGATTTGATGGAGTAAATGGATTGAAGTGATAATTTTGGAGAAGGAAATAATGTTAAATAGTTGTCGTGTATTCTTTATGTTGTGTTATGATTGTATTGTATTATTTCTGTAACTGTTATGTTTTTTGTTGTATTGTCAAAAATAAGGTTTGGATTAGTTAGGTGATTAGCTGGTTGTCGCAACTTGCAACAACTATTTGTTATCAAGGATAGCTGAGCATAAACACTTAGCTAAATTTTTATTTTTGTATTGATTTTCATTTTATTTAGTAAAGTCTTTCAGTGAGATCTTCTTTCTCTTTCTCGTATTTCTTTCTTGCACCTTGAAACTCTTACTTCATGGTATCAGAGCCATAGACAAATGTCAATCGCTTCGAATCCAAAATTCAATTCCTTCTCTATACCTAGTTCCTCATCTACTTTGTTGTTGGCCTAACAGTCTGACTTCTTGGCGGTGGCTAAAGCTTTTAATTTCATTTCGATTAAGCTGGATTCCAGCAACTACCTCTTTTAGAAGGCTCAGATCTTGGCGACAATTAGGGCTTTCGATCTCCTTCCATTCATCAACAAGTCTCCTCCACCTTTGAAGTATGTATCTGATCCAGCCTCCTATGATTCTGAATCTTAGGTAGTCAATCCCGAATATCTCAATTGGATTAACTCAAATCAATTACTGCTTAATTAGTTGTTTTATACGATAGATAAATAAGTTCTTGCATAGTTGATTCATTGTGAATCATCCACAAAGGTATGGATTGTTCTTGAAAATCTCTATTCTCAACAAACAATAACTAAGTCATTTTAGTTAAAGCAACAATTGAGATCCATAAACAAGGACTCTCTTTCTATTAATGATTATATTATGAAAATTCAGACCATAGGGCATGCTCTTGCGGCCATTGGTGAACCTTTAAATGATAGACTTGCTGTTGGCCATTCTTAATGGATTAGAAAATGATTATGAGACTATGGTTAGTCTCATTACCTATCAAATGGACGATATAAACTTAGAGAAGGTTCAATACCTATTGTTGATGGATGAGCAAAGGCTCGCTACTAAGAACATGTCAATTTCCTATGCTCTTAATTTTGATACGGTCGCATCGTCCTCCATGCATGTTAATGTTGCTTCTTATTGTCCTAGAAATGGCGAGGAGGTTTTGTTTCACGAGAAGGTGGTTATATGAATAGAAGGGGCAGAGGTTGTGGCAGGTCCACTGGTAGGAGGATATATTGTCAACTTTGTGGAAAACCTGGTCACTTTGTGGATAAGTGCTACCATAGGTTTGATAGGTCTAGGTTTGGTGTTTGTTCATTCTCCTAATGATTTGTCCTTAACTGTTTACACGAATGTGGATTATACTAGCTGTAAGGTCACTAAGAGGTCTACTAGTGGATTGTGTCTTTCTTGGCAATAATTTGTTGGTTTGGGGCTCACGAAAATAGTCTGTGGTGGCTAGATCTATTGGTGAAGCTGAGTATAGAGTTGTAGCCCAAGGTGTGACTGAGGTTTTGTGGCTCAAGTTTTTGTTTTCTGAGTTAGGTTATCCACGTGCTCATACTCCAGTTATATGGTGTGACAACCTAGTAGCCAAAAGCATAGCAAAAAATTCGATATTTCATTCTCACACTAAGCACATTGAGATTTATGTGCATTTTGTTCGGGAGAAGGTAGAGAATCGTGAGATTGAAATCAGATATGTCCTTACTCTTCATCAGGTGACTGATATTTTCACTAAAGGATTGCCAAGGGACATGTTTTATTCTTATGTGACAAGCTTGATCTCAAGCTATCACCTATGCATCATAATCATGTTGCCACTCCAGACAACCTAAAGCTCAAGTCTTCATCCTCTATCCATCAAGTAGAGTTTATGTTTCTAGACGTGCAGTTTAACTCGAATGACTACCCCTTTCCTGTTTTGTTTTCAACTCCTCCTCACTCTTCTTTTCTTTTTCAGTTAGCTTCCAATAGTCCTTCCACTACATTTCTTCATTCTCGTCTTGTTTTTCTTCTCCTTAAGTAGCATAACCTTCTATTCCTACCTTATCTTCTTCTATTTTTGCTAGTTCTTCTTCTTCTTTTTCTACTTCTCACTTGGTTGCTACCATTGCTCAGCAGTCAGTTCAACCCATTTTACCCAAATATAAAGCTGTTCTACCTCATGCTATTCATCCTTTCATCACACGGTCTAAATCTAAGCAGCTTATTGTCATATCTCCTCATGCTTTAGTGAGTACCCTAGAACCTAATTCAGTTCATGAGGCTTTCTTAGATTCTCATTGGGTTAGAGCTATGGAAGAGGAGTTTTTTGCATTGCAACGTAATAATACATGGGAACTTGTTCCCTTTTCTCCTTATATGAATCTTATTAGTTGCAAGTGGGTGTTTAGAGTTAAGTATAACTCTGATGGGTCAGTTCTCAAGCATAAATCCCAATTAGTGGCTAAAGGTTTTCTTCAAACTCCTGGGATTGATTGTGCTAAAACTTTTAGCCCTGTCATTAAGGCACCCAATATTTGGGTTTTATTCTCCTTGGTTGTTACGTTTGGTTAGGATATTCAACAAGTAGATGTTAATAATGTTTTCCTTAATGGTGACTTAACTGAAGAGGTTTTTATATCTTAACATGAAGGCTTTGTGAATTCTCAATTTTCTACTTATGTTTGTAGACTGAAAAAGTCTCTTTATGGTCTTAAACAAGCTTCTCAAACTTGATACACAAAACGGAGGACTACCTTGCAAGATTGGGGTTTTACAAGGGTTGTTTCTGATGCTTCTCTTTTTATTAAAAAGACATCTTAGTATGTGTTGTTTATTTTGGTGTATATTGATGACATTCTTATTATGAGCTCAAATTCTACAGCTCTTTAGCCTTGCATTTGTGATTTGGATACTTATTTTTCTCTCAAAACACTAGGATTAGTCAATTACTTCATAGGGTTTGAATCTTACAGAGATAACAATGGCATATATCTCACTCAATCCAAGTATATCTTGATCTGTTGAAAAGGGCAGCAATGTAAGATTGTAACCCCTATGCTTCACTTATAAATCTAGGAACTTTTTTGATTGATGAGGGTGACTTATTTTCTGATCCATCCCTTTATATAACCATCATTGTTTCTCTCCAATATTTGACGTATACTTTGTCAGATATAGTTTTTGTGGTGAATAAGTTGAGTCAGTTTTTGTCTTCTCCAAAATTGTAGCATTGGTTAGCTTGCAAAGGGTTGCTTCGGTATCTTAAGGGAACTGTTGGTCTAGGTTTGTTGTTTGCTTATTCTCCTAGTGATTTATCCTTAACTGTTTACACAGATACACATCATGCTGGCTGTAAGGTCACTAGGAGGTCTACCAGTGGATTGTGTGTCTTTCTTGTCAATAATTTATTGGTTTGGGGCTCACAAAAACAGTCTATGGTGGCCAAATCTATTGGTGAAATCAAGTATAGAGTTGTAGCCTAGGGTGTGACTGAGGTTTTGTGGCTCAAGTCTTTGTTTTTCGAGTTAGGTTATCCATGTGCTCATACTCTAGTAATATGGTGTGATAACCTAGTAGCCAAAAGCATAGTAGAAAATTTGATATTTCATTCTCACACTAAGCACATTGAAATTGATGTGCATTTTGTTCGGGAGAAGGTAGAGAATTGTGAGGTTGAAAGTAGATATGTCCCTACTCTTCATCAGGTGGTTGATATTTTCACTAAAGGATTGCCAAGGGACAAGTTTTTATTCTTATGTGACAATTTTGGTTTAAGCTATCACTTGCACATCATAATCCTGTTGCCACTCCAGATAGCCTAAAGCTCAAGTCTTCTTTCTCTTCCATGGAATCTGATTTGAGGGGGAATTTAAAAGGAAATAATGTTGATTAATTGTCGTGTATTCCTCATGCTATGTTACAATTGTATTGTATTACTTTTGTAACTGTTACGTTTTCTATTGTATTGTTACAGGCGAGATTTGGATTAGTTAGGGAGTTAGCTGGTTGTTGCAACTTACAACAACTATTTGTTATTAAGGATAGCTTAGCATAAATACTTAACTATACCTTCATTTTTGTATTAATTTTTATTTTATTCAATAAAGTCTCTCAGTGAGATCTTATCTCTTTCTCGTATTTCCTTTCTTGCACCTTAAGCTCTTGCTACAAATTTTACCTTTATCCTTATAAACGATGCTTTCTCTTTTCTTGCTATACATTTTGTTGACACACATTTTGTAACACCTCGCATTGATCGATAGGAAGGTCCGGAATAACTTACCTTGATGGGCTTACGCGAACTTCCCAAGGGGGTCACCCATCCTTGGATTACCCCAACTCAAACACACTTAACTTGGGAGTTCTTTGCCTACATTCAGCCCAAATGGTATCCACTTGGTGTTGTTTCATTCCTTACTTATTCTCGATATATACTATCCTCTTCTGGACTCTTGGGGTATTACACACATCGTGTCATCATGAGCCCACAACCACTGGTTACCTCATAGCTATCGCCTTTCAACGACTAAGAGTCCCGTCGCACTTGTGAGCCTCTCAGTCACTTTCTGGGTGACTGAGGTGGGATGAACCCAGTGCATTCACACCATCCCCCCCTCGGCAGGTGTGGTGGGACTCTTTCGATACCTCCCTTATCGGGGGTTGTAGGGACTATTATGGGGTTCCCCACAGAAGGCACCAAATGTTGACACATTTTTATAACATCCCGTATTGAGCTATAGGAAGGTCCGAGACAACTTACCTTGATGGGCCTACGCAAACTTCCCAGAGGGGTCACCCATCCTTCGATTACCCAGCTCAAGCACGCTTAACTTGTGAGTTCTTTGCCTATATTTAGTCCAAATAGTATCCAGCTGGTGTTGTTTCCTTTCTTACTTATTCTCGATATATACTACCCTCCTCTGGGCTTTTGAGATATTACACACATCGGGTCATCATGGGCCTCACAACCACGGGTTAGCTCATAGCTATCGCTCTTCGACGATCAAGAGTCTCGTTGCACTTGTGAGCCTCTCAGTCACTCTCTGGGCAGTCGCCCTCTGGGTGAACAAAAAAGAAAAGCAGAGAAGGCGGGAAATACTAACCTCAAAGCGTTGGGAGCTTGTCTTGAAGTGATGAATGAGAGGTGGGGCCTTAGGGTTTATATAGAGAGGACCCAAGCCTTCAAACCAAATACCCTGTAAAAGTTCAAAATAGTTAATGTTTCCCTCCAACCAATGACCCCTTACAATTTTAAGGTAGTAAATGAGGTTGTTAGGCATTAATCTCATGCTTAAAAACACCCTTGTGCGTCTTGGGAGAATCTACACTCAAATAATCTTAGAAATTAAGCTACTCCTCGACTCAACATGATTTTTAGTTCGGCTCAAGGAGTGAGGGGTAAGTGATGTGGCACCACCTAAAATTACTAGAATACCCCTACGCGTTAATAGTCTCACTCACCACGTGGATTGCCTGAGAGACTGACACATGATAAGTCAACAATCCGGAACGGAGCTCGAAAAATACGGGCTGGGCTGCTAGACTCGTTCCAACTTGACCGAGATCCTTGAGAGCCGTGTCCGCTCATCTTGGGTTTTATCTCGGGTACACCATAATAAGTCCGCCTATAAAAGACAAGGGTTCTCACCAGATATGACCAAACTCTATAGCTCTCATATTTATTATTACTCGCATTTACTCTACTAATTTGAGCGTCGGAGTCCACCTCAAGAGATACGAGCCTCGACCCTCTATGGTCTTGCAGGTTCTATACTTGAAGTCTGATATCACCAAGTCCAAGGTACAATTCTCGAGGTCTATTCGCAAAAATAGCACATGGTGATCAATCCCAAAAACCATCATCACGTTTATCAAAGACTTGAGACCATAACGAGTGCTTTCGATCATCGTTAACCAATCAACAATAGTCAGCAGAATAAGTGAATGGAGTTGGAAAGGGAAAACCAACTCGTAAATATGGTATCAAATAGATATATAATTACAAATAAATAGAGATAATTAAGGAACTAAAAATCCATATAATTAACTGCACGTGCTCAGTAACATTATATAATCTGTGTTGGCGTTTGGTGGTGTTGGTTATCTTTTGTTTTAATTTCATTCCTTCCACAGGTTATGGAATCATAGCAGCAGCAATGCAAAGCGCAAGCAAGTTGGACACACTGACTACTATCACATTCACATGCAAAGGCAAAGTTCAAAACAGAAAAAGACACCATGTTGCCTTGTATACATACTTCGATTCATAATATTGGCAAATGCTTTGATTTTCTTGCCAAGAGAAAATGCATAAAATATGAGCTATTGGCACTCTTCCCCTTTTCTAAATAGAGAAGATATGGAATGGGAATTTCCTTCCTTGCAGCAACTTCCTTCCATGCCCAACCTCAGCCATACCATGCTTCTCTCTCTCTCTGGTCTGGTGCTATGATTATATATATATATTAGCAAGGAAATAGGATGGGAGAAGGATCTCTCAGCAGCTTTCCATCTGATACATCTACTTTCTTCATCTTCTCCTCACACCAAAACAACTGCTCCTTAGTGACTCTCTCCATTCTTAGAACCCTTGCTAAGACTTTGACATCAATCAGGCCAAACAGCAGCTCCACCTCCTCTTGTGACGCAGGCCAAGATTTCTTCTTCCAACCTTTCATCTTTTTCCGCACTTCTTTCAGTTTCGTTTCTTTCTGCAAATGTAAGAGGATATGATCAATAATTTTCAATTACAGCAAACTGAAATAGAAGAAAAAGATTGCAATTGTTCTGTGTGAATGAGCTGAAAAATAACCCTGTCCTATTTCTGAAGTTCACATTATTATGAGTCAAACACCAACAGTCTCCGCTGACAAAAACCACTATCAGCAGTCATAGCAAATTTATTAGGTTAAAACATAAATATCATGAGTACTGGCAGCAAGTTGTTTCATATAATGTTTGATTGTCATTATAAGCCAAAATATAATAGTCAATTTTATCTCCACAGAAAGGGAACCACTCAAAGCAGGGACCCTCCCCCTACTCTCCCAAAGTGGGGAGCATCAAGCATTTGGAGATACCCTTAAAAAGGGAACCACTCAACAGACCTATGATCTATAAGATACATCATGGGCAATGTTATTTATCTCATCAGTCACAACTGTCACCAGCTCATTTAATATCACATTTACAACTTTATGGATTTAAGGAAAGAAATTCTAATAGTAAGAAATATACCCTGTAACTAATTATGTGTGTAAATGAATTAAATCTCCTGAATTCTACCACATATCAAAGTGGGAAAAAACAAAAAAGAAGAAATCATTGATATTAAGAAGCCCGTCAAGCATGGCTTGGAATTCAATTTACAGAAATGTTATTTCTGAAAATTGATTATCAAGGACTTAGATAAATATTCCTATTCCTCTGGATATTTGACGAGAAACAAAAAGCCATATGCATGGCTTTGTCTTTTAACAGTTTTTGAACTGCAAGCTTTATCATCTTTTTTTACTTAGAGCGCATACTAATTAACAATGTTAAACAAAGGAAATATCATATTATTGATCTATTCCATGTAAATGCGGATTCCTTAAGTTGGGTGGGATAGCTTAACAAGGGTAGACTAAAATGTTACCTTCCAGAAAATAAGATAGTTTATAACGGATCACTATTGAGAAGCTGGTATTTGCTGAAACCATCAAAGAACTATTTTTGGGCAAGTAAACATACAAGCAAGAAAAAACCTTAAACATTAGTACTGGTAGGTGGTAGTGTAGAACCAAGATCTAGAGAAAAAATACTAATCAAGTACAAAGGAGAAAAGAGGTACCATGAATTTGATGACCTATTAATGTATGCATACTCCTTAACCCTGTTCTTATCATTTCGACAAGGAATTAGTTATAGAACTGGTCATGGAGGCAGTATCAATATCTAAGCTGTAGGCTTAGGAGTGGCATCCAAATTACACCCATCAATGACAATGACAGTTAATTTTATTGAAGTTATCCAACAAAGATTAATAAGAAAACCTATTTCCAACTTCATTCTTACAGGCCTATATAATCCTACCAACAAGAAAAAGGATCTTGGTGAAGTATGGTAGCTGAAAGTAGGGGCCATCACTGCCTAATAGGGGGTAGGTAGAAATGAGGATCAATCTAAAGGCTTCTTTGAAGGTGGGTTGATGAAGGGTGCACTGCAAGACAATCGGGACTAAAGACCTTGGCGGGTTTGCATTATAGGAAGCCAAGAGAGGCGAGGCTTTTCACAAAAGGGAAGAGTTAGGGACCCACATGTTTCAACAAGGCCAATCAAAAACCTAATTCAGTTCTACACGAGATAGCCGAGGGGAAGGGGTAACCACCCACCATTTACAGAACACCATATAGAGTGTTAATGTATCTCCATGAATCTTCCAATTCCTGTGATAGGTCTCAAGGACACAACTATCTGTTAGACCAGAGAATACAGAACACCCCCTAAACTACTTGAGCCTACTGATTCTAGAATATGGCTCCCAAAAAATTATCACAGGTTTCTGTGATAATTTGTATGCGTGTGACCAAATTATTGGTATAACTTGGTTTGCATGCATGTGACCAAATTATTGCAATCAAATTAGGTCTCTTCAAGATAACAGTTAACATTAGGTGTCCTTATTTCAAGCATTACTTTAAAACACCAAAACAGTGACTGCAAATAGCTTTCTGATAATAGCATGGTAAAAAGAGAAGAAAGGCCCATCCATTTTGTGTTAAGTTTATATTATAAATTCACACATTTCAGCAACTCTATCCACAAAACACTTTAAGATATCAAATTTCTGCCTGAACCAACTAAACATTGAAAGAAATGTGTAAATGTAGCAACATATGTACAAAATATAGCATATCCATGCAGAGACACTCTTGGATAAAGGTACAAGACACTTCCAGGACATATAACCATATATATGGTTGTAATGTTGGATAGGTGTGAATCAACTGTGGGTTTATTGGGCAGAGACTAATATGAAAGGGTGTCTAAATCTGTTTAAGAGGTATCAAGGTAACACATGCAGTTGTTAACATTTAGCAACTCAACAAACATTACGAAATGTGTCAAGACTTAATAGATCAGAAATTAGGTCTTCAAGTGATAGCTGGTTTATGCAAAATGAAAAAGATGCAACCTAGAAGCTAAGGGCCCTTTTGACACAGCTTTCAGTTTTATGTTTTCAGTTTTGACTTTTAATTTTTGTGTTCAGTTCTTGTTTTATTTAAAAAAGATGAAAACTTAACATGTTTGAAATTTTCATTTTTAGTTTTGTATTTTACTTCTTCTTTTTAATCTTTCTCCTATCCCCAACATTGCCGGTGACAAGAGGAGAGGTCACCACTGACTCCTCTAGCCTTCTTTCCAGTTGCTGGCAACCAGACTGGAGAGAAGCCTTCATGCCAGTGTAACTTTACAAGCATGTCTTCCTTAGGCTCACTCTCGTCATCACAAAAGCAAGCCGGGTGAATCAAAGATTCATTATTTGGTTTAAAACTTTTGTTGATTGAGGACCCAGTGAAGAAGACACAATAGGAAGCTTCAGTTTTTTCTTGCCTCACTGACACTGCTCACAGTTGCCATCAATGCCATAGCCAATGCAGCTACTGGTCTCAGAATCTGTTCATTGTCGCATCATGAAAACGCTGGGAGTTGCAATTCCCAAGCCTGGGAGTCTTTCCAGTTTTCACATTTGTTGGCAATTTGCATGAGAACCGCCAATGACTGAGGAGACACCGGAGTATTTTTCCGGCTTCCTTCCAGTGACATCAAGTTGCCAGTGGTGAAGAGTGGGAAAGGAGAGAAATGAAAACAAAGACAAAAATGTCAAAGCACCTTTTTTTTTTTTTGAAAATTTTTGAAAATGAAAATGAGTATCCAAATGCTATTTTTTCTGCTTTCATTTTCAAAATAATGAAAACAAAAACTCTACCAAACAGGCCCAAGAAATGGGGGTTTTAACTTCCAAAGTAAAAGTGTGATCACTGAAGTCACCTTCTCAAGAGAATATTGAATCTGGTGGACAGGAGTAGCCAAGTTTTGACCTCCAAATGGATAGCGAACCCCATTTGATTTTTTCTTGTCCATCTTCAAGAAAAGGTGGAAAGTGATGATAGAGCTTTCAACTACTTTAATGAGATCTGAGGCAAGAACCACCAAATCTGATTCTTCTTTTGTCTCTCCTTGATCTAAACCTGAAAAGGATTTGCTAATTTTAAGGAAAAATAGGAACCTCATAAGCACTTCAATATAAACTATATACAAAAAACTTATTAGTGCTGAGTTTTATTAAATAGAATACAAGCTTGATCTGAATTCTGACTAAAAGGTAAACTCAAATCTTTCAAATATGTTGATTCCAGTTCTTCTATATGCATTGAGGAATTTACCCCGTATATTTGGAACATGAAGGAGTTTCGGCAATGAATTCCTTGACCGAGCATAAATTTCTTCTCTGAGGCCCTGCTCAAAAGGTTCATTTTCAATATACCTTTGCAGTAAAACCTGGAACTGCTGAAACTGCTGAGCACTGTGGTTGTAACAGGCAGAATTTTCAGGTTGGGAAGAGACTTTCTGACTCAGTCGTGTATATTGGCTATGGAGTGCCTCCCAAGTCAGGCAAACTTGAGCAACATACGCGGTTTCTAGATCCTGATGTAGGTCATTCTCTGGCTCTTGTAGGTGCTCGGTATCATCATCAGGTTCTTCCATCTTTTTCAGTGAAAGACAGCGAAAGGGAGCCACAAGCTTCTTAGATGCAGATCTCGGTGATGGGGCTGTAGGAATATGAGAGGAGCCTGATATGGAAAGAATCATAACCTTTATAATGATTTAAGGGACTGGTATCATCATGTATCCAAGATAGGCATTCGCACAAAATAAAATATCATAAATTATCACACAGACAGATGGTTAGAATAAATAAAAACTAGCTACCTCAAGGAATATCCAACATTTAAGGTTTAAATGGATAGTCAATAGCACTACTACTAGTTCAAGTAATAAAGGGGTTTCCCCAATGCATGATAGTCCCCGTTTGTGAGGGTCAGGGGTGGATTGCTTTTGTACACAGCCTTGCCCTTGCTTTGCAAATGTTGAGAGTAAAATTAATAATATAAAAGATACAGTTAACTATCCATCTATTAGTTGAAGTTTTTAAATGAGATTGTTGTTAACAATTCAACATAGTATCAAAACAGACGATGGGCCTAAGTTCAAACCTCACCGTTGACCCAATATTTAAATTGTTGCATGTGTTAGACCAATTATGCAATGAAGCATGGCTACACGTTTGGCGGCGTGTTGAGAGTAAAAAAGATAATATAAAAGATATAATTAACCCTCTATCTAAAAGTTTAAACTTTTACATGAAAATGTGGTTAACAATTCAACAGCAAATAGACTATTTTCACAACTTAAACCTGTAACTTTCTAGTCACAGAGGAGCAACCTTAGCTGTTGCTACCAAGTTTTACACTCAAATAATCTGTCTCAATTTATAATCAAAAGTTTCAATGAACTTTTTTAACTTAGTAACATGTAATTCTTTCTTCCTTATTTATTTATTTTTTACAAGTGTTCCGATGTTATGCATAACAAACCACTCCACACAAGAGGCAATAAACTTTAAGACAAGAACATAAATGCCAGATCATTCAATTTCCCAGCAGTGAAACTACAAGTTTTACCTACAACACTACACTTCAATAGTTGCAACTAAGGTGCATCTTCCCACGTGTCTATTCTGATTACTATGCAGGCCCTTGTGTATCCACCTGCTAACTAGCAGAATATAATTTAACCATGAAAGTAGACAAATTCTGTAACTTTCACCTAAAAGTCACATGACTTTCCTGAAAGCACATAATTAATACAGTGGCTAACCTAAAGATACTATTCTTTTTTTCCTTTTTTGGCTCTAAAATAAGTGTGGACCATTGGAACGGCTCTTATTGAAGAAAACATGTGTAAACATGGTTAAGATGGTTTGATCGAGTAAAAAAGAGACCAATACAGGCTCATGTGATGCTCATGTGTGGCGAGTGGATGAAGTGAACAAGTCTTTAAAAAAGAGGTAGAGGAAGGTTAAAAAAAACATGAGATTCTTAGGTATTATACGAGTTATAAGGGCCTTGTAGAAGATAAGCCCATAAATAAAAATGATTGGTGCGCTAAAATTCAATTAGCTGACCTCAACATGGTGGGATTAAGGACGGTTATGTTTTTGTTATTGTATGTTGTCGGCTCTAAAAAGAAATATATGGCTGGGTTAGAACAATCAATGGGCAATAGAACAAAGTAGTCTTGCACAGTTAAATTCCAAAGTAGATCCACAAAAGAAAGCATGAAATATTTGCTGGATTAACGACGAATGCAAAATTTAATACTTTACAGATTGTAAATTAAGAAAAAGGCAACTTAAACTGAGACCCCTTGTAGTTTGGATTTACTGCAGCAAGCCTTCACATTTAGAAGAAACCACATGACCACAAATCCTTAGAAATTGACTTTGGGTAATTGATGGAAAATGCAAATTTACTTAAACAGGCTTAGCCTCTAGAAAATTGTGTCATGCACCTCCTCAAGCATAGAAAGAACACAACCCACACCAATACCAACAGTTCCAATCAAAATTGCTAGCCATCATCCTCTTCCTATGCCTAATAATCTTGCTCTCCCACATCACTGTTATTTTGGGGCACTGATATGGGGTGTATCAATCAGAGTAACACCATCAAAACTTGTCTCCTGATCAGTGCCTAACAAATTACTGTTTGGAGTAGGGGTGTGAATATGCCTAATGCTCTTGCTCTCCCACATCACTGGCAACTTGCGGCACTGATATAGGGTGTATCAATCATAGTAACTCCATTAAAACTTGTTTCCTGATAAGTGCCTAACACTAATTACTGTTTGAGGGAGGGGTGGGAATCTTTTATTACAACTAAAGCACAAAGAAAGCAGGTCAGTTGAAAAAAATGCTCCGTGCCACAAGTGACGTCTTAGCTAGGTAAATTAAAGGGTTAACTGATGACAAATTACTTTATAGCAGAAACTCTTCCAATAATGGAAACACCTGCTATTATTGGCACTCAATAGAAGCAGCATAGAGACCTGCACTTGGAGCACACTTAATTAGCTGAGTTAGTAATCACGGAACGAGTTTTTCCAATTAAATTTAATTCCGGGCCATGCAAGATTGCCTTCTGTGAATGTATCTCCCTTGACTTCTAGTTTAATGTAATCTAACCCGCAACAGGCATCTGGTTCTCAAGATACAAACCTCAAAAATACATGCTAGGAACAAGTATGAGTAAACAATCAATATAGATACTTTCAGAAGAAATGGCATAAGAAGTAGTTGACCTTAGAACTTGCAACATGCAGTGGGCAAGTAATTTTTAAACAGTATAAGAACAACTATATTACCAACTTCTTTGAGCAGCTGAGCACTCAACCGATCAAAAGAGAGCATCTGCTCACAGTATTTGTCATAAAAAGCATCTAAACCAAACCACGATTGTTGAGCTTCTGCTTCAACATCCCGCCACTCAGCAGAGCTTGTCTCGCCCTCTTCTTCTTCCTCATCTTCTAGGCCTGGTTCTTCAGGTATCAACACCATAAAACTATTTCTTCTCAGTTCTTTTAATCTCCTCTTGACCTCATTAGTAATAAAATCATCATCATCATCATCCTCAGCTTCAGAAGCAGGATCGGCATTGGTTGATTTACCCAAGTTATCACCTTTATCATCCTTTGGTTCTTCTGGCTGAGGAACAGGCTTATCTTCTGCATCCTTCTCTGGGTTCGGTTTGTGTGCTTTCCTGAACTTTTTAACTTTGAAAAAATCCATCACCGACTTCTTCCTTGCCCAAATTATTTCCTGTAACAATACATTGAAAAGTTGGATTCTTTCTACTCGATCGCAGATGCAAAGCCAGTAACAGCCACTGGAACGAAAAGAAAGTAACTTTACATGGCAGCAGCTCCAATAAAATGAAAATTCTTTTCTAGTCCAAAAATAACTCATTTTCCAGAACAGACGGACCAGAAAAAGAAAATTTTTCAAGTTCACGACTACCATCCATCCTAAAAATGCTTAAAAGGCTGTCTCAATTCTGCCCGGAACCCTTTTTAGACACGAACAAAGGTTACAAAAAATATCCTGAAGATTTCAACTTAACCCTTCAAATGGAAACCCCACTCGCAATCAAGGTACTGATCAAAGGGCGGCAGAAAGCCGATGGAAACGCAGAAATCAACAAAGCTTAAGATTTGAAGAACAAATAAATAAAAATAGAAAGCTATAGCTGTCAAAAGACATTACAAGGAGAAAACCATAGAGAAACAAGGCACATTTGCATCAAAAGAGCAATGGAGAAAAAAGACGGACCTTTTGAGGCACTGAAACAGCAATGCGGTAAGAAAAGCAAACCCTAAAGATGGATCACATCATTTTTGGGACCTGTCGCACATCACAGTGAGAGGAAGACATTAAAGCAGCAAATTCGGAAAAAGGATGAGAACATTTAGGAAGAAGAATGCAGCAAAGTTAAAGCTCGGAACCCTACTTAGGGATCTCGGAAGAGAGAACGGAGGGAGAGGGAGGACAACAACAGTGAAAATAATGGGTTGGGAACCTGCCATAAATGTGAGAGAAAAATTAAATTGAGATTTGAGTTACAGTAATCGATGAAAAACGAGTCAAGATGAATGCTGCTGCGAATTTATTTATTTAATACGGGTGGTCGCTTAACCCTGTCCGGGGAGAGAGAGAGAGAGAGAGAGAGAGAGAGACGTAAATATGGGTGGTCGCTTAACCCTGTTCGGAGAGAGAGAGAGAGAGAGAGAGAGAGACGTAAATATGGGTAGTCGCTTAACCCTGTTCGGAGAGAGAGAGAGAGGTTGGTTTGTACGTATTCTACTCGATGAGCACGAAACCCAATGGCTATGGCAGTATCGTGAGAGAATATTGTCAGAAGCGAGCCGAAGCAAAGCAAAGCACAACACTCCCTGCCCTCTCTCAGCTCAGCTCTCCAAATAGAAGAAAAGCCGCGAGAAAAGGCGGTGCGTTCGATTTGTATTTTCTGCTCCGTCCGCCTCCTTCAGTTACCAATTTACCCTTTCATTTTCCACCATATGACTATCAAGTATCAACTCCCTCCTTCATCTTATATATTTTTTAATTTTTTTTAATATAAATAACATTATGCCATACATGTGTTAAGTCTATGTGACATTAATCTTCATAACAACCACCTATAATTAATATAAGAGTGTGTTTGATTGTACATATTTATCATAAAAAATATATAATTATTATAATATTTTTTATAAAAACAATCAACACTTTTAATTTTTTTATAAAAAAATATGTATGGTACAAACATTTAAATTTTCTTTCCATCGAACTCATTTTCCAAGGAGGTGGGGTGATTTTTGTTTTCTAGGCAATATGATATAGAATTAAATTTGAGGTAATGCAATCAAACACACCCAAAAAATTATTTTTCATATTGTTATGGGTATTTTCTACTCTACTCCTTATGAGTTAGTCTCAACTCAGCGGGCCGGCCCAATCGCATAAGACCCAATAGACCTCGACCTGAATTCGTAGAAGCGAGCTCGCACATTGCTGTAGCCCAAGCTTGGATCGCAGAGCCAAACGAACTCCCAAAAATGCCTCTAGCTCGCCGGTCTATCCGAACGAGCTCCTAACTACACTTTGAACGAGTTCCCAGAGACTCTTGCAGTTCGGCAGCCTAGCCAATCAACTCGCATAACCAGAAGGTCATATGCCAGAGAATATTAGTAGGCTAGGGGCTATTCTAGCCGAGCCATTCAGGCTCAATCTGACCCCGTTTTCTTGGCCCATGTCAGTCCTATCATTCCCCTTGCAACAACATCATTACAACCGTGTCTGGATTTCTGCACTTTCACCACAGATCCCATCCTCATTAATGACGGATCCCATCCACATTAATGAGGGTCCCGTCGGCACTTTGCTGCTATATGGGCGTTTTTGCCAACGCTTGATATTTTGTCCCATCATCTGCAGACGTACAACACATGTAAGAGGACTTCTCCTCCTCCCATATATGGACCAGCTCTTCCGAGAGCCATGGAATGCTTTTTCCTGCCAATTCACTGATACTCTGCATTTCTATACTCGTTTACTTACTCGATCGTCGGAGTATTTTGCAGGGGCCGACCAGCCGACGAGTCAACAAACCAAAAACAGATAACCCCTTTCTCCCTCTCGGATTCATTACACCAATGTGGGTCAGACGAATCACGGTCGACCAATTCCGAACGTCGACACATATATTAACAAAAATTACTTTTATTATAAAAAATCAAAAGCTAGAATTTGCCTTAATTTGTCTAAGTATGGCTATTTGTGACCTACTGGACATGCATCTTGATTGTCAAGTATTATGCTCATCGATCATGAGCTGATCAGCCTTGGCATATTAACTGGGATCGCAAGACGATCTACCTGTACGTGCATCTCGGCAAAGGTTTTCAAAATGATCTTATCAAAAACGTGTTGCCTAAGGTTTGTCTTAAATTTGCCTAAAGTATGGAAGATCACACCTTACTAGGCACACTATTGATGATTGTTACGTCTAGTATCGACGATTTGTCTTGAGCTTGTTAAATCTACAAGCTGAGAATTCTCCAGCTTTGTCAGTACTTATCGGTCTCAAGTTATGTTCTTGAAGATCGTTTTAAAGTTATATCTTGAAGATTGGTTCAAGCGTTATCCAGACAAGTTTTCATCCAAACTTTAAGTTCGAGCGGCTTGAGTTCATTGCAAAATTAAAAAGAGAAATGCAAGATCATGAAATTTTGGAATCTTTGTTAATGAAATACATCTATGACAAAGCAAAGAAAAAAGCGAAAAACAAAAATGAGCCTAGCTACGAGGAACATCAGCTGCGGTGGGCTGGGTCTCAGCAGCTTCAGCAGGTTGAATCTCAATGACCTCGATTGGCTGGACCTCGTAGCAAGCAATCGACGTGGCAACCTCTGATGAATCAAATGGGGTGGCAACTTTGGCGTCCTCAACAGCTTCGGCCGCATACCGTTTCACCTCCTCGACGGTCTGCAAACCGAAGAAAGAGAAATCCATCTCGGGATGGTTCAACCAGAGGGTGTACAGGAACGCCGAGCAGGTGTCGAACTTGGTTTCCTTGCATACTAAGTCCATCTGAGCTCCCACCTTTGCCTTGATATCATCGATTGTCCTTTTTGCGATCTGCTCACACCGTTCAGCTTGATCATCGGCATGCTTCCGCTCGAACTTAGCTGTCTGCAGCTCTGCCTTGACCAATCCCAACTTGTCCTAGGCCTTTTGCAACTCCTCCTTGGCTTTATTTAACTCGCTAGTAAGCTTGGAGTTGGTGGACTCCCACATGTCTTTTGATCGACGAAGCTCCTCTTCGAGTTCTTTATATTTCTGGCTCACCTCCTCAGCCTCCTTTTGAGCGAAAAGGAGCTCGGCCTGTTGAGCCTCATTCTTCCTCTCAAGCTTCCCTATCTCGGCCTAAAAAGATGTGTTCACCGCATCGCGCTGTGCATCAAAATCCAAATATTGCGTTCTGAGCTTCATGGCAGCAAGGGAAAGTTGTAAAAGAAGAAAAATTAGCCAATGACGAAAAGTATATGAAGAGTCTACTAAGAAGTTAAAGTGCGAAAAGTGTAACTTACCACCAAATTGTGGCAAGCCATGAAGTCGTAAAGGGGGACCCTTTTCATCCCCGCGTTGTCTATGGGTTTCGCACCCACACCCAAGAGAGTAGGTAGGGAGTCCAAGAGAGGGCCAACATAGGTCCCTCCCGACAGGGCCTCCAATGCTGGTTTCTTTTTGAGCCCGAAGCATCCTGGGCATCCTTCATGACCTCCTTCCCGCGAGTTGCGCCTGAGCCACGATCATGAAAGGTAGGAGCTCGTTGCCCTAGTTGTTGAGGGGGGCGCTGCTGTGTTTGTTGAGGGTGGGGGCATTGTCGTTGTTCTTGTTACTGATGGTGATGCTTTGGCTGCTAGTGTGGTTGTTGGTGTTGAGAACGCGACCATTGTTGTGGTTGCTCTGATCTCTCAGCCCTTGAGCTCGAGCTCGGAGTCGTGTCCGAGGTAGCACCTGATCTAGTTCCCGATCTCTTCGGCACAACGAGGTCGAGATCCACCATTTCTTTGGTTTAGATGTCTTTCTCTCTACTATTTGTAATACCCCAAAATTTAATATAAAGGTTGGATGATGCAATAAAGTGTTTTAAATGGAAGTTTTGAATTTAAGTGCAAATGGGAATGATTTTAAGGACTCAAATGCAAATATCAAAGGATAACTTCTCTAACAATAAGAATAATTGTAATTATAAATGCTTATTTAAGAAGCTTTGTGTTGGAGAAATGGGATTGGAGGATTATCCCTAAAAGTCCTAAAGCTTATGATGATAATAATTACTTTTACCCTTAATTCAAAGTAAGGAAAACGTGGAAGAATTCTATTGGTTCATCAAAAGATGAAGATAAGAAGAGTTGTCTTGGAAGCCACGTGAGGGGCAATTGGAGGCAAGGGATTGGAATAATGAAAGGCTTCTAAAGGAAGGAAGAATCAAGTGAAAGAATTTCAAAGATAAGCCATCATTACTAGGGAAGAAAAGTAGATAACTTAAAGGCTTGTTTGAGAAGCCTTGAGTTGGTAAATGATAACGTCTCTAAATGAATGTCATGATAAAAGATTGTTAGGAAAGCTTTGAGTTAGTAAACTTTCATTGGAAGACTTATGGTCATAATAAAGGCTTGTGGGAGAAGCCTTGAGGTGGAAAGATTGTATTGGGTAATTGTATTCAAAAGTCTTAAACCATGATTACCTTTATTTCTTAATTCAAAAGTAAATGGAGTTGGAAGCATGTTATTGGCTTGCTAAAAGATAAGGATAAGATGGGTTGAATAAAGGGTCACGTAAGGGGCAAATGGAAGGAGTGGATTGGGAGAGAAAAGGCTTCTAAGAGAAGAATGGAATCAAATGTGAGTTTTTTTTCAAAGATAGTAATCGTGGCTAGGATAGAAAATAACCAAATGTGATCTTGAAGCTTGGAGGTAAAAGGACTATAAAAAGGGGTGGAGAGTTGGACCACGTAGAAGGAAAAATAGAAGAGGAAAAGCAAGAGAAGAAGAAACCAAAGAAGAAGGCAAGAGAATCCAAATGGGAGACCAGATTGGAAATCGCCAAAAACGAAGAAGAAAGCTAAAAGGTAAGCCACTTTTTTTTTTCTGTAGGATCATAGTACACTGAAAGGGGAGTCCATAGGCTCAAACGGCACTCAAATCGGAGTTAAAATGAGAGAGTTATGACTGTTTTAATTTTGGGTTGCAAAATACAAAAGGGGCAGCACGTGGCCACCCTTTCGGGGGCCCGTGAGGGCGCATTCGGCCTCCGTTTAGCCTAAAATTTCCATCGTTGTTCTCTTAATTTAATTACCTACAACCCTGTATAAAAATATTTAAGGTTTGGTTCACCGAAATGCATGAGTTCTGTAGAACAACCCCTAATGCTCAAAATCAGGCTATAAATAGTGTTATCGAGGGGAAATGATCGAGGTGAGTGGTTCTCTGCATCTTTTGCTCTTCATATTGATCATCCTTTGATTCATTTGTGTTATATGTAGACATGATCACTTACTTCTTTTGTTTGGCATGAAATTTCACTTATTTCATCATTTCATGGCATGTGGTTGTTTGTGGCAAGTTAGTGGCCGCCATGAGTGACTCGCGGAGTCACATATGCGTGTTGAGGTGAGCATGGCGTGCGCGGGGGTGATTGCAACACCCTAGCATGGCTTCCACAAAGGGGGTTTCACTTTGCATACTTGCATTTCATACACGATCTACTTCTTCCTTGAAACCATCTCACTTAGATGCCAATATCTAACTTGGGTTGATACCCCTAGGACATTCAATGTCCCAGGTATATTAGCATGCCAGGTACCCTGGAGACAAGCAGGAGAAAAGACTACGAGGAGGCCGATGTTTAGTTTAACTCCATGTTGTTCATGTGCTATGGATCTTATGTGGCATTTGGATTTATTTGAGACTTGTGTATCGCAATTGTATGAACAAGAGTTATGTAAGACTTCCATGATAAGGGTTGTTCATTGTGGGATAAAAAACCTCGGGGTAGTTCGTAAGGCTCTCATCCAATATGGGTTGTTCAATAGATTTGTTCAAGGTCCATTAGGACATTTCATGGAGATCCCTCTATCCCTCCATTTGAGTGCACCACAGTTGATATATCAAGTTCTGGTTAGGGAGGTGATATTTCCAGGTGCTCGCCATGATGAAATGTGGTTTGAGATTTGTGACAAGCCATACAGGTACGGGAAGTAGGAGTTCATCCTTATTAGTGGACTCCGATTTGGGCCGATTGATAAGGCAATCCTTGAAGCAAGGCTCGTTGAGTCGAATAGTTTACATGCTTGACTATTTCCAATACAGCAACAGTTGGTGACTGGAGATGACATCATATTACTACTTAGTAGCAGACATGAGCTAGTTTTAGAGGATGTCTTGAAATTGGTTTACATTGTTGTGGTTTATATGATATTGTTTAGGCATGATGAGCACGCATTTGTGGATAATTTCATATGGACTTTGGCTTAGGATTTACAAGCATTTGAGGCTTTCCCTCGGGGGACATACGTCTATAGCCAGAGTCTACATTATCTCTGTCTAGCCACGAGCAAGAAGAAGCTGACTGGTGAGATTGGGAAGAAAGTCAACCTTTATGGTTTTGTGTTGGCGTTTCAGTTACAATTAATATATGTTACTCTCCTTATTGTATTACATATATGTATGATGATTATTGTCTATACTAACTAAACGTTTGTTTTTGTTTTGTTTGTTTTTTGTTATAAATTTTTTTTTGCTCTTTATAGTGGAAGTTGATTGAAATATTCCCATGGGTTGAGAATAAATGGGCCATAAGACTATCCGACCCAGTAATCATTCCCAGGTGCAGAAAATGGTTATCTAAGAAAATGCCACAAATAAAGAATTACAATGAATGCCTTATGACTATAAGTGTGTAATCAAATCCTAAAATTTTGTTTATTTGTTTTTTTTATATAATATGTATGTAATTATAATTTTGTAGGCGTGAGGATCGAGTACGATGCTTAAGCCCATCGAAGCTGAGCGGGACACAAATTTTTGGAGATCCTTTAATCCTCAGCATTCGATTGGTGTCAACGTCCACAAATTAGGGGGTGGAGGTGGCGAGGAGGATGAGGAGGAGGGTGGAGGCAAGGAGGGTAGGGATGAGGAGGAGGGTGGAGGTAGGGATGGTGGTGGAGGCAGGGAGGGTGGAGGGAGGCATGGATGGTGGGGATGAGGAGGAGGGTGGAGGTAGGGAGGGTGGATGGAGGGATGGTGGGGATGAGGAGGAGGCGCGTAGAATACATGGGGATAAGAAGGTAGGGGAAAAGAAGGATGAGGAGGGAGAGGAGGCTGAGCATGAGGCAGGACTCCCTCACAGTCCGCACTGCGAACAAGATGGTGGGGTATGATTATTATAATAATATTTTTGATATCAATTATTGTGTAATTATTTTTTATTTTTAAATTTTGCCTTTTGCAGATCACTGAGATGCTGACTCGAACGTTGGAGTTGTTGTAGAGGATGGACAGGGAAATTTTTCAGATGAGCGCAAGGTTTGATAGGGAAATGGATGAAATGAGGACATGTTTTGACAAGTAAATAGGTCAAATTAGCTCATGACAGAGGCGATTTGAGAGGGGAGAAGTAGCCCTGTTCGTTCATCTACGTGTCTCACCTATTAATGATTCCCCAGATCACAGTGATGATAGCGATCATCAGCATCGTGGTTGTGATCAGATAGATCCTGATCATCACGATAAGGAGGACTAGACATCTACATCTCGAGTATGCACCAAATTCACTTTTATACATATTACACACATCATTCTGAAAAATCAAATTGTAACTGTTTGTTTTTGTACAATTACAGGAGGAAGTGGATAGGGTTGGCAGGCGACCTATGCGAGACTGATTACCATTGTAGTTTCGTCGGCCACCTTTCACTGATCCTACCCGACAGAAGAGAAGAAAGAAGGATGCCGCGTTAGAGGGGTCGAACTTGGAGATAGTGCCTCCAGTACACGATTCAGTGCAGGCGGTACACGACTCAGTGTTGTGGATTCTTGACTTAGTGCTGGATGTGGAGACAGGTTTGTCGGTACTAGACTCAATGCTAGATGTGGTGACAGGGTTGCTGGCACTAGACTCAGTGCCAGATGTGGAGACAGGGTTGCCGGCACTAGACTCAGTGCAAGATGTGGATACAAGGCTGCTTGTACTCAACTCAGTGTCGCTTGTTCTCGACTCAGTGGCGGACATGGAGACAGTGCCATCAGTGCCTGAGCAAGTAGGGGACGATGATCCTAACCTTCTTAAGGGTTATACTGAGTTCATAGGCTCAACGGAAGAAATTTGGTAAGTAACAAATACTAGTTTTTTGTCTATTTACTTTTACATTCTTACCTTTATAAATTAAATAAATCTTTGTTATTGTAGTTTTTACACGGGTTACATTGTAAACCTATACCCGAGTGACTTCAATTGCATAGAGGATGAGACCAAGTGGTTGGAGGGTTATCACATCGACCGTTATTTGTATTGCCTCAGAAATATTATATGTAAACAGTTTTGTTCGCTATATGACACAAACTACGCTGTCATGTCGACCACACTTTTTGTGAGTGCTGCACACATCTTAAATTACTCACTCATTTTTGTTGCATCTCAATTTAGTATGTGATTAATGTTTTTATTTTATTTTTTTGTATTCGTGTGTAGGAAGATTATGGAATGAATAATACGGGGGCAACGAGAGGTGTTTCACGTCTTCTAAGGCGACTGTCTAGAAAGAATGGGCCGGTTTCGTTGACAGGGGCATTGACAATAATCTCCCTTAGTGGACGGTCGACTATGTAAGTGCTATTCATTTATTATTAATATATTTATTTTCTAATGATTAACGTATTAAAAATGCAAGTGTTGCTCCCATGTAATGTAGGGAATTATCATTAGATCCTCCTAAAGATTTGCTTGAAAGAGAGGAAACTTTTCATATACGACCCCCACGCAAAGAGTAAAGATATCAAGAGGATGAAGGTAGAATCTGTAAAACCATTGGCGTGCCTCTTACCCATTATCCTGAGGAGCAGTGCATATTACGAGCATGGAACCGCACCTGTGAATGCACATAGAAAATTGGATGTAGAGAGTATCGATCCTCAACAAGTGCCTCTACCTCAGCAACCAGATGGGTATGTTGTTATAATTGAAGAAACATGGCTATAGATTCATTTTTCAATTAAATTGAAATATGGTTATGTTGTCATGCTATTTTGACAATGTCTAATACAAGGCCAGTTGCGGGTGTTATATTATCAAGTACATCGAGGACATTTTGAGGCATAATGAGGATCATTGGGAGACGCACCAGACGTTGGATGATGTCTGTACCCTCCGTAGGCAGATTGGAATATTGTTGTATAGACATGGCAGTAGAGTATAGTATATCACAGTATATCTTGTAAATGTATATGTTTTTTCCTTTGACAACCATTGTGGTGTTTTGTTGTGTATTATTGCATTGGTTCAAATGATGTATATAGACATAGCAAGTAGTGTAGTTTAGGTTCATATGTTGGTATGTTTTGTGGATAAGTGGTAGTACCTTGTTGAACATAGAGACTGAATGCAGGTTCAATGGCCTGGAAACAGAGGATACTCTGCCGAAATTTTTATAATTTTTTTTTGCCTTTCTTAGTTCGGTGGGTGTAGGTGTGAACGTACGGGTCCAAAATTACAAAATTATTGTTAATAAAATCTTATTTCATGTCATATAGGGATTGGTATAAAACCTAAAAAAAAAAACCATTTTTTTTGGCCAATTAAACCCGGCCAACTAAGCCCAGCCAACTAAGTCCGGAAAATAAAGCCCGAGCTGGGCTTTGTTGGCCAACAATACTTGGCTAATTAAGTCGGGTCGGGCTTAGTTGGCCAACTAAACCCGGCTAATTAAGCCCGGCCTAATATTTATTTGTTTACTTTTGTAATTTTTTTTGTCTTTCTTGGTTTGGTGGGTGTAGGTACGTGTCCAAAATTACAAAATGATTGTTAATGAAATCACATTTCATGTCATACCAATGTTCATCATAAGTAATAAGTTATAACACTTGACCCTAAAGATATTGATCACTCAATCATGAAGCACATCTCATAATAGCCATTTAAACAATTTTCTTTGAATTCTATATTATTTCACGCTAAGAGTGTCACCAAAGATCGTCTGATGGTTAATGGAACACGGGGATTGGTATGAAATCCAAAGAAAACAAAATTAAGAAATCAGGCTTAGTTGGCCAACTAAGCCCGGAAAGTAAAGCTCGGGCCGGGTTTAGGTTGCCAACTAAACCTAGCCGTGTTGCAAGCTGCAGCGAGGATTGCTCGCGACTGCTCGCGGTGCATGCCGCGGGCATCGCGCGAGCGGCAGTGAGCTAGCCTCGCGGCTACTCGCGAGAGGGCCGCGACATGCATGCCGTGACCCGCCAAATTTTTTTTGGGGGGGATAGGGGCGGCTTATTAAAGCAGCCCGTATCCCTCTTTTCTATGCTCCTTTCTCTCTTTCCCCAAAACCCCTCTCCCTCTAAGCCCAACCTCCCAAACCGCCCTCTAACCCCATTGCCAACGAATCGTTGTTAAGATTTGTGTCCCAAATCCATACAACGTAGTTGCTTCTACGCTTGCATCTACGGATTATTTAGGTATTCCTTGACTAATTTTTGTTTATGGGAGGAATATGAGATATTTGTTCATTTGTGGATATATAAAGATGTATAAATGGGGGTTGGGGCATGGTTTGGTGTGCTTTGGTAGTGGAGTTTGTGGCTTTTACTTTTGGGATATCTTGCACCTTTAACTTCCTATTTCATGTGTTTATCTCTAAGATGCATGTTAGGTGTTCGATGAAATGCCGCACCTATTAGCACTCATATGGCACCATAAATTGGGGTAGTTTGGTTTCTATTTCCGGAGGTTTGGCAGGTCTTATTTTTACTCTGTTTCATTGTGATTTTGGTACCCATAGCTTATGTCTACTCCTATTGGTTTCAGGTATACTTCAAAGCTTGAACATGCCACCCAAAACCCGTAATTTGCATACTGCGAGCAAGGGCAAGGCCATAGCTGAAAGCTCCAATGTTTCCAAAAGGGTATGTGTCGCCCCACCTCAATACCAAGTGTACCACACTACCCATGCGGGGGAACGGGCCAGTGTCATTGCCACCTGGACTCTGCATAAAGAAAGAGAGGTTGACTTATTGAATTTCGAACCCACCAACGTCACTGAACTGATCCATTCCAAGAAGTGGGAGAAGTTTTGTTCCACGCCTCACAAGGTATATCCAGTCGTAGTGTGTGAATTTTTGGCAAATTTAAACCCAAACATTATCGGGGCCAATGACGGCGACCATGCATTCCATACTTACGTTCGGGGGATGTGGGTACCATTCAGCCCGGCGATGATACAACAATATTATTAAGTGGTCGAAGGGACAGACGT
The DNA here is from genome assembly GCA_036245055.1 of Diospyros kaki. Classification (NCBI taxonomy): domain Eukaryota; kingdom Viridiplantae; phylum Streptophyta; class Magnoliopsida; order Ericales; family Ebenaceae; genus Diospyros; species Diospyros kaki. The sequence continues at coordinate 509,209 of BSEG01000003.1, forward strand.
GCCAGACATCAAGGATTGGAACCAAGTTGCTTGCTGCTGTTTCAATGAAGACATTACCCCACAGTGGCCTCGCCGCAACATAGTGGTGCATAATGAGCTGAACCTTAAGTTTAAAGTGCTTCACTACATTCTTGCCTACAACATTGCCCCTTCCTCTCATATGACAGAGTTTCGTCATTCGCGGATGCAGCTGCTTTACGCAATTGCCATGGGGCACGATTTGAATTTCGGTGAGCACATTTTCTACCAAATTATGGCATTGGCCCATACCAAAGGCAATAAGTGGCAGATATACTTCTCGTCTCTCATATCGGCGTTGTGCAAGAAGGCTTGAGTTCCACTATCATCATCTGAAGTTGATAAGACGAAGCCCATCACGATCGGCCTCTACACAATCCATCAGTCCCAAACTCAAATTGCTCAGTACCGACATGCAGCACGCTTAGTGGATGAAGCCGAGGGCGATGAAGTTGAGGGAGATGAAGCTAAGGAGATGATCGAACCAGAGGTGCAGCCTACAGTTTGACCACCTCCCCGACGATGACCAGGAGGGGTGAATTTTGGTCCTACTCTAGAAGCCATTTAGAACCAGCTATAACAAGATAGAGCGAACACATCTACACAGTTCCAACTCCTGCAAGCGGGACTAGATGAACTTCGAGCAGACATGTGTTCCAATTATGAGGTTATGATGACCATGTTTGCCCAACTCATGACGGCACGAGACCTGCCACCACCCCCTCGGCGGACAATTGAGCAATCTCCCCACTCTCGCACTTTCCATGTGAATGATGAAACCTTGTTCGTTGTTGGTTTAATTCAAAGTTTTTTGGTTTTTGTTGTATTTTTGTTGTTTTGGTTGATTGTTTATTATACCCTTATTCCATTTTGATGCTTGGCCACCATTGAAGCGTGTTTTGTAATTTATATTGCTTCGAGAGATTCAATATGAATTAGTAAATGGTAATGAACAACATAAGGTCCGATAATAAATAGAGAAACTGTTATGTCATGTCAAATACTATGAGACGATCAAGAGTTTTGTGACCCCATTAAAAGTTTTGTTTTAGGCATACAATTTCATCATCTTTTATGGTTATCTTTCTCTATTCACGTTCTTTACATTTATTTAATAAAATTTTTATAAAAATTTTGGCAGAGTCTCCCTTTTTACTGGGGTATTGAACCTGTATTTGAGACTAAGTCTCTCTGTCCAACAACATATTACCACACAACCTTTCAATTGAATCAGTTACAAGTTTAGGTAAAGGAAACTAAAATATTACAATTGTTAAAATATGAATAAATCTCAATTTAAATAATAATGTAAAAAATAACATTTATTTCTGAAAACAAGAAATATAATTGAGTAATGTTGTGCCAGAAGCCTTTTGGTCATCTTCCTTTTGTCGTGGCAATGATTTTTGAGCTTTGCTTAAACACGAAAGATCATATAGTCAGTAACAAATCCATTAACACTATACACGAGTAAGAACTCACATTATTGCTGAAAAGATCAGTGATGACATTATACCATGCGTGAATGACTTCATGTCTATTGATTGTTTCCATCGTTTTCAATATTATCATCAACAGGATTGTATAACCGTATAGGGCATCAACGACGAATGTGTTCAGTCGCTTTACAAATGCTACATTTTCAATATTATCATTAGGGAAACTCGTATAATGGAAGGAATCCAACCCTCTCTCGGTCTACCCAGTTGTCTTCTATGTGTGGGTGGGAGTACAACCACACCTCTAATTTGCGTCGGTATAACCCAAGCAGACTGGTTAGGGAGAGGATTGATGGGAGGTGCATATGCGCACCTAATCCAGTCTGCGGTGTAATATTGATGGCAAAACATACGGTAGTATACGCACATTAAACTATCACGTATGACAAATAAAGACAGTCTTAATATATCATATTAAATAATAAACGTAATAAGCAAAATAAAGTCAAACCATGATACCTGCTAGCAGCAATTGCATGAAAACAAGGCAATTGATCAAGGTCCCACTTACAACAACTGCATGTCCTTGCAACAATGTTAACAATCTCATCGCCTTCTGATAAGTGTCTTTTATACACTTATTTTGGTTTATAAACTTAGCATTTATACATTCAATGAGCATGATTTCTACTTGATTTGGTTCTATATATGGTTATGTAGATGTGGAGCATATGTTAAAGCGGACATGGAGCAAAAAGAGTGATTTTGGTGCATAATGGGAGTGAAATGAAGCTTGGAGGCATGGTCGAGTTTTGAATTAAAAGAAAGCAAAAGAGTATCGAGAGCAAGAAGTTGAAGATGATAAAGCAAGAGGCTAAAGAAGAAGGCTAGTGGTCTTACAGCGGAATGCATACCGCTGTAGCACCGCTATAAGGTTTGGTTTCTGGAGCTCACGGTCCTACAGCGGAATGCATACCGCTGTAGCACTGCTTTAGGAGTTACTTTCTGGAGCTCACGGTCCTCCAGCGGAATGCATACCGCTGTAGGACTGCTTTAGGAATTACTTTCTGGAGCTCACGGGTCTGCAGCAACAAGCATACCGCGGTAGGACCGCGGTAGGGTTCAAAACTTCGTGAAAAGGCCGTTTTAAGCCCGTTTCAATCCAAATAAAAGAGAAATAGACTCCTTCAAGGTATAGGACTTTGATAACCTAAAGAGGACTATATAAAGACTTATTCTTGGGAGATTTGAGAGAGTTTTTTGGGGGAGAGAAGAGAAGCGGATGGAAGATTGAAGACTACTCTTGGGTTGTATTTTTCTTTTCTTTTCTTTTCTTTCTCAATTCTTTGCTATGGATTCCAACTCTTTTCCTTCTCTTTTGATTGAGAGCATGCATAGCTAAGTTTTATAACTAGGGTGAATGATGAAACCTCGACTTCTAATGATTTGATTTAAAGTTATTCGATTTGCTATTTTCTTATCCATTCGGGTTGATTGTTTGTTATGTTCATAATGTTGTTTTAATGCTTGATCACCATTGGAACATATTTGTGATTTGTATTGCTTTCGAGAGATTCAATATGGATTAGACATGGTAGCAATCAACATAGGGTCCTATAATAGGTAGAGATACCGTTATGCCCTATGAAATCATTTTGTGATGATCTCCGTGATTGAATGCATGTTTATATGTTCGAAGGTTAACTAGAGATAGTTAATCTCATATATATTCATAGAATTGAATGACCATCGAGAGAGGCTTTTGGTTGTGAATGGATCATCGATTTTCAACCTAAGATAAGGAATAGCAAGACCCGAGTAACAAATAATTGAATCATAGAAGGCCGACGGTGGATTCACAAACCCTAGTATCTTAGTCTTGTGAGTTTTAAATCAAATGAATTATTTTGTTTGCATCTTTTATGCATAAATTAGTTTTCATTACAATTGAATTATTTGTTAATGTGTGTGTTAGGTTAAGGTTAAATCAATTAGAGTAAACATCAAAAGTTAGTCCTTGTGGGTACGACACTCTATTCATCACTATATTACTTGTCACGATCCGTCCACTTGCGGGATAGAATTAGGCGGACAAGTTTTTGGCGCCGTTGCCGGGGAACTAACTCTTTTGATTATTGCTTTGATTGACATTAGCTTTAATTATCAAATTTTGTTTTCATTATTTTTCTAGGCTAAGCTATTTCAATTTGTGTGTGTGCAGGGATTGAGATAGTGCATGAGCCTTTCAGAACGTTCGGATATTTGTGAGTTTGATCCTGAGATAGAAAGAACGTTTTATCAAAGACGTCGTGAACAAAGAGCAAGGAGGGAAAAACAACTAAGTAACGTGGGTGACAACGTAAACCAACTTGTTCCAATGGCGCAGCCCGTTGAAGTCAATGAAAGAGACATTCTGATAGGGGACTTCATGATGCCCCCAATGATTGAGAACCGTTCAAGCATAATCTATCCTCCTTACGGGCATGAGAATTTTCAGTTAAGGCCAGATGTGATCAATCTCTTCGCCAACAACATACCTTTTTATGGAATGAGCGAGGAAAATCCACACTATCACTTGTCTCGGTTTTTAGAGTATTGTGGGAATTTCAAGTATCAAGGAATTAATGAAGAAGCACTCAAGATGCGTCTTTTCTCTCACACTCTGAAGGATAGGGCTCGAGAGTGGTTAGACTCATTACCACCGGGCAATATTACTACATGGGCAGATTTGGTACAGAAGTTCACACTCAAATACTTCCCACCGGCCAAGATTAGCAAGCTCAAGCATGAAATTTCAACCTTCCAACAAGCCGAATCAGAAAATTTTCATGAGGCATGGGAACAGTTCAAAGAGTTGTTGAGGAAGTGTCCAAGTCACGGTTTTCCATTACCAGCCCAAAATCATTATTTTTATGCTGGTTTAACTCCTTTCAGTCGTTCAGCAGTGGATTCTACAACAGGTGGTTCCATTCGAAATAAATCAGCCGGGCAACTTCATGATCTTTTTGAAACAATGAGTGAGCAGTTTGTAATGTGGCCGGATAGGAATTCACATAAAAGAGCAGCAAGAGTGCATGAAGTGGATGTAAGTACTTTAATGCTAGCTAAGATTGATATTTTGTCAAAACAGATGGAAGCATTCAAATACGCCTCATCCGCTAATATGGTGCAAGGATCTCATCCTATTTGTGTAACTTGTGGGACAAATCATCTGTCGTTCGAATGTCCACTAGTCATCACAGATCCTTCTTTCACACAGCAGGCAGCATATGCACAAAACTTTCAACAGCAACAAAATAATCCATTTTCTCAGACGTACAGTCCCGGCTGGAGAAACCATCCTAACTTCTCCTATGGCAACAATCAGAATAGTCAAAATCCACCAAAAATGGGAAGACCACAAGAAGAAAGAGGAAGATGGGAAGAAGCAGTCTCAAAGCTTCAAGAACGAAGTAACCGGACTGATGCATCCATTAAGAATATAGAAAATCAAATTGGGCAATTAACAAAACTTCTCACCGAAAGGCAACCAGGCACATGGCCAAGTAATACGGAAGTTAACTCAAAGGAGCAAGTAAATGCAATCACAATAAGGAGTGGGGTGCAACTACCAGAAATTCATGTTAAAAGACCAGGTATGGCAAAACAAAATGGTATTGTTCAGGAGACAACAGATCAACTTGAAGAGCCCGAAGTAGTAGCTGAACAAGAGAAGGTAATTCCACCACCGGTTAAGCCATATGTTCCTCCAATTCCATTCCCTCAAAGGTTGCGCAAGCATAAGATGGATAAGCAATTTGAGAAGCTTTTGGAGGTATTCAAGAAACTTCATATTAATATACCATTTGTCGATGCCTTAGCCCAAATGCCCAGCTATGTGAAATTCATGAAGGAAATCTTATCAAATAAGAGAAAACTAGAGGAGCATGAAACAGTCAACCTAACGGAGGAGTGTTCAGCCATCTTGCAGAAGAAGCTTCCACCAAAACTCAAGGATCTAGGGAGTTTTTCTATTCCTTGCACTATTGGTAAAATTAATTTTGATAAAGTTTTATGTGACCTTGGTGCAAGCATAAACTTGATGCCGTTTTCTGTTTTTAGGAAGCTTGGATTGAAAGAACCAACACCCACCACTGTTTCTCTTCAATTGGCTGATAGAAGTATCAAATATCCGAGGGGAGTAGTGGAAGACGTTTTGGTAAAAGTGGATAAATTTATTTTTCCTGTTGACTTCTTTGTTCTGGACATGGAAGAAGATTATGATATGCTGTTAATTTTAGGGAGACCTTTTCTTGCCACAGGAAGAGCTTTGATTGATGTCCAGCAAGGGACACTTAGCCTTAGAATTTATGATGAGACGGTTATGTTTAATGTATTTAAGGCTATGAAACACTCTAATGGCAATGAAAAAGAAGTCTTAAGGAGAGATGTCATTGTGGATTTGGTAGAAAAATCTGATCACCCTAAAGAAAATTGCATTGCTAACTCTTTTGATGAGCAGGAACAAAGTTTGGATGCCAAGAACAAGGTTGTGGTCATGGGTTCTTTGGGAGAGAAGCAAAAAGGTTGTCCATCAAAAAAAGACAAACTGTGTTCTTTGGATGTTTCTTCTTCTTCTAAAGCCAAGCCACCAGGTCATGAAAAGGAAAAGTTGGTAAAGGTGTTGAGGGAGCAAAAGAAGGGGATTGGATTAAAGGTTGCTAACATTCAAGGAATCAGTTCATTAAATGGCACCTCCAAAATGTTGATGGAAAAAGGATTCAAGCCTCCTTGAAGATGGAGGCCTAGTCAAGCTAATGACTTTAAACAAGCGCTTATTGGGAGGCAACCCAATTTCCTATCTCTTTCATTTATTAGCATGTTGCATTTGTTTTTTCTCTTTTGTTCTTTACTTTGAGTTAGGTTAGAGTGTCATTCTTTAGGATTTTGCACAAAAACAATGTTGAGGTCATCATAACAGCATGCATACGATGTGCTTGATAAAATGCCCAAACCAATGTTCACTTGCATATTGCATCTTAAGTTTGGGATTGTGAGGTTTAAGTTTGGGGGAAGTTTGGGCATCCATGTGACTCTGTCTACTTCATGTCATTCGTATTCATTGTTGCCTTCTCATGTTCAAACATGTGTATTGTAGGTACATTTTCAGAAGTGATAATGCAATCGAAGAGCCATTCTACACTAGCTGCTTACAAGGACAAATCCATTATCGAAAGTTCCAATACCTCAAATCGAGCGTGTGTTGATCTATCTACCATCACAACCTTGACACTATAGATCGGGTACACTCATTCCTTTTCTTTCTCTTTGTTCCATTGGGACAATGAAACGTTTAAGTTTGGGGGGAGGTTCACTATGGACAGCTACATATGTTACATGATTTGGTTGAATGGTGTTAAAAAAAAAAAAATTGTCTTATTTTGTTGGGTAGACGTCCCATCAATGATGAAGCTTATTTGGTACCATTTTGATGAAATGAGTAAAGAGAGTGATGCTATTCATTTTGTTTTGTGATTCATTATCCATGATAGACGAATGTGAGCACAAGTGTCAGGAGGTTAAATGCATAAGTTCCCATTTAAACTTTCGTCCTTAAACCAACTTTGTGAGCACTTCAATCATCAAACATTATGAAAAGGAAAGTTTGGGGAAGATTGAGCCATGATGGTAAATGTTGAGGAATGTGTTGATTCCATGCATGTTAAAATTTGTGTAGAATGTGTTAGACATACTAAGGAAAGCTAGGCAATGACCATAGGCTAGTGATCTCATCCCTATGTCACTATGTCGTGCACCAAATTAAATTTGAGCCTGCATATATCTTATACCTTTCTTCGTAGCCTGAATGACTTAAGTGATTATGCCCGTAGGGGTATCTTAAAACCTGGTATCCCGTGGTCATTTGGCTTGGGAGTCATCGGCTGAAAGCTCGTTACAAGGGTCATTCAGAAAGCTTAATGGAGTAAAGGCTTGCACATAAGATATTATAAAAAAAAACGAGATGGAGCATAAAATGCACTCGTTCAAAAAAAAAAAAAAATTCTCAATAATGGTGCCGATGTTTGTAAACTCTTAGGGATTGAGAACACTGGTGGGTTTGACTGTCTAGTGGATGTTAGCATGCCGAAGCATTCAAAATAAAGGAGAGTCTTCACAAATCGAGATAATGCCATTTTTGGCTGAGAGTAACCAAACTTGAACAAGAAAGAAAAGAGTGATTGAGAGCACCTAATGATAGAATGAAAAAAAACCAAGTTTGGGGGTGGAGTGAATATCACGAGTGGGAAACTGTACAGGACCATCGAAGGGTCGGGATACCAACAACCTTATGCATGATATTGTACCTGACAGGATTCGCACACACACACGTCAAAACATGGAAGGTCCAAAACATTTGTGTAGCGTTACTAGAAAACTCTGTGTGAATTAAGAATGGTACCAAAATCTGAAGCTACTTGAAAGGCTATCCAACTTGTGAGTGAGTTTGAAATATTAACTATTCTCTGCTTGAGGGATGATTTATTTGAGTCAATAATCTTGCTCGGGACGATAAAGAGTCTAAGTTTGGGGGTATTTGATAAGTGTCTTTTATACACTTATTTTGGTTTATAAACTTAGCATTTATACATTCAATGAGCATGATTTCTACTTGATTTGGTTCTATATATGGTTATGTAGATGTGGAGCATATGTTAAAGCGGACATGGAGCAAAAAGAGTGATTTTGGTGCATAATGGGAGTGAAATGAAGCTTGGAGGCATGGTCGAGTTTTGAATTAAAAGAAAGCAAAAGAGTATCGAGAGCAAGAAGTTGAAGATGATAAAGCAAGAGGCTAAAGAAGAAGGCTAGTGGTCTTACAGCGGAATGCATACCGCTGTAGCACCGCTATAAGGTTTGGTTTCTGGAGCTCACGGTCCTACAGCGGAATGCATACCGCTGTAGCACCGCTTTAGGAGTTACTTTCTGGAGCTCACGGTCCTCCAGCGGAATGCATACCGCTGTAGGACTGCTTTAGGAATTACTTTCTGGAGCTCACGGGTCTGCAGCAACAAGCATACCGCGGTAGGACCGCGGTAGGGTTCAAAACTTCGTGAAAAGGCCGTTTTAAGCCCGTTTCAATCCAAATAAAAGAGAAATAGACTCCTTCAAGGTATAGGACTTTGATAACCTAAAGAGGACTATATAAAGACTTATTCTTGGGAGATTTGAGAGAGTTTTTTGGGGGAGAGAAGAGAAGCGGATGGAAGATTGAAGACTACTCTTGGGTTGTATTTTTCTTTTCTTTTCTTTTCTTTCTCAATTCTTTGCTATGGATTCCAACTCTTTTCCTTCTCTTTTGATTGAGAGCATGCATAGCTAAGTTTTATAACTAGGGTGAATGATGAAACCTCGACTTCTAATGGTTTGATTTAAAGTTATTCGATTTGCTATTTTCTTATCCATTCGGGTTGATTGTTTGTTATGTTCATAATGTTGTTTTAATGCTTGATCACCATTGGAACATATTTGTGATTTGTATTGCTTTCGAGAGATTCAATATGGATTAGACATGGTAGCAATCAACATAGGGTCCTATAATAGGTAGAGATACCGTTATGCCCTATGAAATCATTTTGTGATGATCTCCGTGATTGAATGCATGTTTATATGTTCGAAGGTTAACTAGAGATAGTTAATCTCATATATATTCATAGAATTGAATGACCATCGAGAGAGGCTTTTGGTTGTGATTGGATCATCAATTTTCAACCTAAGATAAGGAATAGCAAGACCCGAGTAACAAATAATTGAATCATAGAAGGCCGACGGTGGATTCACAAACCCTAGTATCTTAGTTTTGTGAGTTTTAAATCAAAGGAATTATTTTGTTTGCATCTTTTATGCATAAATTAGTTTTCATTACAATTGAATTATTTGTTAATGTGTGTGTTAGGTTAAGGTTAAATCAATTAGAGTAAACATCAAAAGTTAGTCCTCGTGGGTACGACACTCTATTCATCACTATATTACTTGTCACGATCCGTCCACTTGCGGGATAGAATTAGGCGGACACCTTCCATAGCATGTTTCACTAATAGGCGGACACTCTATTCCACTTGCGGGATATAATCTTCTAATTTTAACTAAATACGTAGTTTATGAAAAAAAAAATTCAAAATCACCTCAGAATTTTTAAAGAATTTATGAAAAACTTTGGAGGAGGCATATGTCCTTTAAGTGTTCAGTTTTAAATTTAATTTTTTAAAAAGTTATTTTTTTTTAAGTAACATGATAACATCAAATTTATTGTGAAACCCGATCAGGCTTGGTGGGGCAAGTTTCGCGGGCCCACTAAACCCAATCGGGTTTTGTGGGGGCGGGTTTTTGGCTGCACTCTCACCATGCAATTAAAACACAATAAAAACACATTAAAAATTTTATATTTTTTCTTTATTTTGGTGAGAGGTTTATACTCGTCAGTGTACGAGTGTAGTCGTAGTCCAAATTTAAATTTATATTTTCTGGATGAGTCCAGGTCGTCCACTGAGAGATTTATTTATGGCAAAAGAAAAAGAATGTCACAAACACACACACACATTTGGATGAATTGGAAACAAGAATTTTTTTATGGATTTTCAAATAACAGGTGCTAGGAAATAAAGTAAGACAAAAATTAAATAAACACTGAATGTGAGAATATAGAGTTAAATAAGTCTTGAGTTAAGGAAATTTCAGCACCAACCCATTGATTCTCAATTTTTTAGTAGAAAAGATTAGTAACATTAATTTAATTTCAGATATGAGGGTTTGTTATTAAATGCAATTAGAGATGATGATAGTTCTAATTTAAGCAATCCCCGTACATGATATGTGAGATTCTAGTTTAAGCAACTACTATAAATCCAATTACAATTAATACACAAAACAACTAAATTAATCATCCGGGTTTGGGTATGATAGCGTTTCCAGTTCTAGTAACTCTCATACGTGGCATGAAAGCTCTAAGTTAGGCTTACGCTCCAATCCAAACTTAGTGATTTCTTAATTTAAAAATACACACTCATATTAAAATTTAAATTAATATCACTCATTTAAAGCGTAGCTTTCTTTGGGAATCATTGGCTTTGGACACTGTCCTTGCCTTAACCCAAGATTGGGTTTAGCTACTCATCTTTATTTGTAAATTAATTAACAGGAATTTAAATGGCGTAATTTAAATGACAGAATTTAAATGACAGGAATTAAAATAGCATAAAGTAACCGGCAATTTAGGCGGTGAATAATAAAAAAACAATAATTAAAATTACAGAAATTTAAAGGCATAAATTAACCGGCCATTTAGGCGGTGGATAATTAAGTAACAATAAATGATATAAGAATTTAAAAGAAGAAAGAAATGAAGTAAGATCACAAGAGAAAATAATAAAGAAAAGGAGAAAGAATAAGAACAATTCTCAAAGAGAGAATTATAAGGAAACAACTAAACTTTGATTCAAGAATAATAATCACCCTTACAAATGCAATCAAGTAACCTATTTATAGGCCACAAGATGCAATACAAACCACATAATTTTTAATTATTCAACTAGACATAATTATATCTAATGGGCACTCACACACTTAAAGTTAAATGGATTTTAGCTATAATACATAATTAAAGTTAAATGGATTTTAGCTAAAATACATACCTAATAAAGTACTCATAAAGTTAAATGGATTTTAGCTATAATACACAACTAATAGTTAAATGGATTTTAGCTAAAAGACACACTTAATAAAACACTCACATAAAAAATAAAAATAAATTTCTATAAATTGATTTTTAATCTTCATTAGGATTAAAAATAATCCTTGGGCCTTCTTCAAATGATATCTTTCATGGGATGCTCAAGTTGGGTCTTAATTCTTCATGAACTTTAATTTTTTCATGGACTTTAATTTTCCATGGGCTTGAATTCTTTTTTCTTCATGGACTTGAATTCTTTTTGGGCTTGAATTCTTTTTGGGCTTCCAAGTCCACCTTTTTCATACCTATAAGCAATTTATTAATAAATCATCTATTATATTATATATATATTGATATGATATATTATTTGAGATATTATATGCTTATATATTATATAGATAATCCATGCATGCATTTCATTGAGTATATATATGTATTATATTTACATGTTTATTATAATATATTATATATTATATATATAGATATATATTACATATAATTATTCAATTAAACCAATTTAAAATCAAAATGAGGGTTATAATTATAACAAAAAATTTATAAAATTAACCACTAATCAGTTTCCTGGTCCCACGAAACTTGATCGGGTTTTGTGGGGGCAACAAAACCCGATCGGGTTTTGTGGAGCCATAAAACCCGATCAAGTTTTGTGGGGTCGTGCTGATCGGTTCCCTTTGTCCCACCAAAGCCGATCAGAAAACAGATCGGGTTTTATGGGGCTACGAAACCCGATCGGGTTTTTTGGCCCCACGAAACTCGATTACGATGTGTAGTTTTCAAATTTTTTTTGTTTCATGCAAATCAGTCAGATCTTGAATGATATCTAAGCAATTATGTATTCTACTCACAATCACAATCATTCTACACAGCTTAATAAGCAATGTGTTATAAAAATAAGAATAATGAAAAACAAAATAAATCAAAATCGATACCTTCAGATTGATTGAGAATGCTTGTTAGAGAGAGAAACTTAGTGAATGCAGCTTCTTCATTGAGGTCTTAGTTCAACTGATGAACAAGTTTGTGATCAACCAACAAGCAAATAGGAAGAATGATTAAGTTTGGGATGTTTCGGCAATGGAGAAAGTCAAAGCGTGAATGTTGGAAGAAAGGAAATGAAGAATGATAATGTGAGAGAGATAAGGGTATTTTCATAAATTAGGTTAAGGGCAATACAGGCTCTACATTTTTAAATCTCATTAAGGGTATTTGAGGTATCTTACATAAAAGTGGCTATAGAGTGTAATTAGTTTATTTACTAGTATAAAAACATTTTTTTTCCTATAAAAAGGTTAAAAACAATTTTATACATTTAATTTGAGTTAATTATGAATTCCTCTCAGAATAAAGGGCCCTATGCTTCTTCCAGATCAAAGAAAACAGTCGAGGAGGACCTCCAGACCTTTCAAGAGGCTCCCAAGGATGGCCCTAAGGCTTCCCCAAAGAGTTATTCCTCAGGATCCCGAGCCCCGAAGAACAAAAAGGACTCCCAACCTTCTCAACAATAGCAGCAGCACCTGCCTCCTCGCAAGATCCGTCTGAAGGTGATAATGAAACTATCGCCCAGGCACTTGAGGTGGTCAGGGCGGAGGCTCAGGGAAATCGGTCACCTGTAGGTATAGATCCAACCATAATGCCCCCCCAGCATTCCTATCCCTTCTATTTTTAAACGGATATTAATGTCTCTAGCACCAGAGGGGCGCGCAGGATTAATAGGACAAACTTCGTTAGAGAAGGCTTCAGCGTTATCCATGAAAGAGATTTTGGCCCGAAGGACTAAGCGACGAAGGGTAAAGACTGCTTTCTCTTCGTCTTTGGCCGAAGCGACCTTCGTTCCTGAAGCAGTCGAGGCCCCTATTAAGACCTTGGCTATTTCTAGTGTTTCGTTGGCTGCAGGCGAACCAGATTATTGTGCCGAGATTCTAAGGGTAACCTTTACCACTGGGCTTTTCCCTCGAGTTCTCTTCACACAAACATGCCTTGACTTTTATTTTTTTGTTGTTTTCCAGAGCCTTTCGGGCTTTCAAGATTTAGTCACCCGGTGAGAATCAGAGTTCCAGGCCCAGATAGCTTTCTTGGAATCCAAAGTTGAGGGGCTCTAAGGGCTTGAGGCCCTTTCTTCCAAGCTTGCAGATCCTAGATAGGGTGCATATCCTCAACAAGTCAGTTGAATTGGCGTAGGAAGAAGCAAAGCTTGCCAATGAGGCCGAGGCTCAAGCTCGCGAAGACCTGGAGCTGGCTCAGAAGAATATGCTAGAGGCTCATTAGGCCAACTCTAGGCTTAGGGAGGAGTTGGATGTCGCGAAAGGTGCGAACGAGCTACTCCAAAAGAATGTAAAGAAACTCACCTTGGAGTTGAAAGAGGCCAAAAAAGGCCAGGTGGAGGCAATGGAGTCCTATTCTTGGTTTAAGAAAGACCTCTGAACAGTCAACACCAAGCTTCAATTTGCCCTCAAGGATGCTTGGGTGGCCTTCTAGAATGGTCGCGAGGATTTTCGAAGCTCCAAGGCTTATGCTGCGGAGTTAGAAAGAGTCATTCGGGGTGGATTCGAGCATATGAAGAAACTTAAGGAGTGCTTCTCGAACCTGGACGTGGACTCCATCCCCTTTGTTGTCTCGATAGCTTTATCTTTCCTAGAATAGATGCCTTTATACTTGAACTTAATATTTCAATAATATTTTACCTCTTGATTTAACGTCTTCTTTTTACTTGCTTGCTTTCCCAAGAACTTTCAAAATGTTTGCCTTCACTCTCGAAGATTAGACATTTCCCATCTTAGTTAATTGTTCTTCAAAAGAGACAATAACTCTTCAACGGAGACCGTTACTGGGGTGGGGGTTACATCTACCTCCTCTAACGCTTGGAGGATTTCCTTTGCCCCTTATTAGGGGAAAAAACTTTCGGGGATTAGATTTGATTCTTTCCCTAATTTTTTTTTCCTGGAGGTATAAGCGCTTGGGGTGTCCCTTCCTACTGGGGGTTCGAGGGCCCCTGAGGATCACATCTGATCTTTTTTCTATTAACCAAGGGTTCATGGCCCCTTGAGGATCACATCTAATCCTTTTTCTATTGGGCGAGGGTTCGTGGCCCCCTGAGGATCACATTTGATCCTTTTTCTATTACTCAGGGTTTTAATCCCTCGAGGTTAGCCTTATTTTTTGTCAGGGGTGGTCCCCTGGGATCTTTTACTGTGAGGAGCTTTAACTATTGAGAGAGAAAAATAGATTTATTTCAGAAGTCATAATCAATAAAGAACATCACTGGTAAAATTTCTTCAATTTTTGCACATTCCAAGTGTTTTTAACGGGTACACCCTTTGTGATCTGGAGTTTATAAGCGCTAGGACTTAGGGCTTCCACCACTCTGAATGGGCCCTCCCAGTTAGGTGTTAACTTGTTTGCTTGTCGAGCAACTCGAACATCTACTCGCCGTAATACCCAATCTCCAGGAAGAAAACTCTGAGCTTTTACCTTTCGGTTGTAGTACCTTTCAATACGCTAATTGTACGCTGCTTGCTGAATCTTCACCTGATCACAAAGTTCATCAAGGAGATCTAAGTTGTCTCTTAGATTCTGTTGATTAGTCTCCAGGTTGAAGAGCTCCACTTTGAGGCTTGGCATGCCTATTTCAACCAGGATCAAATCTTTCAAACCATAACATAGGCTGAACGGAGTCTCGCCTGTAGATACATTCTCTATGGTTCGGTAAGACCATAAAATACTCAGTAATTCACCCACCTAGCTACCATCTGCCTTATCCATGCGGGCCTTTAGACCATGCAACAAAGTTCAGTTAGCGAGTTCGATTTGGCCGTTGGCCTACAGATGGGCCATCGAAGTGAAATGCTGCCTATTCTCAACTCCTGGCACCATTCTTTCATAGATCGATCAGTGAACTGAGTGTCGTTGTCGGAAATTAGAACCCGAGGAATCCCAAAATGACATACCACATTCTTCCATAGAAAATTGTTTTACTCACGGAGTAGTAATGGAGGCCACTGGTTTCGTTTCAACCTACTTTATGAAATACTCTATGGCGACAACAATATATTTAACCTAGCCCGCCGTTGGGGGAAAATGACCCAAAATGTCGATGCCCCATTGAGCAAAGGGGCAAGGTGTAGCCAGATAAGTTAAAGTGACAGCTGGTACATGAACTAGGTTGGAGGTTCGCTGGCATCTCTCGTAGGTCTTAACCAGCTGCTCTGAGTCCTTCGCCATCGTCAGCTAATAATACCCTTACTGAAGGGCTTTTTGGCTAAGGGTCCGAGCCCCAATATGGCTTCCACATACGCCTTCATGGATCTCCCTTAGGATGTAGTCTGCTTCCCAGGGTCGAATACACTTAAGCAATGGCTGTGAGAATGACCCCTTATAGAGCTCTCCGTTGACTATTATGGAACTTCGAGCCTTCCTTTTAACTTCTCAAGCTTTTGAGTTGTCATCTAGAAGTTTTCCCCCCTTCAAGTATAAGAGCAAGGGCTCCTTGAAACACACAATTATTCAGCTAACTCCTTGATGCTCTTCTATGGTAAAGACTCAATTTGGATATGTCGAGATCTCATCGAGAAGGAGGATGAAGCGATTCGGGACAAAAGATCCGCTTCTACATTCTTGGCCCAAGGAACATATTCCACTTTCATCAATTGGAAGCGCATCATCAGCTCCTTGACCATAGTAAGATATTTCGCCATGTGGCATTCCCAAGCTTCGTATTCCCCATTTACTTGTTGCACGACCAGCTTGGAATACAAACTCATTTCAATTCGTTGTGCTCCTAACTGCTCAACTTGTCTCAAACTTGCAAATAAGGCCTTGTATTCAGCTTCGTTGTTAGATGCTTGGAACTCGAAGTGCAAGGCATAGGGCTAGGTCTGCCCATCGGGGCTTCTGATCATCAGCCCTGCTCCGTCACCGCCCGAGGTCGAGCTTCCATCCATGGTCAGCACCCATGGTCTCTGGTCTTGTTCCGAAGCCTCTTAGAACCCAACCCCTCCAACAATGAAATTGTCAATGCCTGGGCCTTGATAGTCGGTCGAGGTCTGTACTCTATATCAAAAGTTGTGAGCTTCATAGCCTATTTCAACATTCTTCCTGAGAGCTCCGGTTTGCTAAGCACTTGTCTTAAAAGTTGGTTTGTAAGCACGATAATGGTATGAGCTTGAAAATAGGGTCAAAACTTCTTTGCCGAGATTACCAAGGCAAAGGTTAACTTCTCCATGGGGTAATACCGAACTTTAGCTCCTGTTAATCGCTTACTGGCATAGTAAATAGGTCTCTGCCTTTTGTCTTCTTCTCGGACTAGTACCGAACTCACGGCATCTTCGGCTATTGCCAAATAAAGATACAACGGTTCTCCTTGTTGAGCCTTAGCGAGAACTAGAGGTGAGGTCAGATGTTCCTTTAGCTTACTAAAAGCTTCCCTACATTCATCGTCCCAAACAAAGTTCTTGGCCTTCGACAAGACCTTATAGAAAGGAAGACCCTTCTCCTCCAACCGAGAGATGAATCTCCCTGAAGCCGTCATTCTTCCTGTTAGGCTTTGCACTTTCTTTATGTTCCTCGGGGCTGGCATGTCCAAAATGGCTTTAACTTTCGCTGGGTTCACCTCAATCCCTCGGTGATGAACTATATAACCCAGAAACTTTCCTGCAGAAACTCCAAAAGCACATTTGATAGGATTAAGATTTACATGAAACTTACGAAGGGTTTGGAAGCATTCTTCCAAATCTATAAGATGGTGCTCAGCACCGAGGCTTTTCACTAGCATGTCATCCACATAAGCTTCCATGTTTCGACCTAACTGATGCTGAAAAAGCTTATTCACCAGACGCTGGTAAGTGACTCCAACGTTCTTCAATTTGAACGACATTACTGTGTAATAGTAGGTTGCTTTATTAGTGATGAATATCATTTTCTCTTGATCTTCGAGATGTAGTGGAATCTGGTGGTATCCCTTAAAAACGTCTAGAAAACTCATTAATAAACAGTCAGTCGTCCCATCAATCAGGGCATCTATCCGAGGAAACGGGTAGCTATCCTTCAGGAAAGCTTTGTTAAGGTCAGTGAAGTCGATACAAAGTCTCCATTTACCCTCTCCTTTAGGCACCAACACCACATTTGCTAACCATTCGGGATAATCAACCTCCCAAATGTATTTTGCCCCCATCAGCTTCTCCACTTTCGCTTCAATCGCTCTGGCTCTTTCTGGGGTAAAACTTCACTTCTTTTGCTTAACAAGTCTGAAACCCGTACGTATTCCCAGCCTATGCGTCATGACCTCCGGATCTACCCTGGGCATGTCTTGGGTGTCCATGCGAAGACATCTGCGTACTGTCGAAAGAGGGCTAAGATTTGACCCCTTAGAGGTCTTTTAGCTCGGCGCTTATCTTTATACAATGATCAGGGCAATCTTCCCTTAAAGGTACCTCCTCAAGTTTTTCCATGGGTTCCCCCATCCTTGGATCTCCCAACCCCTCCAATAGAAAACTGATAGCTGGTGGGGGTCTCTACTCCCTTTCTCTTTCTTAGTCATTCCCATGACCAAAAGTTTCTCCCCATGGCAGATTCTCCTTCATCTGTCCTCGTGGGGTCTCTGCACTCCTTGCCACGCCTATGGAGGCCATATAACATTCCCGGGCTGAACGCAAATCTCCTCACACTTCGCCTACCCCATTGGTTGTGGGGAACTTCATTATCATATGATATGTGTTAGGAATAGCCTGTAGAGCATTGAGGCCTGACTTCCCAAAATCATGTTATAAGCTGCAAACACATCCACTACTAAGATATCCAGCACAACTTGAAAGGTTCGGGAACCCTTTCCCAAGATTAGCGGAAGCTGAATGACTCCATCCGAATACACTACTCCCTATCAAATCCAACTAGGGGGACACAAGCAGACCTTAGCTGCTCCATTCGGTATCCCATGCCTAAGAAGGTTTTCCTGTACAAGATCTCCAAAGAACTACCCAGATCTACTAGGATCCACCAAAGCTCCTACTTTCCAAGCTCAACTGTTATTACCAACAGATCATTCCAGTTCGGATACCCGAGGAGGTCGCTATCTGAAAAGGAGATTGTTTCTCTCTTATTGACCTTTTCACACCCGAGGTTTGGCTTCACCCTAAATCCTTCTCACCCTTCTTACCTGGGACCTCCCCTGCGGCAAGTGTATGGAACACTAGGGGCTGAGGATGATATTCTCCTGCTTGCAGTGGTCTCTCACTTTGGGGTGAATTTCGAACTTGCTCTCGCTCTTCACCTCGTTCCCGCCTGGGGTGAGGACTTCGCGAACGTCGCTCTCGCCCCTTTCGGGGATCTGCCTCCCTAGCCACAAAACTCTTGAGGAAACCCCGATTGATGAGCTCCTGTATGTCCTCCTTCAATTGATGGCATTCCTCTGTATCATGGCTATGATGTAACAGCCCACCTTCCCAGGGCGTGTTATGCCTTAGGAAATTTCGTCTTATTTTTTTTTCTAAGTTACATTACTCCCGAAATTCCCTAAGACCTATCTAGTGTTTAATTTACACACTAGAGATAAATACAATTTTATAAAGCAGAAGTTGAATCGAACCTGCTCATGGCAATACATACATGAATAACTGGACATAGCATTTATTACAAAGTTATTACATAAGCTTCTGAAAATAAAACAAATGTACTTAATTCTCAAACTATTCATATTACAACATAACATGGCTCATTTCCTTGTTTCTTGACGTCTCGCATTACTACACATCTCTAACCTTGGTATCATCACTGCAAATCTCAACTGGAACGTTGAATGTTCCAGGGGCGAACCCAAGTTAGATGATGAACCATCTAAGGTACATAATGCTATGTCATGTGTGTATGCAATGTCTTTCATCGTAGGTGTCAACTGCACCCCTCATGCTACCTACCATTTTTGCAGCCACCTCTTTCGAAGCCGGGGTATATGGGTGCACCCTTGGTAATGCAGCGGTGTCAGTTCGTACTCCTTACAGCCTCATTTGCGTGTGATCAACAATATCAACGTGTGTTTATGCATTTCATAATCATGTCATTGATGTAGTCTACGTGTTGGGTACATATCATAGCATGTCACTATGATGAAAACATTTTCAAGGAACATAAATCACTTACAAGCCAAGCATTTCCATAAAATTAACTTTAATTGGGGAGTACCACTTACCTTTTCAAACTTATTGGACTACCTCGATATCCTTGTCTTGCCTCGTGCATCGCCTCGATTTGCGTGCCAACCGCAAAATTTGCACATGTCACTTTAACTTATTCTTCAAGGCATCCTAATCACCATAATTATTTAAATAAACATTAAAACTTATTTTTCCATAATTTCTGGCATTTTCTATAATTTTCTTTCTATTTCTTCCTAATTTTCCTCAATAAATCCAAACTAAATATTTCTAAAATATTTTCTCAAATATTCTTCTACGACAATTCATAAAATAATATTCCTGAATTTTTAGAATTTTCTAAAAAGATTTACTCACCTTAACTTAGCATCTTCGTTTTTCTCGATATGCGTGTCATATTCCCAAAACGCGTGCTCGAACCATTCTTTTCCCCCAAAATCTCCAGAATATTAGTAGATCACCAAATCTTATTTTTGAGATTTTTTCGAGAATTTTCCCTATTTTTTCTTCCTTTTCGTTCTTTTCTTTTCTTTTTCTTCCTTTTTTTTTCTTTTATTTCTTCTCTTCTTCTCCATCATCTTCTTCCTCCTCCCGCTGTTGCCATGCGCCTGCAACTTCTTCTTTTCTTCTTCCTTCTTTTCTTTCTTTCTTCTTCTTCTTCTTCTTCTTCTTCTTCTTCTTCTTCTTCTTTCTTTTCTTTTCTTCTTCCTCTGTTTCTTTTCCAGCGCACGGACTACATCTTCTTCTTCGTGCGACCACCACCCGCACCCTGCCGCCTCCCTCGTCGGCCTCTTCCGCCTCCCCCAGCCGCTGCACCGACCGCACCATTGCCCGCCGCCGCAATCTGCCATCACGGCAGCTCCTCTGCCTCGCGTCCAGCTTGCTGGAGCTCGCGGCCATGGCTTCCATGGCGGCGACTCCACTGCTTCGGGTCGTTTCTCGGGCCTCCGGTCGCCTCCTCACTGCACCTTGTTGCCTCGGCCATCGCACGACCAGCTGCTCCTTTTTCCTTGACCACCATGGCCGAGCATCGAAGCTCTGCTTCGCGGCCATGGCTGCTGGAAGTGGCCACTCCTCGGCCGCTCGCTCTCTCTCCCTCCCTCTTTCTCTCTTTTTCTTCAGCAAACTCTCGCTTCTTGCTGCTCTTAATCAACCAAACACATCCAATTTATAGACCCCTTACCTTAGCCACCATTCTACCCGTATACATATATATATACAGCACTGTTGCATGCTTGCCTGCCACGCACATCAGAAAATCCCCACAAATTTTGCCTCAAATCTCGCTGCCACAATCCCCCTATTTTGCGGCCAATATTTCGGCTATGAAGATCTCACGGAGGCTGCCGTTGCCATTCACGCACATATGCACGTGCATATATATATATATACAACTATTTATTATATTTGAAATTAAGAGAAATTATACATTAAACTCCAATTTTATCATAATATCACTTGGGCAACTCCATAATTTCAATTATACCCTCAAACACTGGATTAAATTGCATTTTAATACTGAAAACACAAAATTAATAATTTCGAAACTTAGTTAAAAAGGACGATTTGGCCCCAGTGTTCTCACCGGGCTATCATTTCATCCTAAAACCACTGAAGGGTTGCTGACTACGCAAAACCGAAGCCCCCCTAGGATTCCATTTATTTTTCGGGAGCCTCTTACAACGATTCGGTTTTATAGTCTAAATAGCAGCTGTATTTTAGTTGTACCGAAAATCGTTTTGAATTCGATTTCTTTCAATACCATAAATCTTATTTCGATACGCTCGTCGAGACCATATATTTTTCCTTAGACAATTTCACTCTGAGGCATTCCCTGCAGTTGATTCGGTACCTGAAATTGCTATAAAATCAATTTTTCGGTGTTCTAAACTCATTGAAATTACGTGGCAACCTTATCTAAACATGGGGTATTACATTCTCCCCTCCTTACAAAAATTTTGTCCTCGAAATTTGCCACATTCTAAACCTCAAAATTAGAACTCTTGGGCTGACTACACTTATCAATCCCTAGACAATCCATTTGTTGACCACACACTCCTTTCGAATTTCTCTTTCAAAGTCACTAACCACATAACTCGGTCCTTGGGCTATGAGTCTCCACTTGAGCTCCTATCTAAGTCGGTACTCACATCATCATAGTGAGCCTGCAACTCTCATATCCACATTTTATATTATCAGATTAACCATTTAATTCTCAAATTTGCTTGAGCTAATCCTCGAGTAACAACATCTCATATCAACTAACTCTAATCTTGCCCAATCCTCAAGGCACCATCTCATGCTAATCATACTTTATCATACGGAAATCATCTAATTTCTTTCCTCGCATTTGACCATCGGCTCTTTTGATTTCCAGTTAATCGTAGCACAGTTTCACTTATCAACTCGCAATCTCTAGACTTGCTTATCGACTCTATTGTCTACTTCCCTTGATAATAGTGCTATTAACTTTATTTGTACTATTCTAACCTCTTAGTCCACACAATCTATGACATCATTATCATCCAACCAAAATCTCAGGACCATTTACCCTCAAGCATCACAATAAAGAGCGTCACACGTAACCTTAACATTACAAGCGTCTACTTTACTTCTCGATCGTTCATCAATCCTATAAAATATCATAGCCTCTTGCACCTGTTTATCAAGTTTGAGGTAAAGATATCAACTCTGAATTATCACATCTTTGATAATTTACGTCCTCAATCAAGCCACTTATAGCTAAGCATCCAATAACCTCAAGCTATTATTGGCAATTAAGAAATAATCCCGATAAATCTTCCGAGAGCACATTCTGATATTTCTCTCACTTCCTCAACTTTCTCACGGCTTTTCATTAACCACAAGTGCCCATACCACATATTGACAGGCTCTTTATTTTCATAACTTGCTTACATCACTTTAGTGATCGTCTAGCTACACATCTCCCGATTTGCCCATCAGGGTTATCTAGACTAACCGTTTAGCCCAACAGGAGTTCCATTCTCCCAAAATCGAAAATTCTAGATCTCCAATAGATTTCGATCTATTACTAATTACTTGTCTCTCTCAAACACACCAAAGATTTTCAAAGACATCAATCCGTAACCATCCCGCTAACTGGAGTGGGTAGGTACTTATGTCTCCTATGGTACCCCGATTCTTACTGATTCATGACTTTCACAGCTTAAGAAAATCAATCTCTATTTCCTTAACGAGATTACCTAAGGACCTTTCAAATCTTTTTTGAAAAACTTTAAAGTCTCATCACAAATCCTTAGATTCTCATCTCTTAGGGGAAATTCCTCGAAAATCCCAAATTGATTCATCTTTGAAGATCCCAGATCAGATCGCGTTAATTGGCTCCAATCATTTCTTAAAAAAATCGAGCCTCAAAAACTTTCCAGGACTCTTTACCTAAGAATACCTTAAACCTCAAATAATGATTCAGGTCCCCATACCGATGCACAAGGCATAACTTATTTTCAAGACTTTTGATTCCTTAAGCCTACTTGGCACATTGAATCATAGTCACAACTTTTGTTGTCTAGGTCTCCTTATCATTCCTTTAGGGTCGATATGACCTATCAAACAACTCTTTCATTTTTCGATACCCAAACTCTACTTTGAACCGAGGTCATCGTCAAGGCCTTGAACTGGCCATGTTGTACTACTCGAAATTTCGTTTACCGATAATCCACTGACTCTCGCATTTCGCTCTATAGATCCAGCTTACTATCAGCACACGACCATTCATGATCCCATTGCCATACTGGATATTGCGGTATTCTACTACTCGAGCCTCATAGCTCTTGTCGTGTCACCAACTCCTAAGATAACCTATATACAATTCTTTAAATAAGACACTCAGTCCATATACAATCCATTTCACTTTGTGTTGATTTCCTAGGCTTCCGACCTCGATTAATCATAGCTAGTGCCACACCTTGCATCCTAGATCATTGGGACTTGGACCCTCGACACTCTTAGGGTTCCTTGTCTCATCTCTATGAGTTCCATTGGTAACACCACTGCCACCTCATCAATTGACGCAACTCACCTGTCATCACTTGACCACCTTCAGTCTCTTGCTTAACTCGATCCCTGATCTTACACATCTTACTTCTGAGACACTAAATGGTTCTCGAAATACTTATCATTCAATCCTAACTTAACATCTACGTTATGTCATATCAGGCTAATCATCCATGACTTAATAATTTTTTTTATAACTACCAGCTATCCTATCATTCATCGCAATGATTTCGACTAATGACCTCGAATCAACAGTCTCTGAATCTCTTGGATCTCTAATCATGGTTACCTTACACCTGAATCCTACACTTGAATCCTATCATCTGATCCTAACTTCAATAGTTAAGTCATTGTACTAGCTTCCATTAGGCTTTTACTATTCATCAAGAATAGTAATCATATACTGGAATAGTGTTTGTACGTGAATAGTACACCTGGTAAGTTCCTAGGAAAGAGAGGTAGGTCACAAATGGACACACTTAAATACCAAGTCTTTCCTTAGCCAGAACTTGCCTAGACATGCACTTCCACTACATAACACTTAAATCCAATAACCTCTAAGCCTTCAACTGACAATCTCAAACCTCCAAGCAGGGATTTCGTCTTACGAACCATTAATTTCTTTCCCCTAAGCCTCCACTTGGGGTTCCCACTAACTGGTTCCATCAATACCGGATACCCTTAAGTCTCCAAATTGTTATTCCCTAATCTTCAAATAGGATTTAACTCTGATATCAACTACATCCGAGTCACTTAGGGCTTCCAATAATCTTAAGCTCTGATACCAACTGTAACAGCCGACCTTCCCAGGGCGTGTTATGCCTTAGGAAATTTTGTCTTGTTTTTTTTTTTCTAAGTTACATTACGCCCGAAATTCCCTAAGACCTATCTAGTGCTTAATTTACACACTAGAGATAAATACAATTTTATAAAGCGAAAGCTGAATCGAACCTACTCATGGCAATACATACATAAATAACGGGACATAGCATTTATTATAAAGTTATTACATAAGCTTCTGAAAATAAAACAAATGTACTTAATTCTCAAACTATTCATATTACAACATAACATGGCTCATTTCCTCGTTTCTTGACATCTTGCGTCACTACACATCTCCAACCTCGATATCATCACTGCAAGTCCCGACTGGAACGTTGAATGTTCCAGGGGCGAACCAAGTTAGATGATGAACCATCTAAGTAAGGTACATAATGCTATGTCATGTGTGTATGCAATGTCTTTCATCGTAGGTGTCAACTGCACCTCTCATGCTACCTATCATTTTTGCAGCCACCTCTTTTGAAGCCGGGGTGTATGGGTGCACCCTTGGTAAGGCAGCGGTACCAGTTCGTACTCCCTACGGCCTCATATGCATGTGATCAACAATATCGACGTGTGTTTATACATTTCATAATCATGTCATGGATGTAGTTTACGTGTTGGGTACATATCATAGCATGTCAATATGATGAAAACATTTTCAAGGGACATAAACCACTTACAAGTCAAGCATTTTCATAAAACTAACTTTAATTAGGGAGTACCACTTATCTTCTCAAACTTATCGGACTACCTCGATATCCGTGTCTTGCCTCGTACATCACCTCGATTTGTGTGCCAACATCAAAATTTGCACATGTCACTTCAACTTATTCTTCAAAGCATCCTAATCACCATAATTATTTAAATAAACATTAAAACTTATTTTTCCATAATTTCTAGCATTTTCTATAATTTTCTTTCTATTTCTTCTTAATTTTCCTCAATAAATCCCAACTAAATATTTCTAAAATTTTTTCTCAAATATTCTTATACGAAAATTCATAAAATAATATTCCTGAATTTTTAGAATTTTCTAAAAAATTTTACTCACCTTAACTTAGCATCTTCGTTTTCCTCGGTATGCGTGTCATATTCTCGAAATGCGAGCCCGAACCATTATTTCGCCCAAAATCTCCAAAATATTAGTAGATCACCAAATCCTATTTTTTGAAATTTTTTCCCTATTTTTTCTTCCTTTTCTTTTCTTTTCTTTTCTTTTTCTTTCTTTTTTCTTCTTTTATTTCTTTTCTTCTTCTTCACCATCTTCTTCCTCCTCCCACCGCTGCCATGCGCCTGCAACTTCTTCTTTTCTTCTTCCTTCTTTTCTTTCTTTCTTTTTCTTCTTCTTCTTCTTCTTCTTCTTCTTTCTCTTCTCTTCTTCTTCCTCTCCTTCTCTTCTTCCTCTGTTTCTTTTCCAGCGCACGGACTACATCTTCTTCTTCGTGCGATCGCCACCCGCGCCCTGCCACCTCTCTCGCCGGCCGCTTCCACCTCCCCCAGCCGCTACACCGGCCGCACCATTGCCCGTTGCTGCGAGCTGCCATCGCGACAGCTCCTCTACCTCGCGTCCAGCTTGCTGGAGCTCGCGGTCATGGCAGCCATGGCCGCAGCTCCACTGCTTCGGGTCGTTTCTCGGGCCTTCGGTCGTCTCCACATCGCACCTTGCTGCCTCGGCCATCGCACGACCAGCTGCTCCTTCTTCCTTGACCACCATAGCTGAGCATCAAAGCTCTGCTTCGCGGCCATGGTCGCTGGAAGTGGCCACTCTTCTGCCGCTCGCTTTCTCTCCCTCCATCTCTCTCTCTCTCTTTAGCGAACTCTCGCTTCTTGCTACTCTTAATTAGCCAAACACATCCAATTTATAGACCCCCTACCTTGGCCACCACTCCACCCATATACATATATATATATACAGCATTGTTGCATGCTTGCCTGCCACGCACATCAGAAAATCCCCACAAATCTCGCCTCAAATCTCGCTGCCATAATCCCCCTATTTTGCGGCCAATATTTCGACCATGAAGATCTCACGGAGGCTGCCTCTGCCATTCACGCACATATGCACGTGCATATATATATATATACAATTATTTATTATATCTTAAATTAAGAGAAATTATACATTAAACCCTAATTTTATCATAATATCACTTGGGCAACTCCATAATTTCAATTATACCCTCAAACACTAGATTAAATTGCATTTTAATACTGAAAACACAAAATTAATAATTTCGAAACTTAGTTAAAAAGGACGATTTGGCCCCAGTGTCCTCACCGGGCTGTCGTTTCATCTTAAAACCACTGAAGGGTTGCTGACTACGCAAAACTGAGGGCCCCCTAGGATTCTGTTAATTTTTCGGGAGCCTCCTACAACGATTCAGTCTTACAGTCTAAATAGCAGCTGTATTTTAGCTGTACCGAAAATCATTCCGAATTCGATTACCATAAATCCTATCTCGATACACTCGTCGAGACCATATAATTTTCCTTAGACAATTTCACTCTGAGGCATTCCCTGCAGTTGATTCGATACCTGAAATTGCTACAAAATCAATTTTTCGGTGATCTAAACTCATTGAAATTACGTGACAACCTTATCTAAACATGGGGCATTACATATGATCTCGGTGGAAGCGATAGTACTTATTTCGATTCCTCTTATAAGATGGTGCCCTCATTGGCAGGGGCTTCTTCAAGTAGTCCTTGTCCTCGATAGTGGCGAGCATTTATGCCCTTTGAGCATTCAAAGGGGTAAAACGGCTCAACTCCCATCAAGGACGATGCTTTTTCTTTCGATCCTTCCTTCTACCTTCGCTTTTGTTTTCTTTGGAATGTTTTTTTTTTATCTTTCTTTTCAGTGTACTCGGCTCTCTTCGCCTGCATAACTTCCTCAACATTAATGTACTTCGTTTCCTGACCTAGGATATCTGTGAACGTGAGTGGGGGAGTTTTGCCCAATGACTAAGCGAATGAGCCAGGCCTTAGGGCATTCTGGAATGCCACCATGGCGACACTGTGGTCGAAGTTCTCAATGCTCAAGGCTTCCATATTAAACCTCGAGACGAAATCCTTTAAGGATTCGCCCTGGTTCTGCTTCACGCTAACGAGGGCCATAGTGGACCTTCGATGCCTCTAAAGGGGCGCAAAGTAAGCCAGAAAGCTACTCCGAAACTATGCAAAGTTGGATATTGAATGATGGGCCAGGTTTGAATACCAAGTACGCGCGTGTCCTTCCAACGTTGCTAGGAAGACTCTGCACCACATTGCATCAAACGCATCTTGCTCCATCATATGGGAAATGAAAAGATCCAGGTGATCCATTGGGTCAGTAGTCCTTGCATAAGGCTTGATAGCCGGCATACAAAGACGTTCAGGCGGCACTGCAGTCATAATCTCTGGACTGAGGGGTTGGTTCACGACCGCCCCACAGGACTCTCCTTGCTTCGGCTTTAAGGCGGCAATCTTTTTCTCTAGCTGACACAGCCTCATTTCCTGCTGCTGGGCGTGCGACATGTTGGAGGATTCTTTGGCTTCTCCTGGTCTATCTTCCTACCCCCACCCTCGAGGGTCTGCCTCGCGTGGGCAAGATCCTTCCTCCAGCGGGGGCTCCTGCCTTCCCCCTGCCTGAGAATGATGGACCTGCTAGTGCTAGTGGTCCAAGAAGCCAATGAGCAACTCCGTCAGGTGCTGGACCTGATTCTCCAGAAGCATGATCTGATTAGGCGAGGGAGGAGGATTATCCGGACTACGCTCCCTCCCCTGTTGGCTCCTCGGGGGATTGTTTTGACTTGTCTGTAGGGCAGGGTTGTTGTTCACAGTGTAACGCCCCACTTTTCCCAAGCGTGCGTTAATTCAAGATTTCGAGAAAATTTAAATCAAATACCACATAAATTCTTTGATAGCCATACTTTCATCATTTCCCGACAATCTCGATCGTACCTTCTTAGTATTCAATAAATAGACTAAGACATCAATCATATCAGCGGAAGCAAGATCGAAACCTCAGATATATACATATCACTGACAATTTCTTTTACAATAACTGAATCGATGTTTCACATGAATATACATTACATAATCTCTGAACATTGAAAACATAAACAAAACCAACTGCTACATCCTGACGACATTCTTTCTCTTGACGCCACTGCTTTCACCTAGAACGTTTGAATATTCCAGGGACATAGTCCAAATTAGATGCTGAATCATCTAAGTGAGAGTTCGAAAACATTTTCATGAATGTATGCAGAATCATGTACACAAAATCGATAAATCTCAACATGCACCAGCCTAAGAGAATCCCAACGCATTTAGCCCTAACCGGGGAAAACGCAATCTCTCTAAAGGCGACACGACCAAATCGACCCATTGGCAACCCGATCCTACTTAAGAGGGACAACCTCGACATATGAACCCAGGAATCACCCCATTGTCATTGTCAGGCTTTACGCTCCCACTCAAAAGCATTCCAAAACACAACCCTAGCCCCAAGAGTGTCACGTCAGCACTATCCCCGGAATCGATGTCACCTCGGCATTAATGCTACTGCTTAAAGGATCCTGGGGTGGTGTCCACTCGCAGCCCCACCACTTGAGCCAACAACCGGGGTGGTGTCCACTCGCAGCCCTGCCACTTGGGTCCCGTAGGGTGAAGTCCGTCTCAGCCTAGTCCCAAGTGATCACCAAGCATTAATCCTAGGTACGCATCCCGAGTGCTATCACTCTGGGCTCGTCACAGGTCAACAACCGACATACCACATGAACGACACAAACAAGCCAATGGTCGAAAAATTATAACATGCATCACTTAAAATCAACACTTAGGATTAACGTTTAATGCACGTGTAATCAATCATTTGGACAATTCATCACAAAACCCAAGTCATGAGTATGAAATCCATTTACTTGAAATCTTTTTGGGTAGAACCACTCACAAGTCAAAACCAAGTTTGGAGAGAACACTCACATTTAGATGAATTTCCAATTGACAAACGCGGTTAGCCTCGATTTGCTCGTCTGCCTCTATCTACGAACTTGACCTCGATTTGCGTGCCTAGCCTCGATTCTCGCACCTGACGCTCTTGTACTTCTCCTCGAGCCTTAACAATACCCTAGCCACCATGTTTGTCCAAAATCATATCAATATCTATTTTTCCAATTTTTCATAATTTCTTCCTATTTTCTTTATATTTCTCCTCAAAAATTCTAATAAATACCTACTCAAAATTTTTCCTTGATTTCTCTTCATAATAATTCATAAATAATTAATTCCTATCTCCCAAAAATTTCTAAAGATTTTCCAATACCTTTTCCTACTTTTCATAAGCCTTATTCATTTTGAAAATTACAAAATGACTATTTTCTTCAACA
The DNA here is from genome assembly GCA_036245055.1 of Diospyros kaki. Taxonomy (NCBI): domain Eukaryota; kingdom Viridiplantae; phylum Streptophyta; class Magnoliopsida; order Ericales; family Ebenaceae; genus Diospyros; species Diospyros kaki. The sequence continues at coordinate 538,766 of BSEG01000003.1, forward strand.
TTTTTCCAATTTTTCTTCCACCATAATTCATAATTTAATTTTCTCAAAATAATAAAAAAATTTCAAAAATACTTGACGTGTCACGCGCCCTCACGCGCGACGCGTGGGTTGCTTGGCTTGAACTGGCGCGTGCCAGTCACGCGCCAGTCGTCTTTTTCCTCAAGCCGGTCGTCGGCGACTGCTCCGATGACCGAAATTCGGGTGCCGTTCGAAAGCCCTCTTCAAGTCGATCACACCCCCGCTGGTTTCAGGCCGAAAGGACGTCAGGAAGACGTTTAAAAATCGACTTACAGGTAGCGGAAATCGGTCCGCCTCTAACCCTCGGCCACTTTCGAAACACCCTCAATCCTACTTCAAAACGCCTCAAACCGGTGCCAAAATGATCCTTGGCTCCAAGAGATCAAAATCCCTCTATTATCTCTTCAAGATTCATCCAAAAACGAGCTCGATTTGTGCTTCTCCTTCGGCCGAGACCCTTGGCTATTTATAGCCCAAAAACCACCCCACGTGGCCGATTTTCCGGCCATTTCTTTCCCCTCACGCCACCAGGACAGTCCTCGACCATCCCTTGACAAGACTTGACGGCCAAATGGCTGGATTTTTTGGCCAAATCGTGCGGCCAGATCTGCCATGCGCGGCCAACTTCTGAAAATTGCAGTTAAGCCCCTGAAATTTCTCTTTTTGCATTTTGGTCCTTTTCCTCAAGCCCCTGACTTTTCTAATACCTTTACTAAGACCCTCAAGCTTAATACTTCTCATTTTTCCCTTGAAAATTTCAAAAATTGCCGTTTAGACCTCCCTCGGGTATTTTTAGAAAATTACACTTTGGCCCGACTGATTTATTTGACCTCAAATCTACCCGATTCAACCCGAAACTACTTAAGGGTTGTTCTACACATCGAATACTATTCCTCGATACTTTCCGTTGACTTTTTGGACGTCGTTTACAGCAATTCGGTAATATGGCCTAACTGACAGCTGTATTTTTGCTGTATCGAAAACTGTTCCCGATCTTCTTTCTTTCATCACTAAAAATCATAATTTTTATTGCTCGTCGATATTATACCATTTTCTTGGGCTATCTAGGGTCCGAGGTTCTCTCATTGACTAATTCGGTCATCCAAATCTGGGTTAGTGTGCCCTAAAGTCTCATTTTTCTCAAATGTCCAACTTTGCCCTTTATCAAATTTTATTTTATCCTCTAAATTGTCCTCGTGCGTTACACACAGCCCAAGATTGATGTTTTTTGGTGGCCATTGAGACGGAGAGATGACTTGAACGTCGTGGTAAACCGTACTGGAGAGACAGAAAGAAAAACACCTCGGCCCCACGGTGGGTGCCAATTGATGATGTGGTGGCCAATCACCTTTCCCTTGTCTCGAACTAGGTACCTGCAATGAAGTCAGGGACTTGCTCCCTCGGGACTACTTCGACGTTCAAGTCAGATCACTGGGTTATCACAAGCTCAAAGTATGCAGTTTAAAACTTAGAGAAAAGAGTAGAATCCTTTACCAATCCTTGTTGCTTCCCTTTTATCCTTTTGTCGGGATAGAGATTCTCTTTTTGAATCACCAGGATCCCATCCCGTCACCTGTGAAGCCATGATCCTAACGACATGGATATGGTAATCCCTTCCGAGAAGTTCGGGATTGTCCCTATCTCCATGATACTCGACGTGATGGTTGATCTTGAAGAATCTTCGTTGAGTAACCAGTGTGTTGAGGCACATCTATCACGTGTCCTCTTTAGGGTTAAGTAGGGTGACGTCAGTGGAGTAGCTCCTTAGTGAGCACATGTTACTGTTGCCATTGGCTGTGTTCTCGAGGTATTGAAGTAATTATGGACCCGATGATATTTTCTCTTATCACATAGATATAGGCAATCAAAGTGTCTCTAAATTACCATTCAAAATAAATAATGACAGTGATTTATCAATGCTTATATATTTTTTGAGGTTTCATTGCAGGAATTGAGGAAATTTTTCTCATTGTCATGAAGTCAGAAAAAAATCCTTAAAAACGTATTTCAACACTTACATGGAATCTGATAACGTATTTTTAAATGTCATTAAAAATTCTTGACATTTATTTACTTAATACTGGCATTCATATTTAACTAAATTAGACTATTTTTTAAGATTTTTAACTGACAATTTTATCTTTCATATCACTGATAGTGATATTTTCACAGAAACGCCGGTAAAAACAGAAAAACAAACACATAAAGAAAAGCCACAAATCTTGTAGTGATTTGATTCATTTAATAGATGTAAATTTCTCTCATTTTGCTTTTATAATAATCATGTATTATATTATATTTTCACGCTTATATCATACTTATAGTTTCTAAATTATTTTGCTATAAATGTTAATTTAGGAGGATAGAGAAGTTGATCATAAACGTGTAAAATATACATCTGTGATACTTCCGTGACACTTGTGTATAAATGCGTTATATTTTATATTGCATAACTATAAATATATAAAATGTTAATGCACGAGTATCATTAAAAAATATATAAATAAGTGTTTAATTAACTTTTTTATCCAGATAATTAAGCTGGTGAGACAAACAACGAGAAATGGTACCCAACCCAAGAATTAAAAACTAGTACTACTATAGAAAGAACTTCAATGAATGCAGTTTCTTTAAATGGTAAGGGTGTAATGATTGTATCACACAAAGGTACAGTTGGTTTATTCCCCTTGCTTCTCAACCAAATGACATAATTTAGCTTCATCTGTCTGGCTGGCTGGGCGGCCGGCCTTGAAATTACACGCACGCACATATACATACATACATACAATTTCTCTCTCTCTCTCTCTCTCTCTCTCTCTCTCTCGTGTATGTAATTGTAATTGTAAATTCCATACAAGAAATTACAAAACTTACTTACTAGTAACCTAACCAAGTGGATGGAATTGGCTGAAATCTAAGCTTTGCCCGAGCCAACATGTCACAATAGTCTTGGTGATTGAAGCAGTCACGGAAATCTGTAAACAGCTTCTCAAACACCCTCCACTGGACCTGTTGTGATCTTGAGTATGGATATGGTAGAAATACCTGCACAAGAAGTAATCAAACCAAGAACCAAAATTATTTAATCAACAACATATATGACACCGAAGTTGCAACTTCAAGAAGGGGAGAGAGAAAGAGAGATGAAATTTTTGCAGCAGTTTCTGCGACATTTTGCTCATGCTTGACCGACAAGTTGGCCCCTTTCTACCTCGAGACTTTTTTTCACGTTTTATTCCTTGAACGAAAATTGCATAAATGCTTCAGTACTTGGATCGATGGAGTCAATTATTATATTGTCTAGAGCTGACACGTCAACAATGCTCCTCCTAATATTTCATGTAATGTATAGGTGGCAGCATTCATCATGGTCTTCCTTACCATTCACAAATGCTCTCTCTCCTACAACCTACCCCACCAGCTATATTCACACACATTCAATTATGATAAGCCTTGACATCTACCTCTGAAAATGGCCTTAAAGTCTAGCAAGTGAACGATATAGAGACAGGGTAATGCTAAAAATATTGCTTACATCTCCCTCTAGCGCCAGGCGTTTGAGTAAAAGAAATGTTTCCTCGTTTTCCTCCAAATTATCAATAACAGCTAACCAGATGTATGAGGCAAGCTCATTGGCCTTGTCTCGTGACTTACCACAAGCAATAAACTGATCTGCTCAAGAGGACAAGTTTTCCAGTTAGAAAGACTCATAAAAGTCAGGATATCAAGCTAGAACATCCATCAGTACTGTTTAACATCACACATAAACTTGTGGAACACTAGATAAAGATTTTACTGCATATATACTGAAGCTTATGTTTTGAAAAATAAGTCTACTGATTGCACATGTATTTGGTGAACACATTATGGGATCTCTTCTCCTTTAAATATCGAATCACCTGTTCAAGAAGACATTTAAATGTAAAATTTTGTATGAAGTCACCCATGTCGAATCAAAGAACAACTATGGTGCCTCAATTACTCATGCCAAAGACACTAGTTTCAGTAATGTTAATTGTAAAAGAGATGGGGAAACAGCTTCATTGCCAATGTGGTGCAATTATGGCAATTGCAGCAATCATATCTGTGTTTGAGTACTGAAGGTAATGTGCCTGATGCTATTGGTGAAGTTGAGAAAGTGACAACCCAGTCCTTTGCATGAAGGGCCCGCAAAAGTGGCAATGGATGTGAAGTGTTTTGGGCAGCCGTGGCACTAGGACTTGATGCTATGTTGGTATTTTCACCATTATTCAATATTTTTTTAAGTCATTCAGTAATGGAAATAATGTAAGTTCAAATGAAGCAAGCAGGCAACTAATTCAACTTCCTAACTAAAATGAAGTTTAATAGGAAAAGCTCCACAAGCCATGCTCCAAAGATAGCCACATGGTGGAGACATTTGAATTAGACATTTTCTCATGCCAGTCTGCCAGGACAACTGATATGTACTCAAAAGGATGCCTTCGTTTACTGGATTTGGTTCCAACGGAATAATAATAACATGGGATAAATCATGAAAGTACACACATTATGGAATGAATGCAGTGGCGGACTGATGAATCATATTCAAGGGGACCAAACTTATTGAAGTATATATGAAGGGTAATTGAAAATTTTAGAGGGGCAAAATTTGAACAGTCTAGGAAACCAAGGGCAAGGTATGTGTACATTCAAAGAAATATTTGGAAGCTAAAAAGGCCCTGGACCATTTCATTCCCCACTGGATCAACCTAAAACTAAATCAGAATGTATACAATTTACAAATTTATGTTTGTTTAGATTTGGACTACTTATCCCGTGTCTCTTAACCACAGCAATCACAGGATTGTGGCACAGGATTGGCCATCCAATCTAACCCCATATCCCCCAAAAAAGATAGTTGCTCAGGTTTAATGTGCATCTAAAATCACAGGTTCGTGGGTCCTTTTAGATCGGATGCAGGAAATAACTGCAGATAGGAACATCTGAAAACGTGCATGAATGCTACTTTGTGGTAATTGCTGGAAGCAAGCAATATATTGTGGTCCTACACAGAGCATTAGAATCCAACAATGCTTTTAAAAGGTTTGCATAATTATCTGCACCTTAATTTCAAGAATCCGTTCATGTACAATCAATGGAAAAGATAATCACTTGGTAAGAATCCTTCATGGGCATAGTGTCACTGGATGCCAACTCCTCACTCATGTTCTTAATACAAAATAAGCACTCTTGCCAGCAAGCACAAAAATTCATCTTAAAGTCTAATGCAATATACTGAGAAAAGGGAGGAAGGGAGGGTTGGTTGGGGGGGGGGGGGTGTTTAGGAACAGACCTATAATAGTACCATGAAGTATACCAGCAGGAGGCGGCATGGTTGAAATTTCAAGTTGCTCCTTTAGAAACAAATAAGTATGGCCCACAATCTCATTGAATTCATCATCAAGTGAAAAGATGTGCTTACTGATATATAAAGCAGTATACCTCCTGAAGAATAGAGAGTGAACATCAGATGTAAACCTGTTAAACAAAGCCACTTAAAAAAGGAAAGCAGCACAAGCAATATTAGGCTGGTTGAGAAAGAGTGAGAACAAATTTTAGACAATTGGCCTCCATGATAAATAAATAAGGATCCAATATAGGTATAAAACTTTTTGTTTTCATGAGAAGTAAAAAACTATTTAACAACATTTTTTGGCTTGCTAAAATTCAGGCAGACCCACAAAATATTTCATCACGAGGCTGAAATTTCTTTTGTGCAACAAATTATAGCCTATTCATAGCTTTCATTTTTTTTTTTTCCTAATTCGTTATGAGGCAAAAAGTTCATGTTCGGTTCCTTGATATGTTAGATGAGTTATTGTGATCTCGAAGACCAGAAAGCTCGAGAACATTCAACTCAAAATGTTGCAACTAACTGCAAAATGGAAGATTTAGCAGCTGTTTTACATGGAGGATAATTTTGATAAAGGTACAGAAAAAAATATATATATATATATATATAACAACTAACAACAATTCCAAGCCTTAGTCCCAACAGGTGGGGTCAGCTACATGAATTCCCTACCTCCATGAATTTCTATCCTTGGCCATATCTTTTGTAAAACCATTATATCTTATGTCATATCTAAGGGTTTCCCACCAAGTTTTTTGGTTTTCTTTCCCTCTTTTGGTACAAATTTCCTTCATTCATCCACTTGCCTCGCAAATGCTCCTATAGATCTTCTTCTAATACATTCAAACTATCTTAATCATGACTGTTGCATCTTATCTTCAATAAATGCCACTCCAACTTCATTATGTATGATCTTGTTTCTTTTTTTTTTTTACTTGTACGATTGCAGTCTTACAGATCTATCATAACAATCTCAGCTCAACTACAATCATATTTTGCACATGTTGACACTTAACTGCCTAACATTCTAAGCCATAAAACAAAGATGGTTTCTACGCATCCTAGAAAACTTCCGTTTTAGCTTTAAAGGGATTTTGTGATCTCATAAAATGATGGACACACTTCTCCACTGTAATTATCATGCCTTGATTCTATGAATAACATCCTCCACAATAAATCTCCTTTTCTTTCTGAAAAATTGGTCCAATATATCAAAATTTATCTCTCTTTTTTTCTGGGAAAACTTAAACTCCAATATTTACAATAGCATCATCTAAAATTCTATTTTTACTTAAATCACATTCCACATACACTGTTGAGATTTGTGATATTTTTCTTTAATTAAAGTTGGTTTATTTTTCTGTTTTTCATTTATGTCTCCATTGTTATATTCTCCATTTGTAACCGAAGTTTGGCATTCAAATTTGGCATGCAAAGCATCCCGCATTTAAAGTTTTATTTATAGCTTTTCAATTTTTATTTGATGGATGTCATGTATTTAAATCCTGTATAAATAAGACTTCATTTCTGTCTTTTGTAAAAGTGTGAGCTTTCAATTCAATAAGAATAAGTTATCTTTCTTCAAGTTCTAGTTTTATTCTTCTCACATTTTCTTTTTATTTCTGTCTCTTTGTTTAACATAACATTGAGGCTTTACTATTGCTTTTGCAATACCTTCCTTTATTATTTTTTCAACATACACAATTTTTGACCTACTTAATTCAAAACTTTCAGGCGTTTCTCCACAATTCAGGTTGTTATCACATCTTCTTTTGTCTCTTCTATCAAGAAAATATTGTCTGGAAGTAACATACGCAAGACACTTCTTCATGGATGTGCTTTATAAGTTCATTCACAAGAATAAAGAGGTGAAGGCTCAGTGGAAATCCTTGACATAATCCAATAGTACTATGAAAGTCTCAGTATCTATTCCACAAGTTCCAACACAAGTTTCCAATTGATGATAAATGTCCTTAATGATATGTATACAAGCAATCCGAACTCCTTTCTTTTCGAACACCTCCAAAAGATCTTTCCAGGGACTCTATCATAGGCTTTTCAGAAATCAATGAATACCATATACAAATCTTTTTGTTTATCTCCAAACCTTTTCATTAAGCATCTCAATAAATATATAGTTCTATAATTGACCTACTAGGCATAACACCAAATTGGTTTATAGAGGCCTTAGTTTTTTTTTATTTTCTTAATTTTTGTCAATTACCCTCTCCTAATGTTTCACAGTATAGCTCATTAGCTTGATCCCTCTATAACTTTCACAACTTGGAATATTTTCTTCATTCATTATAACTCAACATGAAAGTGCTATTTCTCTAATTGTCTAGTATCCTTTTTTATTTAAGGATCACATTACACAATTTTGCTAACCATAAAATTCCCTCTTGTCCCATGCATCTACCAGGATATTATATAGTCTAACTACTTATTCTCATCTTTTTCAATTCTTGCTTTATTTCGTTTGATATGTCTATAGAACATGTAATTCATATCTTATTCAAAGTTACTAAGATGTCCCAACACAACACCTATTTCTCCACCTTCATTGAATAACTTCAAGCAGTGCTCTTTTCATCTCTCCTTGATTGCCCCCTTATTTATTAGTACCTTTGTATTTTCGTCTTTTACGCATTTCGCTAGGCTCAAATTTCTTGTTTTTCTTTTTCGTGCTTCAGTTAGTCTATGTCTATATATATATATATATATATATATTTCCCCATCTTTTGTGTCATATCATATAATTTTTTCATATGTTTTTGACTTTGCTTCACTAAGTACATTCTTTTCTTTTCTTTTGGTCAAAATGTACTTCTTCAGGTGTTCATTATAGCAGCATATATGTAAAGTGTTGTAGCAAGCTGTCACGGTTATGTAATTTTTAGATGCAAACTAATTGTCCTCATAGTCACCTTTGATTTGATAAAATCATACAACAACAAATCAAGTCTTAGCACCACTAGGTGGGGTCAACTACACCAATTCTAGCTGATAAAATCATGGCGGAATAATGCTACTTATAATAATAAACTAGTACATTGGACTATAATACTTGTTCCAGTGAAATAAAAAAATATTTTAAACCTTTTATTTTCTCAGCAACCAATGGCAATTGAGATATGTATTTGTGCATATCTAAAATCTACCTTCTGCTTAATCCTTGGGGGATGGGTCCAGGCCACCTTTTAGCATGGCCAGCCAAAGGAAAATTCCTGAGAAGGGCAGCCTGCCACAAACATTCTTCCTGAAACAGTTTAGCCCACTGCTTTTTCACGCATGATATTTGCACCCATTCTGAAATGGGAACCCGGATTAAAATTTCTATCAATAGATGATCTGGAAGCTTTGCAAAAGGATTATCAGTACAAAGGAGTGTGATACTTTTGTGCTCGTTTGTCATTAGGCTGCAGAAAAATGCAGAAAACATCAGTAAGGCCATCTCCAACGGAGATGGTAAAATGGCAAAATTCTTTTTTACATATTTAATTTGCAATTGCGTAAATAATTAAGTAATTTTTTGAAATAAATTAATTGTTATGAATTAAAGAAATAAGAAAATAGAAATAATACTATTCATTTGGTGTAACTTTTGGTGTAATGGGTTGGAGATGTCTTGATAGGATAGTGTGAAAGTTGCACCATTTTAGTGCAAAAGTTACACCATTTTGAAGTTTTGGGTTGGAGATGGTCTAAATAGAAGAGAGAAATTCAAACAAATCATTAAAGAGAAGGACTTTATATAAAAAGGAGGCCACACCCTTGACAACAAAATCTAGTAGCATAAGAGGGGAAAACATCTAAAGACAGTAAAAAAGGAAACTCAGAGGAGAAGGTTGAAGATAAAGAAAAATAATGAGAGAATAAGTTGAAGGATTCCCCAAGACGATGACTGCTTGTTATAACTATCTCAATTTATTAGCAACAGTTCAGTTTATCGTGTATTGACTCATCACTTTAGACAGTTTTCATCAATATCTCTCAAAGGCCAAATTGTTTAAGGTGCGACACTTTGGGCATAACACATAAAGGCAAGGCTTTTTTTTTTTTTTTTTTGGCGGGGGGAGGGGGGGGGGGGGTGTCAAACATGAACAGCCACGTCCATGATGTCTTCAACATCACTCAATTAAGAGAGTACGAGACAGCCCCTCTTATGTGCTTCAGAATGACTCCATTGTGTTTCAGAAGGTTTTGGCTTATAGTTAACAATTGGTTGAGACCCTACACAAAAAAGATAAGATTCTGAGGAACAAGACCATCCCCGGGTGAAAATGCTTTAGAGGAATGACAATGTAGAAGAAACCATCTAGAAAAGATAAGACATGAACACATATACCCACATTTATTTACAGACGTATAAAAGATGTAATACATTATTTTATGACAATTTGAGATGTATTATGTAATATATCATAGATGAATGCCTATCTATGAACCTAAGCCTAACATCCAGTTCCAGTTGGCCATTACTTTGGCACACAGAGATAACATTGATGCTATTTTAGATAAACAGATTGTTTTAACTACGGATAGAGAAATTTAGTGTTTTCTTGTTCGTTGGGTAAATGCCCACATTCAGACTATATGTGGATTACTAGAGAGGAATTAATATCCATCTCTTGCAACCAATGCTGGCCCTCAAATTGCATGCAATAGGGAGGAGGGGAATCAAAACTCAATAAGATTCCATTTAAAAGGGTTGAATTCTCAGTTGATTTAAGCCTTACTATGGGAAGATGGGATAATAGAAATAAAGTAATTTTCTATTATGTGGGATAATATCTGCTGACAAGGTCTCATAACAAAACCATTAAACATGTTCGTTCTATTGGATACGGGTAGGAGAAGAACCAGACTCTGTATTCAAAAACCAAAAAGGAAAAAAATACGAGAGCAGAACCAAAAAGGCAAAATGAGAGAAAAAAATGGAAGCTAGTCAACTTATTGTTCGGAAACTGCAGAATCTATGATATACATATAATCCAATGAATACGGTTCATCTAAGCCGCACCCATAAACTGAGAATTAGGAAAACTTTTGCATGGCAAATAGAGTGACCTCTAGAAACCAAGTAAAACAAAAGTAACGGAAACAAGATTAAATTAGAGTGAGATTCAGTGGATTACCCTGAAAGCTTTAATTGGGAAAGAGGAAACGCGATGAATTGCGCAAGATTCAAAAGCTTAAACTATAGATTGAGAGATTGAAAAAGGAAAAAGAAGAAAATAGAATTAATTTATACCTGAAATGAGGAGGCGAGGCATAGGCCTCTCTCTCTCTCTTCAGAAGCTTTAGCAGCTTCGCTTCAGACAAAGAAAGAGAGATGGAGAGAGAGAGAGAGAGAGAGAGAGAGAGAGGATACCAGCGAGAGCGAGAGTTGTGGTTTAGGTCGCAACAACCGACCGACCAACCAAAAGCCGCAAAACCCAAAATTAAAATGCCAAAATAAAAAAAAAAGAAAAAAGGAAAAGAAAATAAATTATTGTATTTAGGAGCATATATTTTAGTGTTCAGATGTCAATTCATTTAATTTGAACCGTATTTGAGTGAGAGGAATAATAAATAAATATATATATATATATTAAAAGAAAAATACAAAAGGCTCTGTGCGTTTACTCCATTTATATAATATATATTTTTAATAAGTACATTAATTTTTTAATAAAAGAGATTACCCCATAAGATAAGATTATATAAAACTTTTAACTAAAAGAAAATATTCGATAAATATGAATTTGGAAGGTTCTGGATGTGTTTTGATCTGGAATTTCAACTAAATCCCCCATTGGCATTCAATATATAATAATAATAATAATAATAAATTAAAGAATTTAAGTGCCAGTGGATAAATTCGGCTCGATGGTGTGTGGTTTGAAATGTGTCAGGCGGGGGGTACTGTCTCTGGCGTTGTAATTTGCATAGGATGAGATGGAGATGGAGATGGAGATGGAGATGGATGTGGATCTTCCTGAAGATGCTTTTGGGCGGTGGCGGGGGCGGCTACTACCGTAACGGTCTTTTAGGGCTGTTGTTACCGAGCACCCTGTCCAAAAGTGACTGGCGTCCAGGAAAAGGACTGCGATTGTCCACCATGGGATTGGGATCCCGATCCCGATCCCGATCCCTGTTGTTCGCCTCATCATCACCGCATCTGCTTCCGTTTCCGAAACTCACCGACACCGACATGCTGGTCTCCGTCTCCGTCGCTGGCGAGTTGCCCCTCCTCTTCAGCCTCATCCGTTCTCTCCTCTCCCGTCTCCTCTCTCCGCCCATCCTCGCTTCTTTTCTGTCTGATTTCTCGCTCAATTCTCTCTCCGGCGGCCTATTCCGATTCGGAGAAGGAGGGGAGAGCCGCCTGGGAATTCGACCCCCTTTGGAGGTGCCAAGAAGCGCAAAGTTGATGTTGCTCCAAGCGGCCTTGTCGTCGTTGTCCCAGCCGAACCTCTCGCTGATCTCGAGCAGCTCGGACACGGCCGATGGCGAGGACGACGACGACCTGGAGGAGACGACGTTGCCGTCCAGGACTAACTGCGCGAACTCCCACTCGATTCGATCTCTGTATACTGCGTCGGCGAGGACCTGGTCGGCGAGCGTGGCCCATTCCACAAAGTCGCCGGCTCTGAGGTTGTTGGAGAGCCACCGGAGGTAGGTGGAGGGCAGGGATCCCAGCATCTTGCCCTTGTGTCTCCCGAAATCTATGACTCGGTCACGCGCCGGCACTGTTGTTGCCGATATTCGGCCGCCGGCCGCCTTCACAGCAAGTTTGGGGGCAGCGTATCTGTATTTGAATTTGAGAGAGCCTGAAAAAGCCCTAGTAGTAGGAGGAGGGGGAGGGCATTGGAGGAGGAATGACACTTCCATGGTCGGAGGGGAGGGGGGATAGCATGAACAGGGGCAAGGCCGGGCCTCGCCAAATTGAAATTATAATCACATCCTAGCACGGTTAAAGGGGTGTTTGCCTTACCCTTTTCTAAGTGAGCTTCCTTTTAACTTGGGATATCCTTTCATGCGGGCTCTTATCGTATGGTCTCATAATTTTCAATAAAAAAGATAAATTTGACTTTGATTTTTAGTAATTGCATATGAAGTGGATTAGAATCTAAAAACCCTAAATCTACCAGTCCCTCCTGACTATTAGGGCAATCCGAGGAGACAATGGCAGAGCCATAAATTTTAGCTAGGGTGAGTAAAAATTAAATCTTAAATTTTAAACTTTGTCTAAAATTAAATAATATAAAAAACTTAAATAATATAATATTAACAAAATATATCAATAAATTATATAATCGATGTATTTTTATATTTTAATAATGTCGCATAATAATATCATTATCAATTTTATTAAATATCTATTTTTTAATATAAACAACTAAATTGTCGTTCAATCATTAATCTCTAATTCGATTGTGCAGTCTAGTCTTGATAAGTTTCATGACAAACTATCATTCAATCATTAATCTCCGATTTAATTACGTAGCTAAATCTTGACAAACTTCGTGATAGAAAATATATTTTTTACCATAGTTTCAAATATGTAATTGACAAATTTATAACAAAAAATGAAAAAAAAATTAATCCCTTTAATTAAAACCTAGTTAAAAAAACGGTAAAGGGAGATTAACATACACAAAAGAAAAATAAGTCAAATTTTTATATATCTTGTTTTTAATTTTTGGTCAATATTGAAAAAAGTACTGGCAGTCGCCACTAACCACCATGACCGATGGTTTTCTACAATCAAAGGCAACCACTCGATACCTTTATTTCTATTTATTAGCATACCCAAAAATCAGTAAAATCTAACAGCCAAATTTTATAGGTCTAAATTTAAACTTCTGGTCAAACCCAATGCGTGTAAACGCATTGACAATTGCCACTGACCACCGTGGCCGGTGATTTTCGACAATCAAAGAAAATCAGCCAACACCCTTATCCTTATCGACTAATATATCAAAAATTTATTTTTTTAAAAATATTCAGAACAGACATTTAGAAACAAATATTAAAAAAATATTAAATTGTTATATATAATATTTTTTAAAAAAATCCAGGGTGGACAGTTGCCCATCCTTGGCTGTACGTGACTCCACCACTGTTAGGAGACACTGAGGATTAGACTTAAATTTAACTTTCTTGTCTAAAATCATGATTTAACCGTTTATAAGTTATGAAAAACATTATATTTCTTATTTAATTATAAGTTGTTAAAAATTAAAGAATTTAAATATTATCGAGCTTAAACGTTGTTTTAACAATGTTTTAAAAATTCTCCACCAACTTTTCTCAAAACGTTGTTACTAATTTATTTCATTGATCAAGTAATTTATGAATATGCCATCCAACAACAATTATATTTTCAACTTTATCTATCCATCTCTTCCATGGTGCCCATTGCTTCCAACCTCATCCCCTTGCCATGCCCTTTTGTCTATTGCCCATCCATTGTCATGAGTGCTATCTCCATCATCACCTTTTTCATCTTTGTTTGTTGTTGTTGCCTTCCTCACCATCTCTTCTATTTTTATCTGTCACCTCTATATGTCTCATTTATCTCTCTTATAACATATATTTTTTAATAATTATATATAATTGTTTATCTAATGATAAAAATTTTATTAATAATATTAAAAATTATTATTTTAATATATTAATATTGATTTATAATTTATTTATATTTAAAAAATATTATTTTTATAAATTTTATTTATATTATTCACTAATATATCTATTTTAATATTTTTTGTTATGTTTTTATAGTTTATCAAATACATAATTATATAAATGATAATTTAAAATATATTATCAAATTAAAATATTATTTTGTATCTATATTTATATTATTATATAAATAAATATCTATTATTGGTGCTCCAAAGTATTTTTTCATTATTATTTTTATATATTTTAATTAAAAAATAAATTATATTAACAATATTTGAACTTATAACCCTTAAAATAATACTTGATTTTTACAATATTTAGACAATAATTAATTTTTTAGATAATTTTACTATTACATCTAAATTTATTTTATTTAAAATATTATATAAAAAATTAATCAAATATTCAAACATATGAGAGAAAGATGAAAATATTAGTTTTATGATACACGTAAATGATTCGGAAGTATCATTTTAATATTTTTAAAATATTTTTTTATATTTAAACATTAAGAAATACTAAAATAAATATATTTAGTCCGGTCATAAAATTTTAAAAATATTTTAGAATTATTTTATAATATTAAAAAAATACCTAAAATGCATTTTTATTTACAAAGAGATGAAATTTATTTATTTTTTTTAAATTTATTATTTAATTCTAACTAATAAGTTACAATTCATGGATTATACTGCTACTCTCTAGCTACTCCAAACTCAAAAGCTTCCATTCCAAGGAGGCCCCTTCCTTTCTGTCTCGTTGTAAGCCTCTGCCTCTCTCACAAGTCACAAGAATCCACGTTCTCCTCGCTCCTCTTCTCCTTCCTCTTTTGTCTCTCTCTCTCTCTCTCTCTCTCTCTCTCTCTAACTCGATTCCAAACTTCTGGGTTTCCTCTCACGATCCGATCTTCCCAGTAGAGTGTTGCAATTAAGTTATCACCCAGTTTAGTATCTCATCTTCAGTTCGTCACTTGATCTGTCTGTCAAAATGCCGTCGATCTACGGAGCTCGTATGACAACTTTCGAGGATTCAGAGAAGGAGAGCGAGTACGGCTACGTCCGTAAGGTTCGATCAATTCTTAATTGTCAGAAAAACCTATCCTGTTTTTCCTGATCTCTCTTCACTGTCTTTTACCTTGCGCATTTTACTCATTTTGATTTATCTTGAACCCTTCCTCTTGTTTATTTATCCCGCTTCGTTCTGTTAAGTGTTCTGTTTAGTGTTTTCCACTCTTTTCATTGACTTCCCGACTCGGTTCCTTGAGGTATACGTTGATTTGTTGTAATTCATTCTGTTACTTGTCTAACTATGCCATTGTATGTGTTTTACAAGGCGGACCTGGTGTTATTTGACTGGGTTAAATTCGATTCATTCATTCAGTCAGTCATCTTTGCCCCCATATATATGTTATATATATATAACATCCATGGTGTGGCTGTTCTCTGGCTATATATATAAGATCCATGATGTGGCTGTTCTCTGGCTGAGATGTGATTATACAATCCCGGTGCAACTTTAATCAGTCGTATCCTCTGTATTTGGGCCATTTCTTATCTGCAGTTCCTCTTCCTCATTGATGTTTTATTGTTTGTTCGGGTCTACTCCAATTGAATTATTTTAAACTATAATCTTTGCTTGATAAATGATAAATACTTGGAAAAATGGCCTTTCACCGTGTTGTCAGGAACATGTTGGCCACTGTCAGATGCATATACTATCTTACTTTTAAATTAATATACTTCTGTCTACCTACTATGTCTTTATCATTTATTCTTTTAGAAGGTACCATTGTTTTTAGAAATTTTATACCCATGGTTAGTTGGTTACATATCCTGTACTACTTTACCACAAAGTCCTTTTTGATTTTTCACAACTTATGCAATTTGTCGAACTTCTGTCCTTTTTTCAGTCACATCTTATATGATATTAGGAAAAGGTGCTTGAAGTAGTCTCCAAGTGCAACATAATATCAACTAACATAAAAACAACTAATAGACCTAAACCAAGAAAAACAACTGATGGATTTTTTTTTTAATAAATAAAGCAGTTATTAAATAAAAAGAAAATACCCTAGAGGAGGCAAAGCCCTATAGAACTTTCAGAGATAAAAAATCCTATAGTCTACAAACCTTGTTGACTATATATCAAGGAGCGATCATGCCTTTATCCTTATAATGAATTTTCCGTAGTGATTTTCTCTAATGTTCCATTTGTTGTGCTTTGTCTTGGTTTTTTGACAAGCTTGTCTTTTGTAATTGTTATTGTTTAACTATTTGTTTTATTCTAATTTTTAACTATGTGCATCACCAGTCAGCTTGCAGTTATTGAACCCTTGTGTTTGTATGGTTTCTTGATAGTTTTTCTAACATTTTAAGTTCTCTTTCAACAGGTCTCAGGACCAGTTGTTGTTGCAGATGGAATGGCAGGGGCTGCCATGTATGAACTTGTACGAGTTGGACATGACAATCTTATTGGAGAAATTATTCGGTTGGAAGGAGATTCTGCTACAATCCAAGGTAATCTTCCTAATTATTATTTCCTTGAGACATTATTACTTGATTCACTTATAAAATTAAATATATAAATTAATAAAAGTAGAAAGCATTAGTGTGTTTTTGTCCTAGGTCTCCATTGAGCCTTGTGAATCTTTACACATTTCGGTGCTGTTGAATATGCTTATTACTTGTGGATTGAGCTACCTCTCCCAACACTTCTAGTGTTGAAGGTGTTCCTCTTAATCACAGCCGGTCCCATGCCCAGATAAAGGAGGAGGGTTGCTTTAAGTAGATGACAGTTAGTGTAAAACTTGTTAGATCAACAAGTGTTGTGAATATACTCCTTCCTTGGTTTTTAGCCTTGACTTCTACGAAGTTTCTTGTACATATCACCTCGTACATGGTGCAACTAAACATTGTAGTGCTGACAAGAGAAGTCTGATCTATTTAATTTCAGTATATGAAGAGACAGCTGGGTTGACGGTTAATGATCCTGTATTAAGAACACACAAGGTGATCTTTTTGTGGTTTCAATATTACACTTAAAATCTCTAAGTTGTTATTATATTTGGCATAAGATGCACCAATATCTAACTTATTCATCTAAATTACAGCCTCTGTCAGTGGAGTTGGGTCCTGGAATATTGGGAAATATTTTTGATGGTATTCAGGTTTGTTAAATATCTGCCTTTTCAAATTATTAATCAAATTTGTCTGAGCACCTATCTCTCTCTTTTGTTTGGCTGAATGTCTGAGCACCATTTTCAATCTTGGTTATTGAATATTTTATTTAGCTTTGCTTATTCATTCAAAAAAAAAAAAAAAAGAAAGCTCGTTTAAAGGCCCTCAATTTCTTATTTGTTTAATATTTAATGCAGAGGCCTCTGAAGACTATTGCAAAACGATCTGGTGATGTGTATATCCCTCGTGGTGTCTCTGTTCCAGCGCTTGACAAAGACACACTTTGGGAATTCCAGCCTAAGAAATTAGGTAATAAAAGAGCATTGTACTTTAGTTGTTTGGAGGGAATGTTAAGGTGCTTTTGTTTACATCAGTGAAATGGAAAAGTCTTTATGCTTTATTGTTAGTGACATCTGGTGGTGGCAGGTGAGGGAGATCTTTTAACAGGAGGAGACCTATATGCCGTAAGTTTAAGTTGCTCTATAGAAGCATAAGTGCCCTTTCTGTGCAATTCAATTTCCAGAAACATCTGTCGCTTCCATTTGGTTAAGCTAATTCAGAATTGCATGGTTAACTCTCCATGCAGACTGTCTTTGAGAACAGTTTGATGCAGCAACATGTTGCACTTCCTCCTGATTCTATGGGAAAGATAACCTACATTGCACCAGCTGGTCAATATTCATTGAAGGTTAGTATAATATTCTTCATCACACCATGTTGTTCATTCTCTGTATGATATCCTTAGGGTTAAGTCAATAGTTTTTTTGCTAGGGCTTTGATTTGTTTGTTTGTTTTTTTTTTCTTGCTAACTTTTGAACTATGTTATTTGCTTATACTATAAACGATCTGGACATTAACACATATGATGGGAGGAGTTGTTCTGAAGCACAACATCTTACAGTTGTTTGGACACTTTATATTTTTGGTCCCTCACTAGCTTTGACAAGCTTCTGGTAATTTACATTTTCTCATTAGGATGAAACCACTTAATGGACTGACTCTGTATGTCCTAGAACTGGATATAACTTGTAGAAGTTCTATATTAGAAGATTTTATTGTACAGTATCTTGAAAAGGATATGAGAAACAGTCTAACATGCATTTTTAATGTTATGATATTATACTTCACAGGAAAGTGGTAATACTTAAAATCCAGCATTTAAATCTTACTCCATGGTGATGAACAAGTGGAATAACTTTCTAACTTTTGTAGAGTGAACAGTTGACATCATGGATATCATGTGGTACATGAGTAACTGGCTCAATGAATTATGTTGCTATACCTTAGTTGTACCTATGAGTAAAAATGCCAATCTACCTATCTTTTTTCCCCCACTAGTAATTCTACCAAGGAATATCTTGGGGGGTGGGGTGTGTGATGGTTTGAGGTTGTGATGGTGTATCGCTGTCCATGTGTTGCAGTCACTTGCTGGCAATGAGTTGTTCACTTGGGCATATTTTTTGTCTTTATAATGTACTGTGCTTGCATAGGTTTATGTCTTATCTTTGCATGCAAGTCCATGACCTAGGTTTCTGTAGGCTGCTAAACCAGGCCTTGTTCACTAAATTAATGAACATCAGTTTGTCCAACTTCTAACTTCAATGGAATTCACTTGCTCCCATATATGCCAAAATTGTTGTCCTTGGTTAATGTTAAGCTTGATGTGTGGCCACATTACAATTCCTTAGTCCTTTTCCTGTAGAACAGTTGCGTTAATGTACTTTATGCATGTGCAGGACACTGTTTTAGAGCTTGAGTTTCAGGGTGTCAAAAAGAAATTTACTATGCTCCAGGTTATTGTGGTTTCACATGTCGAGTTCAGTGCTTGTCGAATTAATTCTTCCAATTATGAGTACAATTTTCTGCATATTGCAGACTTGGCCTGTGCGAACTCCCAGGCCTGTTGCATCAAAGCTAGCTGCTGATACTCCTCTTCTTACTGGGCAGGTAACAAGAGTAAATACTAATGTGTTGCCTATTCTTATTGATTTTTACTATGACCTATATGTCCAGTAAATTGGTGTACCTAATGGTCTTATGGTGTCAGCGAGTTCTTGATGCCCTCTTTCCCTCAGTTCTTGGTGGGACATGTGCAATACCTGGTGCATTTGGCTGTGGAAAAACAGTCATTAGTCAAGCTCTTTCCAAGGTGATTTGTCACTATATAAGACAATCCTTTTCAAATTTAGCTAATAATAGTCATTGCAGTTGTGAAGCTCTTGAGGATTCTTTTCCGCTGACATATTTATATGCAGTATTCTAATTCCGATACTGTAGTTTATGTTGGTTGTGGGGAAAGAGGAAATGAAATGGCAGAGGTAATTAGTTACATTTTCTAGTTGAAAATTTTAGCCAATAAATTATGTTGGAGATATTTAACCTGTGTTACCTAATTGTTTTAAGTTCTTATGGATTTTCCTCAATTGACAATGACACTGCCTGATGGTCGTGAGGAATCTGTTATGAAACGTACAACGCTTGTGGCAAACACTTCAAACATGCCTGTGGCAGCTCGGGAGGCTTCAATTTATACAGGTAATTCTGTACTTCTACTTAATAGTGTTCCTTTATGTGTCAAATATCAAAGTAAAGCATATCCTCGACTTTGGCATTATTCTCAGTTCAAGTTGGTACATGGTTGTGGGTAATGCTTTTTTCCTTTGAATCTTAATTCCACATTAGATTCCTCTCATGATGGGATTAGACATTGACTGAATGCCATGAAAAATTGTTCTCGAAGTTTCTAGATCTGCAAATCAGAACTTATTATTTTAAGCTCCTTTTCTTGGAGCCTGCCTAGAAAATTTTGTCTAACTCAAGCTATGTTTCTACTGTGCTAAATATGAATGTGTAGGGTGATGTTGTGACCGTAATGGGTCAAATCTTTTGAATTAGGTTTATTTTCCTGTAAGGCTTTCTTTTTGTTGGTAAGGGATAGAATTGTCCTGAATGCCTGAGGATTAACCTTCTGTGTATGTTGATCTGATTTTTCAGGAATCACTATAGCTGAATACTTTAGAGATATGGGCTACAATGTCAGCATGATGGCAGATTCAACATCACGCTGGGCAGAAGCACTACGTGAAATATCAGGTCGGCTGGTGAGTGACATAATATTAGGCCTTTCAGTATTTGTTACCATTTTGGTCTCAGTGAAGCTACTGTTCTTGATGCTTCTTGCTTGTACTATCAACTATGATGCTACTCTCTATGTTGCATGGTATAAGGTAATTATTCCATTCTTACCTTGATGGATTATTGATCTTAGTTTCCCTTATTTTTCTTATTTTTCCCCTTGTTATATGTTGATAATACATATAAATATCTCAGCAGAATCCAACAACCAGAAGAGCATTGTCTCTCTGTTTGGTCTTTTATTTTTCATTTTTGTAATATGAAAGTATGCCCTCTATAGAGTTCCACATTGCCTTTAGGATGGCTGGGGGTTCAAGGCCTTCTCTGAGAACATACGGGCAAGGCAGATTGATTGTTCTCCTACTGGGCATGATAACTGTTGTAGTATCCAGAGAGAGAGGCGAGAGGATGACTATTGATGTCTTGAGTTCTTCTCTTATAGATATTCTTTTTCCCATGTGACAATGCTCTTTCCTAATTGGACATGAAAATAGTAGAAAAGCTGGCATGCATGGGTATATAGGTGGAGGCTTTTATGATTTTTTTTCCAGGTCCTCAGAATGAAGCAAGAATGGAAGAAGTACCATGTGAAAGTTGCATTAGTGATAGTGCTTGAAAGGGTCTAAAAGGCTAATGATAAAAAAAAAAAAAAAATAGTGGTGATTATTTGTCTGTTTCCTCTTTGGCCCCTCTGATCCTGTCGCTCCTTTCATTGAATTCTCATGTTAAAATTGGGCCTTACTTACTCAATAGTTCATAACACAGGCATGTTTCCCTATGCTTTTATGCTTGTAAGAGTGATTCCTGGCTCGCTTTCTGTAGAAGGAAATGTGTGTTTTTTGCATCTACTGTGTCATTACTAGTCAATCTGGGCTTAGAAGACAAGAGTTTGCCCCTTTAGTGACTTTAGAAGTAGGCTGGATTCCTTGTATAGAAAGGTGCAAGTGGACTTTTGTTTTCATTTCAATTAGGAGGGCGACTTCTCACTCTGATTTTTGAAAGATAGAGTATGTGTTACCTTTTTGGCTTTTTTTTTTTCCCCACCCCGGGGGGGGGGGTGGAATTTGGTTTAAAGGGGCACTGTTTGTTTTGTTATTACTTAGTTAATGAATGATAGTCAACTTCCATGAGGGATTTTTTTGGATATTTACCTTTTAGGAATCAAAACTTTCATTTCTTGTCTGTATTTTGACAGTTGATTGTGATAGTTACATGACCACCATCAACTTAGCTTTTGAGATGTATTTCCTAGCCCCCACTTGTGAATTAATTGTCTTTTGAGATGATCTATGGTAATTTCCTGGTTTAGTTGCTTGTTCTTACTAAAATGTTGTAAGCAAACTTCCTTCTTGACACTGGATTTTGTTCAAACTATTCCTTGACCTGCATTAATGTCATGTGCCAAAATTTCTTTTTCAGGCAGAGATGCCAGCAGACAGTGGATATCCTGCTTATCTGGCAGCACGTTTGGCCTCATTTTATGAACGTGCTGGTAAAGTGAAATGTCTTGGTGGGCCAGAACGTACCGGTAGTGTCACCATTGTTGGTGCTGTCTCTCCTCCAGGAGGAGACTTCTCTGATCCTGTCACATCTGCAACCCTCAGCATTGTCCAGGTGAGATGAAGTTTTTGCATATTTCATTTGGTTTTGGTTGCTGGCTGTAACGAAGCATATCTGGATTCAGAATGCAGGAATGATGTTGGTATGGTTATACATTGGATCATATGGCCTGCAATGAAACTACTCATTTACTATTTTATTTTTATACAGCTGTGTGCTTGTGTTCGCAGGTTTTCTGGGGTCTGGACAAAAAACTGGCGCAGAGGAAACACTTCCCTTCAGTAAATTGGCTCATTTCCTATTCAAAATATTCATCGGTGTGTTGTTCAAATGTTTCTAGAAGCACCATAAACTATACATTTATGGCTGTGCATATGCCCATTATTTAGTGTTTTCACCTCAGTGATTTAGGAGTCCACATAGTAAGTACATTTTACTTCTCATTTTCCAGGCATTAGAATCATTTTATGAGCAATTCGATCCAGATTTTATTGACATCAGGACAAAAGCCCGTGAAGTGCTGCAGAGAGAAGATGATCTGAATGAAATTGTCCAAGTATGTACTTGTCTATTGCTGTGGACACTTGATTAGTGATAGTAAACCATCCGTTAGGAACTTAGGATCATGACAAATGGAGAATGGCTATTTGAGCTGCAATTTTTGTCTCTGTCTAGAAATTTATCTAAACTGTCTAATGGCTGTTGCTCCATTTCTTTCTTTGGTTCTATTTCTTATTTTCTTTTGGTTCTTTTGTTGTATTTTGAACAGAATAAACACCTAAGCTTAAACACTTAGGTTAAATAGAACTTAGGAAAATATACCTCATTAATCTGCATTAGACCATAGGTCAATCTCTTATACAGGAGGTATCCTACTTATGTTAGAATTCTACTTAGCTACAACATTGTAAATATTTTCAGATTTTAAGATATATACACTATTATCTCTAGTATTTAGGAACTTATCTATTATCTCCTATAATTTCTCCAGTTTATCTAGAAACTTTATCCGTATCACCTTGGCTTCATTATCCGCATCATCTTGGCTTCATTATCCGCATCATCTCGGCTTTATCTCTATTTCTAGTTGCACGCCTTGATGATGTCCTCATCTTCTCACACGGATTCTCAACACCCCCCCTCAAGCTGGTGAACAGATATCTTTCATTCCCAGCTTGCTAATCAAAGCTTCAAATCCCAGTCTTGACATAGCTTTTGTAAGAACACCTGCTTCTTGAGTTTTTGTAGGAACATAAGTTAGCTAGATTCCTCCTTCCTCAATTTCGCTTTGTATGAAGTTTCTATCAATCTTCACATCCTTCATCCTATCATGTTGTATAGGATTATTGACAATACTTATGGTTGACTTGCTGTCGCTATATAGCTTTGTTGGCAATGTTAGAGGCATTCTCATATCTTCCATTATCCTTGTCAACCAAATTAATTCACAAATACCTTGAGCTATCGCCCTGAATTCTGCTTCAGCATTGCTTCTTGCAACTACGGTTTGTTTCTTACTCCTCCAAGTGACAAGATTTCCCCATAGTTTAGTGCAGAAACTCGAAGTGGACCTGCTATCAGTAACTGATCCAGCCCAATCAGCGTTAGCAAATCCTTCTGCTCCTCTATTTTCTCCCTTCTTGAATAACAAACCTTTTCCAGGCGTCCCCTTTAAGTACCCCAAAATATGGTGCGCAACATCCAAGTGTTGTTCAGTAGGTGAGTGCATAAATTGGCTCACAATGCTCACTGCATATGCTATGTCTGGACGTGTGAGTGAGAGATAGATCATTCTGCCAACAAGTCTTTGATATCTTTCTTTATCAACAGGTGGATCATTATCTTTTAGTAGATATTTCCAATTTCTTTCCAAGGGTGTGTGCCTTGGTTTATAATTTGACATACCTGTATCTTTGAGGAGGTCCAAAGTGTATTTTCTTTGAGAGATTAGTATGCCCTGCTTGCTTCTTGCCACTTCCATTCCCAAGAAGTATTTCATTTCTCCAAGGTCTTTAACCTCAAATTCTTCTTTTAGTCTCTGTTTCAAAGTGTCAATTTCTGAAGTATCATCATCGATTATAATTATGTCGTCCACGTATACAATTAGGATACACCTTTTTCCATCTATTGTACTCTTGGTGAAAAGTGTTTGATCTGCTTCTCCTTGTGTATAGCCAAATTTAGTGATTGTTGTGCTGAATTTTTTTTAACTATGCTCGTGGAGATTGCTTTAGCCTATAGAGTGATCTTTGTAGTTTGCACACTTTGCTAGCTTTCCCTTCTTCTTCAAACCCCGGTGGGATTCTCATATATACTTCTTCTTCTAATTCCTCATTTAGGAAGGCGTTTTTAATATCTAGCTGAAACAATTTTCAATCCAAATTTCAGCGAGAGATAATAGAACCCGTATGGAATTTAATTTTGCTACAGGAGCAAATGTCTCCTCATAGTCTATTCCATAGGTTTGAGAGTACCCTTGGGCTACTAATCTTGCTTTGTATCTGTCAACACAGCCATCAAATCTATACTTGATAGTAAATACCCATTTGCAGCTGATGATCTTTTTGTTTTTGGGAATTTCAACAACATCCCATGTGTGGTTACCAATCAGTGCTTTCATTTCCTCCATCACTGCTTCCTTCCACTTAGGATTTCTTAGAGCTTCTTGGATATTCCGGGGTACTGTTATTGTATCGACAATGGTTGTGAAAGCCTGAAATTGTGTAGACAGCTTGGAATATGTTAGATAATTAGAAATAGGATGCTTAACACATGATCTCACCCCCTTTCGGATAGCAATGGGAATGTCCAGATCACTCCTGTGGTTCGCATCATGCTCGCTGGATGGTTCAGCAGGGTCCTCATCTCTTGTTGGACCTCCCCCTGGTTTTAACAACTGGCTGGGGTGAGGATCATGACACTTTGACTGTCTTGAATATACTTTGACAGCCTTCTCTCCCCCTAAATCAGTCATCAATGGCTCAGGTTGTTGGGGAACCAATGAGTTGGATAAGTCAAGGGTGGCTGATTTCTCAAGGATTGGTTGAGAGGGAGTGTCTGTATCCTTGAGAGGTAGATCAGTGTTTTGAAAGGAAGGTGGAAGAGGGAGAGATACCATAGGATCCCAATGAGTTTCAATCTGCTCTAACTTACTGTTGGAGTGATAGTACTCATTTTCCATAAATGTCACATCACAAGAGACAAAGGATTTTTGTGATGATGGGTAGTAACATTTATATCCTTTTTGTGTAGGAGAATAGCCAATGAATTTGCATTTGAAGGATCTTGGCTCAAGTTTGTGATGGTTAGACCCGGTTTGGTGAACATATACAACACAACCAAAGACTCTAGGAGAAAGTGAGTTAAGGATGCGTGTATGAGGATAGTAATGCAAGAGATGTTTCAATGGAATTTGGTAATCTATCACTTTGGATGGCAGCCTATTGATCAAATAAGAGGCTGTTAAAATCGCCTCACCCTAATATCTATGAGGGGTAGAACTAGCAAGCATAAGGGATCTAGCCACTTCAAGTAAATGACGGTTTTTTCTCTCCGCTACCCTGTTTTGCTGAGGAGTATAGGGGCAGGTGCTTTGATGAAAGATCCCATGATTTGTTAGGTATTGGGTGAGGGATTGAGAGAAGTATTCACGGCCATTGTCAGTCCTAAAGATGCAAATAGAGGACTGAAAAACATTTTGAACCAATTTATGAAAGGCTTGAAAGATAGCATTTACTTCGGATTTGTCTTTCATGAGATATACCCAACATACTCTAGTATGGTCATCGATAAAGGTGACAAACCATCTAGCACTAGTTAAGTTTGGAATTCTTGTTGGGCCTCAAATATCGCTATGAATCAAGTAAAAAGGCTTAGAAGGAGAGTAAGAATGAGACTGATACGTGCTATGTGTTTGTTTTGCAAGAATGCAACTTTCACATTGAAGAACTACTTCCTTTTTATTGAAAAAAAAGCCTGGATACAAGCGTTTCAAGTAAGAAAAACTAGGATGGCCAAGCCTATTGTGCCATAACAAAATATTGGAATTAGAATGAAGGGTAAATAAGAGTTTAGGAATGAACTGATTTGAGGGAGATGGGTTGTCTGATATCCAATAAAGCCCGTTCTTTTCCTCAGCACTGCCAAACATCTTTCCCGAGGTTCGGTCTTGAAAAATACAAAGAGAAGGAAGAAAGGTCATAGCACAGTCCATATCCTTTGTTAACTTGCTAACAAATAACAAATTGCATGTCAAATTTGACACATATAGTACTTTTTTAAGTTGCAGTCCAGCCACACATACACTCCCATGCCCCTTAATGATAGACATACTCCCATCTGCCATCAACACTGTTAGCTTCTTATTTTGAGGCTGAAATTTCTCAAAAAACATGGTTGATCCGGTCATGTGATCGGATGCCCCGGTATCAACAATCCACCCTTTTTCATTCATTCTCCTAGTAGTTAGAGAGTACTTTAAGTTACCTCTTTGGGCCAATGATGTTGATGTATTGGTTGCTGGTGTGTTGAGATCCTTTTGTCACTTGAGTGTTGTTCAGTAACTTCTGTAAAATCAGCATTTGGTCACTGGTTAGAGTCATACTTGCACCTTTCTCGGGTATAGGAGAAGCTGTAACTGAAGTTATATATGCTCTCTTTTTCTCTTCTATTCTTGGGTTTCCAATTAGCTAGCTTTCCATGCAATTTCCAACAGGTCTCCTTGGTGTGATATGGCTTGTTGCAATATTCACACCATGGTTTATCCTTAGGAAATTCCTCCCTCTTGGTTGTGACAAGTGCCGACCCTGTACTTGGATCTCCTGTTGGTAGCATAACTCGTTTTCTGCTTTCCTCTCTCCTTACCTCGACAAATACCTCTCGGAGGGAAGGAAGAGGTTTTGCACCAAGTAGGCGGCCTCTCACTTCATCTAGATCGGAATTAAGGCCATGGAGGAAGTAAAAAATCCTTTCTTTCTCTAGTATCTTACCATACTTCATACTGTCAGCTGTGCACTCCCAGCTTAGATCATAAAAGAGATCAATTTCTTGCCAAAGCTCTAGCAAAGTATTGTAATATTCAGTCACACTCACATTACCTTGCCTAGTGGTTCTAATAGGTGATCTAATCTCGAAACATTGGACAGTATTTTCGAGATCAGAGTATGTTTCTTGGACTGCATCCCACGCCTCCTTAGCTGTTTTGTAGAAGAGATATGTGCGACCAATTTTCGGCTCCATTGAGTTGATGAGCCACGCCATTATAATCGAGTTCTCGGTCTCCCATTTTTGGTAATCAACAGAAGTTTCTGGTGGTGCAACAACCTCCCCAGATAAGTAGCCATACTTGCCTTTTCCTTTTATCACTAATGTGACCGGTTGACACCACTCTCGGAAATTCCGGCCATTCAATCGGTGTTGAGTGATCTGCAGGCTTTGGCTCTCAAATGACAGGGGCAGTCCTTGATTCACCATCGGTTGAGGGTTAGGGGCAGGTGATGATTATGTAGATGCTGTAGATGTTGGAGTAGCCATGGCTACTACAGGGATATGGCTGAGTAACTCAAACTCGGATCAATCGAGCTCTAATACCATGAACAAAATAAATACTTAAGCTTAAACACTTAGGTTAAATAGAACTTAGGAAAATATTCCTCGTTAATCTGCATTAGACCATAGGCCAATCTCTTATACTGGAGGTATCCTACTTATGTTAGAATTCTACTTAGCTACAACATTGTAAATATTTTCAGATTCTAAGATATATACACTATTATCTCTATTATTTAGGAACTTATCTATTATCTCCTATAATTTCTCCAGTTTATCTAGAAACTTTATCCGCATCATCTTGGCTTCATTATCCGCATCATCTCGGCTTTATCTCTATCTCTAGTTGCACGCCTTGATGATGTCCTCATCTTCTTACACAGATTCTCAACATATTTATTCATGGCAAATTTGGTTTCATTTATTAGGAGATTTGATTTAGTTGTAGGTGTGTATAGTGCAATAACTCTAGTTCCTTGCTCTTTGCTGTGATGTTGCATTCCGTAAAAATCTGAGTCCAAGTGCATGCAGTAAACAGATGATTAAGTTGTAGGCAAATTGCTAAGTTGAGTATTGAATTAAGTTGTAGGTGGTGCTTATGCATGCCTTGGATTATGGGGATGGTTGATCTTTGAAATTATGGCCAGTAAACAGATTATTGTAGTTTAGTTTCTTCTGTTTAATGTCGCCATTTCTTAAACAGAATGATTATATACTATTGAGCATGTGCCTTTGATGTCAGTTTCATGATATTCTGGCTGCCTACTTTATCTATATATGTATATATATATATATATGCTGTCTGTGGTACTGACCTTACACCAAATTGAACTTATGTAGCCTTCATCATTCAGTGGCAAGTTATGCATGCCTAGTTGGTTTCTTTTATCTACCTATTGGAGAAGTAACATGGTTTTTGTGCTTACTGTAGCTGGTTGGAAAGGATGCCCTAGCTGAAACAGATAAAATTACCCTAGAGACTGCAAAGCTCTTGAGGGAGGATTATCTTGCCCAGAATGCATTTACTCCGTAAGCCCCTGCATTATGAATACCCTGTATAAACTTATCTGCATGAATTCCGCCTTCCTTTTTCCTTTTAAATTACGGTATCTATTGTGATGCATGGCAACAGGTATGATAAATTCTGCCCTTTCTACAAGTCAGTGTGGATGATGCGCAACATTATCCATTTCTATAATTTGGCCAATCAGGTAAATTTATCCCGTGTTTTGTTGTTCATTTTGATCAACTGTCACACGATTCACACTAAGAGTCCCTTGGCATGCATCTGTGACATTGGTTGTGAGGATGATGAGAGTATTGATTTATGGTGCCTTCCTACTCAACCAAAACTTCAGTATTTTGTTTTGAGTAAATTTCATAGGCCCCTTTCTGGGTTGGAGTATTTTCAAGGGCACCCCTCTAAGGCCTCAATTTTTGGCATTATAAGTTGCCATGATTTATTTATTTTCGGTAAACACATTTTGTGTTAAGCTAAAAGTTAACGCTGTTAATGAATGCCAAAATAACATAGTTTGGAGTCAAGTCCACCAATGGTGGTGGTGTTAGCCTTCAGTTTAACTTTAACAGAAGGCTTAGATTTTAAAAAAATAAAATACCCATTAGGACTTATAATGTATAATTGAAAGTATAGGGAAGTGTCTTTAAAAGTGAGTCGAGCTATAAGAGGTGTATGTGAACCTTTTGTTTTGTCTGATGGGTAATAAATAATTCAGAATGCTCCGCAACAAGAGCTATAAAGCATGAGATAGAAAAATAGAACATACCAAAATGTTTCTTGGAGAAGCAGCACAGGCATCAGGCGTGCATTTATTTTCCCATCTAGGGTATGCTAATTGTAGAGAGAGAGAGAGAGAGAGAGAGAGAGTAGGTATTAGTAAATGATGTTTGTGTTAAAAAAGAGGAGTGGGATTGTTACTGGGCAGGCAGTGGAGCGAGGAGCTGGTATGGATGGCCAGAAGATAACATACACCCTTATCAAGCATCGGTTGGGCGATTTGTTCTACCGCTTGGTGTAAGTGAAATATTTTAAACGATTATTTTATTTTATTTTATTTTATTTTTTTAAATACAAAATCTCCTTAATTTCATTTGATATAAATAAATAAATGGTGCAGGTCTCAAAAATTTGAGGATCCAGCGGAAGGGGAGGAAGCCCTTGTGGCAAAATTCAAGGAGCTTCACCAGGATCTGAGTGCAGGATTCCGCAATCTTGAGGATGAAACTCGATGATGATATATATCTATCTATCACATATGTCGCGGGGGTGGGGCGGTGGTCGTGGTAAAATTATCTTCATCAGAATCAGCCGAGTGGAAATTTTAATATTTGCTGTGGTGGTTGCATTGCATTATTGCGCTTTGTACGAGTAGGGAACCAAGCTAGGCTGGTACTTGGTAGGCGACGTTTGGCATTTGGCATATTTGATAATTATTTATTTTATGTTCTAATTTTGGCCCTTCAGTCCTAAGAGTTCTTGTGAATGGGAGCCTTCGCGCAACGGTAAAAGTTGCCGCTGTGTGATCTGGAGGTCACGGGTTCGAGTCATAGAAACAGCTTCTTGAAATCAAGCTAAGACGACTGCGTACAATAGATAAACCCAAAGTCGTCCGACCCTTCCCCGAACCCCGCACATAGCGGGAGCTTTGTAGCACCGGGCTGCCCTTTTTTTCTTTTAAGTCCCAGTAGTTCTTGTTTTCATTATCTATTCAATAAGATACTGTACAAATATCAGCATTACCGTGGACAGGCAAATTTGGACATGATTTGATCATATCTTTAATTAATGTTCACCATGGACCAGAGCTCGTCTTGTATTTCCATGGAATAAATTCTTCGCTTGGTTGTACGCTAACCCATAATTATAATAATGTTTAGGGAGGTGAGAAAAATAAAGATTGTGTGAGTAATTATAAATATGATCATTTTAAAAACTTCTTCAGGCATGTTTTATTATTATTTTTTTATGTTCGAAAGATTGTATCATCTATGTTGGTAGATTAGTTATTGATATTTTACATTTTATTCAGTTTTTTCACTAAAATGCCCAGGGTATACCTTAACTAAACCTGCGAACGTTTTGAGGTTTTTTTCAATGAATACTTAACCATAAGTATTTCTTTTTTGAAGAAATATTTATAATGTTGTTAATATTAAAAAGAAAAATAGGGAGAAAATGAACAAATTAAAAACGATTAAGTTGTGTTCTCTTTATTATTTTTAAATTATTTTTAATTTTTAATTTTCTAAAATAATGAAAACGCTTTCTCTTTGTTGTTTTTAAAAATATATTTTTGAAAAAAAAAATTATAAAGAAAACTAAAAACAACGAAAAATTATTTTGAGTATTTTCATCCAAAATAAACTCTAAGTTTAAAACACATTTATTTATGTATTTATTCATATTTTACTATTGTAATAGAAAAAAATATTACAAAATTTATTAATTTTAAAATATATATATATTTTTAATAATATATTAACATTAAATATTTCTAATTTACTGAATAATCAAATTTTTTTTGTATAAAATATTATTAAAAAATTATTTTCAAAATTTCAAAGAGAACGCGTATTTTTAATTTTCTGTTTTGAGAAATAGTTTTTCAAAATGACAAAGAGAACGTGTTTTCAATTTTCTAAAAACAGACTAACAAAACAGAAAACTGAAAATGAATTCAAAACTTAAAACTGAAAATTGAAAAGTAAAAGAACGCAGTCTTATATTCTCACCAAAAGACCAAGAAGCATTGCCTTTGACATGACATTATACACTTTTCACTATCTTAAAAAGCAAGAAGGGAATTTTTACTAGATAATATGAATGTCCAGCACCAGCCTACACTGAAGGAGAAGCATTGTTCTCTCTTAATGCAGCAAAAAAGGAAGGAAAGCAAATACTCCATGTTTTCAACCAACCAAAAAATACAAAAATCAAGTTTTAAATCACCCCCACCCTGCTTAAACACAAGCCTTAACTCTAAACCCATACAAAATCTCAGTAGATTCCTGGTATAATCCTGTAAGGGACCTTGTCGCAGTACGATTTCCAATATTTTCCATATCTGCAACAACAATGGAGACCAACAAATTTACTCGATTTGCAGACAGAAGGAAAAGGCTCAACAACTAACCCATATGATGATGATAGAAAGAAATCAATTGTGCAATCATATCCATATCAGATGCCCCCTAATTTGCTTTCAACATCTTCTAGCTATTTCTTGAATGATAAAAAACTAATACGTTCAGCAAAAACAGAACAGAACAGATTTTGGACTACACTTACTTTGATCGACATCGGTCGTCATCTCTTTTGGCTCGGTCAAACAGAAGGATGGTAAGAAACACCACATAGAAGTAAGGAAGAAACTGCAAAATATATATATATATATATTTAATCCGTATTGTATTCTACAGAATCACAAAGAGTGAACCTACTCTACTCTAGTAGTGCAAAATCTTACATGGTCGAAGAGAGCTGGTACACTCCAGAAGAAAGCTGCTAATATTTCTGGTACATAATGGAAATGACGAGATAAGCCCCACCTGGCAGGCACATATACAACACAGGAAGACAAAAATAAATATTATGTTAAGGGATATAAGCACCACCCTTCTTGCTAGGGAAGCAGATAGATGGTTTAGGTAGAAAAGCAACTACTACAATAAAAGCCTGCAGCCATTTCCACACTGCAAAACTCACCATCCTGAGGTCAGAAGAAGGCTGTTTTTTGTCTCACCAGTACTTGTTGTGTATGAGGCTACAATCTGTGTAGAGTGAACCCAGTTAATTCTTACCCTTTTAGCTAAAAACTTAACAAGTCTAGCAAAACTGCATTGCAACTTCTTGAATAAAATTGAATATTAGAGGCAACCCCAGTTCAGTGTAGCCACAAAACAACTACCTTCGATGGAGCTTTACCCCAGACTAAGGCCTTGCCATTTGTTCGCCGAAATTCTTGCCTTTGCCTGTCACAATCATAGTTGATGTATATGCACATAATGCCTGCTACAAGGATAGAGATAGCAAGCTGGAATTTGTAGAATGAGCATGTTAGTTCGATGTGAACAAGAAATCACAACAGAAACACATTTTTAGCAATGGAGAATAGAGCAATCCTGCTCATCCAACAAGTTTCATGTTTTAGGCAGGTGCCATGTTTTGAATTAATCAGTGATATTCTTTTTGGCTGAAACCTCGTACTGTTTAGCATCTACGCTAAGTTGGACAGTCCAAACTTTGCATATTTAAATCCTTGAGCCTGACTCAGTGATTTGCTCACTGGTAAAGGAAGTCATACTGCTTCTAATACAAATCCGCAAGATTATTCCATCCTTTCAGTAATGGACAAGTTTTAAATGGTGAAATCTTTGCTCCCTTATGCTTCAGTTATTCAAAGAATTGAAGCAGGATGCCATTGTGGATCCACTCTTGACCAGCCTCTTGCAGTTAGTCATCAAACCCTAAAATATGGCCGTTATGCCTGACAAAATATTAGAGTAATGAGGAAAAAAATCAAAAAATATTCAAGAGAGTGTCATGTGGCGGCCCAAGGATGCGCCACATGGCAAGCCAGCCATGGGTGACTGGGGGGGTCACCCAAGGGGCCACCACCCCCGAAAGCCACTTGGCGGGCACGAACAAGGTGTGAACCCCCTGTGCAAAGCCTTGCCCCTGAGTAGTGTCACTCAGGGTGCCATGCCTTAGCGAGCGCAACCGCCCATGGCGTGCTCACGTGCACGACCCCACGCGCCCCACACGCGAGCACACACACTTGTCCGCCTTCGCCCGCGCCAATGTCATTGCTTGTGCTCGCGCACACCCCCGAATGAGGGTCACTCGAAGTACCACGATTGCATTCGAGTGCCTACATGTCCACACTCCCATACCTCTAAGAGAATCGGTCAAAACTACCCCCACCAGACTCAATCAAAGACCCTCTAAGATTCTTGCCGAGGAGATTGGGCCACTCGACACATGGCTGCCCCTCCCATTGCTATAAATAGGGGGTCTCTTTCCCTCATTCGGTATGCAAACTCTGATACTCGCACTCACTCTTTGCCTTCAAGCATTTCATTTTTATGAGAGTCTGATTTAGGCATCGGAGGGTTCGCGCGAGGATTCTCACCAGCGCCCCTAACCGATTTTCTTTCCAGCAGGTCATCCATCGCCCGAAAGAGTCATCTATCCCCTGAGTGAGTCATCCATCGCTCAGATAAGCCACACGTGGGTCATCCATCGGCAATTTCCCATTTAAAAATTTATTGCTGTAATCGTGCAACAACAATGACAAATGAGGTGTGGTCTTCATTCCTTAACTACCTAGTAGATGCATAAACAACACCGTCGCAATATATCAAGCCTTAATCCCAATATGTGGGGTTGGCTACAACCTAGTAGATACACAATATGAAAAAAAAGCAAAACATCCTCTTGGCACTCTCTCTCTCTCTCTGATTATATTGTTGCTCTAATAAGAAACAAGAAACAATGCATGCTAGTTATAGCTCAGATGGAGGAAGTTTTAATCTTTCAAAGTTGGGATAATGTATTGGCCCTAACAAATGATAATAAGACAACCAAGTGTCTCCAAGTCATGAACCCATTTCTCCTTTAAAGTTGGGACACATACCTGAATTCCAAGATTCACAGGATGATTTACTAGGTACATGCCGGGAGAAGTATATATAGATGGAACCCACACCAAGCATCCCCAGCATATATAAAAACCAGCTGCCAAACAAAACATAGGACAATCATAATGCAGTGAACTTGACCCCCAAAAAAAAAAACATGACAACATTGATCCCCATGTGATTAGTACTGAAAAGGAAAATACTGAAACAAGAGCCACATATGTGGAAAGATGGTTTTGATTAGTCTATTAACTGGGAGAAATGGTTACTGCAAATGAGGAAATACAACCCTGCATAACTGATTTTGCAAGGTTGCAAGGATAGCTTCCACAGGCATGCAGCAAGCAAGAAATATATGGTGAACTCTTGACCAAGTCAATGGTTAGTTTCATATATTAATTGCATACTGAATCTTTCAGAGTATATCTGTCATTTTCAGTTAACATTCTACTGGACATGCCAAAACACACTTTCCCACAATAAACTGGGAAAAAAGGGTAAATTACACTAACCACCCGAGGTTTGGCATAATTATAGGGACCTCCCCTGCCATTGAAAATCAAGGTAAAATGAATATTTACTCCTATAATTTTCTCTCTCCTCTCTCCTCTTCTCTCTCTATCATTTCAATAAAATAACTACCATCAGTGGTTGACTGGCCACAGGTGGCCATTGGATTGGTGGTGGTTGAACCCCAGCAATAGATAGGGTTCCAGCAACGGTAGGAGCAGCGAGACAAAGACAAAGGAGAGAAAGAGAGAGAGAGGGGGGGGGGGGGGGGAGAGACAGAGAAAGAGAGAGCAAAAGGGGGACTGAATTTGCCATATTGGACAGTGAAATTCGCCATTTGTGCCATGTTAGACAATCAAATTCACCTTCTGTGCCATGTTAGAACCGCAGCCTGAACCTTGGCTAGTGGGTCCCCCAGAACCTTCATAATTGCCGACATGGCGAGCTCTGCCACAATCAACTGGACGCTTTCCTGATCATTGGCTAAGTTGAGAAGCGTAGCCACAAGCACAATTTGGGCCTCCCTTAGAGTCCCCTCTTTCAATATCTTCAGCAAGAGTATCCCTGCCTCCTTGGACAATCATGTTTCTGTTGCAATCATTTTCGTCAGCGAGGGAGGTGAGATTGTTGGCTGTCTTGAGGCAATTGCAGATGTGGACCATTTGGGCAGCAGTGATGAAAGACCAGACCATGGAGAAGATAAAATTGTTGTTGGCGATGTGCAGGAGCGAGAGGTTGGTGCCACCTTCGAAGTTGAAGATGGAGAGTAGCCATGTGAGGTCGGTGATGGAGGACTAGAGGAAGGCGGAGATCTGCAAATGTTGGCATTGGTTGTGATGGTGAAGAACTGTAAGAGGACAGGACTGTGCTTGGAGTTGCAGACTATGGCTAGGGTCCTCGAGGTTTTTGGAGAT
This sequence comes from Diospyros kaki, assembly GCA_036245055.1. Taxonomy (NCBI): domain Eukaryota; kingdom Viridiplantae; phylum Streptophyta; class Magnoliopsida; order Ericales; family Ebenaceae; genus Diospyros; species Diospyros kaki. The sequence goes on from BSEG01000003.1 coordinate 574,333, forward strand.
GTTGGCAGTGATGTGGTGGAGAGGGCTGTCATAGAAGGCGTTGATGGTATTGGTGGTGAGGCAAACAGTGGAGTGGAGCTTCTAAAACAGGCGGCCAGAGAAGGAGAGAAGTGGAGACAGAGAAGGAGAGATAAAGGAAAGAGAAGATGAAGTGAGAGATGGAAATAGGAGGGCATTTTTGGCATTTAAAAAAATTTAACTGCCGTTATTTAATATCAGGGTATTTGCTGCTACAAGTTCTAAACTTCAAGAGAGATCTTTGTAATCTTTCAAATAAAGGGGAGGTCCTTGTAATTATGCAGAATGTCAGGGGTGGTTAGTGTATTTTACCCAAAAAATAAGCAGTTATATGCATTGTTCTCATTTTAGTTAAAGAGAACGCCAGCTAACACAAATTCATCTGGTACTAAATTACAGGCATGAACATCCCAGGATTGCCTCTACGGTAGGCCACCATTATAAGTATGCAAAACTTGAGAGTATATTTCAAAAATAGTTTAAATAGGGGGCATGGAAAACATTTAGTCAAAGAAGGGAGGCATGGGCCCCCAATATCTAATTCTGATCCACCCTGATCAAAGGAGTAGTTGTCAGAGCAGTTAATTCATGTATTCGTAACATAATGCACCAGAAGTAGAAGACACAAGGAAATGAAGAAAGAAGACTACACCTTTATTGTCAACTTGTCATATCTAACTGTCCCCCCCACTCCCTATTAATAGTGCAAATAATACACGGAGAAAAATAATGCATCTACAAACCTCGATCATGTGCAATATCCATTGTGTTGAAGTATCCATCTTCCCACCAAAAGAACTTTGTGACATACACCAGCATCAATATAGTATTTACAAGCATGGAATCAGCCACCCTTCCATTTGCTTCATACTGTTAAGGCAAAGCAAATACACTTCTTAAGACAAAAAGCCAAAAACAAAACATGTACACACAAGAAACACAATACCCCAATATTTTCTTTAATCTTTATAAGTAAAAATTTCTAAATGAGAAGCTAAGATAAGGTCTTAAGGGGCACACTCTATATAAAATAATGGGCAATAAACTAAGACATTTGCTAGAAATTAACACAATAATTTATACAAGTTATCAAATAACTACATAAAGGAAGACAGTAAAGGGGTGTCGGTCATCAATCAAGAATGAACAAGTAGAGATTATGTTACTCTTCACATGCAAAATTGAACACTCTATGTCCACATATTCCCTGTTATTTTTCTCACTCCAAATATAGAACCAAATGCACATTAGGGTCATCCAGATAGATCTCTGAAATGTAGACAGCAGCTCCTCCAGGATTTGGAAGACAGCCACCAAGACTGGCATAACCCACTGTAGTACCAAGACTGAAAGCATAAACTCAAAACTTTCTAAGTCACTGGGCAATGCAAAAGGATGTGGTCATTTGCTACTGCTCCTACAAAGATGGTGATAGGCCCCCGGTCCATTGGACCTACCAAAGGCGGCCCAAGGAGCAGGGCCTAGGAGGTAAAATAGGTGGAGGATAGGAGGGGAAATAGCTGGTTTGTTACAACAAACCAGCATGTGCTGCCAGAGGCAGTTATGCTGAGTAGGATGAGGTATAAATAAGAGATAGAGTGAGAGAGAGAGAGTGGAATTTTTGTAGAAGATTGTGGGAGAGTTTGGGCCTCTCGAATGCCCTATTGTTCTTAGTCTTGTTGCTGCAAATTGTTGAAAAACCATTGATACTTGATTGCTGTGAGTTTTCCTCCGGGTATCCTATCAATTTGGTATCAGAGACATTTCCGATCACCATGGTAAACTTGAGCGAGAGAGTGGAGGACCTGGAGGAGAAGGTTGATACGATGAGGGGAGAGATTCAAGCCATCAACAGGAACGTAGCGGAGATGCTCGAACAGTTCGCCATCATGCGAACAAGATGGGAGGAACAGGAACGGGAGCGAAGGCGAAGACCCATGGGGGTGAATGGCCAACGGAGTTTACCCAAGATTCTGAAGTGACCCCTGGAGTCGGCATGAACCGAAGAATGGAGGGGGGCACGAGCGCCGGATGGCGGCAAGACGGGAGAGGTCGGCGGCTGGAGATGCCGACCTTCGAGGGAGACAATCCAAATGACTGGATATTCCGGGCGAAGAGATACTTCTCGATTAACGAGCTGTTCGATGATGAGAAGATCGAGTCCGCTGCGTTGTGCTTCGAGGCAGGGGCCCTCGCGTGGTTCCAGTGGGAGTCTAGGCACAGGGGAATTCGTAGCTGGGAGGGTCTCAAGCAAGGCATTCTCAACCGATTTCAGCCAACCCAAGAGGGGTCTCTAGAGGAGAGGTTCTTGGCTCTCCGACAAGATGGGACTGTCAAGGATTACAAGTTGATGTTCGAGACTTTGGCCGTGCCAGTGTCGGAAGTATCTGAGGCGTTCTTGGAAGGCCATTTCATTAATGGCCTTAAGCCGGAAATACGGGCTGAGATCAGGGTCCTGCAACCGAGGGGGTTGGATCGGATCATGTCGACGGCTCAATGTATCGAGGATAAGAATGCAGCCATGCTTAGCGGCAGTAGGACGTTCGGGCCTGCAAGGAGTAGTTTCTCTACTCACTCTACCACCAACGTTTTTTGACCCCCTCTCATACAATCAAAAAAACCCAACTCCTCAATCGAGAGCTGTTAGCCAAGCGAGCACCAAGATGCCAGTAGCTGGGAGTGGCAGCAATGCTCCTTTTAGGCAACTCAGCAAGGCTGAGTGGAAATCTAAACGAGAGAAGGGTCTATGTTTCCGATGTGATGAGAAATACTCTATTGGCCACCGGTGTAAGAATCGAGAGCTACAAGTTATGATGATTTATGATGAAGAGATGGAAGAGGAAGTAGTCGAGGCTAAAACAGGGGAAAGGAGGGAAGAAGAAGCGGGACAAGGCAGCGAGGTCATTGAACTCTCAATGAATTCAGTTGTGGGATTGATAACACCACAAACCATGAAGCTGCAAGGAGATATTGAAGGGCAGGCAGCCAGTGGTAGTACTCATTGATGGAAGGGCTACACATAATTTCATAGCGGTTGAGTTGGTGCAGCGGTTGGGGCTGCCAAGAACAGAAATGGCAGGGTATGGCGTGATTATGGGGACGGGAATGGCAGTGAAAGGGGTTGGCATTTGCAAGGGAGTGAAATTGCACCTACAAAACCTACAAATCGTGGAGGATTTTTTGCCTTTAGAGTTGGGTAGCTCGGATGTTATCTTAGGAATGAAGTGGTTAGCCGCAGTGGGAAAAATGAATGTGGATTGGAAGACTTTAACAATGAAGTTTCGAGTGGGGGGTATGGCAGTAACACTACAGGGCGACCCAAGTTTAAGTAAAACCTTGGTGTCTTTGAAGGCCATGCTGAAAGCTCTTAAGGGAAGAGGGGAGGGGATGTTGCTGGAGTTGGGAGCCATACAACAGAATTTGAAGGCAAGCAGTGGGTAATCCCAAGGTTGCTGCAAGGAGTGCTGGAAGAGTTTGAAGGGGTATTTTCTAATCCTGAGGGGCTGCCACCTTGCAGAAAAAAAGACCATGCTATTAACTTGATTCCAGGAACAACACCCATACATGTGAGACCTTACCATTATCCTTACATGCAAAAAAAATGAGATTGAAAAACTGGTGGGTGAGATGTTGGGAGCTGGGATTGTGCAGCCAAGTTGCAGCCCATTTTCTAGCCCGGTGCTGTTGGTTAAGAAGAAAGATGGAGGGTGGCAGTTTTGTGTCGACTACAGGGATTTGAACAAGGTAACCATCCCCGACAAATTTCCTATACCTGTGAGGAGTTGCTAGACGAGTTGCATGGGGCTGTGGTTTTCTCCAAGCTGGATCTAAAATCTGGCTACCATCAGATTAGGGTCAAGGCTGAAGATGTTCCCAAAACGGCTTTCCGGACACATGAGGGCCATTACAAGTTCCTAGTTATGCCATTTGGATTGACAAACGCACCCGCAACCTTTCAATCACTAATGAATGATATTTTCAGGGAGTATTTAAGGCGTTTTGTATTGGTTTTTTTTGATGATATATTGGTGTATAGTAAGAGTTTAGAGCAACACACGAAGCACTTACGTTGTGTTTTAAAAGTGTTGGCAGAAAATCAGCTACTTGCTAACAGGAAAAAGTGCTTGTTCGGGCAGCCGGAGGTTGAATACTTAGGCCACATCATTTCTCAACAAGGTGTATCAGCTGATCACGCTAAGGTGCAAGCGATGGTAGGTTGGCCTACTCCTACCACAATGAAGGAATTGAGAGGATTCTTGGGACTCACGGGATATTATCGGCGCTTCGTGAAAGACCATGGCAAGGCCCTTAACTGAACGGTTGAGGAAGAATAATTTCTATTGGGATGTGGCCGCCGAGCAAGCTTTCCAACAGCTTAAGGCGAAGATGGTTTCCTTGCCCGTGCTCGCTTTGCCGGATTTTGATAAACCTTTTGTGGTAGAGGCGGATGCTTCGGAGGAGGGCATGGGGGCTGTTTTAATGCAGAATCACCGACCCATTGCCTATTTCAGTCAAGCTTTCAATCAATTAGGGAGAACGAAATCAGTTTATGAGCGGAAATTGATGGCCATAGTCTTTGCAGTGCAAAAATGGAGACATTATCTTTTAGGGAGGAAATTTGAGGTTTGGACTGACCAAAAGATCCTCAAATACTTGATGGATCAGCGGTTGGTAAGCCCCGAATATCAGAGATGGATGGTGAAACTGATGGGATTTCAATTTGAGATTCATTATAGGCCGAGATTGGAGAATAAGGCCACTGATGGGTTATCACGCATCAACCATCCAGCAGCCTTCATGGCTTTGACAGTACCACAAGTAATTCAATTGGATCAATTGGCCCATGAAGTAGGAACAGATGTCAGGGTGCAGCAAATTATCAAGGATCTACACACTGATCCTGCTTCCCAACACAATTTTCAGTGGGTGGGCAGCCAACTGCTATACAAAGGGAGGTTGTACATACCGCAAGGGTCATCTCTCATTCCGTTGATTTTACATGAAGGACATGATGGCAGTATCGGGGGGCATTCAAGGTTTTTGAAGACTTACAATCGAGTGGCGGCTAGTGTTTATTGGCAAGGGATGAAGAAGGACATTCACAACTATGTGAGTAATTGTGTTGTTTGACAACAGAACAAATTTTCAGCTTTAACACCTGGGGGATTACTGCAGCCTCTCCCCATCCCTAACCAAGTTTGGGAAGATATAGCTATGGATTTTATTGAAGGGTTACCTAGGTCGGGCAAAATGGATTCAATATTGGTTTTAGTTGACCGACTAAGTAAATATGGGCACTTTATTGGGCTGAAACATCCGTTTACTGCAGGGGAAGTGGCTGGAAATTTTGTTAAGGAGATAGTAAGGTTACATGGCTTCCCAAGGTCCATTGTATCGGATAGAGACAAAATTTTCATGAGCCGTTTTTGGGAGGAATTGTTCCGCCTCCAAGGTACTAAACTAAATCGAAGCACCGCCTATCACCCACAAACTGATGGGCAAACAGAGGTACTGAATCGGACCTTGGAAACATATTTGCGTTGTTTTGCTTCCTTGCAACCAAAATCATGGTCCATGTGGCTGCCTTGGGCTGAACTATGGTATAATACATCCTACCATACAGCTGCAAGGAAGACCCCTTTTCAGGTAGTGTATGGCAGAGAACCTCCAGCCTTGGTGAGGTTTGAAAGAGGTACCACGCCGGTGTCAATGGTGGAGCGACAATTAGTTGAACGGGATAAGATTTTGGATGACTTGAAGACTCAATTGCTGAGGGCTCAATCAGTAATGAAAAGGGGTGCTGACAGGATGAGGAGAGAGGTAAACTTCAAAGTGGGGGACTTGGTTTATTTGAAATTGCGGCCATATCGCAGAAAATCGCTGGCTGGTCGCTCCAACGAGAAATTGGCGCCTAAATTTTATGGTCCATTTGAAGTGGAAAAGGAGGTAGGACCGGTTGCTTACAAATTAACACTGCCCTCCCATTGCAACATCCACCCCGTCTTCCACGTGTCCCAATTACGCGAGGCAAGAGGGGCGTTGAGGGCTAGTGTGCAAGTTCCCAGCCAGCTGAGTGCAGATTTGGAGCTATTGGTGGAGCCAGAGGCAGTTCTGGGGGTTCGATCGGGAATGGGAAGTAATCGACAAGGCAGTGAGGTTTTAATTCAATGGAAGGGGCTGCCCCCTTTAGAAGCAACATGGGAACCAGTTAACCTCCTTCAGCAACAATTTCCAGATTTCCACCTTGAGGACAAGGTGAAAGTGAGAGGGGGGGATAATGATAGACCCCCGGTCCATTGGACCTACCAAAGGCGGCCCAAGGAGCAGGGCCTAGGAGGTAAAATAGGTGGAGGATAGGAGGGGAAATAACTGGTTTGTTACAACAAACCAGCATGTGCTGCCAGAGGCAGTTATGCTGAGTAGGATGAGGTATAAATAAGAGATAGAGTGAGAGAGAGAGTGTGGAATTTTTGTAGAAGATTGTGGGAGAGTTTGGGCCTCTCGAATGCCCTATTGTTCTTAGTCTTGTTGCTGCAAATTGTTGAAAAACCATTGATACTTGATTGCTGTGAGTTTTCCTCCTGGTATCCTATCAGATGGCAACAATCTAACATCTCCTACAGCTTTCTTAGGCTATCAATAGCCAAGATGATTCCAAGCCATCTACACATAGAAGACAATTCTAGGACATTTGTCTCCCACACCATTTTCTAAGGGATTTCCTACGGGTGCCATAAAAAGAATGAACAGTGAAGGTGCCCCCCTCATAATTAGCTCCATACCCATGCATCCTGACTTTGTCTTGTCAAAGAATAGCACTGGAGCAGATTAATAAAAGCTGGCAATTTGATACCTAGATTAGAGGCTAAAACTAACACCCCTCCCACTTCCCCCAACTGTTAACGTTTTACACTCGACTAGATTCACACAAGGGTTTGAGACTGCACCTCAAGACAAACTGACAAAGTCAGGTTACTTGTAGCTCTTTTCCTTCTTACTGACAAAACCTTGGCTATGATCTTATAGATGTACCTTACAGGCCTAATAGGCCTAAACTAGTTAACCCTATAGCTCCACTCACTTAAGGGATAGAGTTAAGAAGGCAGTATTAAGACTTCTTTTATGTTTGGTCTTTGTGAGAATCATGTAAATCAACCTATATGATTCAAAGAAGTCATGAAAATACCTGCATGACATAAGACTCCACCATAATCTAAAAGTGGTTAAAGAAAAGCAAAGAGAACTCATCTGGGACCGGGGTTTTTCCCTGTTTAAACCTACCATGGGCCTCAAGCACCTCATCATCAGAGAAAGGCCTCTCTCTCTCTCTCTCCCTCCCAAAATAGTTTTGAAAATTAAACCAGTAGGTAGAGTTCTCCAGTCCTCTTCCCGAATCAACAACATTTGGAGAAATTTCTTCCCTCAAAAATCTCCATTCCATCCACCCACAACTTGCAAGAGATTAGATCTGTCATTCAGATTCCCTCACATTCAAAGAGATTAGATGCATCATCTAAATGTCAACACAATACTGTTGCACACCTTACCTTGGAAGAGCTACTAGACCCTTTCTCATAATTCATTCCCAACACTAGCTTTTCAATTCCCTCTCTTTTTTCAAACTCCTAATGCTCAGGTTTTTCCTAATGGGTTGATTTCTATATATTCTCCAACCTGCAATTTTCTCAAATAAATGAAGAGCCTCTTGTCACGACCCAAGGGTCTCTTTTGTAATTTTTTAAAATTCTTGCAAGTAGCCGTGTAACTCACTGATCTGTTGTGGGGTGAGGACTGTCATACCTCACATGTAGGCTGTAACCGCCTAAGTATGGCCTATAAAAGGCTTATATGCATGAGGATGGGGATTCATTCATAACAACATTGAATTCTTTCTCTCTCATTTCTTTCTCTTAATTCTCCCTCCAAATTCTATCTCTCCTTCCCTCCCTTTTCCCTTTCTCTTTATCTCTTAAACATCGGAAATTCAAGTCTTGATCCAGAGACTTGACAATTAGTATTAGATCCGGTTGTCCAAGGCTATGATTCCAAATCAGTGGTCGATCATCAGAGGTGACTTGGACGACGAAATTCGGAATGGTTGAGGGAACGCGAACGAAGCAACTGGAGAATAGGATGGAAGCGATGGAGTTCGGTCAGACACAGTGACTCAGAGCTGAGAGGAGGTTCGATCCATCAGAGAAGAATTGCGAGAGGACATGGCAACTTCCTGAGAAGGTACGATGAGAGAATTGGCCCGACAAAGGGAGTCAATGGAGCAACGGATTAGAAGTGTGATCAACATGCTGTCTGCGTTTCCTTAATTTAGGCTACTGCCTGAATTTCCTCCCCAATCAGCACTGGAGACAGGAACTTCGGGGCAGGGGATACTTCCTAGGCCTCCAGGAGCGAGAGAGACTGATAATGTACACATTGAGGAGACATGCGATCAGGTAAGGGATCTTAATTCCCCTAGAGTTAATCATGGGCCTGTACCGAGGCTGGAGATATCTCTGTTTGAAGGATCTAAACCAAGATGGTGGATCCGGAGGTGTGAGAGATACTTCCAATTTTACAACATCCCTAAGAATTAGCGGATCACGTTAGCTTCGGCTTAGCTTAACGACATAGTCGATTGTTGATACCAAGGGTGGTCGAGATCTAGAGGTATGGGGGCGAGATGGATAGACTTTGCAGAAGAGATGTGTGTGAGGTTTGGGGAGAGAAATATGGCTGATGTAATCGAAGAATTTAATAAATTGAGGCAGGAGGGAACTATGATTGAGTACCAAGAGAAGTTTGAGGAATTGGGATCACTCATGTGGAGTGCTCAACCCACCTTAACCGACCAATACTTCGTGTACAGCTTTATCAGTGGCCTCAAATACGAACTAAAATCAATGGTGAAGATGATGATGCCAGCCACGGTGAGGGAGGCAGCAGAGAAGGCAAGGCTCCAAAAGCTCACGCTTGAAGCCATTTTTAAAAAGAACAAGTCGGCTAAGTCATCTACTATGGGAGGGCCCTTCAGTGGGGGTAATTCGAAGGCTATGGTGCTAGTAGTCACCACAAGGGGTAAAAAATGGGGATTCCATGCAGGGGCAAACAGGAGCACCACTCTAGATCAGAGAAGGATGCTGGGATTATGTTTCAGGTGCGGGGAGAAATATAGCCCAGGGTATCAGTGTAAGAGACAATTGTTTAAGATAGAAGGTGGAGAAGGGAATGAAGAAGAAGAGTCGGATAAGGAGGAAGAAGAAGAAGAGAAGAAAGAGGAGCATCCATTAGAAACATTGGAGGAAGAACAAGGACAAGAAGGTGGGGAGATCTCCTTTCACGCCCTGAAAGGGGGACTAATGGGAAAGATCATTAAAGTCAAGGGCCAGCTGGGGAAAAAGAAACTTATGGTACTAATAGATAGTGGTAGTACCCATAGTTTCCTCAACGAAGCTACAACCAAGGAACTAGGATGTAAGTTGACCCACGCTAACCCCTTGACAGTAACTGTAGCCAACGGACATAAGATGTATAGTCACTGCAAATGTGTGGGGTTCACTTGGATGATGCAGGGCAATGAGTTTAAAGCTGATATGAGGATCTTAGAGCTGGGCGGTTGTGATATTGTGCTAGGGGTGGATTGGATGAGGACGGTTAACCCCCTAACCTTCAATTTCAACAAGCTAGAAGTCACATTAGAAAAGGGCTGCAAACGGTTAACCTTGGTGGGAAGTCTGGAACAAGGGGAGTGCAAAATGATAAAGGGAGACAAGCTACAGAAGCTGTTGATAAAGAAAAGGGGACAGATATCTCAATTATACTCGATACATGCCATCGAAGGAGAAGAAGCAAGTCAAATAGAGGAGTACCTACCAGAAAAGAAGGGAGCATCCCGCGTCACCCATCAAGAGGTAACTACTTTAGATAGCTTGCATGTACTAATGGGAAACTTTAAGGACCTCTTCCAAGAACCTAACTCCCTACTACCCCAAAGGCCGTTGGACCATGCTATACCCCTTAAACCTCATAACACTCCAGTAATATTAAAGCCTATCAATACTCTCCTACACAAAAGGCAGAGATTGAAAAACAGATCTCTAACATGCTAGCCACTTCATTTATACAACCTAGCCAAAGTTCCTTCGCATCCCCTGTTTTATTGGTTAAAAAGAAGGATGAGACTTGGAGATTTTGTGTGGACTACTGCCAACTCAACTCACACACACCATCAAAAACAAATTTCCCATTCCCCTCATTGATGATCTACTAGATGAACTGGCCGAGGCCAAGGTTTTTCTAAGTTGGACCTGAGATCCGGATACCATCAGATTCGGATGAAACCAACAGACATCCCAAAAACTGCATTCCGCACTCACAAAGGCCTCTATGAATTTGTTGTTATGCCCTTTGGACTTACCAATGCCCCAGCCACATTCCAAGCCCTTATGAACCAGATATTTGCTCCCTATCTCCAAATATTTATTCTAGTTTTCTTTGATGATATCCTCATATATAGTCTAAACTTGGACCAACACCTAAACCACCTTAAAACCGCATTTGAGGTCCTTAGAGCTAACCATTTGTATGTCAAGCTATCCAAATGTATTTTTGCCAAAGATGAGGTAAGCTACTTGGGGCACATCATTTCAGTAGGAGTCAAAACCGATCCCAGCAAGGTCACAGTAATGGTGGAGTGGCCTCGACCCCGGACAGTGAGGGAATTAAGGGGGTTCTTGGGATTAACAAGTTACTATCACAAGTTTATCAAGCACTACGGATTGATCAATAAACCCATGATGGACTTTCTCAAGAAGGAAGGATTTTGCTGGAACGCCCAAGTAGAAGCAGCATTCTTAAATCTAAAGAATGCTATGACACAAGCCCCTGTATTAGCCTTGCCAGACTTCAGCAAACAATTTGTGGTGGAGACTGATGCCTATGAAAAAGGGGTTGGGGCAGTCTTAACACAGGAAAGGAGACCTATCACGTACATAAGCCAAGCTTTGGGGCCTAAGCACCAGGGATGGAGCGTATATGATAAAGAGTTGTTGGCAGTGTTGAAGGCAGTGGATAAATGGAGACACTATTTAGAAAGCAATTCATTTATAATTAAGACAGACCATGAGAGCCTAAGATTTTTCTCTCAACAGAGGCTGCAATCTCAGTTACAAAGAAAAGGGGTGTCTAAACTAATGGGGTTGGACTACACTATCCTCTATCGGAAGGGTAAAGAAAATGTAGTAGCTGACGCAGTGTCCAGGAGAGAAGTCAAAGAAAATGAGGGCCATTGTTATGGAATCCTTGTAGTAGTACTGGAATGGGTAAAAGAGGTGGAGCAGAGTTATGGAAACACAATGTGGGTGCAGTCTCTCTTAACCAAATTGGCGGTGCAAACAGGGGAAGAAAAGGGCTACTCCCTATTGAATGGCCTCCTCAGATTCTAAGGACGCCTAGTGATAGGGGATGACAGGGAGTTAAAGACAAAGATTTTGAAATCCCTACACTGCTCAGCCCTAGGGGGTCACTCAAGTATCCGGGCTACCTATCACAAAATAAGACAATTGTTCTTTTGGCCGAGGCAAAAGAAGGATATAGTAGATTTTGTACTAGCATGTGAAAAATGTCAACAGTGCAAACATGAGCAAATACCCTACCCAGGCCTGCTACAACCTTTGGGAGTATTGGAGCAAGCATGGGAAGATATCTCCATGGACTTTGTGGAGGGCCTACCCAAGTCCGAAGGTAAGGATGTAATACTAGTGATCGTTGATAGATTGACAAAGTTTGGGCACTTCCTCAGTCTAACGCATCCCTAGATTCAGTGGTCACACAAGATGTGGCCCGGGTGTTCCTAGATTCAGTGGTCACACATCTTCTCGGCACACAAGATGTGGCCCGGGTGTTCCTAGATTCAGTGGTCAAACTGCATGGAGTTCTAAAGATCACTGTGTCTAACAGGGATAGGATTTTTACCAGCCATTTCTAGCAGGAACTCTTCAAGAAGTTGGGAGTAGGATTGCACCTGTCAACTGCCTACCACCCTCAATCCGATGGTTAAACAGAAAGGGTGAACCAATGCCTAGAAACCTATTTGAGGTGCATGTGCTTCACCAAACCAAAGAGTTGGAACAGATGGTTATCATTGACCCAATGGTGGTATAACTCCCGTTTCCATAGCGCAATCAAGAGAAGCCATTTTGAAGCAATGTTTTGATACAAGCCACCTCTCCTACCGGCTATAGCAAGCGAGTCATCTAATCTGGCGACGATGGAGCACTACTTACAGCAGAGACAGGAAATGCTATCGACCCTAAAAAGGGAGCTAACGAACGCCCAAAATTGAATGAGGCAGGTTGCAGATAGAAAGAGGAGTGATAGAGAATTTGAGGTGGGGGACAAGGTGTTTTTGAAAGTAAAAAGGTTCCTGCAACAGCCCTTCACGACCACACCAATATCCAAGCTCAATCTCAAATATTTTGGGCCCTATGTCATAGAAGCTAAAGCAGGGAAGGTAGCTTACAAATTGAAACTACCAGAAGGGATACAGGTGCATCCTGTGTTCCATGTGTCTCTACTTAAGAGGTCCATCGAACCAGGAGCACCCACAAGTCAGCAGCTACTAGAGGTCATAAATGAATTGGAGGAGCAGAGAGAGCCTCGAGCTATACTAGACTAGAGGGTGGTTTACCAAGGCACAACTCCTCTCATCCAAGTTTTAGTCCAGTGGTCACACCTTTAGTTAGATCATACCACTTGGGAATACCTACCTGAATTACTAAAAAAGTTCCCCAAAACGGCAAGCCTACTTTGAAGACTTCTTGAGGACAAGAATGTTGTTAAAGGGTAGGGGAGTGTCATGACCCAAGGGTCTCTTTTGTAATTTTTTAAAATTCTTGCAAGTAGCCGTGTAACTCATTGATCTGTTGTGGGGTGAGGACTATCATACCTCATGTGTAGGCTGTAATCGCCTATGCATGGCCTATAAAAGGCTTATATGCATGAGGATGGGGATTCATTCAAAATAACATTGAATTCTTTCCCTCTCATTTCTTTCTCTTAATTCTCCTTCCAAATTCTATCTCTCTTTCCCTCCCTTTTCCCTTTCTCTTTATCTCTTAAGCATCGGAAATTCAAGTCTCGATCCAGAGACTTGACACCTCTACCTTGCACCCCTCTAAAGAAACCCCTATAACCCAGCTTAATTTCTTAATTCTTCTTCTTAGAACCCAAGGTGATGCTTCACTTTCTTTGGAAGACAAAATATGTCCAGCTCTTCTACCCCCTCAGGCTACTAACAATTCTTAGATTAATCACAACTAAGTGTAACACTAAAGGGTCCTTTAGAACCTCTACCTACTCCCACCAAGGCTAACTCCTCTAGCCCTTACTACCCACTCCTCCACAGGATTAAGATCAACCTCATTAATCTCCATTCAGAGAATACCTAAATACCCAAAACTAGGCTCCGATCTCAATCAAAATTGGGGAAAATTTGACTCTTGCCACTAAACTATACTCAACTCCATAACCTCCTCACTTGTTGACTCAGAAGGGAAGACAAATTGTAAGAAGTCAAAAAAAAAAAAAAAAATTACTGAAAACACTACGCTTTAGAGGGATTAGGGAGCCACTTACCTTGTTCTTGCCCTAATTTGGGTACCCATACAGGTGCCCAATTCTTTTCTAATGCAAGTCTTTGCCTTTTGGGTGAGTATACCCTCCCAACAAGAGTCTTCTACACGTCTGTAGCCACCCAAAAATAGGAAGAATCACCTCATTTCCAGTGTAAACATGTAGCACTGAATTAGTTGCCTTGTACAGGGTATATTTCTTCTCTTTAAGGCCCAAAGAAATGTCCTTTGTAACAAGGATATCTAGCACCCCTCTTTTTTTGCTAAGTTATCCAGGCCCCCTTTAATGAGCGAAATCTATTAGTAAGGACCATTATTCATTTTTTTTTTTTTTTTTGCCTTGTCTAGAACTTAGTATCACGAATTCAGCCCTTAATTCAGTTCCATTTTTAATTTCTGCATTTACTTACTTCACTATTTTTGTATTAGCAATATTAGAGTAAGAAAGGGCCATGTGTAAGGGAGGCAAGAGGAATATAGTTTGTTAAGAATTGTACCAGGTGCGGGCCCACCTCTGACAGGAGAATATCTCCTCCAAACGGCCTATATATATCTGCTCCATTCCACGATAGAAGGCAGTGAATGAAAATACTGAATTCTGTTCTCTCTTCCATTCTCTATTCTCTCTCCCTCTGATTCTCTCTCTCTCTACTTCTCTATTCTATTTCTCTGAATCGCTCCCAAATCCCCACCGGATTGGAGGAACTCTTATTGTCAAGTTGAGGCCGTGACAACTTGGCATCAGAGCCAGTGGTTCTCGGCCAAAGAATTGGTGACTAAGGAAGATGGCGGAGGGGACTAGTATGAAGGACATGGAAATGTGACTCCAATAATTGGGATCGACAATGGTCGAATTCCAGAACAAGATGGATAGGATGGAGTTTGAAGCTAACCGAAACTATGAAGCAATGGTCGCTATGGACCGAAAGGTAGAAAACTCCATGGAAGGACTCGAGAGGAGATTAGAAGGATCGATCACGAGAAGAGCTGGGAGCTCAAATCCAATAGTTCATGGTGATGTTCACCGGACAAAACACGGTCAGGTTAGCTCCAGATTTTCCACACAGAGAGGAGAATGAACCCATCTTACGGAGAGTTAGGATTAACCGGGAAAATGGAGATCAGGAGATTGAGATGAATCAGGAAGAGTTAGAAGAGATAGCAGGAAGAAGACAATAAAGAGATATCCCTACATGCCTTGAAAGGGGTGACCAACAACAAGATCATCAAGGTAGAAGGACAAGTTAAGGACTGCAACCTTATGATCTTAATAGATAGTGGAAACACCCATAACTTCCTTGATGAAAGCATGGCCAAGAAATTGAAGTGTCTACTCACGAGAACTCTTCCCTTGAGTGTGACAGTAGCCAATTGTCACGACCCTAGGGGGTAGTACTGCAATTGGGAGGGTATTAACCTTGTAAACCGTTAGGGTCTAACTAAAGGAGTTGGTTGGCTAATAGGCGGGAATGGGTTGATTGTATAACAACTTGTTGTTAGGCTACTTGTTAGGTTGTTAAGTAGGTAGAGAGTTGTTGTTGAATTGGCTAGAGGTTTTATATAAAGGAACCTACAACATTGTGGAGGGATATCGGTTGAATGAATAATCAATTCATCTTTTTCCTTTTTCTCTCATTCTCTCTCTCTCTCGCGTTCTCCCTTTTTCCCTTAATTTGTTCTCTCTCCCTCTAATTCTGTTCTTCTTCTAAATTCCTATTCAAACCCTAGGACACCCTAGGGTCTTGACAAGTGGTATCAGAGCCAATGTTCTTGGCTGTGGATCCAACTAATTCCAGTAGTGATTTTTGACGATTCCGACAACATAGAATCCAGTAGCGGACCCAGATTTTAGGGAGTTCAGTTGGGGTGTGACATTGGAATTTACGAGTGAGTAAATCCGGCCCGATTACAGGAGGTAGAACGGACAGATGAAAGCAGGTGATCTAGGTTGACGGACACAAGCAAGGTGCGAACCAAGACGAGGCAGTACGACGGACGCGAAGTTGGTGCAGCTGCAAGAGGTGGTCTTGATTAAAGCTTACGGACAGACGCGAAGCGAGGAAGCAATCTGAGTTTGGGGTGGAATTGACCAAGTTGCTGGAGATAATTCAAGAAGTGGCAAGTTCGGTGACTCTAGAACAATTAATTCCATCAGAGTCAGAGGCTTGCGGCCTTTGGACGGTGATTGGGTGAGTGAAGGCATGGCGTGGAAGCAGGCCCGAGCGATCTTGAATTCCTTAGTGCAATTCTTGGTGATGATTCCAACAAATTCTGACTTCTAACGTCAGCGATTGGGTAAGAAGTAGATGCAGGCTTGGGGCGATCTTGAATTTGCAACGCAGAATGGAAGGTTGTGACTACGAAGATTTTTGGTTGGAATTGAAAGACGAAGCTAGTTTTGGCTCGAATTTTAAGTCGCAGCAGAGCAGGTGACAAGGGAAGCTAGCATTCTTGGTAGCCGGCAAGGTGGGTCAGGTACGCGAGTCTGACGGAAGCAACATGACCAGACCAAGGGTATGAGGCTGGTACGGAAGTTCGATGAGGGATTTTGGTTGCAATTGAATTCCAACACCCCTGGGGGTTAGTGTGTCCGACGGTTTTGGGTCGGAATTGGAGTAGGAGTCCGATAGGAATTGGAAGGCGAATTCCGGTTGTGAGTCAAGCGATGAGTGAAGGTTCAAGATTTAGTCTTGATTGAATTTCAAGACCGATGCTTCTTGTTTGAGAAGTTTGGCCATTTCTGAAGCAAATTCCGACTTGGGTCGGAATTGAACGCGAAATTGGAACAAAAATTTCCATAGGTGGGACTGAACTCAAGCCAACAGTGGCGAGTGGAAGCCATCGCGGTGTTGGGCTTCTTGAATCTGTAGCGATTGGAAATTGAAGGACAGTGGTCGGTGATTGGGTGGTTGGTGTTGGGTTTCTTGAATCAGTAGCGATAGGAAATTGAAGGTGAATTCAAGTGATCAAGGATTGAAGTCGAAGCAGACCTAGATTGCGACCAATTCCATTGCGGACAATTGGCCAACTTGGGAGGCGAGCAACGACTCTCGGTCAAGTCTAGAAATCTTGAAGCCGCAAAGAACCGCACGCTGAGTAGGAGGTAATCTCTGGGAAGCGAAGTAGGAGATTTCAGCTGATTCCGACGGATTCCAATTGAGGCAGAATTAGTTGGCAGAACCTGAAGCCGCTAAAGAGGCAGATTAGGTTTACCAGAACCAATTCCGGTTGCCAAGGGGATCCTTTAAAGCTAATCAAGAAGCTGTGATTGGGGTGAATTCTCAAGAGTTGAACCTATCAAGATGGCCGAAGAACTTCTTGAAAGTGCTCAGCCATTTGGTAAAACATTTGAGGAAACATGTGATGTGACGAGGGAAGCAATCAAGGACGTCGACATAAAGTTAGACGACCTTTTGATTCTAGTTTCACTTAAATTTCAGATTAGTATTCCGATTGAATGTTTTTCCAAGGAATACTCTGCTTCCTTAAACCAGATTGGAGATAAGAATTACATAGAGGAGCTTAACAAACTAAAGCAAGATGGATCGGTTTTGGAGTATTTGGTCAGATTTGAGAAATTGAAAGCAGTTGTGCTCAAATTCCATCCAACTTTAACCGAGTCTTATTTTGTGTCAAAATTCATTAATGGTCTTGATGATGTTCTAAGGCTTAGTGTGAAAATGTTTTGCCCTACTACAGTGGAACAAGGGGCGGAGAAGGCAAGGTTGCAAGAAATGGCATTGAAAGCCATTTATTAAAAGCACGGGCTGCCACCAGAAAATTGTTGTAAGAGCAGCTCGCAAGTTCGTAACGGACCACATGTCGCTACAGGAGTTTGGACAGAACAATTAAGGCCAGAACAACTTTACAATAGCTCTAAGGATGCTGATACAGAAGTTGTTGAGGGTGGACGCACTGATGAGGACTCGGACCAAAGAAAAAAATTGGAGGCTAAGGGCAAGAATGGGTCTGAGGAAGCAGATTCTAAGAGTATTGCTGCTTTGCATTTGGTTGTGGAAATAGCTAAAGAGTCACAGGTTAAGGAAATTCTAGCCGAAGAAACTAACCTTGTCGTTTTGAGCAATTTTGATCCCGAGTCGTATGACAGTATTGTTGTCATTTCACCTGGTGTGGACGAGATTCGGATGATGAAGGAAGAAAAGGTTGCTACTATTTGGTTAAAGAATTTTGACATTGAAGAAGAGACCCTTAACATGTCGATCTTTGGAATTTACATTTTATTTTGGCAGCAAGAACAAAAGCAACAGAACGCAAGAGAAGATGGGACAAAGCTAAGGAGAAAAAAGAAAGTAAGGAAAAAGAAAGAATAAATCTGATTGTTAAGACTGGAATTGGATGAAAAACAGGGATTAGCAGCTGTCAATTCTTGGGGACAAGAATTGTTTGAAGGGGTGGGGATTGTCACGACCCTAGGGGGTAGTACTGTAATTGGGAGGGTATTAACCTTGTAAACCGTTAGGGTCTAACTAAAGGAGTAGGTTGGTTAATAGGCGGGAATGGGTTGATTGTATAACAACTTGTTGTTAGGCTACTTGTTAGGTTGTTAAGTAGGTAGAGAGTTGTTGCTGAATTGGCTAGAGGTTCTATATAAAGGAACCTACAGCATTGTGGAGGGATATCGGTTGAATGAATAATCAATTCCTCTTTTTCCTCTCTCTCTCTCTCTCGTCCTCCCTTTTTCCCTTAATTTGTCCTGTCTCTCCCTCTAATTCTGTTTTTCTTCTAAATTCCTATTCAAACCCTAGGACACCCTAGGGTCTTGACACTAATGGCCAAAGAGTGTTAAGTAACTTCGCCTGCAATGGTTTTTGTTGGGAAATGCAAGGGGAAAAGTTTGAAACTAACTTGAGATTACTACAGTTAGGGGGGTGCCATGTGGTCCTAGGAGTGGATTGGATGAAAGGGGTGAGCCCCATTAGCTTCGATTTCAATAGGAATGAGGTATCCTTTGAGAAAAAAGGTAAGAGGATGACCTTATCCGGGGAAAAATAGATGGGGGCTTGTAAAATGATATTAGGAAAAAGGCTACAAAGAGTGTTGAAAGGCAAGTGGAGCCAACTAGCACATCTCTTCTCAATTGTGGTAGCAGAAGGAGCTTAAGGACCGCAAACAATGCAGGGACAAATCGGGTTGACAGTAAGCATGCCCCAAGGAGTGCATGACCAGGTATGCCATTTGGATTCCCTTAATAAATTGTTGGTGGATTATAAAGACCTCTTTATGGAACCCTAAACCTTACCCCCTAACCGAATGTTTGACCATCATATCAACCTAAAACCAGATGTTGTACTGATCAACATTAGAGCTATCTTCCCCACCAAAAGAATGAAATTGAGAAAATGGTTAGAACTATACTTGAATAATCCCTCATTAGGCCTAGCCAAAGTCCATTCGCTTCTCCTATCCTTTTAGTAAAAAAAAAGGATGGAACATAGCGATTTTGTGTCGATTACAGACAACTAAATGCCATGACCATCAAGGACAAATTTCCCATACCCTTGGTGGAGGACCTATTAGATGAACTTAACCATGCCAAATTCTTTTCTAAGCTAGACCTTAGGGCGGGGTATCATCAAATTAGGATGAAAACTGAAGATATTCCTAAAACCGCCTTCAAAACCCACCATGGACATTTTGAATTCTTAGTGATGCCCTTCGGACTCACCAATGCCCCAGCCACCTTTCAATATCTCATGAACAGAATTTTTGAGCCTTATCTCCGCAAATTCATATTGGTATTCTTTGATGATATACTTGTTTATAGCCCTACCTTTGAACAACACCTATCCCACCTTAAGCTTACCCTTGAAATCCTAAGGAACCACCAACTTTTTATTAAGGAGTCCAAGTGTGCATTCGCCCAAAGATAGGTAGAGTACCTAGGGCACATCATATCAAATGGGGGAGTAAGCACTGATCCAAAGAAGGTGGAGGCAATGGTGTCTTAGCTGAGACCTACAACAGTGAAAGCTTTGAGGGGATTCTTGGGGTTAACCGGGTATTATCGTAGGTTTGTGCAAAATTATGGAGTTATCAGCAAACCATTGACTGATTTGCTGAAGAAATGAGGGTTCAATTGGGGACCGGAAGCAGAGAAAGCCTTCGAGAACCTCAAGGGGGCTATGAGCAGAGTACAGTGTTGGGGCTCCCAGATTTTAATAAGCCCTTCATTCTAGAAACTAATGCTTGTGGAACCAAGGTAGAGGCAGTGATAGTTTAAGAGGGGAGACCGCTAGCCTTCCTAAGCCAAGTATTGAGTCCAAAACACTTGGGACTCAACATCTATGAAAAGGAATTTTTGGTTATACTTATGGCTGTAGACCGCTTGAGACATTACTTGGAGGGAAACAAGTTCATCATAAAGACGGACCACGAGAGTTTAAAGTTTCTGTTACAACAGAAACTTCAAACACAACTACAAAGAAAGGGGATGACTAAGTTGATGGGCCTAGATTACATGATTCAATACTAGAAAGGAAAGGAGAATAAGGCAGCCAATGCACTGTCCAGATATCATGAGGAAGGAGATTTATTAGCTATGACCATCCTGGTACCCAAATGGTATCAAGAAGTCATCGACAGTTATGAAGGAGACAACAAGATTAAGGCTATATTAGAAAATTTGACTATGGGGGCCCAAGAGACGGAAGGCTATACACCGAATCAAGGGTTGCTGAGATTTCGTGGGAGGATTGTGATTGGGGAGAACACAAGGATTAAGGAAAGAATTTTTCAAGACTTGCATGAGTCACCACTAGGAGGGCATTCGAGGGAGCAGAATACTTATCTTCGGGTTAAACAAGTGTTCCAATGGCTAAGAATGAAGGCAGAGATTAAAGAATTGGTTTGAAAGTGTGACACATGCAAGAGGTGTAAGTTAGAGACAGTGGCCTACCCGAGGTTACTGCAACCTTTGTCCATCCCAGATTAGGCTTGGTCTAGTGTCTTGATGGACTTTGTGAAGGGACTGCCCCGGTCAGAAGGTAAGAACAACATCCTAATTGTGGTAGACCAGTTGACTAAATTTTCCCATTTCATAAGGCAAGGCTGACCCATCCTTACACAACTCAAGATGTAGCTAGGATCTTCTTAGATCGGGTGATTAAATTGCATGGGGCCCCTAAGACCATAATCTCTGATAGGGACAAGATTTTCACCAGCTTGATGTGGTAGGAGCTGATGAAGTTCCTAGGAACGAAATTGAATTTATCTACTACATATCACCCTCAGTCTGATGGCCAAATTGAGAGAGTGAACCAGAGCCTTGAAACATATCTAAGATGTGTCTGCTTGCTGCAGCCTAAGGAGTGGCATAAGTGGTTGTCCCTACCCCAATGGTGGTATAATACTAGCCACTATTCGTCAATTAAAATGTTCCCTTTTGAGGCTCTCTTCAGGTATAAACCACCCATGCTACCGGCAGTGGGAAGAGGCTCTAATGTGGCTTCAATTGAAGACTATTTACAACAAAAGAGGAGAATAACACAACAGTTGAAGCAAGAGTTAGCCTCGGCCTAGAATCAGATGAAACAAAATGCTGACCGAAGGAGTGAGAGGGAGTTCGAAGAGGGGGATGAAGTGTATCTAAGGCTGAGGTATAACCACCTAAAGTCAACTTCTCGAGGAAGGATCACTAAGATTAGCCCCAAGTGTTATGGACCATTTCCTATTGAAGCCAAGGTAGGGAAGGTGGCCTATCGGTTAAAGCTTCCCCCAGGGTCACAAATTCACCCTGTTTTCCATGTTTCACTCTTGAAGAAGTCAATGGGGGCTCAACCAACGAGTTATGTACTACCAGCCCTCCCCAAAGAAGTCAGCGTAAGAACCGAACCAGAGGCTGTTGTCGACAGAAGAGTAGTGTATAGACACGGGGCTCCACTCATCCAAGTACTGGTCAAATGGCATGGCAACACATCCAAAGACAACACATGGGAATACCTTCCGAAATTTCTCAAGCAGTTCCCATGAGCTGCCAACCTCCTTAGCGTTTCTTAAGGATAAGAAATGGCTAATGGAGAGGGAGTTGTCACGAATTCAACCCTTAACTCAGTTCCATTTTTATGTTCTGCATTTACTTACTTCTCTATTTCTATATTAGCAATATTAAAGTAGGAAAGGGCCATGTGTAAGGGAGGCAGGAGGAATATAGTTTGTTAAGAATTGTACTAGGTGCAGGCCCACCTCTGACAGGAGAATATCTCCTCCAAACAGCCTATATATATCCGCTCCATTCCACGATGGAAGGCAATGAATGAAAATACTAAATTCTATTCTCTCTTCCATTCTCTGTTCTCTCTCCCTCTGACTCTCTCTCTCTCTCTCTCTCTCTCTCTATTTCTCTGAATCGCTCCCAAATCCCCACTGGATTGGAGGAACTCTTATTGTCAAGCTGAGGCCATGAAACTTAGTAGACTCCCTAATCTTGAGAAAATTATGGTCCATTCTTCCCTCAAAAGTCTACCCATTTGGACTCCCAACCAATGTCCATGTAGTGATATTTGAGTGGTTCAGCCCTAAAATTCTGAGAATTTGCAGCCATCCCTTGTAGTGGTTGCCTTGTCACTGAATCTTGAACCTCAAGGCCACGTACCCCTTTCTTGTATGGTGTGTCAACATCTTGAAATGGAGGCAGGCATGCCTGGACAGCACCTTGTGCTCAACCCATGCACATGTATGAAGGGAGGAATGGCAAGGCAAGATGTGGGAGGAAAGCACGCAAGTTGATGCACTAGGCAACACTACTAGCCTGCACACCCTCGACAAACATAAACATTGCACAACCCCTGGCCACACAGAACAAGATTCCTACATGGAGTGGCACACCAATGCCTGCGTAGGACCACACAGTCAGATGGCAGCAAGGTGGGGCCAGGTGCATGGGTGCAAGGCAGACATGCCTATGATGTGTGTTGCATCTCAAGGCAGCAATGCGTGACCCCATGCACACGCAACCCACTC
This sequence comes from Diospyros kaki, assembly GCA_036245055.1. Lineage (NCBI taxonomy): Eukaryota > Viridiplantae > Streptophyta > Magnoliopsida > Ericales > Ebenaceae > Diospyros > Diospyros kaki. The sequence goes on from BSEG01000003.1 coordinate 596,955, forward strand.
CCTTGCAAGCAGACAAGTTGTGGGCATTGCGGAGTAGTCAACTGGTTAGCTAGCTCTATTGATGGGTTGCAAGCATTGCAGAGTAGTCAACTGGTCAGCTAACTCTAAGTGACAATTGTGAGGACATGCACCCAACTTCTAGAAGCTTAAGATTTGGCTGTTCGAAGCACACCCCAGGGACATATTGGGTGGTTATTTAAATGTGGGGCAGTCCATTGGCATGGGCAATTACATGTGAGGCAGTTACCTGTGATGAGTAATTAATAGTGGTGCATAATCACAGTCAAGGTGATTTTGGACAATTCAACACATGTATTGCAGTTGGGGGTGTCAACTACCACAAGGGGGAGTGGGTATGGTTACAACTGCCAGATAGATCAATTATGGCCTTAGTGTGTATCCCTTTGGCAGTTGAGGCTGTCAACCATCAAGGTCAGGTGTATACATGGCTAGTTTCTCTATATATAAGGCTGGAGATGCGAATTTTGGATAGTGAGAAAGATCTGGCATGAGTTTTTCAGGCATTTCTTTGTACTAGCGACTTGAAGACCATCACAAGGCAAAAAAATTGTACTCTTATCAGCCTTGTGGCACCTAGCATGTTTATGCTGAAGCCTCCATGTGATTCAACCACACTCACCAATGAAGGAGCACTTGCACCTCTACCTCCTCCTTCCAATGTCCTCCAATGTAAACCACAACCATTCATCTCCTTCCACATAGCCCTCAGGCCTCCGCTCAAACCGTATTGACATAACAAGCCCCAAGTCCCCTACAACTAGTTGTCACGAATGTGGGTGACAATAGGATTACACTTCTCAACTCGGTTGGTATTGAAGAGATGTAATCGGCGTCAACAGAGAAATGGGAGAGATTGAGAGAGAGAAATTGTGAAGAAGAGAAGGGAGAGCAAGAAGATAGATAGAAATCAGAATGTAGAATTCATATTCGATACCTCCCCAAGAGAGTCCTGGGTTGATATTGTTGGGTGGCCGTGCCCACAGGCGATCCTCACCCTCCTAACGGTTGTAACCACAAGTTTTGTCATATTCTAGCCCCCTCTAGGTGGGGAATCTTAGCTAACAAACTGATACTAGAAATTACTATAATAACCAAAAAGGAAAGCAATAAAGAAAACAGAGGAATTACAATGCAAAGAAATTTTAAAAAAATATGCTAATCAGGGGCGGTTGTGACACTGGTGCCAAAGATAAGGCTTACTGGCCCTTCTAGCACCAAATGGGCCCATATGATATTGCTCTTCTTAGATGTCTCCTCATCTACACTGGCAAAGGATCTGCACCAATTTCCATCAATGCATTAGTGGATCAAAAGACCTGGCATCCTGATCCAAATTCCATTCACATCATCATCAATGTGAAAGACTCAAATAATTTTTCCAAATCTCCAAGCTTGGGCATTAATCCTATTTGTCTCATTTTCTAACAGTAAGATGAATAGATAGGAAGCTTTGCATAAATCATTTACCTCCAATATTGTGGGGATTTTCAACCAGTTAGCAAGGCAGGAACTCAGTTCATTTGCATTTGGATGCGGATTTTCCAAACACTCTAAACAGCCTATCAGAACTTTATCGAGGAATACCTTCCCTTCTAAGCATGATTTTGGATCAATATCGATAAGTTCCTGCCCTTCCCCCCTCAAACACCCTCAGATTCAACTCCTGACAGGAGACACCTTGGTTGCTTCAATGTGTGAGGTAGCTTTTCTGGTAAATTTTCAGCTCTAAAGGTTATGAAAATTATGAAGGTGAATGCTACATCCGACCATCCTCCTATCCTAGCTAGAGGGGTGTAGATGAAGCAAGCCTCTTACCACCACTCTTATTTCAAGGCATTGAACAACCAATTTCCTTTCTCCAGTACAGAAGGCATCTAAGATTCCTAACCTCCAAGGGGTGGAGGATGCTCTCTACAATCCTACAAATCCACAGGAAGTTCATTAGCGGATACCATGTTTCTCCTCAACCCTTTACCTCTCTCCACTACAACAAAGAGACTTCCTTTCTTCCCAATACTTCTGAAGTTTTCCATTCTATATTATTAATAAGAGAGATAGAACTACCTTTTTATATATACAAATATAAAAGCATATAACACACCAAAAAAAAAAAAAAAACCAACTTAGAGAGGGCGAATGGGGAAATGTGTATTAAAACAGATAGGGAAGTAATGGAACCAAAAATTCATATTATCTATGACCAAGAACTAGAATATCATCAATGAATTCCATAATAGATGACAAGCAAAAAAGAGTCCACTTTTGATGAAGTAAAAGGAGAAGAAACAATGCAACCATTTATACAAAAGATCAAACTCTATCCCTCAAAATCCCTCCTATTTCTTTGATGCCATATACTCCACAAATCAGAAAAGGGAAGTGAGGGCCAAACTGTATGTTAGCTAACCCCTGGACAGTTTTGGCCTCCAAGCAGCAACAAATCTAACACAAAGGCCAGCATAACCTACCATATACCGAGGGTCTAAAATCAAATCTACACACCTCTCATCAACCAAATAGTACAGGAAAATATGGCTAATTGACTTGTCACTGCTGTTATACATGAAACACAACTTCAAAGCTACATGCTTCTGCTTACTCAAGTTGTGGAAGTATGGATAACATCCAGAGCCGCTGTCCAAATGAAGATATTGGGGAACTAAATTTTCACATAAACACAAACATAGATTCTTACTGCATCAACTCAAAGGCAGTTTCTTTCTTGTCTTCTTCACCTCCCCACAAAGGTAGTGCCCACACCTCATTCCACAACAATTAGAGAACAAAGGTTTCAGTTCAGGTACTTCTATAAAAATTAAGGCATTTATGAATTTAAGAAGCATGAAATACTTTACAACTGGACCAAAACCATAGTTTCTTTGTATTTTACCATGAACATACTTACCTGGACCACTTAAAACAACAAACAAAACTGTGCTATAAACTGGACTCCATTGTTTTAATTATTAGCTTCGGTTTCCAAAAGCCACAGCTTTTCAGGTCCAATCCAAGTTGGCTAAATTTGAGGTTATGCATCAATGAAAACAAAATCAACCCATGTGCACCCTTAACACATATCATCCGGAAGCCAACAAATTAATTGACTTAAAGTGGTAACAGATGAAAGATTTAACATCTGTTAAAGATATGGATGGCAGTTGGCAATCAATTGGCTGCCTATAGCAAAAATCCACCATTGACTGGATGTTAATATTGTATCCAGACTCCTAAGTTCTAGAGCAGCTTACTGCTGGCTGATGCCTTCTAGGAGGCCCTACCATTAGGAATGAAGACATGAAAGATTTTTTTAGCTCTTTCTTGGTTGATATTAACAGAAAAACTGATATTGATTAGACCAACCCGAGAGATTAGACATTCCTAGATGATTTAAAGAAACATCATCGTAAGCACTCAAGTATCTGATAGAGCTCGTCCTCTTTGATCAAATTTAGCAAAATCCGTAGGAAACAAAACTCCCAATTACAGTTGGGTTTACAACCTCTATAAAAGAAAACGATTACAAATTCAAAGAAGAAAACAATAGATGTTGACCGATTCGAGAGGGCCGTCTTCTCTCCCAAGAATCCTTTCAATTTCTCCACATCCTTCTCTCTCTTTCTCTCCTCCCTTGTATACCTACTCCTCTGGTTGTTCCAGCCACATGCCCGATTATTCCCCTCTAACTAACTGTCCAGCCCCTGAAATGGGCTGGAGTTGGATCAGAATTTCTGGGAAATTCTGTTAGAACAGAATTTAGAAAGAGAGAGAAGAGAGATATAGAGAGAGAGACGAGAGAAGAGAATTGAAGAAGAATAGAATTTGTTATTTCATTCCAGAATAGTCATTCTGTTTCAGCCTCCCCTTATTTATTCATGGTCAGGTGGGTTAGTTAGCTCTAACCCCCTTTCCCGCCTTTCCTTCCCCTTCTATTTATTACAATAATACCCTCAAGTCCTAACACTAACTTATGACTCTTTTACCCTTGAGTCATTTTACTTGGTTGCCCCTGTGGTCCCCCCCCAACACACACACACTTTCCCCCTCATTCTTTCTTCTCTGATAAGTTTGTTTAATGGGGGTACTAACAGCATCTACCTGCTTTATGCAATAGGTGAGAGCAAGAACTGCCCAGGACATCATCCCAAATCTGCAGTTTGTGAAAACCTTTATATCAAAGTTCTTGCCAATGCGAGGATACAGCTCCATACCCTGCAAGAATAAAAACCGCATGGGAGAACATAAGAATCAAGAGCATGCCAAAAGCAAGTAAATCTACCCATCAAATTATTAATTATATATTTTTAATCAAATGCTATCACTGTTACCAATATATGTGTGGACAGTCTACCTAGTACGAGTCTCTACATCTCAAAAGATGAGAAGCAAGCAGTTAGGAAAGATGCTAAAACTTCAATAGAGATTCAAGGATCTTTTTAACTGGCTCCGCTGCTCTCAAGCGGGACTTCTTATTTTTTGGCAATCAGAATTATAACTTTGAAAATGATCAATCAATTACAAGAAAGAGGAACCTTTTGAAGCTGAAAAGCACAAAGAAGCTTTAAGACTGTTGCTGGACACCGTAGTTGCAAAAGCCTTTTCAATATATTTACACATACACCATTTTTTAGCTATTAAAGGCTTCATTTGATAGTAGTACAATGAAGCATTTGCAAAACTCTCAAATTATTATTTTTTTATCACGAATTTGCCAAATAATTATGGCTCTTCCACCAATTGTTCACTTCCACAAAGGCCACAGTATTAATGATGAGTGAATTAGAAACTAAAAGAATCAACAACTGCCATAACAAATCATAGCAGTTTAAAGATGCTCACCCAGTAGAAATCAATTATTATGTTCCCTGACGAACCAGAATCTGCAGAAGATGGTGCAACATGACCCTTGGAAGCACAAAGCATAAAAGGCATAAGAGATATTGAAGATGTTCCAGTATAAGACTAGACTAGATGGTTATCACAATGTAAATCAGAGCATACTTTAATGTACAAGAAGATACAAAAGATGAAGCTCCCAAAAATGAGTGCTGAAAATATTTCTCCCAAGTGATCATAGACAACTGAGGGGTTGAAAATCCCAAACCTGGACAATGAATCACAAAGTAGAGGTATAAATTCGCTACATGGTGAAACGCACTGTTTTCCCTTATGCATAGAGACTGAATGGAAAGATATATGATCAGGCAATATGCCTAAATGTCTCAATCACAATAAGAAATCCCGTACCACCAAAGGGAGAGATAAGTAATCAATGTCACCAAATATGCAGCCACACCATTTGCCTGAAATAAAAAACGACAAGGAGACAATTGTAGCATTATAACAACATTTATGAATACAAGGATTGAATATGCACTGAACAACACGTTATTTGCTTTTTGTAGTAGAATAGAAAATCAACAGAATATAAAGGCCATGAGAATAAGTCAATAATGTTGTTTAAAGATGCAGCAAATGAAAGCCTCTATGATGAGACAACATCAGACGTGTGTTACCTTATACACAGGCCTGTTTCCAGCGGGAGATATTGGGCCTTGGACCCTTGGACCAGGGAGGAGAAGCTGAAGTGCAGCCTCAAAGACGGCATAAGATGCAATTATTTTGCATGCAGTAGCAGTGGGTTTGGGCCAAATGTTAATTAATCCTTGCAGACCTTGGTGCCTGAGGTAAGTGAAAGTCTGAGAAATAGAACCATCTGCATGCACCATTGTGTACCATCTGCAGAAAAGAAAGTAGGCAACTCTGAGATTAAAAAGTGTGGATGTGCATCCAATCCGTGGATTTGCAGAGACGAAGATAGATCATTGCAATTAATCTTGTGGGCGCGATAAGAAAGACTCCGGATGTCTTTTTCTTTTAGGAAAAGCGGATAATAGAAACGAAGGGAGAGAGATGGAGGAGACTTACAAGAGAATAACGAAAGGAGGGCAAAAAGTAAGGAGGGAGAGCATAGATATGTAGGTAACCATGGGAGAGTGCACCATCTCCTTTGATTCTGCCATCGCTGCCTGATCTCTCTCTCTCTCTCTCTCTCTCTCTCGCCTGAGCTGAGCAGCAGAAGTAGAAGTAGTAGGCGAATTGACTGACTTTTTTTAGCTTGAATTGAAAGACCAGACTAGAGATTCGTTTACTAAAGAGTAGTCAGTCAGACTCGGACGACGACTGCACTGTTATAATCAAAATGGAATTCATTTTCACCGGCAGAAAGAGTGGAAGTGGTGCTGATGTAAGTTAGATTGGTTGGACTGGGTGGTGGTGGCTGGTGGTGGTTTGCATCGCCCCCCCGATCCTGATCCTTTCCTTGGCTCGCCCCTTTTTCCACGTCGCTGCTGGTGCTGCTGCCCGTATATATATATATATATATATATATATATATATTACTTGCGTCAGTTGCGGGCTTCACGGGTCGGGTGGCTAGGGTTATATTGGCATATCTGAGTCGAGTGGGCTCATTGATCCCATCGGTTGGGTTCGAGTTCTCATCAGTTGTTTGTGTGGTCGTGTTGGTCGGGTTGGGCCTACTCTAGCCAAAGCCGACGCCTTTTCGGAGTCTACACTCCCCCCCAAGCCCACCCCAACCAACCTACTTGTACAAGCGGGTTATTCTCTCTCTCTCTCTCTCTCTCTGGGTTTAGGGTTTTCATAAAGAGCCTGGACTGCGAGCCAAGATACATAATAATGGGGAGCTTTGCCTCCCCGTTTTGGGCTCTACACACAGCCTTAAAAAACTAGTGGTTTTCCTTCTCTCTGTCAAGTCAAGCTAACGGTTTTGCAAAGTCTGCCTCCTTCGGTGTCTGGTATAGTATTTTTCTTTTGCTTTATGCTTCCTTCGGTGTCATTCTACTACTACTAAACTGGAGATGATATGGAGATGCTGCCGAAACTGGAAACAATCGTTGCCCAGACCACCTTCTTCACGTCCAATTATCACAACACGGTCTTCTTCGTCATCAATTCACTTCCTTTTCTCACCGCCTATGTTATTAGCGTCTGCTATTCACATACCTCGACGCTGCTCTTCAGAATCAACACCTTCTCATCACGTTCACTCAGAGATACTCACCCCTCAGACAGTGCATTCCACTTTACACAATTGCTCCTCTGATTTGATCTCTCTGAGCTTCTTCTTGTGGTGTGCTCGCCAACCAAACTACTTCCACGATCAACCCGCCTTTGATCACACGGTTCCTGTGGTCGCTCGGCTTTCTCGACGCCCGGCTACAGCCACGGTGAAAGGACTCGTTCGGCAATTGCAGGGCGTTGGATGCGTAACGAAGCCCCAAACCTTATTGCTTTTGTTAAGGATTTTCTGGCACGGAGGTATGTATAACTGGGTTTTCGAGGCCTTTGAGGCTATGGTTAATTATGGTTACACCCCCAATACGTTTGCTCGGAATATTGTGATGGATGTCTTGTTCAAGATTGGACGCATTGACGTAGCCCTTCGAATGTTGGACGAGACAGAGAACCCAAATTTTTTGACATTTAGCATTGCCATTTGTAATTTATGCAGGCTCCGCGATGTGATCAACATTCAGCTTGTGCTCAGGAAAATGCTGAGAAAAGGGTATTATCTAAATGCCAAGACATTTTCAGTTGTTTTTAGTTGTTTTTGTAAATCAGGAAGGCTAGCGGGGGCATTGCAACTATTAGGCCTGATGATTTCACTTGGCATTCCTACTACAGTTGGGGTCTGGAGTATTCTGATTGATGGGTTCTGTAGGTCTGGGAAACTTGTTTTCGCAGCTTATTTATTGGAGAAGATGGTTGAGACTGGGTGTTCACCCAATGTTGTAACATGCACTTCTTTAATTAAGGGTTTTATGGAATCCCATATGCCTGAAAGGGCAATACATATCCTCCGTGCCTTGGAATCTAAGGGATGTTCCCCGGATTTGGTTCTTTGTAATGTCTTAATAGATTGTTTCTCTAAGATGGGGATGCATGATGAGGCACTTGATCTCTTCTGTAGTTTGCCAGATCGAGAACTAATACCTGACTCTTATACTCTCTGTTCTATAATCTCAGCTCTCTGTTTATCCAGACAATTTACTCTTCTACCCATTCTAATGGGTGGAGGATTTCCCATACAAGCTGACCTGGTGCTCTGTAACTCCCTTCTAAGTTTTTTTTGTAGAGCTGGTTATCCACCTGGTGCGATTGAGTTTTACAATGACATGATAGATAGAGGTTTTCTTCCTGATGGGTATAGTTATGCTGGATTACTGAGTGGACTCTGTGGAACAGGAAGGATTGGTGAAGCAGTTAATGTTTACCATGCAATTGTCACAAATCGCCTTTGTCTTGACCCTCACCTTCATACTGTAATCATAGATGGGCTTATAAACTATGGTAAGTTTCACAGGGCTATCCAGTTTTTTAGGAAGGCTGTTCTGGAGAAATACCCACTTGATGTTGTTTCATACACAGTGGCCATCCGTGCATTTTTCAGAGGTGGTAGGACTGTGGAGGCTTGTAGTTTGTACAACCAGATGAAGGAGATTGGTGTACCCCCAAATGCGCATACATATAATGTAATGCTCTTTGGTTTTTCTAGGGAAAGAGACATAAGAATGATTAGAGAAATCCTAAAAGACATGGCTGAAGCAGGTTTTGAACTGGACATTAGTAGATTTCATATGATTAAGAATCTCCTCATGAAATCATGCTACTCTCATTCAGCCTTTGATCTTTTCTTTGACATGTGCACTTCAGAGTTGATTACTGATAAGGCTATGGGCGCACTCCTGCTCAAAGGGCATGCTCTTGGCTTGAACATAGATGGTAATGTGGTCAATATTCCAGAAGTTGACACATCTGACTCTGATGACATATCTAATGTGGCTGCTGCAGTGGGTTAGATATCGCTGTCAAATTTTTATTATATCTAAGAAGACTGTACAACTCCTATTCTGCAAAGCTTGTTAAGCCACCAATGAAATTAGCCATGCCAAGCTCCTCAAGGTAAAACGGATGTTGGGTGAATGATTGTGTTAATAGAGATAGGAATAGGCATTTTGGATTTCAGTTGCTACAAACTGCAACATTCTGTCAATTTTTTCTTTCTTTCTTTAGGTTTGATATGCTTGTTAAGATTTGCGATTGTTTTTGTTGCTGTGGTTGCTTTGTTGCCTTGCAGGACCCATGTATATATCTGTATGTTCACTACTATGAAATCTTCTTGGTCATAAATGGTGTTTTTGTGAAGATTTGCGGTGGTCTATGGCGTACTTGTCAATTGGTTTATTAGATATGCATAATCTAAATTGCACTTGCATGTGTCTTATGACACTAATTGAGGGTCTTTTCTCTCCTTTGCCTGTAATTGGTGGTCATTTGAAGTTGTTGGTTTCGTGAAGGATCAAGCTTAGGAACAGATAGCAGAACAGATAGAGGTAAAGGAATTTCAGCTAAAACTTGAAAGCATAGAATGGAAAAAGAACACCACACTTGTTGAGTTCAATGGATTGTTTAAATACACAAGTCATCCTTATCCAACAATCTATTCAAATACTTCCTCAACTATAGGAGATAACTTATCACAAAAAAACTGTAGCTAAGACTAATCAAATAATTCAAAACATAGCCTAAACTTTATTTCATCATTACTCCGCCAGGGGATATTATCCACTGCCGGTCCCAAGCCCGGATAATGGAGGAGGGTTGCGTTAGGTAGCCGACAGCCAGCGTAAAACCTAGTCGGATCCAAATATGAATTCTAGACAAACTATCTGTTGGGATGTAACCCACATAGAAGTCTAGAATTCATGTAGCCAACCCCACATAGTGGGACAACGGCTGGATATGTTGTTGTTGTTGTATAGCCTAAACTTTAAGAATTTTAAATTAATCCTAATCTGCTAAATTTTCTCTAACAAACCAGCTAAGAGATAGCTTTGAACGCTATCTATTTGAACCTGTTTCAGCAGCTTATCAACTGCCGAGACATTCTTTCACAACAGAAGTGTATTGTCATTTGTTCCTAGCTGGCAAATTGGTGGTTATTTTGTACTTGTTTTGTCTTAATCACTGTGGATGATTGCTACTCTGCAGGACATGTCTCTCGTAATTGGCATTCATGAGAAGTGTATTCTGCACGTGCTGGATCTGGATTGTAAAATACTTGAGAATGGTACCTGTGCTTGCCCGGTGCCCGGTTAAATCTGAATTCTTAATTATTGCAAGATTGTGAACTATGCACGTATATTAAGCGCAATATATAATGGGAAACATGATTTATGCATTCTCTGACTTGAGGACCTTGTGTGTATTGTTGTAGATGATGATACAAGTTGCCTGGGCAACATTTGGTATTGATGCAAAGCCATTCTGCTAAAACTGGTAAGCATATCTTGCTATTCTGGTGTGTAGTTGTTTGACAAGATCTCGGGTGTACACTTTCAGTTACAATATGTAACTGAAACAATTGCCTTAACAAAACTGAATTCATTTCTCTCTTCAATTCTCTCCCTAATTTCTCTCTGTTTTCTTCCTCATCTCCCCCCCCCCCCCTCTCTCTCTCTCTCTCTCTCTTGCATTCTAATTTCTATCTTCAAGCAAACCCTTGGTCAGGACTGGTTCCTGGCAGTCATTACTGCTACTGCATATGATAGGTGAGAACACAACAAAAGCATTATGACATAACCTATTCCTAGAAAGTGTCTTTCCGCATTGGTTTCTTGATCTGCCTGATAACAGTGTCATTGTTTGTTCATGAATTATAGGTGAACGTGATTGTCTAAACAAGTATGAACAGCCAGGCAAGCTCCCAGTACTGGAGATGGTAGGGTAGCCTTTTGCTGGGATTTATGTCGAGTTCATCACATAAACTTGGGCTCACCAAATTGATAATGGTATGCAAAATGCGTGCAAGCAAGTCAATGGTTAAATGACCCGAATGTGGTCAAATCCACTGTTATTGAAACTGGAAGTGAAGATTGGAGCAGTGAGGTAAATGATTTGCGGTAGTAAATTCCAGAATGGGATGAGACGTGATAGATTGTTTAGGGGATGCAGAGCAGTTCAAAATGAATACTTGATTAAAAAAAAACAAGTGTTTGTAAGATTTGTTTAGTATTATGTATTGCCATTGCCTTTAATATATTGGTCTTCTCATTGATTAACAGGGGAAGAGATTTTCATGTCTCTCTCTAATATGATCAACTTGGCTGCCCCAATGTTCTTTCTATTAATTGTTTTACCTATCCGCCCAGACAAAGAGCCTCCCGCTTAATGTCAGTCACAGTATTTTCATTGGATACCAAATAAGCAATGCCATTTTGTTGAGCAGCAACATCCCAATAACAACACAAATATATGTTCTTTGGAGTTCACGTCTAAAAGATTTATAAGCTCTCTTTCTTAAAGTGCTAGCTGCTGCTGCTGCTGTTGCTGTATGGTTTAAGGAACCATTAGTGCTGTTCACTGTAACTTTTACCAGACCTACAGCTAGTATAATGAATTTATATATATTTTCCCCGTCCAAGATGACAAATTATTTTGGTACTTAAACTTGCATTTACAGTTCACTTCAACTCAATGATATGTTTTTCTATAAGGTGAGGTAAACATAATTATGAACTAACAATAATATGTCTAGTCTTTACTTATAAGTTTGCAAGGAACACATCTATCAATTGGCAGAATGGCCAAATATTTTGCTCCAAATTAACATAAAGCAACCAAACTGTCATATACCACTAAAAAAAAGTCATTTAGCTTTTCTTAAAAACATGAGCTTAGACTATTGCATTTCACTGTTGATTTGACGGTCGTTGAAATCTAGGAAAAGGTGGTGGTGCATTTTGGTGGGTAGCCATACTAGTACCAAGCTGTTGATTCAGCTGTCTCTGAAATCTGGGAAGAGGTGGTTGTGCATTTTGGTGGGCAGCCATAGTAGTACCAGATTGTTGATTTGGTTGTCTTTGAAATCTGGGAAGAGCTGGCAGTGCATTTTGGTGGGCAGCCATGCCAATGTTAGTTTGTTGATTCGATTGTCTCTGAAATCTGGGAAGAGGTGGTAGTACATCTTGTTGAGCATTATGTGACATTAAGTTACCAAATGCACCTTGTGAAGTGGATTGTTGTTGCTGTTGCTGCTGAATGGGCATCATACCACCGGGATTAACTGCTCCCATGTTGAACACTACATTAAAAACTAACATATTTTAGTTAGCTATGCCCAATTTCATAATTTAGCAGCAAGAAACAGTAGCGTCAGTGCATCATACATCTTATAATCACACCTAGCCTATTGCTTCTCATTTAAAGAACAAAGCAAGAGAAAATGTAGGCAAAAAGGAGTAGTTCATACCCTTATCACTCAGAATTTCGGAAGCATGGGGCCAATGGCCACTAGAGAGTCCAAACTGATAGTGATAAAGCCAACGTGAGAAATAAGTTAAGAGGTCTTTGATCAATGACAAAATAATACAATAGAGTACAAACTAAATTTATTGGCATCATGGCTCTGCAAGAAAATTATAAGAAATAAATTCAAAGTAACACACTAGAGCATTGTAATAATTGTCAGCCTTACCAATAATAGAAGCCATACTATTGTTGCAAAGAATCAAACTGCACCTATGTACATTATCCATTATCCAGTACAGAACAAAATGGGTTCATTACTAACTTTGATCTTCATATAATAAATAGAGCTTTCCTTTCTAAACGATCATCCACGTCCACAAATCTTGTTTCCTTTCATGTATCGAATAAATAATTCCATTATTTCCACCAAAACATCTATAGGATACACAAGCATCAAAACTCTATGACATCCAATACCCCTAACAAAAAAGAACCATGTGGCCCATGAAGCACACCACCTAGGCCTTCATTAGTTGGATCAACTCAGTTAAAACAGACATGTTCCTCACTCTGAAGAGCCCCAAACCAACAAAATTTCAATTCTAAAATAGGTAACTCACACCTAGCTAGAAACCAATCTTACATGTATTAATACAATATCTAATTAATTATGGGCCTCAAGATCATTGGTTACAATTTACGATTTACACAAAGACTTCCATGCATAACCATATTGTGGTGAAAGTGAATTCTTATTATGAATGGGTGAAGTCATATTGCAATAATAACCTTTTTGGTTTACCACTGCCTATACAAAGTGCTCCAGAACTTTTTCTTTGCAAAAAAAGACTTATCGAAGAGAATCAACTGAATCAAGACAAATACTACATTGTCTATTTCTCCTCAATGGCTTTCCCCTATTTTTGCATTTCATTGTTATTTGGCCTGCTTCAAGCAAAAGAAGGAAGGATTGGTCGATAGCATAGCTCTTTCTTTCCTTAGTCCTTGTGTTACCTCCGTACTTTCATCACTTGTTATAGCATCAATAGTAATTGAATAACTATTTGCGTTTTGCACTAACCATTAGTATCTTTAGGACCCACAAAACCTCAGGGAAAACCTATTTAAAAAAAAAAAAAACGTCCCCTGTGTGTGGCCACTATACGAGGCTCGCTGCTTGGCGAGGTCATTTTATTTTGGCTGCATGAGCGAGCTAGCTAGCAAACAAACACACTCCTCCTAACCTCATAATCTATTAAAAGAAAGCCCTTTCTCCTTTTAACAAGGTAAGCCCCTTTGCTTTCTACATGCATGCACTCCATTACTGTCACCAGAAATTGCAGGATGAGAAGGATCTAAAGTGATGGCACCTACAGAAATGGAATGTTCCAAACCATTATGGGCGCTACAGAAATGGAATTTTCCTAAGGATTCTGTTCTAGATTTGTAGATCAGAGCTGATTCATTTACCATATAACAGAATAAATAAGTCTGCACGATTTGAATAGAGAGTTCTTGAGTGATACCACCCATAAAGGGCATATAATACTAGAATCCTCTTTTCCAAATCAAGCTACTTACTAAGTCTACTGGAGCATGAACAGTTACGTAAGTAGCAACAAGACGTTTCTTGGGATGGGTAGATATCATTCCATATTCAATCAATTCCACTCTAGGTTTGGCTCTAAGACAAACCAATCCAGGCCAACCAAGACCTTTCCATCAACATGTTCGCACACTGTGCATGGAAATGTGGATCAACCCGATTTCCCTCAGGTTGGGTTTGAATTGGTTCCATAGTTTAGTTTCATTCTGGCTTGGCTCTAACACATACTGAACCAACTGATGTACATCCATATTCCAACATTTATGAGTTCCTCCTCCATCGATACCCATTCTGAATGGCCGAGGATAAAGCAGGACTATTTTCTTCCAACTGTTGTTTAATCATGCACATTTTGTACATCAGTATTGTTATTTTGAATAACATTGCCATTCAAGAAGAATGGAAGAATGGTTAATGTATCCTGTTTCCTCAGAAATATGATCGAAGTACATACATGTGATGTGAAATCTAGTTTGAGGATAATATCTAACTAATGTTTCAGATTCAGCATGCAATTAATTGTTCATCTGAGATGGCACCTCTTTGTAACGTTGTGCTATATTCATGTGTCTCATTACTACAAGATAGACAACTAAACATTCAGGGGGTGGCAGTAAAGCAAATTAAACCTGACCTGCATTCTTGGCAAAAGTAACTGCGATGCTGTGATAGCTGACAAGTTTGAAATCTGCCATGGACAAAAATGAGTCCATCAGAAAAACAGTATGAAACAGAAGGCTTGACAAAAGAAAGGGAAGGAAAATAAACATGGAAAGAGCAAATAATAAGCAGTATAAAAGGAATTCAATTACACATTGACATAAAAAAATATAAACAGCAATATAGACTAGTAAATAAAAAACATGTTATCAATTTCAGCAGGAAAGATTCATATTTCCTTCAAACAAATAAATAGTAAAAGGGTGTCATCAAAGTAGTGTCCAGATAAATAGTAATTTTATTCAACAGACCAAGAGAATTTACATCCATATTATTAACATTATCAGGCAAAAAGTAGTTGGAGGTTGAATAGCCAACCATAAAAAATGCATCTTTAGATCTTTTGACATTCTATAACAGAATACTGTCATAAACAATAACTGCTTACTGAAAATGGACTGTTTTAGAATGGCAGGGTAGCTATTGCTATGTATAGTTAAAGGCAATTGCCTTTAGAATTGATTATAACCAATACTCAGGAACAACATAGCCGAACAACTTTAAGGTTGAAACCCTGCAGATTGGGTGTGCAATCACTCTAAGTTGTGAAGTTGACCTCACAGAACTACCATTTCAAAGACAACTCTAAGCAAAACTATGAACTTCCAAAAAAACTCTTAAATATCAGGAAATGTCATATGGGCCAAATTAAAGAAAACCACACAGATGAGGTGAAGGAAGAAATTTTATCTTGGTGCTGTAAATAAGTCCAAGACAAATAGTTTCTCCAAGCAAAGCAACAAGAAACCAGAAAGGAAATAAATAACTGGAGAAAAAGAATCATAGATTTTACACCTCCTAGTTATCTGTTCATGTAAAACGTGCTTATCATTTATACCTTGTCAAACTTATTTCTTATGCAAGTGCAAATATATATCATCTCAGGGAACAGAAAGGTATTGAAAAGGAAATTGAAAACAAAAAGAATAAAACAAATATACCATTTCTGTATTTGCAGTGCGCTGAGCAGCATTAAACACTGCGCTATTGGCAGGGCTAGAAAACTGGCTCAAATAAGGATTCAACTGGTTCCCTTGGTTCATCTGGCTCTGAACTGGTCCAGCAAACAGCAGCCTATCCTGGAATTGCTGGGTCACCAATGTTTGAGAGAATGGCATTTGATGCTGACCATGAAACTGGAAAATGGATGGCATTGACCAAGCAATTAACAGAGAAAGCTTAAAGAATAAGGAAGCATAGGCAAACCAAAAGAGTTCATAGGCATATTATGAGACTATGTATTAGCTTAAGCTGAAATTCTTTAATTCCGTCCAAGACAAGAGAGAGTACTGATATATAAGAGATCCATTTGCCAGATGTTGGAAAATGGGAGATGGTGAGAAATTTGGACCACTTGAGTGCAGAGCTAGAGATGTAAGTACAGTCCTGTGTTTCAATGACTGGAACTAATAAATCCAAGTGCAAACTCATTCCAACATTTGCATGTTCACTTTTCCTGACCAACAATAATAGGACATTCCATCATTCTCCCATGTCAGCCAATTATAAATTCTGAGATTGATCATCTCTGTAGTGACAACTAATTGAAGTTACGGAAAGAAATTATGGCACCCAAAATAATTGCAAAACATGTTGACAATTTACTTCCATGCTATCAATACTAGTAAACGAATAAGATAATATGAATGAACAAGGGACCTAAAATTAACTGGTAATTTAACCAAAAAGTTCACCTAACCATAGCATGCTTTCAGCTCTTCGAGATGTTTACTGATGTTTGGTAATCAGAAGATCAAGAAGAAATGACATCTATCCTTGCAGTTGCCAATAAACAAAATGCAAATGGAAGGTCAAAACTAAGAACCAACAAAACCAACAAGAACTGAGTGGTGAACAGAATAGATCTTTCACAACTTATGGGTGCACAGAAACCATGATGGCCCTCTCTACTGCCATCACTGCAAGTGATAAAACCACTGTGATCATCAATCTGTAACCATCACATTTCTCAAATTCCACTATCTATCAACACTGCAGCTATGGGAAATACTTAAGATACACCCAGTGTGTGGGCCAACCCATACACCAGACGGGAAGTCAAGATCTCAAAGTACACATACTAGATCAGCAGCATTATAGAACACTTACTTGCCAGCTAACAGGTACAGTAGATTATCTGCTGTGAAGCAATGGTACATCATACATGATACTGAATAGACAGATAGAAGAGAAAGAAACATAACTTCACACGTGCACCCCTGTATACCTAATTGTATTTCTACTTTATGTTAAGTATATGTTCCAGTGGAAGTAATAAACAGCATGATAAGTTACCAATTGAAATTTCTGCTCAGCCTGTCCGTGCAAATCATGCAGCCACCCCAGCTGATTCTGCAGAAACAATATTTCAACTTCCATTAGGACAGCTGTCTTGCATGCAAAAGAGTCAGCACATAAATACTACAGAACATGGATACAGTTGAGCCACTTGCATAGGGAAACAAGATACAGACATATCAGTAAACTTCCTGTAGCCCATATGGAGGATCTAGGTATGTATGGTATAGAAGTAGAAAAATTTTCAAAATCTTGGTAAAGAATATGTGTAGCTCTCCGTACACATGGGTTTGAGGATAGCATTATACTGAGTCAGATAGATGAGACTTTTAGAAA
The DNA here is from genome assembly GCA_036245055.1 of Diospyros kaki. Lineage (NCBI taxonomy): Eukaryota > Viridiplantae > Streptophyta > Magnoliopsida > Ericales > Ebenaceae > Diospyros > Diospyros kaki. Next base: position 614,266 of record BSEG01000003.1, read on the forward strand.
TATTTATAGGGAACTTGTGTTAACCTACCATAAGAAACATTTGAAATTTCAAAACTTCCAGCCCTCGCTCGAACTTCAATAAAGTAAAAAAGAAATACAATTTCCAACAATGCCATACTGAACATAAGAAAAAAGAAAAATAAGGAGATTTAACAGAAGAAAAATAGTATCACAGAAATGCACGTGCATGTTTGTGACAGCAAGGTGGAGTGATGGAATTTGAATGTGCATGCACACAAAAAATGATGTGAAGTCTGTACCTGTCCTAATCCAGGCAGTGAAGATTGCCAAAATTGCTGGTGAGCAAGAAGTTGCCGCTGATGCTGTGGCAATTGCATCAATTTCTGCCTTTTCTGCTGATGTTGATGCTCCTGCTGTAGCTGTTGTAGGTGCTGCTGCTGCTGTGATTGTTGCTCAGGAGAAGGTGTACTTGTCATGTTTGTGCCAGACATGGGTGAATAGGCATTTGGCAGTTGTGACATTGTATCATCAAATGAAGTTGCTGCTGTAGCACCAGAAGGAGAATCCACAGGGCTCCCAATTTCTTGTGCTCCAGATGCCTACAACAAAATTGTTAGGTAAAGCACATAGTCAAAGCAATACTATAAGGAAGGTTAACGAAAAAGGTACAGGTAAGAAGAGAACTTTCTATAAGCTGGCTTGAAATGGTGGAGATAGCAAAGACACAGAAATGGCAAGGACAGAAAACAAATAAAGATGGAAGAAAACCAAATAGAGGTTTCAAGGTCAGGAAAATAAGCCAGCGTAGAAAAAAGCATAAAACATACTGAATTAAGTTATAATCAGGAGACAGCCTTTATCCATTCAAAAGAAACATTTGAAAAGCACTCGGCACTTCATATTTGAGTGCATAAATAGCTTATTATTCTCATTTATGATGAGAAGTGAGGAAGATCTAGGGGACAATAAGAACTGATGTTTGATGCCAAAGAGGATGAGGGCTAGCAGAGCGCCAATCAATAACAATCCTATCCTTCATTCTCCAATACTTGTTATGGAAATATTTTTCATAGCATCCTGCATTTTCAAAAGATTAACTTATATTCCATTTAACCAAACATTTTTTTTGGGAGTGGGAACCCCTATTAGAAAAGAAGCAAAGCATGGGCAATGTGAGGTAGAACCAAAAAAAGGCACAGATGAGTGTATAGCCAACTAAAAGAATGCCATTAGGAGCTGAAGCAGCATAGCGTCTTAAGAATTCATATGAAATAGGGAATTAAAGAAATGAATTAATATGGTGAGATTTAACAAACAAACCTGTAGCATACTACCAAATGCATCAGGAAGAGAATGTGCTTCATCAGCTACAGAGAGTATATCTACCAGATGCTTTGGAAGTGCAGATGCAATCTGCCTTTGGTCTTCAGAGATTTGTAAACCTGCATACACAGAGCAGCTATATAAAATCAAAAATAGTAAATGCTTTTAATTGGTGAAGAGGTGACAAAGGAAACCTAAATTTACAGGTGCCATAAAAGAGTTTTTCGCAAAATTAATACTGTTCACCAAAAAAAATCCAAAATAAAACTCTCCCTACACATAACACCACACAAAAAAAGTCAATGAAAAACCGCTGGCTAAGCCAGCGATTCTCACTAGAACCACAAAATGGGAACTGCAGAAGCGGTTTTCTTTTGGAACTGCTAGCTCAGCTAGCAGCCCCCTCTTGGCTCCTCTAATAAAGCCTTTGGCTTCTCTATCCTATATCTTGTCATGCGTGTAGAATTTTAGTTTGGAAAACAGTTTAAGGGGAGTTTTATTTTGGAAATTTTTTCAATGGAAATTTTTAATTTTGTAAAAAACTTGGTGCCACATAGAACAAACTCCATATATAATAGAAAAGTCTTTTAAGCAAATGTTGAATATGTACAAAAAGAAAGGCTGCCTTCAATGAGGGAACCCCGCGGAATCCTTATATAATATGTTTAATCTCCTAAATATGTCAAAAATTATTATAAGCGGATGGATATTTAATTGCATGCTTATACTGAAATTAGGTAAATTCCAACCAGACCCCCTGTATTTTGGTTCAGACACCCTATATGATTTAAATTTAGCATTTGAAATCCCTGTTTTTGAGTTTATTTTATCTTTTTCAAACAGCCCCTTCCATCAGTATAGAGTTAAATGTTGTTCAAAAACTATCAAAATGACCTTGTTTTTAATAAGCTTCAAATGCTAAATTTAAACTACACGCCGTCCCTGTGTAAGTTACTAAACTAGATGAGGTCTGGGTGGAATTTACACTACTCTTTGTTAATGTCATTGCAAACTTGACCTAACTGAACGGGCAGTTTAAAGAGTGTGTGTATGACCTTTAGGTGTAAAATTTAAACTGCAGAGAGGTCTCCATAAAAATTCTAACATGTCCAACCAGCAACACGACCTGTAATCCCATAACCAGCCAACACTAGAAAGATAAATCAGTCCAGGCCTAATTCAGCTCAGAAGATTCAGTGCATTAACAGAAAGAGGAGTTTTATTTTAGAAAATAGTTTAAAGGGAATTTTAGTTAGGAAATTTCTTTTATACACATTTAATTTCCTAAAAACCCAGTTCCACATAGAATAAAATCCATGTGCAAAAGAAAAGTCAGTTGAGCAACAGTTGGATGTGTATGAAAGGAAGGACCAGTTTAGAGGGACGAATCTTGTGGAAACCTTATGTAATATGTTTAATCTCTTATATATGTCAAATTTAATTTATTATAACCGGATGGATATTCAAACTGCTGTACTTATTTGTTGAAATTAGGGTAAATTCCACTCAGACCTCCTGTAGTTTTGGATCAATTTGCAAAGACTCCCTATGGTTTAAATTTAAAGTCCTTGTTGTTTGCTTCTTTATTTATTTATTTATTTTTTAAAACGATCCCTTCCATTTACCTGGACTTTAATGTCACCAACAAAGCCATTTTTAATAAAGCTTCAAGTGCTAAATTTAAACAAGGAGTCTCTGTAAAACAAAAATAAACCAGTGTCTAGGTGGAAATTTTGCCCTACTCCTTTTTAATGTCTTTGCTAAATTGAACTAATGGAAGGGGCTATTTAAAAGGACGGGGATGCAAATAACAGGGATCTCAAGTGCTAAATTTAAACCACAGGGGGTTTCCATAAAATTCTAACCAGTCCAACAAACAACACAATCTGCAAACCTATAACCAGTCAACACCAAAACACAAGTCAGTCAAAACCTAATTCAGTCGAGACTCCACATATTCCAGTTGTTAATAGAAAAATGTCCCCCAGGGGGGGGGGGGGAGATCGTAAGAAAGGAAAATAAATCCAGCTGCAACAAAAAAATATCAAACCTTAATCTCATTGGGTGGCACAGCAGAAGAAAGAAAATTCTTGGGAATACTACAGAACTATTGAGGAGCTTGAGATTGCTTTCAAGAGCGACCATACAAGCGTTGATTTTGATTCCAGATAGTTCAACTCATAGCATTATTTTAACTCTTGAGAGGAGAGTTTTACATGGCCAGGCAGATTAATGGAAATCAAAAGTTCTAAATTATAATAGAACATTACAGTTCTAGTTTGATAACATTAATTTCTCACTTAAATCGGTTAAGACGCAAACCTTCTCCATGATTGACAGCATTGCGAAGTAGCATTTCCTGTTCATTAATCTTTGCAGCATGATCCTTGTCTAAAGTTGGAGTAATAGCAGGTTCTTGTGGAGCAAGAAGGGCTTTACGACCCTCAGCTATAATTTTTTCAGCACTTTCACAGACTTCTCGAATATTATCCATTCTCTTCTGCAAACATAGAACAATAAATGGATGAGAAAAAGTTAAACTGAAAAAACTGCTGGCTCAATTACAATTTAATCACCTTTAACTTTTCAAGCTGTTCAGATACTGGCAGGTGGTCCATCCCCATTAACACCTGTTCTTTCTTGACAATATCATCCACTTCCATCTCAGGCAATAGCTTAGATGACAGCATAACAGGAAGAACTGTATCGACAGAACCCCATTATCTCACAGTAAAATGATTAGCAGTTGCAAGGAATGTTCAATTAGATGCAGGTCCATAAGTTACTGAAAAAGGCTTTGCAATTCTGCAAGCTACATATTAGTACTTTTAGGTAGGATGAACTTCAATAAATAAATTCAACAGCCCTGATCTTACCCAGAGGCCCACATTTCTTTAGGCCACTCAACAAAACAAACTGGTTTTGACAGAGATGAGAAAAGAATGCGATTGCCCTGCTTGCTGAGAAACTTTTTGTTCTTGTGTGCAGCAACACAACCATGGATCTTAACATATTATGTATGATGTAAAACTATTAAAAGGGCATCCCTGTTGCCTGAGACTCTCCACTTTACAGTTGTCGAGGGAGGGTTGTCTTTCTGTGCAACCTTGCCTTTGCTTTGCAAAGAGGCTATTTCCACAAATCAAACCTGTGACCTTTCAAGTCACAAAGGAGTAACCTTACCATTGTTGTCAAGGCTCACCCTCAATTTTTATGTATGATTGTATAACTAATTTTTATGTATGATTGTATAACTAATAAAAAAAATAAAACTGAAACATTTATTTGATGCAAAAATTCAATGCTCTACCATTATAAGGAGGAAGAAAAAAAGGAACAAAAATTGGATAGCCTAGAAATTAGTTGTGTCATAGCTCATGAAAAACATATAAGCAAGCACAACAAAGGCATGATTGCCAGCGTCATTTTAGATAGAAACACTTTCGCATGGAGTTGTTGGGCAATCTACTGAGCAAATAAAATGAAATGGATTTAAGCACAAACCACGAAATCCTCAATAGCAGAGATGTAGAGTAACCTTCTATCCACAATTTATGCTCCCAATCATCAAAATACCAGTCCAGAGAATGCATCAGTACCAAGTATTTCATCATATTCCAAACAAGCAAGTTTTAGGGTAAAACCCTCCTTTTCTCTAACTCTCTTTCAAGGCTGAATTACTTCATCCCCTTGAGGTCTCAGGCTGTTTAGAGTTTGCTGGAAACAACCTTAACAAAACCCGTTGAAGGACTAGCTTAATTACTCTCACTTTTCACATGTACGATCCAACTGTGTTATACTTGGAATATTGTATGTATTAACTTAAATGCCTGATCAATGAGTTATAATTCAGGGAAGTAAATTTGCTTCAGGCTGATTCAATAAAATATACTGACAAGCAAATCGTTTTTTTTTTTCTTTTTCCACCATCACTGCAAGAAAGAGAGTGAAATTTTCTAATATAAATAATTTAAGTATGCTTATCACACTATATTCCATTATCAGAGAATTTTGCACGTATATCACAATAAAGTCAAGGAAGAGAAGTTCATACTTGCAGCGTTCTCTGCATTGACATTCTTCGGGTATACAACAAAGGCCTTGGAGACCTTGTTGACCTCTTCCATAATGTTAAAAAGCTCAAGATTCACCATAGAATATTGATTCAAGATGTCTTGCCTGCCACATAATACAAGTATATCAATATAGCTAAATTTTATCAAAAATATCAACCCCAAATTAATTAATTCATCATAGAAAACTCGTCAAGTACATATTGACCCGCACACAAAGCACGCAATTAGGTCAAATCAGTTACAGGTTTTTTAGAAAAAGAACTTGAGGTTTTCATAGAAGTTCAAAATCTTCCTGTTTGTGAAAGACTGTATATTTAATAATAGAGTGAAAAATTCTTTTGCAGAAGACTAGCGGATGAAAAATAATATAAATTACTTTCTGCCTTGTTTGGAATAGCTACAGGAATGGATGAAAAGGAAATATGGTAAATAACAAAAGATAATTGATGCCCTCTTAATAAAAATACAATTGGGGTCAGCCAGATTTGAATTTGTATAAAATTACCAAGACTAACATTTGCCAACAGATAAAGAATAAAGTTTTTTCATCTTTTTTTTTCCTTAGTAGGGGGAGATAAAAATTAAGGCTTTAAAAAAGAGTGAACGGAGAGTATATTTTCATCCATTTTAATACTATATGTTATCTCTCATAACACCAAACAAACAAGGGGAAAGCCTCCAGCCCATTTCTGTTCCATTCCGCTCTCCCAAGGCCAGGCAACTGTTTGCCCTTTATTTATTTCTTGGATGAATGTATTAGTCCTGGATCCTGTGTGAAATGTCGCAAGCAAAGCAAGAAGAAGATAAACAGAGAGAGAGAGAGAGGGCTCACCACTTGGGGACCGAATTGGTGATGACATTGGCATAGATATCTTCGATGATGCGTTCGATGGCTTTCTGGAGGCCGAGGGTTCGAGTCTTGAGGGGCTGGAGGTTGAGTTGCTGCTGCACCGCCGGATTCAACGGCTCAACAGGCTGCGATTGAGAGGCTTGGCCGCCCTGAGACGATGAGCCTTCCATGGCGCTCTCGACCGACAAGCCCCTCTCGCAGCGGATGAGGACGAGAATGAGGATGAGTTGAAGGACTCGACTTTGCTACTGCTATTTCAGTTTCAACAATAATAAAGATATGATGGAATTGAATTGTGGAGAAATCGAGAAGCGGTGGATCGGCGTAACTGATATCAGCCATTGTGCAATCCTCCTGACCTGGGCAGATGGGACGACGGTTACACTACAACTCCCCAACCCCAATCCGCCACCCACTTTCCCTTCCCACAGTTTTGTTTGTACCTTCCCTCCTCCCTGCTTTTAATTCTTACTTTATCTTCAAATTCACTTGCTTTTGTCGCCTATAGCATCATCAGCCATTGACAGGCGTCGAATCGATAGAACACGGTGTTGCTGCTCGCTCTACAGAACGAACACGTTTCAGAGTGAGCAAGTGAGTGCATTCAATTCATTCCTCCTCCCATTCCCACTTTTTACGCAACTCTTGTTCTGATGTGATGATCTCTCTCTCTCTCTCTCTCTGACCTTCTTCTTGAGGATTTTTCTTCTGGGCTGGACTTATAACTTTGGTTTTTGAGGCCTTTGCCACTTGTTCTTCTTGTTGTTTCATACTCTCAGTGGAGGTTTTGCAGTTTGATTTTACAGCCAGCCAGATGAAGGATGAAGAAGCCTCAATTTTCAGGAGCCCCAACCTGCTACAATATTCCATCAACTCTTTTTTTTTTTTTTTTTTCCTTTCGCAATTTTGTATTGTATTGTTCGATTAAGGCTCAATGTCGTCGTTGTTGTGCTCGATTTATTGTTTATTGTCTTGCACCTCTGCATGCACTCATCTTAGTCTGTGAAATAATAATATACTTGGGAGGCATGTGTATACGTATGTATCTACGATCATCTATTCTTCTTGGACTTGAAATGGTTTATCAGATAGATAGATATCCCCCATAAATCTGAATCTTCATCTTCGCTTGGCTAGTAAACAGTAAAAATACCCGACTGGGGGCACTTTTTTTTTTTTTATTTGATTAACGCACTATTACGAACGCCCCGTTGTTTGACTCCACAATATCAGTAGAAAGATATACTTGGAAGACCCTGTCTTGTACTTGTACTTGGAAGACATTGTCTTCGATGATGTTGCTGTAGGCTGCCTGGCTGGCTGTATAAGTACTTGAAGCACTTGAAGCGGACTAGTGGATATGGTCTGAACAAGATGAAGCAATCTCCTGGCAAACCTTTGGGTGCCACCAAACTGACTAGATTGTTTGGGGGTAATTTTCATGGACTACCAAATTGGCGCAAAACTACCTGCTGTCTTATTTGCTGTTCTTATGTAATGTAGTGGCCATCTTCATTGCTTGTTTATTATGTTTTCCTTTCTTTGGCTAGGAAAGTGAAAAGATAACAAACATTCTTCTTCTTCTTCTCTCTATCATTACCCATTTACTGTCAACCCACACATCCACCAAGGCAAAAGAGTGCACGCACCTAATGCCATCTTGAGCAGCCACAATATGTCCACTGGAACATCCCAGTGGGTCTGATATTCCAGGAGTTCGTGTCTATAAGATATGTAAGCTCTCTTTCAAGAAGTGCTCATTGCAGCTGTAAAGAAACAAAGCTAGGGCAAGAAATTAGGGCAAACCAAGAGCAAGAGAGAAAGCTCTTGATTTACTCAAGAGGAATGAATTCACAAAAAGGAGAACATAAGATACATAAAACAAAGGCAATACTGATTATATATGCTCAGCAGGCCTACCTCACTGCCTATCTTCTCCACAACATAAGAATTACAATTAACACCCTACTAAACCAGAAAATGCATAGAGAATACAATTATAACAACAATGAATTAAAAACAACAACGAAGCTGCAACAACGTTAGCAGTTTTGCGTAACATGTTCATTCACATTCCTCCTCAAATTAGGCTGTCTCTTGACCTGTTGCTTCTCTGAAAACCCCTGAGACACCACTACCATTACCTGGACAGATGAGACCTTCAATCCAAGTTTATCACACAAACACTGAAATCTACTTCTTGGTAGACCCTTAGTGAAATCATCATCTAGCTGATGAGCAGTAGAAACGTAACGAATTTTTACTTCTCCATTTTCAACTTTCTTCCACACAAAATGTACATCGATCTCAATGTGTTTAGTGCGAGAATGAAATACTAAATTCTCCGCAATACTTTTAGCTACCATATTGTCACTCTACACATTCGATGTATGAACACACTGATAACCCAATTATGTAAACAACGATTTCAGTGACACCATGAGCAATAGCTCTGTATTCAGTCTCTCCTATAGACCTGACAACCACTTATTGCTTCTGAGAGCTCCAAACTATTAGATTACTCCCAAGGAAGACACAAACACCACTAGTTGATCTGTTTGTCACTCTGCAACTAGTATGATCAGCATCAGTATAAACTACTAAAGGTAAGTTTATAGGTGCTGGTGAGAACAGTAAACCCAAGCCAAGGTTGCCCTTTAGATACCTAAGTAATTTTTTACAAGCCATTCAATGTTGCTGCTTAGGAGAAAATAGAAATTGACTTAATTTGTTGACTGCAAATAAGATATCCGATCTAGTATTAGGTCAAGTACTGCAATGAACCAATAATGGTTCGATATAGAGAAGGATTTAAGAAAGCATCATCATCATGGTTTACAGTCAATCATAGCTACCTTCCTCAACAAATCTAAGGCGTACTTAGACTGTGTAAGATAGATCCCATTTTGATTTCTGTGAGCTTCAAAACTCGAAGTAATGGACAGACCTGAGAGTTTTCGCGCAAAATTAGTATTTAAATCTTGAATAAAGGCTCTAAGGGTTGTTGGATCAGACCTTATAACCAAAATATCATCAACATAAACTAATACAAACAACACAAACTGAGGGGTGTGCTTTATAAACAATGAAGCTTCTGACACGGCTCTCATAAACCCCCATGATTGCAAAGCAGCTTTTAATTTTGTATACCAAGCTCATGGAGCTTGCTTAAGTCCATAGAGTGATTTCCTCAGCTTACACACATGAGAGGGATACCGAGCATAAAAAAAACCCTCCAATTGAGACATATCAACATCTTCACTAAGATCATCATTTAAAAGGGCATTGTTAACATCTACTTGTTGAATGTCCCAACCAAATGTAACTGCTAAGGTGAATAAAACTCAAATAGTAGGGGCCTTAACAACAGGCTAAAGGCTTCTGCATAGTGAACTCCCAATGTTTGGAGAAAGTCTTTAGCCATCAGTAGAACCTTGTACTTAAATATTGTCCCATCTGGGTTATATTTAATTCTAAAAACTCACTTGCAACCAATGAGGTTCATATCATCATAAAATGAAACTAAAATCCAACTATTATTGCACTATAATACTGCAAATTCTTCCTCCATAGCTCTAACTCATCGTGAGTCTAGAAAGACCTCATGGACAAAACTAGGCTCTAGAGTACTCACTAGCACATGAGGAGAGGCAAGATGTAGTTGTTTAACCTTGGACCTTGTAAGCATGGGATGTGTAGAAGGTGCTGGAGCAACTATGGGTTTAAGAACACGAATTGTCGGTCTAGAAGTAGGCTGTGGAAATGAGCTAATGGCTGAGGTAGTTAAAGAGTTAGTGTTTGATAAGGAAGAAGTTAAGGGTTGTGCTACTCTAAATGAAGGAGAAGAAGGAAGGGACTGAAAAAACAAGGTAGAAAACCCACTAGGATAGGACTGAGATGCAGTGACAAAAGAAGAAAACAATGTAGAGAAAGGAAAATCATCTAGATTAAATTGCACATGTCTCGAAATATAAACCTGACCAGAAGGATGAAGACATTTGTAACTTGCCTATACAGGACTATACCCGATGAAGACACATTTGGTTGAATGAAAATCAAATTTGTGCTTGTTATAAGACCGAAGATAAGGAAAACAAGCACAACCAAAGAGCTGCAGCATTAAGTAATTAGGTTTCTTATGGTATAAGAGTTCAACTGGGATCTTGAATTTGAGTAAAGAGAAAAGAAGCAAGTTTATTGTATAAACTGCAGTTTGAAAGGCTTCAACCCAAAACTTAAGTAGCATATTAGCATGAGATAACAAAGTGAGCCATCTTTCTGCTATATGTCTATGTTTTCTCTCGACAACGCCATTCTGTTGATAAGTACATGGGCAAGTAAATCTAGGTTGCATGCCACTATTCTGGAGGTACAGTAAAAATGCCTTGAATTCCCCACCATTATCAGTTTGTAAGGCCTTAATCTTGGTTTGAAACTAGTTTTCAACAAGTTTGTGAAAGATTATAAAGTCTGGAAAGGCATCAGACTTGAACTTCAAAGGGTATAGCCATGTATACCTTGTATAGGCATCGACAAACATAATATAATACTTATACCCCTCAATAGATAAAATAGGATAAGGACCCCATGCATTTGAGTATAACAACTCAAGTGGTTTCTTTGCTATAATTGAACAATCAACAAAAAAAAGTTGATGAAGTTTCCTAATTTTACATGAATCACATAAATAAGGAATTGAAGAACAAGAAATATAAATTTTGTTAAAGATGAAACACAATACATTGAATGATGGATGCCCTAATTTTGCATACCAAAGTTTGTACATTTTATTACTGAAGGCAACATAAGTACCAGGGGCAACTCACGACCAATTGGAGTCTGTCATTTACATTTATTTGAAGGAAAAATTGATGAAATTGTATTACTAACAAAAGAAACAGGCTTATTGGATTGGGCAGAAATACTAGAGGCAGCAAGATTAAGTGTTAAACGTAGCTGATAAAACTCATCCTTAAGACATCCTTTGAGTAGCACCAGCCCAAAATTCTTGTCCTTAATCAAACAAGAACAAGAGTTAAATTCAGCAACAAGATTATGCTCTCTTGTAAATTGAGAGCCACTAAGTAAATTTTTTTCATGTGAGGGACATGAACATTTGACCATGAAATAGTAGAGATAGGTTTAGTTTGTGTATGCAATTGTCCAAGACCAACATTAGAGATAGGAAGTTGTTTACCATTACCAACGGAGACTTTATCACTTTCGTTGTAAGGAGCATGTAAGGAGAGATTACCAAGGTTTGAAGTTATATAATTTGTGGCTCCAAAATCAACAAACCAAGAAATGATAAAAAATGAAGGGCTGTGAGACTGTATCTAGTGGCTGTTGAGAAAAATGGTTATAATGAATCCCTTGAATAGAACTAGATCATTCATATAAGTCTCGCTAGAATCACTAAGGGAGGCCACAAATGCTTTAGAGTCTACTTGATGGCGACCAAAATTCTTACCAAAGTTCTAATTAGGATTCCTCTAAAAAATTTGTCAAATCTATGGTAACATCTATCAGCAAAATGCCCTGATTTGCCACAAAGCTGACAATAAACTCTCTTGCCCAATTGTTTACCCCGACTTTTTCCCCCTCGAGTCACATAACCACCTCTACTTTGTACAAAACCTCCTCTATAATTCACAGAATTTCCAACACCTTTCTGCGTATATGTTGTCATATTAACATGCATAGAAGACGATACAACATATTCAATAGTAAATGAATGTGGCAAATTCTGAGAATTTAATCTCTACTCATGCATTAACAACAAGTACTAAACATTTTTAATATCAATGTCATCTATTTGATAGGTAATAAAGCTAACTACCGTCTCATATTCATGATCCAGCCCATTAAGGATTGCTAGAAGTAAATCCTTCACTTAAAGGTTCTCCAATAGTAACAAGTAAATGACATATTGTTTTGATCTTGAGAATATAATCATTAATAGACATAGCATTCTTTTTAACAAATTTAAGTTGTTGTTTCAATTGAAAAGACTTGACAATTGTTTGACAAAAATACAAATTTTCAAGAGATGACCATACCTCCACAAATGATTCACAATAAATCACCTACGCTAAGACTTCTTTGTCAATAGTTGAGAAGAACCAGCCAAGCAACAGCTAATCGGACTGCATCCAAGTCAAGTACTCTAAATTCACCATGGACGACCTGACATCTCTAGCATGAGGATCCGCAATATATTTTGCTGGAGGTTTAGTTTTATTGAGTAAGGATTGGAGATCAAAGGCGCAAATTGTAGCTAAGACTTGCGTCTTCCAGAAGATGTAATTACTCAGATCAAGCTTTATCGGAATGTAACTAAAAGCTTTCGTCATTGCAGTGAAGTCAAACTATGAGGCTGAGGAGAACGAGGAGGAGGAATGAGGTGGAAGGGAATAAGAGGCGTTGTGATCAAGATTAAAAGCCATAAATAAGAGCTTAGTCACAAGCTTTGATACCGTGTAAAGAACAAAGCTAGGGCAAGAAATTAGGGCAAACCAAAAGGAGGAAGAGAGAAAGCTCTCGATTTACTCAGATGAATGAATTCACAAAAATGAGAACATAAGATACATAAAACAAAGGCAATGTTAATTATATATGCTCCGTAGGCCTACCTCACCATCTATCTTCTGAACAATATAAGAATTACAATTATCACCCTACTCAACCAAAAATGCACAGAAAATAGAATTATAATAGCAATGAATTAGAAACAACAACAAAGCTGCAACAATGCTAGCAGCTTCACATAACATGTTCATTCACAGCTGCTGCATGGCTTAAGGAACTAGTTCTATTCACTTGGCTTTCTCCACCCAAGATGCAGACTTATATCAGCACACACATATATAATACACTCACATTTACAGTTTGACTTATGTGGCAGTCAACTCCTTATTTATCGCTATAATATGGTTGTCTCTACAAGAAATCTGATTTCACGGATAAACACAACTACGAACTTGAAATGAAATGTTGGTGTTTACATACAGAACTGCAAGGAAACCCCTATTAGTTGCCAGAATGGCAAAGATTCTACTACAGATTAACAGAAACAAGCCAAACTACCGTATATTACCAACAAAAATCATTTTTTAGTAGAAAACTTGAGCCTAGACTACTACATTTCACTGTTGATTCGACTGTCTCTGCTGGAAGTTGGGAAGTTGTGCATTTTGATGGGCAACCATACCAGGTTGCAGATTCTGAGCATTATGTGGCATGTTACCGAATGCACCTTGTGAGGTGAGCTGTTGCTGTTGCTGCTGCTGCTGCTGCTGTTGAATGGGCATCATACCGCCAGGATTGGCTGCTCCCATGTTGAACACTACATGGAAAACCCTAACACATTTTAGTCAACTATGCCCAGTTTCATACTTTAGCAGCAAGGTCCAGTAGCATCAATGCATCAGACAAATGATAACCACACCTATTGGCTATTGCTTCCTCATGTAAAGAACAAATGGCAAATCCATAACAAGCAAGAAAAAAACCTAAACAAAAAGGAGTAGTTCATACTCTGATCACTCAGAATTTGGGAAGCATGGGGCCGACTGCCACCGGATAGTCCAAACTGATAATAACGAAGCCAGCATGAGAAATAAATCAGGGCTATGATCAATGACAAAATAGTATAAAATAGTACACACTAAATTTACTGAGATCATGGCATTGCAATAAAATTATGAGAAATAAATCCAAAGTAACATCCTGCAGCATAGTGTAAAATTTGTCAGCCTCACCAAGAATAGAAGCCGTACTGTTGCAAAGAATCAAACTGCAGGTATGCACATTACCCAGTACAGAACAAAATGGGTTCATTACCAACTCTGATCTTCATATAATAAATAGAGCGTTTCTTTCTAAATTATCATCCAAGTCCACAAACCTTGTTTCCCTTTAAGTACTGAATAAATAATTCCATTATTTTTACTAAAACATCTATAGAATACATGGGCATCAAAACTCAAAGAAGTAAGAACATTCAATACCCTTGAAACAAGCTTTGAGATAGTGGAAAAGCTTGAATAAATAATTCTAGAGGTATGAATGAAAATATATACACCCTAGCTGCTAATAATTCTCCTATAATTTAGGAGAAGATATAAACTATCTACTTCCTAGAAACTAGGAAAATTTATCTTCTAAAACTTAGGAAGTAAATTTAAACTTATACAACATTTAAACTCTAGAATTATCTATTTTTTAACCTGGAACTGCATCTAGATGTTCTCCCAATTTTTCTTATCACTTTTCTGAGTTCTCCAACACTCCCCCTCAAGTTAGGGAATAGATACAAGTCATTCCCAGCTTGCCAATTAGTAACTCAAACCCTGGCCTTGCAACAGCTTTTGTGAAAACATCAGCTATTTGATCATTAGTTGGAATATAGAATAAGTTGATTCCTCTTTTTTCAATTTCCCTTTTTATAAAACTCCTATCAATTCTTACATATTTCATTCGGTCACGCTGAACCGGATTCTTGACAATACTGATAGCAGATTTGCTATCACTATAAACTTCTATTGGTTGAGATAAGGATATCCCTAAGTCTTCCATCATCCTTTCCAACCAAATTACTTCACATATCCTTGAGCAATAGCACGAAATTCGGCCTCGAAAGTGCTTCGAGCCACCACGAATTGCTTTTTGCTCCACCAAGTAACCACATTACCCCATAACTGATAATACTTCTATTGGTTGAGATAAGGATATCCCTAAGTCTTCCATCATCCTTTCCAACCAAATTACTTCACATATCCTTGAGCAATAGCACGAAATTCGGCCTCGAAAGTGCTTCGAGCCACCACGAATTGCTTTTTGCTCCACCAAGTAACCACATTACCCCATAACTTGGTGCAATAACCTGAAGTTGACATGTTATCCTCACGTGAACTAGCCCAATCACCATCCACAAAACATTCAATTCTTCTTTCATTAGTTTTCTTGAACATCAGCTCTTTCCCAGGCGTTCCCTTGAGGTATCTTAGATCATGGAACACTGCATTCATATGCTTTGGAGTAGGGGAATGCATTTATTGACTTATGACACTTACTGCATAGGCTATGTCTGACCTTCTAAGTGATAAATAAATTAGTCTACCAACCAACCTTTGGTACCTTTCTTTTTCAATAGGAGTGTCTTCTTTTTCTTCAACATTCCAACCCTTTTCTAAAGAAGTACCAGTTGATCTGCATGCTAACATCCCAGTTTCCTTTAACAAATCAAGTATGTACTTCCTTTGAGAGATGGATAGCCCTTTTACTCTAAGCCACCTCCATTCCTAGGAAGTATCTCATGACTCCTAGGTCTTTCACTTCAAATTTAGTTTTTAATTGTTTCTTCAAATTTTCAATTTCCTGTAGATCATCACCTATCACAATAATGTCATCATCATAAACAATTAGTATGGTTTTTTTTCCTTCTACCGTGGACTTCATAAACAGGGTATGGTCAACTTGCCCTTGCTTATATCCCAAACGATTGAGAGTCATGCTAAATTTCTTGAACCAAGCCCTTGGAGATTGCTTTAATCCATATAAGGATTTCTTTACTTTGCACACATTTCCACTGCCAATTTCCTATTCAAATCTTGGAGGTATTCTCTTATATATATCCTCGTCCAAGTCACCATTCAAAAAAGCATTTTTAATATCAAATTGAAGAAGAGGTCAATCAAGATTAACAGCAAGGGAAATTAATACCCAATTTGAGTTAAGTTTGGCCATAGGAGCAAAAGTCTCCTTATAGTCGATCCCATATGTTTGAGTAAACCCTTGTGCAACCAATCTTGCCTTATATCTTTCAACACTTCCATCTGCATTATGCTTTACTGTGAAAACCCATATACAACCAACCACCCTTTTGTCTGACGGTCGTTTAACAATCTCCTATGTGTTATTTTTCACCAAGGCGCTCATCTCCTCCATAGCTGCAACTTTCCACTTAGGATCACTCTACCCTTTGAATATTCCTTGGAACTACAATTTTGTCATTACTTGCAACAAATCCCTTGTACGGAGGGGATAATTTAGCATAAGTCAAGTGATTAGACATAGGATATTTGACACAAGATCTTACTGCTTTCCTTAGAGCAATAGGCATAGCCCAATCCAAATTATCACTGCTGGTAGACTCATTTTCAATGTTGTTTTCTGATAGACTAGCATCTGGAAGTGGTGATTGGTTTTTCTATGCCTCAGGATGGACCTTTGGATGTCTAGAATACACTTGCAGAGGATGTTTAGCTGCTGAATATGGAGTTGGGACATGAGGTTCAGCTGCAATATCTAATTGAGAGGAAGGATTAGGAAAAATAGGAGAAGAACTTGGAGGATCTGCCCTTATGCTATCAGAACTAACAGGCGGAGAGGCCAGAAATTCTCCCCCTTGAGTGTATTAAGGGCAAAGGAGAATCAAGGGAAGGCAAGAAAAAAGGAGAAGGCTCCGGGAGGGATGAAGATGCAGGAACTGAAACTGGTGAGGGGTAAAACATGTGGTCTTCATAGAATGTTACATTTGTGGAGACCAAGACTTGCCGTTTGAGAGGGTTATAGCATTTGTAACCATTTTGGGAGGGAGAGTACCCAATAAAGATACATTTAAGGGCCTTGGGATCTAACTTGGTATGGTTAAGCTGATTATTGTGAAAATACACAGTGCAGCCAAAAAATTTTGGAGGAAGAGAATGTAAGTGGCTAATGGTTGGGTAGAGAGAACAAAGGACAGCAAGGGGGGTCTAAAATTTTAGGGTCTTTGAGAGAGGTCTATTGATCAAATATGCAGCTGTAAGGATTGCTTCCCCCCCCCCCCCCAATAGAAATGTGGGACAAGGGTGGTGAACATCATAGCTCGAGCCATTTCTAGAATATGGCGGTTTTTTCTTTCAGCCACACGATTTTATTGTAGTGTGTATGGACAAGAGCTTTGATGTAGAATACCACGTTCGAACAGATAATTGGTAAGGTCATGAGAGAAAAATTCTCGACCGTTATCAGTACGAAGAATTTGGATGGAAATTTGAAACATATTTAAGATGAGTTTGTGAAATTTCTTAAAAATGTTGCAAGCTTCAGATTTTTCCCTCATAAGGTACACCCAACATGCCCTAGAATGATCATCAATAAAGGTTATACACCATTTAGAACCAAAAATATTAGGGGTTTTAGATGGTCCCCAAATATCACTATGAACTAAATGGAATGGTTTAGATTAGATGGCTTATAGGATTGAATTGGGTGAGAAGAACGAGACTGTTTGGCAATGGTACACTGTTCACATGAGAAAGTTTGATTTTTATTGATGAAAAAATGCGGATACAAGAATTTAAGATAAGAAAAACTTAGGTGACCTAAATGATTATGCCACAACAAAACCTTGGCATCAATTGTGACTGTTAAAACAGCCTTATTTATAGAAGGAAAAATCCTATCCTCTATCAAATAATAAGACCCATCCTTAGCTTTAGCATTGCCAATCGTCCTCCCCAATACTTGGTCCTGAAATAAACAATATGAAGGAAAGAAGGTCACACAGCAATTCATATCTTCAGTAATCTTATGGACTGACAGTAAATTGAATCTTAAATCGGGTACATGTAAGATTGATTTAAGTTTTAAATCAAAAATACAAATTGTTCCATATCCTTTGGTTAGAGAAGTGGTACCATCAGCCATTGAAATGCCTATAGGATTGCCACACAGGGTGTATTCTGTCATTGAGCGTGCTGAACAAGCCATATGGTCGGAAGCACACGTATCCACTATCCATGTATTCTTAGAGAGTTTGTTGGAATTTAGAGAGTAATGGGGATTACCTTGTAAAGCAATAGCTGCCATAGGAGGACTTAGAGAGGATATACCTTGATTCAGCAGCTTATACAAGGTCTGAATCTGCTCCTCCAATAGGTTAAGGCTAGTACTATTTCTTGCTTCCTTAGGTGCATCAGCTATGTAAGCAGTCCTTCCAATCTCCTTCTTTTCTCTTGGCTTCCAATTAGTTGATTTCCCATGAATTTCCCAACATGTTTCTTTGGTGTGATATGGCCTTTTATAGTGGTCACACCACTGCTTCTCTTGTCCTAGGTTCCTTGGTTGACTCTCTTCTTGTTTAAAACTTGCTAAAGCAAAATTTTGGTGAGTTAAAGGTGACTCATCTTACTGATTTAGCATTACCTTTCTTCGGTTTTCCTCCCTCCGTACCTTAGCGAAAACTTCTCGAAGTGAAGGCAGAGGCTTTGTAGTTTGTACCCAAGATTCTGCCTCTTACTTCATCCAAATCATAGTTAAGACCATGTAGGAAATCAAACACATAATTCTTCTCAATCATCTTACTATATTTTGTACTATCCGCAGAACATTCCCAATTAATGGTGTAGAACAGATCCATCTCATGCCAAAGTTCAACCAAAACATTAAAGTAATCAGTAACATTTAGGTTACCTTGTCGTGTGGTCTTAATCGTAGATCTAATCTCAAAGCATTAGGATGAGTTTTCCAAATTTGAGTACATGTCTTGTACCAAATCTCATATTTCCTTTGTAGTTTTATAGAATAGGTAAGTTATTCCTAATCTAGGTTTCATTGAATTAATCAGTTAGGCTATTATGGTGGAATTCTTGGCTTCCCAAGTACCATATGCGGTTGTTGTGCTCGGTGGAGGAGCACTAGAGCCAGTTCAGTAACCAACATTGCCTTTTCTCTCGATCACCAACATAACTGACTGAAACCATTCCCTAAATTTACTCTCATTCAACTTATGGTGAGTACTATATGAGAAGATGATCAATTGAGTTGATTTGATGCAAAACTTGAAGGCGGATTGATCGAAGAATGTATGGCAGAAGCCTCAGTTAGAGTGGGATTAGGTTTGGGTATCAGCCATTGAAGAAACAAGGTGTGCACAGAAAAAACAAATAGAGCTGCAAGACATGGACAGAAGAATCGAACAAAGGTTGCTTTAGGATTGAAGCGCAGGCTCTGATCCCATGAAACAAGCTTTGAGATAGCTGAAAAGCTTGAATAAATAATTCTAGAGATACGAATGAAAATATATACATTCTAGCTGCTAATAATTCTCCTACAATTTAGGAGAAGATATAAACTATCTACTTCCTAGAAACTAGGAAAATTTATCTCCCAAAACTTAGGAAATAAATTTAAACTTATACAACAATATCTGCAATTTAAAATACAATATTTAAACTCTAGAATTATCTATTTTTTAAACTGGAACCGCATCTAGATGATCTCCCAATTCTTCTAATCACTTTTTTGAGTTCTCCAACAACCCTCAACAAAAAAGAACTATGTGACCCATGAAGCACACCAACTAGGCCTTAGTGAGTTGAATTGATTTTTTTTTTTTTTTTTGTTGGGGGGGGGGGGGCGGGGGGCAATTCTTGAAGAGAATCAACTGAATTTCGTTCCACGCAAACATTTTGTTTCTTGGAATGGGTAGGTATAATTCCATCTTCAGTCAATTCCGCTCTAGGTTTGGCTTGAACACAAACCAAACCAAACTGAACCAATCCATGCAAACTAAGACCTTTTCCATCAATATATACTCACAATGTGCATGGAAATGTCGATCAACCTGATTTCCCTCAGGTTGGGTTGGATTGATTGCATACTTAGTTTCATTCTGGTTTGGCTCCAACACATACTGAACCTGTAAATCCATATTCCAACACTTACGAGGTCCTCTTCCATCAATACTCATTCTCAATGTGCATTAGGGTGGCCTAGGATAGAGTAGGACTACTTCTTCCTACTGTTTTGTTTCTCCATGTTTGTTTAACCATGCACATTTTATACCTCAGTATTGTTATTATGAACAACATTGCCATTCAACAAGAATTGAAGAATGGTTACCGTATCCTGCTTCCTCAGCAATATGATCAAAACATATAGATATGATGTCAAATCTAGCTCAAGTATATTATCTGACTAATGATTTGGATTCAGCATGCAACTAATTACTCATATGAGATGGCACCACTTTGTAAAGCCCTTATATTCATGTGTTCCGTTACTACAACATTGACAACTAAACACCAGGGGCAGGGGGAGGTGGCGGCAGGAATTAAACCTAACCTGCATTCTTGGCAAAAGTGATTGTGATGCCATGGTAGCTGACATGTTTGAAATCTGCCATGGAAGAAAACAATGGATCAGAATGCCACAGAGAGGAGAGTACTTCCCATATCCTGAAAAGCTACTACAAAAAAGAAAAGTCATGCAAATTTGTACTTGTAAATTCATGGAAGCATATGAGTCGGAAAGTTTGACAAAAAGGAAGGTAGGAAAATAAACACTGGACAGAGAAAATAATCAGCAGTATAAAAGGAATTCAATTATGAGTTGACATCAAAAAAATACAAACAGTAATATAGACTAGTAAAATACAAAACATGCTGTCAATTTCAGCAGGAAAGATCCATATTCCTTCAAACAAGAGCAGAACTGGACTTTTGTATCAAATAAGTACTACACTCAAAAACTGGGGTTTTCCAAGCTACTGCTGAAAACAACACGTGAACTAGATGAAACACATACAAAGAAATAACAGCCTTAAAGAACTATCAGATTGAGAGATACTAGAAAGATCAAAGGAGAATGAAATATTGATAGCAGGTCATTACTTGAAGGAATGTGATAGAGTTCCCACTCAATTCTGCAGATTCACTCTCCAAATCAGTGGATAACCAGCTGATTTACAATCCTCAGTTCTAGTAAACTAATCAAAAAGAAGAAGAACAGAAAAAAACGAAGAACAAGGCCAATTCGAGAGGGCCTCCTCTCCCAGAATCTTCTTCAAAATCCTTCACACCCTCTCTCCTCTTTCCTCTCCCCTTTGTATGGATTCCCCCGACGGTTACAGCCACGTGAGGTTGTTATTCCTAACCGCCTCTGACAATTCTACCCCTGCATTCTTTTACTCAATTACCCTCTTGCCACTTTTCTTTCCCTTGCGCTGATACGTGTGTTGTATTGGTGCTCTATCAGAATGCAATTTTTCTTGTGTTGTAAGATTATCATTTGAACTTCCAACCATATACTGGAATACTGTTATAAATGTTAATTCATTTGTCTTAGATTAGTTAAAAGGCTCAGGAGGATAGTGATCAGGGATGTATTCGGTTAGTTAGTTTCCGTTAGGTTGGTTAGTATTGTAACAGTTTGTTGGTTTGTTATCTTGTAATGTCCGCCTCTTATGTATTATAAATAGGGGGTCGGGGGGTCTCATTTGAGACACAATTGTTATTCTATCTTGAGCCGAAAAGAGATCGAGTATGTGTTGTGTGTGAGAGAAAAGTAGTTTGCTTTGTAATCTCAAGATTCTGTGTAGCCTGCGTGTATTGGGCTGTGAGAGATCCGAGAGCAGTGCATGTAATCATCTGTTGTGTTTTCAAGATACTGGAGAAAGACGAAAGGCAGTTTGGACATGGGTTCTTCATTAGAAGAACTGAACCAGGATAAAAATCCCGGCTTCTTGTGTGTGTGTTTGTTTTGTTTCTATTTGTTTTCTATATTCTGTTTTTTTTCTTTCGAGTATGGAGAGTTTCCTACTGTTCGTGAGAGTTGAGAGATTAATTGTGTGAGGCGGAAGACTGGGATTACAATAAACCATAACCATTTGCTGAAAATGGAACATTATGGGTTGGCAAGGTAGCTATACTGCAATGTATAAATACAGCCAATTCCCTTTAGAACTGATTATAGCCAATACTCAGAAACAACATAACCGAACAACTTTAAGGTTAAAACCCTGAAAATTGGGTGTGGGATCACAATAAGTTGTAAAGTTGACCTCACAAAACTACCATTTATAAGATAATTCTAAGGAAAACTATTAACTTTAGAAAAAGTCTTAAATATCAGGAGATGTTATATCGGCCAAATTTATTTAAAAAAAAAAAAAAAACCCAACAAAGGAAATAGCTCCTCTGAGCAAGCAACAAGAAACCAGAAAGGAAATAAAGAACTGGAAAATATAAGAACCTAAGAGTTTATTCTAGTTATCTGCTCATGTAAAAAGTACTTAGCATTCATTATACCTTGTCAAATTTATTGTTTACGCAAGTGCAAATATATATCAATCTCAAGGAACAAAAATGAATTGACAAAGAAATTGAAAACAATAGAATTAAATAAATATACCATTTGGGTATTTGGAGTACCCTGAGCAGCATTGAACAATGCACTATTGGCAGGGCTAGAAAACTGGCTCAAATGACGATTCAACTGAGTCCCTTGGTTGATCTGGCTTTGACCAATGCCATGCTGAACTGGTCCAGTAGGCAGCTGCCTACCCTGGAATTGCTGGGTCCCTAATGGTTGAGAGAATTGCATTTGATGCTGACCATGTAGCTGGAAAATGGATGGTATTGACCAAGCAATTAATAGAGAAAGCTTAAAAGAATACAGAAGCATAAACAAACCAAAAGCATGCAATTTATGGGCATATTATGAGACTCTAGTTTAAGCTGCAATCCTTTACTTCTCATACACATGAGGGAGTACTTATATATACGAAATTCCACATTTGCCAGATGTTGGAAAATGGGAGACTGAGAAATTTGGACTTGATCGCAGAGCTAAAGATGTAAGTGGACCCCTGTGTTTCAAAGTCTGGAACTAATCAATCCAAGTGTAAAAACATTCCAACATTTGCAATATTCATTTCTCTTAACCAAAGATAATAGCTCTTCCCCCAGGTCAACCAATTCTTAAATTCTGAGATTAATCATTTTTGTAGTGACAACTAATTGAAATTACGGAAAGAAATTATAGCACCTAAAATAATCACAAAACATGTCAACAATTTAATTCCATGATGTCAATATTAATACATGAATAAGATAATATGAATGAACAAGGGACGTAAAAGTAACTGGTAATGTAACCAAAAAGTTAACCTGACAATAGCACATTTTCAGTTCTTTCAAATATTGACTGATTCAGTAATTACAAGTTGCCAACAAATGAAATGCAAATGTAAGGACAAAACTAACAACCAACAAAACAGACAAGAACTGGGTGCTAAACAGGAAATCTTTTGCAACTTATGGGGGCATAGAAACCACAATAGCCCTGTCCACCGCCATGACTGCAAGTGACAACACTGTGATCATTAAAATGTAACCATCACAGCTCTCAAATTTCACACTCTATCAACACAGCAGCAACCAACACTTTTGGGCCCTCAAGATCTCAAAGTACACATACTAGAACAGCAGCATTATATAACACTAACTTGGCAGCCAAAACAGGTACCAGTAGATTTTCTGCTATGAAGCAAAGGCACATGATACTGAATAGACAGATAAAAGAGAGAGAAACATAACCTCAAACCTGCCCCCTGTATACCTAATTGTATTTCTACTTTTTGCACAATATACGTTCCAGTGGTAGTAATAAAACAGCATGAACAGTTACCGATTGAAATTTCTGCTGAGCCGACCCCTGCAAATCATGCAGCTGCCCCAGCTGATTCTGTAAAAACAATATTTCAAATTCAGTTAGGACAGCTGTTTTGCATGGAAAAGAGGATCAGCACATAAATGTTACAGAACATAGATACAGTTGAGGCACCTACATGGGGAAATAAGAAACAAATATATTGGTAAACTTCCTGTAGCCAACATGGAGGAGCTAGGTATGTATGTATGGTATAGAAGTAGGAAATTTTCAAAATCTTGGTAAAGAATATGCGGGGGTCTCTGGGCATATGGGCTTGAGAATGAGTACAATACCGAGTCAGAAAGATGAGACTTCCAGAAATATTTGTAGGAACTTGTGTTAACCAACCATATGAAACATTTGGAATTTCAAAACTTCCAGCCCTCACTAGGACTTCAGCAAAGTTAAAAAGAACTTCAAATTTCCTACAATGTCCTACTGAACATAAGAAGAGAGAAAAATAAAGAGATATAACAGAAGAAAATTGTGTTGAAGGTATAACAGGAGGAAAAGAAGATTGTTCAGGTTAAGTGGAGGCATCTTTGCAGTGACAGAAAGAGGAAAGGGGGTGAGAAGATCCTTGGAGGTGTCAGCAAATAAACTTTTGTGAATCTGCAGAGTATCAGGGGAACTGTTTCCCACCCCTTGGTGATCAGACAATAGAGATGCTTTCAGCATTGGCAATAGGAGGGTAATATTCTGCACCTAAGGAATTGGGGCAGGCATTACTTGGCAGTGCCAAGTGACCTAGTTGAAGGTATGGATTTTATCCATATTCCCCTAGCTAATGTACGGGGTTACAGAAAACTGGCTTATACTTTCAGGAATTGTCAGAACAGAGCTGTTCAGGCAGACCTAAAAATTTAACCTACTTCTTGGACGTGGCCAAGTTGGCTACATGGCCAGAGCAGAAACTGGAGGTGTTTGATGGGGATGGAAGGGAAAGAATCCAGTGTTATTCACTCAAAGCTCACCGTGGAAGGGGAGATCTACTTTAGTAAATCTCTGGCTGAATTCTTGGACGGCTGGGAGGGTCCCTACATGAAAGCAATGGATTTGAGCTATTGTGTTTCAAGAACCAGGTAGGTAGGTCACACGGGAATGGGGATAAAGGATTTGTGCAAGGCTACTTATTCACCTTCAAGGATGTGGCCATATATAAAGATGATTGATGAACTAAAATCCACATAACGGACCCCAACTAGTGGAATTAACTCTTAGTGTGTTGTTTTTCTTGTCTTTACTTCTTATTCACCTTTCCACAGAGAAAGCAGCAAATGGAGTGAAAGCTCATTTGTGGTAGTTTAAAAATCACCTCATTAGACTAGTTCGTGGTCCCCCAAAATCCTAGCGCCGTCAAGAAAATGAGATTTGGAATGAGGTGTGGTCTAGAATATTTGAGTTACAATGATATCTATGGGGTTTGGCCTGTTTGGAAATGTCATCAGGAATAGGCTTGGGGGTTTAATGGGTATGGATACAGAGACATAAAGCATGGCAAGCTTCAAATGGGCTAAGGCTTTGGTAAAATGGCCAGTGGACCTCATTCAGGCTTCATTGAGGTCAAAGTGGAATCCCTCACCACATAATGCCTTTATGGGAGGAGATGTGGGACAAGGGGTCAACGTTGTTGCATTGGAATGAGACTTAAAAAGGGGTCATGTGACCTAGAGCTCAAAGAAGGGAGGTTGGCATTGCAGACAAGAATAGGAAGCACTAATAGGTCAGAGGGAAGACAGACTTTAACCCAAGGTGGATTAGGGGCTTTGCTAGGTCAATCCACCAAGGCAGGTCAGTGCCATGGCCTTGGCCCTTCCAAGCATCTAACGACGGGCACTTAGCATGCAAAATCCTCTCCAGTGGTGCCAAGTCAACCTATCAAGTGCAAATGACAATAAAAGAAGCCTGAGAATACAAGGTAAGTGTTTATAGAGAGAAAGTAGTGAGACAAGCTCTCTTGGATCCACTCAAGAATACTCAATTATTCCTAGGATGCATTACACAAAATGAGACTTCTCCTATATAGGCACCACCTAACAACAGATTTTTCATGGTGGAGATCAAGTCTAATAACTGGTTGTGATGTAATTCTATAACATTCTTCATAAATACACGACTAACCAAAGATAATTACAGTAGAACCCTCTGGAACCTTCTAGAAGCCTCAGGAACCAATACAACCTTCTAGAGCATCCAAGAGGAGTCTAAGAAAATCCACAATGGATTAAAGAATGCTGGAAGCATCCAATAAACCTCCAGGCCTTAAATCCTTCAATGTGTGCATCAATTTGGCGGGGCATGACACTCCCCCACCTAAACTTGTGACACCCTCGTCACCTCTTCCTCTCTGAAGTGCACCAGCTGGTCTCCAAAACTGCCATAAATCTTCCTGTGCCTCCAAATTGGCCTTAATGCCACTAGGTTGGATAAATAATTGATGTCAAAGTTTTGGGAAAAAATAGTCACAGAATGCATATACATGTTTGCGGCTGCAGGGTGGAGTTAATGAATTTAAGTGTACATGCACACGAGCAATGAATTTTGTACTTGTCCTGAACCAGGCAGCGAAGATTGCCTAAATTGCTGTTGAGCTAGAAGTTGCTGCTGAAGCTGAGGCAATTGCATCATTTTCTGCCTTTGCTGCTGATGCTGATGCGGATGCTGATGCTGCTGTTGTTGCTGTTGTTGTTGCTGCTGTGATTGTTGCTGAGGAGAAGGTGTATTCATCATATTTGTGCCAGACCTGGGCGAATTGGCATATGGCAGTGGTGACGTATTTTCAAACGAAGTTGTAACTGTAGAACCAGAAGGAGAAGCCACAGCCCTTCCAATTGCTTGTGCTCCAGATGCCTACAATAAAATTGTTAGGTAAAGCCCCATAATCAAAGCAATATGATAAGGAAGGTTACAATATGACAGCAGAAAATATTGCAATCAACCAAAAAGGTACAGGTAAGAGAAAACTTTCTATAAGCTGGCTTGAACAGTGGAGATAGCAAAGACACAAATGGCAAGGACAGAAAATAAAGAAAGATAAAAGAAAACTAAGTAGAAGCTTCAAGGTCAGGAAAATATGGCAGCCAAGAAAGCGCCATAAGCATACTGAATGCAGTTATAATCGAGAGACCGTCTTTATCCTTCAACAGAAACATTTGGAAGCACTTGGCATTCAGTATTTGAGGGTATAAATAGCTTATTCTTCTCATTTATGATGAGAAGTGAAGCACCTCTAGGGGAAAATAAGAATTGATGTTTGAAACTATCCTATCCTCTGTTCTTCATTACTTGTTACGGAAATATTTTTCATAGCATTTTGCATTTTCAAAATATGAACTTGTATACAATTTAACCAAACATATTTTTGGGAGTGGGAACCCCTATAGCAAAGAAAAAGAGCATTGGCAATGTGAGGTAGAACCAAAAAATGGCACAGTTGAGAGTATAGCCAACTAAAAGAACGCCATTAGGACCTGAAGCAGCTTATGAATCTTAAGAATTGATATGAAATGGGTAATTAAAGAAACGAATTAACATGGTGAGATTTAACAAGCTAACCTGTAGCATATTACCCTGATTGCTAATATTGTTTGATGAGAGTGGAGTATTCTTCATATATATTCCTGAAAAGAAAAAAAAGAAAAAAAAAAAAAAACAATGGTAGCTTCAGTTTCGTCCTCTCAGTGTTTAGAACCAGAATCTGTAATAAAAATTCATACTCTCATGTGCTACTAACGATAATGAACCCACCAGATGACTCAGGAAGAGCCTGTGCTCCATCACCTACAGTGAGTATATCTACCAGATGCAATGGAAGTGCAGATGCAATCTGCCTTTGGTCTGTGGAGATTCGTAAACCTGTTTACAGAAGGAAAGACAGCCTTAGAGGGAGGAACCCTGTGGAATCCTTACATAATATGTATAACATCTTAATACGTCAAATTTAAATTATTATAAGCAGATGGATATTTAAATTGCTGTACTCAAATTGAGATCAGGGTTAATTCCACCCAGGCACCCTCTAGTTTGGGTAATTTTTACAAAGACCCCCTATGGTTTAAATTTAACATTTGAAGTCACTGTTATTTTCTTTTCTTAAAGCAGCCCCTTCCATTTGGTTGGAGTTTAATGTCGATAACAGGCTTATAAAAACAACTTCATTTTTTAAAGCCTCAAATGCTAAATTTAAACTACAAAGGGCCTAGGTGGAATTTACCCTATTTTATTTACATCATTCCTAACTTGACTGGTAGGATTACTGAAATTTTGATTGAATCACCGATTGTATAAAGATGAAACACTGATAGTATGGATCAGAAACTACAAGTGTAATGAAATTGAACGAAAGAAAACAGGGCATTCGAGAGGCCCAGAACTCTCCTTGATTTAATACTCAATTTCAGCCTATGTCATGGCCTGAGCCTGACAATGCCCTTCCTTCCAATCCAATATGAATTAAAAGGACCAAACATCGAAACAGAGAGCAGAAACAGAGAGAAGAAACAGAGGAATGGGGGAGAATAGAGAGAAGAATGAGTGAGGAAACAAAGAGAAGAGAAGACAGAATTGTGAGAATTCTGATATTTCCGATATGCTTCCTCCCTTTCCTGAATAGGAGGATATACAACTAGTGTTTGGGAGAAGAGATTCTCCTGCCAGGGTGGGCCCTACAGCCTTAACAAACTTGGTATTCTCTCACTTCCCTGCACATGGCAGTAACTACCTCTACCCTAAGAATTACAGCAGTAAAAGTAATTTAACTAACTTCTACTTTAGGGATTACAGCAGTAAAAATAACAAACAGCAGTAAAAAGCAACAAAAATTAAAATAAGCTCTGGTGAGGGCGCTTCTCGTGACATTTCCCCCCTCCTTAATCATTTTTTTGTCCTCAAGAAATGTTAAGGAGGCTAGTAGCTCTTGGGAATTGCTTGAGAAGATTTGGAAGGCATTCCCAAATGTTGTCTTCTAAGAGTCTTCCCTCCCACCTGAACAATACTTGAATGAGAGGAGCCCTATGCTTGTATATCACCCTTCTCTCCAAAATAACTTCTGGTTCCATTGTCTGGCCAGCCTCCTTAGGAAAGGTAGGTAGTGCAGAACTTACTGATTGCCCACCCACTGCCTTTTTTAGGAGCGAAACATGAAATATAGGGTGAATGAGTGACCCTGCAAGCAGCCTCAGGTGATATGCCACCTTTCCCACCTTAGCTTTTATGGGAAATGGCCCATAGTACTTAGGACTGAGCTTGGTTGCCTTTCCCCGGGTAATAGAGTTCAAGTGAGGGTACCTCAACCTCAGATACACTTCATTCCCTACTTCAAACTCTCGTTCACTTCTTCTCCTGTCGACAAACTATGTCATGCGATTTTGGGCTGAAGCCAACTCTTGCTTCAGCTACTGTGTCACCTCCCTCCCTTTGCTGCAATAATTGTCTACTGATGCTACGTTGGATCCTTCCCCTACTACAGGCAAAACAGGTGGTTTGTATCCGAACAAGGCCTCAAATGGGGTCATTTTGATTGAGTGATGGTGGGAAGTATTATACCACCACTGGGCTAAGGCCATCCATCTATGCCACTCCTTATGTTGTAATAGGCAAATGCATCTTATGTAAGTCTCAAGACTTTGGTTCACCCTCTCGGTTTGTCCATCCGTTTGAGGGTGATGAGCAGTTGACATGCTCAGTTTTGTCCCCAACAACCTCATCAACTCTTGCCACATCAAACTAGTAAAAATCCTATCTCTATCTGAAATTATGGACTTAAGAGTCCCATGTAATTTAACCACCTGATCCAAGAAAGCCCTAACTACCTCCTAAGTTGTGTAGGGATGAGTTAACCCTATGAAATGGGCAAACTTAGTCAGTCTGTCCACTACTACTAGAATGTTGTCTTTACCCTCCGACTTGGGCAATCCTTCCGCAAAGTGCATAGACACACTTGACCAAGCTTGTTCGGGAATAGACAAAGGCTGTAGTAATCCAAGGTAGGCTACCGTTTCTAATTTACATCTCTTACAAATGTCACATGCTTGCACCCACTCCTTAATCTCTAATTTCATCCTTAGCCAATGAAAAATCCGCTTAACTCGCAAGCAAGTATTTTGCTCCCCTAAATGCCCCCCAAGGGAACCTCATGTAAGGCCTGAAATACCTTCTTTTTGAGGTATGCATTATCTCCAACCACTATTCTTCCCTGGTATCTCAACATTCCTCCATTTAAAGTATACCCATCCATCTCATAGGCCCTTATCGCCAATCCTTCCAGCAAGGGTTCAAGCTTCTCACCAATTCTTCCCTGGGGTACCACTACTATCATAGCTACAAAACTTCCTTCTTCATGGCACCTTGAAAGTGCATCAGCAGCTACATTTTTCCTCCCCTTTCTGTATTGTATTATGTAGTCCAATCCCATGAGTTTGGCCATCCCCTTCCTTTGCAACTGCGTTCGAAGCTTTTGTTGTAACAAAAACTTCAAACTTTCATAATCAGTTTTGGTTATAAATCTCCCCCCTTCCAAGTAGTACCTCCACTTGTCTACAGCCATCAACACTATTAAAAATTCCTTCTCATATATGTTGAACCCTAAGTGTTTAGGACCCAACACTTGACTTAAGAATGCTAGAGGCCTTCCTTCCTACACCAAAATTTCCCCTATCCCTATTCCACTTGCATCTGTTTCCAGAACAAAAGCCTTATTGAAATCTGGAAGTCCTACCACTGGTACCCTACTCATGGCCCTTTTTAAATTCTCAAATGCCTCTTTTGCTCTTAGGCCCCAATTGAAACTTTATTTCTTCAACAATTCAATTAAGGGCGTGCTAATTACTCCATAGTCCTTCACAAATTGGCAGTAATACCCTATTAACCCCAAAAATCCCCTTAAGGCTCTCATCGAAATCGGCCTTGGTCAGGACACCATGGCCTCCACGTTCCGGAGGTCGGTACTCACCCCTCCCTTTGATATAAGGTGCCTCAAGTATTCCACTTGCCCTTGACCAAATGCACAATTAGATTTCTTAATAAAAAGCTGGTGGAATCTAAGGATGTCGAGGGTAGTTCTAAGGTGGAGTAGATGTTGTTCAAAAGTGGGGCTATAAATGAGTATGTCATCAAAGAATACTAATATAAACTTTCAAAAATAGGGTTCAAAAATTCTGTTCATAAGAGATTGAAAAGTGGCTGGAGCATTGGTGAGCCCAAATGGCATTACCAAGAATTCAAGCGTAGGTCAAGCTTAGAAAAGAATTGGGCATTGTGTAGTTCATCCAAAAGATCTTCTACCAAGGGTATAGGGAATTTATCTTTGATGGTCATAGCATTTAATTGGAGGTAATCCACACAGAATCGCCATGTTCCATCCTTCTTTTTAACCAATAGGATAGAGGAAGCAAAAAGGCTTTGGCTTGGTCTAATGATGGATTGTTGAAGCATTTCCCTAACCATTTTCTCGATTTCATTCTTTTGAATTGGAGGGTAACAGTAAGTTCTAATGTTAACAGGTTCAATGTGTGGTTTTAAGTTAATAAAGTGGTCAAACATTCGAGTAGGAGGAAGTGATTGGGGTTCAATGAAGAGATCGTCGTATTCTACCAGCAGTTTATTAAGGAGGTTTAAGTGATGTATCAGATCTAGCATCCCTTGGGGTGCGCTAACCGTTAGGTCGATCTACCCTTGCAATGCTTGGTTTCCTTGTACCTCCTCAGTTGCCATAATTGAGAAAAGGTGTGCCAACTGACCCCATTTTCCCTTAATCACCCTCTACAATCTCTTCCCTGATATCATCTTGCATGTTCC
This sequence comes from Diospyros kaki, assembly GCA_036245055.1. NCBI lineage: Eukaryota > Viridiplantae > Streptophyta > Magnoliopsida > Ericales > Ebenaceae > Diospyros > Diospyros kaki. The sequence continues at coordinate 645,751 of BSEG01000003.1, forward strand.
CACCTCTTTACCCCCTGATAATGTCATCTTCCTTCCCTCCTCCTCAAAAGATACTTCCATTCGGTTAAAATCAAAGCTGATGGGACTAACCACTTTCATCCAATCCACTCCTAAAACTACATCACAGCCACCCAATTGTAATAGTCTCAAATCTGTTTCAAATTTCTCCCTTTGCATCTCTCAACAAAAGCCATTGTGGGATGATTTGCTCAACACCCTTTGGCCATTAGCCACTATCACACTCAAGGGCAAAGTCCCTGTGAGTTGACACTTCAACCTTTTCGCCATGCTTTCGTCAAGAAAGTTGTGGGTACTCCCACTGTCTATTAAAATCATGAGATTGTTTCCCTTAAATTGCCCGTCCACTTTGATGATCTTGTTGTTGGCTAATCCCTTCAATGCATGAAGGGAGATCTCTCCATTGTCCTCTATTCCAACATCCCCACACTCTTCTTCTTCTGTCTCCTCTTGTTCATCCTCCTCACTACCTAACCTTCCAATAAGAGGATTTGCCTCTTGTATTGATGTCTGGGATGGTACTTATCCCCACATCGAAAGCAAAGGCCAACAATCCTCCTTTGCTCCCAGAGTTCCACCCCAAAGGGAACGAAGCTTGATCCATTCACATTTTTCACCCCACTGCCCCCCTTCCCTAGATCTCGGTTATAGCCCTTTCCTCCCATATTGGACATTCTTGCAACCACTCCCCTTGGTAGCTGCCTCTGTTTCTTAATTAGGGCCTCCACTAGCATTTCTTGCAAGCGAGCACTCTCAGATGCCTGTTCTACCGTCCGCAGCTTCATCATTTGACCATTGGTCGTAGCTCTTCACTCAAACCACTCGTAAAGCTTGACACAAAGTAAGCTTCTGAGAGGTAGGGATTATGGCCAATCATATAAGACTTGAGTTCCTCAAACTTACATTGATAGGCTCCTACACTCCATGTTTGCCTTAGTTTATTAAACTCCTCAATAGTGTCCACCAAACTCCTTTCCCCAAAGTGCTCACAGAGTTTATCACTAAGGCACCACTGAAACCAAGCATCAACTGCTTCATTGAAGTAAGCAGTGGCAACTGCTTCATTGAAGTAAGCAGTGGCTAACGATACCCTCTGCCCCCTTGATATGTTATGCCAATTGAATAACCTCTCACATTTCCTCAGCCACCACCGGGGGTTAGCCCTTTCGAATACCGGTATCTCCATCCGAGGCATGGGAAACCCAAGAGGATGGTTATGAGGCTACTCATTCCTTCGCCTGCCCATAACTCCCTCCAATCCCTCCTCAAGATCTACCTCAATCTCTAAGGTCCCTTCCATCCTATTTATTCTATTTCCCAGTAATTTTGGTTCATCCCTTTCACAGGGAGGAAAGTCTGGAGCTACCCTTACTGTGTTTTGGTGCGCAAACATAATCATAAATTGTTGCATCTACGCCCCCATGTCTTCTCACAGCCTCACCATGGACCCTTCCAGCCTTTGTTCCATCCCTTCCAACGAATTCTCCAACTTGCAATCCATCGCCATGATCGCTTCATGGTTTCGTACACCCCCGATCTCCAGTTAGTCAATCTTGTTCTGGAATTCCAACATAGTTGAGCTAACTTGCTACAATTGTATCTCGAAGTTCTTCATGCAGGTTCCTTCCGCCATCGCACCTAGCAACTTCGGCATAGAACCGATACTCTAATATCAAGATTGTCATGGTCTAGGCCTGACAATGCCCTTCCTTCCAATCCAATATGAATTAGAAGGACCAAACACCGAAACAGAGAGCAGAAACAAAGAGAGAAAGAGAGGAATGAGGGAGAACAAATAGAAGAATGAGAGAGGAAACACAGAGAAGAAAGGAGAGAATTGTGAGAATTCTGATATTTTTGATATGCTTCCTCCCTTTTCCAAATAAGAAGATATACACCAGCGTTTGGGAGGAGAGATTCTCCTGCCAAGGTGGGCCCTACAACCTTAACAAACTTGGTATTCTCTAACTTCCCTGCACATGGAAGTAACTACCTCTCCCCTAAGAATCACAACAGTTAAAGTAATGTAACTAACTTCTACTTTAGGGATTACAGCAATAAAAATAATAAACAGCAGTAAAAAGCAACAAAAATTAAAATAAGCTTTGGTGAAGGCTCTTCTCGTGACAGCCTATTTCTCTCTTCTCCTTTTCTTCCTATTTATAGGTTGTTGCTTTCCCTTTCCTACCCTCTATAACCGAATCCAGTTATGCACACGCTGGTTGTTACGCAAGCCAACAATATTCCTATTCTACCCTTGGTGCACATGCTGGTTGTTATGTAAGCTCAGCTATGTTACTATTATGCCCTCGGTTCTTGAAGCGTCTTTGATAGGTTCGCTACACCAGAGGCCTATCATTACTCCTCTCCCCAACTTTCACCTTGTCCTTGTCACAACCCAAGGCTAATTAGAAGGGCAATAATGTAATTAGTTACCTTAGTTGGTTAGAAGCTATTTTGGTTATTTTGTGACAGCACATGGGATTATTATTCTAGATAATTCTTTTAGTTGTAAAGCCTATAAATAGGCTATAGCATGTAGAGAAGGATATCATCGAATTGAAGGATACATTTCAAACTTTATTTCTCTCTCTTAATTCTCTCTCTCGGATTCTTCTTCTCTTCCTTCCTCATTTCTTCTGTTTCAGTTCTAAACCTCCCTCCTTGCTGCTTTCTCTTCCCCAAATCTCTCCTAATTCCTATCACAACCCTAGCCAAACCCTAGGGTTGTGACAATTGGTATCAGAGCTAACAATCCTTGGCTGTGATTTGATTCGATTTGAAGAAAGTTGTTCCGACGATGCTTCCGACAACTCCTAGAGCCATTTCAGTGATCGGAATTAGCAGACGAGCAGGCCAGGCGAGGAAGTTTGAGAAGAAGGTGCAGGCCCTGTCGTTCACATCCAGTTCAACTAGCGAGCATCACGGAACCGGTCGAGTTGCAGGGGGAGCGGTTGGGAAGCTGAGGTACAAGCAATCACGGCTTGTGATCTAGAAGAGTTGTTCGGCTTTCCTGGGAACGAGCAGAAGGTAGGCGCTCAGCCGCGACTCGCAGCAAGTTTGTTCGAAGCAGAGGGGCGAAGCAACTTCAGCGAATTTGGAAGCCAAGTCGTAAGCTACTGTAACCACCGAATTCTCAATTTCCACATAATTTCGTTGGTTGCATCATAGTCGCGTGAGGAAGGCGAGCAGCCAGACGATTCCAGTAGGGAGACGTCGGCGATCGGGCAGAATTCCATAGATCCGGAATTTTGTTATCAGTGCATAAGATCCATATTGTGCAGGCGTGCGATTGAGGCTAGTCCAGATTCTTAAGCGTTTGATGATCAACAACAATTGCTATCATAGGCGAACAATTGGCTGACTTGGAGTGTGGACGGTGATTGGGTGTGGAATCAGGACTCAACGGAATTGAAGACGACACAAGTCAGGAGAGGCCGACGGTGATACCGAGTTGAATTGGAAGTCAAAATCAGAGTGGCGCAGCAGGTATGGGATCAGAATCGGAGCGACTATGAAGATGGAAGCGTGAATCGCTTCAGATTAAGTTGTCGACTTGAAGGTAGAACAGCAGGGTGATTTGCTGCGGATTTCCGAATTGCTATAGTTGATCGAGAAGGCGAGGCGAGTGTAGGAGATTCTGCAACAGATGAGCCATAAGGCAGAATTGGATCCATTGCCTAGCTGTTCAGTTGCTAGAGAATTGAAGCAGCAGGCGAATTAGTGCAGCCGCTGTAGAGGAGACTCGTAGAGACTGGAGGAACAGGCCAACGATTTGGCCGTAAATTCCGACAAGCTAGGCGAACTAAAAGGCGAAGCAAGAGGTGATGCTTGGCCGCGAATTGCAGTAATTCTTGGCTGAAGTGGAAGGAATTGAATCGGATTTGGAGGCAAAGTAGATCCAAATCCCAGGGGTTTCGTGAGGCAAATCGGAAGGCTGCCGATTCAATCGAGTTTCGGAAGTAATTGCACAGCAGAAACGTGAGATTTGGCTGTGAATTCCAGCACTCTTTTGCGGTAATTCCAATCAAATCTTAGGCTGCTAGTAAGTATGCTGATTGTGAAAAGCAGCTAAGAGGAGCCTCAATTGCAGCAGAAAAATTCGTCATTTCTAGTTGAAATGGGGTCTCAATTGCAGCCGCATAACGCTGCATTTTCAGCTGGAGGTAGACATCAGGGGAAATATGGCCCGGAGCCTTATGCATGGGAAAAAAAGTTGGAGAAGGGGAGCAGCCAATTGGACAAAGGAACAAGAAGTATGGTACATGAATCGAGCCAAGATTTCGGCCGGATGCTACATGAACAATTGCAAGAGTTTGCAATGATACTTACTAAGAAGTATCGTTATAGTTTCCCAGCAGAATTCTTTGAGGATTATCATGGGAATTTTAACAAGACAGAGTTCCTTGGAGTGGAGTGGAAGAAGGATCCTGGTTTCGGTGGAATTGAGAAGGATGGGGGCTGTAAGGACAGTGCTTGCAGCAATAACAGAAAGTCTGAGGGCTTGGCTCCAAGTGTTTGGATAAAAGAAGAATTAAAGGAGTACTCTAATCCCTTTGGACAGAAGGTTGTTGATGAGGATGATCCAGATGATAATAGCGGAAGTACAAAACAAGAGATGCTTGAGGCATTCGATCAGTTGTCGGGAATGGCAGGAGACACCAAGGAATCTCTAGAATTGGGGAGTGATTCAGCTGCAATGACTGAGTTAGAAGGAGAAATAATACCCCAGGAAGTACCTACTGGAAGGCTGGAAGAGGAAGGTGGAGAAGATAAGTATGGTGTGTATAACAATGACCAGGGAACAGCTCTGGAAAAGGAGTTTCCTGCTGTTGCTATTGTTCAAGTTCCGATTGAGGACCTGCAATATCAGGGCTGGTTTTGGTTGGCAAGGAAGATTGAGTCCCTTCCTATAACTGGAAATGGCATGATTCAGCATGTATCTCCGGTGGAAGCATCTTCTAACGTTGTGAAGATGGGTGGATTGGGTAAGAAGTTTCAGGGACAGCTGATAATTGATGGGAAGCTGAGAGAGATAACTGAAGAAGTCAAAAGTTTGGTAGGAAGGGATGGAACTACAGCTGCTCTAGTGGTTGTTGCTCCAGCAATAAAATTCATGTTTCTGTCTAGTGTATTGATGGAGGAATTGACTGCTGGAATTGGAGTTGTGGCAGCACCTAATTCTGAAGCTCACAAGCAAGCCTCGACTAAATATCTAAGGCAAGTCAGCAATCTTCCTTTGCTGCATTTCCAGGAAATTGCTGGTAACTTTACCATAAAACATGGAGGTGGGCTGGATGGAAATGCAATAAATGCAGCTAGGGATACTTGCTTAACTTACTTGTACGGGACGGGGATGGACTATCCAAGGAAGCCAAGGGTACACTTCACTCTTCCTTTAGACTCCAAGTTCCAACTACTAACCATATCAGGCCAGGTGTGGCTGATCATGTTTTCCAATGGAAGGCCAAAATTAATTGGACAGCTTTAGTGAGAAGTGGTTGCATGGGGCTTGAGTCTCCTAATTCATCAAGCACTCACAGCTTTGAACTTGAAATCATTGAGGCCAATCAGGTTGCTTCTATTGCAGCTCTAAGCCAAATTGTGTTTGGGTTGGGTCTTGGAATCCTAAGAACAAAGAAGAAGAAGCCTAGAAGAAGAAAGAGGAAAAAAGACATTGAACAGAAAATGAAGGTGGGAATTGGATGAAGATAGAGAAGTGGCTCAACGATAATAAGTTTCTTGGAGACAAGAAACCTTTCAAGGGGAGGGGATTGTCACGACCCAAGGCTAATTAGAAGGGCAATAATGTAATTAGTTACCTTAGTTGGTTAGAAGCTATTTTGGTTATTTTGTGACAGCACATGGGATTGTTATTCTAGATAATTCTTTTAGTTGTAAAGCCTATAAATAGGCTATAGCATGTAGAGAAGGATATCATTGAAGGATATCATTGAATTGAAGAATACATTTCAAACTCTATTTCTCTCTCTTAATTCTCTCTCTCGGATTCTTCTTCTCTTCCTTCCCCATTTCTTCTGTTTCAGTTCTAAACCTCCCTCCTTGCTGCTTTCTCTTCCCCAAATCTCTCCTAATTCCTATCACAACCCTAGCCAAACCCTAGGGTTGTGACAGTCCTCAAGGTGAAAAGTGGGGAATTGTTGTTGAATCATGTTGTAAGGCTCCCAAGTCGCTTCCAACGGTGGTAACCCTCTCCATTGAATTAAAACATCCAAACCCCGCAGGTTATTGCCTATTCCTGGGCGAATGCCCAACACTGCCTCTGGTTCAACCAACATCTCCAGGTCTACACTAAGTTGATTGGGAATTTCCACACTAGCTTTCAACGCCCCTCTTGCCTCACGTAGCTGCTGCGACACATGGAAAACAAGGTGGATATTGCAATGTGACGGCAATGTTAACTTGTAGGCTACAGGCCTGATCCTCTGTTCGATTGCGAATGGTCCATAAAATTTAGGAGACAATTTCTCGTTCAAACGGGAAGCCAATGTCTTTTTGTGATAAGGCCTTAACGTTAGACAGTTAGGTCCCCAACCTTGAACTTCACATCTCTTTTTTTCATGTCTTGCCCCTTCTACATGACCACTTGGGCCCTTAGCAGTTGTGTTTTAAGTTCTTCTAGGATTTGATCTCTTTCAATCAATTGTTGTTCAACTACAGAAAGAGGAGCAGATCCCCTTTCAAACCTCAATAATGCTGGTGGTTCTTGCCCATATACTGCTTGGAATGGAGTTAGCCTCGAAGCCATGTGATATGAAGTGTTGTACCACAATTCAGCCCAAGGCAGCCACATATACCATGCTTTAGGTTTGGAGGAAGCAAAACAGCGTAGGTATGTTTCTAGAGTTCTATTAAGAACCTCTGTTTAGCCATCCGTTTGCTGGTGGCACGTAGTGCTGCGGCTGAGTTTCATGCCTTGGAGGCAAAACATTTCCTCCTAAAACCTACTTATGAAGATCTTGTCTCTATCCGAGACAATGGGGCAAGGCATGCCGTGAAGCCTCACGACTTCTTTAATAAAAACCCTGCTACCCGTCCTGCTGTAAAAGGATGTTTAAGCTCAATAAAATGTTCATACTTACTGAGTCTGTCCACCACTACCAAGATTGAGTCTATATTACCCGACCTTAGTAAGCTTTCGATGAAATCCATGGCAATGTCATCCCAAATTTGATTTGGGATAGGAAAGGGCTATAAAAGGCCTCCCAGCATTAGGGTCAAGTACTTGTTTTGTTGACAAACACCACAATTACTCACATACCGATGGATGTCACATTTCATTCTAGGCCAATAGACATTAGCTGCAATCCTCTTATAGGTTTTCAAAAATCCCGAGTGCCCTCCCACATTCCCATCGTGGCCATCATGAAATAGGAAAGGAATGAGGGAAGAACCCTTTGGTAAGAACAACCGCCCTCAGTAAACAAGCTAGTTGTTCACCATTTGAAAGTCGAGTCGGAAGGAAGGGTCACGTTGGAGGTCCTTAACAACCTTTTGCAGTTTTTCATCTGTTTCTACTTCGCAGGTCAGTTGATCAAGTTGGATCACTTTAGGAATGGTTATGGCTAACAGGGTTGCAGAGTGGCTAATTTTGGAAAGGCCATCTACTGCTTTATTTTCCAATCTGGGGCAGTATTGTATCTCAAACTAAAACCCCATTAATTTCAGCATCCATCTCTAATATTCAAGGCTCACTAGTCGTTGCTCCATCAGAAATTTGAGACTCTTTTGATCGGTTCGAACCACAAATTTCCTACCCAAAAGGTAATGTCTCCATGTTTGTATCGCAAATACGATGGCCATCAGCTCTCTTTCACAAGCAGATTTTCTCCGTCCCAACTGATTAAAAGCATGGCTGAAATATGCAATAGGTCTGTGATCCTGCATTAATACCGCTCCCATACCTTGCCCTGACGCATCTGATTCCACCACAAATGGCTTGCCAAAGTCAAGCAAAGCTAAAACTGGTAGAGATACCATTGCAGCCTTAAGACGTTAAAAGGCTTGCTCTGTTGCATCATCCCAAAAAAAAATTATTATTTCGTAGTCTCTCCGTGAGAGGCCATGCCAATTTACCATAGTCCTCTACAAATCTTCTACAATACCCTGTGAGCCCTAGAAACCCTCTCAACTCCTTCAACATTGTAGAGGTTGGCCACTCTAACATTGCCTGCACTTTGTTGTGATTAGCGAATACACCCTGCTAGGATATGATGTGACCCAAATATTCAACTTCCAACTGCCCAAATAAACACTTATTCCTGTTAGCGAACAACTAATTTTTTGCCAATACTTTCAAAACACAACGCAAATGTTGTGTATGCTGCTCAAAATCTCTGTTGAAAATCAGGATGTCATAAAAAAAAATACCAACACTAAGCGCCTCAATTGCTATTTGAATATGTCATTCATTAGTGATTGGAAAGTGGTTGGCGTGTTCATTAGCCCGAAGGGCATGACGAGAAATTCATAGTGGCCCTCATGCATCCTAAAAGCTATTTTCAGGACATCTTCTGCTTTGACCCGAATCTGATGATAACTTGATTTTAGATCATGCTTGGAGAAAATCGTGGCCCCATGTAACTCATCAAGCAGCTCCTCGGTTATCGAAATTGGGAATTTGTCGGGGACTGTCACTTTGTTCAAAGCTTTATAGTCCACAGAAAAACGTCACCCCCCCCCATCCGTCTTCTTAACAAACAACACTGGGCTAGAGCTTGATTGTATAATCCCTGCTGCTAACATCTCACGTACCATTTTCTCAATTTCATTTTTTTAAAGGTAAGGGTAATGATAAGGCCGAACCCTGACCGAGCAATGTCTGGCAGCAGGTTGATTGCGTGGTCTCTTTTCTAGAAGGAGGCAGCCCCTCCGAATTTGCAAACACCCCCTCAAATTCAGCTAATACCTCCTCAAGGAACAACAGAGTTTTGACCTGGAACTCATTGAATTCTATAGCCATCATCCCTAATTCCAACAACATCCCCTTTCCATTTTTCCTTAAAGGCCTTCATCATAGCCTTCAAGAGACCAAGGTCTTGCTCAGGCTAGGGTGCTATAATGTTATGGCCATCCCTCCCACTTGAAATTTTATAGTTAATGTCTTCCAGTCTACATTCATCTTTCCCACAGCCGCTAGCCACTTCATTCCAAGTATTACATCAGAACTACCCAATTCAAGTGGTAGGAAATCATCCACAACTTGCAGATTTTGGAGGGTAAGCTTCACCCCTTTGCAAATACCCACCCCTTGCACTGCCATTCTCGTCCCCATTATCACCCCATATCCTATCGTTTCCGTCCTTGGTAAACCCAATTACTACACTAGCTCGGTTGCTATGAAATTGTATGTTGCCCCTCAATAAGAACCACTACTAGCTGCCCCTCTATATGCCCTTTAAGCTTCATCGTTTGTGGCGTAGTCAATCCAACAACGAAGTTCATTGAGAGTTCGATGACCTCACCTCCTCGCACCAGCTCCCTTTCTTCCGCCTCAAATGTTTCCTCCTCAACCCCCGCTTCTCCTACCTCTTCATCATAGATCATCATTACCAAAAGTTCTTTGTTTTACACTTGTGACCTATAGAATGCTTCTCATCACAGCGTAAACATGGGCCTTTCTCGCGCTTGGCTCTCCATTCGGCTTCACTAAGCCGCTTAAAAAGGTGGGTTTTCTACGCCTCCGGTGGTCAGAGGCTTAGGTCCCGGTGGAGACGTGGTTCTAGGGGAGAAATTTGGGCTCATAGCCGGAACCGTGGAGAGTCGGGTTGGGTTTAAAGAAGAGAAGTGGGAATACTTACCCTTAGCTGGGTCGGGTAAGACAAAACAGTTTTGGAGTGCGACATTCTTATCTTTGATGTGTTGGGCCATTGTAATCATCTGCTCCAACCCCTGGGGTTGTAGTACCCATATCTCGGGTTTGAGACCGTTGATGAAATGGCCTTCTAGAAATACATTCGAGACTTTTGCAACTAACACAACCAATGTCTCAAACAGTAGGCAGTAATCTCTAACAAACCCTTCTTGCCGAAGAGCCAAGAAATGCTCCTCCAACGTTCCTTCTTGGGTGGAACAAAAAATGCTTTAGATCCCCTTTTTGAGTTCGTCCCAGCTCCATACCCTCTTTCATTGTGTCTCTGACTAGAACTACGCAAGTGCTCTAGCTTCAAAACACAAAGCAGTCGTCTCAACTTTCTCCTCCTCCGACAATTGATACCAAAATGGTAGGATTCCCAAAATTTTGATTGAATCACTGATTGCATAAAGATGAAACACTGATTGAATATGGATTAGAAACTACAAGTGTAATGAAATTGAACGAAAGAAAACTAGGCGTTCGAGAGGCCCAGAACTCTCCTTGATTTAATACTCAATTTCAGCCTATTTCTCTCCTCTCCGTTTCCTCCTATTTATAGGTTGTTGCTTTCCCTTACCTGCCCTCTATAACCGAATCTGGTTATGCACATGCTGGCAAGCCAACTATATTCCTATTCTACCCTTGGTGCACATGCTGGCTGTTATGCAAGCTCAGCTGTGTTACTATTCTGCCCTTGGTTCTTGAAGCGTCTCTGATAGGTCTGCAAATGAAAGAGACCTAAAGTGCTAAATTTGAACCGCCCAAAAATTCAAACCAGCCAACACCCAAAAGACAAGTCAGTTCAGACCTAATTCAGCCCAGAAATTCCAGTTGTTAACAGAAAAGGGGGTGGGAGGATCGGAAGCAAGGGAAAGAAATCAGAGCTGCAACAACAGATTTAACCTTAATCTCACTGGGCGGCATGGCTGAATAAAGAAAATTCTTGGGAATACAATAAAATTCTTGAAGAGCTTGAGATTGCTTTCATGAGCGACCATACAAGCATTCGTTCTGATTCCCGATAGTTCAACTGATAGCATTATTCTAGTGCTTTGAAGGAGAGTTTTACACAGCCAGGCAGAATAGTGAGGAAAAAAAGTTCTAAATTAGATTAGAACTTTATAAAGATGCAAACCTTCGCCATGATTTACAGCATTCCGAAGTAATATCTCTTGTTCTTGAATCTTTGCAGTTTGAACCTTGTCTAAAGTTGGAAGAATAGTAGGTCCCTGTCGAGTGCCAAAATAGGTTTTACGAGTATCAGCTATAACTTTTTCAGCGCTTTCACAAGCTGCTCCAATCATATCAATTCTCATCTGTAAACATAAAACAGTAAATGATTTAGTAAAAGTTAAAATACAACAGAAAAATGCTTAATTACAATTTAATCACCTTTAACTTTTCAATCTGTGCAGATACTGATGGGTGTTCCATCCCCTGTAACACTTGCTCTTTCTTGACAATGTCATCCATTTCCATCTCAGGCAATAGCTTAGACGACAACATAACAGGAAGAACTGCGTCCACACAACCCCATTATTCACAGTAAACAGGCTAGAAGTTGTGAGTACTATTCAATTAGACAGAGGTCCATAAGCTAATGAAAAAGACTAAGCAATTCTGCAGCTGCATATTAGTACCTTCAGGTAGGATGTACTTCAACAAAAATTCAAGAGTTCTGATCTTATCCCAAGACCCACATTTCTTTTGGTCACTCAATAAAACAAATTGGTTTGATTTTGAGATGATAAAAGAATATGATTGCAACAAAACCTAGAGTCTGTCAAGACTTGAGCCATCACCTTCCCTCCCTCACATTTTAATGAGGGTAAAGCATGTAAAGCATTTGAAATGCAAGAAAGAGGAAAGCACGTGGGAACACTTTAATTGATTGGTTGTGTCAAGAGATGAGGGTGCAAGAAGCTGAGAAGTTGGTGGGTCAGATAAGGAGAGTCAATTTGCATCCAAACTTAATCATTTCTAAATTATAACATCATGGTAGATGGGTTTGCAATGTTGGAAAGCTGGGTGGAGTTTTAATTTTGTTCAATCAAATGAAATTCAATGTTTTTTCACCATCTATAGTTTCCCTATGACATGCTAATTGAGGGTTTCTCCAAAGCGGGAAATCATGCACAAAGAGAAGAAAAAAATTGTAGATTGAGTTGGCTAAAGAAAATTGAACAAAAAAAATAAAGAACATTCTTGGGTTTTATAATCAAGCAAAAATCAGCTATAATGAAAGATGAAAGATGCAGGACGGAAGATGGAGAAGATGCAGGATTGTGTTGGAGAAGGAGTAGTAAGAGAAAATAAGAATAAATTAGTAAAGAACAAATTCCCTCTACCACAGCCAGCAGAAAAAAACCCCTCTACTACTAAAAAGTGGGAAATCTATGAATTAAAAACTCAAGAACAGATAGCAATCTAATTTATTTCATGAAATGCTTTACGAGAACAAAGAGTAAAGAACAAATGCTAGCAGTATGCAATCAATAATGATTTGTACAGTTTCATTTGAAACCCAAATAGACATTAAAACAATGAATTTCTAGAATAGTTTATAAACAACCATAAGATATTGAAAACAAATAATAATAAAGCCAAGCCTTTAGGAAGACTAGTTAAATCATCAGACCAATTAATTTAACAAACATAAGTTTTACCACACAAGCATGCACTCCACTCCTCAAAGGAAATATAGTTCATGACTTTGTCTTTTGATCTTGAAATAAGCTACAACAGTCAGTTTCTTTCACCTGTTATTTATAAAAGTTCTTATTTCTACTCTTGAACTAGCAATTAACATTTAAGAAAGCATTGTGACCATCCTTTGTTTATGCATAATGTAACAGTCCAAACACGCTTAGGAACAGAAAATTCTTCCAAGAGTTCTTTCAGAAGTACTTCTAAACATAAAACTCTTCCAACAGTTACTTCTTTTAGAAATAGTTCAGTTTTCATTTTCCCTTTTCATCTCATGCATTGATAATGATTAATGGTATATTGCAGTATCATGTATAACCACTCTTGCCCACACATGCTCCTAATGCTATATTACAAATAAAATTATAGCACTTGTGAATTATTCCAATTCATTAATTTTAGTTCTTCAGAATAATACCGCTAATTCATGCATGCTCTCTACTATCTTGCCTCTATGCATGCTCTTTAAAAAACCTAAACTTGGAAGTTGGATAACTCTTACATCCTGCAATTGTAGTTGGTTTTGTAATTTCTTGCTAATTTTGTACGCTGCAGGTTATAAGAATGTGCACTAAACAATTGTTGCTGGGGTTGAAATACCTTTAAAAAAAAGGATTTTGCATAGGGACCTACCTTTACCTTCTACAAATGGTTTTTAGTTTTCAGTAACCAACAACTTTTTGACTCTCCTTCTTTACACACGCACATACAAATTTATACTTCCATTTGTATGAAGATACATGCATATTATTATCAACTAGGAATAAAGTTTTAAATAAAATATATAATTAATGCACTCATTTACAAGTTGCACATGCACCACGTGCCTGATTTCTAGTGAGAAACATACAGCAAGTACAACAAAGGCATAGTTACCAGTGTCATTTTAGATAGACACTTTTGCATGGAAGTTTTGGCAATCTACCAAACAGATAGAATGAAATGGTTGAGCACAAATCACCAAGTCCTCAATAGCAAAGATGTAGAGTAACTTCTTATCCGTAATTTATGCTTGCAACAATCAAAATACAAGTCCCGAGAAAACCATATTGGCAGAGCAACAAGAACCAACCATGACCAACAAGATAATGTATCAGTACCAAGCATTTCATCATATTCCAACTAAGCAAGTTCTTGTCTAGAATCCCTTATTTTCTCTTTCTTTCTTTCTTTCAAGGCTAAATTACAGGATCCCCTTGAGGTCTCAAGCTAATATATGTGGAAAAATTAACCGCACCTCATTATTGGAAACAACCTTTCAAAACCTGATGAAGGACTAGCTTAATCTCACTTTTCACATGCACAAACTGTTTTAAACTCAGAATATTGCATGCATTAACTTAAATGTCTGATTGATGAGACAAAACTACCACTCTCTACTTTTTTTCCCATCTTGAGCAGGCCTCCTCTTTCACTGCTTGGCTATAACCACCACCTCCAGAGAACCAGTCCAGAGAATTTATAGCCACTACCTTTCTTGACTCTACCTAACCAACTTTTTATAAAAGCCACCACTTCAAATTTTTTATTCTACAACCACAGCTCTATCTCAAAGCCACTATGTCACGAGTCTATCAACTATATGGCCAACAGCTTTGCTGGCTCCAAAATGGTTAGGAGGATGAGGAGTGGATCTGTTACCGTTGACCTTAGTGGTCCATGGTGTTAAGATTGGTGGTGGGGCAGGGGCCGCCTATGGATCCTCTCTCTATATATATTTATATAAATATGTGCATGTATTTATGTTGAGTTCAGGTTTGAGAGTGACAAGTGGCAGATTGTGGATGGAGGTGGGTTGGGGACACGTTGGTGACAATTAGTCAGGTGTGGAAGTTGGAATGGAGATAGGAGGTGGGAGCATGGCTGGATAACGCTTTTTTTTTCTTTTTGGTTTCTTTTTTTTTTCTTGGGGGGGGGGGGCGTGGGGGAGACGGGGGGTGAGCAAAGAGATGGGTGGATGTGGTTTTTCCATGCCAGCTAATTAATTAAAGGGATAAATACTTTTAATTTTTTGACTAATTAATTTATCCAATTAATAATCTTACCATAACCATAGATTAGGTGATGGAGGATGTTGGTGGCAACCTCTAAAGACAGTCTTAAAACTGGATCTAAAGCCTAATCATTGATTTAGGACAGGCTGGATGAAGAAGGGCCCTCTCGGGAACTTATTTTTGATGTTTTATGCATTAGGTATTTTTGTCATCCCACATAATGTCTTCTAAGGTCTTTTGAGAACTTTAATTAGTTTTGAGGTTTTACTAACGGTAGTTTAATAGTAGTTTTGATAACTTTAATAGTAGTTTCAATTTTTGTATGGTTTTCCTATTAGGGAAAAGGATTTTCCTAACCCTAGTAGGAATAGCATTACTAGACCTCATAAAATACCGGTGTAATCTCGTTTTGTAATTGATAATGGAATGGTTACCTACAATTTTCTCTAAGCATATTATGCTTACTTTGAATTGTGCAAGGCAATTCTAAACCTAGGTGCGATGCATAGAAGCTATTTCTCCATCTCTTCCCTGATCTTCACTTTCAGGTTGGTATTTCATAAACCTTGCTTCCATAACTGCTTTTTATCGAAGTTCTTATGCATAAATTTACTTCATGGGAATTCAATAAAATATAATGGCAGTATAATTTCTTTTCCACTACCATTGTAAGAAAAAGAGTAATATTTCTACTGGGATCATTAAGTTCATTTATCATGCTGCATTCCTTTATCAGAGAAATTTACAGGTGTCACAATAAAGTGGAGAAAGAGAAGTTCATACTTGCAGCATTTTCTGCATTAACATTCTTCGGATATACAACAAAAGCCTTAGAGACCTTAGTAACATCTTCCACAATGTTAAAAAGCTCAAGATTCACCATGGCATATTGGCTTAGTATATCTTGCCTGGCACAGAATACAAGTGTGTCAGTACAACTAAATTTCTTCAAAATATTAACCCCAAACTAGTTCACCATATAAAATTGGTCAAGTACATCTTGACTGGCACACAAAACAAGTATATCAAATCAGTTAAACTTTTTAAAATATGAACTCAAGGCTTTCGTATAAGCTTTAACACCTTTCTTTAGGAGAGAATTGGTAACGGAATGGAATGGAATGTAAAATTATTTTTCCTGGTTTGGGAGAATAGGGGATGGAGAGTACTTTTTCCTTGTCAAGTAACTAAAAAATGATAATTAAAACCTTCTTAATGGAAATACAATTAAGGCCATATTTTAACTTTTACAAAATTACAAAGACTAAATTTTGCGAAGACACAAAAATAAAGCTTTGGAGGCGAATGAACAGAGAAAGTATTTTCATCCATTTCAATACCATATATTGTCTCTCCCAAACGAACAAGGAAAACCCTCCCACCCATCTCTATTCGATCCGCCTCTCCCAAAAGCACCCTCAGCATCGGCTGCAGGAGAACATATTGTCCAAACAAAACAAAATAATCGTCCATTTCATGATTCAGATAGTGTTACCAGGCAGCCCTTTATTTCTTCGATAAAAACATTACTCGTGTGTGAGTGTGAGGCATCTTATTCCTACCATTTGATTTTATCATGATTCGAATAGACTGAAATCATAAAGTCAGAAACAGATAGAGAAGTGGGAAAGAGAGGCGGCCGAACGAACCACTTGGGGACAGAATTGGTGCGGGTGTTGGCATCGATCTCTTGGAGGATGCGCTCAATGGCTTTCTGGAGGCTGACGACTCGAGTCTTGATGGAGTCTAGGTTCAGTTCCTGCTGCACCGCTGGATTCAACCTCTCAACGGCCTTGTTCGGAGGTTGAGATTGATCTCCCGGCGCACCCGGTGCCGCTTCCATGGCGATTAGACGAGAAAGAGAATGAGAGCGACTTCTTCACTTGCAGCTGCCGTTTCTCAGCTTCCTTCAATTGCGGAAAACGATATCGGAAAGCGGTGTGTTATGTGACTGACATCTCAATCCCCGTCCCTTCTTACAATTTTGTGTGTTTGCACCTTGCACCTTCTCCTTAGGAAAATTTCTACATCATACCCCCGATATTTAGAATAATTATAAAACCTAATTTAGTAGGCATTGACAATCAAATTTATGTATTAATAAAGAATATATTATTTGCCTTGGGGAACAAATTGTTTACCCATTAATTTGTTGTTATGAATATATATAATATAACCAACAAAGCTTTAGTTTTGTAGCAAAATAAAGGTCCCGGGATCTTTCAAACTTTATCGTTTTAAGTTCAAATTTGTAGGGTTTTTTTTCTCAACAAATTTTTTTAACTTCACATTGATAATTAAATTATATTGTTATATTTTAGAAGTTATATTATGTTTTAATACTTTATTATTGAATTATTCGATGTATTTGTGATGGTACATTTGAAACATGTATAAATACATAAAGTATATCATTATATATTAAGTAAATTAATCTAACACTTTACGAATTTTAAAATTTTCATTTAGACAAATCTCCTAAATTTTATATTTTGCTAAATCAAATTTAGGTATTTTCTCTAAACACTTAATTTAGGTATTTTCTCTAAACACTCAATTTAATTCAACATTCTTGTCGAATCACTCTTTAAATTTTATTAAAATGGTTAGGACCTTCATTTACATCAAATTATTATAATTAAATTAATATAAATTAATATTATTCATAATCTTTATCCAATTTAAGTAAAATTCAATTAATTTGTATGAAATTTTATAAAAATAAAAAAATATAATTATTGAATGAAAAATGGCTTTGTGTATTTAATTTTTTTAAATAATTAGGCATTATATTGGGCGATGCATAGGTTTTATTGTAAATATATAATAGTAATATGTGGGTTATATTTTTTGTGAATACTGTGTGTATTATTTTTTTTGAAAAAAAATTGCTTGAAATATATTATAGATTTTGTTAGCTTTGCAGATTAGTGTGAAATACTTTTTGTTGTTTTATTCCCGTTGTTTAATATTTTTTATATAATATATATTTTTAAAAATTTCACTATCGTAATGATTTGTTTGGTTTTTTTTTTGTAAGATTTTAACTAGATTTGTAAAAATAAATAGTATACTTTCAATTGAAAAAAAAAACCTTTAATAGACATAAAATAAATTTAGTACAGTTATATTTTTTTATAATTAATTTTTAATATAGTACAATTGTTGTTTTGGTTATGTTCTTTTATTGATAAATATTGAAATTTAAATATTTATTATATTTGGCTTGTGATAAATTTAAAATATTATAAATTATATTTGAATTGTGAGAAATCGAAAATATTATAAGCAATAAGAAATTATGTATATTTTTGTTATTAGCTACGAGTACTTAGGCAATTACAAAATATAGAAGAGATGATAATTATATTAATATGTAACATATAACTGCAAATACTCTGCCTTCTTAATATCTAAGATTTTATTTTACTGCATTTTAATAAGCAAAAGTCTATACAATAGTATAAATTATATCTACAAACTCGTAAGCTATTAGATATTAACTTAAAAAATACTCGAGATTTACTCAATTTAGATTTAATTTTAAAATGATTACAAAAGTTTTATTTGAGTTATTGAGTTAAGTTAAATTGAACTCTAAGTTTTTGAATATTTCACTAAGTCGAGCTCGAGATTTGTAAATAAAATTAAACTCGAGAGGAGTTTTGAACTTTGTAATTATGTTGAGCTTTAGTCTGTCATTGTGCCGACTCAACTCAGATCAATTATAACCCTAATTTCATATAAAAAAAATTACTAAAATAATCGTCACATATTTATACATTTGGACCTGTATAATGAAATAAGAAATTATTAGATGATTGAGTACGTGCCTTAAAACAGCGTATGTTTTGTTGTTAAAGTTTATTTGCACTGTGCAAATGATAGAATAAGCATTAATATACAGATTAATGTATTGGACAAAAATGATGCAACACATGTGTTTGATGAAAATTAAATGAAATTTAAATAGAATAAAAAAAAATATAAAATAAGATAATTGTAGAACCCTTGCTTGTTTCAACATTTGAAATGATTGACAATGCGAAACCAATATTCATATATATATATATATAGGTGCATCAGATTTTAGTTGTAAGAAATATTAATATGAAGTGTTATTTAGATGTATAAAATTTAAGATATATCATCCTTATTTTGTTGTTAAGTTAATTACATTAGACTAATAAACAATTAAATGCATATTTCGTATTAATATTTTAAATAATTATATACGAGTAACTTACTTTAATATAATAAATATTAATGAATATAAAATGTTATTTTGATGTGTAAAGTTAAAGTGAAATAAAAAAATTTTAGGTTATATTTTGTGTTAATTTTTCAAATTGTTCCGTAGGTATAATTTTATTTAATAGTAATAAATATTTATAAATATGAAGCATTAATTGGATATATAAAATTTAAATGAAATATAAATTTATTAAATTTAATAATATTATTAGATTATATTAGATAGATTAAATGTATGTACTTAATTATATTTAAAGAATGTAATTATAGATAATTTAATTTTTTAAAAATTTAAAAATTACCACAAAATTAGAAAAATTTAATACTAATTTAGAAAAAATGTAAAATGTTCACTTGTTACAATAAAATAAAATAAAATATTCATCCGTTAGAATAAACCTTAATGTATATAATAATAATAATAATATAATAATATAATATAATATATATAGACATATCACCTTAATGTATATAATAATAATAATATAATAATAATATAATATAATATATATAGACATACCTATCTATATATATATGGATAATTTAGCTATTTTATTTTATTTTATTTTTTGATGGGAATTTAAAGGGTTAGGGACGATGGCATTGGTGGATGACTATTCCTCGTCGAAGGCACAAACCTCAAACGCTAATTCTCACGTGGGAGAGGGAAAATTAGGGTTCGGGTTCCAGATCCGAATTGAGATGGCGATGAGAAACTTCTACAACGAGATGAGAGGCATGAAGGTGAAGGACTTGCCGGCGCACTTGAAACCGATGTTTACCGTCGACTATGTGAAGAATTCTATCAAGAGGGGGCTGGACAACTATCACGCCAAATACATCCAAACCAGTTCCGTCGACCCTCTCTATCATGTTTGCTTTGGCGGCATGATTTTCTCTTACCTCGTCGCTCTTCCGGAGGAGCGTCGCCACCTCGAGCACCAGCAGCACGCCAAGGAACACGGGGGCCACTGATTCTACCGCTGTCTTTCCAATCGCTTGTTCCCATCAAAAGGTACTCATCCCCACTGAGACTCTCTTCGTTGATTCTATTCATTGAAAACTTATCTTCATCTTTTTTCTTGTTTGATTTGTAAATTACCCACGAAAGGGAAAGATAAATCAACTATTCGGTGAGTTTTCTGAAGAATATTATGGGTTTGGCTACTGGAGCTGACATGAAAAACATGGCGTGACAATTTTTTTTTTTCAACGTTATTTTTGGAAACAATTCCCTATAAATTATAAACTACTATGATTAATAAAGGTGCAATCTCGACCTCCATGATCATCTCCCCACTCGTATAGCTTGGTTGTTCTGCAAATCAAAACTAATGGGAACTTGAGAGTTTTGAATCAAGGGTGGTTGTTTGATCATAAAAGCTAAAAAATTTAAATTGTGTTGTATCAAATCTAACTTCAAGATGTAACATTTTGACTTTTCTTATTTTCTTGAGCACATATTTTCCTTTCTTTAATTTTTTGTTTCATCAGTTTGTAATGTATTTGTTCTTTAGTTTGATGTTTTTCCTTAATTTTGTATCCAGTTTGTATGAAGTTTTAAGGCACTCATGCTATTGGCCTTGATCTTGCTCTCACCTTTCTGAAACAAAAAGGCCCTTGGTTCCTTTCTAAAAGTAGTATTTGATGTTTAGGGCTTATTTGATATACTCTATTATTATTGGAAATTTGTTATTTTTAAAGTGGTTGCACAAGGTATTAAGGTAAGGTTTTTTCCCCCTCGTGGAGGGATGTTTTTTGAAAAATTATTGTATTCTACAGTTGCATATCACTTATTGTTTTATCACAAGGCAACTTAAGGTGGTGAATGTTTTCCTTCATCTTGAATCGGTGGATGAATCACTTCACTGAATAGGGTCATGTTAAGCATTTGCATTCATGTTATAAATGAGTTTATGTTTTGTTTGTTTCTTTAATTGTCCCTCCTCATCTGTAATTATGGGAAACAACACCGTATAGTGTTAGTTCCTAGTTAGGTTATGAGATAAACACAAACTGGCGGCTCTAGTGTTCCTTCCTTTGCTCTTACAATATTGAAGATATTATTACTATTATTATTTTTATTATTTATTATTTATTATTTATCACAGTTGATCTTAAAGATGGATGAAGAAAAGTGGTTGCTTTTGATAGTTGACAGCCTATATAAAAAATTATGGGATCTTTGTGATAGCACTGTTATTTAAACTAATTTTGTTTCATGCTAAGTAAATCACAATAGAAGCTATATGCTTACTAAGGCCTTTGATAGAGAGGTCTAAAGATAAATTCTTTAAAGTAAGGATTTATTTTGATGTCACAGGCTTTCATGGATCCACATTAAATGCACGCTCTACTCCATCTTAGCATTAAACTTTTGTGAATAGAAGTGCTTTGGAAGAATCATTTATACTTGCTTTAGGTGCTTTGTATAGACTGTCTAGTATATTTCAGGACTGTTTTGCCTAGTTATGGTGCAGACTCCTTAACTACGTAAGTTTCATGGTACTTGATGACCTAGTGGTAGTTTTTCTTTATTTGGAGGTAATGAGATCTAGTTAAACTGTTAAAGCATCTTGTCTAGCTTGTGTGCTCAGGCACTACCAAGAAGCATTTATCTGTTCAGGTAACACAGGCATAAACCTGTTAGCTCAAAATTTGACCAAATTGGTGGCACAAATTCTTCTCCTTTTATTAAAACTTCAAATGTTTTGGGTTTTAAAATTCTTGAAATTGAGAATCCATTTGAAGATGTATGAAATCGAGAATTCATGTGGGTTCCGTTCGCCATCCTTCACTTCTACTGTTATGCCTAGGATCAGTGGTCTGATACCAGTTTGTCACAACTCAAATGTGATAGTGAAATCCGCCTTCTAATTCGAAGTGCAGTAGGGAATTTAGAAAAAAGACGAAAAAGGTAAGAGAGATTATAAATAGAGGAAGAGAAGAGAAGAGAAAACAAAGAGATGAGAACAGAGAGGAAAGATAAAATTCTTCTCGAATTTTGCATGCCTTTTCAAGTCGAATCTAAAGGATATTTAAGCCTCTAGCCTAGGTGTTGCCACAACAGATCCCACCCCTAATAACCAACTCTTTTGTTTTTTTCTCAGGCCCCTTTACACGTGGCCTACCCCATATAATATCTCTAACAAACCCCCCCCCCCATTTACAATTGTAATATCCAAACTAATACAAATACATAAAGTAAATAAAACATAACAATATAGCATAAATGAAATGACTAAGGAGACGGTGCGAATTGTAAATAAGCTGCCAATGTCGTGCCAAGATCTTAGTGTGTGACAGTACCTATAGGACCTGATGTTGATGGGTTCAGCATTAGGCTTCAGGTTTATGGAGTGGTCTAAGGTTCGGATTGGAGGTAAGGTTGTGAGTTCAACAAATAAGTCCTTGTATTCTTCCAATAGTTCATCAATTAGGTGTTGAGAATGTACCCGGTTAAGCTCTCGAGGCTGGGATGTGATAGTCAAACGTACTTCCCCTTGTAGTTCCTTCTCAAACCCTTCCTCTACTATCATAAGTGAGCCTTTCCCCACAGCCACCAACGAGAACAATTGGGACAGTTGACACCATTTGGTCTTGAACATTTTGTGTAGTTTCTTGCTCGAGATCATTTTGCAAGATTCAGTCTGTCTTCCCCCGGTCAGTGTCATCTTCTTTCCTCCCTTGTCAAAGAAAACCTCCATTCTATTGAAGTCAAAACTTATGGGGTTTACCCCCTTTATTCAATCAACACCCAACACCACATCACATCCTCCTAATTGTAGCAGTCTCAAGTCCGCCTCAAATTCCTCTCCTTGCATCTCCCAAGTAAACCCATGGCATACTGATTTGCTAAGTACCTTGCTCCCATTTGCCACTATCACACTCAGGGGTTGAGTTTCTTGGGAGTGGGCATTTTAGCCTCTTAGCTGTTCCTTCATCAAGGAAGCTATGCGTGCTTCCACTATCAATTAGGATCAAGAAGTTATGATTCTTCATACCCCTAGCTACTTTAATTATCTTGTTGTTAGTCACTCCTTTGAGTGCATGTAGTGATATTTCTCCATTGTTTTCTTCCAATGGTTCACCCCCATCTTCTACTTCTTATTTGGACCCCTCATGTGGAGAATTAAAATAAATCAGTGTCATTATCAATTACATCCAAGATAATGCTCCTAAATATTCGAAGCATTCAAAGCTAGAGATAAGGCCAAATATATCTCCTATTTGTTAGTTGGTTATTTCTGTTTTGCAGATAGATAATGTGTAAATTTAAATGGATTAGATTTTGTACTTATAGATGGATTAGAATTGTACATTAGGTAGGACTTCTATCTCCTAATCATGTATATATTGAGCCTATCAAATGAAATCGAGAATTATTCTCTTTTCTCAATTAATTCTACACCTCAGTTTCATCCTCCTCGTCTCCTTCCAGCAGTAAAATTTGCCTCTTACATTGGTGTCCAAGATGATACTTATCCCCAAACCTAAAACAAAGGCCAACCAACCTTTGTTCTCTTAATTGCTCCCCATAAGGCATGGTGTTGCCCCCTTGTTTCATTCCTCCTCCACTCTTGCCTACTTCCCTGTTAACATACTTGACTCCCCCACTGGCTGATCCCACTGTTAACCCCTTGTGTTGTTGTCTTTGCTTCTTCATAAGTGCTTCTACAATCATTTCTTGTAACCTTGCACTCTCAGTCGCTTGTTCTACTGTTTGGGGCCTGATCATCTTTACCATTGGCCTTATATCCTCACTAAGCCCACTCAAGAAGCTTGTTGATACGAAATAAACTTCAGTGAGGTGTGGGTTTTGTTGAGTCATATATGGCCTCAAATCCTCAAATCTCTTTAAGTACATCTTCACACTTCTAGTTTGTTTTAGCTTGTTGAACTCCTCAATGGTGTCTACCCTATTTCTTTCTCCAAATCGCTCACACAGTTTGGCTGCGAACTCCTCCCAGGTGAACTCATTCTACACACTTACACACCTCTAAAACCAGGCATTAACAGCCTCATTAAAGTAGGTTGCGGCGAGTGTGACTCGCTGCCTCATTGGTATGTTGTTCCACACGAAAATCCTCTCACATTTCCTTATCCACCATCGGGGGTTAACCCCCTCGAAGATAGGAATTTCCATTCGGGGCATGATGAACCTCGGGTGCTGCCCATTAGGCGCACCATTACTATCGTTTCCCACCGCTCCTTCCAACATTTCCTCTGGGTCAACCTCCATTTTTACATTGGCACGACCCCTATCTCCCCCATTTCTATGCAATATAAGCTCATTTCTATCTCTAGGGGGAAAGTTTTCAGCCATCCTTACCTGGTTTTAGCGTGTGAACATAACCATAAATTGTTGTATGTCATTTTGTAGCCTTGCCATTGACCCATCTAGCCTCTGCTCCATACCTTCTAGCCTCTGCCCCATTCCTTCCAGGGGACCTTCCACCCTACTATCCATAGCCCTGATCGCCTCTCGGTTTTGGGCTTCTCCGGCCTCCATCTGACCCATCCTATTCTAAAGCTCAGCCATCGTTGAGCTCACTTGCTGCAATTGCGTCTCAAAATTTCTCATGCGGGTTCTGTTCGCCATCCTTCACTTCTACTATTATGCCTAGGATCAGTGCTCTAATATCGATTTGTCACAACTCAAATGTGACAATGAAATCTGCCTTCTAATTCGGTGCGAATTAGAGAGTGCAATAGGGAATTTAGAAGAGGATGAAGAACGTAAGAGAGATTAGAAATAGAGGAAGAGAAGAGAAAACAGGGAGGAACGATAGAATTCTTTCGAAATTTCACATCCTTTACCAGCTAAATGTAGAGGATATTTAAGCCTTTAGCCTGGGTGCTGCCACAGTAGATCCCACCCCTAATAATCAACTATTTTGTTTTTTTCCCAAGCCCCTTTACACGTGGCCTACCCCATAGAATATCTCTAACAACCCCCCCCCTCTCTCGAGCTGTACTATCCAAACCAATACAAATACATAAAGTAAATAAAACATAACAATATAACATAAAGGAAATGACTAAGAAGACCATGAGAATTGTAAATAAGTTGCCAATGTCGCGCCAAGATCTTAGTATGTGACACCGTGTACTATGAATGGTTGGTTGGTGCTACATCTGAAACCCTGTATAGATCTACTTGTGGATTGGATTGAGAACAAACCAGGAGTTGTTTAAATAATTGTATACCTACTACTGCCTTAAATTGAATGTAGCTTTTCTTGTGTTGGTTAGGCATTAACCTTGTAGAAAATCTGCATTTGATTGATTTATTCTGAAGTGACTGAGTAAAGAGCTGCCTGAGTTTAGACAAAATACACACAAATGTGTTGTAGGGGGTGAATATGTGTCCCGTGGAAACCTCACTGATGATATGAAACTGAAAGAGACATTGTCTTAAATCCCTGGTCTGTTGTACAAGTATGTTGGTCGATCAAAGTTGCTGGTGTTTTAGGCATGCTTGTTTATTCTTAGCTGTAGGAATTTGCTTGCATGCATGCATGCAGGACTAGATAGGGGAAAAGTATTGAATTAAGATTCTTATGTTGATAGCACTAATATTCTACATAAAAGGTTTCTGTGTGTCACTGTAGAGTTTAGGCTACTGCATACCAATGTTATATTCCATATTATCATTCGAATTTGACCATCCTATAATTTAGTTTATCTCTGTACTCGTACATGGGAGTGAGTCAGTTTAGTGGTTCCCTCTAATGTGCGAGCTTGCAGAAAGATTCTCTCATACCACTGGTGTGTTTTACACGGGTGGAGAGATTTTTATATGGCGTTGATCTATTACAATAAAATGCATGGAAAAGTTGGTGGTATTGATCTGCCGATTTCTACTTTCTACTAAAGTTTTCTGGCAATTTATAATTTTGTCATCATTGCATTAAAAATTATCTTAATGAATACTTATTCTTGGCTTAATCTGTCTGTTTACCTTTTGCGTGCAGGTTCTACAAGTTTTTGAGTGGTTAGTTCCATGAAGGATAAGTCTATGGAATGCTTTTCTTTAATTTGGATAAGTTTTTGTGTAATGTGGGGGCAGCATTGACTGAGAAATAAGAGACGCTGTTCTGATAATGTCGACAGAATGAACTGTTGCACTTTCTATTCCTCAATATCTGCACTGTTGGCATCTTACATTCTTTTAATTGGACCTTTTGAGACATTTTTCTTGGCTGAATATTGCAAGCTAATCTGTTTTAGATGGTTGATATGATCACGTTTGTGGTTTCATGCTTCATTCTTGATTGTTACCAAGGGATTGAAAATCAAATGTGTGTTTTTTAAATTAATAGTCAAGAGACTGCGTGATGATTGATGAAGCCAGGGCACCTCTTTCACTTTATAATGGATGGATGGATGGTGTCGCTTTAAATTTGTTGGGTTGGATTAATAAGTGGAGAAGAAAGATAATCAAGAGT
The DNA here is from genome assembly GCA_036245055.1 of Diospyros kaki. Taxonomy (NCBI): domain Eukaryota; kingdom Viridiplantae; phylum Streptophyta; class Magnoliopsida; order Ericales; family Ebenaceae; genus Diospyros; species Diospyros kaki. The sequence continues at coordinate 672,051 of BSEG01000003.1, forward strand.
GTTTTTATTGAATTGGAAATGGGTGGATCATGGATGGCGTTGGCAGGCAGAGTGCTTATGGGTAAATATGTATCGAGTATGATGCGTAATTATCAGTCACAGCTCGGTTGGAGTAGAATGTGGGCAACAAATACTAAACGAGTTCACTGCATCTCCCGTGTATTCCTTTGTCTCTTCCTTTGTGGATCTAAATTAAAATTATACTGTTTGTTTGTTCATGATTCATGATGATTGGTGATGGGCAACCAAAATAATACTCTTCTGCAAAGAGGAGGGTATTGTATTGGTATTGTATTACAAACATTTCTTTGTTGTCATGATGACTTGGCACCCAGTTGCTTTCTGTTGAAGGGAGGCAAATGGCAAGAGAAAGACCGATCGTATCATGTCATGTCATGCGTGTGAATGATAAAAGAGACGTGGAAGAAGATGAGGACGAAGAGAGACAATTTACAAAAGAGCTTTCACTCACCTGCTTGCTCATCATCAGCTAGCTATAATTTCGTCCATTGGTGGGTTGATTTGCATCAGTATTATATACAGGGATATGGTTAAAAGTTTTGGGTATATAGTAGTAGGTTTAAGTAAGTCTGGGATAAACTCCATTTTTAAAAGTAAAAAACTGGTATCATGAAGGTGTGGGACCCTGGGTCCCTGTTGGGAAAATGATGGATGGGGAAAGAAATTTTGGGTCAAAATAATTGGATGTAAAATGAATGATTAAATAAATAATTAATGTATTCTTGATATGACTTTTTTGTGGGGATTTTTAACACTTAATTTTTCGATTTTGTTAAAAAAGATAAATTATGAGATGTGTCTCGAGGAGATCAAGATTCAAACCTGTGAGTAATTAAAATGATACCGACATATCGTGATTTATGTTTTATCATTCAAGTTATATCTAGAGGGTATAGTTAATGTATACTTACTAATTACTTCAACCCATCCACAGTATTAGTATTAATATATAAATATAATAATATAATTCCAACTAGTCAAAGCAAAGCTTCCATCCTCAAGTTGAAAGCGAAGCGAATCCCCTGAGATCCAGACAGAGTCTCTTCTCGACTGTGTTTGGACTGTAATATAACTTGGGCGTGGTACCTGGAAATTTTGCCCCAAAATCAAAGGGTGAATTTGTCGCCATTTGCCACCACCCGAAATAGACAACTGAAGAAGATAAGATAGCGAGAGAGAGAGAGAGTGGCGTGGAGGAGGGGGAAGGGGAGTAGTGTGTGTTGTTTTCACCTTTTCTTCTATTTTCTTTTCTATCTCTCTCACTCCAAGCAATTGAGGAGTAGTGTGTGTTGTTTTCACCTTTTCTTCTATTTTCTTTTCTCTCTCACTCCAAGCAATTCTCTCTCTCTCTCTCTCTCTCTCTCTCTCTCTCTCTCTCTCTCAATAATTAGCAATTATATTTGTAGCTTGAAAAAATGTTCTTAGGATGTGGGTTTTGGAGCCAATCGCCGGACTGAGAGAGATAGAGGGAGGGAGAATCCAGCGGTAGTTACGCCTGTAGTTTGAGGCTCCCTGTGAGAGAGAGAGAGAGATCCGACAGCAAGCAGATTTTCCAACTTACCAAACAACACGGCTTCTCTATTAAGCCCATCCATCATGTCTCCCTATCTCCATCCTCAGCTTTTCCGCTCCCCTCTGATGTTTTCTACTACTTTCTCAGGTAACTCCAAACTTCCTTTCCTTCTCTTCCCATTTCCCATTCTTCTTCAATTCTTTCTTATTTTTTTCCCTGATCTTCTTCCCTATGCCATATATTTGTTTTTACTTTGATTTGGGCTGTCGTGTTTTCGGTCCAAGTGTCTCCCAAAATTGGGGCTTTCAAACACTGGCCATTTTTCAGATGAAATCTGTTTGTATTGCCTGGATGTGTGCTTTTTCTGCCTGTTTTTTGAGTGTAGCTTCAAATGGGATTTTTAAATCTTGGATCTGTGAATTGACTCGGGGTTTTGACTTAAGAGTTTGGTAAATCTGGGGAATTTCAACAAGCACTCTTGCTTGGGGAGCCTTTCCAGGGCTAGTTGCCTGGATTTTGATCACCTTCTGACGCTGACAAGGTTTAACTGTCATGTCTCTTGATTTGTCGCCCATGTTATTCTCAACAGTTTAAATCATGTTCCCTTGTACCTTTTAATTTTCTGATCCTTTGCTTATTGGGTTTTGGGTCTGGATTTCTTCCTATATCTGGCTTCCACACTCTTATCTTCTTGTCTGTAACGACTTCAACAGATCCCGTTCTTCATGTTGGTGCTAGTATTTTCCTTTTCCACGCAATTTCTTCAGCACTTGGTGTATGATTTTTATGCCTATTTATTTGTTCTTGCAATTTGCATTTTGCAGAATATATTCCCTGTCTGGTTTTTCTTATCCTCTTCTTTCCTTTTTCCCTTTATGTGCTTCTGTTGTGTTCAAATATGTTTGGACTTAAACATTGCCTTCTATTTTTTGCTTGATTTTCTATTTGTCTGGATCCACATCTCAGTATTTTCTTCTAGTTTGGTATAAATGTTGATCACTTTTAGGATACTTTTTTTCTTTTTGGTGTTGTTCTAAACTTTGAATTATCGGTTACTTCCTTACAATCATAAATTTCGCAGACTATCAAAAAATGAAGTTTGGAATGTTTCTTGAGGTAAAAATGGGGATATTTGTTGGGCTCCCTTTTCAGTCAGATCTGTCTGAACTTGGTATCTGTTCTGTTCTGTGGTGAATGTTAGAATTCTGAGACTGTATCACTTTTATGATATTTGTTGGGCTCCATGTCTGCTTCCGTCCATTTGTCCTTTTGAGTAAATTCTTCTGTAGCTACTTGTTGGGGCCTTCTCCAATCTTTCTTTTTTGTTGTGTTCATGTGTCTCTGTGTTTGAGAGACTTGCCAATATTACTGGCTCTCATTCTTGGTTCTTAATATACAACTGTTTGTTTGTGATTTCTTTTCCCTGAAGGTTTTGATTGTGAAACATTTACTAAACTGATTACATTTGTTTCATTCTTCTTAGGGTTCTGAGTTTCACAACGAACATACTACAAGTGGGATTTTCCTTTTGCTGTTGCGCTGTGAAGAATCCTGATGGGTTCAAGATTCCCATCTCATCAGCTCAGCAATGGCCTTTATGTATCAGGAAGGCCAGAGCAGCCAAAAGAAAGGACTCCAACTATGAGTTCAGTTGCCATGCCCTATACTGGAGGTGATATCAAAAAGTCAGGAGAACTTGGCAAAATGTTTGATATCCCAATGGAAGGCTCTAAGTCGAGAAAATCTGGACCCATAACTGGTCCTTCTTCAAGGACTGGATCTTTTGCAGGTGCATCCTCACATTCAGGACCAATCTCTAGTGCTGCTGCTAGGGCTGGCTATTCCATGTCTGATACTGTATCTTCTGCTGGTATGTCGGGTTTTACTTCTGTGAAAAAGTCTAATTCTGGACCGCTGAATAAGCATGGGGAACCCATAAAGAAGTCATCCGGTCCTCAATCCGGTGGAGTAACACCAGGTTCCCGCCAAAACTCAGGCCCTCAACCTCCAGTGCTACCTGCAACAGGTCTCATTACATCCGGTCCAATTTCTTCTGGCCCACTGAATTCCTCTGGGGCGACTAGGAAGGTTTCTGGTCCTCTGGACTCAATGGGATCAGTCAAACTACATGGTTCATCTTATGCAAACAACCAGGCTGTGACAACTCTTACCCAAGATGATGATTATTCATTTAAGAGGAATTTTCCAAAGCCAATTCTCTGGGCATTGATTCTGCTATTTGTGATGGGGTTCATTGCTGGTGGTTTCATTCTTGCTGCAGTCCACAATGCTATTCTCCTTATTGTTGTTGTAATTTTATTTGCTACGGTTGCTGCATTATTCACTTGGAATAGTTGTTGGGGTAGAAAGGCTATTGTAGGTTTTGTTGCCCAATACCCAGATTCTGAGCTTAGAACAGCAAAGAACGGACAGTATGTGAAGGTCTCTGGGGTATGTACTTCCGTCTTTCCTCTTGTTTTTGGCTAAATGATGCATGAACTAGTGATTGTATCTTTGGTCATTTAACTTTCTTGCATAATCCTTGAATTGAGTTTTTGGGGACTAATTCTGGTTTGGATATTATAGGTAAAGACTTTATAAAGAGAGAGAGAGAGAGGAGCTACAAGAGTTTGAGCATGTAAATTGCGATGGATTATATACCAAATATACAGATACCAAGTAAAACCAAAAATCTAACTTGAACTTTTTCTTGTGCAAGTTTCAAAAGTATGATAAAAACATTTTGATATTTGCTTCAATGGATTACTATATATACTATTTACTTACAGAAAAGAGTGAGGTATTTTGAAATTTTACCTAGATGCATTAATTGAGTGCTAAATTTGTATGGGTTTTGAGTCGGTCATATTATTTTGCATGCTATAGATGAATACATGTATATACTGCATCTTCTTCTGTACACTTAATTGATATCATTTAGAAGTTTTTAACCATGTGGTTGGTTATTTTCTTGAAGGTGGTGACGTGTGGAAATGTGCCTCTTGAGTCATCTTTCCAAAAGGTTCCTAGATGTGTCTATACTTCTACAAGTTTATATGAGTATCGAGGATGGGACTCTAAGCCTGCTAACCCTACACATCGCCGTTTTACATGGGGGCTGAGATCATCAGAAGTGAGTTTCTGAAAGTTCAGTTCGTAATCTTGGTGGATGGATTATAATCTCTAATAATTTTTTTCTTTCTGCCTAGGTCTTAACAAAATTTGTAGACTTTTACAGTTAATGAATAATCAAACCTTCCTATTTACTGTAAATAAGTCAGAGACTCGTGGCATTGATATATTGCCTCATCTCAGTATGGAGTGTGAATAGGTATAGATGACTACTTTTAATTGCTGCCACCTTCAAGGTGTCCTAAATGTTTTTATAACATCTATAGAAACTTTCTGGTGTGTTCTTTTTGGCACTGCTAGGTTTGACTGTGTTAACGTGGATTTCTATTTACCTTTCTTGGCAGAGGCATGTGGTTGACTTCTACATCTCTGATTTCCAGTCTGGGTTGAGAGCGTTGGTTAAGACTGGGTATGGTGCGAGGGTGACCCCTTATGTGGACGAATCTATTGTTGTTGATGTCAATCCTTTGAATAATGATTTATCACCAGAATTCATGAGGTGGTTGGGAGAGAGGAATCTTTCAAGTGATGATCGAGTAATGAGATTGAAAGAAGGGTAAGATTTCTGTTTGCACATTCCCCTTTTTCATGTTCGGACCCAAAACAGTGAATTATTTGAAACATTCTGTATCTCTTCTACTTCTTGGTCCTGATATTCTCGTGGACTATATTAGGTGGGTGGTATGCATTAAGGCCTTCAGAATTTGTCACATCTATTAGTGTAAGTTGTAGAGGGCGAGCCTTGGTAATAAAAGTAAAGTTGCTCCTTTTTTGACCAGAAGATCACAGGTTTAAGATGTAGAAACAGCGTCCTTTCTCCCGAGCCTTGCAAAGTGGAGAGTCTCGTGCACTGGGAACGGCCTTTATCAGTGTAGTTGTAGTCTGGAATCGTAACTGCTATACATAGAACGAATTCACATAACAAAGAAACCCTTGTGAGGAAAGAAGCTGTTGGTGTGCATGCATATGTTGTTTCTGCATTCCCTGTTGACCTTGTGAAATTGCTAATTTTGGTTTGTTTGTTAGGTACATCAAAGAAGGGAGCACGGTTAGTGTGATAGGAGTTGTTCAGAGGAATGACAATGTGCTCATGATCGTCCCTCCACCGGAGCCATTGAACACAGGTTGCCAATGGGCTCAGTGTATCCTTCCGGCAAGCCTTGAGGGTATCGTATTGAGATGTGAGGATGTATCAAAGATCGATGTCATACCCGTGTAGACGACAGCACAGGGCTGCGTCAAAAACCGGACTCTCTCCAATGTATAGAATAGACAAATGGTGGTTGTATGTGGTTCATGTTGTTTTGAGGAGTGGTGGTGGTGGTGGCAACAATTGGTGTATAGCTTTTATAGGGGTTGGTTGTTCTCAAAGTCGCAGAGAGCTTGAAAGGTTTTGTAATGGGGGGTTGTTTGGTTAGGGATTTGTAGGAATGGAAAAATTATAATAGAGCAGGAGATTTGTTTTAATTGTTTAAAATGGGAGGAGATTATATGGATATGATGTGTTACTACTGGGTGGGTGTTGTAACTCAATACTTTTGTCCTGTAATTTCACGTCCTTCTTGTGTGGTTAGATGATTTTTTTTTTTTTGGTTATTTTAATTATATCTCTCAACTTGCATTTGAGTCAACATAACACTTGTATTTTAATTTTTTTGTATGATAATTTAAATTTTTTATTATTTTAATTATATATTTATATTTATATTTTTTAATTAATTTAACTCTTATATTTTAATATATAAACAAAATTTATAGGTTAAAGTACAATTGTTAATTTGACTTGAAAATACAAATATAAAATTATAATCAAAATAATAAAAAGTTTAGAATTTTTTTTTATATGTCAAAATACAGGGGTTAATTTGATTAAAAAATGTATGTATGATAGTGTAATAGAAGTAACAAAAAGTTTAGGTGATGTTTTTTTTCGTGTTTTAGTTTTTAGTTTTAAGTTTTGAATTTATTTTCAGTTTTGTGTTTTGAGTGTCTATTTTTAGATTTTTAAAAAATATTTTCTTTTTGTTATTTTAAAAGATTATTTCTTAAAACAAAAAATTAGTAAACGTGTTTATTTTGAAATTTTGAAAAAAATTATTTTATGATATTTTATTCAATAAATTTGATTATTAAATAATAAAATTAATTCTTTTAATATAACATTTTATATTAAATATTATTATACATAATATGTGTAATACACTTAATAGTATATTATATGTTATCTTATATTTTTAATTATAATATATGTACTACATTTTTTAAATTTTAAATAAATATATAATTTTATTTTTTAAATTTAAGAATAAATTTTTCTTTATCTATTCTCTTTAACGCCTGTATCTACTTTGTCGCCGACGACCACCGCCAACTGTAGATTCACACGATTATAGCCTACTATTAGAAAGGCCAAGCCAAGGGAGTTAACATACAAAAAAATATGCTAGATTTAACGACTGAATTTTTATAGATATGATTTTTAATTTTCAGACAAAATGCAAAAAAATGTAGTCAGTCGCCATTGAGCACCGTGGCCGGTGGTTTTCGACAATCAAAGGCCTTGAGTGCTTTCACCATGTTCGATTGACCATGGCCTTATGCATCGCCATGGCCCTCGATCTTTATTCCTTTGCTATGATTATCACATGGATGTTACTAGGCCATCGGCATCATGAAGCCATCATCATCGACTTCATGACGTTGGAGGATGAAGAATAAAAGAGGAGTCGATGACGACGGTGGTGGCAAGCGAGGTCGACAACAACTTGAGAAGGAAAGGAAAAGTAGAGAAATGAGAGAATAAAAGAAAGAGATATGATGGGTTATGTGATATTGGGTTTGGAGGGGGATTGAGTTTGTTTTTAGCCTTTTGATGTTTTCAGCTAGTTTGGGTTGAAAACATCCAAAACAATATTTTGTTCTGAGTTTTTTTTTTTTATTTTTAAAAATACATTTTTAAAAATAACAAAATAAATATATTTTCAATAAAGAGAATAGAGTTTTAGGTTGTTTATTGAAAATAATAAAGAGAACATGGCCTTAGGTTATATGAAAAAAATATTAAAATATAATAATTAAATTAATTCAAAAATATAAATAGACATATATAACTAGAATAATAAAAAATTTAAATAATTACCAAAAAAAGAAAACTGTAAAAGAACAAATACAAAAATACAAACTTTGCCTTTTATTTTAAATACAACTCTTTATTCCTTTGCCATGCATCCTTGTCTTCATTTCTTAGTGCCTGCGGCATATTTTCCCATTGTTATTATTTATTACTGTTGGCTGGAATTTAAATAATTTGTTTAGATTATTTTAAAAAATGTAAATTTTAATTTAAACTTTTGAATTCTTTATTTTTTTAAAAAAAGTATAAGTTAGGAGATTGATATCTCATTTAAGAATAGTAGCAGATTGAGGCGGTGAAATTTTATTATATTTCTCTTTTATTTATGATGATATCTCATTCATGAGTTCTTCCTTTAATCTTAAATGACGAGGAGCACTCCCCACTCATTTCATGTACAAAGCAAAAATAAAAAGAAAAATGTTACTAATACTCCATGATTTACATTATAAACTATATAATATAATTAAAATGTCCAAAATATCCCTCACACAAGGTGATGAAGTGAGACGACGTAAAGCGGTGAAATAACGCAACACAAGGTGCGAGAGATATTTTGTCATTTATAATACATTATGTAACTCATGAAATAGCTATAGGATGGTCTACCAAAACAAATAATCAATATATATATATATATATATATTTATAGCAGACAGGAAAATAATAACAAATGGGCCATCGCGGCCCGAGAAGCAGAGGTAGACTTAGAACTGTCGGGGTAAAATTGGGTACTGGGCCTGGGCCTATGGGTGGGCCGGGGTCCGATTAATTCTTCTGCTTCTTCTTCTTCTTCTTCTTCTTCTCTTCTTCTCAGTGCTTGCCTCTGAGTAGAGAATCGCAAGGCACAGAAGAGGCATGATCTTGTGATTGATTCGGATCTGACAAGCGGATTATGGGAAGGCCTACGGCGGCAAAAAACCACCACAAATCTCCCAAATTGGTGCTAATTTGCATTGGCCTTCTGGGAGCTGCTTTGATCGCCGATCTATTCTGGGCCTCCTCCTCCTCCTCCTCTTCTTCCTCGTCTTTATCTTCATCACTTCTCTTCTCTCTTTCATCGCCACCATCTAATTGGGATCTTCCTAAACCTGACGAACTAATCCTACCTCAGATTTCCTCCCATTCCAAGGTACGACTCCCATTCATTGTCTTCTCTTTCCCCCGCTTGGATTTTACACTGATGATTTTCTCCCAATCTAAGGGTCTGTTACTGCAGACGTTGATGATTTACACTAGGGTTTGATTTGAGAGAGAGAGAGAGATCTAATGCATGGCAAAATAATTGTAATGACAGGGAGGGACGACTAAGAAGAATGATGTACCTGAGAGAGTGTTGTCCGCAACTTTTGCTGATTTGCCTGCCCCTCAATTAGAATGGGAGAAGATGGCAACCGCTCCTGTGCCTCGCCTTGACGGCGCAGCTATACAGATTAACAATCTTCTCTATGTCTTTGCTGGATATGGAACCATTGACCTTGTTAGACTCTTCTCCCCATCTTCTTTCTTTTGTACCTAGTGCTCCTTTCTAAATTTATTTATTTTGCGACTTGTTTACAATTTAGTGGGTATAAAAGGACATCTTTGTCAGTTGGTCATTTCGAGTAAGATAGGACACGGTAGTTAACTGCACTCGTTTTGGTGCTTTATAATGTCATTCTGTTCATAGAATGGGTCTCCCATTTGACTGCTACAAATTTTGGATGATTTTGCTTCATCTTTATGCCTAATGCAACCTCGTGTAAATTATCTGGGTCAGTAATGGAAGTAGAAGAACTTGAAAGGCAACACTATGCATGCCCTGATTGGAATCATTGACCAAATCAATGGAGCTATGGCCCCAACTGATTGGAGCTGGCAAGCCATGTTAATTTCATGTTATTAATAATTTCTCATTCTTCTTGTGTCTACTTAGGTACACTCTCATGTTGATATATATAATTTTACGGACAATTCATGGGGAGGAAGGTTTGATATGCCAAAAGAAATGGCACATTCACATCTGGGGATGGTAACTGACGGGAGATATATTTATGTGGTCTCTGGACAATATGGCCCACAATGTAGAGGGCCTACTGCTCATAACTTTGTGCTGGACACTGAAACAAAGCAATGGCAAGATCTCCCACCCTTGCCCGTACCTAGGTATGTCTTCTGACTCTTGTCAACTACACAGGAATTATATTGTTTGGTGATGTAATCTGTTTGATGATTTTTCAAGTGCAAACTCACATTTGCTCATTCCTATCCCATTATACTGTTGACCTTTTGTTTCATTCCTGGGAAGTGAAACATACTTTTGAGTTTAAGGTCATACTTATTTTAAGCAAATGAATATCATATCCTTCTGTAGCCACCTGATTGCCTATATATGTCTGAACCGTGTGGTATGTTTAGGACAGTGAATGTGTGTGCCACAGATTAGGACCCATTTTTGGCTCCTGAAGTAACACCTTGGAACAAGATTATCCGGAATTTTAAGGTAATGTGGCTCATGTTCTAAATGCAGACACAACCCATTTGGCATGCTTAGGACAACTGATGTGTAATCCATGAATTAGGCTTGCGTCCAGGTCACCAAGTGACAAGCACATATTTTGTTGACACTGAGCCAGATTGTGGGCATTAATACACCTAGCCAATGGCCAATGTCCTGATACGTTCACTAGCCAAACAATTTAGATTGAGATATCAATGTGGGATAGAAACAATTCTTGGAGGCAAAACAGTGCCGATGCACAGTAGGATAATCGGGATTCTGGATTTATGACTCAGAAGCTTTACACAGAAGTTTTCCATGGCACATCAGCTGAATGAAGGGTTTGGTAAAGGGCAGCTTGACTTAGGAGAGGGTTTCTTGTTTCAATCATGTGAGCAATGGATTTTAAGGGATAAAGCATATCTACAAATAGTGCAAACCAGTTCAAGTAGGATTATCCCTGACTTCATCTTCTGGATAAATTATGTTACTATGCTCTATATATCAGGGGTTTCCACCTTAGGAGATGAATTCATGATAATTTACAATCATATGGTAATCTGGCTCTGGTATTTACCTTTGCCTTCTTTCTAATCTCTCTGCTCTGTCTTTGATACCTTTTATTTCTGTGTCCATTACTTGTCTACGAAATTCGCATACTACTAATATAACTTGTTCGAGCTCGTGCCTTTTCTCTATACTTCTTTTTACAACTACTTCAGATATCAACTAATTGATTGCAGTCATGTTCTTACTTTTAAGTATTTATCCATACATTCGCAAATTTACATTAATGTTCTCTAATTCTACCTGACCCTACCTAGTAGAAATAAGGCTTGTGATTGTTGCTGTTGTTTTATTAACAAATGCATAATACCCATAATTCTCTCTCTCCCTCACACCCACCTATCCACACACACACGTGCACACACTTTCCTTTGTTTTTGCTGTGTTTCTTTTTCTTTTTCATGATTGGCAAGCTATAATCCATATTCTTAACCCCATATAGTAGGATTAGGGGTTTGGCTGTGGTGTTTAATGAGACTTTCTCCTCTTTTTTTCTAGATGAATGGCCAAAGGCCACAAACAAGAAACAGTAACTAATACACTTCTTTTTATTCTTCCTTTACTATATACATATCCAGCTTGCCCTGGCATTGGTGGGTTTGGACGGAACTTGATTCTTTCAGTTACCTAAAAAAGAAAAAGACCATTGGTTGAATGAATTTGCATTGAATGAGCATGGGCATATGATAAAATTGTTTTACAACCTTATTATATAATTTAATTTTGTAACTACCTGAACAAAACATGTTAACTTGGTAATTTCAGGTATGCACCAGCTACCCAACTTTGGAAAGGTAGACTTCATGTGATGGGTGGCAGCAAAGAGAATCGACATACACCGGCGTTAGAGCATTGGAGTCTTGCAGTGAAGGATGGCAAAGCTTTAGAGAAGGATTGGCGCAATGAAATACCCATCCCCCGCGGTGGACCTCATAGGTACATTTGCAGTCTTCTCATGGGACTAATTTGCTATCAATAAATTACGAAGTTCTTCCAGCTGGTTGCCTTATTGGCGAATTAACATTCTTTCTAGTATGATATGCTTAACCTTTTCATTTTTACCATCTTTAATGATGATGCAAACCATTTTTATCTGTCTAACTTTTCAGCACTTCATTTTCTGTCACCATTTGCTTTTGCTGCTACATTTTCCCGGAAAGTACTTCTTGTACAAATTTTCTTGATAGATGGACATTATTTTGATTTTACTTAATTATTTCGTAGGTATTTTGTTGACTTTTTCACTTCTAGTGAGAAGATTAAGGTTTTGATGAGTTTATCCAAAATATCTAAAGTCTAGATTTCTTTCATGTTCATCTCAGCCATTGCTGATTTATTTTCTTCTGTAGTCTGCAAATGGGCTGTTTGTGTCCCAAAATCCTCGAAGACTTTTGATGCTTTAATTTCCCATTTCAAGGCCTTTTTTCTTCTCCAGTTAGTTTCTCATCTTGAGGGCAAGCCTTGTGTCAGATTCGCAAGGATTTGGCAATGTTTGAAGATTGATCTCTCCCAGGTGGTAGAGATCACAGTGGGAACGAGAGGAATCTTGTGAAGTGGTGGGGGGGGGAGAATTAGAGAAATAGAGAGATAGAGAAGGATAGAAGAATTGAGAGGGGAATTGAGAGAGAATCAAGATTTTATTCAAATTCCAGATAGCTCCAATAGTAGGGTTGGCCACAATTTGTAACCTTCTCGCACCTGCTACATCATTCTCGCTAGAATAACCGCCTAAGTATTACACGCCACTACTACCCGTGTACAATGGTTTATAGCACCTACTACCACTAAATTCTGTTTATTACAGTATGCCCCCCCCCCCCCCGGGTATATGACAAATACCCTCCCCTTGAGACATTTCTTGTCCTCAATAAATGGTTAGGAAACTAGCAGCTTTAGGGAACTGCTTAAGTAAGTCCGGGAGGTACTTCCAAGTGCTGTTGTTTGGAGGCATGTTGGACCATTGCACCAGCACCTGCATGATTGGGGCCCCATGTTGATAGATGACTCTGCGATCTACAACAATAGCCAGTTCTAAAGATAATTCAGAGTCTAGGGGTCTCTGGGGCAACTAGGCACTGACTGGTTGCTTCCTTACAGACTTCATCTAACAATGATACATGAAACACAGGGTGGATTTGAGTTCTCTTCAGTGGCTGCAATTTGTAAGCTACATTTCCCATTTTGGCCATAATGGGAAAGGGGCCAAAATACCTGGGACTCAACTTAGAGATAGGGTCAGGAGCCTAGGATTTGAGATGGAGCCCCTTCAGCTTCAGATAAACTGTCTTTCCCACACTGAATGCTCTCTCACTCTTTCCCTTGTCCGCCATTTGTTTCATCTGATTTCGGGCCATGGTTAAGTCCTCCTTCAGTTGCTGAAGGACTTGCTGCCTCTGTTGTAGGTGTTCATCCACCGTAGCCACACTGGTGGGGCCAGGTAGAGCTGGCAATAGGTGGGGCTGGTAGCCAAAGAGGGCCTCGAAGGGTGGCATTTTAATGGCACCATGGTAGGTGGAATTATACCACCATTGTGCTACTAAAATCCACTTGTGCCAACTCTTGGGGTGTGCAAAACACAAGCACTTGATGTAGGTTTCAAGGCATTGGTTGACTCTTTCCCTTTTGGTCTGCCCATCAGTTTGGGGATGATAGGCAGAGTAGAGGCTCAGCTTAGCTCTCAGAGACTTCATTAGTGACTATCATAAGAGGCTGGTGAAAACCTTGTCTCGGTCTGAAACTATAGTCTGCGGCACCCCATGCACTTTCACCACCTGGTTTAAGAAGACCCAAGCTACCTCTTGTGCTGTGTAAGGATGAGTGAGGCCCATAAAGTAAGCAAGTTTGGAGAATCTATCTACCACCACAAATATGCAGTCCCTCCATTCTAACTTCAAAAGCCCCTCAATGAAGTTCATGGAAACACTCTCCCATGCTTGCCCCAGAATATTCAACAATTGTAAAAGCCCTGGGTAGGCCACCGTTTCATATTTTCATTTCTTACACACGTCACAAGCAAGGACAAACTTCATCGCCTCCTTTTTCAACTTAGGCTAGCAAAATAATTGCTTCACCTTGTGATAAGTATTTTGGACCCCTGAATGGCCTCCAAGAGGGGATTCATGTAGGGTCTGTAGTATCTTATTCTTCAGTTTTGTGTTGTTTCCTACCACCAGCCTACTTTTGAATCTTATCACCCCATTTGCCAGTGTATAACCCACCTTACTTGCAGGAGCAATTATCAGTTGCTCCAAGAGAGCCTTTGTCACGGCTTGGCCAGTCGACAAGCCTTATCCTAATTCTGATGCGAATTAGGATAGCTTGGTGCTCACACCAAGAGCAGTAATCAACGAGAAGAGAGAAGAAGAGAGAGCAAATCCAGAGAGAAGAATAGAGAGAGTAAGAATAGAGGGAATGAGAGAAATTAGAGGAGGAAACAATAAAAATTCCGTTGTTCATTCATAACCCAACTCGCTGAGGGTAGGCGGATATAAGCTCACGCCTGGGGAAGATTCTCTGCCAGGTGGGGTCCACTCCCGTAACAAACTCGGGATTCCCTACCTGGCTGAAACGATTTTCCTTCTAGAAAGTCTAACCGAAATAAGCTACTCTAAGAAATAACAATAACAGCAAACAATAGCTAACAACAATCAAGCTAAGCAGAAAAAATTAAATTCTAGTCTCGGAAGGGTCTTCTCTTGATAGCCTTGGCTTGCTCGTCCCCCTCGTAACTATTGGCCACCTCCTGACACCACTTTGGAAGTAAAGTTGAGATGGCAGTAGTTGTTCCCTCTTCATAGCATTTAGACAAAGCATTTGCAGCAATGTTTTCCTTCCTGTTCTTATATTGGATTGCACAGTCCAGGCCCATCAATTTAGTCATCCCCTTTCTCTGCAAATGGGTGTGAAGTTTCCGTTGTAGTAGAAACCTTAAACTCTCATGATCGGTCTGTCATGACCTTATGAGCAATAAAAGGGTATTATTGTAATAGTGTAGAATAATTTGTTAGGGATATTTTAACAAGTGGTTAGAAGCACATGGGAGCATGTGCTAGGCTGTTAGAAGGCAAATATGCCTATATAAGGTTGGTGTAATAGATTTGTTTCCTTATCCAAGAAATTAATGAATTGAAATATGTTTTTCTCCTCTTCCAAATTCTCTCCCCTTTCTTGATCTTCATCTCCCTCTTTTATGTTCTTCTAATCCCCCTAACACTTCTTCTAATCTCTTCCTAATTCTTCCCATTTCCTCCTTAATTTCCTTATGTTCTTGGCCGTAGCTGAATCTGATTCTTCCAATTCCCAAACTAATCCTAAGTTAAGCCCTAGGATCATGACACGGTATTTATGATAAACTTGTTCCCCTCAAGGTAATGTCTCCATTTATCCACTGCAAAAATGACTGCTAACAACTCATTTTCATACACACTGAGGCCTATATGTTTTGAGGCCAAGGCCTAACTTATAAATGCTAATGGTCTGCCTTCTTGCATGAGGACCGCACCTATACCCATTCCACTAGCATCTGTCTCCACCACAAATGTCTTGCCAAAGTCTGGCAAGCCGAGCACTGGAGTTTCACTCATGGCCCTCTTCAATGACTCAAAGGCTACCTCAGCCTTTTAATCCCACACAAAGTTGTCTGTCTTCAACAGATCCGTGAGTGGCCTACTTATGCCCCCATTCCCCTTTACAAATCTCCTATAATAACCGATCAACCCCAGAAAACCTCTTAGGGCCTTAACAATTGTCGGTCTCGGTCAATTGGTCATGGCAACCACTTTTTTGGGGTCTGTACTCACTCCTTGGCCCAATATGATATACCCCAAATATTTCACTTGGCTCTGTGCGAAGACACACTTTGATCTCTTAATATACATCATGTTGAGCTTAAAAATTTCAAATGTAGTCCTCAGATGTTTTAGGTGGAGGTCAAAGGTTGGGTTGTATATCAGAATATCATCAAAGAACGCAAGAATAAAATCTCTAATATATGGCTCAAAAATCTAGTTCATTAGAGATTGAAAGGTGGCCAGAGCATTGGTTAAGCCAAAGGACATGACAAGGAATTCATAGCGACCATGGTGAGTTCTAAATGTGGTTTTGGGGATGTCAATGGGGTTCATCCGGATTTGGTGGTATCTGGATCTTAGGTCTAGCTTAGAAAAAATAGTAGCATATTTCAGTTCGTCTAGCAAGTCATCAATGAATGGGATAGGGAATTTGTTCTTGATGGTTATGTTTGTGATAATCAATACAGAATCGCCAGGAACCATTTTTTTTTCTTGACCAATAGCACTAGGGATGCAAAAGGGCTATGGTTGGGCCTTATGAGGGACTTGTGGAGCATCTCCTTAACCAATTTTTCAATCTATGTTTTCTGGTTAGGATAGTAGTGGTCGGCACGAATGTTAACAAGTTTTTTGTGGGGCTTAAGGTTGGTGGTGTGGTCAATGGCTCAAGTTGGGGGTAGGGAATGAGGCTCTACAAATAAATTCTCAAATTCAACTAGGAGCATATTAAGTAGATCAGAATGATGTACCTTAGTGTGGGATTGTGGGGAACTTCTGATGGTTAACATGAGCTCCACCTCTGTGTCCAGCTCCTCTTCCCTGCCCTTTGTGGCTTGCACAGAGAACAACTGAGCCACTTGACTTATCTTGTGCTTGAATAGCTTCTGTAACCTCTTGCCCGTAATCATCTTGCATATACCCAATTCCTTGCTGCCTGTTAGTGTCATCTTCCTTCCCTCCTCGAAGGTCACCTCCATTTTGTTAAAGTCAAAGAAGATTGGGCTAACGTTTTTCATCCATTCAACCCCCAACACTACATCACATCCCCCTAATTTTAGTAGCCTCAAATCGGCCTCAAATCCCTCTCCTTGCATCTCCCAGCAGAACCCTGCACAGGCAAACCTACTCATCACCTTATTCCCATTGACCACCGTTACTGTCAATGGCTGAGTGGGAATTAAGGGGCATTTCAACCTACGAGTCGTACCCTCATCCAAAAAACTGTGGGTACTCCCACTGTCAATCAAGATCATTAGCTTACTCTCCTCAACCTACCCCTCCACCTTAATTATCTTGCTGTTGGTGAGTCCCTTTAGGGCATGTAGGGAGATCTCACCATTGTCTTCCTCTTCTTCTTCTTGCGTGTGTGATGCTTCCCCCTCTTCCATCAAATCTCCTTCTTCCCTCTCTTCTATTTCTTGCATTGATGACCCACATAATACTTGTCTCCACACCTGAAATAGAGGCCCGCCTGCCTCATATGTTCCAGGGTCTTCCCACTTTGGGGATTGGGGGCCGGTAACACCAAATTCTTCATGCCCGGGGATCCTCGTCCCCACTCCTTGGTATAACTCCTTCCTGGCAGTAAATTCCCTAGGGCAACACTCTTAGTCACCGCCCTCTGCTTCTTCATCGGTGCTTTAATCGCTATCTCATGCAGCTTGGCACTGTCAGTAGCGTGCTTGAGGGTCACCTTCACCAGGGGTCTCAATTCCTCGTTCAAGCTACTTATAAAGCTTGAAACGAAATAGGCCTCTGTTAAGAATGGGTTGTAGTTGAGCATCAGGTCTTCAACTCCTCAAATCTTAGTTGGTACTCCATCACCATCCCCACCTGCTTAATTTTGTTAAATTCCTCAACTGCGTCCGATAGTGCTCGATCCTTGAACCTTTCACAGAATTCTTCTACAAAATCTTCCCATCTACAGAACTCCTGGACCTTGGACCACCTTTGGTACCAAACGTCCCCTACATCGTTAAGGTACGCTGCTGCTATTGTCACCTTTTGCCTCTCGGCCACTCCGTACCACTCGAACACCCTTTCACATCTCCTAACCCACTAGCGGGGGTTCGCCCCATCGAACAAAGGAATTTCCAATTGCGGCATGGGTAAACCATGCAGATTGTGGCCTACCGACGCCTCCTGCTACCGTTCCCACCCAGCCTCCCTTGGCTCCCCTTGATCTTCTCCTCCCACCGAAGTCTCAGTAGTCCTTTGATTCCTTCCTCTCCTTGGTAGAATTGGATCCATTCTGCCCTACCCTGGCAGAATCGGCTCTGCTCTCTCTCAAGAGGGAAAATCAAGTGGAATGCTTACCTGATGTTGCCTTGCGAACATCACCATAAATCCTTGCAACTTCTCTCGGATTTGCATTACCGCCACATCCAACTTCCTGTCGATGGCGACGATTGCCTCATGGTTCCTATCGAATCCCAACTCCAATTGGTCCACCCTTGCCTGCAAATCCGCCATCGTGGATCCGCACTGCTGCACTTGAGTCTCCAAGTTCTTCATCCTCGTGCCTTCAACCATTGTCATCTCCTTCATTCACAAGTCCCAAAATTAGGCTCTGATACCTAGTTGTTAGATTCGCAAGGATCTAGCAATGTTTGAAGATTGATCTCTCCCGGGTGGTAGAGATCACAGTGGGAACGAGAGGAATCTCATGAAGTAGGGGGGGAAAGAGAATTAGAGAAACAGAGAGAGAGAATGATAGAAGAATTGAGAGGGGAATTGAGAGAATCAAGATTTCATTCAAATTCCAGATAGCTCCAATAGTAGAGTTAGTCACAATTTATAGCCTTCCCGCACCTGCTACATCATTCCCGCTAGAATAACTGCCTAAGTATTACATGCTACTACTACCCGTGTACAATGGTTTATAGCACCTACTACCACTAAATTCTGCTTATTTCAGTATGCCCCCAGGTGCATGACACCTTGGTAGCTATAGTAAGGTTATTTTTATTTTTATTTTTTGTAACTGGAAGATCATGGGTTTGAGTTGTGGAAACAGCCTCTTTGCAAAGCAAGGGTAAGGCTGCATATAAAGACAGCTCTCCCCCAACTCCTACAAAGCAGAGAACTTTGTCCACTGGGGATGCGTTGACACCTTGGTAGCTATAACCTACAGGTGGTCTTCTTAAACTTCAGCTGCTGATATTGCAATTCTGTGTTAAAAATCATAATATCTGTGACTCTGACGTTATTTTGCAATCATTATTTCAAATGATTAATTCTGTGCAGATGACAGGAAGTCTGAATATCTTAAATATATTGTTCATGTTGAATAGATTAAGTGACCATCAGTTTTGTTACAATTGACCATTTTTACTTTCATTGTAGGGCTTGTATTGTAGTAGATGATCGATTGTATGTTATTGGTGGACAAGAGGGTGATTTCATGGCTAAACCTGGCTCACCTATTTTCAAGTGTTCCCGCAGAAATGAGGTAATCTGATTGGTATGTTTTGTTGAATATTTTAGCCATTGAATAAATATTTTAGCTTTTTAGACTAAGCATGTTTTTGGAGTCGTTTTTATTTATTTATTTTGTCTTTCATTGAATAAATATGTTTTGTTTTTGGTGTTGTGTTTCTATATTGTACTTGTTGGTTTCACCATGTCAACTAAGTTATGGAACACAACTATATCAATTATCTTCATTCACCACCATCTCATGAAATTTCTCTATGTGAAGATGGTGTTCAAACTTCATTTCATCATTACTTCGCCAGGGGATATTATCCACTGCCGGTCCCAAGCCCGGATAAAGGAGGAGGGTTGCGTTAGGTAGCCGACAGCCAGCGTAAAACCTAGTCGGATCCAAATATGAATTCTAGACAAACTATCTGTTGGGATGTAACTCACATAGAAGTCTAGAATTTATATAGCCAACCCCACATAGTGGGATAATGGCTGGATATGTTGTTGTTGTTGTTGTTGTCTTTCCTTGGCTTTTGCTGGCAGGACATTCTTCTCAAGTGGGGATATATATAGGCACTAAACCAATATATAATATAGAAGTTCCACTCGACTTTTCTTAGATGATTATTTGGAGAAGTTAAAAAGCTTGTGAAAATTTGTATCACCTACTTCACATAAAAGATGGGGAAGGAATGATGTGTGTGTGGGGGGGGGGGGGGAATGGTTAAGCTGCAATAAGTGCACCTTATTTCAAACAAGGTGCACTTTATCCTAATTAAGTTAGGGTTGGTGGCATGGCATCCATATTGTCAATTGACTTTTCAAAGTCACATTGACAATACAAATCTATACAAAAGAACAATTTGGCAAAATTTTACATTGGATGCCCTCTAGCGAGGGAATGATGAGATAAATTCCATCACCATTTTCATATGAAAAAAGTGCTAGTAATGAGAGGGCAATTAAGGACAGATGGAAGGAATATTTCTTAAACTCATTTAATAAATGTGAAGAAATAAATGTTGTGTTGGGACATCTTAATAACTCCAAGAAGATGATAAAAATTATGTCCCATAGACATATATGTCTAAACGAAGTAAAACAAGAAATTAAAAAAGATGAAAAATGGTAAAGTACTTGGGCCAGATAATATACCAATAAAAGCATGGAAATGCATGGAGAAAGAGAGCATTTTATGGTTAAGAAAATTATTTAATGTGATATTTAAATCGAAGAGAAAGTTTGAATAATGGGGAAAGAGCAGTCTAGTGCACATTTACAAGAATAACAGAGACACTCTTTAAGTATTGAAATTATAGAGGGATCAAGTTAATCAAACATACTGCGAAACTTTGGACAGTGGTGATTTAGCAGGGGTTAAGGAGAGGAACCAAGGTATAAGAAAACTAATTTGGTTTTATGCTTAGCATATCAACAACTGAAGCTATCTACTTATTGAGGCACCTCGTAGAAAGTCCAGAAATAAACAAAATGATATCAATATGATATTTAAAGGCTCAGAAGAAGCAAATAATAGAGTTGCTGAAGAATTCTTGTGAAGGGTTTTAATGAAGAAAATAGTTCAGATTGTTTACATACAAGTTATTAAGGATGTGTATTGTCAAGCAAAAATGTGTCTGGACCTGTGAAGGAGATAATTTTCCTAATTAAAATTGAATTACATCAATGATAAACACTAAACCGCTACATGTTTGATCTTGTGATGGATGAACTCACAATGAATGTCTAACGAGAGATGCCTTGGAGTATGTTACTTGTAAACTAAATATATGAATTGTAAGTCTGGTAAAAATATAAGTGTCAGTAATGTCATGGTGAACTTGAAGATAAAAATTACTCCTAAATCAAATGTTCAAAAATAGGGAGATTATTGAGGATGTTACTCTTAATATTAAGACAAGGTGGTTAAACTCGAAAAATGTATTTCGTATTTTATGTGGTCATAAAATTTCGTTAAAGCTAAAAAAAAAGTTTTGTTGGACAAGTATAAGATCATCTTTGTTGTATGGCTTAGAATGTTTGGTAATTGGTACCAATATGTCAAAAATATGAGTGTAACTGAATTAAGCATATTAAGGTGGATATGTGGCTGTATAAGAATAAGGTTGGAGTGATTGTTATGGTTTAGACATGTGAGAATAAGACCAATAGATGCACTTGTGAAGTAAGTTGAAAGAAACTGGAAGGAGTTTGTAGTAAAGGGGGATAGAGGGAGACCAGAAAAACAACTCTCTGAAAACCATGATATGAGGTATAATGGCCTTACAAAAGATATGGTCATGGATAGGGATGGCTTGAAAACAAGAGTACATGGAGTTAGTGGAATTAAGTCTTCAGATTGTTGTTTTTCTGTTGTTTGCCAGAAAAAACCAAGGTATTGATACAAGTTAGAGTGCTGCTTTGGATAAATCCTATATTTTGTTGCTTTTTGATATTGTGCTATGAAAGAAGCGCTCTGTGCTGAGTGATCAGGAAGATGGATCATTTACAAGTACAAACATATGCACTTTTGTACCTCTTTTTGATTTTTTATTTTTGTTCATAATTTTGAAAACTTATAAGAATATTTTTTAGAAGAGATTTTTATGGACTTGTGTATTTGCATGTGTTTTACAGGCTTTGGCCGTTTCTCCATGGTCAAAGAAGCAATACTTAGGGTGTCTATGCATTTTGGCGTTTTTATGATTATGATCTCTGGACTATTACAGGTTGTATATGATGATGTGTACATGCTAGATGATGAAATGAAATGGAAAGTCTTACCTCCCATGCCAAAGCCTGATTCCCATATAGAGTTTGCTTGGAAAATTGTCAATCATTCCATTTTTATTGCTGGAGGCACAACGGAGAAGCATCCAGTGACCAAAAAGATGATACTGGTCGGAGAAATCCTTCAATTTAATTTAGATACGCTGGTACCGTTTCTTTTCATCAATGCTTTTTGAATATTGTTGTGAAATAGTTTTGGGTTTTAATACATACATGCATAATGCAGATAGGGACAACATGCAATTATATTCTTCTATAATTTCTATTTATGCATCTTTGTTTCAAACATTAAAACACACTCATCACTCGTCACACTCATATAATGAAGAGAGCTTTGAATCATCTCTTGGTCCCTAGATGTGAAACCATCAGACTAGGATCTCACAATGCAACATCATGCACATGGCATAATATTAGCTGTTAACCTAGTCATTAAAATATTTGTTCCCTTAACCAGCCATAATTTGAGGTAGAGGACTGATGAATGCTTTTCACATCCTTTTGTGATAATGTTTTTGTTGCTGATTACTTGTAGATAATCCTTGATTGGATTGTTAATGAATGGTTGCAGAAATGGTCGGTGCTCGGAAAACTTCCGTTTCGGGTGAAAACGACGCTAGTCGGATATTGGGATGGATGGTTATATTTTACGTCAGGTCAACGAGACAGAGGGCCAGATGATCCAGGACCAAAGAAGGTCATCGGAGAAATGTGGAGAACTAAATTGCATATGTGATGAGATGAGATTGATTGTTTGTCATCTACTACTAACACTAATACTAATAGGGTATCTATCAGCTCATAGCCAAAATAGAAATGTATTTTAGTTGTTATTTTGTGATCATTCATTCTTTTTGTTTCTTGGTTTCTGTGCTAGAAATGTGATCATTCCTTTCAAGTCCTTGCTTTATTTATCTTTTATTCATTTCTTTTTGTTTGGATTACGCGTTATTACTCGTGTTCCTCATCGATCTGTCCTTGGGTTATCATGAGGGAGATAAATTGAGAAATATACTCAAATGATTAAGGTTTGAGACTGTGTCTATTAACATTTACCAAGAATCACTTTTAGAATGAATTATTTCCTCCAAGAATTTATTCTACGTTAGCAGTCTTTAGTATGATTGTATCTTTACAATCTCCTCCTTTATCACTTGACTATGTCCCTAAGGACAAGGAGAAAAGAGAGAGAGATAGAGACGAAGGGGAAGTTCTTTACAATCCCTTCATGTCCTTTTGTTTATCCTTGGGGGGTGTTTAGGGGGGGGGGGGGGCGGGGGGATGGAGGCCAAAGGAAAGTTGTTTAATAGAATTTTCACTTTCTTAAATTTAGTTTTATTTATTTTTTTGTTAAACAAATAAGAAGTTTTTTTTTTCTGAAAATAAAAATTGAATATTTGTTCGATAAATATTTTCTTTGTTTTATATGGTGAATATATTTATTTAACAATCTCTTTTATATATGTATTTTGCTTAAACTCGTACTTTTGAACTTTGAGTAAATTGCAGTTTTCAGCTTCATGACTATACCAAAGTATAACATGTAATAACCCTTTATGTTTAGAAAATTATGTTAACCTTTTGTTCAGTTAAATCGACATGAAATAGACTGCTTGATGCAGAATCTAATGCCAAATGAACAATGCGAACTCACTCGGCTTGAAGGCAAATAGATAGCATGAAAGATGATTGATGAACAATGGGCACAAGTTGAATGAATTGGTGCTGCTTTGCTCTGCTCTGCTCCCTTTCTCATCAGCCCCCCCAAACCCAGAGCCCCAAAAGTCAATTTTTTTTGGCTTAATAATGAACCAACCAACCAACCCTCTTTCTTCTTTGGATTTTACAATATGCTGCTGTTCCTTAGTTGTTAAAAGCAAATCAAAGCAATGTCTGAACTGACCATTCAGCTGCTGCTCCTATATTACATAGCTAGTCGCCCCCTCTCCACTCACTCATTGGGAAATATAAAATACCTTCTTTGAGTTGGGATCGGTCATCAACCTCTATTATGTCTTCCACTGCATGAATCTTTGCACTCATCACGCAAAACAAAGAAATGCATCCACTGAAGATGATCTTTCATTATTATTTCTTATTCTTCTTCTTTCATCAACTCAACACGCTCCCCTCCCTCGTTCTTTACAACAGTCTGAAACATCATCATCATCAGGTCAGTGTCAACAAGTCAGTGGGCAGTGGGCTTCCACAAATGATATTCAACACCCACTTGAGTAAAGCTACTACTAGTAAGTAGTATTTACAAGACTTGCATGATGAGCAAGACAATACCTCTCTTGAGTCTCAGGCTTCTTATTTTGACAATAATCTAGCACTAGCACTGCAGTACAAGTTCCACCAAAAAAAGTTCCCCATCGAACCTCAGTCCAGATAACTCGGCCGGATGGATTAACCCATCCACCATTCCCCCAAACACATATACATATCGACCTGACTGGTCTGCGCAGGCTCGATGAAAGGACCTGCAGTTAGGTCTACAGCCCCTGGACTTAAGTCTCTTCCACAAATGGGCTAATGATCCCATTCGTTTTAAAGTAACAGGCTGCAGTTTGATGTGTGGAACTGTGCTAATGTCCAGCACCCAGAAGTCATCTTTCCTATGCCTATCTGAATCTTCCCCTCCATATATCAGCAGTCGACCTCCCAAGATAAGCGTGGCTGAGTGACCAACTCGAGGGAGAGAAAGCCCTCCCGGTATGTTTCTCAATTCAAATAGTAACTGCAGCCATCTCAAGCACCCCTCGCCCTCGGATGAGTCGAAGAGCCAAACATCGTTAAGCACCTCGTAGCCTAATCCCCTCCCCCCAAACAAAATTGTCTGGTTTCCACCAATGCATGTTAAAGTGTGTCCTGATCGAGCTGGGGGCGATGGATGAGTGACAACTTCGTGCCAAGTTCCGTATAGAAAATTCTCAGAGAGATCCAAAACCCATGTGTCTCCGAGTCTCACTCCAAGCAATCCAATCCCTCCATGGATAAGCATTCTTTTGTTATCAATGCAGCATCCAGCATGAGCCCCGCGAGGTGGAGGTGCAATGGAACCCACATCGAGTAGCCTCCAAGAAAAAGTTATACCAATGGTCTCATGGAACAATACTTGACCTATCCATGTATCATTTTGGCGGATACCATTGTCATTTATCCCTCCAAAGAGAACAATGGAATCACCAATAACAGCACATGAATGCCCAAAGCGCCCGCTTGGAACACCTGAATTAATCTTCTGCCATTTCAATCTTCTTGTAAACTCATTACCAATATGTGCCACCCACGTGTCGTCAAGATGACGTCCTGAAAAAAAGAGAACAGAAAATGTAACATCCTAAATCAAGAATAAAGTAGTAACAAGCACCAAAAAGGGCTGCATTCAAAGTGCACAAGGATCTCCACTTTACGCGAATGGGGAAGAAGCATTTTTACATGTAGCCTTACCCTTACTTTGTAAATAGGACACCCAACACATAACCTTCCAGTCACAAATGAACAATGTTACCATAGCTACCAAGACTCAGCCTCAATTTTCAGTGCACATATAAAAAAAAAAAAAAGAAGAATTAATTGGGACTTTTCTCCTGCTTTAAATGATGCTGGATGGAAAGATCAGTCACAATTGCTTTACTGTATCATAGCATGATGATATGTTGGAAGTAGAAGGTAATGAACTTGTGTGAAAGACAAACATAAGAAGAAAAGAACCCTAGAAGAAAATAATAAATAGGACTGAAGAACTTAAATGCTATTCCATAATATCACTAAAAGGCAGGAGATATGTTTGAACTAAATACAATGCAGAAGCCTGTGCATCAACAGTATACTTTGCACTTTCAATTTTGAGATATGCATGCAAGTAAGATCTCAGCATTCAAATCCAAGTCACGCAATATACCTGACCTTGAATTAATTGCATCTTAAGCTCTACAAGGAAACATTGCATGTCAAGCTCTAGGCGTGCCCGGATCTAGAATTAGTCTTTGCTGTCAGATTAGTTCTAGTTTGTTAAGTATACAATAGAGATTAAGAGGTTCAAACACAAGATAAGATGGTACCATAACTAGCCACAACAAATCGAGACCAAGTAGCCTCATATTCAGCTATTATTGCACTAACTGCATTAAACATGTCTACGAGCACAAGGGAAACCCTCTAACAACCTCATTATGATGACTACCTACCACCTCAGAACTCACCCCTAACCCTGCAACATAGGCAAAGGATCCATATTGTATAGATCTTAGATAAAACAACAACAATTGTATGTCTTAATTGCACTATGTGGAGTCGGCTACATGAATCTAGCTCAATACTCATTTCTATCTTTTGAAAGGCCCTTGTAACTCATATCTCACCTAAGCGTCTCATAATATGTATAGATCTTGGATGAGGTGAGGAAAAAGAAAAGGGTTCCTATTTGAAATATTTCATGGTCATTCACCTGAAGTTTGTTTGAATTGGCTAATTTATTGAAATTGACACAAATTTGTGAGTTATGTATGGTAGTAAAATCTTCAGAGTTAGAACTCTTTCCAGTTGTGTGATCTTTCATCAATGCTTAGTTGATGGAGACGGTAAGCAAAAGCTGGAAAATGCACATAAGACATGTTCAGACACAGAATTCCTAAAGAGAGGAGAAAAACAAAATTGGAAGTTAGTCAAAGATGTATGCAAATTGAGCGCAGATAAGGTAACAAACAAACAACATAATAAGAACCTGAGATGTATCATATATGAGCAACCCAAAAGTAGAAGGTTCAAATAACATGCAACCACCTACGGAGCCAGTCATTAAATAATCGAGCAGCTATGACTCGGTAACAGCGTCACAGCCACATGAGCGTAAGGCCAAATCATCAAGCAAGTAAATCCGAGACCCTAAAGCTCCAATTCCTTCCAAGTTAGGAATAACCCAGGAGGGAAAACTGAAGAAGAAAGAGCTCCAAGGCATTTAAATTCCTGAATGAAGAAGTTATAGGGGAGGCTCCCAAATTGAGTTATTTTCAGCGCAGTTGAACCTAAAAGTAAAAAATCACAATTCACAAGCAAAGATATAGAAATGAAACATAAATGGAAGTGGGTAAATGTAACTGACCTCCCTCACTGCCCCCTCCAAACATGACCAGGCAGCCAGACACAAAATTGAGGGAATGAGAAGCTCTGGGCCCTGGGAAAACCTCATCACCATCTGGGTCAGAGAGCCTGTGGCAAGACACAGAGTCCAGTTGATAGACCTGGCGGTAGAGCTGCATCCATGGCAGGTGAGGGCTATGTCTGGAAGCAGCAGCAGCAGATTTCATGGCTTCAACAGAGGCCTGACCCCAATCCCTCCTGCAGATGGATTCCCACAGGGCGTCAGAGTAAGTGATGCAGCGGAATTTTTTGCAAGTCGTGGCGAAAGAGAGGATTGAGTCTATGGGTAGTAGGAGGAGGATGGAGAAGAGATGGTCCCGGCTTATGGTGGTTATGGGAGACCAACAAGATCCATCCACGCTGCTGCTCCTGCTCTTGCTCTCTGCCATGGAAGCTGTCTGGTACTTTTTCTCGTACTTGGAACCTTGACGATGATGACGAACGTTGGAGTCGAAATTTCTGGCTATGGTTCTAAGGGCAGTGCTCCTCCTTTTCCCTTCCCTTTTCCTCACCAGATACCATTTCATTTCATTTCTTTTTTCTTCTTTCTTTGCAAGTTCTTTGTTTTTTTGTTGGCAGAGGGTGGAATTGTTTGGTTAAATTGTTGCGTCGATTCCTCAAAATTTTCCGGTGGAAGTTACCGTGAATGGAGTGGTAAAGTTTACCAAGTACCAACACCAATTATTGGCATTGCTTTCCAAGAACAACTGATGAAAAAAAAAAATTACAGATGAAAACAAAATTGTCAAATTCAAGGCCGTTTCCCACAGCGACGCTTCTTCCATGGCTCTGTCATTCTGAGTTGGAGAAATTATCTGACAATTGAAATGTGCCAAGTTTGCTTTCTTTTCCTATTTTTAGTGTCATGGTCAATATGCTTGTCCTGGATGGATAGAAAAGATAAAGATGGCTTAACTTTAGTCATTAGCTAAGAAGATGAAAAGATAATGGATGGACTGTTGACTCAAAGTGGATAAGAAAGTATAGAGAGAGAGAGAGAGAGAGAGAGAGAGAGAGAGAGCATTAGGAAGAAGGCAGAGATGGAAGAAGTTGAGATTAATAATGGCCCCTCCAGTACCAGCCACTGAGAAGAAAAGACATGGGGCGAATAGTGAAAAAGGCGGGCGCGCGGCATGAACAAATCCTATTAGTAGCGGACAAATCCATTGCAATGATCATTTATCCGCAGTCAGCAGCGCAGCAGCTACAGGTCACAAATCTTTAATCCCTGAATTGACACTATTCTCAACTCATGGATAATAACAAAAGGAAAAGATGGCGCCAAAGCTGTCCTTATCAAAGAGGATAAACCACTCCACACAACACATTGTAACCATCTTCCTAAGTTCCACAAAAGTATAACACAGATAGTATGAGATGCCGCTCCGTAACAAGTCACTATTTTAGCAAATTGTGAACCCCAAACCCAAAGGCCAAAAGCAGCCCCTCCTCGCTATACAATTCCATGGCTACATATTTGTTACAGATGTCTCATAAATCGTGTTCTTATTGCCATGCTAAGTTACAAGCCCATAATATGCTCGTTTACCAAGCAAAGAGGGCACAGACTCTCTCCTTGCAGTATATCTATCGCCTAGCCTTGTCACCTCTCAAAATTAAGAAACCGGAAGGCTTTTGACTGAACCCAGTCCCTATTTCTGCAAACTGTAAACCCGACCTTTGTCTATTACTTTCCACAGTGCCGCCTTTGCTTCCTCCAGAGTTTCTACTGCATGACCCCCGTCAAATGATAACCTCTGCACGTTGAACTGAAAAGAAAAGGAATGTGGAAATGAAAGCAAAGGCATATAGCCATATATAGTAAAATGCAAATATTTATTGAATGTGTTGATGAGAGATACTTGCACCCCTTGCCGAACTCGAATATCAGTTCCTTTGCTGTCTATTGATATAAGAGCAGCATCGTCAACTTCCATTTTGGTAGATAGGAGCTCTTTTAGGGGCTTTGAAAAGATAGCATTAAGCTCCTACAGAAAGGGAAAATTCAAAATTCCAACAGTGCAAGGACATTTAATTACTGAAGAATATGCGTATCTTCTTCTAAATGTTCACAATCTTTTATGAATGCATGCTAAACAATCGCAAGTTTATGGATAACTACATAGTTGCAACTTCAACAATATATCTTCTCGAAAGTAAAATAATAATATAAAAAATAAAGCCGACCCTTTATCTAGCAGCTTAAACTTTTTAATCAGATAATGATTATAAATTCAACATATCTAATTTGAATTAAAAAAATTCACCTTCAGATTCTGCTCCCCCCCATCCACTGCAATCTTATCAGGTTGAAGAGCCTCATATTCCTTGACATCAACCCAAGCAACAGTTCCAAAACCTCCAATGAAATATATATCACTGCTAGCACCAAGTGAGAAGTAAACAAAATACACTTCCTGCTGCAAAAAAGACTTGATGCTCCTGATTTTCTCATTATAGATACACATAAATGAATTGGTACGTACATGAATATGTATCAGTGAGTGTGCTGTAAACCTAAGTAACCTAATACATAAGAAACTGGTACAGCTTGAAAACCCATGTAGTTTTTGTCAATTGGAGTGGAGACCACAAGTTAGTTTTACATGCCACACAACAAAGTCATTACCCAAAAGACTTGTGTATAAGAGAAATCATCTAGTCTTTCAGGGGGTTGCTTTCTTTGAAGAAGCCAGCAATAGCATACAGTGCAACCTCAAATGAAGACTAAAATGGTGATTTTTTAAGGCTGTGAAAAAACAAAAAATAAAGTGCTCCGCCCAAGCATTCTTTTGTTTAGTGACTAGATCTTCCTCACCATCCTTCCCATCTCAAAAGTGACCACGTTCCGTGGCACCATAAAATCTGGAGCTTGATTAAGTTGAACCACAAATGAAAGATAAGGCACTAAGAAATCACATACCTCATCAACTTTGAGGGGATTTATATATTGGAACATATAAAGGAAGTCCTTCAATTATCAAACCAACCTTTTCCAATTTAAGAAACCATACCAAAGGCAAAGACAGGCTTAAGGGCTAAACCATTTCAGATCTTCTAAACTGTTTTATGCTAGCACTCCTTATTTAGGAACTAACAGATTTAAAAGAAATCAAGGGACCAAGGACGGTTTGGTCATAGAAGCAGATGCAACAATAAATGCAGCCAGGGGAAATCATGACAAGTGCCTAGCAGAATTAAGTTGGTAAGCAAACAATAGGCTTATGAGTTGTCACAACTCTCACAATCCAATCCCACATTAATAGTCAACTGGAGAGGTCCTGGGTGTCCCAAGGTGTTATAGGCAACATCAAAGCAAACCCAGGACCATTATCGTGTGAATGTGGGCTACGACAGTGTTCTAAGGCTAGCCTCGGTCAAATTGAGATATGGGATTTTTGCCCTGATGAGGAAGCCAGGTATTAGAGGGAAGTTTGTCATGACCCAATCTCACATCAGCAGTCTACTGGAGAGGTATTGCCGTCTTGGGTTACTTGGTCCCATTAACCCATAGGTCACCTTTTGCTAGAACTTTAGGTAAGGACCCATGGTGTTACAACAACTATATTCAAGAAGCAAGAAGAATAATAAAAAAACGAGAGGGTTACAGGACACTTATACCAGTTTTACTTAGTTCCTCAGAAAATTTTACATATCTGACATTATGAACTAAAATTTGACCTTCTAGAGAGAAAGATTAGTCTTTGAGGGTTCAGAGGTCTTCAATTTTGTGATTTCATCAAAACTCTTATATGAGGTTATCAACAGATTTCATCAACTGTAATGAGTTTAATTGATTTGTTTACCTTTGGAAAGCACTCATTTCACATCGTTTAGTTTGGGAGAGATTCTTATTATGTCTTGTATAGATAGGTTTCTTGTTTCTGCTGATTGGGACAGGCACTTCCTAGATGTTATTTAATTGTCTCTTCATCTTGTCACCCGTCTATTTTGTTAGAGTGGGGGTTTTCATTCTTGTCCTAATCCATTTTGTTTTGAGAATATATGGCTTAAGGGAACATTTCATTGACTTTGTTTCAAGCTGGCAGCAGGGGTATAAGGTGGTTGGCTCTACTAGCTTTGATGTAGCCAAGTGATAAGTGTCTTTTACACACTTATTTAGGCCTATAAACTTAGCAATTATTCATTTAATGGACAGGATTACTACCTAATTTGGTTTAATATTTGGTTATGTAAGTACGAATCTCATGTTAAATGAGCTTAGAGCAAAAATGACGATTTTAATGCTTGATTGGAGTTGAACTGGGCATTGAAGGCATAGTTGGATACCTTTCGAGAGTCGATGTTGATGAATTCATAAAGTGTCGAGAGCAAAACGTAGAAGTTGAAGAGTCGGGACTCCAAGCAAAAATAGCTCGCAGCCTACTGCAGAATGCATACCATGGTAGGACTGTTGTCGGAGAATGCTACTAGAGCTCACAGTCCTATCACAGTATGCATTTCGTGGTGGGGCATGAAGCGTAATCGGAGAGTGCGTTTCGGGCCTGTTTTCTTCCAAATTGATCGGGGATGGGCGTCTTTCTGGTGCACGTCTCTGAAGACCTAAAAAGCATTATATAAAGACTGATTCTTCATGACTCAAGGAGGATGAGCACAAAGACGGAGACGCAATCAAGCTGAAGGAGGAAGAAGAAGACGTTTTGAAGACATTCAAGAGCTGGGTTGTATTTCTCTTTTCTTTCTCATATTCCAGATCATGAATTATGACTATTATTCTTCTATCTGTTGAATTCATGTCTGGCTAGGCTTTTTGTAACTAAGGTGAATGATGAAACCTCGTTTCTTGTTGGTTTAATTTGAAGTTACTTGTTTTTGTTGTATTCTTGTCTTTCGGGTTGATTGTTTATTATACTCTGATTCCATTTTGAAATTTGATCACCATTGAAGCATATTTGTGATTTATATTGCTTTCGAGAGATTCAATATGAATTAACACATGGTAATAAATAACATAAGGTCCTATAATAGATAGAAATACTATTATGCCTTGTGAAATCATATTGGGATGATCATTGAGAGTGAATGCATGCTTATATATTCATAGGTTGATTAGAGATAATTAATCTTATATATAAGCATAGAATTGAATGGCCATCAAGAGAGGCTTTTGGTTGACATAGGATCATTGATTTTCAACTCAGGCAAGAAGTAACTCGAGTAATGAAAGATTAAGTCATAAAAAAAATAATGGTGGATTCATGAACTCTAGTGCCTTAAAGTGTGAGTTTCAAAATCAAAAGAATTGTTTTCGTGCGTCCGTAGTTCATGATTTAGTTCTACTTATTATAAAACCGACTGTTAATATCATTATAATTGTGCGTGGCTTGTTGAAGTTAAGCGTGGTTAAAGTAGGAATCAATAGCCAATCCTCGTGGGTTCGACACTCTACTTATCATTATATTACTTGTTACGATCCGTCCACTTGTAGGATAGAATAGGCGGACACCAAGGACCAATGGTTTTTCCTATGGGGCTTTCTCCATAAAAAATGCTTGTGTTCCTTATATTATTTTAGCACTTTATTGTGTTTTGTATGGATATTTTTACCTTCAACTGCATGAACCAAACTCCACTAAATCGTGTTTATTTGGAGCAATCCAAATTTAGCCTTCCATTTTGCACACTCTTGACTAAATCTCTTAATTGGTATTGGAGCTTCTTCTTGATACCGTGAGACTCAATTTCTATAAATAGGTTTGCACTGTGAAAAATGTAATATTTATCTAAAGAAGTAGCCTCACCCCTTTAAAAAGTTTTGTGTCTGCTATGCTGACTTGTAAAATGTCTCTTTTTGATAGGAAATGGGAATAGGGCTAGATTCTAGGTTCATAGGGGTGTGGTCATAGTCATCTTTCTGATTTGTTTCCTGGCCTATTTTGCTGGTAATAGGGAGGTATTTGTGAGTGGGTTTTTTTAAATATTCTGTTGAGGGTTGTGTGAGGTCCTATTTTCCAGAGAAATCTTCATGACTAGCATGTTGATTCAATGGCCACTTTTTTGGGCCTTCTTCAGGATAACTCTCTGGATGTTCAGTCTGAGGGAGCCTCTTGAATCCTTCCTTTTGCCTATCCTCTTTTACTTAGTTTTTCATGTTGGATGTCCTAGATACTTAGCCTCTTTCTTCTTTTGCTCTTCTTGTACAAGGTTCACCCCCTTATTGAAGGATCTTTGTTATTTACGTAGTTTTAAGAATAAATTACAATTATGACTCTAAACAAACCAAATTCCATGTATATTAACCTGCCTTTTCTTCAGATAAGTTAAATAAGGATCACAAACATTTGATCACACTCCAGACTCAGAAACACCACCTTATGTTTTGCATCCTGAAGTAGTAGAAGTTCCCCCATTGTTGAGAAGGCCCTTGCTGATGTTTGGCTATGTACTGCTTATGAACCCATTCCTGGCAACATATAATCAGATATAATCAATTACTTTGAGTGAACACCAATGCCACAATTGCTAAACTGAAAGTTGGGGAAAATGACTATCTATTCTAAGGCTTCTTGTTTCCCCACATCCCATATGGAACAAATATGCCAACAAATAGCCCAACGAACAAATATTATTCTGAATCAAGTAAATTTGAAAAATGAGACTGACCAGTTGTCTACTTGATATTCAATTCCTTTACATCAAAAACTAAAGCTTCAACAAAACACAACAATGGGGTTAATACATTAAAAGATCCCCAAATTTTACACTTCGCTTCTCTCTCTTTTTACGAACCTTAAGAGTTCGACTTTAAGCAGAGGCTTAAAACATGTAGAAAATATCACCCAGTATCATGTATGGCAGGAAAGAATGAGAATAATAATTCCTATCAAGAATAAACCACAGATCCACAAAAATATGCCGGGTAACAAAGAAACCTGCTGGTGTTCCGGAAGGGGGAATACATCTCCAAATATCGTTACCCTCGCATTTGATAAGCCACTCCATCCAGGTATCTACAAAGCCTAACTGTCAATAGAATCCACAGAGCTACTACATAGATATTATTAGTACTGAGTAAAGTCAAGGCACTAACCTGCACAACAAGCGTGCATCTTGGATCAGCTAGCAAGTTTCGAGTGTGAATAGCCAATGGGGAAAACGAAAATATTGGATCTGGAAGCAAAATATCCAATAAATCACAGATAAACAAATGAAGAGTATTTGAGTTCCTTACAATCCAATAGTCAATTTATGACTTGTTTATTAACATGTCAAAAACAAGTTCAATTAGTTAAGTTCGATTTAAACTTAACCCTGTTTTTGGCTCATTTAACCCAGGATAGACTGGGAAAACAAGCTAAGTTCAAACAATTTTTTAGGATCAAGAGTCAAATGTACTGAAGGCAAGTCTAAGAAACAGTTTGCTACAGTCATTTAGCTCATGAGCATTTGCAATGCTGAAAATAAGCCTTATAGTGTATAGTAAGACATAATAAGTTGTAATTTTCAATGACTTAGGCATAATAGCTTTGTTTAAATAATATATTTCATTAAGAGTTAGTCAGAAGAGAACAAATGGACATGATCTCATGCCTCTGGTCCACACCACAAAAACTTCATTTCTATCAATTCTCTTTTATAAAAGAGGGCCAATTGGTAACTATGATTTCCTCAGGGTAACCAGAAACTACCAGTGATACATTTGGATAATGATATGAAGTCAAGTCAATGGTCATAAAAGGTAATGTTATACTACCCCCCCCCCCAAAAAAAAAAAAAATATATATATATATATCAAACCAGTCAAACTAAGATCCTTGCATGATTGCATCACTTTTCAAGTCAAGATTGACCGTCAAAGTTACATTATACATTAGTCTGATTGAAGGTTGAGCACTTCTATTGAACAGATAAACCAGGCTTCAACCAGAGTAAGTTCCGTCATTTGAACCCCATTCCTCTACTATGGCTACCCAACAACAACCCCATTCCTAGTGCACAAAGCGCCCCGCTTTGTGATGGTTGGGGAAGGCTTGTTTCTGTAAGCAATCTTACCTTTGTTTTGAGAAGAGGTTGTTTCCACAACTCAAACCTATGACGATCTAGTAACAAAGGAGCAACCTTACCGTTGCCACCAAGGTTCATTCTCAAATATATTACTGGCTAAATTATGGAATAATTCAGATCATAAAAATAACATAACAATGATTGCAAAAACAACCCAATATTTTTCTTTGAATATCAATTGGGCAAACCAAAATAGAATTCTAAATATTTCCCAAAAAAGGTTAACCAAATAGTGGAACTAAAATGACTTACGTCCCATTGAATCCCATTGAATCTGGGGCAAAATCTACCAGTGAACCAAATGGGTATCCTTCTCTTCGGTGGTGCATTTGGGACATCACCGTACACAAGTGAGCAAACCTAGCCTTGAATAAGGAAATAAAGTTCAGAATTATAAACATATGAAAATGACAATGGATAAAATCATTAATATCATTGACAAGGAATGGTGAAGATAACCCCCCTTCCCAAACAGATATCCATCATGCATCCATATTTATTGTTTTATGCAACCCATTGTGGTGACACTAAATGTTCTAGAAAGAGACCCCATTTTCTTAAAGGTGAGAATAAATTGTCTATCGCATGCACAAAATAAAACAAAAAGAACTCATAAATTACAAATCAGTCCAACACCACCTCAATGACATATAGTGGCATAATTTCATTTGGCAAGCACACAGAGGAGAAACAAAGCCACACACATGCTTGCCAGCCAATTACACATATAAAAACATGATTCTGAAAGGCATAAACAAGTTGACACAAAATCATATCCTAGAGTAAAATTTTGGTCCAACAGAGGTACTCCACTAAAGAGATCAAAGTCCAAAAGTTTGCATTCTAGACAATTCAGACATTTATAGTGGTTCAAGTAGTTTGCAGTTTGCACACTTTTGACAGCAGGACAATATTTCAAGAAAGCTACATAATGTATAAGATGAATGGATTAATGCTTCTCCTTTTATTTGCATACAGAAAAAAGGTTAACCTTATAAACTAAATAGAGTTACTGCCCAACAAAATTTTCAAGGCTTGTCAGAACATATTGGCCTGAATGCCGATCCATCTAAGCTATTCAAAATAAATAGCACTGCTATGGTATACATATGGAGTGCATTTTGCCAATACCTTATATAAAAACAATAAACTGGGATATCTTTTGAAAGTAAAGTGAAATATTGACAGAACAATAAAAGAAAAATAAAAAACTTCTGTTTCTCTAGTTGTGGTTGATGAGGAGCCAATTTTGTAGTAATTCTATGTACACTAACAGTTTTAAAATTTTTGTCTAATCAGAAGGTCAAAATGATCAAAGAATCATCATTCAATAACAATAATTTTCTTCAGCCATTCTTGGTTAATGGGGATACATGTACTTCCCATCCAAATGCACCATGAAAACCTATGTAAATAGAAAACAACTTGCCTGCTCCATCAGATTGCGCACTGCCAAGGCAGGTCGAGGTAAACCATGGGCTGTGGTTGCACTCTGCACCCCACCAGATATGGGAGTTCTGAAAAGCCCAGCCCTTGTGCCTCCCCCTGTTCCATTTCCATATGAGATGATAAATGGTGTCGGTCTCTCATATGCAACCTTCTCACTTTCTTGATGGTAATCTGACTTGCCCTTTAGAATATGAGAGAGGCCATCACAACAAAGCTGAAGTAGCTATTTGGAATGGCCATTCATAGGCTATACCATGTGAAGAAGAAATTTCATATTCCATATAGCAGAAATTACAGGTTTATCAAAGCCTCCAAGAAGGGTCCCAAATGCATACTTCTGTGAATTAGAATGCAATTCTGAGGTAACTGTAAAACGTGCAGAGATGGCTACCTTCTTGAGATTGTATATGATTATATTAACACTATGTCAAGAGCTTGGAGTTGTGAAGGGATAAAGAAGGAAAATAAAGAGGGAAAAAGAACATTAAAGGAATTGAAACCAAAATATTTGCTTTTTCATTTGGCTTGAACTTGAGAAGAAAATGAAGAGGTATTAGTAAAAAAAAAAAAAACCATTTTTTACTTTAATTATTCATAAACACTCATTGGCACGAACAACCTTTTACTTGCTTTCACTTTTCTCCTCCTTGACAAATCATAGCTCCAAACGTAGCATAGGGGAAGAAAGAATCAGCAAAAGTATTATTCTCATTTGCCAATATTACACTTGTTGAAATTGCTTTGAATTCAAAATTGAATAACCCAATCTGAAATAAGGTAAAGATAGGATTTCTGTAACTAATCCAAAACTTGGCAAGCTTAGGATTTCTAACTTATCTTATTCTCTTCATAAATAGAGATTCATTTGATGAACAAATCAAAGCCTCACCACAATCACCATTCTCCGGCTGGTACAATACTGAGTTTGGGTACACAATTGCTGAAGGCCCAAAATTTGAGTATTTGATTGGGTTGATTTCGGGTATTTTGATTTGGACATATTAGTTAATTGCTAAGTCTGAACAGCTTGAACCATTGACACATTATTGTTTAAATGGGTATAGTGATTCAGATTTGATTTGGGTATAGCAACCCAACATGGCACGTTTTGACCGAAGTGATCTGTTATTTTTAGTCTTTTAGACCATTTTGACATTGGTACTTGACCTAACTTAGGAGTCTTGTGACTATTTGAGTCATTTACTGCCTAAATTGGTTTTTGTTTGTTGACCCATTTTTCATGACCCAAGGAATAATAGAAATGCATTATTGTAATAGGATTGTAATGGGTTGTTAGAATATTTTTACAAGTTGTTAGAAGCACATGGGTGCTGCTAGTATATTGTTAGAAATTAGTTAACTAGCTATTATGCCTACATAAATGCCCCATTGTAAGAGGATAAGATACGCATGAATTGATAAAATGAAAATCTGATTCTCCCTCTTTACAATTCTCTCAAATCTCCCTCTCATTTCTCTCTTCTGCTCTCCCTCAATTCTCTCTAATTTCTTCCCCATTTTTCTTCAATTTTCCCTCTACATTCTGTTCTTGGCCTTAGTTGAATCGGATCCTTCCGATTGCTAATTTCAGCCCGTTATGAACCCTGGGTTCATGACAAATGGTATCAGAGCCAATCTTTCCTCGACTGTAATTCCAGCGAACCCATAGCAATTTGGTAGAATGACTGCATCCCAACGGTAATCGAAACTAGGGGTTCTCAACTCTTGATAGGTGAGTGCAAGCAGCGATTCCGATCAGATTCCGATGAATCAAAAGACGAGTCATAATCGAGAGAACAAAACAACTCTCAGTACGAAATTGAGAAGCTAAGTGCAAGACGGTTTCAGAAGTCGGGCATCATTCCAACGAATTCAAGTAGCACCGGAGGCGACGCGAACAGAAGAGCGAACAATTGGAGCAGTGAATTCCGCAGGTGGATTTGATCAGCAATTAAGTTGCATATCAGAGACACACCTGTCCGAATTCTGAAGACGAAGACAACCATTGAATCTCGGAATTGATTCCGATGCACGAGGAATGGAGTGTTGGCTCGGATCTGGAGGAGAAGTAAGGGATTGGCTCGCGGCTAAGACTCCAATAATCTTGTCCGGAATCGAAGACGAGCAAACCAGGAGGATTCGCGACTAGAGCGAACGACTAGTACGGGAGATCCGCTAAAGTTGGCGATGCGAACAGCATCAGAGGCAACGCGAACTGAGGAGCCTTTGCGATTGGTGTCGGAGTCTATTGAAGGTGGTCACACAGGCAGGCAGAAGGGTCGCAACTGTTGCAAGTCGGAAACAACAAGCGGAGCAGGTTCCGTAATCCACTGCGACTTGAATATTGGAGGCAATGCTCCTCGGGGAAGAAGCAACAACTGAATTCGGAATTGAACTTGGATTTAGAAGGCGTAGCCGAGTAGAGCAAACTCGGATTTGAAAAGCAAAACCGAGCAAAGTCACTTCGACTCAGAATTGAAGACAATGTAGGTTAGGAGAGGTCCGTGCAGTAATACCGAGTTGAATTTGGAGGCAAATCAGAGTGGTGCAGTAGTAGTTTTGTGGCTGGAAACGTTGCTAATCTCAGGCTAGATTTGAAGACGTGTGAAGGTGAAGCATACCTCGGCGCTGGCTGTTTGATCTTAAGGAGAACTAACCAGAGCAAGGTCCTTGGCCGTGATTTACGACAAGCTAGGCGAACTCCCTAACCGCGATAGCTCTCTGCTATGTTCCCGTGATCAAATTCCTGCTGGATTCCGGAATTGGTTTTCGACGCACTAGGAGGTGAGTGTCGACTAACACTTTGGGCTTGGAAATTTGAAGGTGACGGGGCCAATTGGTTTCGACGGTGCATTCGGAGATGCCTAGAGCAGTTTCGGTTGATCAGAACTTGCAGGCGAATACAACCTCGTTGATTCCGACAGAAGAATTCTTGTCTAATTGGCCTTGAGGCAGTTGATCATCCAACTGCTGTGATGTCGATTGTGTTTTTCGGCTGAGAGTCAGACGCTCTACGAGACTCTAGGAGGCCAATCAAGTTGTTGGAACTGTGCAACTTCTTCCGTTGCTACAATAGACTTGACCTTGAAGCAAAACAGTGGCTGCAATTTGCCACTTCTTGGATCAACTTCAGGGTGACTGTTGAGAGGTATATACTGAAGAGAAGTGAGGGATTTAGGATGTACAAAGCTCGTGTTTATTGGCCTTCGAGTTGTCCTACTCGTGAAGCTAGGGGAGGCAGTGCATACATGAAGCAGATGAGCCTTCAATTGCAGCAAAAGAAAGCTTCCTTTTCAGCTGGAATGGAGCCTCAATGGCAGCCAAAGAAGGCTACATTTTCAGTTGGCAGTAACAAGGAACAGAAGAAGGGGATCAACCAAGTTGACAAGGAAACAAGAAATGTAATACATGAAGAGTGCAAGGAATTCAGTCGAATGTTCCGCGAGAAGTTACAAGAGTTTGCGATGATACTTATTAAGAAGTATCATTACAACTTTCCGGTGGAATACTTTGATGATTATCATGGAAGTTTTAACAAAGATGAATTCCTTAAAATGGAGTAGTCGAAGGAGAAATTTAGGAGGCCAAAAATAGATGCACTGCCTACCTCCAATACGGAGTGGAAGAAGTATATCGGCCTAGGTGGAATGGACAAGAAATGTGACGATAATGACAATTCTGACAGCAATAGCAGACTTTGCGGGGGTTCGGTACAAGGTGTGTGAGCAAAAGGAGAATTAAAGGAACACACAATTCCTTTGGAAAAGAAGTTCTTGATGGTGATGTTTTTGGGATTCTGCAACAAGAGCAGTCCAACTTTAAGGAAGAAGGGGAAGAAGAAGAAGAGGAGGAGGAAGAAAAGAGTGAGAAAAAGGAATTGGAGGAAGGCACTCAATCAATTGACAGCCTCTCGAGCACTATTACTAGTGCTGAGACACTTGGTCAGGTGTCAATCATTGCGAAATCGTTGGTTGGAATTGAGATTGCAGTAGCTGCTAATGCTAATGTTCACAAATAGCCTTGGTTTGAGTATCAAAGGCAAGTCTACAATCCTCCATTACTGCGTTTTGAGAATGTTGATATTTCTGCAACGAAGCATGGTTGTGGGTTGAAAGGGAAGACAATAACTGCAACTAAGGATGAAGGTCTACCATTCTTATTTATATTGGATGGTAAAGAACTACTAATGGAGGTCACAGACACAGATAATCTTTACGTTGGACTCCAAGTTTCAACTACTAAGTATGTATGTCCGAAATTTGCTGATCATGTCCATAGATTGGAGATCAAGTTTGATCGGGCAGCTATTGTAGAAGGTGGGTGTATTGGATTTAAATGCCATCGGGTTGCTCCCATTGAAGTTCTAGGCCAAATTACACCTGGAATTGATCTCGTACACTTAAGAACGAGGAAGAAGAAGAGGCCTACAAGGAGAAAGAAAGATAGAAAGATAAATCATATAGAGAAGGCGGGAATTGGATGAAGCAATGGCTACTTGCTGCAAGTTCTTGGGGACAAGAACTCTTTCAAGGAGGGGGGAATTGTCATGACCCAAGGAATAATAGAAGGGAATTATTGTAATGGGTTGTTAGAATATTTTTACAAGTTGTTAGAAGTACATGGGTGATGTTAAGATGTTGTTAGAAATTAGTTAACTAGCTACTATGCCTATATAAAGGCCCCATTGTAAGAGGAGAAGATATGCATGAATTGATAAAATGAAAATCTAATTCTCTCTCTCTCTACAATTCTCTCAAATCTCCCTCTCATTTCTCTCTTCTGCTCTCCCTCGATTCTCTCTAATTTCTTCCCCATTCTTCTTCAAATTTTCCTCTACATTCTGTTCTTGGCCTTAGCTGAATCGGATCCTTCCGATTGCCAATTTCAGCCCGTTATGAACCCTAGGTTCATGACACCATTCAGGTTGTTGATTCGATTTAGTTTTGGCTCAGTTTTTGCTTTAGACAACTTAGCTTTGACTCTATAAGGGCTCTTTTGGTCCAACTTACTTAAGTTGCCAAAAATTCATTGGGTGCTAGGAATAGCATTTGAGCTATAGCCTTTTTGGGGGGCGTATTGGAGAATGTAGAGATTTTATTATTTTTACCATTTTTCTTAAAATCAAGCCAATGTGGAAAATTAATGAGAATGCCTTGAATTAAAATTTGAATAATCCAATCCAAAGTATGGTAGAGATAGAATTTCAATAACCAATCAAAACTCAGTAAGCTTCATATTTTTTACTTGTAATACCCCATATTTTCGTAAAGTTACCACATATTTTAAGTGAGTTTAAAATACCGAAAAAGTGGCTTGATAGTAAAATAAATCGTCGAAT
Source organism: Diospyros kaki (assembly GCA_036245055.1). Lineage (NCBI taxonomy): Eukaryota > Viridiplantae > Streptophyta > Magnoliopsida > Ericales > Ebenaceae > Diospyros > Diospyros kaki. The sequence continues at coordinate 713,859 of BSEG01000003.1, forward strand.
TGATGGTAGAAAACGCCCCAGAGCATAAATACCTGAGGATAAAGGTATGGTATTAACGAGCGTCTCGAGCCGAGATTTATGGCATTGAAAGAAATCAAATTCGAGACAGTTTTCGATACGGCTGTAATTCAGGTTGAAAAACCAAATGATCGTAAGTGACCTCTGTGAAGTCAACGAAACCCTAAGAAGGCTTCAGTTTTATGTAAAGATCAATCCTAAAGTGGTTTCAGAATAAAACAAAGGTCCTGAGAGTGAATAAAAACGAAATCGTCCTTATCGAGTAAGCCTTGAGTTATTAATTTTGGATTTTAAGTATCTCAATGAAAATTAATTTGATGTTTGAGAGTGTAATTGCAATTAGAGAATTACCCAAACGAAATAAGGATAAAATTAGAAGTTCATGTGGTAAAATATCAAAACTTGAGGACTTGAAATCAAAGCCAAATTGGCATTTGGAAGAAGCTTGGGGTATTAGCGTAAATAAATCCCTTTGGATTTCAAGATTTATTCCAATATAGTTTTGAATTACTTTGGATTTCAAAACTCAATCCAATATGGCTTTGAATTTCAAGCAACATCCAATTCTAGCTTTGGATCTCTTGGAGCCCAAAGCTTATCTAGAGACAAGTGGCGATGTGTGATTAGTCTGAGAAATCTATAAATAAGGCCATGGAATTGTTCTCAAATCATTCCAAGTGAGTTGTGGATTGAGGGATTCTAAGGTGAGGATCCTATTCTTGAGAGAGAAGAGAAAATTCTACAAGAAGAAGGGAAGAAATCGGAAGAGAAACAGGGGAGAACGAGTCTTGCCAGAGTTTCTGGTCTTCGCCAAAGTTCATCCCAAATAGTCAAAAAAAGGACAAGGTAACTTTGATTTTTTGTAATATTCTTGTAGAGGAGGAAGAGAGGGACTCGTAGATTTAAACGGGGGTCGAATCAGAGTTAAAATAATAGAGATATGGTTGAAATGCGAAAGTGACATAGTACTGTCACGACAGCGCGTGAATTACACGTGCCGGGAAGAGGTTGCACGTGAAGGCGCGTGGGCCACCTTCCCAGGGTGCGTGAGGGATCATTTTTCCTTAAAATTTTTCAGTTTTGTCCCTAATTTAATGCCTTTCAACCCTATGTAAAAATATTAGAAGTTAGGTTTACCGAAACTCGTATTTTTTGCAGAAACCTACGTCGTTTGCTATGAAACCGTAACTTCTAGAGATAAACCTTCAAGGTAAGGCTCCTATACTCCAAACCCTATATTTTTCTCTCTTACGAGAGACTTGTATTGCATGAAACATGTTTTGTGAGAATCATGTACGCAAACTCTTATTATTCTCTTACATGAAATCATGTTGCATATATGAAATGTGTTTTCCTGAAAATATATGTTGTTGGCTTTCAACTGTTGCATTATAAAATTCATGTGATCATACTGTTGTACCTATCTATTGTTGCCTGAGAGCAAAAGTCTGGATATCCCCCGAGAGGTACTATGCATGCACCATCAAGAAAGCTCTCGTGGGGAAGACTGTGAGTCTAAGGGACAACAGATGTGGTGTTCGCATGAGTTCTATGAGGTCGGCCCGAGGTGACATGGTCAGGGACCTCCCGAGAGGTGCTATGCATGCGCTGTTGAGAAAGCTCTCGTTGGAGGAGACTGACGTGTTCACGAGACACTTCGAAATAGTCCTCGTTGTTTCCTCGTACATTTTATAGCTATTCATGCATTTATATAAACTGTTTTGGAATTCTTACTAGAAGATTCATCTTCTAATTAGACTATATCCCTGAAATATTCAAACGTTCTAAATTCGACAAGCGACTCTAAGGAAAATGAGGTAGTTGAAGAATAAGCTCGTTTTGTTGTTGGTAACATGTTTAGCATGTCTTTATGTATTTATGAGAAATTTAGTTGATGCGAACCTTAGCATGTATTCAATCATGTTTGAGATGTTTAGTTAGTGCTCGAGAGATGATATGATTGATATCAATGTAATAACTAATACGTTTTGTAGACATCTTGAACGGTTTCCTATATGATAAATAAAACATTATGATTATGTACCATATCAGATTCAATCTAGCTTCCATATTCGTAATTATATCACCTATCTTAGCTATTTATTTATTGGGTTTGTTAGGCTAAGAAGGTGAAATTTGGGATTTTGGGGAATTATATGTCGTATATTGATGGTTGCGGTGTGAAAAAGATATTCTCAAAATCCTAAATTATAACATACCCGAAAATTTTGGAGTGTTATATGACTGATCTCATTCTACTCCATATCTGATTCTCAAATGGCAGCAGGGTGTTAAATAGTGAATCTCAGAGAGATTTTGAGTTTGAGTGTATTAGAGTTTAGAGATGAGAGTTTATCCCTTTTGTGAGCCTATTAGTCACGTAATGAATTCTTTCACCTCCTTCGCCCGTGGGCGTAGGCACAATGCCAAACCATGTTAAATGACTTAAATCTGTATATTTTTAGTTATGATCTTATATGTGAGATACATAATTTATTTCTATATTTTAATTTATCCCTAAAAACACTTTTGCCAGAGTGTTAGCTATCGTAAATAATCAAAGGAAACCACTTTAATCTCCGTTGTAACGAAATAGAACATAAGGAGATCATATGAAGAAACCAACCGCACAAGCACACAGACAGACTTGCATGAAAGCCATATAGTTTCCCGTTACTTCAGCTTCCAATAGTAAGCCAACGAAAACCTATGCCCAGAAACCTCTACAATATCAGTTGGACCAAAATTTCAAACCCATACCCAGATACCTCAACAATATCAGTTGGAACAAAATTTCAAATTCAGTTGCAATCTTTAGAAACTCAATCTCGCTGGAACAAATGTAGATAATAATGTGAAATTCAAGAATCCAGTACCTGAGACAAAGACAAACTCTCTTCAGAAACTAAACTTAACCGATTATTCTCGAGCCCTGTGTCCTCTTCGCCTTCATCCGAGATTTCCCGAGCAAGCGCGATGGCACGGGATCCACGAGGCGGAAAAATTTCGCTCATTTTAAGCGAACCATTACGCCTATTTTGAGTTCTGATAGAAGAAAGGGGCGCGCGAAGAACTGGAGGAAGCGTCTCTGAGAACTTGGAGGCGTAAACAGAGCTTGAAAGAGCTTCCATGAGAAAATCAGAATCCAAAAAGGAGGATTGGCAAACAGATAGAGAAATCAAAACCCTAGAGCGGAGAAGATGCTTGCTTCGATCGAGCTCCTTGAATCAAAGAAGGCTTCTTCTGGCTCTGAAGAAATCATGATTCCCAACTTCGAGCAGAAGTGGAATTCTTTGAGTTGAGAGATTAGAGATGTGGGAAAGGTGGGCGGTTTCATTGGCTTAGAAATTTGGATTCCTAATTGCAAATATATATATATGGAAGATAAATTTTAAATAACTAAAATTAAATATTTGACTAAACTCATAATTTTACTCTTGTATTTAATTTTTGTTCTAGTAATTTAAATTTTGTATTATTTCGATTATATTATTGATCCATGCATTTTTAAGTCAATTATACATATCAATAAAATTGAGTTAGAGCATGCAATATACACATGTTAAAATGTTCAAATTATCTCTTATACAACACATCTCTAATAAATTCTCATTAGCGACCATCATATCCTTCACAACTTATTCTTTTAGTGGTAGACGACAATTGAAATGTAAAAAATAGAAAAGATAATAGATTATGATAAATAGAGTTTGTAGGAGTTGAAAGATTAAGATGGTGGTTAATGATGAGATTAAGTGAATAATCTAACATGACATAAGATAATTGGCAATAAGTTAGAGGAGATGGCTGACGACAAGTATTGTGGATTAAGGAAAAAATGTGACAAGGATAGTGGTTAAGAGGCGATGTGTAATTGACTTGACAAATATAGAGAATAAAAGAAGAGAATGTGTGGTAAAAATGATAACTCATTTATACAAGAAGTGTCTATTCGATGAATTCAATCCTATATTGAACCAATGTAGATTAGAATTTAGAGATATTCCGATAAAAAATTGGATTGAATTGATCCATAATTTTTTCTCGTATATTCATATGTATATATATTTTTTAAAAATATTATTCGTATATGGTATATATTGTGTATTATTTTTTATTTTAATTATTATTAATATTTAATAACTACAACTAATTTTTTACCATAGACTGAAATCGGATTAGACCAAACTAAAAACTAGTTATAATTCGTATTAAGATCGAGCCAAGACTTATTTTCTTGTTTAAATTAAAATTTAAATATTATTGTACAACAACATTAAAATTAATTTAACAACCACTATAAGACCATCTCCAACCCAACCCCAAATTTGGGGTAAAATCTCAAATTTGGGGTAAAACTCTCTCCAACCCACCCCCAAATCCTACCCCAAATTTGGGGTTGTGAATAGTATTACCCCAAATTTGGGGTTACAATGTTCCTTGACCCCAAATTTAGGGTAATATGTTTATTGCTATTTTGCCCCTCCCATTTTAACTATAACAAAATTGAATTCTTTTTGTGTCCCATCTTTATATATTTTTATTTATTTATTATTAGTATTAATAATATTTAAATAATATTAATAAATTATAATCAATTAATGAATAATAATTAATAAATGCACTTAATTTTGTCGTGTTCAATGTAATGTTTTGTTAATTGAGATAGTAAATGTAATGTTTTTATTTTTTAATATTATTGATATTTAATTTTTTTAGTTAATTATGTAACTTTTAGGTAATAATTTAAATTGATATATAATAAATAAGTAAATAATTTACATTATAAAAGAATATTTAGAATTAAAAAATAAATAAAAAAGGAATAAAATATTCCTTTACCCCAAATTTGGGGTAAAGGGTTGGAGAGGAATTGGATCTTAATCACCCAAAATTTGGGGTAAAGGGTTGGAGATGCTCTAATAATAATCCAATGACAAGAGCGAGTAGATATATTTGAGAGATCTTTTAAGTTTGAGTCTGGTGGGTATCGTTAGTCTGTTATTTGAGTATCCATTTGTCACCAATTATAATAAATACATCTTATTTTTAAATAAGATAAAAACAAATCACATTTACATATAAATAAATATATAAAAGTCTCTTAACTTTGTGGGTCCCATTATAGGTGGTACTGTGACTCGTGGCATCCAGGCGCTGGGACACACTGTTTTAGCATCTGTCCAGCCAAGCCAAGTGCCAGCTCTCAATCTCTTTGAAAAATCAGACTCTCTGAATTGTTTATTTGTTTGCTTACGTCCAAAGATTTTATCAGATATTAATTGAGAACCCATACTTTATTTATTTATGGAACTGACTGAAAAAATTAAAAAAATAAAGTGTAAAAATCACGTTATTTTTAATATTTCAGTTAATTTTATTTTTTTTATTACAAAGACTGAACTAAAAAAAATAAATGAAACTGTAAAATTTAAAAATCGATTTGAATTGATAATTTTAATTTAACCAGAAATGTTGTCACCCACCATTGATGAGTATTTCTAAAAAACAAACCCTTTTATTTATTTGTAGCTGTCTTGTGTGTGTCTGGTAGTTTAATCGACTTAGCAACTAAAGCACATACGTGTAAACCAAACCTCACCTTTCTCACTTCTCACCTCTCCATTTTCTTTTCCATAATTGAAATTGACCATTTCCTTAGAATAATCCTCCAACTGTTCCTAGTCCTCGTTAAAAAACCAGAAAACTGGTTCATCTCTGACCCCTTCAAGTTATTCAAGTCACCCTCCACCCCCAATCTGTCCAGGATTCTTCAATCTTCATCATCTTCATCTTCTTCTTCTTCAAGATTGCTTCTTGCTTAAGAAGCTGCTGTTTGATGAAGATGTCGAGGGCTTATTCATGGACTATTACGGGCTACTGCCCCTGGTTTCTGGGCATTTCCACGGGCTTAGTGTTGCTGCTGGGTGCAGCCTTGTCAACGCCCTATCTCCGCTACCGGTTCTCCGATGCTTCAAGTCTTGGTCAGCTTCCGATTTCCATGAGAGTCCCCTCGAAAGGGCCGGGGCAGCCTCCTGTCCTGGCCTATTCCATCTCTGGCCGTGGGGGAGATGCAGCCAGGATGCTGAGGCTTCTCAAGGCTACTTATCATCCAAGAAACCAGTACCTCCTGCAACTCGACCACGACCATGAGAGGACCCAATTGGCTCTCTCTGTCCAATCCGAGACTGTGTTCCGGGCTTATGGGAATGTCCATGTTGTGGGAAGAAGCTATGCCGTGAACCCAATGGGCGCCTCGGCCCTGGCTGCCACTCTCCATGCTGCTGCATTGCTTCTCAGGATTAGTCCACATTGGGACTGGGTTGTAGTCCTAAGCGCCTCTGACTATCCTCTTGTGCCTCAGGATGGTATGTTTGAGACATTGCTATTGCTACAAGAAGCAAATTTAGAACCTCAATTCAATGCTTTCTTAGAAAATGTTCTGTTCATGCTTGCTTGCTAATAGAGCAGTCACTCAATGCTTCACTCTGTTTACTCGCAGATCTGCTCCACGCTTTCAGTTTTCTGCCAAGGGACCTCAATTTTATCGACTTCACGAACAGCACTGGCTGGAAGGAGTAAGAACACCTCAACTCTGCATAATCTCCTTCAAAATTCTCACTCTGGAACTCATGGAAAAATACTCCCGAGCAGGAGGCAGAAGGCTAATCGGATCGTCGTAGACCCCAGTCTTTACCTGAAAAAGAAGGCTCCACTCTTCTACGCTGTGGAGAGCAGGGCTGCCCCAGATGCATTCAAGGTTTTTGGAGGTCAGTTGAGTTATCTGGCATGGAAATCCAACGATTACAAGTCGGTGAAATTTGGGTATTCTCTTGTGTTTATGTTGCCATAAACAGGTTCACCTTATGTGATACTGAGCAGAGGCTTCACAGACTATTGCGTCAATGGATGGGACAATCTCCCAAGGAAACTACTAATGTACTTCAATAATGTGTTGCTTCCTCTTGAGCTCTACTTCACACCGTCCTCTGCAACTCCCCCGAGTTCCACAACACCACAGTGGCCGATGACTTGGGCTTGAGCTACTCCGTTGCTTGGCACACCGGCACAGGCCAGCCCCGGCATCTCGACATCTCCCACTACGACAAAATGGTGTCGGGCCACGCAGTTTTTGCGCGAGCTTTCAAAGAAGGGGATCAGCTGCTGTCAAAGATCGACGCAGATGTCCTCCGCCGAGCAGAGGACAGGGTGGTGCGGGGAAAATGGTGCGAGTTTGCCCCGGCAAAGGGAATGGATTCAAGGAGTTTGATGTGTCCGGCAGATAATTGCACGAGTTGGGGAGACATCAACTCGATTAGGCCAGGGTCCAGTGGACTGAAGCTTGCAACTTTGTTCTCCAAGCTTGGGAAAGGCGGCAGACTAAGAGCTAATCACTGCCATAACACTTAGCTACCACTCTGTAAATGAATGAAAAACCGAAGGACTTTAGTTGATCGTAATATGAAAGAGGGGTTTGTTGTTCCATAGCTTATTTCACTGCAAATTCCAGGCTACTTTTACAGTTTTACGACTAAGAGAGTGAGTCTTCGTGGCAACGATACCAACAAAAGTGTCGGGCTAAAGTTGTTAAGAGTATTCCATTTAACATGAAACAGTTAAAATTAGTGCTCGTGAATTAAGACAGACAAGACTATCAATAGAATTATCGGGATGGTTAAAGTAATTCGGTTTGAGTTTTATTCTAATTTCATTGTTGAATTGAGGGTTGGTTCTTCTACTTTTTACCCAATTGGGTTCAAGTAATAGCATTGGATCTAAACACCTGATTAACCTAAATAATCCCAAAGCAGCAGCAGCAGCAGCAGCAAATGATGAACATGGTGAAGCATGCATGTTGCTTAATGCTGAAGCTGTATTAGTTGCAAGTCGCAACATCATTGCTTATTGTTGAATCTAGAAAACATTATGCTTCTCTTGTACTTCCAGTATTGAACTAGTTTGTTTAGTAATGCTAGTTTTATAAGTTATCCAGGATGGGTGGCCTGCCACTTTCACATAATTCTTAGCATTTTTGCTGCACCATAAGTTTTTAATTATCAAATTTCGATATGATTGTATAGTCCCAACTTAATTTAGTTGAATCGAATTGAAACGATATGATTTTTTCTCCTTTATCTCCTTATTACTTTCTTGTGATTAGGCTGGATACAAGTTTAAATTTTTATGCTTAGTCCTGATTAATTTTTATCGAGATTATATACTATCAAAATGCATAAAAAATCCTTATTTTTAAGAGATTTAAATAAGAAGTCCGACAATAGATTAATATTGCAACTAGGTTTTAAACACAACAAACTAAATTTCTAAAATATAAATTTCGGAAAACGACGAGACCGTGAGTTTAAATTTATCTCCGTACAAGATTACACAATTATTTGTGTCTATCTAAGGGATTATACTCTTGAACTTGACCTTGCAACAAACTTGTTTGTTCACTTAAACTTGTGTGGCAAATAGATCGTGAGAGGATAATATAGGTTTTGAGCCAAATTTTGTCTGAAGTTAAGGGAGTTTTCGAATTTTTTATTTTATAAAAAAAAATAAAAAAATTGAAAAATAGTCCAAAATTTAGTATTTCTTTTTGAGAGTCATTTTCCATATTTAGCATAATACTATATTTCTATTTTTAACATTTAAGGTGTGTTTGATTGCATTACCTAGAATTTAATTCTAAGTAATATTAGCTAGAAAATAAAAACTATCTCACCCTATTAGAAAATGAATTCCATGGAAAAAAGCTTTAAATGCTTGTACTTTACATATTTTTTCATAGAAAAATTAAAAATGTTTGATTACTTTCCATAGAAAATGTGTAATGATTACACATTTTTCATAAAAAATATGTGCAATCAAACACACTCTTATAGTAAATTTTTATAATATTTGAATTGAGGATTTAGTTGATCGTTATTTTTTTTATCAATATTCTCTATGTTTTTATCTAATTTTATTTTTTTTTCATCTTTTACAAGTAATTTAAGAGTTAAGACAATAATTTTTTTTCATCTCCCTTATATCACGACAATCAATCGTTAAGTAAATTTAATTTTATTAATATTTTCACTAAATATATATTTTTGAGAAAAAATAGGAGATATTTTTCAAAAATTAGGAAAAAATATATTTTGAAATTATTGGCATTTAATAAGAATACAAAATCGAAAATAAAAGAAATTGGAAAAAAGCAGGGGCGGCCTAACAGCCCCTAAATTTGTTTTGCAGTTAAGCCAATGAATCCGATGATCAATTGTCATCAAGCAACCCAGGTCCCCCCGCTGGCTGGCCCTGCTAAAGAATTGGTTGAATTTTCTTCTTGCACTCTGATGATGGAGGAGGCGACGACCTACTTCTCGTTGAGTCTCTTTGACAATTCGTCCTACGTTGTTGCGGTTTGATGACTCCGTCGTCGTCGTCGTTGATGTCTATGTCGTCTGACTAAAACTAGTTGTCTTCCCTCCCTCTCATTTCTGTCTTTGAAGTCATATAACAACAATCCAAGCTCGGGAGACTACAGATCCTTCGCGGGCAGGGCACGCAGATCTTCCGTGTCACTTTCTTCATTCCTGCATCCGGCCGAGACCGATCCGATTCGGCGGATGATTTTCATTTATGAATTCTGGAATTAGGGTTTTATATAGTTAGTATTTTATAGGTATCTACATCCGCATCCGCAGCAGCAGCGGCGGCGGCAGCAGCAGCATACGTCTATCGGTGTATGTGGAAATGGGGAGGAGCAGATCGTCGTCGTCCAGCCGATGGAGGTATGTGAATCCGGCCTATTATTTGAAGCGACCCAAGCGTCTTGCATTGCTATTCATCGTCTTCGTCTGCGCCACTTTGGTCGTTTGGGATCGGCACACCCTCGTCAGCGAACACGGGGTACGTCCTCTCTTCCTTTTTCATTGTCTTGAATCGAGTTTATGCCGTTCGATCTACTTTTGTTTCCCCATTTTGTGATTTGGTCATTGTTGTCGTTTCTTCGAATCTGGTCGGATCTTCTGGAACCAGGATAGTGAGGCGAAGCGTCATTCATGGGAATGTTCTCGTTGCTCCTGAAAGAATGTGCTCTCATCTGTGTTTAACGAGTATAAAAAGTACTCCTCTAATGCCCGTTAAACTGTAAGATGGAGATGAGTTGTGAACACAAATCTCTCTTAAGGGGTAAATCACACCAAAGGTCACAAAACTTTGGTGTCTTTTTCAGTTTGGTCACTAAACTTTAATTCATTGCAAGTGATCACAAAACTTTAAAATGTTTTACAATGTGGTCACTAAAATGATTTTTTTATGGTTCTTAACCAAAATTGCTGACGTGGCGATGATGTAACGCTGACGTGGCGATGATGTGGCCATTGCCACGTCAGCAATTTTGACCAGAAATTGTTCAAAAATTACTTTAGTGATCATATTGTAAAATATTTTAAAGTTTTGTGATCACTTTGCAAAAAATTGAAGTTTAGTGATCAAATTAAAAAAGAGGCCAAAGTTTTGTGACCTTTAGTGTGATTTACCCCTCTCTTAAGGGATGGCCGGTTAGGATGGGGAAACCCACAACTAAAGTTGTCCCAATGTCTAAAACGAGTTGTTGCTCTTCAAATCTCCCTGGCTAGTCTCGTTGCCATTGAATTGTCCTACTAAAGAACTTGTCTTCAAAGTTTCACTTCTGACTTTTGTTTGTGAAAGAATCATAAGATCTTTGGCTGCTAGCATTGATTTGTTGCATGTCCGCAGTGAAGCCTTGATACAGTGGTAGGCACATCAAGGTTTGTGCCGTGGAGCTGATTGGAGGCATCATCAGAAGTACCGGGAACTATTTAGCTTTGGGCTCCCAGTAGTTAGAAGATCCTCAAGAAGTTTTAATTGTCGATGAAGGAATAAATAGACAAAAATTAGGATGGGGACCTAGTGATATTTGCTTTAAGGCTTGAAATTCTCTAGGATGTTCAAGAAAAGGCCTGAGGGAGTTGCCAAAAAGTCCTAAAATTTCAATACCTATATCTGATCATTTTAAGCTGTAGAAATTGTACCTATATTTCTTGGTTATACTTCGAAATTTAGGGGAGGGTGATCCAACATGTAGCATGGGTGGCACCTCTTGGTGCTTTCTTGCTTCATGAACCATTTTTTTTGTTAAGTCATGCACTTTCTTTTACTTATCAGAAATGAGAGTGATTGGACATGGTCTGATGAAAATGTTTGAAGTCTCTTACAAATTATCAAGAAGATCTATATTTCTTTGATATGTGGTTTAATTAATTTAATAATTATTCAACCTTCGTATCCACAACTAATTGCATATAAAAATGTAATACTAATTACGCAGAAAGGAAAAATAATTGTACAAAGGTATGTGATATATATATATATATTTTTTTGTAAAATTCTCTATAAAAAAATCCTATTACACAAAACATTCTATATCTCTTCATGTGCATTTCCAAGAATGGTAGAGACTTTTCCTTTGACTCTCATTAGTTATGGAGGACAATTTGTTGGAGAAAATTATCTATGTGCAACCACCTTAGGCCTTAGGCCCTAGGCCCTTAAGGTTTTAGGATATTTTCTTCCAAGACTATTGGAGCATAATAGGAGGCAAGATCATGCAACCATTCATGCTTTGTTTTTCAGTTCAATATGCAAATAGAGTTTGAATCTCCCTTTATTGTGTTAGTGTTAAAAAAGGGGACACACAGGAGCCCGAAAGAATTTAGGCTTATTTGCTTAGTAAGAAATATACATAAAATTTCTAAAAGGTCTTTTTCGTTAGATTGGTCAAGGTGATATGTAGTCTTATGTTTTATTCCCAGAGTTGTTTTCTGTGGGGAAGCAAGAATCTTAACACCATTTCAGAGGCCAATAAATGCATAACTCAAGGCTCAATGTTCAATGCGCTGCTCGTGTTTCCTTGTGTGTCTCAACAAATGTCCGGCCTCACTTGTGCTGGCACAAACATATTCCTTTTTACATATTCTACATTGCATTTTCCACTAATTTCTATAATGTCTCTAATGTTTTCAAACTTCACTAGTCCCATTGCTCTTTTGTGCATGTGGTTTCCCTTCAGTTGCCGAAGAACTACTACCTGCTTCTTGTGACCTAGGAGTGCATGTGAGATTAGGAAATTTACTGGCTCAATCCTGACCATATTCTCTTGAAAATTTAGGAGGAATTTGAGGAGTGTGTGGTTGGGCATTTAAATATGATGTACTACGATGTGGAGGTTGCATGGAAGATATAACCTGACGTGAATTTTTTGTGAAGACATGCTACGACAGGCACCAAACATGGTTATTAAAAAATAATTATATATGTTGTTTCAAATAATACAAATTCAAAATATATTGTAACTATGTGAGAATGTAAGAGAGACGAAGTGAGTGAGCCCAGGAAAGCAGGAGGCGGTGAGCGTGAGGACAATAGAGGTCCAGTATTGATTGAGGATTGAGCTGCCGGGGGGGGGGGGATCAGTGTCAAAGGGTGGGTTGGGGATCCCAAGGAAGGGGGTGTGCAGGTGTCCCAGCCCCTGCCATCATGGCCTGGGGTGGCAGGCTCAGTTGGGATGCCAGTTTGATATCTCTATGAACAAGTTAACGACTCCTGAGTGAGTGTCAAACCTTCCTTGCATGTGGCAAATTTTTTATTTTGTTGTGGTTTTTTCCTTCTATGAAAGCTGTTAGCCCGAGAAATAGGAGCTCAATACCAAGTGGGAATGGAAGATCCCTATTTGACAAAAAATAACCAAAGCTTTGAGCTTGAAAGAGATATGCAGATTTGATATGCATTAGGGAGAGACTCTATGCCTGTTTTTTCTTGATTTTGACATAAATCAGTATAAAAAATCAAATAACACCCTACATTAAGTCAGACTTCTCATGATGTATCAGAGAACAAGACTTCTTGGAACTGTGTGCTTTTTGCTTGTGCTGTTAATTGAGGTTCCTTGGTGGGAGTGCTGGAGTGATTGGTTTTGTTCTGAATTTGTCTCTTTGGCCTTTGCTGACCCCACTTAACATGATAAAGGCTTGCTATGTTGTGTCTTTGGTCTCATGGGAGATGGAAATGGTGAATAGCCAACCTTATATTCTTTTCCAACCTAAAATTTACTAGGAGGTCCCAAAGAGCACAAGATAATGGAAATAACATTTAGGCCCTTGGTCTCCTATTGACAGGTGTTCCATGGTATTGCTACATTAAGTTCCTTTAATCTTATATTCTAGTGTGGGATTGTATTTTGCTTTAATTTCTAAGGTGGGGAGAATCAATTTTCTTATTTCTCATGTTTGATGAACTTTGTACTTTCATTTGCAGGAAGAGGTTTCCAAGTTGAATGATGAAGTAAATCGGCTACAGAATATGGTAACTTATGCATATTCTTTCTTGCTGCCACATACTTGAATTTTATCTGCTATTACTTCCACTTTGAGGATTTTGCCAACTCCTTTCCTACATACCTTTCGGTGCACCGTCTATTTGGATTCACAAATATAATTCTAAATTGGCCAACTGGCGCATATGTATTGTATACACACATGGGCTCCCATTTGTCTTCAATTATGGAAGACAGATAGTTATAATAAGAACAAGATATGGATTAATGCTTACAAGAAAGAATACAATTATTAAGTAAGTAGGCGGTTCTAATAGTTATATATGTATATATATATATCTTACCTGTGACATTTGTGATTGTAGTAACAAATGGTTTATATGAAAAACTATTACCAATTGTTGGCCCTTATTCATTGAAGATGAGGTTAAAACTACAAGCATGCCTAACCTTTGGCATTGGGTGTGTGGAGTGATGGCTCTTTGACTTGGAACTTGTTTAGCCATGATCTTGTCCTATTTCTTGTGGTATAGTCATGTCAGCTTGTTTTGTGTCTATCTTTCAAGTTCCTGTCTATGCTATAGGATTAGAGCTTAGTATTCTGCTAATTGTTTGTGTCAACCCTCAATTTCTATTTGTTCCTTAATTTGGTCATTTTGCTTGCTCTCTGTGTTGTGACTGTTGTCTATGCCCTTAATTTGCTTGCTATGTCCATGATCCAATTTGCGTCTCCATTTCTGTTGAGTTGTTTGTTTGAAGGATTCCAAGTTGATATACATAATGTAATTTATTCCCCTTATAGCTTATTGTCTGGCACAAATATGTTAGGAACCTGACCTAACTACGAATTCTTTGAAGATATTGAAAGAGAGAGAGAAATAGAGATAGAAATGAGGGAGGAACAGAGAGAAATGAGAGAGAAACAGGGAGAAAGTGGGAGAATTGTAGAGAAAAAGAAGAACTTTGAATTCTGATCATACATAATCTCGGTATTGTGGGTTATAGCTTTATATATAGAGCTATCCAATAGATTTTACAGAGCTGTTGCCACTCCTCCATTACAAATAACTGCTCCTAAAGTAATAACTAACTCCTTCTGCAAAATAAAATAATCTGTTGAAAAAAATAAATTAACCAGCCGATCCTGGTTGTGACATTCCCTCCCCATTGAAAGATTTCTTGTCCCAAGAAATCTCAGTAACTGGCCTCACTTTCTTCATCCAATCCCAGCAACATCTTTCTCTTCTTCTACTATCCCTTCATCCAATCCTTCCATATACAAAAAATGTCTTTTGCACTGGTGTCCTGGACTGAATTTTTCACCACACCTGTATCACAATCCTACCTGTCTCCTTTGCTCCATAGAAAGAGATTTGGCTGAATTAGGGTTAGTATTAACCCTAGGATTCAGGTTTCCCTGATTCAGTCCTGATGTTGCAGTCCCAGAATTGTCAAACCCCAAGACTTGAGGAGGGACAATTATGGAAATCAGATGGTTTGAACAGAATAGAATGAGAAAGAGAGATAGAGAACAAGAGATGAAAGAGAGAGAGACGAGAGAGAATGAGAGAGAACAAAGGGAGAGATAGGATATGGAATAGAAACTAATGTATTCTTTGATGCCCCTTCCATTCTGCTGAAGGTCTCTTTTATAGAGCCTCTAGCCACATCATCACCTGTTATCCAACCATCCAACTAACCTAACAGCCATGCTAGCTCTTGTACAATGAGTTAGTTATTCCCTTTTCCCGCCTAACCTCTTAACCCCTTTCAGTTACCCACCTAACAGCTTATTCACCTGGAATTTCCCCCCAATTACAAGCATACCCCTAGGGTTGTGACAAGAATTTCCTTCCAACTGCTGACCTGTCGAAGGATGAATTTCCGCTAGGATCTTGTGTTTTCTGAAAATGCTTCCAAAGCCAACTCTTGTAATCTTGCCTTTTCGGCAGCCTGCTTAACTGTTGCAGGCTGCATCAGCTGAACAGCTGGGGAGAATTGTAGAGAAAAAGAAGAACTTTGAATTCTGATCATACACAATCTCGGCAATGTGGGTTATAGCTTTATATATAAAGCTATCCAACAGATTTTACAGAGCGGTTACCACTCTTCTACTACAAATAACTGTTCCTAAATCACTCCATAACTGGAACTAGAAGTAATAACTAACTCCTCCTGCAAAATAAAATAATCTGCTGCAAAAAGTAAATTAACCAGCTGATCCTGGTCGTGACAAAATAATGTTGGAACTGTGTTGGCAAACAAAAGGATTCCTTGTGTCTAACTTCTTTTGAACTCTTCTCAACTGACTAGTTTTCTGACCAATTTGTACTGAATTTTTACTAATTTTAAGGTTTTATTTTGCAAATGGTTGAACATTTCTAGACTGAATATTTGGTTGGTACTTGCAGCTGGACGATTTAAAGGGTAATGGAGGACTTTCAGATGAAAGAATGAGTTTAAACAGAAAAACTAGTAGTGTCACCAACAGAAAGAATGTTATAGATGATCCTGTCAGCATTCAACGAAGAGAGAAAGTAAAAGATGCTATGATTCATGCGTGGAGTTCATATGAAAAATATGCATGGGGCCATGATGAGCTTCAGGTACAATGTATCTTTGATTGAATATACATATTTATGTCTTCTAATTAATTTCTGTGAACTTAAGGAATTCTGATTTCTGTCTCATCTCTAAGGAACAAATGTACAATGCAAATATTTGTTATCATTTCATGAGTTTTTCAATGCCAAACAATGAATAACATACTTTTATTTTCTAAAAATTTAACACAAAATCTTTCCTGACAGAGCCAAATGGAAGTGCAAAGACTTGCTGTGTTGAGTTGTGCATATTTATATAGTTATATGCGCATGTATGTAAATAAATTTTGTGCCTGTGCCTATCATGCCAAAAGATTGTCTATTTCAACATGAATGAATAATGTCATGTTCATGTCCAGTGTTTCTTAAGCTATGCTCTACTCAATGAACTTTGCAGAATATAATTTAGGTCTTGATCCCATGCTCCTTGATCTTGAATTTCATATTCTTATGCGCACATATTTTTATTGCAGTCTTCTAACAATGTTTTGCTCTCCCCATTAACTTTGGGGGAGACCACCCCAGAAATTAGTGTTGATTAACAGATTAAAATTTTAAAATCAAATGCCTAGATTGATGTTTCTGGAAGAAACACTAGTACTCTTCTATGAATTTTTCTAATCTTTACATCAATGAAGGCAAAGACAAAATTGTGGAGGTGGATTTCTGTATATTTATTTCAAGTTGCTTAAAGGTGATGATCCCCTGCTATATTGTGGATATGGGTTGGTTTTTGGAAAAGAATCATGGTCCAATTGGGGAACACTATCATCATGTGTGAATAAGCATCATGGATGTGAGTGAGTTTTAGGCATGAACACTGCCATCATGGATCAAGTGGGCCTGTCACCATCCAAATGCAATTCAATTTTGCTTACTGAGGATTGTGCCAGACCATCATCCCATTTTGTAAGTATTACTTTTCTGAGAGAATATATGACTTTAGGAAAGCTAGTTTTTTTAGATCTAGTAAGAACTTGGTGGGTTGGTTATGTGCTTATGACCTTCCAAACTTTTGCCTAGCCAGAAAACTCAAGTGACTTTGGAAAGGGAACCAAACCTTCTTCTAGTCCATAGGAAATTACTAGGAAGATAAAGTTGAAGAGACTTCCTTTTTTGGGGGGTTAAAAATGGCTTATCAACTACCCAAATAGACTTCTCTTACAAGGAAAAAAGATTGTCTGTCTTATACGGATTGTAATGTTAAGGACTATAAGTCCTTAACTGTCATGTCAAAAAGTGGAAAATAGGAAAATCAAGCTATTTTAATAAAAAGGTTTGTGATAGAAGAGATTGTATTGTGCAAGGAGAGAAATGCTTTTAGTTGCATTCTCTTTTTGTTGGTGAGTTTGCTTTGTTCCAGGGTTGCCCCTTAATGGCAGTTTTATCTGACTCATTGAAGAATTCATTTTGCTTGACAAAGGAGTCTAGGTGGTTGTGGAGATTTTCTTTGACAGTATGAAGTCGGTAGAGCCCTGCACCAGTTTTTGTGTGTTTTAAACTTTTTTTAAGGTTAAGGTTTACATGTCATTAAATCATTGAAGTGATAGAAGTGTGCAGACAATTCTTTCCTATTTTCTTTCCACCTGTAGCACTTTTTAAATTTATGATGAATGGATATGCAGAGATCGTGTTTCTGTTTGACATAACACATGCCTTCTATTGTCCTTACGAAACAGCTGAAACTTTGTGCATTGCCCATTGCATAGATGTGCTTATTTCTATATATTCCTTATAAATGAATCTGGGTTTAGTTAGGATGAAATTTAGATTCTGTTGGCCTTGAAGTTCCTTTTTTTTTTTTCAATGGGTCTTTCTCCATTGAATCCCTCGAACAGTTGCATCTTTTATATATCTAGGTTTTTTTTTTTGGTGATATGCTTATTCAATCGTGTGCCAACATTTTCATTTCTATATTGCCAGCCACAGTCAAAGAATGGTGTTGATAGCTTTGGAGGTCTTGGAGCAACACTAGTAGACTCACTGGATACATTATATATAATGGGTCTGGACGAGCAGTTCCAAAGAGCTAGAGAGTGAGTTTCAGTCCTCCTTTCTCTACAATATTTCAGATACCTTGGTCTTGTTTTCTTTTAAGCATCAGTTAAGCATTTTAACAATTATTACTTTAAGGTTACATTTGTTTGGGCGGAACAGAGGGTGAGGGAATGGGATTCCCTCAAAAGGTTGTTTGATATCTATGAAAGAATGAAATGACCCATTCCCTCAAAATGATGGAAAGCCTTTCCATATGAGGAAATGACCCATTCCCTCATATGGAAAGCCTTCCCATTTCATGGAATGGGAGGTATTATTACATTTTTACACTCACATTTTCTTTCTAATTACATAGTGCCACATATATAAACTTGTTGCTGTTTGCCACCCACCGTTGTCTGCCGATGCTGTCTACTGCCACTTAAATTAATATTTGAAAATTAAATAAAATTTTATTTAATATTTTTACCTAAAAGGGCAGAAATAATTTTTTAACAAATGTCCAGTAATTATATGATTTTTTTTTGAATTAAAATATCATTTTTATAAGATTTTTCAATTTTTATAATGTAAAAGGATATTTTTGTCAACTGATTATTTTTACCATTTCATTCCATCAAAGATGAAGGCGTACCAAACATAACAATGGAATGGAATGGTTATTCCATTCCAGCTAGTACCAAATATAGCAATGGAATGGAATAGTCATTCCATTCCCATTCCCATTCCTATTCCTAGTCCCTTCCCTTTTCCATTCAAAACCATTCTATCCAACCAAACGTAACCTAATTTGCCACGAAAGGGCTAAATTTCAATCTTTAAAATGGAAGACAAATAACTGATCAAAGTTTTTCTCTCTGTTATCTCAACCCCTTTCCATCTCTGTTATCACATTTGCATCCCATTGGACAGTGCTAATGATCTCTCTCTGTCTCTCCCTTGCTGCATCTGCACTTTTCTACCCCTTTGTTTTTTTCTTAGGCTATTTTTTTTTTTTACACCATCCAAGCCCTGGAATTCAAATCCTCACTTAAAATAATCTATTATTGGAGGGGTTTATGCATAGTATTCTCCAATTAAGAACAGTAGTTTTTGCAAGGCACAGGCTGTAGTAATTGTGTATTCCATATGTTGATGCTAAAACGTTGTTCATCCATCTTTAATTTTTGAATCACTTATTGTTTGGACACAACAGAAGGTTTTTTGGGAGTCTACGCAAATTACTGTCATTGTGTTTCCAGAAGGTGTCAAAACCACCAATGTTTCACTAATGACATAAAATTCTCCTAGGAATCAAGGGCTTTGACTTTGGAGGGCTGGTAAAATTTGCAATCAATTTCATATGAAAATTTGATAAATATTCCTCATTACCAAGCTCCATATGCTCAGTCCATGGTGACTTTGACATCAGCATCTATCTATTACTTGGTTCAGGATTTGCTTGTAATGACAAACTAAGTCGGTCTACCTTTCATCAATTTCTATATGTTCTTTTGTTTGTATTCACTCAACAACCAGTTATTCTTTCCTTGGTTTCTTAGTTTATCTGCCAGCTGTGTTTTATTTATTCAAATAGTTTTCTCTGATGCAGCAGTAGTTTTCCTAGCTAAATTATCATCAAGCAGCTTAATATTAAAGTGTTGATATTGGTTAACAAAGCTCAATTTTAACTGCTTCTGTAGTCTAATATTGATGTTCAAGAACTTCTGGTAATAGCTATAAAATTCCCATGAGTGGATCTGTCCACACAAACCTACTACTGGTGCTCATTTGTTAATTATGTTAGCTACTCCCACAAGGTCTAGTTCTAGCTTATTTTCCAACAGTTCATATTGAGTTTTGTTTCCTGCTTTAGTTCTAGTCTCTGGCGGCATCTTAAAATTTTTTTTCCTTCATTCAGTGGCTTCTGTTTCCATTTACATCCTAAATCCAGTCTCTGTTTCCATTATGACTGCCCCCTCTTATTTTTCCCCCTGCTTATTCAATGTCTGCTCTTAGATCTTGTTATACATCTCTACATTATATATGTGTGTATGTATATGCACACATGATATGAATAATTGTTACATACAATTAGAAATGGTAAATAAATTCATTTCTAGTTCCTTCTAGTGGTTGCTTTTTTTTACCTTGGTTTCCAGCTGATGGTAATGCACAATTTGTGGCAGGTGGGTTGCGAACTCATTGAATTTCAACAAGAACTATGATGCCAGTGTTTTTGAGACAACCATAAGGTTGCTTTATAAGGTTTAATATGTCATTTGTTGTAAATATTACTATGTTCTCATTAATTTTTTCATTTGCTACTGCTTCACAATCAACATAACTTGAGTGGCTCTGAATTATTGGCTGATCCATAATCTTATTTTCATTATACTCCAGAGTTGTGGGTGGACTTCTTAGTGCGTATGATCTCTCGGGGGACAAAGTTTTCCTTGAAAAGGCTAAAGATATTGCAGATAGACTCCTGCCTGCATGGGATACACCTTCTGGCATTCCCTATAACGTCATCAACTTAGCACATGGAAATGCACATAATCCCGGATGGACAGGGGTAAGCTCTGAAGTTTGTGGATATGCAGTTAAATTTTTTCTGAATGATTGCAACACATAGACATTGGAGTTTGATGTTATTTCATTTCCTCTGGTGCTATCTTTAGAAAGTTATTGCAGATTTATTTTATTAATCAAATTTTGAACATTTGCCTAGAAGGTGATTTGTTCTGCAATTCTTAATGTTTTATTGAATGGTTTGCGTTTGATGGGCATATGTTAGAGGTCCACACAACACACGTGCACACAATTTACATATGTTGTTGATTATATCAAAGCATTGTGTTCTTTACACCTCCTCTGGTTGAATTATGACATATAATTGCTGTTGATTTATATAGCCATTGTTCTGCCTATGTACGAAGTTTAGACTTCTTCAAATATCATTTAATTATTTTTCAATAATAACAATGACGTGACTAGCAAGCTAGAATTTGTTTATCCAACCCACAGTGGGACAAAGGCTTGATACGCTGTTGTAACAATGACGATCACAATTCTTAATCTCACTTGGGGGGGGGGGATTTAATAGATTTTCAAACCCAAAGAAATATTGAGGTGTTTTGTCTTATTTTAATGAAGTTTTATCTCCATTTCTTGTTCAGTTATACTGATTTGCAGTGTTCCTTGTACTTAGGGTGATTCAATCTTGGCTGATTCTGGCACAGAGCAGCTGGAATTTATTGCTCTTTCTCAAAGAACAGGTGACCCAAAGTATCAGCAGAAGGTAATATCCTTTTGTTCTTCTAAATTAGATGATTGGCTTCTTCTTCATGGTGTATTTGTGGGAGTTAATCATTGTGTCAGCTATTGAAAGGGATTATTGCTCTTTCAGGCGGAGAATGTTATTTCACAGTTGAATAAAACCTTTCCTGATGATGGCCTGCTTCCCATTTATATTAATCCACACAGAGGGACATCATCGTACTCAACCATAACTTTTGGGGCCATGGGGGACAGGTAACAACTATCCAAATACTCTGTGATGATATATACAAAAGCCTGCTTAATGTTACTCCTTTTCTGCAGTTTCTATGAATATCTACTCAAAGTTTGGATTCAAGGGAACAGAACTGCTGCTGTAAAGCATTACAGGTGAGACCTATTACCATCATTCTTTGTTAACCACGTTAATCTCAAAACTCTTAAGAAGATATTATGTGTCTAATAAGATGTTGTAGCCTTCAAATAACAGTCTCATCGTGAAAACTAACTGCAACTTATGTGGTTCTGACTTGAACATGAATATTTGCTATTTTTGACGGGCTAATTATCACCCAAGTGCTTCCTTTCCTGTCCATCCTTCATTCCTTTTCAGAATCAAATGGAAGTTTATACTTATTTTGACAAGTTAGAAAAATTCCTAGGATTATTTATGAAAAAGGGTTTAAGTGTAGTTCTTAATAAGCTCATCCTCTAATCAGGATTTCATTTTATCTTGGTTGTGTGAAAAACTATATCCCCCTGGTCATATAGTATGATTTGGATTTGATTCATCGCTTCATTTTCCACATTTTTTTATTAAAAAAATTAGACATATAGGGGACATCTGTTTTTTTTTTTACCCTTCTAATGAAAGTAATTCTTTCTTGGAATTCTTGAAACAGAGAAATGTGGGAAAGATCCATGAAAGGGCTGTTAAGCTTGGTCCGAAAAACTAAACCATCATCTTTTACTTATATCTGTGAGAAGATTGGGAGTTCTCTTACTGACAAGGTAATAGAACAACTGGCTGACAAGATAGAGCTTCTTCATTAGGCAACTGATGATGCTTGCTTGTTTTTTGAAATACTTGCAGATGGATGAATTAGCTTGCTTTGCTCCAGGAATGATTGCCTTAGGTTCTACTGGTTATGGTCCTGATGAATCTCAGAAATTCCTTTCTCTTGCAGAAGAGGTACCCATAAAGTCATGTTCAGAGATTTTAGATTGAGCTCAATTTTCTTAAGCATTTTTTTTTAAAGCTTTTCCCCTGTAGCAGAATATTGGGATGATGTTGAATTGCTTATGTAGAACCAATCAGTAGTCATTTAGATCCTGTCCGGGCCTCATGAGGTGGAGGGTCATACAGGGAAATGGAGGCCTGTGGGGTCGCATTAGTGTCTAGTGCAATGGCACACTCATTGCAAAAGTCAAGCAGGGCAATGTTGGGGTTGGGGCTGGAGGAGGTGGTGATGGCAGTGGCAGTGGCATGTCAGTTCTACTTCATGACCATATAGGGCCACTGTCCTTACTTCTTTTGCCTTTTGTGCTTGGTTCCACTTAAGGTCCATCTACATTACACATCGTGTAGTGTTAAATTGTTAACCACTATCTCATCTAAAAGTTTAAGCTAGTAGATAGAGGGTTAACTTTTATCTTTTATATTATTATTTTTGCTCTCAACACAACCCCTCATGAGTGACCAGGTTTTGCTGCACAATTGGTCCAAAAACGTGCAACATTTTAAATATTAGGTTAGTGGTGAGGTTTAAAGTCAGGACTTTTGCTTGCTTTGACACCATGTTAAATTGTTAACCATTATCTCACTGAAAACTTAAGCTAGTAGATAGAGGGTCAACTTTTATCATTTATATTATTATTTTTTACTCTCAACATATAGGGTTGTAGTATGCAATGCTATGCCCTGTTGTATCTCTTCTCTATATGCTAGATTTCATTGACATAATTTCTTAGTGTGAAATTGGATATTATTACAACAACAACAACA
This sequence comes from Diospyros kaki, assembly GCA_036245055.1. Classification (NCBI taxonomy): domain Eukaryota; kingdom Viridiplantae; phylum Streptophyta; class Magnoliopsida; order Ericales; family Ebenaceae; genus Diospyros; species Diospyros kaki. The sequence continues at coordinate 737,089 of BSEG01000003.1, forward strand.
ATCATGAGCCTTAATCCTACTAGCTGAGTTTGTCTACATATATTATAGACCTCCAATTATATCTATGCACAATCATATCTATAAGGTCATGTTGTGGTTAAGGGTTTTCCTTGAATGTTTCTTTGCTCTTCCTCTACCTCTTTCACTCAAAACTTTTTTTTTTTTTTAATTTCATCTATTCACCTCATAGGTGTGTGTATCAATAATTTTGTCACGTGTAAACCATCTTAATCGCTTCTTGCATATTTTATCATCCATAGGTGCTACTCCAATTTTATAATGCCTGATCTTATTTCTAAATTGACCTTTTCTTGTATGGAAACACAAACTACATATATTTGTTTATGTCTTTGTTTTTAGAATCTCATTACCTTACCAAAAAATAAAAATATGCCAAAGTTGCTCCGAGAAATGAAATCCAACATTTGAGTCAAAATGCCCTCCCCCAACAAACAAAAGCAACTACACTAGTGTTTAAGATTTACTTGTTAACCTAAACTTTGGATCTTCAAACCAATAGAAGGTCATTTACATATTGTCCATAAGATCCACAATGAATGTAAAAAAACAGAAACACATTGTAGCCTTCCTTCTATCCTCCAAAGCACCTTCTCCAAAATTTGATATTATGTTTGACAGGCCAGGAATAAACCCAAGCCATTTCAAATAATTGAGAATGAGACTTAAATTCTCTAGCCACTTTTAAATGAATATGAAGGTGATTAACTGTCTCCTTATTTGTTTGCGTAGGTATTACAGATTAACATTTCACTTGTGGTCAGTTTTTTCCCATGCACCACAATCAGGCTAAAGAAAAGCCACCTTTCAAGGATCAAACCCAAGCACATTTCTAGTAGGGAAAGGCAAACCATCAATGCATGCTTCACTGATCACCAAAATTTGACCTGATGTGGAACTTGATCACCAATCTGGGTAAGAGGGCGTAGTGCTTTTAGCTTATAAATTGTCCTGAACATTACATCACACTACCAATAAAGCAATGTAGGAAAGGAATATTGGGAAACTTTTAGTCTGTATTCCTTGGAACCAAACTAAACTTTAAATTTGGGAGGAGATAGAGCATGGGGATTGTGCCGTGTTTCAGTCCCAGATAACATAATAGCTTATCAATCTGTCTTTTCTCCCATACCACATTATGTAGGTGCTCTTCAAATGCTGCCCAAAGATAAAAAAAAATTCAAATAGAAAAGTGGAATGCCACTGTTGAAGTGGCTTGCCAGTAGGGATGTAAATAGTCCCCAATGGGCCCCAATTAACCCCATTTAACATTAAAATAAGTATAAAAAAGAGGACATAAGTATATGGCTCTTTTGAAAATGTATTAAAACCTTTATGCAAATGGTGTTAATTGGGGACCCATTTATATCCCTACTTGCCAGTGCTAAGAACGAATTAAAAGAGGTAGCTTGCCCCACTACTAAGGAGAACGAATAAAACGGGGTGGCTTGCCACATTGACGTAGTGGGCAAGGGAGGTGATTACAGAAGACTGCCACATGCCCACCACCACTAGAGTTAGCTGTTCACTAGGTTTATTAGCAGAATCATGATAAAATAACAACACAATTTTGGACAGTGTATATAGTACTAGAGATAAATAGTAAGGACCTACTCTAAATAGCTAACAAAAGTAGAAGCCTTCCAAAGGGTAAATTTCCTTTATGGGTGATTGTGGAGTCATCATTTCTTAACAAATTATGTGTTTGCACATGCTAGAACATTCTAACATGGAAAAGCCAGATTTCATCTTCTGAGCATTTGGAATGAGTTGAATCTAGATAAAAATTCTGTCTCTTACACAGGGCCAAGAGCCAGGTATGCCTAATGGCTTGGCACATACTGATGCAATTCTTGTTTAGTGGCTGGAGGTGAAGGCTGTTACACTATGCTTGTTGAACTGCCTTACTGAAAAAGACCTCAGCTCACACTGATATCTTTTAGAAAACTTCTAGAAGCTTAGTTCCTTAATCCTTACCCTTCAGGTTTTCTGGCAAAAGAATGTGCATTGGCTATGTCTTTCCCATTAAGAAAATTATTTATGGGGTTAACTACAGTGACACTCTCTGAGGTCAGGCCTAGAGATACCCCCTCTACCTCTAGTTTGTGAAATTATAATGACCTTCTTGAGGTTCAAACATCGGTACATTTAACCCCTTATCATTAGATAACTGCAGTTAAATTTTGGAAATTTTCCAAAATGCCCTCTCTCTCTCTCTCTCTCTCTCTCTCTCTCTCTGTATGTGGGACTGCTTCATGTTTCACTCGGCTTCCTTAGTATCAAACGCTTTGCCATTTTTTGTGCTCTCTGCATAGGATCTTGCTATCTCAAGCATGATCTGAATGCAGTATGCTGGAAAAGCAAACTAACCTCAGTGGGGAATGTCTCATCTTCGCTCTTTGATGCTAGCTTTTCAACACAGTTAAGTTTTCAACATGTTTCTTGTGCTGAGAGGTAACTAGGAAGTTTTGTCATTTAACTGACTGTAGACCAGTGTGAGGTTGGACTATTTCAATTTTAGGAAACACACCACGTTCCTGTTGCTTTCTTCTGTACATGACATCTATGCTATGCTTTAGGCTTTTGGTTTAATTTGTTTGCTTTTTTATCCAGCTTGCTTGGACGTGCTATAACTTCTATCAATCAACACCCACAAAATTAGCTGGAGAGAACTATTTTTTCCATTCAGGGCAGGTTAGTTAACATTATTGTGGGATTAACTGGTTGGCTTCAGTCATCTCTATGGTTCATTAATGTTGCAAAAATTTTCAGGACATGAGTGTCGGTACATCATGGAATATACTGAGGCCAGAGACAGTGGAATCACTCTTTTATCTCTGGAGATTGACTGGCAACAAGACATATCAAGAGTGGGGCTGGAACATATTTGAAGCATTCGAAAAAAATTCACGGATCGAGTCAGGATATGTTGGACTGAAGGATGTAAGCACTTCCAAAACCCATGATTTCGGATTGCCTTTGTGATTAAATCTTTTAGTGCCTGCTTTATGTGAAATGGGCAAATAACTTCCTGATAGTGCCCTCTAAGAATGCCTGGGACTCATTAACTATGTTTATTTGTGCAAATGGAAAATACCTGAAGGCTACTACTGCACCTAGGATCTCAACATCGTAGTGCATTATTTGGTTCTAGGCATTGTGAACTTCTCTGAGAAGCATGGAGATTTGATATCCACCTTTAATGGTTGGTGAATTTTACATCTAACAAAATGGTGACATTCACTGTCCATGTTAGTAAGCTGCCCTCAGACAACTCTATTAGAATTAAAAATATTGGGAAATCCAAAATGAGTAGAATTGGTAGTATGTTTCTGTGGAGTAACTGTCTCATTGTTTAACAAGTTTCTGATTCAAGAAACAGTATAGATGTGCTTTTTTATTTGTTTATTTATTTATTGGTTGCGGGGTGGGGGGAACATGTATGATTGATAGTCAAAGCCTTTGACAACTTATTTTGTAGTACTAGTAAAGTTATTCAAGAAGCTGTAGATAAATTTCATGTGGGTATGTTTGTGTATTCTGAGTTTTTATCATTAAAAATATAAAATTATTTGAAGGAAGCTGGCTCTTCAAACGAGTATTAGTTATTAGCAATTGTTAAGTTTTTAAAATACTAATTAAAAATTTAATTCAATAGATTTGAGGAAACACACTTTTGTTTGGGGATATGGTGATTAAAATGAACTAATTCTCAATGGTATTAAATTCCAATTATCAGTCACTTGATGAATCTAAATTTTCTGTTAAAATAGATTTGAGGGAGTAATGATCACACACACCTTTGCTTTTACTCAATTCATAATTATGGTCTTGATGCATTTGGTTTTCATGCAAATACCGATGATACTGGTTTGAAACACCTTCCCCCGGTGAACACCTTTTTATTCTGAATGAGCACTAGCTGATAATAGAAATCGCAAACATATAGTTATAGCCGTTTGTTTCTATGGGGTTTTACATGGCTTTTGAAATGCTGATTGTTGCTGCTGTTCCCAGGTTAATTCTGGTGTCAAGGACAATATGATGCAGAGCTTCTTCCTTGCTGAGACACTCAAATATTTCTATCTTCTTTATTCTCCCCCAAATGTTATCCCACTGGATGAGTGGGTATTCAACACGGAAGCTCACCCTCTTAGAATTGTGGCCAGGGATGGTAAAGGACAGAATTCTGGAGGACAATCTGATGAAAACAATAAACAAATGAGTAGTAGGTCACGAGCAAGGAAAGAAGGTCGATTCGGTAATAATTAGGACCCTACCTACCTACCTATTTCTATTGGTAAATCTGTGATCATTAATCATCGAGTCCGTCGATGAAGTATTAGGTTTTCATTACATGAAGAGCTGAAGATCTTATATTGCAATCATAGTAGGGGAGGAAAATCGAGTTTGTATGTTATATAGTATTCAAAAATAGATGGGGCATCAAAGAGCCAGCTATTTCACTTTTGAGGAATAATAATGCTGCTGCTCCACTTATTATTTAATATGCAGTAAGCTGGTTGATAGTGATGAATGATCGCCCTTGTATTTTCGCTCTGTTTGTTACCCCCCCCCCCCCCCCCCCCCATGTTTTGACAGTGATTACCATGTAACATGAAGATTATAGGCAATTCCTTCATTTTACTGTTATTGTTAGGGGGCTTATGCGGAGGAATGCCATGCTTTTTTGTGTTTTACTGGATTAATTAATAATTAATCATTCTGTATTCATGTTTCACATGTGCTATTATGGTATTATCACTTAGAGGTATTATGTAGCTGATGATGATGCATATTTTAATTCTTGTATTTGTATAATTTTTTTTTTATTTAGACACTTTAATTTTTTATTTTTAATTAAATGAACGATGTAATTTTGAATCTTTTAAATTTTTTATTATTTTAATTATATTTTTAAATTATACTTAATTTATTATTTTTAATAAATTTGTTAAGATGTACAATTGATTTAAAAATTTAAAAGTATAATTAAAATAATAAAAAATAAGAGATGTAATTGATTTGAAACTATATAATTTTAAAATATAATTAAAATAAAAAAATATACTATTACATGGGCTAAAATATATATGTATTGGCTATTCACTTCTCAACATGATAGCTAAGCTATCAATTGCTTCTCTATATTGAACGGACCACGTGTAGCGCAGGTAACTAACTCGCTGAAAATTGGTACATTTGTAGTGGTAACAGTGTAAGTCACTAACTAGTTCACTACCCCCCCAACCACATTAATTAGCCTGAAAATTGGGTTAATGGCATCCTCCATGCCGTCAAAGAGTTAGCCAGCCAGGATCACATTCCCATATCAAGCCTTAATCTTGGTAACACAATGAGTTACAATAGGTCAACAGACTCGCAGTAAGTTCTCATTAATGCGCCCCCGGGTCCTAAAAATTACCCAGAACCCAGCAGCTCAACAAAGGCTTGCGCAGCGAGAGTACAACCGGCTGGGTAAAAGTCCTCCAAACAGCTGCGCCTTGCCGATTCCAAGCATAATACCATCAAGGTGCAGAAACAAGACTACTAAGGCCCAGAATGGTCCTGCCATAATGCACAAGATTTCCTGTTCCTATGACCGTTGAAAAGATGGAACATTTTTATCCAGAATGGTCCTGCTACAACGCACAAGATTTCCTGTTATGTAACGGTTGAAAAGAAGACCAGTTTTATTTGCAACCTTACTCTTGCTCTATAAAAATGAATGCTTTCCCAATTTAAACCTGCGACTTTCGGCAATCTTACTGTTACTGCCCAAGCACGCCCACTTAAGACCACAAAAAGCTACAGAAAACAAAAAAATAAATTATGGGAAACTTGACATTGCCCATAAAACACCAGCTCCTATGATTATAAGGATAACATGATATATAATTGCCAGCAAACTTGGCGGAAATGGAGTTCTGTGTAGCTATGAAAAGAAGCAAAACAAAGCTTAGATACCATACCAAGACAGTAACTCAAAAATCAAGTACCCTCCACTTTAGTGATAAAGAAACTAAGATTCTTCTAAACGCCACTAAGAAGCAAAAAGAACCTGAATTTCCAAAAGTTAAATAATACCAAAAAGATCTAGTTCATCCTCCTAATGAGCTCATTGATGTAGTCTTCACGGTTTCCTGCATCTCCTCCTTCGATATAGTGGTTTCTTTTCTTTTTTAGACCACCCAAAGGTGCCTTCAGTTTGAAAGGCCAAAGGAAGTTGTTAGCCTCCTTAAAGTGAGGCCCAACTGTCATGATCTCATGGATAAGATCTTCAATGCATATAATTCCATGGTTTCCCAAACCCTGCGGTATGAGTAGCATGTTAGATGATACTACAGGGTTAGATAGTGGATACTACAACCAACATAATACTAACAGACCAACCTGCTGAATGATTGAATTGTCAGTCAAGGCAATCCGCTGTTTGTTTAGCTTGCCAAAACCCCTTTTGTAAATCAATTCCCTCACACTCTTCAAATTAGGGTAACTGAAAACAAGAATAATGTAAGAACTTGGAATAAGTTTATCATTGGCATCACTGAAAGTAGAAAGAGTAAGATCCATACCCATAGGTCACGTAAGGTTCAACCCTATGCAGCATGTTCATGGTAGCTTTGTTTACTTTAAGGAATACACCATTGAAAATCTGCATTACAAGAACCCTTTACATTTTAGACAAACACACAGGAATTTTAACTAGATTCCGTAGACAAGTATCATGCTGAAAGACCAAAAGTGCTAAGAAACATATACAACCAAACAAAAATCCTATTGTTTTTTCTTCCTTAATAGAAGAAACACATCCTGTATCTCTATGATGTTCCACAACTCATCCATCACCTAAAAAAATAGGAGAAAAGAGAGCAACACCAACACCAAAAAAGAACATTTCCTAAGAAAAAAATATAAATAAAGGAGATTTCATTTCAAATGTTGAATAGAGCATTTAACACCCTGGAACACAGTATGATTTCTCAGATTTCCTCAATGCCTTTCAAGATACATAGGCCCTTGTATTCAAAAATAACTATAAAAACGAGCCCAAAAAGGACCCACTTCCAACCTTACCAGCCACACACCTCAGTCCTCCCCAATCCTTGTTAGGTAGCTTTAATGAAAAATCATTAGAAAAACTGTTTTAAGGACTCAAGTCACCTGTGCTGTACAATCTTCAACTCTGGTGCCAAATGAATGTTCCCAAAAAACAGCTAGGATGACTTCCTCCCAAAAGATTAGGAAAAAAATTGTTCAAAGGCCTATGACCACACCAATTATCAACTAAACTCCTCTCACCGGCCATGAAAATTAAGCACAAAAGTCATTTCACAGCCTCGTAATAATGCCCTGCCCAAGTCACACATTCATAGTAACCCTCTACATCCCCACATCATAAGGAGAAAAAAAATAGCTTCTCCAAAGAGCCAAATCTCCCTGCAAGAAACTTCAGTAACAACCATCCTATCATTGATCCCTAAACTTCCCTTCTGTCACTGCAAGCACATCTTATCCCTATTAACTAGATCGAATTTTGCCTCAGCATGAAGGTCTCCCAAATGATGGACATGATATGTTGCATCCTTCATCATACATGCATATTCTTCACATCCAAAGGATGCTTCCCGTATCAACCGAAAGTTCAACACAACGACATCAGAAACCTAAATACCTATAAAATTTTTCAAAACATCTTTGTTTTCACATATTTTTCTTTCTCATATTATAACAATATACAAAAATAGCAAAATCATATTATTGTTTCATAAAAGTCGTGTGTTTAGAAATCAATTTTTAAAAACAATTCTCAAAACTAAATAATGGAATCACATTGTTTATCTAGTTGTAGACCCAAAAAATAGTTCTTGAATCCATAACAATACGGACGCAGGAAAACACCAATTAATGATGGGATTATATACCATTCCTCTCGATTTTACCTAGAGTACAATGTGAAAGACAAAAGTGTCAATATGCAAGACAACAAGCTTATAAGGATAACATTGGATCCTGTAGTTATGTGTTGAATTAGTACACAATAGGAGCAGCATTCACAAGAAAGGAAAAAATGAAATAACTAACCATTTGTAACCATTTTACAAATGATTCACAAACATTTCTGGATGTATGCCATCTAAGAATTCAAACCTTATCTTCAGGGCAGGTGTAAATGCACAAGTAGGAAAAAAAGAACCAGAGCCAGTGTCTCAGCAAACAGTTTTATTAAACAAATAAAGGGCATACACAACTTACCTGCCTCAGACGCAAGAGCTGCAATATCTTCCTTGTCTTTGGGTGCATGGCATTTATACTGAAAAGGCCAAATGCCAAGACAAATCAGTGAAAATGGAACTACCACCAAGCAAACAGTTGATGTATAACTTTAAATAACAGAGATACAAACCCTCTAATACGAATTATGAACAAAAGCTTTGCTTCAGGATCAACATAGAAGCCCCCTTTCATTCTTGCTTCACGCTTCAACCGAACTAGCTCCTTTTGCTACATGGCACATAAAAATGAGATTTCAAAAAATTAAAACAAGGTAACATCTAAAAATCTAGGTTTTATCAATATAGCGTATATATGAAGTTACCTGCTCCTCATACTCCTTTGCATATAGCTTAGCTCTGTTATAGCTCAGCTTCCTGTTCACAGCGTTCTTCTTCTTCACAACTGCGAGCTCTTCCTTCTTCTTAAGAGCCCATTCCTCGTTCCTCTTCTGCTTCTTCAAAACTGACTCCGGAACGAAAGGCGCTTCCTTTGTTTGTGCTTCAGCCATCTCTCTACAGGCCACACAGCAAATACACAGCCATATAAGCACATAAAACGTGGTAAAATTCTTCCAACCACCACAATTGTATCCACCATCAACCATGTATGTGATCAAATTAAACTGCAGTATATATACGTAAAAAATAAATCTCGACTAATGAACCCTAGAATGAACCCTAGATCAACAACAGAAGCAAACAGACATTTTTAACATGAAAGGACGGTCCCTTAGCGACGCAGGGCAGTTTTATTTTACAGGTAAAGCATTTCACATACACATCAAAAAAATAAACCTATCTTCTATTGCTTTCCTAAATTCCCGGCCACCAAGCAGATGTATTATTCTGAATCAATTCTGAAGGACTACATACATACAACACACATGTCTATTATCAAGTCAAAGGAGTAACAGACATCAATGACACAAATGATTCAAAGCAGGTAGACCTTCACAGAGCAGACGTATAAGGCCCACAGATTAACACAATCAAAGAGAAACGTAAGACATTAAACCTTCTACTCACATGAGTGCTGACGAAGATGGAACTGCCGGCACCACTGGTATCAGGGTTTCCCTGCGGAGTTTGAGAAGGCCAGGGGCAGACACGGTGAAGTGTAGGGTTTTGTAGGGTTAGTTCGTCTTCGGCCTTAAATCATCCAACGGCTCGGATTTATATTCTGGACGTAAGTAAATCACGACCGTTGATAAAAGGAGGGCTTGGGCTCCAACCTGGATCGGCTCCTGGGCCTATGGGCCGTACAATTGGATATTCTTCTAAGCCCATTAAGTTGGGCTTGATATTGAGCCCACCATCCTACCCTAAGCCCATTTAAAAGCACTTTTTCAACTTTTCAATTGTACTCTTCGGCTTCATTTGCCAATGCGACCGTTTATAAGTTATTACTTTAGCTTATAAGTTATTAAACTTATTTACTTACCCATTTGGCATCCCTAATATAGTTTAAAAGCTAAAGAGCTTAAATACTTATCTAATAGCATTTGTAGAAAGCCATCGGTCACCAACTTTTGCAAAAACGTTGTAGAGAGCTTCTTCATCAACTCATTTACGATTTTACCCTCCTACATTTTCAATATTTATTACACTTCCTATCTTTTTTCTCCCATCTTCCCTTCAGCGCCTCATCCATTACCGCTATGCTGAATCTCTTCCTTCATAAACAATCGTCGCCGCCATTGCGTCCCAACACGGCAAGCTACTTAGCACAATCACAACCCAGCGCCGTTGCCGGATCTCGATGAAACCACAATCGTCGCCTCCGAACGCCTTCTCCAGATCTCAACGAAGCCACCATCGTCGACGCCGCCCATAGTTGCAAGGCACCCAAGGTAGGAAGCTGGATCTCTGCCTCACACAAATTTGGATAAATATACATATACATATACATATATATATACACATAAATACTCACTTAATAAAGAGGTTAGAGCCGTAAATAATCAAATTTTCATATGTATATATATGAAAATAAGAAATTTTATATAATATTTCAAAATATATTAAAAATTTATATATAAAGTATTGTATTAATATATTTTTAATAATTATATATAATTTATTAACATGTAATTGTAAGTATTTAATAATTAAACATTAATTTATAAATTATTTTATTAAAAATTAATATTTTTTAGAGTTTTATTTGTATTATTTAATACCATGTCTATTTTAGTCTTTTTTCAAGTTTTAACAACTTATTAGTTTTTACAAACCAAACACATAACTTTTAACTGATAGTTTAAAAGCATATTTTTCCAAACATTTATCAATTTAAACACTATCTAGAGTCGAACACTTATCACTTAACTAATACGATGAAACTTTAGAGTTTTCAACATGAAATCCAACGAGGATTGGAGTACCATAGGTGACGTGAGTGCCTACTTACTCTAGTTAGAAATAAAGTTATGGATTATCGTCTTGAAAATTGTGCGAATCTTTGACATGATTGAGAGGATTAAATAATTGCAGATGTGCCAAGATTATGGGTCGCAGTAGGAGAAGTTGTAGACCTAAATCGATTAAAGATCCGAGATTTTTGACTTTAGAGAATGGAACTCTTGTATGGCTAGACGGTTAATCTAGGTAGCCTGGTAGACAAGTTAGAGATGTATAGTTAGACAATCATTAAAGTGATGTCAGCAAGTTATGATGTGGTACAGGCACTTGCGGTCAGCAAAAAGCCCTAAGAAAATTGAGGTAGCGAGGAAAATACCAGGAGGTATTCTCAGAAGTATTATCGGGATTATTTCTTAATAATGAAATCCACGTTTGCCAAAGATAGCTTGAGGATATTTGATGCTTAGCTATGTGTGGTTTGATTGAGAACGTAAATTATCAGGTGATAATTAAGAGCTGATATTTTTACCTTAATTTGATGAATTATTAAACAGCTGCATGAGGCTGAGATATTTTATGATCAATATACAATCGAGGGTAAGACAGGGAGATGGGACATTAAAGTACCCAAAATATAATATTTATTTCATATGTTCAATACAATTACAAGAGATCAAACCATACAATTACTCAAAAAAAGAAAAAACTGATAATGTGCCGATGTTCAATGACGACGATGGTTGTCGAACATGACGAGTCCTAGTTCATCGATGTTATCAGGGCAAGGTAGAGAAGCGGCCTCAGGGAAGCTAGGAAGCGAGACATTTTATGGGATAATGGAAAGATCAGACCTCCAGTTTGGGTTTGGATCAGGTTGTGGAATAGGTTGAGGATGTGCAAAATAGTGTGCGAATAGTAAATCTTGCAATAGAGCTCGATAAACTTGCATATCACTAACATGTTGTTGAAGGGCAAAAATATGAGATACACAGCCATAGAAGAGATCTTGAAGCTGGGCTAGAGCTTCAAATAAGAGTGTCATAGCAGCTCCAAGCCGATCACTTTCCAGAAGATGGGCCAGAAAGATGGAGACATTTTTGGCATCAAAATTGTGGTGGATGATAGCAAAATAAGTGGATTCTTTCTCATGACAAAAATAAGGAGCAAAGATGTACAATGTGGTACACTGTCTTCTCAAAACTTTACAGGCACCGAAACGAAACGGGATTCTTGGCATGATAGTCTGGGTTCTGGCTAAATCTAAACAAATCAGGTATGGGTCAGATCTAATGGGTCGAATCAGGATGGGTTAGATCTAATTGGATGGGTTAAATCAGGTATGAGTCAAACCTAAATCGGGTCGGGTCAGACCTGATCTGGTCGGATCGACTCAGATCTGGTTTTAGATATGGCAATAGCGGGCAGAGACGGTGATGGTCGCGGCGGTGGGCGAGGAAGCCGGGCGGTGGTTAGTGGTTGCACAAAGAAAAAGGCGTAGGCGGCAGCGTGGCCGGATCTAGCCGATGCGAGGACCGTTTGGGCTAGCGATGATGGCTGGGAGGTGATGGTAATCGACAATTGGGGCATAAGGAAGCCACGCGGTGGCTCGCGACCGATGGCGAAATAGGCGTTGGAGGCGGTTGTAGAGTGGGCGATGGCAGCCGTCGGAGGTGGTGGCAACGCTGGAAGACAACAATGGCCAATGGCTATTCGCACGCGTAGGGTCTGTGTGTTGTAGAGGATAGAGGAAAGAAGAAAGAGGAAGAAGAAAAAAGAAGAAAGAAGAAGAATAAGAGAATAAAGAAGAAGAAAGAAAAAGAAAAACAAATGAGAAAGGAAACAGAAAAAGAAAAGAAAAGAAAGAAAAAATGTAGAATTTTTTTTTATGGAAAAACGTGTTTTATTATTCCAAAAATTTTGGCAAAAAGAAAAAAAATTATCCAAACAAGCGAAAATTGAGTTTAGGGCTTTTTGAGTATGTATAGTCCCGACCCTATGTTTCGAAACATGGAGCAACGTAGGGTTCAAAATAAAATTCTATGGAAATTAGGTTTCAAAATAGAATGTTGTGGTGTTTTCGAAATAAGATGCTTGGCAAACTCTTGTCAGAGGGTCGGGATGAGACACTTTGAAAAAGTTGTCCATGATAGGACTCGTGAAAAGAGCCTAATGAGAATGATCTGCCAAATGCAGTGAGAGTTTGTGATAGCTTAAAGGATCAGGTTGCGTAATAGTACAACAAATGATTACGTGTAGATTACACCAAAGCACAAAGAGAGTCATTACTAGTATGGTGAGACATTTGATGTTCTGACGAACCATGAAGAGCCTAAGGTATGTGTTCTCGTAGAAGGAGCTGAACATGAGGCAACGATGGTGGATGGAGTTCCTTAAGGGCTACGATTGCACTATTTCGTATCACTCGGGGCGTGGCAGAGAGGTGCCTGATGCTTTGAGTAGGAGTATGTCTACTATGACCGGGTGAATAGCTATGAATGACAGTTGTTGGAGGCATTTAGCCTGCTGACTGTGAGTGTAGTGCTGAAGGTATTGTCTATTTTTTTATCGTTGGCTTGACAGTTTAGCTAGATGTGGTGAACAAGATACGGAAAGCATGTGTGATTGACAAATATATTTGTCTATGGATTGATGATCATGACCAGCCCAAGGGTTCTGATTATTGATATGCGACTTGGCATTCTCAAGTGTCGGGCAGGACGTGCATGCCTGAAAGTTTAGGAGGTGTGTGTTTGTCTGTAGAACCACAATAAGAAATGTTATGAAAGACACGACATACTAGTAGGCATTGGACGTGTAATGAATACAAACTGGGGTACTTGTATGTGATTGAGATGTTCAGGTAATAAGATGAGTTTTATCCTAATTACTTGATTAGTTAGATAAAAATTTTGAGAACGAAATTTCTTTAAGGAGTGGTGACTGTAATACCCAAGAAATTGAGATTATTTGAAAATAAGTGTTTTATTAGAAAAATGAAATTTCGGGGAAGATTGATATCTAAATAGCTTGAAGAATTGACCGAAATAATTGCAGGGAGTGCCTTGGATCCGAGATATCTAAGAAAAATGATACAACATTGATAAGCATCTCGAGAAATGATTTTTAGCATCAAGAGAAATCAGATTAGAGACAATTTTCAGTACAGTTTCAGATTATGCTGAAAAACTGAATTGTCCTAAAGGACTTCCGAAAAGTCAACAAAACCCTCAAATAAGTCAAATTGGGCCTGATAATCAAACGTTAAGTGGTTTCGGGGTGAAATAAGGAGATTTTGCAAGCAAAGCATAAGTCCAAGCCAAAGTGTAATTTTTGAAATTCCCCGATGGAGGTCGAAATGACCTATTTCTTGGAACCTCGGGGGTCAAATGAGAAATTTAGAAGTTAAGGGTCTCAACGGAAGTTTTGGAAAACTCAGGGACTTTGTGGAAAGGGCCGAAATGACATTTCAGAAATTTAAGGGGTGGAACTGTAATTTTCAAAAAAGGTAGCCATGACCGACCAACATCCAATCGCCGAAATCGGTAATGGGAGACCCGAGAAAGTGGCTAGGGGGTTTCAGGGCAAGACCACGACAAGCTTCTTGGTCGACAAACGGCCAAAATCATGTCAGAATAGGGCCAACTTTCGACCGAAAGTGGCCAAAACTTTGGCCACTGAGATAGCAAAATTGGAGCACTTTCGATGGGTTTTGGATTTATTTAGGGCAGGAGGGAACAGCAGAGGCCTTGGGTTGCTCGAGATCGATCATTTAGGGGTTAAATTTTGTGTATAAAATGGAGCTCGAATAGTCGAAAATTTAAAGAAATTAGAGTTTCAAATCGACCCCATTTTTGAACAAATTGAGGCACCAAACCATAGGGCTTTTGTTGCCCATGAGTTGAGGATGGTTTCTGCAAAGTTTAAAGCATTTTGGTGCTTGTTTGATAGGGTTTCGAGGCTTCGCTAGATAAGAAGGCGGGCGGCCAGGTTGAAGCTTTGGCCGGCCCATTGAAAGGTTTCCGACGTTCCTTTCAGGTTGAACATGGTACCATGTTGATCGACTGGTTGAGGTAAGCAAGGCGGTGGAGTCTTCCAGCAATACCAGTGTGCCGACGCTAGAAAAGATAACCGGTGCGTGGTAAGCATGTGCAGGTCATCAGGCGCAGACGTGTAGGGATGTTTCTTGGGGCTCATGCGGGCGCGTGAGAGCTTGAAAAAATGTGAAAAATGCCAAAAATTTTAAAAAATTATGTTCTCGAGGGTTGTGTAAAAAGTTTTGATATTTGTCTTCCTAATGTCTCGATTTTAGTAATAATCAGCTTCGTTTTGCGTGCAAATGAAGCTTTGAGGTATGTTCTAAAATTTTCATTTGAAGTTCTTAGAATAAAATGAATTTTTATGAAAAATGATTGGAGAAAATAGTCTCGAAGGTATTTATTTGAAATTTTAAGAGGGAAAATAAGAGAAAATGAAGGAAAATATGAAGAAATTCGAGTATTGATATATTCTGTGAATAAATATGTTTTATAGGATTGTTGTGCTCGAGAATTTGTGATTTATGCAACTTTTGAGATTTGACAAGAAAATCAAGGTCAGGCACGCAGATCGAGACAATGCACATTTTTTGAGGTATTCCGAACTTCATGCTAAAGGTGAGTGATTTTGTCTTGAGAACCTATATATGATATCTTTGCTTCATTATGTATGATATTAATTGAAGTTATGATCATTTTGTCATATTACATGGAAAGTCGTGATTTTTGCATAATATGATATTATTGGCATATTGATACTCGTACATGGAATTGGGATGTCATCCTGATAGTGTAACTGTAATTCCCCAAAGACAAATGATGGAACAACGTTAGGATTATCTTGAAAGTAAGTCGGGATTCTGCTTAGGGTTCTGTGTCGAGTTGATGGGTTAGGGAAGTTACAGTAGGGCATATGATCGTTTATGTTGTTGCATCATGTATTCATGTATCATGTTTCTAAACCATCACTAGAAGATTTATCTTCTAATTGGCTTATACTCCTAGAACATTCAAACATTCCAGTTAAGATTTGCAGCTATGACAAGGGGATGATTGAGATGTGACGACACGTGATGACGTGGCTGATGGGTTCAACGAGTTGTTCCAGTATATGTACATTCATGAGGATTTAGGATATATTTTTAGTTATGTTTAAAAGATTATATTATATTGAAAATCATGTGTAATTGTTACGATTTAATGTATTTATGAGGAATCGTTAAATTGTATCTAAGGTGCTTAGTTGTTATCTTTTGATGATAAGTCTCAATGTATTTAAGTATTTGATGATATGATGGTACAAATTCTTATGTTATGATTAAGTGAATTCAGTTATATACCATATTAGGTTTCGATTTTAAGCTTCCACATTTATGATGATTACATGTCTTAGTTTATTGATTCTTGTTTAGTATGTTGTGAAGGTAAAACGGAGTTGTCAGGAAATGATTTATATTAAAAAAAAAATTCTAAAATTTTAAGCTATTTAACACTTGGAAAAAGCGGGGTGTTACAGCCGCTGTCGTCGTCACCTTTCATTCAGTTGGGCTGTTGCAAGCCACCGTCGAGTTCCATTTCAACCTATTTCAGCCACCATCGTTAGCCATCACCTGTCGCCCCCATCAGCCATTGCTGCCATCGTCGACCATAAGCCGCTGTTCTTCTCGTTGCGTGTAGCATGTATATATATATATATATATAAAACAACAATAAACATAATATATGTTATATGTATATATATAACACAAAATAGTATATATTATTATTATATATAACATATATAATATATATAGTAATATTGTGTTAATATATTTTTAATAATTATGTATAATTTATTAAATTTTAATAATAAAATTTTACATAATTCAACATCATGTCTATTTTGGTATTTTTATCAAGTTTTGACAACTTATCAACTCTTTCAAATCAAACACATAAATATTAATTGATAACTTAAAATCACATTCATCTAAACACATTATCAATTTAAATACTGTCTAACTTTTAACTTGAAAGCTAAATACCTTAAAAGCTATGAAAAAAATCGATAAGCCAAACAACCTTCTAATTTAAAAACTGTAAATAACTTAAAAGTTGTCTCAAAAAACGCAGAGCCAAACTAAACCTTTATCTTATTTTTTTTAGAAGCTTATCCTTTTTATACCATTATTATTGAATTATTTTTCATTTATGCAAAACTAACATTTTTATTTTATTAAATGAATTATAATTGTTAGATAAAACATTAATTAAAAAATATTAAATAAATATTTAGTAGTCATGACAGTAGTTAATTTTTCAAGCAAGTTTACCGTTACATTATATTTTATTTTATTTAAAGTTTATCTTAAAGTTAAAAAAGTAAATTATAATTGTTAAATATTACTTAATAAACTTTTATTTAATCACTTGGATAATACAGGTAATCTACTGCACGTACTTAAAAGTTTGAAATATCGTGAGATTATGAATTTGAATTTACATTTACGCAGGATTATACAATCGTTTGTATTTATTCGAGATATTAATTTTTAAATTTTGACTTAAAATAAATTTATCCGTTTACTTAAAGTAGTGGAGCAAATATATCGTGAATTTTAAAGAGGTCGAGATAAATTCAAAGTAAAAATTATTTATGATCGGGGGATCGCTCAAAAAGAATTTATTTAATTTCTTTTTTGATATGACAACCCCACTAATAACTTATATATGCTAACCACTTGGAGAAAAAAAAAATTCATTCATTATATTATAAAAACATATAAAAATAAAAAATAAGAGAAAAATAATGGAAAAAAAAATCATAATAAATATTGCATGCGAAGGCGAAGACGTTTTCTACGATATGATTGTGTGACTCCGGCGGGAAGAACGGGGGAGAGAGAAAAGGCAGTGGCGACGGACGTACGAACGGCAATGATTCGACGTTCATTTTGCCCTCTCAATTTGATAGACATTAATTAATTTGCTAACAATAGAAGAAGCCGATGGAATTGCATCTTCATCGATCCCTCGCTGCTGGTTGTTGCGCGCATTGATTTATCTTCAACTAAACTCGCCTGGTTTCCGGTCGGGAGACCACCGTTGTTTCATTCTCTCTTTCTGCTAGCTGCTGCAGCGCTATAACGCTGTGGCCTCTCGTTGAGGCGGCGGCGCCATCTCTCTCTGCCGCGCGCAATGACTTTTGCCCCCAATCAAACGGCTTCGACGTCGGCAGGGCCGGCCGGCCACGGCCGAGACCGCGACATGGAGGCCGGCGACTGGTCCCAAGACCAACACCAAGAGGAGGAGGACTTCGTCGATCCTTTCGACATAGCCATCACCAAGAATGCGCCTGTCGAGACGCTCAAGAGATGGAGGGTACGTAATTTCAAGTGCTACTATCAGTAGTTTGAATTAATTAATTAATTAATTCTCTTAATCACGCAGTGATTTAGAATTAATTAATCATGTTATGTTGTTTGTTTGTTTGTTCTTGCCCTGATCAGCAAGCGGCGCTGGTGCTGAATGCTTCTCGTCGTTTTCGGTACACCTTAGATTTGGGGAAGGAAGAAGAGAAAGAGCAGCGACGACGCATGATTAGAGCTCATGCACAAGTTATAAGGGTACGAACGCCCACACGCTAGCTGCTCCTCCTGATGCCACCGGACTTCTTCTTCTTCTTCTAATTATCTCTTAATTAATGTTTTACTTTGGTTAATCAATTCATTAGGCAGCACTGCTTTTCAAATTGGCTGGCCAACGGGCAATTGGTACGTCTGCCTCTCTGTCTTCACACTCTAATTACTTCAATTACACACTTCAATTGATATTTTGTATTTGATTTGATACTTTACCTAAATTTCACCTAAATTTGAGAAAGACTATATTTCTAAATCACTATTTAACTTTGTCTTCTGTTTCGTGCTATGTCAGTTACATTTTTCTATGTGATAATAATTAATATTATTTTAACTAAATAGACAACAAAAGAAAGTTAGCGGAACAAACAACAAATACCATAAAAAATTATTAAAAAACAAATGAATTTGAAAAATATTATACAGTAATAGCGTGACGGTCAAAGACAATAGGTTGCAACTTCCCTTTTTTTGTTGTCAAGTCAGCTCTTCATTTTCAAAGTACTAGTTTTGAGTCATTTAGTTTTATTTAATAAATATATTTTTGTCTTTTTTCTCAAATCATTATAATATAAGCTTACTCTCAAGAAGAATTCTCGTAAAAAAAAATCGAGTGAAAGGTGAATTCCTCTCCTGAGGTACTTGACTAAGTTATGATTCTCGGAGATGATTAATGGCTAAATTTAATTTTTTTTCCATTCCCTCATTCTTGTAGTGGTTTACCTTAACTTTGGTTCATATATTTAGTGTTAGGCACTACAGCAACACCTCCAACTCCATGGGGCGATTATGGAATTGGACTAGAACAACTTGCTTCAATGACAAGGGACCAAAGTGTTTTGGAGCTACAACAATATGGAGGGGCAAGTCGATTATTATGATTTTCTGGTGTTAAATTATGTCACCTTGTTTTTGTCTATTTTTGATATTCCAGCAATCATTATCAGGTCAAAGGGGTAGCAGATTTATTAGAAACAAATATGGAGACAGGAATTGCTGGCGATGATGTTGAAGTAGCAAAGCGGAGGAATGCTTTTGGGTCAAATACGTATCCTGTGAAAAAAGGGCGAACTTACTTGGTATACTATTGTCTTGAAGGCTTTTTTTTTGGTTCCAAATGTTTTCTTCACTTGGCTCTACGCATTCTTATCATTCTTTTGTGTGTTCTTATCCAACAGAGGTTTGTTTGGGAAGCCATGCAAGACATGACCCTAGTTATCTTGATGATAGCTGCTGCAACATCACTGGCACTTGGAATAAAGACAGAGGTTGGCTTTGTCATTTGATGATTTATTTGTTCGTTTAATGATACTCTAAAAGTGAGCGAGGAGTAGTTGAATTTTATGTGTTGTTAGCAATATATTTTGCAATTTTATATGTCCACTCCAATTTGAAAATTTCCTTTTCTTGGTTCTCCTGTCATGTTGAAAATTGAAGCTCACAAGCTCAAACCATTTGGATTATGAACTTCCCTTTTACAGTTCAAATGATTTAACCTGAGATATGCTTTCTTAGAACCAAATGCCCTAACTGTTACATCTGCTCAATTGTTCTCTCAATATGTGAAATCCACAGCTCAACCTTCAAAGATGAGGAACTTATGTATTCTTGATGACTGTTCCTTGTGATGTATCTTCTTTGTGTTAGTTCCCCTGAGTGTACTCTTACTGCTGCCTGAAAATCAAGAAAACATCAGTTAAGATGCAAGTTAAGAAAACTTTGCATATTAACTTGATGGAAGTTTTCCATTATGCTTGGCTGGAACTTTTACTTGATTGATGATGGAATTGAACTTCAATTCAAAGTTCAACAGTTATAGGTGGTTAGGTTGTCTATAATGGTGTCAGAAGCTCCATTATGATTTATATACCTGCACTGGAAGAGCCTTGATTAAATGTGTCACTCATTTTTTATATGACATCTAGACCTGTTTATAAATCTGGGTTTCCATAATCAGGCTTGCAATATTTATAGGAGTGAGTACATGAAATTTTGGGTACATGTCAAGAAATTAAAGCTTGTAGATCGCTTCCCAATGTAAAGTGAAGTTTTGCACTAATTTCTATTTCAGCTCTTATAGAGCTTATGTAGTAACACCTGGTTGTCCTGCTCCCCCAATTTCTATTTCCTTGCTGCTTGGTTCTTATAAATGGTCCTTGTTCAAAGATTTATCTTCGTCTTACTTGTTCTCTTGCTCTACAAAGTGAATCGGTGCTTCTTTTTGCATTTTCATAGGGCCTTGAAGAAGGTTGGTATGATGGGGGAAGCATTGCCTTTGCTGTTATTCTTGTAATATTTGTGACAGGTATGATCCACCGCTCATTATTGCTTTCCATTGTCAGTGTATTATTTATGTGAAACCAGACACTTGAAATCAATCTTTGATTGATCTTCAGTTAAATGCCCATTGGGATATCCAGGATTCTGTGTTCTTGTCAATGCATTGACTTTTTCTTATTAATGCGGGCAGGATCTTAACAGGATCAGGACTTGGGAATATGTTATTGATTGAGGATTGGATTGAGGCCGACGATTACTTGAAATTGGTTTCGCTATGTGATCTGTAATTGCGTGTAGGATGAACCTTGGATATTTTCCTGGCCTAAATTTGATATTTCCGGCAAATTATTGTTTTGCCTTTCTATACTAAAGCTACTTTCTGGGAAGGATTTAATATAGTTCTTGTATAAAATTACTTGAAATTATTAATTGCACAAGGAAAAAGCTAATTCTAGACAATTGCTCTTTGATGAGTCCACATAGTAAATTCCATCATGCTGTCATTTTATCCACATTTGACCTTCCTTACCTTCATGTTTGATTCTGAGGGAAGTATTTCTTTCGACTGCTTTATCATTTGATAGACAGGGTGACTTATTGCTTATATGATGAGGTCAACATTAGATTTTCCTGTACTAATGGAATCTCTTTTGTCTTCCAATTGTGATAGCGACTAGTGATTATCGACAGTCCCTCCAGTTTCAAAATTTAAATGAAGAAAAGCGAAATATACGCCTGGAGGTGTGTGCAATTATGGCATGGTGCATTTTCTTATTGCTTGTCTATTAATTATCTATTTAAAGGCCTGGACACATTTTTAACTTTTTTTTGATATTTATGCAGGTTGTTAGAGGTGGTAGGAGAGAAAAGGTTTCAATATATGACATTGTTGTTGGCGATGTTGTACCCCTAAAGATAGGTGACCAGGTGAGCCTAGCCAAATAAGGATTTGATTTGTTGGACATAGTAGCTTATTTTATCTTGAATCCACTATTATAGCTGAAGATTGTCATGAACCTAGGGTTCATAACAGGTTTAAGAAGTAATTGGGAGGAATTGAATTGGGGAAGAAATCAGAATTGAAATAGAACTGAGAACAGAATGATTGGAGAGGGGAATGGGGCAGAAATGGGGGAAGAAATCAGTAGAAAGGGGGAGAGTAACAAAGAGAAACGAGAGGGAGATTTGGAGAGAAATGTAGAGAGGAAAATGAGAGATTCTATATCAATTCAAGCACAAAATCTCTCCACTTACAATTGGCCTTTTTATAGGGATAGCTAGATGCTTAACTAATTTCTAACAGCACCCATGTGCTCCTAACAACTTGTAAAATATCTCTAACTAACTATAATACCCTAGTACAATAATGCCCCTTTATTACTCCTAGGGTCATGACAAAGATATAACAGGATTTGAACAAGAAACCAAAAAAAAAATAATTATTTTGTTCCTTCTGTAATTTTCCAGGTCCCTGCTGATGGAATCTTAATTTCTGGTCATTCTCTTGCCATTGATGAGTCCAGCATGACGGGGGAAAGCAAAATTGTAAGCTGGTTAGATCTTAGTGTGAAGTATAATTAGATTATTGATCATAATTTTTATGCAGAGCTGTGCCACTTGGTAGGTTCACAAAGATCAAAGAACCCCATTTCTGATATCTGGATGCAAGGTTTCAGATGGTGCTGGAATCATGCTGGTAAACCACCTGCTATTCTATTTTACCTGATCTGTGCAATATATGTATTATTATTGTATGTATGTCTTTCTAGGAATTTGATTGTGATATTAGAGGTCAAAGTCATTGCAGAGGAGATTGTGATAACACTGGATTAGTAACCATGCCTGGGATCTTTGAGCTTACTATTAAATTTTTTCATCCGAAATTTTGAAAATAATTAGCATTATAATTTTAATACATGTTTCTGACTTGGGTAAAAATCAAGGGCAGTTTTGACAGTTGCTCTTGTTTTTGAATCCTTCCCACCTATGGTTTAGTGGTGGTTAATCTTTCATTATTGATGTAGTTTTACACATTGCTAAGTGATCTTTGTCTAAATGTTGAATTCCACATGCATATTAAATGAACTTATAGCACAGTCTAACCTTTTCTAGATTGGTTTAAATAGTTTGATATAATGATATATAATCAGTTGGGTTCTGCTGTATATGAGTATAATAAACTCTTTTTCCATCATAAGGTAACCGGGGTTGGAATCAACACAGAGTGGGGATTGTTAATGGCAAGTATCTCAGAAGATACTGGGGAAGAGACCCCCTTGCAGGTTTTTTTAATGCCTCAATTAATTCTGCTTTCCATGATAATTATTGATAAATTTTGGGTTCAACATAAGGCTGTTTCTGGATGACCTATGATAGGTACGTCTCAATGGGGTGGCAACTTTTGTTGGCATAGTTGGACTTTCTGTGGCTATTTTTGTTCTTGCCGTCCTTCTGGCTAGGTAATTTCACATTTTTTATCAGTAATGTCTTGTTATGTGTTCAAAATCCTTCTAATCTGTTAAAATTTTAACAGATATTTTACTGGGCACTCACAAGAAGCAGATGGATCAGTTCAGTTTGTCAGTGGGAAGACAAGCGCGAGTGAAGCACTTGACGGAGTTATAAAAATATTCACTATTTCAGTAAGTGCCATTTTCTGTTTGCTAACTGTATTGGTGTTACTCCAATTTTGACTAATTACAGAATTATGTAGGTTACCATTGTGGTTGTTGCTGTCCCTGAAGGGCTTCCTTTGGCTGTTACCTTAACGTAAGTGTGTTTTGGTTTTTTTTTGTAGTAGGAGTTTTACTGTTTTTGTTCTCCTTTCATTTTCTGTGATAATGAATAGTCTTTAATTTTATTCTTTACTTAAACTATGTGACAGCCTAGCTTACTCAATGAGGAAAATGATGGCAGACAAGGCCTTGGCAAGTATCTTGATTATTTCTTTTTGCCTATTGCACGATGGTTGTTCTGAAGACCGTGCAGTAATCAAATAAAAAATTTCCTGGTTATTTCTGCACAGGTGCGCAGGCTTTCAGCTTGTGAAACAATGGGTTCAGCAACAACCATTTGCAGTGATAAAACTGGAACTTTAACCCTGAATCAGGTGGGATACGGTTTATTTTGCTACTATTTGATTGCTTTTATGCATATTTCAGATTCTCTTTCTGGATCTCTTCCCAACAAAGGGAAGTGGGGTGAAATTAAGCCGCTGAGCATGTAGTCCAGATTCTTTTGTTTCGAGAATTTTAAGATAATTTGATGCCAATTGCTCATGACACTCGGTGCATGATATTTCAAATTGTGTTGATGACAGATGACAAGGCCCTGATGTCTCATTTTTTAAATCATTTTACTACAGATGACTGTGGTTGAGGCTTATTCTGGTAGGAGGAAGATTGATCCATTGGATCATAGCTCTCAATTTGTCAAGGAGGTTTCCTCGCTGCTACATGAGGGCATTGCGCAGAATACTGCAGGGAGTGTTTTCACTGCCAAGGTATCTCTTTCTATTGCAGCATCACTAACCTTTTGTTTTTATTTTATTTTTCCTTTTGTCTGTTTGGGGTGGATGAAGGTTTTTTTTTTGAAGAAACATTGAAGACAACTGAACATTGTTTTCCTAGCTTCTTAAATGGTTGGCCAATATGCATCTCAACTTCACAAACTTTACTACCAATTACTTGTATAGATTGCATGGGTAATAGATCCTGTTATGCCCTTGTGAATGATCAACCACCGTAATCTCAATTGAGCCAAACAATCAGCCAATGTTATGGGTGCTATTGGAGTTTAGTGATGGTATTCCTTCATGCATGCGTACTTTCATTTTGTCTCACAGGCTGAGGAAACACATCCCATTATCATTTTTTGAGGTAGCATGAAATGATTTATTGCTGATCATGCCTTTTAATACCATGCAGGAATCAAATTTTATTCTCTAGCATATATTTTATCTGTCATCTGCTTTGCTAAAAGATTCTTGTGTGGTTAGAATGTGAGAGATGTTCATATGTTGACATTTGAGTTCCATGTAATTTCCAACTAATCAGACAAATCCATCTTTGATTGTTTCTAAAATGATAGGGTGGTGAAGGCATAGAGGTTTCTGGATCTCCCACAGAAAAGGCTATCCTTCAGTGGGCTGTTAACGTATCCTCTTGATTTTTCTGTCTTTTCCCCTTCCTTCACAGTATTTCAGTCCTGATTGATTTTCTTCACTTGAGTTGACATAGATTGGTTTTATTGTATTTGTTATTGTAGTTGGGGATGAACTTTGATGCTATCAAGTCAGAGTCTACAGTTCTAAATGTTTCCCCTTTCAATTCAGAGAAGAAGCGAGGGGGTGTTGCATTAAGAAAGGTAATTGATTCACTTTTATTCTTAGTGGCTTTTTTGTCCTTAGACAAACTGTTGGATGGATTTAATAGTCTTTGCATGAGAAAACCTTATTATCATAAGTTACAACTTTTGGGCTAACAAATTTGTTGATTTTGCTTTTAGAATTTCATATGAAAAAAATCTGTGGTATTTTGGATTGCTCAAAAAAATCTAGTAACCAATTGCAAACAATATTGTAAGTAACTCTTATAACTCAGCCAACATTAATAGAAGACATTCTCATTCAAGATGCAATGATTTTTACATGGAAACCTTTTATTAAGGAAGCAAGCTGATGGTCCTGTAACCAGACTGATCAAATGGAACACTACTAATAGGATAATGACAAAAACATGATACAATCAACCTATCCAATCTGACTTGGCTTCAAATGTATTTTAGCCAACATTGATCAAAACATTAATGGCCATTTCCAGGTTCTGGTCGTTTATTTGGATCAACATGGAAACAACTATACTAATCCTATTTTTAGATTCTACCTACTAGCTTGGCTCACAAGATAGGGTATGATAGGATAAAATCTCCTAGGAGATAATTTTTAAGGAGATGATATACATGGGGAATTTATGCTGTATATAATTTGAGGTAAGGATAAAACTAAAATTACAAAATTGCCCATGCATTATTGAATTACATGTTTATTTTATAAAAAATATATATATGTATTGTATAATTTGACTTCTAGTGTTCAAGGTATTACTCATTATCACAGTTTACCCCAAGCCCAAATAAAGAAGGGTCGCATTAGGTAATTTCATGTGATCCTTAAATTCCTTTAAAGATATGAGAGAAGTGTTGTCAGATGGCTATAAAACCAACTCTATTGTATGGCATTGAATGCCAAACTATTAAGTAACATGTCTAAGATATCAGCATTATCGAGTTGAGATGTCAAGGTAGGTTTGCTGCCAGACAAGAAGAAACAATTAAAAATGAGGTTATTTGTAATAACATTAGTGGTGCTCTATTGAGGACAAGATACAAGAGACATATTTAATGTTGTTTAGACATATGAGAGGAAGACCAATAGACGTGTCTACAAAGAAAGTGGAAGGAAGGAAAGAAGTTTGCAGCAAAGGATCTAGAGAAAGGCCAAAAAGATTTGGTGAAATTTCTTAGTCAAGACGTTGAATATAATTGCCTTACAAAAAATATGATAATAGATAGAAATGATTGGTGAGCTTGCACATATAAAGCTGAGTAGTTGGATTAAGCTTCGTTATTATTGTTATTGTTGTACTTTATGTGTTATATATTATACATATGCTAGTATAATTGTGAAATAATTATGTTATAGTTCCATGATAATATGTTTTTATATTATGTTAATGTATTGCCAAAAATATTTATACCAACTATGTTCCATAATGTTTTTTTTATTTATTTACATGATATAAATGATTATATCAATAGTGTAAGTGCTTACAATTATGAAATAGTTATTAATAAGATTTTATGATGTATTTTCTATATGTCACCAAATTTTACTATAATTTGCTTTATAATAAATTAAAAAGTAAATATAGTTTTTAGCATATGATTATAATAATACCATAATTAAGTAGTAGTGTATAATACTATATTTCATCAAAGTTACAAATTGTGAAATGTCATTATTATATATTTATAACTTCAATAGATTATGTCCTAATTTTGTAATCAAGATATAATATGTAACATGTTGTTATATTTTATACTTTAGGTTATATTAAATGTAATATTATGTGCCATCATATAAAAGGGGTGTCTATTGCATCATGAGGCTCCTTGCTTTGCTATCATATGTAAATGTAATATGATAATATAAGTAATGAATACCTTATTTTATACTGAAGCAACAACATACTATACACAGATGAGGATATTTTGATCACTAAGTGGTAAATTATAAGGATAATGTAGTAAATTTGTACCTTATCAAGAAGGGTCTTTATCTTGGGAGATAGTCTAGATTTCATATTGTTTGATCTGACAAATTTTACTTTGGTCATTGGTTACCTAACACAACTCACCATTTTTATTTGGGTTTTGAACCAGCTTAAATAGGAGGAACACCTTCACCGTTAGTAGTGTTGAGGGGATTACTCAATTCACAGACAGAGTTAGTAAAATTGTTGTTGTATCTTGAGAGATGGTACCTGAACCTTCATATAGTATATGTGTTCCGTGTGCATAGAATATGAGATTATGTTGGAAGATGGTATGCCATCTTGCCAAGTCACACAAAACTAGGATAAATAAAGTCACCTTATCATTTTCCTTTCTTGAAACCAACATGACCTAAGTATGCCTATCCTTTCACGAATGAAATTACCTTTTGCATTTGATATATTAGGGATGAAGTAAGGCAACCTTGTTATTTGGTTAAAGGAGTTTCCCATGTTTGAAGCATTATTCTTGGAACTCTGCAATTGTATTCTGTGTGTTTTTATTGCCCATCAATTAGATGATTGGGTTGCTTAAGTGTTTTTTTTTTTTCATTTTCTTTTTTGGGAATCATTATCTAGAATAATAACAAATCACAAACCTTAATGCCACTACATGGGATTGAGAATCATTACCTACATTAAGAAAATCATTTTGGCATAAAAGAAATAAATACTACAATTAAATGGGATATAAAGGATGCATTGCTCATTAAATACACAGTAATTTTTCCTTCAAAAGGATTCTACTATGATTAAAACTGGCATATAGAGTATGTCTGCATGGTCATCACATCTATGTAACACCCGATGCTTTTGTTTCTTGCTTTGAGGAAAATTGGAATGAACTCTGCATATTGATCAAGTCCTACTAATCATGTTGAGATAACTATGTGTTAGACTCTTCATTTGTAAAGTGGAATTGGACTTTGTGAAAATAAGTAAACAATCAACTGCATGAACTTTTTTTTTTTTGTAAGTTCAACTGCATGAACTTCTTGTTACCAAAATGATATTAGTTATTGGCTTAAGTTTATGCCTATCTTTTGAACAAATACCATTGATTTTGGGTTATCCTCTTTATGCATGATATACTTCTTACTTGGAAGTGTGATGTACACTTTTGATTCTGAAGTGCTGTATCTATCCCTGTTTGACCTAGGCCACCACTTTCTTCATTTTAAATTTACTTTTCTGTGTTCATTATGATACTGAAATTCCACCGTTTAATCTAATGTAATAATCTTTTCCCTCATTTTAACTGCAGCCCAACTCTGAAGTTCTTATACATTGGAAGGGAGCAGCAGAAATTGTTCTAGCCTCGTGCACGGGATATCTTGACATGGATGGAAGCCTGCACTCCATTGACAACGACAAGGTCAATAATAAGCTTATGTTCTCTGCCCCAAAAAGGATTTTTTGTCTATGGGTTTTTTGTAATTGGATATAAGAGGAAATTCATTGGCAACAAGGTAGAATTGTAACAAATGAAATATTAAAGACAATATGTATTTTCAAGTCTATGCATTGCTATATATTTGCAGAAAACCTCCTATGCTTAGAACAACAATTTGATGTGGCTTAAAGTGTTAACAAAGGGTTGTGATGGTTCAACTCTTTCTGCAGGCCTTCTTCAAACAAGCTATTGATGATATGGCTGCAAGAAGCTTGCGATGTGTTGCCATTGCATATAGATCATGCAAAATGGAGGAAGTTCCTACTAATGAAGAGCAACTAGAAGAATGGGTCTTACCTGACAATGATCTTGTATTGCTGGCAATTGTTGGCATAAAGGTGACTGTATAACTCATCTAACCCTAAAAGTTCTTCCCATTTTGTTTCTTCATTCTCCAAGTGACTACTATATAACATTCCGCGGTTTGTCAACGACATCTGTGCATAGAGTGTCAACAGTAGTTAAGCAACTAGACTGCTGGTTTAGAGTTCTGATCAGTAATGGGTTCAGTTAAAGGTTAAAAGAAAAAATGATTGGGGACACAAGCTAATCATTTCTTAACAGTACAAAAACAAAAAGTCAAATTAGTTTTTTTTTTTTTTTTTATCTCAGTAATTAGCAATTTTTGTGGCTTTTCTTTTG
Source organism: Diospyros kaki (assembly GCA_036245055.1). Classification (NCBI taxonomy): domain Eukaryota; kingdom Viridiplantae; phylum Streptophyta; class Magnoliopsida; order Ericales; family Ebenaceae; genus Diospyros; species Diospyros kaki. Next base: position 766,105 of record BSEG01000003.1, read on the forward strand.
GACTGTACAGGATCTATTTTATTAGCTTCTTGTATGGAGGACAAACCAAAAATGAAATTTCAAGAAATATTTTTGTTGAATGAAGAGTACCTTCTCCATATACATGTTCTAATATTACATATTTATCTGTGTAGGATCCTTGTCGCCCTGGTGTCAAAGAGGCTGTGAAACTATGCACAGATGCTGGTGTTAAGGTAATTTTTAACTTCTTTTTTGTTGTATATATATACTTGCTAAGTTAATGGAATCTACTGAATTAATAGCAACCTATGACTAGAATAGTGGCAAAAAATGACAAATTAGTCTGGGTATTTCATATAACAGAATATGTCTTTCTTCTATAGTTCAGAAAGAGTATATTTTTTAAACCTTTTGACACAGCATTACGGCAATGTTTATCGTCTATTGGAATATTAGTGAATCATTTGGAAGCATTCGGCAATGGCTCCTCATCTTGGTAACTAGGTATTCTTTATGATTTCTGAATCAATTGTACATATTTAATTGGTTCTTAAAAAGCCATAATTTTGAATGAAGTTCAGTGCAGTTCTTTATTCCAGTCTTCTTAAGAAAGAAATAATGTGTTTGAAGACAGCAATCTGTAGCTTCTTTCCAGATCTTGGTTAAAAAAGAAATGTATCTAGGTGGCGAGGATGAAAATTCATTTTTTTTTTCTTTGGAGTAGGTTCAGTGATTTTCCTTTTAAGTATATACTTCTGTATTGAGTAGTGTAATGCTCCTTATGTTTAGGAACCTTAATATCTGAGGACTCCATATAAATAAGACAGAAGGTTGCTTTAACAGGGATATGATTGCTTTCATGGTACTCATTTTTCTCTCTGTTAATGCAACTTCTAGACAGTTCATGCTATTAAATACCTTATATAATGTGCTCTTCCTGGTTGAGGAAATGATGATGGGAACATAATTTCTGTTAAACTACTAGGTACGCATGGTGACTGGTGATAATATTCAAACAGCAAGAGCAATAGCTATGGAGTGTGGAATACTTGCCCCAGATGCAGATGTCAGTGAGCCTAATGTTATTGAAGGAAGGGTATTTCGTCAATTATCAGAGAAAGAAAGAGAACAAGTGGCACCCAAAATTTCGGTAGTTTGTGTACTCTGAAATTTCTATGACCACATCTGATATCTTTGTGAACCTAACCTGTTATCTGTATAGGTTATGGGAAGATCTTCTCCAAGTGACAAGCTTTTACTCGTTCAAGCATTACGTAAAGTAGGGGAAGTGGTTGCTGTAACTGGAGATGGAACTAATGATGCTCCTGCACTGCATGAGGTTTGACTCTCTCTCTCTCTCTGTCTCTCTCTTCTCATGATGCATCTGGTTGTTCCCCCAAGCATGAAAGACGTACTTTACAAAAATATTGTTGTCTCATCTCCATATGGTCAGGACAATGTATTGCAAAAGTATACTGCATTCACTGAGGGATTGGATATGTTTAACTTCCAAAGTCCCAAGGTAGGAATTTGGCTATTATGTTCTTGTGCAGCAAGCAACAACATCAAGTGACAGCGGAGAAGGTTCAATTTTCATTTGGTTGATGAATATGTCAATCAAGTTGGAAATCTTTTCTAAATTTTTAAATGTGCGTATTCATAGAATTCAAACATGCTTTTTTAAGGGAACATATAGGCTGTTGTCATGTCAGTCTCTCTAACCTACCAAAGAAGTGTCATCCTCTCTATCCATACTGTCATAAAGTGTGGAAGGAGATTGTTGCATTCTGCCCTAAAATGGAAAGGGAACTTTGAAAGGACTCTCTGCTTCCTATTATGAGGCTTGGACTTCATTTAGGTCCAACTGCAGTAGTTGTCTGGTATATTCATTTAAATTAACACTTTTGATGTTTCTTGATATGGTAAAATTTCTGTTTAATAATAATTTTTTTAGTTGTAGCTGATTGAATCTTTATCCTTTATCCTTTTTATGTTTTAGGCAGATATAGGTCTTTCCATGGGCATCCAAGGAACTGAGGTTGCTAAAGAGAGCTCAGATATAATTATCTTGGATGATAATTTTGCATCTGTTGTGAAGGTTAGTCTGACCTCATTCTTATTTATATTACAATCAAGAAATTGAGAAATTATTTTTCTAGGAATTTTATAACCTACCTCTACCATAGGTATTAATGAAAACACCTTCCCCCTTGCTTCACTATTAGCTGAAATGAGTATATATTATTTGCAAATGATATTGTTGTTCCAGGACTAATTTTATCTTGAACTTTATCTACATTCTATGGCAGCATATCTAAATCCCCGTTCTTTTTATTTGTTAGTTTGGTAATTTCTTCTCGAGTTATTGGCAATTTTGTGAATGAAATGTCAAGGTCTTAGTTAACAGCCTCCATTTGAAGCAAGGGTACGGCTACATAAAAAATTGGCCCTCCCCTAATCCTTTCAGAATGGGGAGCTTCTGAGGACACCCTTTTAGTCAGTTGAAATTTTCATGAATTCACACCTGTTTATCTCAAGGCCAGGATGTGGGAGGAAATTTTTCTCAAAATGTACAGGTGTGGAAATTGCTAAGATGGTTTCTGAAATTTTGATGTAGGACATTCACTCTTGTGTTATCCATAAATGATGACCTCAAAAATAATGATTCCAACCGTGTATTGAGTTCTTGCAACTTTTCTGTCATGTCCAATCTCGTCCTACATCATCTACATTTTTACAGTGCTGACTGCTGACAGAAACGGTATTCTTTTACTTGAAATAGGTCACATAGTTAAGTCTTCTTCATTAGATTTTGGACCTGCTAGTTGATCAGAAAGCTTGTACAATCTCTTTGATCAATTTTATTAAATATTTAAATTGGACATGCGTTAATTTTGCAGTCCTACTCTGATAGGGGGCTGGAAAATGATTTAGGGACTCATCAGTCAGATGGTGCAGCCAGACATTTGTACTTTTTGAGTTGTTACAAAAGATGGTTCTATAGATAGTAGACAAATAAACACCATATTCGAATCATTCATTACTTAAATTAGAGCTGGCTTTGAATTGTAGCTGAAATAAATTATTGACACACATGCTTATATGATTTCATATATTTATTCTTTTGTCACAGTAAATAATTTATATTACACGAATGCATGATGGGAATTATTTCTCTGGCTCTCTTTCTTTCTTTCACTTTCTCTAGATGGCTCATGAATGGATGAGAAAGGGGTAATTAACATTTAAAACCTCTTCGCATGGTTGTTTCACTATCAAATTTGTCTGCTTGTAGGTTGTTCGCTGGGGCCGTTCTGTGTATGCAAATATTCAGAAATTTATCCAGTTCCAGCTTACAGTTAATGTTGCAGCTCTGGTGATTAATGTTGTGGCCGCAATTTCTGCTGGTGATGTTCCATTAAATGCAGTACAGGTTGGAGCTCTCTCTCTCTCTCTCATGAATATTATTCTTTTGCTGGGAACAATATATAATTCTAAGCTGATACCTGGCATGTCACCTTCTTTGGAAATGCTGTACAAAATTGGCTTCGGGCTGGGCCATTAATTTTTGTGTTATATTATCAAACAATTTTCCTCAAAATTTCTAAGCAGCAATGCGGCAAGGAAGAGATATAAATCATAAATAACTTGATCGCCATGGTGTTTAGAAAGGATATTTTATCTTTGATCATGACTATTTCATTTCCCAATGTCAAAAAAAAAAAAGGTGAAATTCACATGATAATCATGATTGAAATTCAGTATTTGGTGAGTGAATCTTCCAGTTCTTGTATATAAAGTTTCTTCTTGGTGCAGCTTCTGTGGGTTAATCTTATCATGGATACTTTGGGAGCATTAGCTCTGGCAACTGAACCACCCACTGATCATCTTATGCATAGGTCTCCAGTTGGTAGAAGGTCAGTAGGCTTATTTTCATATGCAATATGATGCCTACCAAATAATTCTGAAGCTTGATCGATTATCATTTTACATTCTAAGTGGCTTTATGATGTCATGGTATGAGATTGATAATGGGATTCCTCAACTTTGTTTCATGATGCACATAGTGAATGGCTGAAAACATAAAGGAGTTGATGGATGTTCATCACAGGTTTATCTGCTTTGTGCATATGACTGGCTGGCTTTTCGCGAGTAAGGATAGTGGAGGGATAGTGATTTAAAAATTGATCCGAAATTAAAACGTATCTCTCACATCACAGTTGATGTGCAATTCTATTTATCTGTATAAGAGATCCCAAGTCTAACACCAAAACCCTACCTGGTTTAGTAATCTTATATTGTGCATGGGTCACTTGTTTTACAAATGTTCCTTCTGAACAGAATCCAGTTGTTACTGTTCTCCATTTCCTGGTTTGATGTAGTCTTTGCATTTTCTAGTATTTCTAACGGAAAAAATCAAGAGAAATTGACAATCCATTTCAATAATTAAAGATTGCATGACTGTTTGACATATTGCAATTATAAGATTTTGGGGTTTGTTATGCTTTAGTTAAATGCTTGACTAGATAACTTAGCAAAAGAAAAAGAAAAAAAATGCTTGACTAGATATTGATAATTTCTGGATATATTGAGAATTAGGTCTGATATATATTCAAGTTTTAACCCTTGAATTGCTTTGCTGTTTTACCCCCCTGGCAAAATCTTGAGTTGGAGACTATAATTTAAGAGTGACAAAAAGCTATTTGGTCAATGGAATGCATGACTTCTGAGTCTAATCCTCCTTCGTTAATGCAGCTAGTTTTACCATCTGTTTGATTACAGAAGAGGTCTCTTTTTGTTGTCTGTCCTATGTATTTTTTACTTTATTTTTTGTTGTAGAAATTTAAAGAGTTTTAATTATCAAAATGAATGGTTTTTTGCTTTGTTGAAAATTTTCTATTATTGATAAATTATCGTTAATTTTTTATTTTTATTTTCAGGGAACCTCTTATTACCAATATTATGTGGAGAAACTTACTTGTTCAGGTTGTCACGATTCTAGTTGCATTACTTTTTACAAGACTTCTCTTTTTTGGCCTTCGACAAATCTTGAGATATGCAAAAAAACTTGGCCGTTACTGATTGTTGTAGACTTTTGCAGGCTTTGTATCAAGTTAGCGTTCTCCTTGTTCTGAACTTTTCAGGAAAGAGTATCCTTAACTTGAATCACGACAGCACCGAACATGCTAATAAAGTGAAGAATACCTTGGTATTCAATGCATTTGTCTTCAGTCAAGTAAGTCCATCGGCCTCTTAGCACAAACATACAGTTTTTTCCCACCTCCCTTGTGTGGTGTAGGAGTTCTTTGCTTAGGTTGCAAACGCCATATTCGGCCGTGCAGTTTTATTTATAAGCTGCTAACTCGCTAACTTGTTCAATTACAGATATTTAATGAGTTCAACGCTCGAAAGCCAGATGAAATCAATGTTTTTAGTGGAGTCACAAGAAACCACCTATTCATTGGGATTGTGGGAACAACATGTGTACTTCAGGTGGGAGGGAGGTCACTTTGTCCTTAGAAGCCATTATTATCGTTACCTTTGCCATCGGTTGACGTTAACAATACTGCTTCCTTTGTAAAACAGGTACTTATCATTGAGTTTCTTGGAGACTTCGCCTCAACGGTTAGACTCAACATCCAGTTATGGATCGTTTCCCTTGTTATTGGGATTATCAGGTTAGTTCATTTCCTGGTATTAGCAGTAAGGAGGAGAGACAATCACAAGAGTCTTTTCTGAGCTATAATTCTTTTGGGTATCGCAGTTGGCCCCTTGCAGCGGTTGGAAAATTGATTCCGGTGCCGGAGACTCCTTTTGTCAAAATGTTCATCAAGCCATACCAGCGATGCATAGCTGCTCGTGCTGCTGCGTGTTAATCATATCATATCATAAAGCGTGATTGCCAGCACTTACCCAAACAGCTTGGCTTTTATCTAATTCGTTTGAAGTTTGAACCAACTTTACATAGTTTGGGTGATTTTTATAGACTTTACTGCGTTTGATTATGATCCCTTGCAAAAAATTATTCAGCTCGTTAAAACTGTAAATGGAAGGGTATTAGAGAGCATCATCATCCATTAACTTGTGCTCTTACTGGAACAGTCAAACATATATTTTACTCCTTGTATTTACTTAAATTTTTTATTATATCAATTATATTCTAAAATATGTAATTTCAAATCAATTGTACCTTCGATAAATTTGTTAAGAACAATAAATTAAGCACTTTTCAAGAATATAATTGAAATAACAAAAAATTTAAGAATACAATTGACTCAAAATTACATAATTCAGAAATATAATTAAAATAACAAAAAGTTTATGTGTTTAAATAAAAAAAAAAAAGTGCAAGTGGAGAAACTAAAATATGTATTTTGCCTACCGAAACTGGATATGGATATGGATATAGATATAGATATAGATATTGTGTGCCGAAAGAGAAGAAGAAAGACACCAACATAAGTTACAATATCATCTGAAATGTTGTGCGCATACCTTACAATGAATTAAAAGATCCATTCAACAGCACTTTAACAAAAACAATCATGTTTTGGAATAGTCTTGGGGGGGTTCAGTTTAGAAGCCTCTTACCGACTTGACTCTGGCTTCTCTGCCTTGACGACTGGGGATATAAAAGGGGAAGTATACGTCGCTTGTTTTCTTGTTTGTTTTTCTTTCTTTTTTTACAAAGAGAGCGCAAAAGACATTGAAACACAGGCATCGATACATCCCCCTTAAATTGCTCTATTTGAGGCCTTTTTACACGATGAGCTAGCAGAAACAAGAATAAGCCAAGTGGTTCTTCTTGGAGACGTACGGGGATATGAAATCAGTTGCAGAAGCAGAGGCAGCCACATTTGCAGGAACAAGGATCTGTGTCTTGCCAGAAGCAATTCTCTTACCGGCTACGTTGGCGTAGAACAGACCCGAGATAGCTGGTACGAACACATCACTCTCAGTGCAGATGTAGAAGTCAATAGCCTTTTCAAGTTCAGAAGTTTCCGAGTTGAGATACTTTTCCTTCTTATCCACTGGCATAATGCTTTCCTGCAACAGAGTTCCGACGAGAGAGGTAGTAATCAAAAGGGCAATCAGCTCTCTCTCTAAGGTCTCAACGCTAAGGAACACTCTAACTAAATGCAGTTTCAAGGAGACTACGGATTCAACACATGTATTAGCAGCCCATATATATATATATATATACATACACACACACACACGCCTTTTTCATTATAAACAAACTGACAAGTGACAGCTTCTTCACAAGTCTTTGATCTATCCAGCCAGTATAATCAGCTTTTTTGGGTAACTTCTTGGATGGATTTTTTTTTATTACTGCTGTATAAGACATGAAAAGTGCTCTTCTTTGGAAAGAGGAGCACTTGACAACTCCATGTCAAAACAATTTCTGATTGGCAATAGACAAGAGTCAAGCAATTGCTTTATCTATACTTCTTATAGGCTACCATGAAACAGTTTTGAAAGTTTTATCAACAGAATTCCCCAAGGAAAATTGAGGATTGAAGTTAAACTTACTTGATTGAGAACTCTTAAGAACTGATTTAGAAAGAAACTGTCAGAAAATTAAACTTACTAGAAACGTGATTATAATGTAGAGGAAATGAAATGCAAAACCTTTTACCTTTGTATAAGTTTTTGGGAAGAAATCCTTCAGAGCATCAAGACTGCTATCCCACCTGGATTGGGTCAAATATATAGTTGTCTCCTTGTCAAAACCAGTCTTCCTCAGAAAAAGTGCAATCTCCTCTGGACCATAACAGCTTTTCACTGCACTTCCTTGGCAACCCTTTTTCTCCAACATCTCAACTCTCAAGTCCACCGCTATGAACTGACCATTTGATTTCCGACTAAGAGTTCTCAGCCGCTCAATTATTGAGTCAACCACTTCACGAACCTCTGGTTGTAGCTCTAGAGTTCCAAACATCGCCAAGCATGCCACAGAATCAGACTTACTTTTTTCCTCAGTTTTTTTCATGTTCACAGAGGGGAAGTATGTTGCCAGCCTTATGTTGTTGCCCTTTGTTCTAAAAATTGGTTCAATTTGTTCAGCTATATGGTCTTTAGTCACTCGATTAGGGACCCTAACAACTGCTAGGTTCCGGGTTGATGTTTCAGCAAGCTGATGTTTTGAAACTCTTACCACACCTTCTAGGCTTTTCACAAATTTCTGAATATCATAAATATCTCCAAAGTTCCTGAAAATATCAGCAAGTCAGTATATCTAAATCCAGAAAGCACGTATTCATGATCTAGCAATTAGCCCATTAAATCATTAAAGAAGATCACAGTTAAATGACATGCATTAATGCATATGCATTTCATGGAGATGTATCAGGCAAATGTAAGTGCTGGGTGCAGATTTTCTGGAGTAAAAAATTGCTATATATTGTCATTTCCGCCCTAATTGATGAGCACAATTTTGAATGCATTTAAGCATTTTGCATGTCTACAACAATGAGATACCAAGCCTTTATCCCATTAAAATGGATTGGTTAAACATTTTGCATATCTAAGATGAAAGAATTATTTAGACACATACGTGGTCCAGTGGTTCCTAAATATATAGAATGTAAGTTTATACATGCAAACCTTGCCCATCTCAAAGTTGTTGCTCTGTGTGACTACTTCTACTACATCTCTATAGTGGCAAAAACTCATGAAAAATGAATGAAAAAAAAAACCCTATGAAAGAGCTATGGCATGAGAACAAACTATAAATAAATAAATAACTGTGAATCCTCGCTATAAGAATAATCCTTAGGAATCAATGAAGATAAATTGCATTTTCATTTTTAGAATTAGACTTTTTTAGCCTGTTGTCCCCGCTTCAAAGAAGTATATAGGCATGTGCTGGGGATGCTATGACAGCACTTACCTCTTGTCACCTGGTTTGTTTCCCCTTATGTCTGGCAGTACAAGAGTCGCTCGTAGGTATCTGGCCACCACAACCGCATCAGCTATCTGGGTAATAAATTAAGAAGAAATAACAAAAAAAAGTCAAAAAGTAAACATATAAACTTTCACAAAAGGGAGATAATTCCACACCGAATCTGATTTGTCAATACAATTGGAATGGATATTATACATAGCAGAAGGATGTTGCTTGGGTAATGATCACATCTGAAAGATAAGAGACAAATTAACCTCTTCTAGAAAGCCAGAGTTGCACGAGAAAAACACAAAAGGAATCCAAATTACCGATCAAAGAGAGGATGAGGTAAGTAGCATCTCAATCAGGTTAAGCAGAACAAAGTCAGGCTTTCAAAAATCTATGGACATGCAGCAAATAGGAGATAGATTGACTATTACTCATGCTTACTTATGGAGTTATGGATTGTTTTTTTCTTCTTTCGGACAAAAATCAACTACTCCTGTAGAATAAGTAATCCCCTCAAAAACTTTTTAGAGTCGAAGGTATTGCTCCTTATAGTTGGTCCCAAACTCAATTTGAAAGAGAGGGTTGTGTTAAGTAGCCAATAGTCAGTATAAAAACCATCAGTAATCCCACCTAGTGGGATTAAGGCTTTGTGTTGTTGGGACAAAAATCATTGCTTCTTCAAAGAGGGCAAGGTTAACTATTGAACCTGAAAAACAAGTTTTAGATGCACTCATTATGAGGTAGATGAAAGTTGTGAATCTGAATTGTCAATATATAATTAAGCAGAACTTGTGGGCGGTCTTGTATTATGGTGTACGGTAAGTTCATCCAATGAATAGTATGCCAAAAGTTCAGGAAAGTAGATGATCAGAGCATGTGCAGACCACTAAAGGTTAGAAAAAGTTAAATCGACAGGAAATTAAGGCTAAACTGTAAAAGTGAAACCAGGCCCTGAAATTTCTTGGGGAGACAAATATCAAGGTTAAGTATTATGTAATCTGGACCATAATTTCGAAATGAAATCGGACTGAGGGATAAAACAAACAAAAATCTGAATTTTCCCAAATCAAGATCAATCAATTAACGCCCTTCATCTAAACTAAGTCAATAGACACTTAACTAATTTTAGACTTAAAGAAATTAACTAGAAATTCAGCCGCTTTTCTTCTTTGAAGCCCAATGGATCATTCATTATGTTTCCGCAAACTCGACGGCACTCAATCAGCAGGACGAATGGAAAAACAATCAGCTTTGTTGAATGACTTGACCAAATTTGCCTATGCAACAAATTGCAGATAAAACCTGTTTTTTGTCTCATAATTAATTATTTATCTATTTTTAGGTTTTACGAGTGAAAAGACAAATTGACCGGTAACTGAAACATATTAGATTACAATACCTGTGAGACGTGATATTCGGGGCCATTGGTTAAGGAGAAGGTGACAAAACCTTCAGATCGTTGTGCCTCTTCTGTTACCCATACAGAAAAATAATAAAATATGAAGCAGGGTTGCCTAAGGAAAGGTAAATCAAAGCGGAACAACCACATGAACTGAAAGAATCAATAGGGGCCAGAGAATGGTATTACCAGAAGCTGGTTTTTCCCAGCAAGGTTTTAGCCGTAATCCGTCCTCCTTCCAAGGTCCATTCCCTCCTGGAAGGGAAACAGTAGCATGTTCTGTGATCTTGAGATTATCATAATTATCACTTGGCGTTCCAGAATGATTTGCCTGTAATAGGGGGAAAAAGCAAACACTCAAAAAACCAAATATAAGTATAAATACGTGTGTAATCAAGTAGACACTCAAGAAACGATTATTTCTTCACAATTAAACCAAGTGGGGCTTTTTCAAGGCACATAGACTCCACTTGAAATGGTAGGAATAACTTCTCCTTCCGGATTTGCCAACAGAACATTGTATGAAGAACAAATTGGAAGACATTGCAGCACATTTACTACCTATCCTTTTGGTTGCCAAGAAATCACAAGAGAAACAAACGCTAAAAGAAATTAGAAATTGTGTTAGCTGCGTAATCTCCGCGGCGGCCAAGATTTCGTCGTCTTCTTTCCACGAATTATCAGCAACCAATAGCAAAAGGAAGATACACTACTTCCTTAAATACGATGACAAAAACCAAAAAGAAAGTGCATTCGACGAATCTGAACACACAATTACAAACACACTCGTAACAACAACTACAAAGATCTGGACGCTTCTTCCAGAGCACAGACAAACAAGCACATGATGGAACAAAGACAGAGGAAATGGCGATTGGTGACTCTGCAGATTCGAGAGTGCAGAAAGAGAGAAAGTGAAGTGGATTGGAACCGGAAATGAGGCAACATGATTAGGAACTAACAGATCGAAAGCGAGAAGTAATTAACAGCGAATAGATAACACAGATAAAGACGGCACATACATCTGAAGGCGAATCGAAATGGTCGCGCTTGATCATGTTTCCTAGCATTACGAACATTGTGATGGTCAAGAAACCGGCCAGCACCTGCCTTGGATCCACCGCCATTTCCTTCGATCCGACCTTAGAAAACCTCCGCACTCACTCCCTCTCTACAGCCAACACTCACAAATCTCTCTCTCTCTCTCTCTCTCTCCAATAATGAGCCTTCTCCCTCTTGGAGCAAAATCAAGGAAGAGAGAGAGAGACAGAGGAAACTATAATGGTAGTTGAGATTATATATATGTAAATGGAGAGAGAGAGAGAGAGAGAGAGATTTAGTCCTCACTCTTGAGCCCAGTCTTTACTGCCACCGACACTACTGTTCCCACTCTGCGTGAGGGAGAGTGCAGAGGCCCGCCCCCGCCCGCCCTAAGCCACAAGCTCTTTTGTGACTCTCACGTTAGCCACTACTACTTCACGTCTTCAAAGCAAGGTTCCCAATTATTCGTCAAATTTATATTTTTTCTCTTATATTTTTGTATTTTTTATTAAATTTTTTATTATTTTTTTCATATAAAAACTTAAATTTTTTATTATTTCAATTATACCATATACTTATATTTTTTAATTAATTTAAATAATATATTTTGATGTGTAAAAAAAATAAAATGAGATGAGTCAATTTAATTTCTTATTTTTTTTACACATCAAAATATATAACTTAAATTGATTCGAAAATACAATTTCGAAAGTGTAATCGAAATAATAAAAAATTCGAGTTACCACACGAAAAAAAAAAATCAAAGTATAAAGGTTAAATTGAATTAAAAATATAGATATATGGATACAATCAAAATAATAAAAAACATAGATGGATTAGACCTCAATTCAAAAAAAAATATAGATTTAGCGATCCTTGATTCAAATCATTTTTGGACCATTATTAGGTAGACTATTGAAGTCTTAAATTTGCTAGTGACAATCAAGCATTTTACTATTCTTCTACTCGTTATTATGTGACTCTTAGATTGTTCTTTTGCTACTAAACACTAATTGTTAGAGTTAATCTCGAAAGATTAAAACCACGAGCTTATAAGAAATTTATAAGGCATAGTTGGGTCCCCACTTGTCAAGAGCAACAAGATAATATAGTTAAAATGTGATAAATGTATTTTATTTTTAAACAAAATATACTCATTATATCTATAAAAAAAATTATTAGTTAATAATAAACGTATCATATTTTGACACACTTAATTAACTAACGATAGTATTTTGTCACTTAAAATAAGATATGTTTATTAATATAAAATGTTATTTAGAGATGTAAATTTGACATTTAGGATGACAAAGTAAGTTGATATATTATATTATTATTATTATGGGTGATATAATAATAATAAATATAAATATACAGATTGACGTGATTTTGGGTAATTGATGTGATTTGGGGAGTCAAGTGATGTAATGTCCAAATTGAAATCTTAACGGCGAATTGCATCAGAAAAGGAGGCGTGAATGAAGGGATATGACATGAAGAAGAGAGAGAGAGAGAGAGAGAGAGAGAGAGAGGCCTTGAAGCCCGCCCTCTTTGGACCGTACATACAAAGACAAGTCACGTGCCAAATATTAAAATTAAAATTAAAATTAATTAAAAAAGGAGGAGTAAATCAAGGCCCAACAAGCGGCCCAAATGAAGTAAGTAATATGTCTAATTTGCATTTGCATTGCATTTGCATTTGCATTTGCATTTGCATTTGGATCTGGTTATTGTGTATGATGTTTGGTGGCTGGCTGGCTGGCTGGTTGGCTGGCGTCACGGGAGGGAGCGACGAGGTGGTGGGCCGAGTGAGAGAGAGTACTCTTCAGAGCCACGCCAGCCAGCCAGCCAGCCACTCACGAAAGGGACGCACCCACCCACGAATGAATTATTATTCGATATCTTATATATTTCAATATTTAATAATAATTATGATCAAAACGGCGTCGTTTTGATCTTCTCCTCTTCTTCTTGCTGCTTTCCTTTTCTCCTCTCCTCCCTTGGGGCAACCGACGTTCACCTGCGAGACGCGAGGCAGCCAGAGCAGTTTGCAGATCTGACCGGAAGAATCGACGACCAGGTGACCGCAAGTCTAAAAATTGGACCCTTCGCCTTCCTCGATCACCGCTGCGTCACCTTAACAAATGCTGGCTGGCTCCCAATGCATACCAAGAGGCCAGCCCACCTATTCTGATTATTGGGCTAAGGGGCTGTCCAGGCCCAATTTTTGGTCCATACCGAAAAACTACTAGGCCCATTGAGCCCAGTGATCAAGGCCCCGAATCCCGATAGATACGCCTCGCAATTGGCATCGAAGATTTAAATGGCCTCTCTCTCTCTCTCTCTCTCTCTCTCTCTAGATCAAGTTGTTTCTCTCCTCTGGAAGAAGGCCGAGCAGAGGCCCTCCGTCGTCTCACGAAAGCTTCGGCGATTGATTTGCGGCACTGAATGCCTCCGATCCCGATTCCATCCATTCTGCAATTCCGAGGTTCGTCCATATCCATCATGCTATTTTCATAGATCGACAGTTTCTATTCAAAATCGTTCATTGAATTGTGTCCGTTTGAATTTATTCTCGAGTTTCCAGATCTGATCTGGAAGTCAGACAAGTGTGCGGTGGTGATTCTATGTGGAGAGGGAAACTATAGCTAGTGTCTGATTTGACGACATTTAGTGTCTCTCTTTTAACTTCAATTGTGAGATCTGATAATCTAACTTAATTTCGAAGAGAGAAACAGTGCAAATGGAGAAATCTTGCACGCTGCTTGTTCATTTTGACAAGGCAACACCGGCACTAGCCAATGAGATCAAGGAGGCCTTAGAAGGAAACGACATTCCCGCTAAGATAGACGCCTTGAAGAAAGCCATCATGCTTTTACTGAACGGCGAAACCATCCCCCAATTGTTCATCACCGTTGTCCGCTATGTGGTGCCCTCCGAAGACCACACAATTCAGAAGCTATTGCTTCTCTACTTTGAGATCATTGAAAAAACCGATTCAAGAGGGAGGGTTCTGCAGGAAATGATCTTGATTTGTCAAAACCTGTTGAACAACCTAAACCATCCTAATGAGTACATCCGGGGTGTCACACTCCGATTTCTTTGTCGGTTGAAGGAAACAGAGGTCATCGAGCCATTGATTCCTACTGTCTTATTGAATTTAGAGCATCGCCACCCTTTTGTTCGGAGGAACGCAATTCTTGCTGTGATGTCAATATACAAGCTTCCTCAGGGGGAACAGTTACTGGATAATGCTCCTGATTTGATTGAGAAATTGCTTTCAACAGAACAAGATGCATCAGCCAAGCGAAATGCATTCCTTATGTTGTTCACGTCTGCCCAAGACAAGGCAGTTAATTATCTTTTCACCCACATTGACAGAATCAATGATTGGGGTGAACAGCTTCAGATGGTGGTGTTAGAATTAATTCGTAAGGTCTGTAGAGTAAACAAGGGAGAGAAGGGGAAGTACATAAAGATTATAATATCTTTGCTCAATGCCCCATCAGCAGCAGTAGTTTATGAATGTGCTGGAACTCTTGTTTCCCTATCCTCAGCTCCCACGGCAATCAGAGCTGCTGCAAATACATACTGTCAGCTGCTGCTCTCACAAAGTGACAACAATGTTAAGCTTATTGTTCTTGACCGGCTCAATGAGCTTAAGTCTTCTCATAGAGAGATTATGGTTGATTTGATAATGGATGTTCTTAGAGCACTTTCAAGCCCAAATCTTGATATTCGTAGGAAAACTATTGACATTGTTCTGGAATTGATAACTCCAAGGAATGTTGATGAAGTCGTTCTTATGCTAAAGAAAGAAGTTGTGAAGACTCAGAATGCGGAGCTTGAGAAAAATGGAGAATATAGGCAAATGCTCGTTCAGGCTATTCATTCTTGTGCAATCAAATTTCCTGAGGTGGCGAGCACAGTTGTACATCTTCTGATGGATTTCTTGGGAGACAGCAATGTTGCTTCGGCTATGGATGTGGTGGTCTTTGTGCGGGAGATAATCGAAACAAACCCAAGATTAAGGATATCTATAATAACAAGGCTTTTGGACACTTTCTATCAAATCCGGGCTGGCCGTGTGTGTTCTTGTGCTCTTTGGATTATTGGTGAGTACTGTCTTTCACTTTCTGAAGTTGAAAATGGAATTTCAACTATTAAGCATTGCCTTGGAGAGCTCCCTTTCTATACACCTACTGAGGATGGAGAGGCTCAAGACACTTCAAGGAATTCTCAGCAGGCAAACTCCATCACAGTTTCTTCTAGAAGGCCTGCAATCCTTGCAGATGGAACCTATGCCACCCAGAGTGCAGCCCTGGAAACTGCCATGTCTCCTCCGACGCTTGTTCAGGGATCATTGGCATCTGTTGGAAATTTGAGATCGCTGATTCTTTCTGGTGATTTTTTTCTAGGTGCAGTTGTGGCATGCACATTGACAAAACTTGTTTTGAGATTAGAAGAGGTTCAGCCATCTAAATTTGAAGTGAATAAAGCTACTACCCAGGCCTTGTTGATTATGGTCTCTATGCTGCAACTGGGTCTTTCTTCGTTTCTTCCACATCCAATTGACAATGATTCTCATGAGAGGATTGCCCTGTGCATCAGATTGCTCTGCAATACTGGTGGCGAGGTAAGGAATATATGGTTGGAGTCATGCCGAGAGAGTTTTGTAAAAATGCTTGCTGATAAGCAGTTCCGTGAAACCGAGGAAATTAAAGCAAAGGCTCAGATATCCAATGCCCAGCCTGATGACCTTATTGACTTTTACCACTTGAAGAGCAGGAAGGTAAATAGAACATTACTTTGTTATCTCTACAGTGATGTGGTTTCCTGGCTTTTTAAATATTCAATGGGCATTGATTTGTTTTAATTGGATAATTACTATGGGAAATTTTGCATATCAAGCTGAGATTAGATGTTTCTGTTAATTGTTATCCATAAAAAGGCATGCATTTTACTCTGATATCTTTATTGTGCTTTATTTCCATACTGGCAAGTTTATCTAGAAATACATGTCTTTATTTACAGTTAGTTCATTTGCTTGTCCCTTCTCCTTGTTCTGTCAGTTCAGGACGCTGTTCTTATTGGATCAGATGTAATCATTTGTTATAGATACATGAATCAGACTTTTAGCAAAAATAAGCAAATAAATGAGTGAATCAGACGGCAAGCTTGCACCTGTCCATGCATTTTTCTTTTTAGTTTTGCCGTATCCACATACATAAAGTGCAATGTGTTTTTGAAAATCCATTCTTCCTTTGCTGGTTGCTTTGCGTTGCATCTTAAGAATTTATGGTTGTTGGGAAGCTTCATGGATTAAGGTTAGGGTAACCAGCATTGATGTTGTGCTACTAGCTACATTCAGAACAGCAACAAGTATGAATTCAATCTCCTAACTCCATCTCACTTCTTCATTTATTGTTTTGTAAACATGTGAACTGTTTCTGTATTTGCTTTGCAAACATCATTTTTTCATGTTGAATATCATAAGGAGATTGCTTAACAAAAATTCTTTTCTCCCTCCAATTAGTGGTTTCCTTGCAGCCAACTTACTGTTATTTGTTGTCATGTGCTTTGATTAGTTTTGCATTGGCAAGTTTATGACATATCTGAGAAGAAATACATCTGTGTCTATATTTATGATGAGTTTTTTTTTTTTTTTCCGCCTCCATGGGCTGTAAGCTCAGTCTATATCAGTGAACACTATCATTACTTTTCCAGATATTGAATGAGGTAGAATCACTAAATTGTAAACAAATGGATCAGACAGCATCTTTGCAGCTACTGTTGCAGGCATACACGTGCACAGCTCATTTTTTCTTTTTAATTTTTGCTGGATCCATACATAAAATGCAATGTATTTTTGCGAACTCATTCTTTCCTTTCCTTGGCTGGTTGCTTTATATTGCATTTTAAAAGTTTATGGTTGTCAGGAAGCTTCATGAATTGAGATTAAAGGTAAGTGGTCTTAATGTCCCTTTCATGCTACTAACTACATTCAGAAGAGTAACATGTTTGAATTGATCTCCCCCTCAATCTCACTTGTTTATTTATTTGTTTTGTGAAGATGTGAACTGTTCCCATATTTGTTTTGCTTGGATCTTTTTGTCACATTGAATACCATAAAGAGATCGCTTAGTGAAAGTTCTATCTATTTCTGTATACTAGTATGAATTTTCTGCCCTGCAATTGATCAATTATAACTTATTTTCTCCCTCCAATTATAACTTGTATGATAATACTTGTATGTATTATCAGGGTATGAGCCAGCTTGAATTGGAAGATGAGGTGCAGGATGATCTAAAACGTGCCACTGGAGAGTTCATGAAAGATGGCGATGATGCAAATAAACTTAATCGCATTCTTCAGCTTACAGGATTTAGCGATCCTGTTTATGCTGAAGCATATGTGACGGTTCATCATTATGACATTGTCCTTGATGTTACTGTCATCAACCGCACGAAGGAAACTCTCCAGAATCTGTGCTTGGAGTTGGCAACTATGGGCGATCTTAAACTTGTGGAGCGCCCACAAAACTACACACTAGCACCTGAATCAAGCAAGCAGATAAGGGCCAACATTAAGGTTTCTTCAACTGAAACCGGAGTTATATTTGGGAATATTGTGTATGAAACTTCAAATGTGCTCGAGCGAAATGTTATTGTCCTCAATGACATTCACATTGATATAATGGATTACATTTCTCCTGCAACTTGTGCTGATGTGGCTTTTAGAACTATGTGGGCTGAATTCGAGTGGGAAAACAAGGTATCCATGAGTGTTCTTTATTTTTATCTAGTGAGATTAAGCTTATGGCATATACCTTCTGATCAATTTTGACAGCAAATACAATTATTACGTGTAAATAACGTAAATATTCTTGTAACCTGTATTGGTAGTTCAGTATCAGGAGGAGAACACCATAGATCATTTGCTTTGCTTTCAAAAATCAAATGCATGGTATGCACTAGAGAATACGTGAGGGCCTCAAATAAGTATTGTGAGGACTCCATCAATTTGACTCCCATCTAAGGTGATATATAATGAATTGTAAGTCTCCCCATTGTGCTCTGAGGTGAAACTTCAAGAGAAGTCCATTTCCTTTGCCCTCTTTCATGTTTCTCAGTACTTGTCTTGCTGTCATTTAAGTTATTATGGAGAGGAGTATGTTTGGCTTAGATGATAATATCCTTGATTCTGTGCATGGTGTGATCTGCAGGACAGGTTTTTCCTTTCTAAAGTGCTTTGACAAGCTTCATTAATATCATATTCTGAAACACCTGTGCAATAAATACAGCTATATTGATGAGCTGCTTACTTATCCACGTAGTTTTAAGTTAAAGCAAAGCAACTCAGTGATTGAAAGCACCTAATATTAGATGTTTTCAGGTTTCCAATATCATGAAACTTCTTTTGTGCTCTTATGTTTTGTTTAGATGCTTCCTGGTTTGATGGATTATGATTTCTGGGCCAGTATCTTAGTAACTATTGATCAGTGATGAGGTGGAACAACTGATAACAGTTTGTTTCCATGTTTTCACTGACTGCTCTGCTGCCTTATTGGATGTGCTTTAATAAGTTTAAGCTAGATTTTTTCTATGCCAGACCTCACATCAGCACTGTGATTCTTTTTAATTATCATAAATTTTTCCTTCAATAACCAACTTTGAAACATGTTGGTGTTAGGAATTTGGAATGATGTATTTTGTGTCTGATGTTATATCCAAATGATGTTATTGTGTTTTCAGGTTGCTGTAAACAGTGTCATTCAAGATGAGAAGGAATTTTTAAACCATATCATCAGGTCCACAAATATGAAGTGCCTAACTCCACCGTAAGTTCCTCAACTCTTGCTCAAGTTATCCTTACAACAGCTACACATTTCTGGCACTTTATTGTCTTAGTGCGACACATGTTTGTTGTACATTAGCATCTCCCCAGTCTTCGTTCTTGTTTTTGTTATTGTTGCTGTTAGATTGGCTGATGCTTCTGTCCCCTTTTGTTCTGGGATCTGTTGCTGGGTTGTCGAGGCTAAATAATTTTTTTCTTGGCTACATCTCATTGCGTTTGCTGATTGGTAAATCAGGTCGGCACTGGAAGAGGAGTGTGGATTCCTAGCTGCCAACCTCTATGCAAAAAGTATCTTCGGGGAGGATGCTTTGGTAAATGTGAGCGTTGAGAAACAAGCCGATGGGAAGCTGAGCGGGTACATCAGAATAAGGAGCAAGACTCAGGGCATTGCTCTCAGCCTTGGAGATAAGATTACTCTTAAACAGAAGGGTGGCAGTTGAATTGGCTAATTCCCCTCATTTTTGATAGTTTCCACCCCCCCCCCCTCCTTGCTTTCTTTCTCTTTAATATTTTACCAAATCCTGTTGGTACTAGTGAGGTTCAATTTGTAACCTTTTTATCACCCCTGTTTGTGTCTTCGCATTCCCTTTTGGACAAATAGGAAAAGAAATCTACTCGATTGTATCTCGCGAACAGATTACATTTCTGCAAATTCACAGTATCTTTGCGCTTTCATAGTTTGAATTGGTTTTAGCTGGGAACATTCTTTATTCTTGTCTTGTTTGGATATATCCCTCCATGTTGTGGGATATATGGGATCTTCTGATGTTTCTAAGTTGTTGCTAAGGGATATATCTCAGTGGAATCTGAAGATCACACAAGCAAATTGACCAAGAAAATTTGATATCCTTCGAATCTGGCAATGTGATCTCATCTTGTATCTTCCTTCTCGAATAAAATAAGGGAAAATATCACTTAGAGAAACAAGTTTTGCTCTTCTTGATGGTTTTTTTTTTTTTTTTTTGTTGTTAACGCATCATCACAAGCGCTCCCGTTGTTCGACCCCATGATATCAACAAGAGCTGTAAATCAAATAATTTAGCAGCCGATTCTATTCCTAATCTTTCACCGCAATCGTGAAGGCGACAAGCGATTTTCAACTTTTAGGATCGCTTTGACTGTTGAGCTTCTCTTTAGCCAGGACTCGAATACATAACCCATTCTCGATGATTTTTTTTCATCCCAGTCAATGATTTTAATGTAGGTCTAGACCTAACTCAATTATAGATGGATGTATCAATTGGCTCTGGACTCTGGGTTCTTATTGGATTTGAATTGTGTCTACATGTAAATGGATAGGGTTTTGGTGGTCGGGTCTAGATTAGATTCCCCCCAATGTCAAATATCAGAGTTTGTGGCTTTGGGACGAGGAATCCAGTGGACAATGGTGTCTCCAGGCCCTGGAATCCTAGTTAATTCTCTGCAGAATGATTCTTAAATTGGGATAACCTTAGGTTGGTCGTCGGTAGTTGGTTGGTGGTCTATCAAGTAGCCCAAGGTTATCAGAAAGTTAGGTTGGAAGAGTTTGGGTATTTAGAACCGTGAGGAAGGAAGCTCTAGATAGATTACTGCTGAGCTGCCTGCCTGGACCATAAAATGGCCGAGTAAATACCTAGCTAAATTTGCTTATACAAGGTCGAAAACCCAATTGAATTTGTAATACTTTTGACACTTCTTCAGAGCGAATCGATCTCTCGGGAATTTCCCACTACTAATTGAGTGTGCCGGGAGTTCATTTTCAGTTTTGACTAGCTGTCCTAGCTAGTTGAGGATTTGAAGAACTTGAAAATGGCATCTGATCAGAGTGCACTAAAAGAGTAGTAGAGTGAAGGTGAAGAAAGGGGTTCCATCCATCTGTTTGTATATGTATGCATTTGAGAGCGCCCGAGTGTATTCTCATTCAAGAAATCCAACTGCTTGGTGGTTGTGGATCCTGAGTGAGATTCTTGTTGTGCCAGTAAGGTTGGCTTGAAACTGGTACTCTTCTTTTCACTTGATTTGGTGAGTTTGTTGGAGAAAGTTATGGCAAAGAAGCTATCAACTTAGTTTACTTCCCTTGTTCATTTAGAGCACCTCTGTTTAAAACTAACTTCTTCTTAGTTGATTTTTGCCAGGAAGGAATATCATGGTTGAGGTTTCATTTGACAATGGCAGAGCTAGGGAGCATTGAGAACAGCCTTCTAGCTGCTAGGAGAGTTCTAAGCAGCAGCTTAGAAAAACCAAGAGACCTAGCTTCACAGTTGGATAAAACTGGGCTGAGACTTGAAGATATTAACCGGAGGCTGCCTTCGCTAGAGCTTGAAATAGCAACTGTTGGGCACAAGTGCTGTCTTCTTGCAATGAGAGGGCGGGTTGACCGTGCCGTTGGCCCTGCTGCTGCTGTTCTGAAAGTGTTTGACACAGTCCATGGCCTCGAGGGCTTGCTCCTTTCTGATACAGGTTCTGATCTCTTCCATTACATTTCGCTTGTCAGACAACTCGAGGAGGCACTGAGGCTTCTCACCAGTAATTGTGGGCTAGTTATTCAGTGGTTGGAGGATATTCTGCAATTCCTTGAAGACAACAAAGTTGATGATTGCCAATACCTCTTGAATGTCAGGAAATCTTTGAGGATTCTTGGAGAGCTGCAGGCAGCAGAGCAGCGGTCTCGTGTCCATGGAGGGCCTCTCTTTGTCGCCTTTGAAAAGCTGGAAACTGAATTCAGACATCTCTTGTTGGAGAACAGTTTTCCCATGGCTTTCTCACCCACCTTTGATGCAGAGAAAGTCTGCTCTTCTGCACTACCTTTGCCTCTTCCTGTTGTTCAAAAGTTGCAAGCCATTATTGAGCGAATGAGTGCTAGCAATAGGATCGAAAACTGCATATCTATATACGTTGAAGTTCGAAGCTCAAATGCTGGGACCAGTCTGCAAGCTCTCGATTTGGATTACCTTGACAGATCCTTATCAGAATTCGACAGCGTGCAGTGCATAGAGGATTGCATAGATCGGTGGGGAAACCATTTGGAGTTTGCCGTGAAGCATGTGTTCGAGGTTGAGTACAGACTTTGCGGTAATGTCTTTCAGAAACTTGACCCGGATGCTTGGATGAGTTGCTTCGCCGAGATTGCCCTCCAATCTGGAATGCCTGGTTTGATCAAATTTGGGAGAACTGTCACAAAGGGTAAGAAGGATGCAATCAAGCTGTTGAAGTTACTGGACATATTTGCTTTTCTGAACAAGCTGAGGTTGAATTTCAACCGGCTTTTTGGAGGGAAAGCCTGTGCCGAAATCCAAACCCAGACGAGGGATCTCATCAAGAAGGTAGTGAATGGGGCTTGTGAGATTTTCTGGGAGCTCTCAGTTCAGGTGGAGTTGCAAAGGCAGTCACCCCCACCTTCAGATGGCAGTGTTCCAAGGCTTGTATGCTTTGTCATTGACTACTGCAATGAGCTGCTGGAGGACAGCCATGAGGCCATCTTGACTCAAGTTCTGGAGATTCACCATTCCTGGAATCAGGAGAAGTTTGAGGATGAACATGTGTCGAAACAGGTCCATAGCGTAGTGAGCGCGATTGAGCTAAACTTGGAGACATGGGCAAAGACATACGAGGACACTGCCCTGTCCTACTTCTTCATGATGAACAATCACAGATACCTCTCTGAGAATCTGAAAGGGACAAAGGTCGGGGAAGTGATGGGCGAGTCGTGGCTGAGAGCTCACCAGCAGGCCACGGAGTATTACTTGGCTCTCTACTTGAGATCCAGCTGGGGAAAGCTCCCTGCTCACTTAAGCGAAGAGGGTTTAGTTCTGCTTCCCGGTGGCAGAGCCGGTGGCCGTGACCTGGTGAAGAAGAGACTCAAGGCATTCAACCAGGCTTTCGATGACAATTACAGGAAGCAATCTAACTGGATTGTTTCAGATAAGAGCTTGAGAGGGAAGACTTGCCAATTGGTAGTGCAGATTATCATCCCTGCTTATACCAGCTTCATCCAAAACTACTACTCGCCTTTGGTTGAACGAGGAGGAACAAGCCCCACCAAGCATGTTCAACACAGTGCTGAGAGCCTGGACAACATGCTAAGTTCTCTGTTTCAGCCCAAGCCAGCCAAGTTTGGCAGCGCCAAATGCACGCACTTGATGGGTAACATCAGAAGTGTTGTGGCCACTCCGGCTGCTGCATGATCCATGCGGGAGTCTCGTGCATGCATTTGGTTGGTTCATCTTTTATTTGCTACTTACTGTGATTAGATTAGTAACATAAACATTACCATTAAAATGATCATAAGCATATCCTAACTTGAATTATATGTCAATACTACTAGCCACTGGCATATTTTGTTGCTGATTAATCATTTTGTGCATCTCTTTTAACTCTCTCAATCACTGGGAATTATAAGCAAATGAGTTGTGTGGAGGAGAAAAATTCTAAGTGTTGGAAAGTTGAGAATATGTGCTGCCTCAACAACATTCTGATGAAAATTAAACACTTCATTGATCTACTTAACTACGCAGTCAAAATGCAAAAATATTAAATATTAAATATAAAAACACACTTAATTATTAAATATTATTTTTAAGATTTAGAGATTAGGGTTTAAATAAATTACTCATTTACGTCTCACCTCCATGCACGTCACACACCTGAGAGACATTTTTATCATTAACATACATTTATATAATTTAAGATATATACAAAAGTATATCAACAGCATTTCCCTTATTTTTATTAACACTCCATCGGAACACCTCACAAACACGACAGCCGTGTCTGTGTGACGCAAGATTCCACTTTCACTTCCCCTCTCTCTCTCTCTGAATATATGCCATACCACTGTATTGTATTGTCAAATGCAAGCGGAAAAAGTGTATCGATTCGGGTTTGATATGGCATGGCTGATAGAGAAGGATGATGACGACGATAAAGATCAACGGCTCAGATCATCTCACGTGCCTCCACCTTTGCAACCGATTTGCGTACCTGCCCCATTTCTACCGTTTTCTTCAACACTTCTTGAGCTGGTGCTTTTAGCAAAAGAATAATCCATCGCACCTGTGATCTCAAGTAAAGCGAAAAGTTTCGCCCAGACGAAGAGAAGCAGAGGCCACTGCTTTGCATTTCAGAGCAAGAGTACATTCCTGTTCTAAGCTGTCATTTCTTCCCTTCCTTTCTTCTTGTTTACCTTCCATTATTATTGTATGTGCAATTGGGTTTTCTTTTATCCGTTAGTTCTGTATTGTTTAGGATCAGGGCAGACCTAGTTTTCCAAGGAATCGTATAGGAAGCATTCAATTTTAGTCTTTGGTTTCTGAGTCCGTTCAAGTTCAACGTAGGAAAGAGTGGCGTTTTGCTTCTGTTCTTTCATGGCTAAGTAAAGCGATGATGGCAGGTTAGGGTTTTGGTCAGTGGTGAATTACTTCTTGTATTAATAGTATAGTCCCCCGGGGGGTGGGGGGAGCTTTGAATTGTGGATTAAGCCTCCCCCTGAAAATTGCCTGTACGGGTATTATTTGGTGTCACCATTGGCTGCCTTTTCTTGCATTGATTTCCATGGAAACGGGAGGGGAAGAGAAGAGGGAGGTGGTTGTGGCAGTTACAAAAACGCTGGATAAGAGTAAGAGGGATGAGTGGAGTGAGGGAGCAGTCATGAATCTATTGGATGTGTATGAAGCAAAATGGTTGTTCCGAAATCGGGCCAAGTTGAAAGGGAGTGATTGGGAAGATGTTGCCCGGCAAGTATCAGCACGGGATTGTGGCACAAAACTAGTTAAGAACCCAAATCAGTGCAAGAACAAAATTGAGGCAATGAAGAAAAGGTACCGCATGGAATCAGCTGTTAATAACATTCTGGTTCCTGTCAGTCATGGCAATTTTACGCTAGAATGGATAAATTGATGAAAGGGGCACTACCTCTGCAACCCAAGGTTGGAGATGCGGGTACAAATGAGGTGGTAGAGATGGGAAGTTTGCAAGCTTTTCCAAATTTATCAGGCTATCTGGGAAATGATACCAAGAAAGTAGATAATAACGGTCCTGCAGCCCCTACACATGCTGAGTTCATTGAGAATAAAGCTTGCAATTATGAGAAAATTGAAGTACCTGGACAGGGCCACGTTCAGGGTAGTAACCAAGATGATGGGTCTCATACAGCTCCGTATGGCAGTGAATTTAGTAGACCACAGAACCAGACAGCCAATGTGAGTGACAGGTTGTTGAAGATAAATTCTCTTAAGCGAAGGAAGACTATGGGCAGTGATGTTGCAGAGAGTATTAGGATGTTAGCTCGCTCAGTGTTGAAGGTTGAACAGGCCCGGATAGAGATGTACAAGGACTCAGAACGCCTCAGGGCAGAGGCAGAGATCAAGCGAGCAGAACTGGACCTGAAACGGACTGAAATAATTGCAAAAACCCAGTTGCAGATTGCCAAGCTCTTTGTTAAGAGGGTGCACAACCATAATAATATAAGTGGCAAGTCATCCTTCGTCGCTGAACACATTGTCACAACAACTGCCAAGGATAAAAACGGTCAGTATTATTTCTTGTCTTCCTAGTATATAATATTCTGTTGGCACTAAATCATATTTGCTTATGATATTCTTTTGCTAGGTTGTAGGCATGGGCCTGTATCAAGTTGGAGTTTTTTTTTTTGTGACCAGTTGTCAGACTTTTTGTTTGGTTTTTGACTATGAAGTTTTTGTCAAAAAAAAAAGCAATAGTTTTTGGCATTTCTCCTCATATGTCACTGTTATCATTATTAGTTTTTTAATATCTTGGAACTAGGGATTATGTTTTAGGTTGGAATGCAAAAACACATGGTACAATAGTTTATCATGACTTCTGTTCCATTGAACTATGAGATTGCACTTATACTGAACCTAGAGCCAGTTGAAACTTACAATGGACTGCATGAAACAGCAGGACTTGTGATATCTGGCCTTTCTAAGTGAAAGAAAAAAAGAAAAGGAAAATACCTTTCTGGATGCAATATAGATGCATACCACTGGTTGTCATTGATTTGAGAAAGTTTTGATGAAACTGTAAATAAAAATAATAATAAAAATTAAAAACTGAAAATGCTACCTGCCAGATTCATCAAAAGTTTAGAGTGGAGACTTACAGCATGGCTCTTTTTTATTCGCAAAAATCTGGGTCACTGCCAGATTCGCATTTCACTTTTTAGGCCGTAAGTGGATCTTTGAAATGCCAACCCATATGGCAGACCTCTAGATACTGGCAACCTTCAGGGGCATGTGGGAGAAAAAGATCGTGTAGGAACGTACCACCTGTGTTTTCAGGTACTAATTTAATCACGATTTATACTGTCCATCAGCTGTGAGTGATGGTAGATGTTGCTCATGTACCACTGATTTTTTTTTTTTTTTGGCGTTTTTCTACTAAAACACCAGTAGAAGGAGAAACAGGCTGGCATTTTAATCGCAGGATTTTCCAGTTCACTCCATACAAGACATAATCTGGAGAAGTTACATGCATATCAATGGGCACAAAGTGCATTAGAAAGTTGGATTAGGAGGTTGGTCAGTCACAAAAACATTATTCTTCAGAGAACTATTTTATGCTTTCAACTGCTGCTTTCCATGTGAAAGAAAAACAGTCAAAGATCAACTTGTCCTTGTACCTTTATGTAGCTCTCTTCCAAATGCTCATATGCTCACATCTGATTCTTTTTCCCTTGAAGTACTTTAATCACTAATTATGCCATTTTCCTGCACTAATAATTAGATAATATTTATGTTGTCAAAAGCTAGTTGAATAGCTGATACCTTGTATGCTTTGTTTCAGGGTAATCAAACAGAACCACTGTTCGAGTTCGGATTGGAGACTGGTCACCTATTGGTTGCTTGTGCCTTAGAACTTATACAGGTATGACTATTTTTTAAATGAAGCCAAATAAATCTGCTAAGAAAGTCCATGTTTAAGCACTTGATGTCATATTTACTTACTCGGCAGTCAGCATCATGGAGAAATTACTGTTGAATGAGAGAGAATAGCAGAAACATTAGGTGATCATATGATTCTGGTTCAATGTGTAATTGCAATAATGGTGCTGTCTCCTTGAGTGTCATCAATGGCTCACCTGGAGATCCATTTTGTTTGATAGCTGAAGCAAAATTCTTCATCTTTTTGTCTTTGCTTCACCCAGCAGTTGGTGTTCTATGAATAAATGAAGTCCTAATGAAATTCCTTCAGTCTTATAAACTTACTTGGGGCTAGGATCCATTACATTTTTGCGAATTATTAGGTGTAATGATACAAACTTATAAAAAGTAAAATGTACTGTAAGAATATATAAGACAAAGGCAAAACATTCGGGGAGCTCAAGTGCTGAAATAAATAGTGGATGACCTCTAACGATGTATCAAAACAAACAATATAGGAAATGCCAGTTAGTTAGTTACTTAAATCAACCCTTTTTACAAACCTTCTTCAGTTATTTAAATCAACAACCGAAAAGAGATTCCTATTCAATTGGTAATATCTGTAAAAGCAAGTAAACAATAGCATACCAAGCCTTTATCTCACTATGTGAGGTTGGCTATATGAATTCTAAATTTTTATATTTCTAGAATTTATGTTTGTTTGATCTGACGGGTTTTACACTTGCTGAAACTGATAGTAGATAAGAAACCACAGGTGGAGTCTAATACAGAAAAAAAAAAGGAAAGAAAGAAATCTTGTCCTTAGGCATCTTTCAACCACCTTCAGATGAAATTGGAGCATGCTGACGAGAATGGACTCTTGTTCTTTTAGAAGTTGTTTGACTACACTGTCAGTTTTTATTTTTATTTTAAATTTTGTGAAGAAAACAAAAACAAAACAAAATGTTTGACAATACATTTTGTTTCAGAATATATAAAATAAGCCATTTTATTTATAAAAAAATATGAAAACCTTTTCAATAATATTAATCCATGTATGTATCTGTTGTGATTAAATACATGTAATCATTCATTCACTGTTATTTATAAACAAGCAATTTTAGTT
The DNA here is from genome assembly GCA_036245055.1 of Diospyros kaki. Taxonomy (NCBI): domain Eukaryota; kingdom Viridiplantae; phylum Streptophyta; class Magnoliopsida; order Ericales; family Ebenaceae; genus Diospyros; species Diospyros kaki. The sequence continues at coordinate 794,244 of BSEG01000003.1, forward strand.
TTTAATATGATGATGAAGTATTTTAGTTGTTGTTCTATTGAAGTTGGATATGTGTCAGCCAACCACACTGACAATAATAGAATGGGACTAAAAGTTTACCCCAAAAAGAAAGATTAAATAAATAAGAACTCTTAAATCATAAGTTGAGTTGACCAAGAGAAGTTCAAAATAACAAAAAGGATTGTCCGAAAGATTTGTATTTGTCTTTTGAATACGTATAAATTAATAATATAAGTTTAAAACTATTTTATTTATACCAGTAGGCTCAATAGAGGGCAACCCTTGGTAGCAACAGTAAGGTTGCTCCTTATACTTTAAGTGACTGCAATTGATTTTAGGTTTCGTGCAAGATAAGTGATGCAATTGCATGGGATAGGGCATTCTTTTATACTTGAACCAAGGATCTAGACTCAAGGTTTGTGCTTAAGGGTCTCAGATTCATTTTTAGTGCAAAACTATGGTGAGAATACTCATTAAGGGGCTGCCAGAATGCTTCTGCTTAGCTGCAAAACAAAGATTAAACCCGGTGGAGGGGATAGGAAGGGATTAGGGAAGAAGAAAATGTTAAGGGGACCTTTCAGCCCTGGCTAGCTTGCAGCTGTCAACTGTCCTTTTCTCAAGCAGTCGGCCATCTTTTTTATACTTAGCCAGCTAAAAAAGGGAGTACCTAGACCTTAGCTGCCAGTTGAAGAATAAGGTCCACAACCTGTGATGACCATTCTGCAAGAAGTTACTATTATTATTATTATTGTTGTTCTTTTTGTTATGATAATAACTAATGGCGGTGCCCTTATACTCAAGACTAGGTCCCCATTCCAAACTGAGACTTACCCTAGGCGTAAGTACATTCAATACTGAACTTATTCTTCTGTTTTTTTTTTTCAGAATTACCGTCATCTTATGTGCTTGAGCCAAGGGCTGAGCCCTAATTGCATACACAGGACCAAATTTTAAGTCCAATGTCTCTCAAAATGACTAACTTGGTTAGTCTTCCCAAAAGCCCATTTAAGGCATGGCGTCATGGCCCATTGCTTGAATTAAGGGTCCTCATGGCTTGTAAAGCCTTACGTGATCAATTTGTTATTGCTCCTATAACCTCTCTTCAAGCTTTAGAGACCCCAATCTACTTTACTTCACTTTGGGCCTTTGTTTTACTTGGTTAGGCCTCACTCTGTTCACCCTTTTATGTTACTCTTTGGGCTATACAGGCACCCTTTTAACGCATTAATATGGGTTTGAGGTTGGCCCTTTTCTTTTTTCCTACAAACCTCTTACATCCCATGACATTCTCGGCCCATTAAGGGCCTAGCCCACTTTACGGCTTTTTCCTGTCCAAATTTTTTTACCTACATTTTGAGGCCACTTTCAGACCATTTTATCCCTCAATTGGTTGTGGAAAGGTTGCATACCTTACAGCCAGTTATGACTGCCAAAAAGGAAAGGTCTCTTTATTTTGGTGGCTGCCAGCAACACCTTCTAGTAAAATGGTCATAATGATCTCTAGGGAACTCAATATCCCAATCTGTTTGTGGCATAGGAAATTAGACATCCGTAGCTTTCTAAATATATACTATTTTATTTATGTTAAAGTTTTTATGCTGTGTGTAATGCTTGTTTTATTACCTAGAATGGTCATATAGGGCATGTTTATGTTGCATGAATGCATTAAATGTGTTAAGTTGTAATTCAGTTTAAGAAAGGAAAAATTACATCATGTGGTTGGCCGAAAGTTTGTGTACATTGTTTGAAGTTGTTATATTGCTTAGCATGATTATATTTGAAGCATGTTTGGCATTCATGAAAGTATGGATTTTGCAGTGGTTGGCTTGGTTAAAATTTGGTAAGATTGCATGCTATGTTCTTGACCTGGGATGTGTCGTGCATAACCGTCAATTGGCTTATAAAGAACTACCTTTGGGTATGCCACATGTTGGCCCGAAGGGACCTAAGGTGATCCGTACATGTGGCCCTTAAAGCAACGCACAATAAGCTGTTATGGGCCCCTTGGGAATTTTCATAAAACTTGAGGTCAGCCATGCATTCAACCCATAAAGATCCTGATTTGAAAGAAAAAAGAAGAAGAAGAAGAAGAAGAAGAAGAAAAAATTTGTTCAAACCTAGGTAAGAAATGTTAACTGACAACAATAACATATCCAACATTTATCCCACTATGTGGGGTCGGCTACATGAATTTTAGACTTCTATGCGGGTTAACTGAAATCTTCAAATTTATGAGCCAAAAGATAAGTGGCCGAAGGGCCAAGGAAAGTAGGGCCAAAAGCTAGAGGAATGTGACCAAAAGGTTAAGAAAAATGTGAACAAAAAGCCAAAGATAAATTGGTCAAAAGGTTTAAGAAAATTAGATAAGTGGTTGAAGAGCTCGTGGGAAAGTGGCTAAGAGGCTGAAGGAGAAAGGAACAAAATGGGTCAAAGGTTGTAATGTGATGATAGGAATGAGGCTAAGGTTGTAAGCATGTTTTCCGTGGTTGAATTGAGCATGATATTGCATTGTAATGTATGAATGTCATATGTGCACGGCGTGTGTCTTACTATTCATGTTTTATACTTAACCGCAATCTTGCAAATGTTTCAGATAATGTCACCTCCTCGATGGGTAAGGAGCAAATGCCAAATTGCCATACAATTAGATAAGGGGCCTGAAATATACAAGGCTAGAATGTCACGTTCTGAAGCTCAATATTGATGTATTTTGACTGTAGAGGTTATGTTTTATGCATCTGAATGCCCATGAACACGTTAATGTAATTATAAGCTTAAAGTATGACAAGAAGTATGTTTTGGTAAGCATGATGAATACCAAGTGCCCCCAGCTAGTTTGAACAAGCCTTGATGTTATGGAACTCTGATTTTTTGTGTTTAAACCATGGTTAGCGTGGTTAGGCTATTGTATGTTAAAAGTTTAAGATTGCAATACTTGCAGATCAATACTCGTAGACAGGATTGCATGTTAAGCCTTTGTTCGACGACACGGGGCCACAGGGTTGGCCCTCGTCGGCTGTCTTGTATAAAACTGGATGAGAACACCACAAGTTTCTCACCCAAAAGTGTTAGTTGAAGTTGATTTACATGTCAACATATCCGACCCCTCCCTAAAACACTGCCGATGAGAGTTCGCATCGTGTTGACACATATTCCCAGTCTTACTTGTAAAAGAATGACCAAAATGTACTCACCTCGCCTTCAAGCTGTTCAGAATTATCCACAAAGAAGCCCTACCGGACGGCAACAGCAGCCCCACCCTCGGCCATGAGCTGAACTGCGGCCAATGGAACTCATCAGCTTGTTAGCACATGGCAACCAAGCCTGAAATTTTGCTTCAAGTCGTTCCCAGGCAGAACTTTCGGGCAATGTAAATCAACATAGCCCTAAACCTAATGCATGGGCCATCCTATTCTAGTTTAACATGCAAACCAGCATCCTCAAGGATTCCCATATATCGATTCAGCCGGCTGCTTTGGCCATCCGGATTCTGGTGTCAGCCATAAAGAGAACAAAACTGCAAAACAGTAGTAGAAGAATGCATGGCCTGTGTCTGCATGGACCAAAATGAGAATATATATATATATATATGTATTTGTATGTATATGTACAACCAAAAAAAGCCAAAGACAGAAACTGAAAGTAACCCCAATTCAACCCTACAGGATGGCTAGAGGGTCATGGCACTAAATCTAAGTCCAAGCCCCATAAACAACTTTCAATTTCAAAAAACATTTAAGATATACAGTAACATCTTGGATTCCAAATCAATGAAACAAGTCACATTGCCTAGTGGAATAATTGGCACTACCATCAAGTTAAATTTGTTTAGGTCTTTTCTCTTAGACAAATCTTTAGCACAGAAGAGGAAGGCCAAAATTTAATTACACTCACTCTGCGGCACAAAAAAATAAGGTACACAAATTGTCACAACTTAATGTCCTCTAGATGTGATCTTCTTCAATTGCTTCACCTTCTTGAAATCTGGGGCAAGGTAATTCTTCTCCACCTCCCAAGCAAGTTGGGCCATACCATTGAAAGATGATTTTACACCCTTCTCATCTGTCACTTCTCTAGGGAAAGGAATCCGGACCTCAAATATATCATTTTGGAGAGACCTAAGCCGCAAGTCAAACCCTAACCGGTCCACCCAAACCATTTTGGCCTCTGATACCTGGACAGCCAAATAGTTGGTGAAAAGATTTCCAAGAGCAACATTTCCTTAATATAGGACAACTTGTTCTGTAAAGATAGCAGTTTTTCTCTGATCCCATATGCTAGGATGAAGAAATAAAGGCAATAAACAAAGATTAAGTCTTTTTTAGGTCAGAAAGTAAATTTAATTGGGTGTGAACCTGGAAATCCAAATCAACATAGATGTTGCAAAAACGATCAACATCTTCCATGTTGTGACTGTTGATCTCATCCACAACTCTTTCTGCAAAGTCCCTTAGTGGATCAGGGTTTGCCATTTTGTAATCTGATGAGGTGAACCACACCCCTTCCTGGAATAGTTTAAGATGGGATGCTAGTAAGACACTCAATGCATTTAAAGCAGGTATCTCTGTTGATAACAAGACATGGGAAGGTCTCTTCAAGCCATACAGCACACATTTCAGTATAATTATGCACACAACGGTATGTAATGACAACGAATAGCATAATACACCTCTGAGAAATCTTCCATCTGAAATACTCGTTCGACGTTGACAACATATATAAGTTCTTCATTCACTTCTTCTCCAAACCTCGTTTTCCATGTGGAATGAAGCTTCTGACAAAAGAAACTTGAACAACCAAATGAGAAGTTTAATCACGTAATCAGTATGATAAAGATATAACAGTTCATTTACTCAAATGTTATTTTATTAAGCTTCTTTGAAACAAATAAAGATCAGCAATAAACATACCAAAATGTGAATAACCCGGCTTAGACTTAGCAATGAGTTAGGTTAGCTATAGTGCAACTTAGATGTCACGAGTTTAAAACAAAGAAATGGTCTCTCTGCACAAGGGGATTAAAATTTTGTACATCTAACCCTCCTCAAGCCACCACATACTATGCTGCTATTTTTGATATCGCAAGGCACAAACTATTCATGCAGACATTTCAATCCTATATTGATCCAGAAAAGAAGAAGATCAAGAAAGATAATATTAAAAAATTGAAAATTCAGATTTTTTTCCCCAAGCCAACTCTTTTACAATCTATTGGAACCATGTTTAATCATTTTCCTAGATATGTTAGTCTTTCTCAGATTATCCTAGGTACGGTACCAACCTACTCTTTTCCTTAAATATTTTCTAGTTTCTATTGAGTTGGGAGTATTCAGTAATTTGAAACTTTACCAAATATAGCCATAGGAATCACTCATTGAGTCATCATATACATGAAGGTACACAATTAGGTTTGATTTACCAGATTTATTTGATTTTGGAGAGCTTTTCAAAGTCCAAAGTCTTAGTTTCAATTTCAAACTAAGTAGTCAAAATCTTATCAAGACAACTAGTTTCAGTTTTTAGAAGTCTATATCAAAATCTTATCAAGACAGATATTTTATAAAAATTCTATATAAAACTAGGTATTTGAAATATGAAACTTTTTTAACTCTTTGGGATCATGTGATGCAATTTTAACCCGTGCATGATGCCTAGAGTTTCTTCTTTTTATTCTCCTCTTTCAAATTTTTGTCTTCTAGTGTTGCTCCCCTGAACCCATGATATTCACAACACCCTGGAACAGCCCCAAAATCAGCTCTCAGAGGTATTCACTTTCATTTCCAAAACCATTATCTTTATTTAGCTTTTGCTGTAGTATGATCCTCATAAGGGTGCAACCACACCAAAGTTCAATTCTCAAATGGTCCTGCATTATTGTTTTCTTGCTTATCAAAATTATACATCTCCTCTGCTATAACACTGCTTTCACAAAAAGAATAATTGCTAAAAAGAAACTAGTAAAGCTCAATTATTTTCATTTGCCATGGATATGCTCTGACAGAAGGCACTTTATCAATTTTTTTTTTCCAGCCCAGCATTCTAGAAAAGATATGCCAAATGAGTTCAATAACAAAATGTGTTAAGAAACAACTGAAACAGCTTTGAAGGTAAGTAAACATTCAAATAGGAAATCCATCTCTATTCATAAGCTGTACACGATGTTGAGACGAATATGTTGCATTTTGCATGCCATATTAGAAGGTTTAGTGCATATTAAAACCAAATTCCTTCAGGATTTGACGGATGGACCTCAGTTTGGGCAACAACCCTTTAGCCTTCCAACTCATTCATTCACATTCAGTATATTTGTTCAAAGATCAAACAAGAAATGATAATCAACAAATATGTTATAAGAGAGAACGTCAGATTATGGACTACACAATAGTTCATGTATGAACAACTGAATAGTGATAATCACAGATAGAAATGGAGCTGTGACATTGAAATAATACATATCCCAATGAATAGATGAATCGTAAAGACAGTACGCAAAGACCATTCAACAGAGATAACATTGCAATAGATAGTATGATAGCAAAATAGGATTTGAATTATCAAAATAATACAACCAGGGTCAGTTATTGGTTGAGATGCACTTGATAAGGAATTCACATCGACTAACATTGCCATTTTTGGTTGTTTCCTGTAACTGGGCTAGTTCCAAGTTCTAATTCTAATTTCATAGAAACAAATCAGAACTCACAATTCTGCGTGTGCGCAATTTCTCAAAGGTGGATATATTTACCTTGAGAAGCACTCCATCTTCTGGTTTGTCAAGGCTGCCCTGAATTGTGCACTGTGGAGTGCGCAACCCACACTGTTCCAACTGTTCGATTCCACGTTCACAATCACAACATGCATCAATCATTCTTTCCAAATTTCATCAACTCACAAACAAAAAAAAGACTGATTCATTCCTACTATGAGAAGTGTTAGATAATCAGCTTGGATACCACATGTTAGGTAATCAGCTCTGATACCACTCGTTAAGTCTTGATCTAACACCACTTGATTGGGAATAAAACAAACACTGAAAATAAATTCTGTCATACCCACATAGGATCAAGGTAGAGACACGCAGCGACACAGACAGATTTAGGGGGGCGGGGGTGGGGGAAGGGGAGAAGAAATTCACTATGCGAATAATGAAATAGAAAAGAGATAAACTAATTCGTCTCAAGCCAAAGCCCCAATACACCCAATTTAACTGAGATATCTTGCAATGCTCACAACTCTTGCACTCAAATTTGCACCCTGAATAATCAGATATGGAGTAAGGATTGGTCAGAAATTCTAAGCTAATTAAGCTTTGGATTGAGTACGGAAATCATGTCTCTTATCAAAAATTGGGTAAACAAAACAAATATATATATATATATATATATAAAGGAAAGAAAATCAAAGGCAAGGTCAACAGGAAGCACCTGGACATGGAGGCTAGACTTGTTCTCCCCATCGAACAGGGGGAATTGGGTGTTCAAGCACAAGATGGGAGTGCCTTGGGAATCGACAGCGAAGCGAACGCCAACACCAAAGGGCCAGCCGTCCCGGGACAAGGTAGAGAGAGTGGCGACCGAAGACAACTCCATGATGGTTCTTGAGACCTCGGCTGGAGATGGCTTGAGCTGGTTGTCTGTGAACTCCAAATGGGTGGGGGTGGGCTCGGAGGCCACAGAGAGGGAGCATCTGAGAGGCAGCTTGAACGGAGATTTAAGAAGTGGCGGCGGCGGCGGGGGATAGAAATGGTTTCTTCTGACAATATTTGGTTTGGAGAAGCAGCGGGTAGTAAAGGGAAGGATTGGAAGAAGAGGGGGAAGGTGGGATGCGACGGTGGTCTTGCTCGTCGGAACCATTCTTCCTCCTCCTCTTGTCTCTCAAACACTTCACTTGTAATTCTCAGCGAGAGGGAGAGAACCACAATGGATGATGTGTTGTGTTGGGACTTGGGACTTGGGGACTTGGTGGATGATAACAGAAGCGTTGATTGATTGAGGGAAGGAAAATGCTTCAGCAAAGGAAATAACAATATATAAATAAATTCATAAAATATTGAAAAAGTCTAGAAATCCCGAAAGACTTATTGATCACCTTGTCGAAAAGGGGTAAAAAGACGTTTTTGTCCCTATTCACTTTGTAAATTTACAAAGTGGGCCGTTATTGCTCTCTCCCTGCTCGCTCGTCTCCCTTCCATGGTCACTGCCCTCACCTCGTCATCGCGCCTTGCCCTCTCACCTCGCTACTTTTGATAAATTAAAAAAGGTCATGAGTGAGGTTCCCACAATGAACCTCTTGGATTTCAATCAGCCTTTTATATTAGAGATTGATGCCGACAATTAAGGGGTTGGGGAAGTGTTGGCACGAGAGGGCAAGCCATTAACCTTCATTAGTTAGAGTTTATCATCAAAGCACTTGGGCCTTCAGCGATGCGAGGAGAGCAAGGCGACGACGGGAGGGCAGCAACCATGAAAGGGAGGCGAACGAGCGAGCAGGGAGGAGAGCAGCAGTGGACGGAGCAAAATTATCTTTTTGCCCCCTTTCTATAAGGGGCTCGGTAAACCCATCGGATTCTATAGAACGACTCTAAAATATTACATATATCTGTCACTTTATTTCTCATTTAGCTAAATTAAAATTTTATTTACATAATTATCTTTTAATTCACTATTTTGTGTTTATTCTAGAGATCTCAATCAAATCTGTCTCCCCACCCCACCAATTCAGGTTTATTAGCTGATTAATTATTTTTGTTTTTTAATTTTTAAATTTCTGCATTCTGTAAACTCAAATGTATTTTTTAGTTTGAGTAAACAATAAATCTCTCTCTGAAAATTAATTATAAGTTTCTTAATTAGTATAAATGTAACTTTATATTTTAGTGTGTGTATATATATATATATATATATATCTACACACCGATCAAACTAATGAATAAAGTGTGCTCTTCTTCCTAAATATTTCGGCATTTATACCCTAAACTCTTTAATTAAGTAATGATTTTTATTTTTATTTTTTGTCACTGCATATGTTAATAAAGAGTTAAAAATGAATTTCTTGCTCATTTATCTCACTAATTTGGTCTAACAAGTATGATCAATAATAACGCTTTTCTATTATTTATTTGTTTTAACAATTTTACCCAAAAAAATACCCTCCCTGTCCTAGGATCTAGGATCCCAACTCAAAATTAATTTTGAAAAGACAATGAAAGGATCAAGCAATGGAGAATGAGGAAGATGAGTCTTCTTCTTCTTCTCATCTTTCACTGTCTAAAAACATTCCAAAATGGAACTCCTTCCACCAACCCTTCACCCCCAATCATGTTTATTTACATTAATTAATTAAAAAAATTAACTGCTGTATGCATATGCAAAGATATATTATTTAGCTAACTTGTTTAAAAGATATACCCCAAAAGAGGATTACAACAACAATATATGAAAAGCCTTAATTCTAACCAGACAGAGCAAACTCAGAAGTAGAAGATGAAGAAAAACCCAACTAGACTTGTAAGACCAACTTAGCAGCCAAGAAGAGAGTTTCTTTTTCTGTCACTGATCTTCACAGAGAGAAGCATAATCTTTCACCATTAAGATCTCACCACATAGCTTTTGAGGCACTTGTTCTAATGCTGCTCCTTCTTGCCAGGCTTGCCCTACCAATACTCCTGGTCCCAGATAGCGGACATAAATTACAACCTCATCATTGAAGGGCCACGGATGCCTACCTGAAAAATTAAAACTACTTCAGTTTAGGCATACTGAAAATTTCACACAACCAACCTAACTCTTCCACAGGAAAAGTACACTAGATTTGAAAGGCTCAAAACGTTAATTAATTCCAACTGCAACATACTTAGAATGCTAAAATAAGAAGGGGTACGACCAGGACTCATTGCCCCCCCCCCCCCCCCTCAAAACAAGAAGTTTTATTGAAGATTCAAGCAGTGGAGGGGCAGGCATAGGAATTGACAGATCAAAACTCAATCCAGGCTAGGATCAGGATCCTCAACTCTGTAGTTGTCTGGCTCTGGGTCAGAATACACATCATTCGCAGATGCAAGCAAGAGCAACATCAAATTGTTGTCAAACTCCCTCCCCTCCCTCTCTCCATTTCTTCTTATGTTCCCTTTGGGGTCTGCAGGTAACTTGATATTCAGTAAGGGGTAGGCAGAATGGTGTAGGTTCTTGATATGGGACAGGGAGGGAAAAACTCAGTACTTATTATTTACTAAGGTAGTTCAAGAAACAACCAAATATGTCGGTATAATAAGGTGATTGAAAACACAAAAGACAAAAAGAAGTTGTCTCAAATTGACCAAGATGCGTTAGATGTTAACTAATCTACTCACCTGGCTTTGGAAAACCTGGAGGATAATCGAGGATATCCAAGAATCCATCTCCAAATTCATATGCTAGATCACAAGGCTGCCCCGTTGACATCACTTCGCCCATTTGTCTCAAAGCAAAATAAAGTGGATGAAGGGACTTTGTAAGTTCAGTAATAACTGATCCACCTGACAAGTTCCAAATGTCTTGACTCATAATAATAGACCAAGTAAGGAAACCACAAAAGGCAAAGAACCTTATGCAATGTACCAACAGATGCTTGGGCTTGATGGAATAATTTGGTTCAAATATAATGAGCAATCATGGTAGTTAATGAAAACAACCAGCTCAGACAAATTGGTTCACCAAATCCTTCAGCTAGCATGTTCACAGCCAATACTCAAAAAATTCTATGCCAACAAAATGGAAAACGTTGGGGAAAGTAAAAGGTAGAAGAAAGATTGCCTTTTTATATAGAAGCAAATGAAAATCCAACAGCCAGAAGATTTATTTAGCTGCTATAGCACATCACTAGATGGATCCACTTCATGGACCAATCCAATAATCTCAATCCATCGGAAAGAACCTAATTCTTCTACGACAATTCTGACACTGGAAGAGCTTAGCACATAAGCTAAATATTAAGTATTTGCAACACATTGTAAGCTGCCTTAGAGTACATTGAAAATGTTTTAGTTAGATATATAGATCTATGTTTTAGGTAGATGAGCCCAAAAATTGACACACTGTACAATAAGAAATCAAACACTTACAAACTAAAGGTAGTACCAATACTCAAGGTAAACACAACAAAAACCAGCAAAGATGGTTTAATATGCAAAAGAAAAAGTGCAATTATATTCAAGGGGTATGTGTGAGCACAAGAGCGAGCGCAAGTGCACACGCAATCAAGAGAGAGAGAGAGACTACTGATTTAATGTCTAGGTATTCTTTGCAGAAAACACAGACCAGCTTCACGTGTCTGGAATAGGTAGTGAAGAATGTTGTTTAGAGACCAAAAGACATGGGATGCAAAGATAAACTCAGCAAGAAGCAAATAGAGAGAACCCTTTAAATCCTTGCAAACATAACCATGTGATTGAGATAGAAAATTATAACTGAGAGATGCAAATTTAAAGCAATCTAAAGTCAACAAATTTAAATTCATGTATGCCTTCCTTGTCATAGCACCAAAGGTACATAATTAATAGAGCAACAGCAGCTTTATTACCTTCCTAAGGGATTAAACAAAGAGGTGCTCATTATCCACAAGAGAGGATAACTTAAGCTCTACTTCATTGTGTTTAAAATGACATACTAAATACTCTTGCATTGAAATGTGATAAACATACAACAACAACAACATATCCAGCCGTTATCCCACTATGTGGGGTTGGCTATATGAATTCTAGACTTCTATGTGGGTTACATCCCAACAGATAGTTTGTCTAGAATTCATATTTGGATCCGACTAGGTTTTACGCTGGCTGTCGGCTACCTAACGCAACCCTCCTCCTTTATCCGGGCTTGGGACCGGTTGCATTGAAATGTGATGCTTGTGTAAAATATTTGAAGCCTCATACACACACACTGAAGACAAGACAATCACAAAATTCAATGGCTAATATTCCACCAAGAAACAATTTTAGACAATTAACTCTTAAGGTCAAAAACAAATCTCTAATCAGAAGAATAGTGACAAGTACATGTACAAAAACATAAATAGCTTGGAAAACTATACTCTGCAATCTAACATTCAAAAACAGAACCAGTATTCAGTAGTGTGATAGTCATGCAAGCTAAACGCCCAATGGCAATTGTCAAATTTGGTATTAAATTTCTTCTTCGACTTGTTATGAATCAGAAATGATGAAAACAGGTAAATCCCTGGACAAACTTATCTTTTGTCAAGTTAGCTCCAAACAATCTCACAATAGAAGTTCTTTGAAAGCTTCAAAACAATATGAAACTGGTAACTGTAGTAGGAGAACAAGCATACGACATACAACTAAAACTAACTAAATTAAAAAATTCAGATGACGAAAATGATAACTAATCCGCTACAACAATTTAGAATCTATTTTTTTAATTGTAAGGTCCCACTAAAAATGTGATGATTATTGATTTCAGGAACTTATTAGCAATGAGCATTTCATGCAAAGAGGTGATACATTTGACTAAAAAGAATATTTACCAATTAATCGCCCAAATGTCCCATTCTTGGAACGAAATATAGCCTGAAATATGCAAGAAAAAGGGAGGGTTCCAGTAAATTTGTTTCTCCTTAAGATGAAAGCAAAAAAAATAATAATAAATAAATGAATAAGTGAACAGTAACTAGTTTACAACATTGAAGGAATGAATGAGAGAGAGAGAGAGAGAGAGAGAGAGAGGTCACCTTCTTGAAGAAATTTATCCAAGTAATAGGTATTGGACCTAGTTTACAACATTGAAATATAAAATTTTAGAATTTTTACCATGTCAATTAGAATAAATACATTAAACAATAATTTACTGGATATCATATTTTAAATGAGTCAATGCAAAGGAATAACACTTACAATTGATAAGCAACTAATGATAAGAGACATGATGCATACAAGAGTGAAGAAACTGATGAGCATCATGAAGCATGGATATCGAGCACTGATTTAAGAAAAGAATAAGTATTACGTAGAAGAAATAAAATTGTATGAGCCGACCATTCCTTGATTTTAACCTTCTTTGCATTTGTGATACTTTTATCAAAATCTCACATATCATTATCCTTTGTAATTCATGTATCTCCTCTCATTACATAAACAAATTTACACTTGACCACTGTTTTCTTTGCGACCCTTTTCAAGTAAATCTACTCAGTCCGAAACACAGGTTTCTTTCTAGAAACTTAATTCTGATAGAAGTTTGTACAGTTATTTGAACAGCGTTTATCAATAACTAAACCAAGAGATGTGGCTGCTGTGACTTGGGACGTTCAGATCATGCCATGTCAGCCAGGAAGTTTTTTTTGTTGGATAAAGTAGATGTTGTACAAGGAACTGTGCAAGAACATAAGGTTACTGATCCCTTATACTTGATCTGATGTTTATGGTGGGAGAGAAATAGGAGATAGTTTTAAAATGTGGCAGTTTGATGCAGCGGTTAAACAAATTGAAATTTGCAGCTGTCAGCCCACCATCTTTCAGGGAGCTCAAGGGTCAGTGAAAGGAGGAAGGGGAGTAAATGAGTTAACCCATAATTACTAAGGATTAAAAGATGAATATTTTTTCTTGCTTAGGAACTGTAAGAAGTTAATGTGCTTAGGAAACATAGACTTGAATTATGTAAGATGAGTCCATGAAAGAAAGTAATGCATGCAGGAGGGAGTCACCCCTTTCATAAGTTGGTGAATGTGGTTGCAGCAGAGTTTCCTCTTTCACTACAGTTTTTCTCTTAACATGGCCGTCTCTTCTGGTCTCCCTTATTCTCCTAAGTCCCTACTTCATCAAGATTTCAATCCATTGTTTAGGAAAGAAAGTCGGTGGTTTATTCATATTGTGGCTTAGGAATCTTCCCTGTTCACTACAGTATTTTGTGGATTTTTTAATGCATTTTTAGATCATGAATATACATAAGCATGGGATGTATCCATTCAGGATACATCAAGCATACAATATTGACTTGTTTTGGCACCCTTCTTGTAAGCATGGATTTATCCCAAGAAAAAAAGAACTACCTGTCATGTGATAAAGAGAGCCGTGTAATAGCCTAATAAAAGAGGGGTAGTATTGTAATAAAAGGGGATGGTAGTTACGGGGAAGAAGAATGTAGAAGAATGGTAGTTAGACGAATTTAATTCAAATCTTGGCGCCACTCCTGAAGGAGGGGTATATAAGCCAGCAACTGCAGCATTAGCAAGCATGCTTGAATACAATTGAAGTCTTATTTCCACCCCACTTGTGTTCTCTCTTCTGACTCTCTCTCTATATTTTCTATCTCTCTTTTTCTGTTCATCAATTCCCACGCAATTCATTCTTGAATTGCAAGAGAATTCTCTATCAAAATCGAGTTTTGACAATCTGGTATCAGAGCAAGTTCTTGGGCGATTGGGTTAGGCCATGGTAGACGAAACAAAGATGAAGCAGATGGAGGCGCAGCTCCAGCAGGTGACGCCAACGGTATTAGAGATGCAGAACAAGATGGAAATGTTTGAAAATTCGTGGAAAGGAGGATCGATGGAGCGGTGAATGTGTGGCGTGAGGAGAGTAGAGCACAGACTACTTGATTGGAGGATCAGATGAAATAACAAAGCCAAACTCTCAAGGATCACATGCATCAATTTATGCTGATGCTTTCGCGCTAAACTCAGGTACAAATCTCACCTGAGTTTCCTCTAAGGGAGCGCTCTAAGCCAATCCTAAATGGCCAGGGAGGTAATTTTAGATTGGATGGATTTGCGGAATTAGAAATGGAGCAACCGGTGATGGAGGAAAATGTGGGAGTACGGAGGCCGGGCGTTGCAACCGAATCGAACTAGATCGGTTCGCTTTATGCCTAAGATGGAGATTCCCCTATTCGATGGTCAAAACCTGAGATGGTGGGTTAGGGGCTGTGAGAGGGTGTTCAACCTTTACAATGTGGTTGAACAACAAAAGGTAACGACAGCAGCGGCTTACCTTAACAACGTGGGAGATGCATGGTATCAAGGCTAGATGGGAGTGAAAGAGGAGTGCTCCTGGGAAGAATTCGTGGAAGGCCCATGTGGGAGATTTGAGGAGAAATGAATGTTAGACGTTGTGGAAGAATTTAATAAGCTTAGGCAGGGGGATCTGTACAAGCTTATTAGCAAAGGTTTGAGGAGTTGAAGGCCCTCATGCTGATCTCCAATCCCACTCTCATAAAGGGATACTCCGTATCAAGCTTCATCAGCGGCTTCAATGAGGAGATTCGTCTCACTATTAAGATGTTCCAACCAAAGACAATATAACAAGCCACTGAGTGTGCCAAGTTGCAGGAGTTAACGGTAGAAGCAGAAGGGGGTGAACAAGGGATGGCAAGCGATGCCCCCACAACAAAGCAACAAGGGGTTCAATAAGGAGGGCGAAACATGGGGACAGAGTAGCAAGGGGTTAGCCCTTCTGGCTCCTTCTCAATCATTTGAGGGCAATTTGAGGGAGCAGAGGAGGTTGGCAAGACTTTGCTTTAGATGTGGGGACAAGTACACCCCGGGCCATCAATGCAAATGCCAACTATTGCTACTGGAAGGAATTGAAGAAGAAAATAATCAAGTGAAAGAAGAAGTGGATGAGAAAATGGAGATTTTCCTCCATGCTCTAAGGGGAGTGTCCACCAGCAAGATCATAAAAGTAGATGGGAAAGCCCAAGAGAACAACTTGTCAATACTTATTGACAGTGGAAGCACACATAGCTTCCTCGACGAGGGTGTAGCTAAGAGGCTTCATTGCAAATTAACAGGGACTCAACCGTTGTTAGTTACCGTGGCTAATGGATAGAAAGTAATCTCCAAGTCAACATGTATGGGGTTTTGTTGGCAAATGCAAAGGGAAGTTTTCGAGGCTGACTTAAGACACCTCAAGTTGGGAAGTTGTGACATGGTTTTGGGCGTGGACTCGATGAGAGAAGTAAGCCCCATTTGCTTTGATTTTAATAAGATGGAAGTTACATTTGAAAAGGGGGGGGGGGGGAAAGAATGACTATCACAGGTAGTGCAGAGGTAGGCACTTGCAAGCTTATCTCAGGAAAGAGGTTACATAAGCTATTCAAAAACAAGTGGACACAGGTGGCTTAATTATTCTCTATACAAGCAGTTGAACAGGAGGAGGAGGAATCAGACTATGGTGGGAAGCTTATGTTGGATTCAAAGAGCGATGACTCAACCCCCTGGGAGGTAAACCAACTGGAATTACTTGATGCACTCTTAGTTGAATTTAAGGATTTGTTTGAGGAGCCTAAGGCTCTGCCACCCCCCAGACCCTTGGATCATACTATAAACCTTAAACCCAATTATGAACCTGTTAACATCTGTTCTTATTGGTATCCCCCAAAACAAAAGGCTGAGATCGAATGCATGATAAAAGAAATGCTACACCAGTCAGTTATTAGACCTAGCATCAGCCCATATGCCTCTCCTTTACTCTTAGTCAAAAAGAAAGACGGCAGTTAGCAGTTTTGTATTGACTACCGTCAACTCAATTCCCTTACCATCAAAAACAAGTTTCCTATTCCAATCATCGAGGACCTATTAGATGAGCTAATGGGGCCAAAGTTTTCTCTAAACTTGACCTTCGTTCGGGATATCATCAGATTCGTATGCACCCCCAAGATATCCATAAAATAATCTTTAGAACCCACCAAGGGCACTATAAATTCTTGGTAATGCCCTTTGGTTTGACTAACGCACTAGCAACCTTTCGAGCCCTCATGAATCAGATATTTAAGCCTTACCTACGCCAATTCATTTTGGTCTTCTTCGATGATATCCTAATTTACAGTCCTAATTTTTCCAAACACCTAGAGCACTTAAGGACAACTCTACAAATCCTTAGGTTCACTAAGTTGTTCATCTAGAAGTCCAAATGTGCATTTGCACAAACCCAGGTGGAATACCTTGGCCATGTTATATCAAAAGATGGGGTGAGCACGAACCCCCAGAAGGTAGCAGCAATGATTGCTTGGCCAAGGTCGATGAACGTGAAGGCCCTAAGAGGATTCTTGGGCCTTACAGTCTATTACCGAAGATTTGTTAAAAATTACAGTATCATCAGCAAGCCCTTAACCGAATTGTTAAAGAATGAGAGATTCCTTTGGGGTGATGAGACTAAAGCAGCCTTTGACAGGCTAAAGAGGGCCATGAGTGAGGTTCCCACACTAGACCTCCCGGATTTCAATCAGCCTTTTGTACTAGAGACCGATGCCAACAATTAAGGGGTTGGGGAAGTGTTGGCACAAGGGAGCAGACCACTAGCCTTCATTAGTTAGGCTTTATCACCAAAGCACTTGGGCCTCAGTGTGTACGAGAAAGAACTATTAGTTGTCCTAATAGCTGTAGAGAAGTGGAGGCATTATCTGGAGGGGAGAAAGGTCATTATTAGAACAAACCATAAAAGTTTAAAGTTCCTTTTGCAGCAAAAACTCCATACACACCTCCAGAGGAAAGGTATGTCCAAACTAATGGGTCTTGACTATATTATCCAATACAAGAAGGGACATGATAACAAAGTAGTAGACGCCCTCTCCCAATGCATGGAAGAAGGAACTTCAGCGACAATGACTTCTGTTATACCTAAGTGGTATCTAGAAGTGGCATCTAGTTATGAGGAGGAAGACTGGACCAATGAGCTTATGGAGCAATTGACCCTAGATCCAACTAGCAGATCAAGCGATTCATTAACGAATGGACTACTAAGGTACAAAGAAAAATTAGTGACCGGAAATGATGAGTTACTAATGAGGAAGATCATGAAAGTCCTACATGACTCTCTGGTTAGAGGTCACTCAGGGGTCTAGAATACTTACAATAAAATCTATCAGTCATGGACAGACTTCCCATTTTCTGAGCCTAGCACATCCCTTCACTACCCAAGAGATTGCAAGGGTGTTTCTGGACCAAGTGGGGAAACTGCATGGGTTACCCCAAGTCATTGTGTCGGATTGAGACAAAGTCTTCACAAGCCTACTTTGGAGGGAGCTAATGAAGTCATTGGGCACACAACTCCACATGTCGTCTGCCTACCACCCGGAAATGGATGGGCAGACAGAACGGGTCAACCAATATCTTGAAACTTACCTCAAGTGTGTGTGCTTAGTGCATTCGACAACGTGGTACAACACCAACCACCATACTGCACTAAAGATAACCCCTTTTGAGGCACTATTTGGGTACAAACCACCCCTGATACCCATCAATGAAGGTCCTAATCTGGTGGCCATAGTTGATGACTATTTGGTTCAAAGACAACAAGTCATGCAGACTTTAAAGAAGGAATTGGCAAGTGCCCAAAACAGGATGAAACAATACGCAGACAAGAAGAGGAGTGAACGATCTTTCTCAATTGGGGACAGGGTATATTTGAAGTTGAGACAAGCTCAACTGAAGACCCTCTCTCCGAAGGCTGTAACTAAACTTAGTCCTAAGTTTTATGGCCTTTATGAAGTGTTGGCTCGAGAGGGTAAAGCGGCGTATAGACTACAATAACCAGAAGGGTCCTCCATCCACCCAATTTTTCATGTATCCCTTCTCAAACCATCTCCAGGTGGTAATTCGATGAGTGCTACCCTACCCCTGACAGTCCTAGAGGCTCAGCAGGTGGCTGAACCTATAGCCATTGTGGGCAAGAGAGTGATCTACAAACAAAAACTACCCATTACCCAGGTGCTCGTGCGCTGGTCTACGCTACATCCGGAGAACAACACATGGGAGGACTTACCAGACTTACTCCAACAGTTCCCAAAGGCTTTTAACTCTTCTTGAGGACAAGAAAAATTCTAAGGGGAGGGGAATTGTCATGTGATAAAGGTAGCCGTGTAATAGCCTAATAAAAGAGGGGTAGTATTGTAATAAAAGGGGATGGTGGTTACGGGGAAGAAGAATGTAGAAGAACGGTAGTTAGAAGAATGTAATTCAAATCTTGGTGCCACTCCTCAAGGAGGGGTATATAAGCCAGCAACCACAGCATTAGCGGGTATGCTTGAATACAATTGAAGTCTTATTTCCCTCTCTCTCGTGTTCTCTCTTCCGACTCTCTCTCTATATATATTTTATATCTCTCTTTCTATTCATCAATTCCCACGCAATTCATTCCTGAATTGTGAGAGAATTTTCTGTCAGAATCGAGTTCTGACACTACCTAGAAAAAACAAGGAAAATTGTGAGCTCATTGTTTCAGCAAGAGATTGATCTTTGATAAGTACAAGCTAATTATTGCATATTATAATCTAGAACGAGTACATATGCTTCTAACCAAGCTAAGAAGTGCAAAGTCCCAACAAGTCACCTCCACTTGTTCGACAATTCCAGAACTCCAGTGATGGCACTCCATCTCCATTAGACAGCAAGCTGGATGCACTTTTCTTCAACAACTTGGGATCCTCATACCGTGTGCCAGCTATCTCCCAAGCTCTTTTTATAAGCCTGCATAAACAACACAAATAGATCAAACAAATAACTACAATGCCAAAGCCATTTTCTGTCAAAATACTTGAATAACCTAACTGGGTTTCTAGGGTCCCTCTCGCAGCTGGGGAGGTATTTCTAATTTGGACCTATGTACTTCAAGAACCAGAAATACTTGTAGACGAGTGCAAGACCTGTAAAGCCAAATATTCATGTTGGCTTCTTCCAAGAAAAACACACTTAATCTTGTACTTTAATTGATGAACTTCATTGTTATCTTAATTAGCTACTTTGGGGCATCTTACTTTTGTAATTTGAGTCCCTATGGTTTGTTTTTTTATTCAATCAGCACCTTCTGTTAATCTACCATTCAACGCGGTTAAGAAAGTTATCTAAACTACGTCATTTTTAATGGGTGTTACTTCCTTACTTTCTCTCTCTATGTTTTTTTTTCTTGCAAATGGCACCAGCTCTAATTCATCTCCTAGAAATCTCCATTCCTTGCTTTTTTGCTAAAACACTCCAGACCAATTTTCAATAGCTAGTTTTTTCAGATTTTTGAACATCTTTTTTCTGGGATTTGATGATCCTAGTTCTACTGTGAACAATAAGCTCGTCACCACTGCCATTACACCCATCTTTTCTGCACCATTGCTGAGGTTTTTACCCATATTTGCTGAAATCGAAAGTATTTTCTCATTTGTATACTTTTTAGCCATTTTGTGTATCGAAATCTAACTTCTGGTTTGTACATCCCTTGCTAACCATTTCGCATATCAAATTGCTGTATATCCCTTGCTAACCATTTCACATATCAAATTGCTGCTTCTGACTTGGAAATGCTGACTGTGGCTGTGGAAATATGATATGTTCCAAAAAAATAAACAAAATTTGCAGAGGATTTGAAGTTCTTATTTACATTGGTTGGGACTTGCAAGCACATTTCTGGACAGGAAAAAAAAATGTTTCAACCTGGAGATAAAAGACTTGTTCCACCTTTCTAGAAAGGGGAAAAAGACTTCTTTTTGTTCCAAGAACTTTTGATTCAGATTGCTTTAGCAAGAACATCAAGGAATAGATATTTTTAAGACATAATATGGGGATTGGCAATGCACAAAAGAGAAAATAGAGAGAGAAATAAATGATGATGATGAAAAGTAGAAAGGGCAAGTAAAACCCAATAAAAATTATGTAGTTTGGATACATTTTTTAACAGCTTTAAATTCTCGATTAACATAAGGATTGACTGGAACAAAACACAAAAAAAAACAAACCACAAGGACCTCACAAGAGGTGTTTGTAAAAATGGTCGAAACCACAGGAGATTTGGCCGAATTTACCCTTATTTTCTCATAGTTGATACCTATATGGTGGTTTTTCTAGTTTCCAGTACAAAAGCATCAAAATTATAGGTGTGCCCATCAAACAGTTAATTAGCCTATATGAACACACATTACACTATTAAAAGGAGGGATTTATGATATTATACCACCACAGGCGAGCATGCAATAGAGGATATTGGATGAGTTTCAAATGGGTGATTGGACCCAGTTGGGTGGTGGAAGGGTCCTACAAAGTTTGTACTGTTATGATTTAATCAGACAGCCATTGAAGGATCCTCTATTGGGTTGGGGGGGAGACCTGTTGACTTGAGATATTCATTATATCTCTCTATTAAATTTTTGTGTGTGTTTGAAATTAGTTTGTTGAGAAACAGATAACAATATGGTTTTTATACTGATACTCCACTGCAAGCTCAAAAAGAATCATATTATTTGGCAATGCGCACATCAAGATTCAGTTTTTAGGCAATGCAGGCTTCAATTGAGAATTACGAGTTTGTAAGGACGATGCAGGCTTCAATTGAGAATTACGAGTTTAGGCAATGCAGGCTTCAAGATTCAGTTTCTGCTATGAACGATGTTCCAACAAAACCCATTAGAACAGGCATTACAACACTGCACTTTAGAGATTTTAATCACTCTAAAACCTAGAAAAAAAGAAAGATAACTGGGCAATTCCACAAATAAATCAAGTCCCATCATTCTCATATTCGATAGATGTAAGACCAAACAGCATGCACCCAAAATAACATGAATGAATTTAAAGGAGCAAACTTCAAGAGAACTAAATGGGCGCGAATTTCCAAGAAAAAAGGAAATTGCTAAAGCAACTGGGCAAGCAAGTACAACACAACTTTTTTAAAAGACTCGAGCGAGTTAAGACCTGGGTTTTAGCAGGTGTAGCAATCGATGCCGCCTTTCGTTCGGAATATCTTCAATCTTTTTCCTGAACACAAAGAAACAAGGCACGAATTCGCTCAGGAGAAGACTAATTTACTCTAATATGTATAAGCAAGGCAAGACAGATAATACAAACAAACAGTTATGCGAGCAATACCAAAGATAAGCGGCGGGATTGAAAGAAGCGGGGTCCAAAGGAATGAGCTCCTTGGGAGGATTGAGAAACGTGACCACGTCCTCCTCATCCAAGTACACTCTCTTTCCGCCCGCCAGGACGTCGTAGGGCTTCTGATCCCATGCTGACGAAGAAGAAGAAGAAGAAGACATCGACAAAGCCTTCACGCCCCATCCTGCAATCACTAAATAAACCATAAGGCAAGCGAAGAAGAGCAATCAGGAAAACTGTTCGAGCTACGCGATTGCTGCTTGTCACCAGAAGAGTTTCTGAGCCCTAGATGCGGGCGTTGATTTGGGAAGCTAATCTGGCGGGAAAATCGATTTGGGGATCTCCCTGCAAAGTTGGGCTGAACGTGAATGTAGCATCTCGCCGTCATCTTCCCGGCCAGTGCTCCACCGCCGGGAAATTTGCAAAAAAGGACTTTGGTACTAGGCTTTTTTGAAAAATATGACACTTTAAAAATCTTAAAATTATGATTTTGAATGTGTATTAAATAAAAATACCCTCACTTTTTAGTTAGTTTTCCTCTCGTTCTTCCTTTTCAATGGCTCTTCTTATTTGTCATTGATTAATTTGTTAAAAAGATTTTTAAAATTGGTCACACACAACAACTATATGTCTTGCTTTCTCTGCTCAAGTTGTTATTTTTTTCTAATTTTTTTATTCTTTTTCAATGGTGCTTTTTTTTTCTTCACTAATTAATTTGTTAAGAATATTTCAAAAGTTCGCCATACACACCGACTGTGCGTCTTGCTTTCTCCACCGAAGCTACTATTATATTCTATTTTTTTATTATTTTTCAATGACGCTTCTTCTTCCTCGCTGATTAATTTGCTGAGAAGATTTCAAAAGTCCACCACACACAACAGTTGTGCGTCTTGCTTTATCAGCCTAAGCTGTTATTCTATTTTATTTTTTTTATTTCTTCATCTTTTACAAGTTCTTCATCAAACAAGCACAAATATTGTCCAAATATATTAGTTTTTGATAGTGATTGTAGATATCTAATATAAATATCGGTTCAAATACTTCTATGTAATTTTTGTTATTATTGATATATATTTAATCAACTGATATGTTTGAATCGATATACTTGAATCGATATCTTTAAATTGATATCTATTAGCAACCGATATATTTGAACCGATATCTATTAACAACCAATATACTTGAATCGATATATTTGTATTGATATCTATTAACAACCGATATATTTAAACCAATATCTAAAACTGATATCTTTGAAAAACCTTGATGAAGAACCTGCAGAAAGTGAAGAAATAAAAAAATAACAGTTTAGGCGGAGAAAACAAGACGCACATTGTTGTATATGGTGGACATTAATCAGCAAGGAAGAAGAAGCACTATTGAAAAAAAATAAAAAAATGAATAAAATAGCAACTTAGGCGAAAAAAACAAGACGTACAGCCGCTGTGTGTGGCGGACTTTGAAAATTTTTTCAGCAAATTAATTAGCGAGGAAAAAGAAGTGTCATTGAAAAAGAATAAAAAATATATAATAGAATAGAAGTTTAGACAAAGAAAACAAGACACATAACAGCTGTATAGCAAACTTTAAAAATCTTCTCAGCAAGTTAATCAGTGAGGAAGAAGAAACACCATTGAAAAGAAGAATAAGGATAGAGCTAACTGAAAAATATGAGTATTTTTGTTCAATACACATTCAAAAATCCTAATTTTGAAAAAATTGTAAAGTGCCCTATTTTTCAAAAGTTTAATACCAAAATTCCTATTTTTGCAAATTTCCCTCTATTGCCATCGACTCTGAAACATTTTTGACCGTCGGACCATTTCTTTTTTTCAAATAAATTAATATTATTTTATATAATAAGTTTCTATTTTTAGTTAATATCAAATTCAATTAAATTGTGCAATTTTTTCAAAAGACATTTTTTTTAAAGAAATTGCAAATTGTTATAGTTTAAGTCAATATATTAAGTATAATGATAATTTTGTTTGAAATTGTGGGTTAATAGGGTAGGTCAAGTCAATGAAATGATCATTCTACTCTTATAAAATAAAATGGCATATTTCACTTGCTAAGAATAAAGTGTGCATTTCACTGCCCGGCCTATTATCCTAACTCACAATTTTAGACTTAATATGAGTTTTCATTTGCTAGTTTTTAGGGTAACAAATGAGTCAAATCGTTCGTGAGTGGTTTGGTATTTGGCTCAATAAAAGTTTGTTCGACTTCATTTGATAAATGAGTTGAGTTTGATTTTCTAATACCCCATGTTAGCATAAGATTGTCAAGTAATTTAAATGAGTTAAAAATATCAAAAAATTAATTTGATAGTAAAATAAGTCGCTGAATTGACGGTAGGAAATGTCTCGAAACTTAGATGTTTAAAGAAAATGATGTCATTGACGAGCATCTTGAGGTGAGATTTATGAAGCTAAAAGTAATTAGAGTATAAACAGTTCCTGATACAAATAAATCATAGCCTAAAAGACCAGAAAAAGATAGAAGACCACCGACGCGTGTGTTACACACCCGGGTCTTCACGCACAGGCGTGTGGGGACAAGTTATTTTTTGGAATTTTTTTAGTAGTTTTTTAAAAATATTTTATGAATTATAATGGAGAAAATTTTGGGAAAAATCTTGGGGAGATATTTATTTTATAATTATTGAGGAAAAATATGAAAAAAATAAGGATAAATTATGAGAAAATAAATGTTGATATTCTTTTGAATGAATATGATGTTTAGGGATCGTTAAGGCTCGAGGTTGAGTAATAGTACTATTATTGAGGTCTAACACGAAAATAGAGGTTTGACATGAGAATCGAGGTATTCTGAATTATAGTTAAGATGAGTGTTTTGTCTAAAACTTGGTTTATTGTGGATGGTTCGACTCTATACTTGATTTTGTTTCATGCAATGGTTTTGACATGTGAATGGTTGATTTCATGTTGATGGTTTTTCCAAAATATTTATTTACACATACATTTAAATACGTGCATTGAAACATCATCTTATGTAATGCATCATTACATGTTGTGGTTATGGCATTAGTATATGTGTTGGATATGGGTAGTGTTTTTGGAATGTTTTTGAGTGAAAACGTAATCTCTGACGTGATTGTGCAGAGTTAGGTTATTGCATTGATGTTAACCCTTCTGTGTTAGGAGTGGTAACGATTGTTCTCGAGATATCAAAGAGATGTGTTGATGTTGCCCCTTTTAAACTAGAATTGTGTTATGGCAATGTATTGATATGATTATATTACCTATAGAGAGATTGCTCTTTTCCTGTGGTATGGGTTAAGCGTTTTATAAAATTCTTTTGAACTGAGACATGTCGGGATATATGTATTGTTTATGGTTTTGCATACATTCACGAAAATGTTTTGAACTCTTACTTAGATGATTCAACAAATAATTTAAATTATGTCCCTGGAATATTCAAATGTTCCAGGTGAAAGCAATGGAGTTAAAGGAAATGAGGCTATCAAAGAAATGAGGTTATCGAGATGTAGTCGTTGATTACAATGTAGACCTTTAGCATATATTTTAATTATGTTTGAGGTGTTTAGTTGTGTTGCTGAAAGATTAATCTCTATATATTTTGAGTCAAAATGTCATGTCAAATAATGGTACGGTTTATATATTATGAATAAAGAAATTACAGTTATGTATCATTTGAGATTTTGATCTTACTTCCACATTTTATGATGATGTTACCTGTTTTAACTTATTGATTTTTAAGTTTGATATGCTGAGAATGTAGAATGAGATTGTTGAAATTGATTTATGTTGACTGCATGTTGAAAAAAAAATATATTCTCGAAATACTAAGTTAATGCACGCTTGAGAAAGACAGGGTGTTACAGACCTCAACAAAACTCAATTCGTTAAAACCTGCAAACATGTTCGATTAAAGCAGGGGTGGAGCCAATGGACTCATTGAGACCTACACTGTCCAAAAAAATTTAACAAGGCCCCACTCATATTGGGCTGAGATTTTACCTAATCCAAGTAGTTTAGTTATAAAAGAAAAAATTAACTGGTAAATTAAAATTATAAATTCTCGAAAAGAACTATTGTAAGGTATTAAATAAATTATGTTAAGTTTCAATATATTTATATTACTACATTATTTCTTATTTTTTTACTTTAATAATTTTCGGCCCTCATTAGAAAATTTTTCTAGATCTATCCCTGGATTAAAAGCATGTGAATACTAATAGGACTCAATTAGATGATAGTAAATATGTTCGATTAGAAATTTGTGAATAACCTCATTTATAAATATTTTAATATATTTATTTATGATTTTATAAATAAATTATTTAACATAAAATTATTAAAATAATATAATTAAATTAAATACATTTAAAATTATTGTATATATTAATTTAATTATTTAATAATATATACAAAGATATTAAAGTAAAAATAACAAATTATGTTTAGATAAAATAATAGGTTTTACCAAACTCGAGTTTAGCTCATCAACCTTTTGAAAAGTCGAGCCCAAGCTAAGCTCATACTACACTTCAAGACTCAAGGACTCAAGCTCAACTAGTTCATGAACCAAGCTTGAGTTTAATAAATCTCAACTCAACTCTGTTCGATCGCAATCCTACTAAATTTGGGAGAATCATTCTTCATGCTAAGACTTGAATTGCAATGCGTTGCCTCTCACTTGATAAGTGATCCTTTACTATACGATTCATATATTTAATTATAACAATATGAATAATTCAAAATAGCATTGAAAGTGGTCACGCTTACAAGAAGGTGGCATCACAAGAAGAGGAGATAAAAGTAGTTTAAGCCAACTACTTGCTACTTGGTGTGGTGTTGTCAAGATCTTGTGGCCCTCATCCTTGGAGCATGACAAATAACATTACACATGTCTACTTGAAGACCCAACAACCCTTTCCAAAGCCCACCCCTGCCCCTCCCATTAAACGCCACACTCGTGTCCCATGTGCCTCTGTTCTCATCTATTGAATGAAACCCCCCCCCCCCCCCTCCTCCTCCTCCCCACAGTTGGGTCCGATAAGAAAGATGTCTCCAGTGCACGAGACTGTCCACATTGTAAAATAATCGTTTTTACATACAGTCTTATTATAGACCGAGGCCAGAGGCCACAAGGACAAACAAACATAGAAGGCCATGACTTTCTCTGGGCCCTACCATCGTCAAACCCATAATTAGGATGGCGACACGCGAACCGAACCAAAGAAAGAATCACGTTGCAGCCCCATATGCGATATGTCCCCGCCACATCCAAGTACTTGCAGGGGGTCAAGCTCAGAAATCGCGGTTGTCGCCACTAGTGCTCATGCATTTACCCTTGTCCATGGCTGCCGACACCTTCCAACGCCATCCAAATCAATTTACAGTAGTAAATGTATCACACCACCATATCATTCTAAGAGAAGGGTTGCTTCCCAGTAAGTTCGTGGACCAAAGTCAGTGTCAAGTTAGAGAGCAACAACAATCAACATAAATGGAAGGAAGGAAGCTGAGTGAAATGTGTCTTAGTTTCAACAAATTTACAGGGTTACTACTGGTACATGTTCAGATAGATGGTTCCTTTTTTCGGGTACAACTCCAGCTAGAATACAAAGAAAATGTAGAAGAACAATCTCTTTTACATATAGAACACAAATAGCAACAACAATTGAAGAACCAAACGGGTGGAAGAGACAGAAGAGTCGCGGTGAAGAGGTACAATGTTGTAAATCGGTCCAAGATTAATCAACTGTGACAAGACATCAGCAAGATCAAACGCAGACAAACCGAAGAACAAAGGTTTTGGGGAGAAAAAATCTTCTCTGGGCTATTGTAATAACAAGAATATGAACTCCTTATTTAGAATGCCAGATCCTTTAACGAGGACCCGAGGCATCAAAGGCAATGGAATGGATTGGTTGGACAAGGCTGAATAAGCATGTTGCTATCAACGTTGCAGCTGCAAACCCATAGATTGAGGAGGTTTCCTTGTTTATGTTTTTCATATTTATTTGCATCAACAGTCTTTTCCTTCTTTTGTCCGAGTGTCAGCTCAGCTTACTTGTTCGCCGATAAGGTCAAGACCCACAAGGAGAAATGACACACCTTGAAATAGTAAGAAGTAGAAGTGCACTCCCTGAGCTGACAAAAGGCTCCTGAGTGCGGCAGTGAGCAGTAAGAAAGCCAAGGCAAGCTCTTTCTTGTATATCTTGTTCATTTTCTTCCCGGAAGCTTTAGGAATGGCTTCTTGATGTTCTATCAATTTGTTGAGATCAGACAGCCTGCTATCAGAAGTTCCCCTATAAAGCTGTGGGTGATTCATCACCTTAGATTCCCGCTCTGATGCAGCCAATAGATCAGGCTCCGATGATCGTCCTGCCTTTTTCGTGACAACCCACTCGTATGAGCTGCCCAACTGAAACAGGCCGGATACCATGGCATTGAATTTGGTCACGGACATTGTGTTCTCAAATAGAAGGTAAGGAGCAATAAATGGGAAGGATCTTGGTGCAGGAAGAATGCTTAGGAATGACATTATTACAGGGACATAACAAACAACCCAGACAGGCAGCTCGGCTTCAGGGACGAACATGGTCAAAGGAAGAATGATGCAAAACAATGTGAAAGAATAGAATGGGAGGATAAGTTTTCTCAAGAGAAAGAATAGTAGTATTAAGTTTGCCTTCTTCCAAATTGATATCTGCAATAACATGGCATCATGTCAAATCCAGAGACATCCAATCCAAGTGGGTGTTATACAAACTACAAAGAAAGGAAAGCAAGTAAGAAGGAGACACAAGACAAGCCTTCGAAGTAACGATGGCAGGAAGGCACAACCGAAAGAGTTGCATTGGACCAGAATGCCAACGGTGTTGCTGTTTCTTGTAAGCTTCATAAGATTCTGGAACTTCACAGAGTACCTGAAGTTTAGTTCCACAAACAACATCACGCGTCATTCAGTACTTCTCGTAGCAGAGTTACCAGAACTATTCAAACTCTCCCGGTGTCAATACAGTTATCAAGATTGCAAATGAGTAACTAAGATAGCTAAATTTGTGCTCCACTAAAAGGAAAGCAAGGATCATATAAACTTACCTTCACATCATTGAGGAAAATGAATTTCCAGCCGCAGAGATGAGCACGAACTGCTATGTCCATGTCCTCTACAGTAGTCCTCTCAAGCCAACCACCGGACTCCTCCAGTGCTTTGATTCTCCAGACGCCAGCGGTTCCATTGAAACCGAAGAAATTTAGGAAGACTCCATTTACCTGCTGCTCCACGTCAAAGTGAAAGCACAAGTTAATGTTTTGGAGGCGTGTCAATAGATTTTCATCCTTATTCACAAATGCCCACCTAGCCTGAACTAAACCCAATTCGGGATTGAGCTGCAAGACAATAAACAAGTT
The DNA here is from genome assembly GCA_036245055.1 of Diospyros kaki. Taxonomy (NCBI): domain Eukaryota; kingdom Viridiplantae; phylum Streptophyta; class Magnoliopsida; order Ericales; family Ebenaceae; genus Diospyros; species Diospyros kaki. The sequence goes on from BSEG01000003.1 coordinate 823,499, forward strand.
AACTATCTAGTATAGTTTCTTACTAAAATAGTACTCTTGAGCAAGTGAGTCAACAAAAGCATCAAATGAGTTGTACCCACCTGAAAATGTGGAATCGTCTGCTTAAGGAAATCTGGATTTGGCTGGAAATCAGCATCAAAGATTGCAACAAACTCATATGCCTTCACATAATCACAATTCATTGCTGACTTAAGGTTTCCAGCTTTGTAGCCAGTCCTAACCAATCTATGCCGATAAATAATATTGACACCCTTGTGGCTCCATTTGGAGACCTCTTCCTTGATTAAAAACTGAATGCTCTCGTCATCAGAGTCGTCAAGAACTTGAATCAACAAACGATCTTTGGGCCAATCAAGTTGGCAGACTGCTGAGATAGATTGCTCATATACCTACAAGATCAATATGGCAGAGTCATCATCTCTGTCGTCACCATCACCAATAACTTAAATGCAATTGTCATGGTTCGGCCGACAACATTATGTTATTCCATCAGTTTTTAACTGTTATTGTTACCACTAACGCAGAAACAAGTACTTCAAACTTGAATAGTAAGCTCAAACTAGACATCTATTCATGAAAAGACAACCAAGAGAGTGGAATCAGTTCTTAAGAGCAAGAAGCTTACCTCTTTCTCATTACACATTGGAATCTGGACAAGAACCATGGGGTAGTTAAACCCCGAACCCTCCAAGTCATCGGACTTAAGTGGATCGCCTGAAATTTGTGGCTTGATCTTTTTGTACTTGATCCAGAAGCAGCCAAGGCAAAGAATCAGCCTGTCCATTGACTGAATCAGGAAAAGAACAACGCAGAAGCTAGAGAGAGCATGAATTGGAGGAGCAATGTAGCCGGCACGAAATTCCAGCCAGACAAGATACATATAGTGCAGCCATCCTTGAATCTCAGAAGTTTGCGGGATGTGCAAATTGTGGTTCTTGAAATAATGCCAACCTTTGAAATGGGCAACCAGTTCAAAGGCCAGAAATGCCAGAGCCGTCACTAAGAATGCCAAAATCACTCCAAACAATAGCCTTCCCTTGCCAGATTTCTCTCTCTCCATTGTCACACCTTGACCAAGTAGCAACCTTTTCTTGATGGCACCGAGCAACGCCCAGAGGACGTTGCCGAGCCAAGCTAGGCAACCAACAGCTTGGTGAGCCTTGAGAAGCAAAACCCAAGTGAATTGTTTGGCATTCTTGCCCCTATCCTTGTCCACCTGCCGGAAAGCGGCATCAGGACCATCAATTTCTATCAGAGAGTAATTGGGGTTCTCCATTTTAACCACCACTGGAGTTCCCTTTCTCGTGTCCTTTCCCCACCACCTGGAAAATTCCATGCTTGGAGCCATATTCCCAGTTAATCCACTTACAAGGACAATATATCAATCTATCGACAATCAGACAGAGACAGAGACGGAGAGAGACACACAGAGACCAATTCAAGAAGCTAAAGACCACCCAGACATCTTTGCAACCCAGATCTCAAAATCGCATTTGAGAATACAAAAGCACCATATCTCAAAGACCTCAAACGAGAACCCAGAAATGTAAAACAAATGAAGCCTCTCTACCCACAAAGAAATGGATCTCCTGGTCCAAAATTTAAGAACCCCCACTTCAACACCTCCAGCATCCCCAGCCTAATGTAGCCCAGAAAAAGCCAGAGAGAAGAGTGGGGTTGGTGGGGGTGCCTTCTCCTAGAATCTATCCTACACAGCTAACCCAGCATTTGAACTTACCACCAATAAGGAGAAAGGTTGTGGAACCCTAAAAATCCACACACGAAAAACGCATCCCTACCTTCACTTTTCAACTTTCCACGGATTACCCTAGAGGGTACGGGATACATACATATATATATATATATAGGATAAAAACAGTCTGAAAGTAAAAAGGGTCTAATAATGATTAGCAGACTGATCATGAATGAAGCAAGAGAGTGAAACTACAAAAACCCACTTGCAAGAAACCAGCACACCATGTCTGTCTGCTTAAAGAAAAAGCACTTTGGCGAGGAGTTGGAGAAAAGAATTGACAGCGGACGGACTTTAGCCCGAGCCAAGAAAGAATCAGAGGAGTCTCAATAAGCCAAACAACATCAATCAGAATGACAATAACCTTAGTAATTAAAGGACCAGAACTGTCCTTAAATTCAACAATATATAGTTTTACACACACACACACTGCAGATCCCTAGATCACATCTAGACCGGTGGCTGCCCTCCGCATCGTGTCTGTTAATAATGCATTATTTTCCCCGAAAAAATGCTAGCTATTTATAGGAAACTGGTTTGATAAGGAAAGAACAGGATGCTATATAATGCATCGTCCAATAAAATTTTGCTAACACAAGGCAGTGGTTTTGATGTTCCAAATCCATGTCTCAAGCAATCCACTTCTCAAAAGAGAAAATCTACTGGCTTAGATATCCATAGGCTGGATGATGGCATTGGTGGGAGTGATCAAAAGATTTGAGTTTTAAGAGTGATCAAAAAATTTTACTTTCACCCTCAAAAAGTTTAGTGGTCAACTATTTTATTTAGATGTACATTTAAAATTTTCTTTGATTGGAGGGGTCTTGGGCAAAATATAAATAAAATAACTTTAATATCTAAAAATTCATCAAAGAGTTATATGAAAAATATAAACGTTATCTATAAAAATTTTAATTTTAATAGATCCTGAAATGTTAGGATAAACATTATTTATAAAAAACTTAATTGTAATGAATTTTAAAATATTAGAATAAATATTATCTAGAATAATCTTAATATCAAAGAATTTGAGATAATTCAATATTTCTCTATAAATAAATGAGTTGTCATTCAAAAAATAATACGTTTTTAATATTTGTTTCAATACAATATTTAAATCTTCAATAATTGACTTGAATATCAGAGTTTTTGTACAGAAATCGACTTACGTCCTCAGATCATTTTTTTTTTACAAAGTTCAAATAGTTTGGTATAATATTTTCAGTTAATAAATTTATTATCATGTTTGGACGACGACACTTATAATACTTATAAATTGATGTATTTTATTTTACTCGACTCAATACATAAATATTACAAAAATATGACTTGAATATCCAAATAATATTCTCGTGTCCATAACACTACTGCTATTGATTGCTCATCAAAGGCTAATGAAATAGCAGACTATTATTGCATGCAGTGTGAAAAGGGGCACAGCGTAGCCCCCAATCCATCAATTTGACAAATGGAAGTGTTGTTAGAGAGATGATTCCATTCTTCATCGTACTTTAATTAATAATTAATTTTCTTTTAGCCGATCTTTGATTAATAATCAATCTTTAAAGTAGGATTAATGGACCATCAGATTGATTAGTTTTTCATTAAAGAAAGCCCACTTACATGGTAAGGTATATAATCTATCTAACCTAATAATAATAATAATAATAATAATAATAATAATTAGAAGCTTAGATTCTATTCTATGCTTAAAATTTATTTTGAATATATATATACATATACATATATAATAATAATAATAATAATAATAATAATAATAATAATAATAATAATCTAAAGGCATCTTTGAAGCACCACAGTGAGAGCATATTCCTTGCAATTAATTTATGATGATAATAATCTCTGCCTCGTTTCAATTGACGTGGCGGCACACTATTGGACAGTGTCCCTTTGACATGTCTATTTCTCAAACGTACACGATTGTCTACGTCTTAAATAATATAATAATCACAAATAATAAAAATATTCTCCATACTTTTTTATTTTAAATAAAAAATATTTTAATCATATATATCACCATCTTAGATAATAAGTATTTTAGACATTTTAATATTATTGTGTAAGTTAATTTAGTCAACCTCGACCACGCATTAAACCCTATTTGAAACAACATTGGCATGTGACATTTTTTTATTGACTTTATATCAAAAGTCCAACTCTTTTTTAAATTTTAAATTTAATTTATTGAATATTTAATATTTATAATTTTTATTAATTGACTATTTAATTATCTATTCAACATTAAACATATAATAAACGTATCATTACGTGAAAATAAAGTAACAAAACACCAAACTTAATAGCCGTTAGACTACAAACTTATTAATAGATATGTTATTAGTCATCGATTGAAACAAAAAGGATGGCGAATGATGGGTCTATTGCAAGTCATCAATTGGAATAAAAAAGATAGGGAATGATGACTTAGTTGCGACTCGTGAGTCATCGATCAAAACAAAGAGGATGAAGAATAGTAGGTCGGTCGCAAGTTATCGATCGAAACAAAGATAAAAGAGAATGATGAGTTATTTGTGGGTCACCAGTTGATTGAGACGGCGATGGCCGACGAGAAACTCAATTTTTTTGTTTAAGTCAACGGGAGATAGAAGTAAAGATAATGGTTGAAGGCGAATAAAAAAATATAATGAATGATTGATTTCGTTTGTTCTTCTTATATTTTTATTTTTTTTCTTTTCAATCCATGTAATATATAATTCATGTATTATTTTAAATCAAATTAAATAATCAATAGATATAAATTATAAAGTTTAACTATTCAATATGTCATATTTAAAATTCAAATGAGCGATAAACTTTTTAAATATAAAATTAAGAAAAAAAATATAAATTTGACCAAATAACATTAAACATTGTTCCATACACATATATATAATATAATCGTGTGATCAAAATCAAATTAATTATATAATTAAAAAATTTAGGGTAATTTTTAAGAATTAATAAACTTAAGATGAAAATTGATGGAAACGAAAAGAAAAGAGAAGTTTAGAAAGAAAGTGTGAGTTTTAATGTGCAAAAAGTAATTTTATATAACAATAAGGATATATGATGTAATTAAAAAAGAAATCGCCTTCCACCGACACAGCGAAGTCACGTCATACACGAGACAGAAGGACCCGAGATGGTGGAGGCTGTGTTTTTCAATCACCCATTCATTAATTAAATGCCACGTGGGTTTTGCTTTCTTTATTATTTATTATTATTATATTATTATATTGTCGTGTCATTTTTTATTCAGATTGGTCCGACTTGGTTGGTATTTACTTGTATCAAATGACCTGTCTCCATCCTTTAAGCCAACAAACAATGTGAGAAGACTTGTAGAGTTATGATATATTATCGTTGAAAATACAATATATAAAATTTGTAATGCAAAAAACCCAAATTGGGATAGAGCCAGGCAAGAGAGAGCTGAGATGATTTGTAGAGTGGAAATAATTAGTATGTTATTATCTAATTGTTATTTGGGAGAATTCGTATATCAGTTCAGAAGAAGAGATAAAATAACTCAAGCCTCTCGAATAAGTAACTATTGATTTAAACAAATAGCACAAGATTGAAGCGAGAAAGAGAGGTGATGACTAATCAGGGGAATAATTTCGTTGTTTAGGCGTGTAAAAACATCATATGAATATTTGACATCATATGAATAAGTCTTATCCCATAAATCTTCCTTCTCCATGTGAGAATATTTTTTTTTTTTTATGAAAAAAAGTGTCATTGTCCAATATAACTTTCCTTGAATGGTATTTCCTTTGACAAAATGCCTTTCGCCCTCAGACGTTAAGTTACAACACGAGGATAGTGTTGAATATTGTATATTTGACTCATTTCTCAATATTCGTTTATATTTTTAGAGTTAACTTTTATAATGATGATGATAACAATAGTTATAATGAGTTGTGTGCACCTATGTCACTAGGATTAATTGATTCTCCTTTGTTCTATGAGTCCACAATTAAATTGAATTGGAATTGTTAGATGAATGTGAGTTAATTAGTTTTGTGTTTATAAAAATTCGAACACATGACATCAATAAGAGTTGAAATATTTATCATATGATTTTTTGTGTTATATTTGAATTTGTTCGTTCCTTAAAGCTTATGGTCTTGAATTTATAACTTAATAGACAAGAGTTATCTTAAAATGAGGGCTTCACAGCTCGTTGAGATCTTTTCCTACTCGGACTAAGCTTATAGTGATAATCCTTATATTTTGTTTAGGAGAATGTTTCAATATTCATCTTTAGCCATAATTTGGTTCCTTTATCCTACAAGTAGAGGTGTGCAATCGGTTATAATCGAATCGAATCGATTGAGTTATCTAAACTAATCGAAATTGAACTAATTGAATTTTGACTCGTTGTAACTAAACCAAAATTTTTACCAAAAAAATCAAACCGAATTTAATAAAAAATGGTTGGGTTGTTGGTTCGATTCAATTTTTCGATTAATAATACAAAAAAATTGAACCAAATAATTGAAATTATTGGGAGAAATAACTAAATCGAACCAAAACTAATAATCAAACCAAACTAAATAACCACAAATATTGAGAGAAATAACAGAATCAAACTGCTATCAATGAAAAATCAAATCGAACTTATTGATTCGGTTTGGTTTACCTGAACTCTTACTCACCTTTACCTACAAGTAGCATTTACGATCTATTACACATCTCTCAAATAATCGTATTATGTTAAAACATAACGTGTTCTTCATGGTAATATGTTTATTAATGGATAACTATTTATTAAGATATTTTATTATATGACCAAAAATTTGACATATTTAAAAAACTCATTGTCGTTTATATATGTATAATTTCAAGAATTATCTAACATGACATGTAACATAATATTTTTTTTTTCTATCTATTAGTAATAATATATTTATTATTTCAACGATGTTATTATTTATTATAGCATTTTTATTATTATTGAAATATCTCTTGATTTTTAAATTTGAATTCACTATCAAAACCTGACCCAACTTGGATAATTCTGAAGAAAACTCAAATAAAATTATTTTTGAACCACAAGTTGGCAATTTTTTTTAAATATACTAGGCTGCATTCTCTGTACTTTTCAATTTTCAATTTTAAGTTTTGAATTCATTTTCAGTTTTCTATTTTGGTAGTCTGTTTTTAGAAAATTAAAAACATGTTATCTTTGTCATTTTAAAAAACTATTTCTCAAAACAAAAAATTAGAAAACACGTTCTCTTTTAAATTTTGAAAATAATTTTTTAATAATATTTTATACAAAAAAAAATTGATTATTCAATAAATTAGAAATATTTAATGTTAATATATTATTAAAAAAATATATACATTTTAAAATTAATGAATTTTGTAATATTTTTTCCATTACAATAGTAAAATATGAATAAATGCATAAATAAATGTGTTTTGAGTTTAGAGTTTATTTTGGATGAAAACACTCAAAATAATTTTTTGTTATTTTGAGTTTTTTTATAATTTTTTTATTTTTAAAAACAATAAAGAAAATATGTTTTCATTATTTTAGAAAATTAAAAATTAAAAATAACTTAAAAACAACAAAGATAACACAATCTTAATTTTTTGTGACAAAGGTAGGATAATTGGTATATTAGAGATATTATAAGTTTGTGATATTCAAAACATTACATTGCATTAAATTTTTTCTTATTGAAGTGTTTGTCTCTTTCCATAAACATAGATCGTATAGTATGATCGAATCATGTAAATTTTACATTCATTTATTATTTTTTTGGCTCAACTTCACATTATTTTTCACAACAATATTATGAAAGTAATGTCGCTAAAAAAATTACCTTTTTAAAAAATCAGTTAATATTGTACCAAATATATTAAAATTAAAAGTAAAATAATAAAAATGACTAGACATTTTATATGTTTACTTATATAATAATTAGAGGGGGTGATTCGTGCTACACACATTTAAAAAATTAAAAATTTTAAATGAGAGTTCGTTGGATAGTAATTGTATAATTTTTATATTTAGATAAAATTTTAAATAAAATAAATTTAATAAAGTGATAAAACCGTTTGAAAAATTATTTTTGTTTTTTGTTTTTTTAAGGGGCTATGATATATTTGAATGGGTTAAATTAATCGGATCTATTTGACCCGGGTCACTGGATCGAAGCCGATCCACCAACTATTTAAACCCTTTTTATTTTTGTTGTGTGTAACCCTTATGGCTTTCGGGAATCATAAGGGTAGGGGTGGGAACTCCAAATAGTTCTATGATATTTAATTTCAAATATGCTGGAAACTTCACAATTTCATTCATCATATTTAAGTGAAGAGATAACCATTTTATGATGCGTGTTTTGTGTTTTCTCGTCCATTCCTGCGTTTCTTTTGAAATTTGCTTGGCAGTTGGCTGTTGTCATTCTATGCACATATTTTTCTATATGTTTATGCATGTATATGGTGCAGTAGGAGACTGCAATTTTGGCAGAGTTATCCCAGCAGGAGATATGCCACTCCCACTCCTAACAGTACAGGAATCAAAACAGTTGATGGTTAATGAAAAATGACCATTTGTGTGATTCCATTTTTCTTTAATGAATTGAAACTGTGTTATCAATCCCCTAGTACACCATGCCGATGCTGATCGTTTCGTGATTTTAGTAATTGTTTTGCTTTATTTCTACATTTTCTTAATGTTCCTGTATCAATGTCTATATGATGGGTTTTCTTTATTGATTAATTTCTGTAGTTCAAACAACAATGTACCCAGCCTTTATCCCACTTTGTGTGTTGATTAATTTCTCTAGTTTAAATTTTGGCTACATCTGGACAAATTTTGCACCACACATATAGGCTGCCTGGCTATGCATGAAGAATCATCTACCAGGCGGAAAGTTGACAGTAATGTTCATGAAGGAGCTGTTCCTGCCTATTTTCTTGATTGTGAAACAACAAGAAGGGCGAAGGTGTGCTATTTTTAGCTGATATTTAGTGTATTTTACAAAGTTCTGCGCCCTATGTTGATAAGGGTAACTGTAAATTTATGGTGCCCATGGACCATTACTGATTATCAAGTAATCCTGTCTGCAGGTAAATAGCAACACCATAAAGCAAAAGAGAAATGAGAAAGCTGGTAAATGGGATGTTCCTTTGCCCAAGGTAGGTTTTAGATTATAATAAATATATTTATAAATTATATCAAAAGTTGGAAAAACCAATTTTTGTGAAGAAATGATCATCTCCTTTACAACAGCATCAACATAGTAAGCTTTAATTCCACTTTGTGGAGTTGGCTACATAGATTCTAGCTCGTAAATCAAATTACTTCTTCTTTGGTAAGTAACAATATAAAGAAATTTCCTAAAAAGAGGCAAACCATGTATAAAAGGGAAAGGAAACCAAAGAACATCCATGAATGTACAACTAAAGTTAGCTTGTGTGTAAACTATACAAAAGGATGAATGCAGGAGTTGTGATCTTGAAACCCAAAAAAAAAAAAAAAAAATGGAGGAAAGCATGAATAGTTCCTTCCATTCTATGAATGGAAATGTTATTTATTCTTAAAACTTCTTTTGTTTCTTTCACTTTAAACATGTGACGCCATACAAATAAGAATTGACATCTCCGTTTAGGACTCTAGCAACTTTGATTGAATAGCAATAATATCCAAGATCGAAGGCAGGATCACCTGATTGAGCAATCCGATTCCCATCTCCCTGACAAACTGATCAATGACCTACAAACTCTCCACTCTCCTTGCACATAATAAAACACTATTCCACCTCAATGTCTCCTTGCATGTAAAGGCCTGGTTCTCACTTTTCTCAAATTGTCCAAGTATGGATCCAAGAGCTGTAGGTTAAACAAAGAAGGCCACCATGGGGAATTTTGATCTCAATAAGGCCTTCCAAGGGAAGAAATGAATCTTAATATCTATTCCAAAAAGGTTTCTTCTTAAAGAAATTAGAAGTTTTTATTGTCCATTTAAATCATCTTATAGAAAAGAATACATTCATATTTTTATTTATTGTTAATTTTTATTTTAAGTCTTAACATCTCATGGGAATCACATCTCATGCGTTCCCATTGAAAGCACATTTTCTACTGTTGGTGTCCAAACAATGCTCTATCATAAATAACCATATTATAATGGCACCTTTTGATTTGTGCCCAATACATGTGAGAATTGTCCTATAAGTCTGATGACGGAGCTTTTGAATTGTCCAGGTCAGGCCTGTGGCTGAAGATGAGATGTTTAGAGTGATCAGATCTGGTAAACAGAAAAGTAAGTATCCCATATGTTGTCTTTGTTTTTCTGATTTTGAATTATGCTGCTAAAAGGTTCTGTAGTTATATTGGTCCTCTGGTCTGTATATTTTGGGCTAATTATTTTTGCTATTACCTGATCTCTGCCTATTGTTCTAGTAGTAGTAAACTCAAAGCCATTAGAACTTCTTGTGATTTTAAGTATTCTTTTTCCCAGAAAACTAAATGTTATAGATATTTAACTCAAGTTGGTAACTTTATGTGGGATTTCTGGCTGAAAAGGTTGGCATTGTATTTGTTTAGAATGTGGAAAGTCAGAAACTAATCAGGCTAGAATGGCTTCGTGCATGTTTCTAAGATGTGGCTATCAAAGTGCCTTAGCTGGAATTTGTATTTGCTCCGAGTATGGATAGTTGGAAACTGATCAGAACGGAAAGGCCTGCTGGAATGGTTTTGAGCATTCTTAAGACTAGTCTGGTGCTCTCAAATAAATTATAGGGAGAAGTGCCTGTGAACATTATATAAAACCAATTCAACGAAATGTAGAGCTTGTTTCTATGATTTCTCAAACAAGGTCTAGGAACTTCTGCTGAAACTAATTGAAGAATGTGATGTGATGTCCCAATCCAAAGGTTCTGGTGGTGTCTGCTGTTCACATCTTGGTCTTGTTCTTTTTTGCAGCCAAGCAGTGGAAGAGGATGGTCACAAAAGTTACATTTGTGTGGCCAGGTTTTATAAGAAAACCTCCCAAGTATGAGCGTTTTATTCGTCCTACTGGTTTGCGGTTCACGAAAGCCCATGTGACGCACCCTGAACTTAAGTGCACTTTCAATCTTGAGATCATTGGGGTAAAGAAAAATCCTAATGGTTCGATGTACAGTTCTCTGGGTGTTATAACTGAAAGAACGATTATAGAGGTAATCTTTCTATGTTTTAGTTTTTTGGAACACAATTCTTGTGCTGTCAACCATTATTTCTAATTGGTAATATTGTCTTGTTGTCAGGGGAATGTGATTGAACTAGGTTTGGTTTGGTTAAACCGGCTGGGAAAGTTGTATGGGGTAAGATTATTAGTCTTTGCCTTTAGGCAAATTCTAAATTAATGAAGTTGACTTCTCACTATGGGTTTCACTCTTGCAGGGAACTATGCTCAAAGTGACAAATAATCCAGAGAAAGATGGTTGTATAAACGGAGTTCTCCTTGTCTAAGGACTTTTTTTTTTGAAAAAATAATATTATTTCCATGAAAAGCCATGTGGGTGACTTTGTCGCAAGGACAGCCTCAGAATCGCTAGTTGCACCAGGGTTTTTCTGCACAAGGCATGGTCATGCTAGTTAAACCAGCGGTTCTTGTTTAACAATTAGTAAACTTTTTTGAGTTACCGACACAAAAATTTTACTAAATGTTATACAAGAGTCAGTGGTTTAACTAAAAAGTCTAAGCCTTGTGCAGGAATGCCCTGGGGCAACCATCGATTGTGTGGCTGACCTTGTCAGCAAAATCATCTACACTAGTGGTGCCTGGCATGGCTGAGCCAATACTGGTTTGATAAATAGTTTGTTTTAGATGATAAGTTAATATTATTAAAAAAAAAAAAAATTGTGTACCAAGGCTGGATCTGGATGGCACAAGAACGGCTGGTTGTGGTTGGTCATGGCCTTTTTTATTTCCATGTTGAATTGATTGCTCATTTAATCGATCTTCTTGCCCCATGAGTTTATAGACTTAGTGTTGAATGTTGTGCACTGCCCGATCAGATGAAATACAGCCTTTTGCTTGATGAGTGTCCAAATATCATTTGAAACTTTTTTGAGTTATATTTGGCTTGTGCTGGATTTTTATAATCTCTATTTATCATTAAAATGAAATTTTATGATATTTTAATTAGAATTGGAATTCTTTCCAAGACATAAAAAGTGGGTCTACTTTGGATATGAATAATCTATAATATTTTATGTAAAAAAAAGTTTTGAAAAGGTTAAAGTGTATTATCTTTTGAAAAATATAGTAATAATAACAAAATGGTTAGGTCTATGTTGTACTAATAGCAAACAATATGATATGTACTTATTGTTGGCTACAACTACAGAATTAACAATCAAACAATATGATGTTCGCAGTGTTAAATCACTGCGGTTGTAAGTAAAAGTATAGTAATAGGATGATGGTCAAGAACTAGGGGAGGTATGGATTGGTACTGGCAGGAAAGGCAGTTGATGTTTCATAAAGATCCATCCATAAAACAAACATTATGGTGGATGCGGCCACCCTTCAGCACTTAAAAAGAGGAAAAGGAGTTTCCTACATATACATTGGGCTGTGGCTGTCTTTGTTTTTTATGGGTCATTTGCTGTTAGGGTATTATGTCAGTCTGTTGACAGGGAAAGAGGGCATCTGATTAAGAGCTTTGGTGTGGTAGAGAGAATGCCTAACTTAAACCATCTTCTTATCTTATCACTGTTTGGGTATGTCTGTTGATTTTGAATTGTTGTCTACTTTATTTATTTATTTTTTTGTTTTTTTTTTACATGATAATTATTATTAATTAATTCTGTTGTTTATCAATAAAAATAAAATCACTATATCGTCCAAATAACATATTAAACCAAATCCAACTGAATTGATGTGATTGGACTTCAATATTAAAATCAGTTTATTCTAAATTAAGACATAATACTCCTGAAATTTATAATTTTTTTTATATCCTTTCATACTGACCATCCACGCCTAAAAAATAAAAATGTTACTTAAACACTCAATTGTGATACTTGTGTATTGATATATTATACATTTGACACAAAATATAATATATTAATACACAAATATTACAAGAGCATCAGAATTAAGTGGTTTCATCTAAAAAATAACTAGAGATAAAAATACAACAAAATATGTATGAAAGTTGATAAAGGAGCGGGAAAGAGTGGTTTACCTACACATGTTCTAGCATTTCCAAAGGAGTGGGAAAGAGTGGTTTACTTACACGTATGCTCCAAAAGTAGGAGGACCATAACAATCACAAGGCTTAATTTGTACAACGAGGCAAAGGGAGAGGGGCGTGGCAGTTATCATACGATACAACAGACGGGGGGGTTGTAGCATCTTAGGCAGTAGTTCATGAAAAACAGTAGAAAACACAAAAAACAAAGTAGATTGAATTACATGGATGATGGATGCCTCTGTCACGACTTCCTTATTTTAGATACCATCGTATGGGTCTGGGACATAGATAAAGAGTTCACTGGCCGGGGCAAGGATCTTCATTTCCACCACCTCTTGGCATATCATTTGGTGAAACAACCAAGCACCACCTGCAATGTACCTTTGTTTAACTTTCTCTTTCTCCTGATAATATGACATCATAAAATAAAGAGGTTGAATAGGATAAATGCTCACTTAAATTTGTATTAAGATGCATAAAGTTCACTAAACTTCAATTTAGTATATAATACAATTTCATAATTATTATCAATTACAGTTAAAAGAGCCTAATAAAAAACTGATCTTTTGGTACTTTAATGCAAAGTTCAATAAAATTTTTGTACTTTTGTGCAAAGTTCAATAACTTTTTTATACTTTTGTGCAAAATTCAATAATCATTTGTGTTATATTATTAATTATGTCAACATCTCATTAATCTCTTTTAACGGTAATTGACGATAGTTAAGAAATTATATACTAAATTAAAATTAAGTGACATTTTGACTACAAATTAAAGTTCAATAATTTTTTTATAACTTAGCGCAAAGTTTAATGACTATTTATATTATTTAATCTAAAATAAGATAAATTAACACTTAAAACAAGCAAGAAACAACCACTCCCTCCCCCACCCCCCCCCCAAAATAAAAAAAAAAAAAGAAAAAGAAAAACCCCAGGCACAATTCACTTGTTCATAGAGATGAAAGTAGCGAGTGAAATTGTACCCAGCAGACAGCCCGATCAAATGTTTATAGAAGGTTATCCAGAAGACTGGCAATTTCTGTTATCATTATAAAAAAAAGAAGAGAGTATAACCTGAACAGGGGTTGCTGCAATTAGTGAGCCAAGTGCGACACCCTGTACTATTTTAGCAGGTGAATCTAATACTGCTTTCAAAGCACCACTCTGTCTGACCTTGCCACCTCTCCCGCATGAGTAAAAGCACTCAAGTTCAAGAATTCCGTATGAACCCTGGAAAAAAAGCAGTAATTAGTGAGACATTGAGATTGGCATACATTTTACAGAATATCGTTAGAAAAGCCAAGCAGATGGGTTTAAGTAACATTAGCATTTAGCTTACCAGCAAATAATACCAATAATCTATTTAAGTAACTTTCAATAATAATTGCATCATATGTAGATTTCAGAGCCAAGTTTCAGACAATGACTTTTCAAGCAGTAGATCGCTTTCTATAGTTTTCAATCTTGATAGTTATACTCTATTCCTCATCCCATTTGCAATTACAAACAGCAGCTCAAACTAATTATGGAAAATCTATCAATCTGCTCCCAAATATAGATTGTTTTACTGAACAAAAGAATCAAGAGAGTGGGAGCATACTTTCTCAAACAAACAAATAAGGAAACCAACTCACAAAAAACAGCAAGGTAATCCAAGCAAAACTCTAAGTTCTGATTGGACAAGCACAACGCTAAAGCAAAATGAAAATCCATTGCTACGAGGCAGACCTGACTGGACCATTGTCAGGACCTTGGCCCTAATTAACATTTTCTTCGGAGACAGAACTGGAAATTGAGGGATAAATAACAAGAATTGAGAAGGAAACCGACAGAATATCAAGTAGAACAGACTGAATGAGGGAGACTAACAAAAAATAGGGGGAAAACAGAGAGAAATGGGGGAGAAATCTAATAGAATTGAGAGAGAAATCAGAGAGAACAATAGGGGAAAATAAGAGACTTCAATAAATTCTTCATAATTCATACATTATCTACACTATGGGGTTACAAGTTTATATAGAAAGCTAACCAACAGTTATTTGTAGCAATTACCACTCCTCCACTATTAATAACTACTCCTAAATCACTCCATTACCTTCCCACTTTCCATAACTGTAAATTAATTGTAAATAATATCCAATTACTCCTAGAAAATAACTATAAAAATATTGCAATTGAATAAAAATACTACAATTGCCCCTAATTAAGTAGTAGGTTGTGACATTCCCTCCCCCTTAAAAGATTTCTTGTCCCCAAGAAATCTAACTTTTGGCCCCACTTCTTCATCCAATCCCTGCTTTTACTATTTGATTCATCATTCTTAGATTGTAGGGTGCATGACCCTTGATGGTGCCTAAATGATTAGCCAAGTTTGCTACCAGTCGAGGACGAATGTTAACTTTTTTTTCCTCCACCTCGCTGGCTCTATCCAGTAAATCCTCCATTACTATCTTTGCATTAACCTTAGGCAATGAAGGGGTGCACCCATTCTGTCAAGAATAGCAGGCTTGAAATCTTCAAGACTTGGAGTTGATGTAATTGTAACCGTCTCCAACAACACAACATCTTTTGTTGCCTACCTGCTGGTGTACCCTGAGTCCATCTTCAACCAATATCACTTCCAATGGTGTTGCAATGATTTTTCCTGCAACTGCCATTCCTTTCTTGGCATCCAATTTAGGATGTTCCTCAGCTTCTTGTAAGTCAAAAATCTAAGGACCCCAATGCCTGCTTGAATCAATTTTATAGTAGAACTTGAAAGAAATTCTATTGGTAGACTGACTTGAAACCTCTTTGAAATCATAATCATTAAGTTGTCCAACTTTTTATTTAACTCTTCCTTGAATACTGTTTCTAGCAACTGAATTCTCTCAAGAGTTCCTTCAGCCATCTACACAGTTTAAATTCTTCAAAATCTACTGTGTATTGCTGCTGCAATAACCACCTTGCTCTGATCGAAAATCAACTAGTAGGAACCCTAAATCACAACCTAGAAACCATTGTTCTGATACCAAATGTCAAAACTCTAGCCCTAACTGATGTTTTCTTTGGAGATAGAACTGGAAATTGAGGGAGAAATAGCAAGAATTGAGGGGGAAACAGACAGAATATTAGGTAAACAGACTAAATGAGGGAGACTGACAGAAAGTAGGGGAAAATCGAGAGAAATGGGGGAGAAATCTGACATAATTGAGGGAGAAATCAGAGAGAATAATAGGGGGAAATGAAAGACTTCAATAAATTCTTCATAATTCATACATTATCTGTACTATGGGGTTACAAGTCTATATAGAAAGTTAACCAACAGTTATTTGTGGCGGTTATCACTCATCTACTACTAATAACTGCTCCTAAATCACTCTACTACCTCTCCACTTTCCATAACTGTAAATTAATTGTAAATAATACCCAATTACTCCTAGAACATAATTGTAAAAAAACTACAACTGCCCCTAATTAACTAGCAAGTCGTGACAACCATTTCCGCAAGCAACATCACATGTATAGGCTCTATGCATATCTAGCTATGGGACAGTGCCTCAAACCTGACTAGATTAAACTGACTCTACAATAGCAAGATGACTCTTCACACACATGCTAGCAATTTGTAACATATTCTTCCTTCCATCGCAAACAAATACAATTAGAGAGAACCGGCCAAATGATGCCAGAGGACAGATCTAAACTCTACACATTAACCCCACCCACCAATTTTTCAGTTCTTGCATTTCATAAATTGTAGGCTTTGTATGCCCATACATATATGGGAAAAATCAAAATAAATTTTCTTAAGATTGCCTCATTAGTAGTACTGAAATCTTAACCTTTAAGGTAATAAATCACTCATTTACTCCAAAATTAACAATGCTTCAATCTACTCAACAGATGGATGGCTCAAATGATTTCTATAAGTATACAGATAAAATAGCTTTTTATTAAATCCAATTAACATTACAAGCAGCTTTACAGCTTCCAGGCAGGTAAAAGGTCTCCTACCTTGTAATTGATGATTTTTCCATCACAGCTCAAAGTTGGATTTAACACAGAACCAAATGCTGACAAAATCATTCCACCACATGCAACATTCTGAAAATGGGAAAGAATCTTCTGAACCACATCCTGTGAAGTGAAAAAGATGAGTGATGAATTCATAAGATGATATGTCAGTAAAATTATCAACATAGAGATGAAAACAGAAAAATGAAAAGACATATTAGTTGCGGAACAAGGATCACCATGTAAAGGTTATTCAAGTTGAGCAAGTAAGAAGCCAAATATAAATAATGCAAGTTTACAAAAATAGAAGTATATATAAAGTTGTGGGGAGACTTGAAGATTAAGTTATTTTAGGGAAAAATTAATTTAGATATGATGGACTAATTGTTCAAAAGGGAGAGACTATTAAAGATGTTACTCACATAATCAAAAATAGGATAGTTAAAGTGAAGGTGTTTCACAAAATCAAAATAGGATGGTTAAAATAAAGTGTTTCCAGAATTTTATGTGATTGTAAATCCTTTAAAACTAAAAGGGAATCTTTAAGTAGTCAAGTACCAACATATGCCAAAAAAAAAAAAAATGAGCGTAGCTAGTTGAGAATGTTATAGTAGATGTGCACGTCATACAAGGAAAGACAATTTAAAAAACAAGATTATCCATAATATAGTTTGAGCATAAGGTGCACAAGACATCATTAAGATGGCTTCCCCATGCAAGAAGTAGACCAATATGTGCATGCGAAAGAAGTAGATGAAAACTCAAAAAACTTGGTGGAAAACTTTAAGATTTGATATAAGGTACAATGGTCTTACAAAAGATATGGTCATGGAAAGAGATTATTAATGAGCTATAATCCATGTAGCTAACTTTACCAAGTGGGATTAAGGCCCGGTGTTATTCTTGTTATTGTATCATTCAAGTATAAGTCACTGCCAATACTTGAACCTAGATGCACTTAGAAGAATTTAGGCCATTGGAGCTCCTACATGGCTCTAGTTGCCTGTTGACTATTCAAGATCATAGTCACCAGGATCGTGGTGCGTTCTGGCTAGTGGTATGCGAACAGGTATGGGTTATGTTAGTAGGCTAATTTTGTAGTATAGAGGGGTGGGCCTAACTTCATTATTTTGTGTCCCGGTATGCTTTATAGCTGTACTCAGATCAAAATTAGTTTCATTGATACTTTGTATTATAGAAACTGATTTGTTTTGGGTTGAATTCTTTTCTATCTTCTTGTACAACTTATGCATTTAACACTTAGTTTACATCCTATAAGAATCATAGACTTTACAAAATTCATATTTCATTAATAGGAACTAGTTCAAATAGAAGCTGCAAAATAAAAACTACAGCTATATTAGAAACTAAATAACATAAGACCTCGACTTAGTTTTTTATTTTTCCTTTCCCTTTTCTGTTCTTTCATTATTTGCTAATCTTGAACTTGCAAATCTTCACTTACTAGTTATATACTTGCTTTCTTTCTCTGGTTATATACTTACTAGTATATGCTTTATTCCCTACCTTTAAATTATTTTAACTAAGTTCATAACTTCATACATAACTTGGGATCCACATTCTTGGGAATCCAGATCGAGTTCCTTGTGATCCAGAACACATGATCCTGGTTGTTGTTCTAGGGAGGAGCAAACCTTATAACTATGTGTCAGAATGCAATTCTGACAGAAAGAATTCTCTCGCAATTCTGATAGAGTTGTGTGGGAACTGGTAGGATAGAAGAACAGAAAGAATAGGAGGGAGAGAACAAGAGAGAGAGAGAGGGAATTTGAGAAAATGGAGGGAAAGAATGATTCAATTGTATTGCAAAAAGATACTTCTCCTAGTGGCGAAGGTCGGTTATATACTTCCAGCCTTGGCGCCACTATTTGGTTACATTTGAATTAAAAACAACCATGTGCTATAACTGTCCATCTACTCCTTATTACAGCTATACCCCTTGCCCTTCTACCTTAGAATTCTCTTCATTTACGTAATGGTCCCGTGACAATTCCCCCCCGCTAGAAGCATTACTTGTCCTCAAGTTATTCATATAAGTCCCAGTGCCTTCGAAAACTGTTTCAGGAGGTCGGGAAGGTATTCCCAAGGGTTGCTTTCAAGGTGGAGAGTGGACCAGCACATGAGGACCTCGATGATAGGGGCCTAGTGCTTGTAGATTATTCTCATGTCCACTATAGCGATGGGCTCCGGGTCTTGTTGTGCGGGTTAGGTTACAGAGGGTAGGATGGAACTGGCTGTGTTTGTGCCGGGGGAGGGTTTGAGGAGTGATACATGGAACATGGGATGGATAAGAGACCCCTCGGGCAATTTGAGCCTATACGCCATTTGTCCCACCTTGGCTAACACTTCATAGGGTCCATAGAATTTGGGGCTCAGCTTAGTGATTAATCTGGGGGACATAGTTTTCAGCTCGACTTGCCTTAGTTTCAAGTACACTTTGTCTCCTACCCCAAAAACTCTGTCACTCCTCTTCCAGTCTACATATTGTTTCATTCTGTTTTGGGCCTTGGCAAGCTCCTCTCACACAAGGTCTGTAACATCTGCTTCCTTTGAGCCAACTAGTCATCCATTGTAGCTACTTGGTTGTGTTTTCCTCCCAGTGGTAAGAGTGGGGGTTGGTACCCATACAAAGCTTTAAACGGTGTCATCTTGAGTGAGGAGTAAGGGGTGGTGTTATACCACCATTGAGTTAATGAGAGCCATTTGTGCCACCCGGTAGAATTCGTTAGGCACACACATCTTAAGTATGTCTCGAGGCACTGATTTGTCCGTTCGGTCTGTCCATCTGTCTTCGAATGATAGGAAGAGGACATGTGGAGCTATGTTCCGAGGGATTTCATTAGCTTTTTCCAGAGGATGCTGGTAAAGACTTTATCTCTATCTGAAACAATCACCTGAGACAACCCATGTAACTTGCCCACATGATCCAAAAAAACCTTGGCCACCTCTTGTGCCATAAATGGGTGTGATAAACCCAAGAAGTGGGCATATTTGGTCATGCAATCCCCCACTACTAACACACAATCTTTTTCTTCGGATTTCAGCAAACCTTTGATAAAATCCATATTGATATGAGTCCATGCTTGGTCAGGCATTGGTAAGGGTTGTAGCAAGCCTGCGGGGTGAATGTTTTCATGCTTATATCTATTACATGTGTCACAGCCCTTCACATACTCCAGTACTTTTCTCCTTAATCCTGGCCAGAAGAATAGTTGTCTGACCTTGCTGTAAGTGTTTTGTATTCCTGAATGGCCCCCCACAGGAGAGTCATGTAATGCTTCTAAGATCTTTTGCTTGAGCGTTTCATCCTCACCAATTATGATTTTGTCCTTATACCTCAGCACTCCATTCCGCAAGGAATAACCTGGTTTGCTGTCAAGATCTAGGACCATTTGTTCCATCAGTTCCTTAATCCAGTCACCTTGTGTGTAGCTGGTCGTTACTTCCCGAAACCAATCCGAAGTAATTGTAGTGATAGCCGTTGAGGCTCCTTCTTCCACACACCGAGATAAAGCATTAGCTGCTTCGTTCTCCTGCCCTCTTCGGTATTGAATAACATAGTCGAGCCCCATAAGCCTTGACATTCCCTTTCTCTGGAGGTGGGTGTGAAGCTTCTGTTGTAACCGAAACTTAAGGCTTTCATGGTCGGTCTTTATGATGAACCTCCCCCCTTCCAGGTAGTGTCGCCATTTCTCCACAGCTATAAGCACCGCCAAGAGCTCTTTATCATACACACTGAGGCCTAATGCTTAGGGGCCAAGGCCTCGCTAATGAAAGCCAAGGGTCTGCCGCCTTGCGTCAGGATTGCCCCCTTTCCGCTGTCACTAGTATCAGTTTCTAATACAAAAGGCTGATTAAAATTCGATGGGCTCAGAGTCGGTACCTTACTCATAGCAACTTTCAGCCGTTCAAATGCCTCTTCCGCCCTCTCATTCCAATGGAAGCCTTCTTTTTTTAGCAGTTCTGTTAGTAGTCTACTGAGGGTGTCATAGTCTTTGACAAATCAACGGTAGTAGCCTGTGACACCCAAGAATCCCCGTAGAGCTTTCACATTTAAGGGCCTAGGCCAAGCAATCATTGCTGCTACTTTCTGCGGATTTGTACCAACACCTGCCCAGAAATGACATGGCCGAGATACTGCACTTGTGATTGTGCAAATGCACATTTAGACCTCTTAATATACAACTTATTGAATCGGAGGACTTGTAGAATGGCTCTTAAGTGCTCTAGGTGTGTGGCAAAAGTGAGGTTGTGTACTAGAATGTCATCAAAGAATACCAAAATAAATTGGCGTAGGTAAGGCTCAAATACTTGATTCATAAGGGCTTGGAAGGTTGCTGGGGCATTAGTCAATCCAAAGGGCATTACCAAGAATTCATAATGCCCTTGGTGGGTTCTAAAGGCAGTTTTGTGGATATCATTGGGATGCATTCTAATTTGGTGATACCCGGATCGAAGGTCAAGTTTAGAGAAAACCTTGGCTCCATGCAATTCATCTAATAGGTCTTTGATAATAGGTATTGGGAATTTATTCTTTATGGTGAGAGAATTGAGTTGGCGGTAATCAATACAAAACTGCCAACTGCCATCTTTCTTTTTTACCAATAACAAAGGAGAGGCATAGGGGTTAGTGCTTGGTTGTATAACCGAAGCACTGAGCATGTCTTTGATCATGCGTTCAATTTCAGCCTTTTGTTTTGGGGGATATCTGTATGAGCAGATATTGACTGGTTCTGTGTTGGTTTTGAGGTTGATAGTGTGGTTTATGGGTCTTGGGGGTGGTAGAGACTTAGGCTCCTCAAACAAGTCTTTAAATTCATCTAAGAGTAGATTAAGAGAGTCTAGTTGAGTTACCTCCCAAGGAGCCATTGTGGTTTCCACCGAGTTCAGCTTAACTCCTTCGTCTTCTGTGTCTTCCTTCCCATCTATAGCATGCACCGAGAAGAGCTGGGCTACTTGCGTCCTCTTGCTCTTGAGTAATTTGTGTAACTTTTTGCCCGAGATCATTTTACATGTCCTTGCTTCTGCACTACCAATTAAGGTCATCTTCCTACCCCTTTCTCAAATGTCACCTCCATCTTGTTAAAGTCAAAACAAATGGGGCTGACTTCCCTCATCCAATCAACCCCTAAGACCATGCCACAACCCCCCAACTTGAGTAGGCGCAGATCAGCCTCAAAATCTTCCCCCTGCATCTGCCAACAAAACCCCATGCAAGCAGACTTGCACAGAACTTTCTGGCCATTAGCTATTGTCACTGCCAAGTGTTGTGTCCCCGTGAGGTTGCATTTCAATCTCCTCGCTATCCCTTCATCCAGGAAGCTATGAGTGCTTCCACTGTCAATAAGAATCATTAGATAGTTATCTCTAGCCTTTCCTTCCACCTTAATAATTTTGTTAGTCCTTAGGGCGTGCAGGGATATCTCCACCTTCCCATCTTCCCCTTCTTCTTCCAAAATGTCTCCATCCTCTTCTTCTCCTACTTCTTCCGCCCCTTCTAGTAGCAACAATTGTCTTTTACATTGGTGTCCAGGTATGTATTTGTCTCCACACCTAAAATAGAGGCTTGCCAATCGCCTCTGCTCCGTCAAATTTCCTTGTATTGGTTGAGGAGGTGCTGGTAAGGCTGCCAATCCCTTGCTTCCTGAGCCCACAGTTCCTCCATTTCTTCCCCATCCTATGTTACCTACTTGCATGGGTGTCACCTGCCACCCTTTATTAACACCCCTCTGTATCTTGACCAACGCCTCCACCGTCAATTCTTGAAGTTTGGCACACTCTGTGGCTTGCTAGACAGTCTTGGGTTGGAACATTTTGATTGTAGGGCGGACCTCTTCGTTTAAGCCGATGAGGGTAGGGTTCGAGAGCAACATTAAAGCCTTCAACTCTTCAAATCTTTGTTGATAGGCCTGCACTGATCCTCCTTACCTTAATTTGTTGAATTCTTTGACCACATCCAAGATTCCCTTCTCTCCAAACCGTTCACACAGTCCTTCCACAAATTCTTCCCATGAGCAGTCCTCCCTTACTCCACTCCAGCCTTGGAACCACGCGTCTCTTCATCGTTTAGGTAGGCTGTGTAAGCGTAACTCTCTGAGCTTTGGTCACATTGTGCAAGCTGAACACCCTCGCACAGCGCCTCGCCCACCACCTCGGGTTATGGCCATCAAACAGTGGTATCTCTATCTTAGGTAAGTGAAAACCAGCCTGGTGTGATCCAGTTCCATGGCCTTGCCTCCTAACTTCTATATTCTCCTCCATCTCCTGTGGTTCCACCTCCAATTCTATCGATCCCTCTGATCGGCCATTACCACCCGGCCCATGCAAGATTGGCTCCGATCTGTCTCTCATTGGAAACTTAGGAGAAATACGAACTTGAGTTTGGCGAGTGAGCATCAGAACAAACTGTTGCATCTGATCTCTGAGGGCCTGCCCTTGCTCCCTCATTTGTTCTTCCAATCTTGCCTTTTGCGATCTGCTCTCTTCGGCCCTACATTCACCGCGCCTTCAATTCGTCGGTCCACTAATTTCTCCAACGATTCCATCCTACATTGGATCTCGCCAATCGTTGTCGAAACCTGATGGAGCTGCGACTCCATTTGCTTCATTCTAGTTCCATCAGCCATCCCTTACTTCGATCGCCCAAGATGATGCTCTGATACCAAATTGTCAGAACGCAATTCTAACATGAAGAATTCTCTCTAGAATTGCGTGGGAACTGGTAGGATAGAAGAACAAAAAGAATAGGAGGGAGAAAACGAGAGAGAAAGAGAGAGGGAATTTGAGAAAATGGAGGGAAAGAATGATTCAATTGTATTGCAAAAAGATACTTCTCCTAGTGGCGAAGGTTGGTTATATACTTCCAGCCTTGGTGCCACTATTTGGTTACATTTGAATTAAAAACAACCATGTGCTATAACTGCCCATCTACTCCTTATTACAGCTATACCCCTTGCCCTTCTACCTTAGAATTCTTTTTATTTACATAATGGTCTAGTGACACTATGTTTAAGATACCAAGGCCAAATTATGACCTTTTAACCAGAGTGAATATGTTACCTTGTTTTTGTTCTTCGACAAAGAAAAAAGTGAGGAGAAAAACACTGCCCCACTGCATTGTGCAATCATGACCTACTGCTGTACTTTCTCGGCCTTGCTACCAAAAAAGAGAGGACCACCATTTTAGCCAGTAATAAACGGTTGAATCGCCTAATTTTATGCTCTTTAAGTTCCTAAATAGAGCCGGTTCAAGTCTTACACAGTCATCCTACAAGTGAGAATCAAGGATGCCAGGGGGTAGTAGATTGGATTCAGTGGAATGCATTTACACAATCAAGTTGGTTAGAAAGTCATATTCAGGACATTACTAGTTATAAATGAAGCAGCAGCATTCTCCAAATTTTGACTCCTAAGAGGATTCAGTTGACTCTTTACATCGCTTAATAGATTTTCTTTCTTCTGGAAGTGAGAATATATTAGGACATAAATGAAGCAAACCCTTGACAAAAAGGAGGTTGGACAAGTATAATAGCAAAAATCTACATATACACATGCAGGTACAACTTCTCCAAAAAATTATGAAGAGTTAAGAACAGTAGCTTAACTTTCATTTCTTTATGATTTATTCTTCTTTCATAAGCAACAGCATATAGAACTGGAACTGTTGAAAGAGGGTTGAAAACTTTGCAAAAATGCCAAAAAAAGTAGAGTAGAAGTATAATGGCAGAAATCTATGGGTCTATATACAGATACAACTCAGCCAACAACTACACAAAAGAGGAAAGTAAAAAAGGCATCCTCTCTGCGCCAAATATGTCTCCCTTTAAGTATTGAATGGAAAATTCTCAATCATCTCTCCTATTTGTTTGGTGTCAATCTCTCCACTCCACATCAAGCAAAAAGGAGTGATAAGCATGCATACTTCTGAATAGAGCATGAATCCAGGATAGAACTGGCATCACCCACTAAATACCATATGTAGACAAAACAGAACTCCAAAGACAAAGTGGTGCCACACAATAAAGAAAAAAGATGCTTCACAGACTTTTCTTGCACAAATAACACTAATCAAGCAGTGTCTACCCCCAACTTTGGTAGGCTATCACTAGTAAGAATGGACCCAAATGAACCAATACGAATAAAAAAGGCCATTTTGGTAGGTGTCAATCTTTGTGTTATGTGTTTGCATCGAGTGTAGCCTTGAAGAAATCAGTGGAGTCAAATTTGTATTTAAGTGGCAGATTAGTTAGTTAGGTTTTGTCTAACGGTAACTTGTGTATAAGGGGTATATTAGGTATTGTGGTGTCTATTAAATTCCTTGTACAGTCCACGCAAATGTCTATAAATATAAGGCAGGGGGCAGTTGCTTGCATATAGATCATTCTACTGTGTACGAGTGCGTGTGATTGAGAGGAAAGTCTAGATATCAGATAGCCTTTGTAATCTCATTATCAGTTGTACTCGTGTAAGGGACTCTTGTGTACTGATTGATTTCAAAGTTCATGGTGGATTGCTCTCGGGATCAAGAGGCTGGATGTAAGATCATCTTTGGATGATCTGAACCAGGATATGTTGTTGTGTTCACGTGTAATTTGCATATCTCTTCTCTATTTTTAATTCTGTTCATTTGAAGGGCCATTATATCCTAAACGAGAGGAATTTATGAAGAATATGTCATTGAAGCAGGATGAAAATATCAGAACGATGTTCCAACTAATGATTAGCATACCAATTTAGAAACACCAAGCTTGTATTCTATAATTTGAAAAATAAAAAGTAAAGATATTTGATGTTGAGGATGGAGGGGAATGCAATCAGAATCTTCCTCTTAGAATTTTGCACAATGGCAAGCCTAAAAATGTAGATGCTAAGTAGTAACTTTAAGATCTAATGGCATGGCGAGATTATGACAATTTTACATGGATTGCAAACATATAGTGGTGTTAAAATGGGTCGGACAAATTTCTAGTGTTTTTCTAATTCTTTTAGTAAAACATAATATGCATATGATGCAAACTTTAATCTTGCTATCCATGAGTGCACAGTACAGAACTGTAGACATTTCATTCATGGGAAAGTAACAATGTGACAAAAGCAATAAGTCATAGCATGTCAAGTATGTTCCATGTAAACTACAACAAAAGCTGAACTGTGACATGCCTTCTTGATGGATGGCCCAAAAGATGCCACACCTATACTGTGTCATTTATCTAGTATTTCCTATCCAACGCTATTTAGAGTTCACATAATGTAGGGGCAAAATTATATACATGCCACAAGATCTAAAGGTTGTCAGTAGGTGATTTCTACGCTAAGCAGTCCGGTTCAACTGACCTTGAAGTACTTTTTTTATGTAGAAGTACTTACATTGTATATCTAGAACATTCCAGGAAGGCTATCTCAAAGCAAGAGTGCCTCCTAGAGTGGCTTACTTGTCATAACCTTAGGAGCAATAGAAGGGCAATATTGTAATAGCCTTATAATAGTTTCTTAGGAGATATTTGCAATTTGCTATGAGCACATGGGTGCTGTTATGATTCAATTAGCAGTCAAATTTGCATATAAAAGGGCTACTGTAAGAGGAGGGGATCATGCTGAATGATATTGAATTTCTCTTATTTCTCTCGTATCCCTCTGCACTCCCTCTCTTTGTTGTTCTTTGTATTCCTTCCCCATTTCTTGTTGCCTTTTCCTCCCTATCCGTCTAATTCTTCCTTTGATTTTTTTCAAATTCCTATCAAAACCCTAGGTAACCCATACCCCATGATAAATTAGTATCAGAGCAGTCCATCCTTGGTTGTGGTTTTGATTCGAGTTGAAGACCGGTGAAATTAACTCCGATGATTGACGCCCAGATCGAGGAGAATTGAGGCAATTCTATTGATTCCGACTGAGTAGAGTCACATAGCATATTAGGGTGAATTGCGGCGGTTGTTCCCTAGAGACTAGATCCAAGTTGCTGCATAAAAGGCGACTCAGCCTAGACGATTCCACTAGCCCGATGAATTCAATGGAATCGGAGTTCTAACAATTGAACAAGCCAACTTCCAGAAACGATCTAGGCAAAGCACTTGAATTCCGTCAAATCCTATTAACTATTCCACGAGTAGAGCCGGTATATTCAAGCCTAAGGAAGAGATAAGAGAATTCCGGTGGTTCTAAAGCTATTGGATGGTGATTGGGCAGTAGTTGTTCCTTAGTTGTTAATGTCCAACGGCTATCGACGATTCCTCTGTGATTGATTTTCGACAATCTAGGTCGTGATTTTTGGCAACCCAAGCCAATTCAGGGAGCTACCATCTACCAGTGGTCATCAACCAGTCATTAAGATTGCAGTGAGTAAGGAGTCAATTCCTTCAGGTTCATCGGAAATTATAGTCGAATCAAACCAAAAGATTTACGACCGTAGAATCCATTGCGACTGGCTCTTCCAAACACCGAAGCAAATTCAATGCCAGGTGATTACGAATTGGAAGGCATCACAAAACGAGGCAACTTGTAAGAGGTTGAACTGAGCCGATTAAATCCAGCCATTGAATTGCAATTGAGGGCAAAGCAAATTCGACGAATTTGGAACCATTTGTTTGGAGGCTGAACTAAGCATGTGATACTCAACCATTGAGTTGCAGAAGCGTGACAGCGCAACAGAAGCATGGTGAACCCTGCCAATCTACAGACCAATTCCAATGACTCTGCTGAAGTGACAGAGCAATGAAGTTCGACTGGGGCTCTGTTGGGATTGGCTAGATGGCGGAGGGAACCCGCATAAAGGATTTCGAGTCACAATTGTAGCAAGTCAGCTTGACCATGACGGAACTCCAAAACAAAATTGATTGACTGGAGATCAAGAGTGTCCGTAACCATGAAACGATCATGGTGTTGGATCGCAAGATGGAGAGTTTAATGAAAGGGCTGGAACAAAGGTTGGAGGGGTCAATCACGAGGTTACGAGAAGAAATGGGAGCCCAGATGCAACAAATCCTGATGATATTCTGTAACATCCTGCATCAAGCGATAGGAAGGACCGGAAGAACTTACCCTGATGGGCCTATGCAAACTTCCCAGGGATCACTCGCCCTTGAGCTTCCCTAGCTCAAGCACGCTTAACCCGAGAGTTCATTGCCTACATTCAGCCTAAAAGGTATCCAACTAGTGTTGTTTCCTTCCTTACTTATCCTCAATATATACTACCCTTCTCTGGGCTCTTAGGATATTACATTCTCCCCTCCCCCCTTGAGCACATGACGCTCTCGTCATGTAACCTTACAACTGATCCCAGATCTTCTCCCCTTAGGAGCTGTCATCTTAGAAGTCGCTCCTTGTATAGGCCCTCGAGCCCCAGCGCCACTCTCAACCCTCATCGGACTGCCTTCACCAAGGATCGACTCTGACACCACCTATAACATCCTGCATCGAGCGATAGGAATGATCGAAACAACTTACCTTGATGGACCTACGCGAATTTCCCAGGAGTCACCCATCCTTGAGCTTCCCTAGCTCAAGCACGCTTAACCTAGGAGTACTTTGCCTACATTCAATCCAAAAGGTATCCAACTGATGTTATTTTCTTCTTTACTTATCCTCGATATACTACCCTTCTCTAGGCTCTTGGGGTATTACATGTTCACTCGCCAGAATGCGATAAGGGTCGCTCCTAATTTTTCCCTTAGAGAAGGGACTGAACCAATCTTACTAGGGAATAGAATGAACAAGGTGAATGGAACCTTTGAGATCAAGGTAGACCAGGAGGAGAAAGACGATGAAATAAATCTTGTTACAATGGCCAAGAAATCCGAAGGACAGCAACTAAACTAGGGTAAAGTAGCATGGGAACAAAACATTGATTCATTGGTGATGCCGGCTAAAGATCAGGTCGAAGATGAGATGGATCAAGATCTCGACCCTACCAAAATGGTTGGAGTTTCCTTAGATCGTGCTAGCCAAGTTGGTACCTATTTTTACACTGCATCGGAAATTGAGGAGGGGAAGCCAAGGAGTTTCTTGGAGTTGTGGCAATCATTTGGAACAACTATGGAGATCTACAAAGACAACATGTTACAAGTGCAGGAAAAGCAAAAGAGAAGGAATGTGCCTAGAAGGAGAAAAAAAGATTAAACATAGGCTTAGCGATAATAAGTTTCTTAGGGACAAGAAACCTTTTTAAGGCGAGGGGGAATTGTCATAACCTTAGGAGCAATAGAAGGGCAATATTGTAATAGCCTTATAATAGTTTCTTATGAGATATTTGCAATTTGTTAGGAGCACATGGGTGCTATTATGATTCAGTTAGCAATCAAATTTGCCTATAAAAGGGCAATTGTAAGAGGAGGGGATCATGTTGAATGATATTGAATTTCTCTTATTTCTCTCGTATCCCTCTGCCCTCCCTCTCTTTGTTGTTCTTTGTATTCCTCCCCCATTTCTTGCTGGCTTTTCCTCCCTATCCGTCTAATTCTTCCTTTGATTTCTCTCAAATTCCTATCAAAACCCTAGGTAACCCATAGGCCCATGACATTCCTTCACTTGCTTGATGCATGCTCCTAAAGATGAAAGCAAAGTTGTCAAAGGCTCAAGGCGCATTGAGGCGCCAAAGTGCTTGGAGCCTAAGGGCAAGGTGCATGGCAAAGGAGCAAGCCTTTTGGAAGCGAGACCATTTAAAAAATCTATATAAGCATACTTGTACATCATTATTTTCAATATACAGGACTGATCTTAAGATTTTATGGGGCCCTAAGCAAGCCCATAAACCAAAATTTTATTGGGACCTTAGACTTTCAAGACTTTAGATCGAATTTGATATTAACGGTTTACACGAGTGATTTTCAAGTTTAAAAAATTTAACTAAAAACTTTCAAAGGTCCAATGACTAAAGCATTAATTTTTCTTACAAAATTTCAATACATGAATGATATTTATTGTTTAAAAAATATTAAAATATAGAAAAATTCACTAAGGCATTAATTTTTCTTACAAAATTTGTGGAATTGGTATTTATTATTTAGCAAATATTAAAATGTAAAAAAATCACTAAAGCATTAATTTTTCTTACAAAATTTGTGAGATTGGTATTTATTGCTTAAAAAACATTAAAATGTAAAAAAAAATTCAAATGTGTTGGTGGAATGACTTGAACCAGTGACCTTAAAAAACTTTTGATTTACAACCCACCACTTTACCAACTAAGCTCAAGTAGAATTGGTGTAAATTATGTATTTTAACACGTATTTATGATATATTTAAAGTATATATTCAAAACCCAAACTTAATTTTTGGGGGCCTTCTATGGTTGGGGGGGGGGGCCTAGGCGACGGCCTTGGTCGCTTATCCTCAGTGTTGGCCCTGTCAATATATACCTATAAATAGATAAAGGCAAACTTATAAACCCATAAATAACAAATAACCAACAATATTTAACAGTTTAGGCACGTGCCTCGTTGAGTGAGGCACCCTCAATTGAGCCTTGAGCCTAGGCATGCCTCAAGGGCGCCTTTGACAACTATGGATGCAAGCACCTATACCATATCATTTCTCAAGTATTTTCTAACACTACTTAGAGTTGATATAAAAGAAAGGGCATTCCGTGTGCATGAGACTCCCTACTCTGTGCGGGTAAGGGGAGGGTCATTTTTATATGCAACCTTACTGTGAGAAGTTAGAGGTAGAACTCCAATATGAAAAGTTAGCTTAACAGGTGGAGAGATCCTCCTCCTTATATATAACCCAGGTCTCCGTTGTGGAGGCGATGTGGGATTCTCAACACTCCCCCCCACGCCGAAGCTTCTACAGTAACTGATACATGCCCAGGTGATCGGGCAGGGTACTGGTCCATGACCACGACAGCCAAGGGTTAGCTCTGATACCATGTGAGAAGTTAGAGGTAGAACTCCAACCTAAAAAGCTAGCTTAACAGGTGGAGGGATCCTCCTCCTTATATATAGCCCAGGTCTCCGTCGTGGAGGCGATGTGGGATTCTTAACACTTACCTTTTGTGTTGAGGCTACTTCTACAACTAAGAAAGCAAGAGTTTTTTATTAAATTAACATTTTCTTTTTGTTTTGTCACAAAACAAGTATCAAATTTGGGATTTTTACCAAAGTAGCATCAGATGTTATCCAAGCCTAAGCCAAGAGAGACTCAGTAGTCTAACTGACAAGTCTCTCTAGCTTCTCTTTTTGTGCTATTTCCATTACTAATGTTGACACTTCTAGTATGTATGGCTACAAAATTTGAATAATTTGCATATAATTAATACCCGTCAACATTGGGCATGCAACTTGAGTAATTTTCTACATGTCTTTATTTGCTTCACAATTTGTGGTATCTTGCGGTTCTAAAAACTTGTGACATTTTCAAAAGGTAAAATACATAAACACATGCACCCATATAATGCATTGAAAATGACCATGAACCTTTCTATTTATTCTTTCCCCTTTTCGTTCAGCCAACAGAAACTCAACAGTTAGACAAGCGGGCTTCCCTCTGCATAAGACCCGCCAATCTAACTAGCGGGTCTCTATTGCCCAGACACTTAGCAAGTGTTGGCACTCTCCTAGTATAACTTACAAGACAGGCATGCAATCCTTTTGCCTCGTAAGATAGAAGTCAATTTGGGTAATGGATAAGCCACTTATATTTGTATCAAATGATCATCCCATTTATTGAAAATAGTATTAGCTATGATGAGACCATATGTAATGGACCATGGCAAATCCAAAACACATTTTCCCTTATTACTTTTTTCTCCAACAACATGACTTAATGCACATCTCTATACCCATCCACTTCTACCCACATAACTATTCAACACACCTCCTAGGCATTTCTTGCAATAACCTCTCTAAATCCTCCCCAAATTTTGTTTTTTTCTCTCCTCCCCATCCAATTTGTAGTGCATATACACTAAAAATATTCATAATCTCTTCTACTAAAAGAACTTTAATTGCTATAATCCTATCCCACTCCATTTCTAGATTCGTTGTTCCCTATGTACCAATGTGGACTTCAACATGTTAGCCTTCCTACTAACCCAACTCGTCTCTTGGAAGCAAATAAAATTGATTTGTCTTCTAATCATCATATCCACTACTTTCATAGAATTTCCTATCAAAGTATCCAATTTTGAGCTTCTTTATTCTCATTTGTATGTGAAAATGCAAGACACTTAAAAAATTAACACTATATCCAAGCATCGATGCAGCACAACAACATTATGGATACATGGACCAAAGGATAGGAAATTAAGGATATAACAGCTTAGTAGAGGCATAAGAATAATATCCATTACTGGCACAGTTATCTTCCTCAAGGAAAGATCAATTTTCTGATCCAATAACCATAGTTAGAATGAAATTGAACCATATGTTTTGGTTTTGTATGGTTCATATGTCAACATATGCTAGGCATTTGAGGTTGGGTTGTTTAATATTCAAGTTGCTTTGGCTGGGTTTTGGGTTCACAAGAACACCAATCAGCTGAACAATAGGCACTCTAGCTACCAATCAAGGAAATACATATTTACCTTGAATAAGTTCTCACGAGGAAGCATTACTATTATGCATTTTCTCCCAAATTACAGTCTTATTGGAATTTCTCTATTATATACCAAATTTAGAAATTTCAAATTTCTTTTAGAAGCAAGCACCATGCAAGTTCCTTCTCTCTGCAAACAACCTATTGCCCAAAATAAAAACTGCCATGATCTTTCACTTGCCTCTTCTCTTTCCCTCTAGATCATACCACAACCATTTAAGCCATCTTTGTAGTTTTCTCCCACCCACATGTAAGGTTGTCCCCCACACCACAGTAAAAATATGATATCAAGCCTTGCACGTGTGTTTCCATTTTGCCTTCTTTAGCTTCCAAAAAACTTTCTACTCACTGTTTATTCTATCAACAATATCCTATTTTTCTATGTATTTCAATCAACAATGTTCAAGAGGTCAACATATCCAAAAACCAGTACCACACACACACGTACTTCCATTGTTTCATTATCTTATGGGAAGGAGATTTTCAACATTGGCAAATCCATGACTTGAGCTGGTACATATTTTTTAGGAATAGGACAATATTGATTTGTTCAAAGGCAAGGACAATGACATCCCAAGGAATCCACCCCCTCGCTGGTTTGCCTAACATACACCCCCCCCCCAAAAAAAAAAAAAACACACACACACACAAGAAAATGGACAAGACGACAATGATGATGACAATAAGTCTTAGCCCCACTAGGCAGGTCAGCTAAATAGATTATAGCTCATTCATTATCTCAAAATGGACAAGAAAAATAGAAAAACAAAAAATTCCATCTTTGTTTGTTCGACAATATTCTTGCTAAACAACTTTTTATTTCTCTTTAAATTTCCTTCAACCAACTTTCAATGCTTGCAATGATGTGACACAGCCATTTGATTAGAATGAAACTTTTTCCTATTTTAGCTTGTAATATTACACATCCATTCTATGTAAAGCAAGTGTAAGATATCTTAAAGAAACTAATTTATTATCTTACCATTCTATTGCATAATTTTTTTCTTTCTTTAATTAGATGTGTTGATTCAAATACTGTTACTTTTATGTTCTAAGGAAATCCTTGCTAGGTTAATTGTAGCAAGGTAAGGTTGCACCTTTGCAGACAGGAAGGTCGGTTCAAGTTTTAAGAACCACCTGTTTGCAAAGTAAGGGTAAGACATATACAAAAGTGACCCTCTCCCAACCATCAAAGTGGAGAGTGCACCGGGACACCTCTTTTACCATCACTATGTACACAACATTTTGATACATTCTTCTTCTTTCACCTATATATTAACTAGGTTGTAATAGATGGCCTAGAAAGAAAAGAGAATGTACTATCCATCAAGTGAAAGCAGAAAGGAGGCAAGAAAGATGGAGCTTCATGAATCTCACAAGAACCATACTATCGAGGTGGTTAATGGGGGATATATCAGCATTTTAATTAATTATTATGAGATGTAAAGTACCCATTGTTTTCTATTGAACCATAAAATTTAAAATTCTAGTATTATTAGATAACATTGAATGTCTCAAACACTATTGCTGCATACTAGCTAAAATGCAATTAAACTCAAAAAACCATGCTGACCTCTTGATAAAGCAAACTTGCTGAAACAGTTCTCTTCCTTGAGCAACTGCTCTGTAACACGTAGATGTAGTCAGCAGAAAACTGCAAATCTCTCTGTATCCAGCTCTACTTGCAATAGCAAAAAAGTAAGGAAAACTTTTCTACTTGATGATGGCTACTTTAATGTGATTAAACACACAAATAACATTACCCTCTTGTAAAGGGAATACTGCAAATATCATATTGCTTGGACGCACAAGCAATTATTAAGCTCCAGTGGAGCTTCAACCTAGACTTTAGTACAAACTTCAATGAGATCTAGAGCTAAGCAAGAAAGAATATTCCAATTCAAACATCAGCTTTAGCATAGAAATAAACAATTGCTCTTAAACTAACAGTTAAATATGTAAGGCAAATAGAATAAATAACAAACAGGAATACACCACAGGGAAAAAGGGCAAAGGTAACAGAAAAATGAAGAATTGGACACCTCCTGAGCTTTTATCAAGATAAAATTTGCTACCAAGCCCTTCGAGTTCAGATCTGCACATAATGAGAAATTCATACAAAATCAAGGTCATTATAGAAAATAGAATTTCACGTAGAAAAGACAAATGCACATTTTGCTTGTTTGTACGAAATAACTTACAGAATCAAATAATCTTTTACTACTATAATGAACCCCCACATATTACAACTCTTCAGCATGATTTTTGCAACACAAGAGTCTATAAGGATATTGTTTATCTAGCTACCATGTGGTATAAATATAAGTACCTCGTGAAGATTAAAAATTTTCTCTTTCACAATTGGCAGCATCAGTTCACTAAGTTGAAGATAGGTAACTAGGGATCATGACTACATAACCATTTTCAACCTAACCTCAACACAATCAGAAAAATCAAATAGAAAATTATTGATTTACCAAAACAGCCAACAAAAAACTTTGCAGGTCAAACACTCAATAGATTTTGATTACAGGAAACAGAAAGCACTTGGACCTTTAAAATTTTGAAACAAGTAATTAATGATAAGACATTTAATGATAAGACATCCAATTATGGAACAAACAGATTCAATATATTGGGGAAAAAATGGAGATACCTGGAACAGAATCCACATGAACATAGCTAGAATCAAAATCACTGTCACTAAGATCCACTATAACATAGCTAGAATCATCATCTTCAGCACTTGAAGTATTCCCTATTTGGGTGATGCCTTCCTTTGGATCCATTGGTCGGTGGAGATACCCAATATGCTCAGAGAGAGAGAGAGAGATACGGAGAGGAGAGGGGGAGCGAGAGCAAGCAAGAGAGAGAGGGAGAGAGAGAAAAAGACATAGATAGAAAGCAAGAGACTCACACTTTTGACACATTTTCATTTGTCGTATTAGGGAAAAGGGGCATATGCCAGCTGCATTTATTGCCAAATATGCAACTAGCAATAAATTCACTCTCCATTTCTAATAATTAAAAATAGAACAAAGACAAGAAGAATTTACATTCATCATCTTCTAAACATAACCTGTAGAAGGTATAGAAACAAATTTTATCAAAAAAGTTCATTAAAACTCAATTATTTCAATCCAGTGACAAAATTTGTTGTCTTGGCAGAGTTGTGTCAGATCTTAAATATAAATGAACCACATTTGTTCCTGTAATGTCTTAAAACTGATATTAGGTGCAGATGGGCAACAAGAAGAGAAGAAAAACATAGATCGTGATAACTGTGGATATATCTGGGTCAAAAAATTTCTTCACTGCATCCCCAAGGGAGGTATGGCACGGATAGTGCTGTCTTTCCTTATAGTTCCCCTACCGTTTCTGGCCATGGCTTGCTTGTGAGACTAGTTTTTCTCCACTTCAGTGAATTCACAATTTTATAATAGATGGTGAGACTTAAATATTGAGTCTCTTCATTGAGGGAATGCAGCCAAAAGGTGCAAGGCGGTTAGGGAATGAAGTACATTTGAAATTGACCTATGACTTAAAAAACATTTTGACTGCCAGCTATATGATTTGACTACCACCCTTGTGTAATGGTATTTCACAGCCATAGAATTCAATTCTTCAAATGAAAGATATGATATATAAAAAATTAAGAGATACTTTTCTACGAGCATTTCTGCAACTAGCAAGTACCACAAAATGGTTGATTCTGAGACTCTACCTACTTGATATATAATGTTCTAATGAAACAGAATTTTCAAGCAAACTGGGACGTAAAAGTAGTAGGCCGATTAAGCAAAAATTCTTATTGGGATTATATTAGGTGCCCCCTAAATAAATAAAATAAATATCATTATTCTAAAAGAGAACCTAAATCAATCTTTAATTTTATTAGCAAAACATTGAGATTTGAAATAAAGATGGAATTGATTAAGTTGCCAGCTTATCATTATTATTCAAGGGAAACAAAAACATTATGCAATAAAAGGAAATCCCTGAAAAGGAATTACACTTACAAGGCTTTAGAGAAAGAAATCACATTGTGATGATTTATAAGGAAGAATTAAAAGGGCTGATTCCTAATTACATTCCAGAAGATCCCAAATAGGACATTCCAATTCAGACAACAGCATAGCTAGGACAAGTACT
Source organism: Diospyros kaki (assembly GCA_036245055.1). Taxonomy (NCBI): domain Eukaryota; kingdom Viridiplantae; phylum Streptophyta; class Magnoliopsida; order Ericales; family Ebenaceae; genus Diospyros; species Diospyros kaki. The sequence continues at coordinate 860,182 of BSEG01000003.1, forward strand.
TCCACCTAAGTAATTAAATGCTAAATAGTTATGCACCAAATAACCCAGCCTAATGCTAGTAACAACAACATCCAGGTGTGCTGCGCTGAACAAGGAATGTTAAAATGATGGAAGATCAAGGCAATTTAGGTAAAAGAAATGTAGATTGAAGGCACGTTACTTTTGACATCTGTTCAGGTTGGAGACAAACATCAAAAACCTTTAATTTCCACTATATATCTTCGATGAAATTAACCATAATTAAAATCATTTCTCTGTTGCAATGAAAAAAATAGTCCTGAATCGTATATTTGCATATGTCATTGAGATTTTAGCCGGTATTATGGTGAAAAATAAATATAAAATTGATCTTAGAGCAGAGAAGTCAATATAACACTCTTTTATAAGGAAGAATTAGAAGTGCTGATTTCCAAATTACTTTCCAGAAGATACCAAATAGGACACTCCAATTTAGACAACAGCTAAGCAAGGACGAGTGCTTCCACCGAAGTAATGAAATGCTAAATTGTTGTGCATCAAATACCCCAGCCTAATGCTGATAACAACAACGTCCCGGGGTGTTGTGCTGAACGAGGAATGTTAAAATGATGGAAGATCAAGACAATTTAGGTAAAATAAACGCAGATGGAAGGCACATAAATTGTCACATCTATTCAAGTTTGAGACAAACGTCAGAAACCTCGAATTTCCACTATATCCTCAACGAAATTAAACACAATTAATAATACTCCACCGTCGGAATGAAAAATAGTCTAACATTGTACACTTGCATATCTAGTCGAGTAAATCCTCCGATTCTAGCCATCATAACGGTAAAGAAAAAAGAAAAACAAATATAAGATCGATTTTAGAGCAAATAAGTGACTACAACGAAACCAATCAAAGTTTATTGTAGAAGCTGACAAATCAGATGCAAACCAAATCGACACCGCCTCTCCCACCTCGCGTCTCAAATCACGGTCGCCGAAATCCGGCCACGGGGATTCCACCGTCTCCCTTATTCTGCGTCTCTCCACAGCCTCTCCGGCACCGTTGCATCTCAGGAGCACGATACTGGATCCGAGAGTGAGTTCAACTTGCCCGAATTCGTCAAAACGTTGAGGTCTTGTTTGGTTGTTTTCCTTTTCTTTTATTTTTTTACTTTTTTCATATGAAAATATTTTAAAAAATCTGTCAATTAAATATATATTTTTTATTCTTATGATAGTATAAATGGTCCATCATACACATTTGAGAGTTTTAACTTACCATAAAATAGTGGAATTGAATTTGACTCCGTGTAGCTATCGATAATATGCATATACTCTATGATTTAAGCCTCATAATTCGACCCATGAATCACATTTTCATCGATTTAGCTCGATAGCATTTTGATTTATGGATTTTATAGAGGGTGAAACAGTATTTTATTTAAAAAATAAAAATTTGCTATGTTATAAATATAACCTTTGAATACTAAATAAATTTTCAAATAACTTTATTATTATATTAATATCATTTTATTTAAATTTTAATGGTTGGGAATCAATCACCAAAATTTGTCTCAATGTCAACACTTACAATATAACTATCTATTATAAAATTGTGGATTCATTGAAGTGGAGCAAAACTAGTCTCACAAACAAGCCATGGCCATAGGGGAACTATAAGGAAAGACAGCACTATCTGTGCCATACTGTCCTTGGGGATGCAGTGGAGAAATTTTTTGACCCAGAGATATCAACAATTATCACAATCTATGTTTTTCTTCTCTTCTTGTTGCCCATCTGTATCTAATGTCAATTTTAAGACATTACAGGAACAAATGTGGTTCATTTATATTTAACATCTGACACAACTCTGCCAAGATAGCAAATTTTGTCATTGGATATAAATAATTGAGTTTAATGAACTTTTTTGATAAAATTCGTTTCTATATCTTCTGCAGGTTATGTTTAGAACATGATGAATGTAAATTCTTCTTGTCTTTGTTCTATTTTTAATAATTATAAATGAAGAGTGAATTTATTGCTAGTTGCATATTTGGCAATAAATGCAGCTTGCATATGCTATTTTTCCCTAATACAACAAATGAAAATGTGTCAAAAGTGTGAGCCTCTTACTTTCTATCTGTGTCTTTTTCTCTTTCTTCCTCTCTCTCTCTTGCTCGCTCTCGCTGCCCCTCTCCTCTCCTCTCCGTATCTCTCTCTCTCTTTGAGCATATTGGGTATCTTGTGCAATAACTAAACATGTGCAACATCAACACAAGCAACTCTTTTGAAGATTCCAATAACAAACAAATGCTTGATTGTGGAAAGTCCTAGGAAATAGAAAAGTCGTAAAATGAGTCCAAACTGCACTAAATTTGATATGCCAATTGCATTGTCAAGCACTCCCTACTATAAAAACATTAATTATTCTTTTTGTGGCAATGAAATAATGGAATTTACATATGGTGATGCAAGTAAAATTAAAAAAATTATGTATATCAAACATACATAATTGAAGCAATAAATACATACATCATGCATAGTTTTGATATTTAAGTAACGCGTTATTTCATCATATGAAATGTAACTCAATGTCAGGATGAGTATGAAATTCTTTTTTGTACTCAGATCAATTCCTTCTCAATGTATGAATGGCTTAGTTTGTCCACACATTGGGTGCAATTCGGTGCCACTTCGTGCACCTCTTCCCATGTTAACCTGAGGATTATAAATTATTAGCACCCGTGTGTCTCATAGTGCGTGACATTCACGCATAATTAATTTACATAAAGCAGACTATAAGAAAATAGAGATTAACAGATAACAGAGCCAAGCAAATATTATATAATTTCAATTTCATTGTTTCAATTAATCTCCTGGCCTCCCCACCACCTTCTCAATTGGTTGCCACGTGGAATGCACCAATAAGGGCTAAAGCGGCACTAGGAGTCTACTCTCGTCTACTAGCCAATCGACTGTCGAGGCAATCAACTCTTAGTGCTTCAGCATGCTAACAATTAACATATTGTCGTCATTAACACTTAATAACATTCCGAGACACAATATCAGCACCTAACTTTTTATAACTTTATTATTATATTAATATCGTTTTATTTAAATTTTATCTAAAGAAATTGACCCACCGCTCTAGTATATTTGATAATAGTTGGGAATCAATCACCAAAATTTGTCTCAATGTCAGCACCTACAATAAGAGTCGAAGTTGGATATCGTGATTTATTCTTTGACACTCTTAAGTTATCATGGATTACCAACAAGTGTATATTGAGCAAGATAAATTTGACGAATTTACCTTTAGGACTCATGTTTCTTATATGGGCCAGGCAAGATGGCACACTCGACAATAATCTCCAATATTGCTTGGCTTTATAGTTACAAGGTGAAGGATAATTTATCAAATTAGGTTAGAATAATGACAAATCTCTTAAATTTATTTTAATTTTTTTGTGGATGAGACATGAAAATTGAATTTATTGACTTATCTCTTGACTATTGAGAGGTAGAACAACATGTGACAATCTAATATTTGTTGTTCATCATAAGTAATTTAATAATCTTATCCTTTGAGTACTTTCTTATCAATATTATTGAGTATTATTGCCATATAATGAACTTTTATTTAAAATCCTCACATGTGATAAAAATAAGCAAATGGGCTCGATTCTTATGGCCCAAGTTAGCCCAAGAATTAAGATGAGTGGTACAAGCCCAAAAACTAAATAAATAGCCCAAATTCAAAAACCCAAAAACAATAATTGACCAAATCCACAAGAAAAGGTTCAACCTATCCCAAAATACACACACACACATATATATATATATATATAAGATTCAATATCTTTTTTTTTTTTGTGTAAATGATAAATTAAAAAAGGCTATTAGGACTAAAAACCCAAACGTTTTCGTATTTTTACAATTTTGTCCAATAGTTTCAATTTTGGCAAGAAGGGTCCAATTTTTTAAATTAGTTGTAATTATGACCCACGTGCTAAATCGAATCCCTGAGCATGTGCTTTTGCACATGTGGCACGCCATGCGACAATTTTAAATGGGACCCACATTAACTAAAAAAATATAAAAAAAAAATCATATGAGTTTAACTTAAACCCATATAGAATCGAAAATTGAAACCCTAGTTTCAAATTAGGAAGAGTCGAAGCAAAGGGAAAAAATAGGAAGATGACGACGCAAAGAGCAATCAGAGTCCGAGGATAACGTCGAAGATGAAGCAATCGAATGACGAAGACATCGAGGATGAAGAACACGAGGCAGAGGAAAAATCGATGGTTTTGAAATAGATCTACAAAGCTCGCACACAACATATTTCTTAACACGATGGAGAAATGAGACAAAGCGTAAGTTTGAACAAGAGTCCAATCATACTTGTTGTCTCTTTTTTTTTTCCTTTCACGCGATCGGACTTCTTGTCCTTTTTTTTTCAATTTCGTCCAATCGGACTTCTCGTCCTTTTTTTTTTATTTCGTTCGATTGGACTTTTTCATGAGTTCGATCGAACTTGTAGTTTTTTAACCCATACTTTTAATCCATATGGACCATTATTGTCATTCGGGCTCTTCATCAAATTTTTTCAGATTCAAATGGTATTATCATTCGAACTCTTGATGATAAACAATTGAAAAGTTCAATCAAGAGTCCAACTGGCCTTTTTATCAGAATCTTTCAGATTCAAACGGTATTATCATTCAGACTTTTGATGATAGACGATTGAAAAGTTCGATCGAATTCTAAAAAAAAATGGCATTGCGTTTCATGAGTCTCATCCACGAATTCTCAAAAACACTCCAACACAAGCTTAAATCATCACTTTCAAAATAAAATAAAATAAATCCACCCAATTTAACGAAAAGTTTGATCAGACTCTTAATTAGTCTGATCGGACTCTTTAAAAAAAAAAAAACAATGAAAGAAAAATAGCAATACAAAATTTAACAAATTAAATGCGAGGGAAAACAAGTCCACTAAAAAAGGTCCAATTGGACTCTTTCAAATCCAAACGGTTTTGTCATCGGACTCTTGAAGATTGAAACGATTGAAGAGTCCAATCAAGAATTTGATTGAAACATTATCGTTTGGATCTTCAAGAGACCGATCACAATAAAGTGTCTGATTCATTTTCGCATTTTGGGTTTTGATAGTTACATCCACAAATGCTCAAAAACACTTCAACTAAAGCGTATTCCATATTTTGAATTTCATGTGTTTCATCCCCAAATGCTCAAAAACACTTCAGCAAATGGTGGAAATCTCGTCATAAACTTCACTTTCAAATTAAAAAAAAATGCAAAAATAAAATGGACAAGTCCTATCGGACTCGTAAGGTGAAGAGTCTAATTCATTTTTGTACCCACAAGTTCTTGTTCAAACTTAAAAACTAACAATAAGCCACTTATACTTCGTCTCTTTCGTCTTCTGATTGCTCTTTACATCATCATCTTCCCGTTTTCCCCCTTCGCTTTGCTCTTCCTGATCTAAACCCTAAACCCATATGGAATTTAGCCCCGATTAAACCCATATAGTTTTTATTTTATTTTAATTTTTCTTTTTTTTTTCTTGACTTAGTGTCGATCCTAATTAAAATTGCCACGTGGCATGCCACCTATGCAAAGGCACACGGTAGGGGATTCGATCTAGCGCGTGGACTAAAATTGCAACTAATTTTAGAAATTGAGCTCTTATTGTCAAAATTAAACCATTGGATAAAATAACAAAAACACGAAAACGTTTAGATTTATTGTGCTAATAGCCCATTAAAAAAACAAAAAGAACAAAAGTATATAACGAAAGTTGAAATATACCCCAAGCTATAACAAAACAAAACATGGCCTCCACCCATTAATCGAAACATAAAACAAGGCCTCTTGCCACACAAAACTACCAAAAACTAAAAAACCTGAGGCCATAAAAGGAAACAACTAAACATATGCAACATCAACACAAGCAACTTTTTCGAAGATTCTAATAACAAACATTTGCTTGATTTGAGTCTAAGGAAATAGAAAAGTCATAAAATAAGTCTAGACTACATTATAAAATTGATATGCCAATTGCATTGCCGAGGGCTCCCTACTATAAAAACATCAATTATTCATTTCGTGTCAATGAAATGACATAATTCATGTATGGTACTGCGAGTAAAATTAAAAATTTTATATGCATTAAACATATATCATATAGAGTTTGGATATTTAAATAACACATTATTTCATCATATGAAATGTAATAAATGATATACATGCAACTCGATGTCAAGATGAGTATGAAAACCATTTTGTATTGAGATCAATTCCTCCTCATTGTGTGGAGGGCCTAGTTTGTCCACACCTAATGTACAATTCGGTGCCATTTTGTGCATTTATTTTCGTGTTAGCTTGAGGATTCCGAATCACTGGCACCCGTCTATCTCACAACGCGTGACATTTATGCACAATTAATTTACATCAAGTAGAGCAGAATAAGGCAGAATATAACATATAGCAAAGCTAAGCAAATCTTCTGTAATTTCAATTTCACTGTTTCAATTAATCACCTGACCTCCCCACCACCTCCTCAATTGATTACCACGTGAAGCAAAACAATAAGGGATGATGCAGCACTGGGAGTCAACTCCTATCCACTAGCCAATCAACTGTTAGTACTGAAATAGTCGACTCTTAGTGCTCCAGCACGCTAACAATTAACATACCGTCGTCATTAACACTTAATGACATTCTAAGACACAAATGGTGCATAATGTCAATACCAGATGCAACACTATATGGTGGGTGACTTTTTAACTTCATTGTCTGCCAGTGAACATATAACACCAAAACCTATTTGGCACCGACTAGTACTCTTTGACCAATCACCATAATCTCTCCGTATCCCGATGAAGATATGAGAGTTTATTGGAAACCCCTAGCAATGGTCCAGGACAATATAGGAGATAATGAAGTATAACTTCAATTGAGCATATTATAGTTAACGATTATCGTGTGCTAAAATCCTTCTGTCCCCTAATATCTTGACTAAGTGAAAGTTATGGAATGATAAAGTTACAAACTTGATAACTATGTGTTAGATCTTATCACTGTAACTATATGTGTAATGCCCTACTGTTCTTGAGCGTTAAATAACTTAAGAATTTTGAGAATATTATTTTTTTTTTTTACATAAACTTAATATAAATCATTTTCCAACAATCCCACTCTACCTTCTCAGCATACCAAAATAAGAATCAATAAACTAAGACATATAATCATTACAAATATGGAAACTAAAATCGAAACCTAATATGGTACATAACCGAATTCACTTAAATTATAACATAAGAATCCGTACCCAGTACCCCTTCAAAACTAAATACATGAAGACTCATCATCAAGAGATAACAACTAAATACCTCAAATATACATTGAATCATAACAATTAAGCACCTCTGATACAATATTACATGATCAATTTCTCAAAACATTATTCATAATACGTACATCCTTACATTTAACAAGACAGCTTATCGATGGATCATAAATCTCACAACATGATTAAAACATAACCGAATTTTCCTAAAAAAGCCAAATACCAGAATCGTCTTACCAAGTCCATCGGACACGTCATCACGTGCCGTCACATCTTACCCTAACTACAAATCTCAACTGGCACTACAAGAGATTTAATTTTTTCCGGCGGTTAAGAAACCGTCGGAAAAAGTAAAAAAACCGCCGGTAAAAATTTTACCGGCGGCTTTTTTCTCTGCCGGAAATACCTCCGTCGGGAAATTTTCCCGACGGTTTTGAACCGCCGGCAAAAAAAAATTACCGGCGGTTTTGATTTACCGCCGGTAAAAATAAGAATTCCCGGCGGTTTTAATATACCGCCGGGAAAAAAAATTTACCTGCGGTTTTAAAACCGCCGATAAAAACAGAATTTTCGGCGGTTTTCTGTTTTTACCGGCGGTTTTAAAACTGCCGGTAAAAACAACTGGTAAAACAATTACCGGCGGTTTTAAAACCGCCGGTAAAAAAAATTCTCGGCGGTTGAAAACCGCCGGCAAAGGTGTTCCACCCACCTAAAAATTTTACAAAAAAATTTTTGTAATCAAATGCAACCCGTATGCCTGTCTGTAATCAAATGCAATCAAAACCTGTATAACAAAAAACCACCAACAATTTTAAAAAATTCACCCACTACACAATAAGTACAACAATTGTATATAATAGATCTATTTAAAATACTATTACAATTTTAAAAGATCAATCTTGTCTCGTCTCATTACACAATACCATTTTTGCACCTACAAATCAAACCTAAACTAAAACATGTCCAAGTAACCTCAGAGAACCCTTGATTACACCACCATGCTGTTCCAACCAAAATTGCATATCATATTTTTTCGATCTGCATTGAAAAATAATAGATCTATAAGTATGAAATTGCATAAAACATATTCAAAATTGCATAACTATATACAAAAACACTTACATCTGAAACCCTCCATGGTATTGTAGTTTTACTATTATTAGCATCCCTCAAGACACGCATCCCATAAAATTGTCGAGGCAATGGATATAAAGGCTTCAGCACTTTCTGAATACTAATTTCAACAAATTCACTACCTAACTCTACTCCCCCTACAGACTTGGTCAGATCAATGGACACAATGATTGCCTCAGCAACAATGTGGCGAGGTATTCGTCCATTCATCAAGTGAACAAATTCATTAATCTGTCATATTAGATAGCAGGCTCAATTTTCAATTTTCTAACTAAAAATGAAAACTAAGTACTAAAACAAAAATCTAAAAACAGTAAATTACACTATAACAGTAAATTACACTATTGAGTAAGTAATTAAAAATGTACATTAAATAATCTAAGCAAAAATTAACAGGATCATCTAGTGAATTAAAGTTTGTAGTTGCTAATAAACATATCAATTTGTTTCTTCTTAACAAGGCTGCAAGCTAAAGTGCTACCAACTGTAGATTTATTTGGATTATTACATGTTTATCTACTATGTGGTATGCTCGGAAAGAAAGAAACAAAAGAACATTTAAATGGGAGTGTTGAAGCTAAAGCTGATAACACTCAACTAAGTTGCAAACAATCAACTATTTTAGAACCATATTTTATAAAATCTAGCTATGGCGAACTGGTGATAAAAAATTGGGCCCTAATTAACAACAGTCCAAAAGTAGATTAGGCAGCCCAATTATAAGTTGTTTGGGCATTAGCTTTTATGCCTTTCTACGTTTTGACATAAATTAGTACACCAACATGACTGCAGTGGCATTGTTTAAAGTCACAGGCATGCACATATGGATGATAACATCACAGAAAATTCTTTTACAGTATTTGAGATCTGACTAGAATGTGTTTTTCATCTTATGATTACACACTTGAATTATCAAGAAGTTAATTAGGTCCAGCATTAATTAATTAAACTTATATATGTCACTCCTCCTGACTCCATAAATATATATAATGCCAATGAATGCTATTTTCATTTTCTTCACATCCATCCAATTTCCTCTTTAAAATGCCGATGAATATGTAACCACTAACTTTTATGTAATTGCCTTATTTGTTAGACTCATTTGGCATATTTATAACAACTTAATAAACAATTAAACAAAACAAAACAAAAGTACATTCACAAAAGTTGTAATCTTTATCGTGTATTAACTATTTGGTAGCGAATTACCTCTAAATGATGATCACATTCCGGTATCGATAATCCAGCGCATTCAGCTTCGGGTGATGGTGTGCTTGCATGTGTGGCAGAAGCACTAGCATATGAGGATGGCTATATTTCAAAATAGTTTAGTTAATATATATAGTAAACATGTAATTTTAAATCACGAAATGCACTAATGAACAACATACCTGTCTCGGTTGTGGTGTATTATCTGGAGCTGGTGGTACATGTCCCATTGCCTCAAGTTGTATGATGTTATACTAAACACTCTTTGATATTTTGCTTGCATGCTTTTACTTGTGATGGGGACTGGAAGAAGGGGAACCAAAAAGGCTCACGAAATTCTAGAATCAGAGGTTGCCCATGAACTGCCAGTTAGTTGGTGCTCAACTTTATTTCAAAGAGGTTTTGAATTTTAAGAAATTGGATAGGATTAAGGAAATAGCAACCCACAAAAATAAACTGTCGATTTTGTTCGCTTGGGGAAAGAAAAGAGGAGAAGAAGAATTCTAAATCAAGGACATTTGACTCACCTTGCATAGAGAGTAACAGATGGGATTTGAACTTTAGTATTTAAGGGTACCTTTTGTAATAAGCTCCTATTGTGTGCAGCCTATTTCAATCTAGATAAATATACCTTTTGTAATAACATGCACTGCAAAAATTGGCTCAAATCTGAAGCCTCTAATCATGAAATCAGAAGTACTCCAATAGTTTCACATGCTTCAGCCAATGCACATCAAAGCTAAAGATCCTCCGTGGTATTAAAAACTTCAATTGTCAGATATCAAAAAAAGAAGCTTAAAAAACTGAATATTATGAAATTAGAAGTTTCATGCCAGTAACGGACGGTACAGGGCAGAAGCTATCTACTACTCCTAATAAAACTGTCATGTTTTTTCCATTGAAATCCAGCAAAGGTAAAGTAAGCAGCGGCAGCTTCGATTTCACTAGAAATGATTAAATCACTTTAGATACGCGATTTCCAGATAACAAACACCGACACGAGTCAACAGCCACCGAAACCAAAAACGGATGCCAAAATCCCCTTACTTTCGCACTTAGAAAGCAAAGAAAAATCTAAAATGCTTGAAGATACCGACACCGACAGCAGGTAAATCTACAGGGACAGAGAGAGAGAGAGAGAGAGAGAGAGAGCAAACTGGAAACTGGAAACTGGAAAACAAAAACAGTAAATCTAGTGAAGACTCTTTGAATCGACTTACCACGATCAATGCAGCTTCTAGGCACGGCGATAAACAGAAGCAGAAGTTCCAATTTAGACTGAGAAGGCCCGAGACACTCTCCTCACAGATACGAAAGATCTACTCAAACATCGCTGCTGGTTAGTTCGATCTTCTTCCAGAGTCCTAGAGAGCGAAATAGACGGAATGCGTCACAGCAGAGAGGCGAGGAAGCGGAGGCGGGGGCAGAGGCAGCGGAGCGGAGGCGATTGCGATGGCGGTGGCGGTGGTTCCAGGCCTAGAAAACATTCGGCGTTAGGTGCCACTTAAAAGGCAAGGAGTTGTAAAGCTTGAGGCGAACCATTTTTGAGGGCCAAGGCGAGAGCGATTGAGGGCGAGCGAGACCGAGACGAAGAGGGCGAGAGCGAGCAGCGAGGCAAGGGCGAGGGAGGCAGCGGCGAGAGCGACACAGCAAGGCCCGAGCGAGAGCGATTGATGGCGAACGAGAGCAAGACCGAGAAAGACAGAGACGAAGAGGGCGAGAGCGAGCAGCGAGGGCGAAGGCGAGCACCGATGGCGAGGGAGGCAGCGGCGAGAGCGAGGTCGAGTGAGCGAGCAAGAGAGGGTCTAGGGTTTGCAGGGGGCGGGGTTTGGAAGAGAAGGCTAGGGGATGAGAGGCAGATTTGGGCGGGGGCGCGAGAAGGAGGGGGTAAATATTAAATAATATCCCGGGCGGTTTATAAACCGCCGGGGATGGGCCAACATCACCAGCGGTTCATAAAACCGCTGGGGATGCGTATCAATAACCAGCGGTTTTTTAAAATCGCCGGGGATGTATATAGAATAACCGGCGGTTTTTTAAAATCGCCGGTTATGTGTATAGAATAACCGGCGGTTGTTTTAACCGTCGGGGATTGTGTTAAATCCCCGGCAGTTTTTTAAACCGCCGGGAATTTTGGTGTATTCCCGACAATTCTTTAAACCGCCGGGAAAACTTCGCCGGCAATACCCCCCTTTCCTGTAGTGTGGAACGTTTGAATGTTCCAGAGACATAACCTAATTAGAAGATGAATCTTCTAGTAAGGGTTTAATAATATGATACATGAATGTATGATGCAAAAACATAAACAACCGCATGCCCTAGTGTAACTTTTCTGTCTCTCTTGTTCGGCACGAAACCCTAGGCAAAATCCTGACATACTTTCAGGATAATCTTAACGTTGTTCCATCAATTACCCTTAGAGAATTACAACTACACTATCAGGGTAACATTTCATCCCAATGCACAAGTATCAATATGCCAATAAGATCATGCCATATAAAAATCACGACTTTCCATGCAATAGTATATGAACAAATATGACAAAATAATCATAAATTTCGTGACTATCATGCTCAACAGAACATATGAGTTTTTGGGAAAAACCACTCACAAAACCAAGTTTAGGATAAAATTACTCACAAAACCAGGTTTAGGATAAAACTACTCACCTGATGCCCGAAATTGAGTACATCTCGAAAAAAGCGCATAGCCTTGATTTGCATGCCCGTCCTCATTTTTTGCACGAATCGCTTCAACTTAACCCTCAAAGCACTCTAATCATCATATTTATTTAAATAAATATTAAAATATATTTTTCTATAATTTCTTGCATTTCCTTTATTTTTCTCTCTATTTCTTCTTATTTTTCCTCAATAAATCCAAACTAAATATTTTTCAAATGTTTCTCTATAACAATTCATAAAATAACTTTACTGAATTTTTTAAATTTTCTATAAAATTTTACTCACCTTAATTTAGTCTCTCAGGCTTCATTGGTATCCGTGTTCTAACCTCAAAATGCGTGCCCAATCAATTTCCTAGCTCCAGGTGCCCTCATCTAATCCCAAATTAATTTCTAGAATATTAAAAAAAAATTCTCTAATTTTTTCTTTTTTTCATTTTTTTTTCTTCTCCTTCTTCTCTTTCTTCTTCTTCCAGCTTCTCCCCTACGCGCACTAGCGCAATCCACCAGCCACCGTTCAACCTCCCTGGCCGCCGCCACTTTCCAGTGCCGCCATGGACGACTGCGCAAACGTCAGCCGGCCACTGCCATAGCGGCTGGCTTATCCCACTGTGCGCACGCCGCCTGCGTGCACAGCGCCTCTAGCCGTTGCTGGCCTCCGCCAGCCACCACCGCCTCAGTTGCTGCTCGCCGCGCCCACACTGTCGGCTGCCTCTCACGACGCTGCACAACACCACCATCGGCCACCTCTGCTTCTGGCCGTTGCTTCGTTGCTGCCGCCACTCCTCAGGCCGTTGCAACCGGCTAACCCCTTCGCAGGCCACCGCTGCCGCTTCAGGCCAGCCATCGATTGGTCAGCATCTTCCTCTCTCGATCTCCTTTCTCTCTCTCAGACTCTGCTGCATTTCAGATCTCAGATCTGATGAAGAAAATGGGCAGCTAGCCCACGAGCATATATATATATACATACACTAATTAGACATCCACTCCCAATAATTCTCCTTAATTTCACTTAGAATTTTATAAGTTGCGATTGGATCCCTCTTAAGTTAATTATCATCAAGCTTCCAAACTCTTCATTTCTTCAAAATTAATTATCGAGAATTATTTGATAAATTCGATTTCATCTCTAGGCCCTTACAAAACCTTTGTTTCATCTCAAAACCATCACAGGGTTAATCGTTATGAAAAATCGACTCCCCTTTAGAGTTCTGTTGACTTCTGAAAGTCCCTTATGACAATTCGATTTTTCAATCTAAATCATAGTTGTATTTTAACTATAATCAAAATTATTTCTGATCTAATTTCTTTTGATTCCATAAATCCTATATTGGGATGTTCGTCAATGTCGTATCATTTCCCTTAGATATCTCGACTTCAGGGCATTCCCTGCAGTCAATTCGATCAATTTTTTGAGTTATTTAGATACCAATATTTCACAAAATTTTATTTTTCTAATAAAATACTTATTCTTAAATAATTCAAATTTCTTGGATTTTACAATATGACACATTCAGAAATATCTTTTTCTGATAATCAATCTGCCCTGGTTAGTAACTGTCCTGTCACACTAACAATAGTCAAAATAAAAAGTTTACCTCATATATAACAATGAGAGCGACAGATCATATTATTGAACACTTGTCTCCATATATCAACAATACGAAATTATATAGATGGACGTTATTACCTCGCAATTGGATGGTTTAGTGCATTAGTAATTATCGCACACCAATATACAAGACAACTGTGTTAGTTTAAGTATAATAATCAACTACACTATTGTAACTCAAACGATATAATTATTATCCACAATGTCAAGTGATCAGTCATCAGCATCATATTTATTGCGTTGTTCTCCAACAACCTCCCAAAAATTTGTTATAGATATTTTCGTGTCATATGTCACGTGACTCACCACTTTTAACCATCGATAACTCATATTGATCGAGATGGTAAACTCTGTTGCAATTCATATTTGACTAATTAGATTTCTTATCAAATTAATCTAAAGATTATTAATCATTTAAGAAATCTTGTCACTAGATAATCTTGTCAGACAGTTTTAATACCTTAAGGATAAGACTCATACATAAAATTTAGGGATTAATTTATATAATAACTTGGAGAGTTTATAAATGAAGATAAATTTATATTTCATTAATATATACAAAGATACAATAATATATATTTATTATAAGTCTTATAGACGTTATTCAAATATAATATTAAGACACACAACACTAATAATAAAGGATGCTAATACTAGAAGAATAAGGTGAGAAACCAATTTGCTAGTGCTATTTCCTATTTCACTTGCCAGACAAACAATTTGTACCTCGGGATAAAGGTTAAATTAACTAATATATTTTAAGAATAATTAAATAAGTTATTATATTTTTTAAATTTGGGCTAAATTATCTATCCTACTTAAAAAAAAATAAAAATCAAACAAGCCATTATAATTTCATATGCGAGAGTTAGACTACCCTAATCATTATGGTAGATAACATCTTAATGGATTCCCAATTATATTTTAATCCCAAGTGTATCTTTAATCCAAAGAACTTCATATAGTCACAAACGCTAAATTCGAATTTTAAGTTGAACTTGATTAATTTTGATATACAAAATTAATTTGACTTATGAATGGAAGTATAATGACTTATTTGGCACTTGTTTTTTTTTTTTTATTACGGATATTATATTTAACTTATTATTTAAATATATAATGTGCATTGAATTAACTAAAATCAACAATAGAAAAGATTGATTATCAAACCAAATCATTATATCGTAAAACTTAACCAAAATCGAATTAATTAATAATGTATATTGTGATTATATCAATGTAAATGTATAAAACATTCATACATAATATCAATAAAATTGTTAAATTTAAGCATCTATATAGTGTATATATATATTATAGGAAAATGCTATTTGTACAGAATTTTTTTTACAGAATGCTTACAGAAATGATATATCGCGATATATTGACATCAAAATATTGTGATATTTCGCGATATTTTGATCCTGTTCATCCCCTTATCTCTCTCCCCCCTTTCCTTGCTGTTGTAACTTCGTCTCCGCCTGCTCTCGCCGCCGCCTCGCCTCACCACTGCCTCGCCTCGTCGCTGCAACCTCCGTCGCCTCACCTTGTCCCCTCTACCGCCTCGCCCCGTCGCCTCTGCCGCCTTATCGCGTCGCCTCGACTGCCTTGTCGCCTCATCGTTACCGCCGCTTGCTGCTGCCGCTAGGGCTGACGGTGTGAGAGGGAGAGCGAGAGAGAGACGAAGGGAGAGAGAGATGCTGCGTTTGGGGCATTTGAATCATTAATTATAAGGGTAAAATGAATATTTTGATTAATCTATAAATATTTCTGTAACATTTGGTCTATACAAATAGCATCACTCTATTTTATATTATCTGGAGAGACGCGGTCAAAATCACGGGTTAACTAAATTTGGCAATTAAATAGATTGGAGCAAGAAACCCTCACAACCCGACCCGGTTTCCAGATAGATATATATGTGGACCTTGATTTAGATCCATCTAGGTTAACACAGCATCAGTGCAGTTGAATAGAAACAGCAGCCGAGAGCGAAGAGACCCGAGAGAGAGCGAGAGAGAGGCGATGGCGTCGAGCGGGGCGGTGCCGTTTTGGAGGGCGGCCGGAATGACGTACATAACGTACTCGAACATATGCGCCAATTTGGTGAGGAACTGCCTCAAAGAGCCCTACAAGTCCGAGGCGCTCTCCCGAGAGAAGGTCCATTTCTCCGTCTCCAAATGGGTCGACGGCAAACCTGAGAAACCCAGTAATTTACTCGTCTTCTTCTTGGCCTGATTTCAAATTTTAAACCACCACTGATTCTTATTTGTTACCTTGATTTATTCGATTCCGCGTGGAAGTTACATCGGTAGTATTGCTAAACCTAATGCTATGATTCTAATTGTGCAGCCGAGTGTTGATTGATATTAGTTTGGATCTAGGATCTAGGATTATTAGTTGACTCTATGAGACGTCTTCTCTATTTTCGTCGTGATGACTGTGATGTTGAGGTAGGCGATTGGCTTTGTAGATGGTCTGGCCAATTATAAAACATTTTCAATTGGTATATTATTTTTCAATCCTGGCGTGAGGGGGCTCAATGCTGGTTGTATATAATCTTCTCATACCAGTTTGGGTATTTTCAGCTTTAAGAGGTTTTTTAACTATGAACTTTGAGAGGTGTTTTTTTGTTTCAAATTGATGTGTACGTTGCAACACAACAATTTAGTCCCCTGGATTTTCCCGAGACTCTATTTTGATGGGATGTGTGCACTAGAAATAAATATTTTTGCGAACTAATTTGTTGTGGGATAAACTGGGAAGTATGAATTCTTTTACAAGTGGATGATACCGCTTTGGTTAGCCACTCACGACCCAGTTTGGTTCTCACCCCTATGTTTGACCATTGACATAACATCACACTTCTTGATCTGTTATAAATTTCTGGATGCATACTGACAACAAATAGCCCCTGTCATTCATGCTGTCATATGATATGGAAATGGATTAAAACCCCATTAAGTGGTTTTTCTCTCTTGCCAGAGATAACACAATCCCCTCCCCCCTAACTGTTCAATTTTTCCTCCACAATCCAACACTCCTACATTGGAGCCCCTTCATCTTAATCACTCTATGATAGAAGTTTCAGCAGCTTTAGTAGAGGCTCATATACACATCTACCAGCCACAACTGTACTTAGAACCTATAATTCTAAGAATTTCCTCCTCCTTTATTAAAATGGGAGTAGAATGAAGCAGGGATGAAATGAATTAGCTAGACTTCATTGTTTATTTGTTAAGATGAAATGAAATAGAAATGCTTATCGTTAATTATTACATGTACTGGAGTAATTAAATATTGGTGAGATTTATTAATTGTTAATATAAAAGAAATATCAATGTTAAAGAGAATGGTTGGTTCCTTTCTCGTTGTATTCTCCCCCCTTCTCTCTCATGTCATATGACAATTGAAATATTATTCTTGACCTGAAGAATAGAAATGCGTATCTATAAACATATAAAAAGAGTGCACTTCTCATATTTTCCGGGATTGATTTCTGGGGTTAGGGGCTGAGAGATGGAATTGGGTATGGAGGGGATGGTATTGGGTGGTTTTGATATGCAAATCTCATATGCTTTTTTTTTTTTTGGGAAAGAGGTGGGGGACAGGGTATTTTAAAAAGTTATACTCTGATGAGAAGCAATTCCTTAGTTTTTCTTAATTTATTTGAGTCATGGTGAAGGAGAGTTCTGTCTCCCATTATCTTTTCCATTAAAAGTTATAGACCATTTAGTGTTAGGCTTATTAGTTATGGCCATAGCTGACTATTTTCTTTCAATAATTGAGCAATTTATTTTTCAGATCCAACATAATGATGTTCTCACTTATGAAGCCTAACTTGGTAATTTGAGTACTCTTAGGTGCACACACCCTGTAAATATTCTGCTATTGAGCTGATAACTTGGGCAGCATTTTAGTTTGTTTATGTTGTTTTAGTATTTTTGAGTTCGAGGTGTTTTGGTACATGTGCAGGACCGCACTTGTCATCATTCAGATTACTTCTTTTATGGGCAATTAAAAATAAAATAAATAAACCAAAAAACTCTTTGCGTCATTTGTGTTAAGTAATGAAAATATCATTGATTTAGCATGATGAGGGTCTTAAAACTCTATATTCTGGATTTGTAGAAGGCAAAACCTAAATATATAGGTCTGCAAATTACTGGAAAAAACAGTGGAAGAAATGGGGTCTTACTCCGAGAAAATACACAAGCCATCAAAATACCTTTCAACAAAATGGAAGAGTCAGAGGAGTCCAATCTGTGAAATAAGTCTCTGTTTCTCTTGCTCTGGCAACTCCACATGAAAGCATAACAGGCTGTTAAGTTAGCTTCTATGCTGCCACATGGGCATCTAGCAGACCAAGAAGAGAAATTTTTCACAATAATAGTCACTATATTACCCTAGCTACCTCAAAAATAGAGAAAATAGAACATAAATCTCATGACATTCAGACATCAGGTTGCATAGCAAGACTTAATCCAATTGCATATGCAACATTTATTCAAAATAATTTCATGTCTTTCTCATATTATTATCCATAATAAGAATAAGATGAGCCTTTTTCAATTCCTATCAAGCAAAAACAGCCTCTTCTAGATGGCCTTGGAATGGCTTTCTACTTCCTGTGGGTGGTTCGTCTCACTCCTTGCTTGAAGTTAATGTCATGAACCTAGGGTTCATAACAGGTTAAGTGGTAATTGGGGAGGAATTGGAGAAGTTAGATCAGAAGAGATATGGGAAAGTTAGGGGAGAACAAAACAGAGAGGGAAAGAACGAGAGTGATTGGAGAGAAATTGGAGGGAGATTGAGAGAATTCAAGAGAGGGAGATGAGAGATTTCAATTATCAATTCAAACATGCCCACGCTCTTATAGCAATGGCTTATTTATAGTCTCCAGCCATCATCCGCCCATTTGCAATACAACTATAAGCATAACAAGTACTACATCCTTATTACAATATTGCCCTTATACTACTAATAGGGACATGACAATTTCCCTCGCCTTGAAACATTTCTTGTCCCCAAGAAATGCCAAACCTCCACAGCTTCCCATATCCTTTTTCCTTCTCTTCCACAGCTTGGATGGAGAAGTTTTGAAAAAATTCTGTATGCATAACAGATTTGCAGTGGTTCTCATGTACTTTAATTCTTCATCACATTTCGCAACAATATCCACAAATGTCTTTAAATGCGACAATGTAGAAATGTTGAGTCTAGGAGTTGCTGCAACATTAATTTTCGTCATCACCCCATTCTTCATTGCAGTAGGCAAAAATCCCAATTGGCCATCTGTAGCAATAATGCACAAAGCCGCATCAACTTTGTTCTCCATGGTCAAGCTTTTGACTACTGCATCCATCTTCCTTAGCTTTCCTCTCCTTACAGCCATTTGTCAAGATTCCTCACAACTTTGAATCTGCTGTTGATGAGGGAAATGCCTAATAGGGTCATAACTCATAGGAGATTTCCCTTGGCTGGAAGAAAAATCATTTGAAACACCTATCTTGTTTACCTCTATTCCCTCCAACATAAAAAACTGGTTTGCACCTTTTGAATTTTGGTTTACATCTTTGGAAATGACAGCAACATGGTGACACCATGTAAGATTTGCAAAACTTCCTCTTGCTAGTGCTGTCTTCACCCTCTCATTAGCTTAGGAATCCTCAGTATTATCTGAAACCATAGGCAATGGCATAGTATCCTTAGGAGCTCCACCATCAATTCCATTTCTGATAGAATTCTGATTCAGAACACCATCCGATCCTTCCGTCCCTGCTTTAATCACCAAAGGTAACGGATTGGCTTTAGCTTCCTCGGCCAGTTCCTCAAATGCTGCCCCCATTTCCTCTCTTAGCCTTTCGGTAGTTGCATCTTAAGGTAGTAGTTCTACTTTTAACTTCTCAACCAATGCAACATAATTCCCTTCAACATTGCAAGTTGTCGACATTGATTGAGCCTATGTCTTATTTAGAACAATTGGACCAATTTTAGATATTGAAGATTCAGAGATGTTTATCTCCAATTACAGAAATCCTTTGTTGCCTCCTCTTTCTATTGCTCTTTGATTGACTATATCAATCATTTCTTGTTTTGGGCTTTCGTGATTGTCATCTAGTCCATCTTCACCAAGAATTTATTTTCCAAAGGAATCAGTACCTGTTGTCCCAACCACCGGATTGTTATAGCTTCTCTATGTAATGCTATTCACCGCCAAAACTACTCCCGACTTTGCAGTCATCCTTCTTGTCATTGTTGCCTAAATCTGAATATTTCTTCTTCTGCCTAGAAGCTAAAGCAGGCAGTGACTTGGCCTTCCACAAGCTTGACTTCTCCTTAGGTGGCTTCATTTTCAGAAACTCATGAGGAGAATAAGGATTACTCATAGGATATGGCAACTTCTCTATAATAATTGGATCAGAGTATTCCCTGAAAAGTAGACAAGCAGGTAATCTAACCTGGTTTTGTCTCGCACACATTATCATGTATTGGTCCATCATCCATCTTCTAAAGTCATCCCAAATTTCACGGGTGTGACTGAACTCCTCATGCAACATATTGACAATAGTGTCTAGCTTCTTATCCACCACTGATTCTATAGATCCCATACAGTTCGGCCTCTCCATCATAGTTGCTGACACTTGCTGCCATTGAGATTCTGTTTGCTTCATTTGAGTTCCATCTGCCATATTTCACTCCGGAGTCTCCTTCTACCGCCTAGGACTTGCTCTGATCAAATCTCCTGTAATTCCACAATTCACTATTCTCTACTCACCTGATCACCTAGATCTGAATTGCCTCCACAATCCAATCTGCTTCGCTGCACTCTTTCTTAACAATCCGATCAGTTCTGTTGTGGCTTCCTGAAGGTTACCTACTCGTCGCTTCCAACATCAGCAGAATTCCGGCACCGACCACTCCTGAAATCGCCTATCACAGTCGCAATCAATCGGCTCTGCTTTTCCCTGTTCGACTGCAACAATGCTTGTTGTTTTGATTGCCAATTTAAACACGGACTACGGAAGTTAGCCTAGCTCGCCTAGATCTACTTCACCTAACAATCAGTGTCTACTTGCTTGGAACACAGGGATTGGATTTGCTGGACCTACTCCTGAAGTCACCTCCTTGGATCGCCAACTGCTCTGAAGTCGCCTTCTTGAATCGCAACTGCAACAGTCGAAGTTCGTTGTTCTTGTCGCAGCGGAATCACCTGGGTTGCTTGCCTTCCTTGATCGGTTAAGCCTTGCACCTCCTTTGATCGGCTCCGTTACTCAGTTGGTGCCACTCTACACATTAATTGACTTTGGCACAACCATTGCTCGTTGAATTTCGCCTTCTCACAGCTTTTCGATTAGGATCAGTCCTTGATTTCAACAGCTGAGAGCCATCGAACTTGCTGGAATGCTTGAATTCACTGACTCCGTTGAATTCACCAGCTCACTGGAATTTGCTGCTCAACCAATTTCACCGAGAGTGTCGGACTTCCGATTAGAGTCTCCTGGCTTACTCGTCTGCTAATTCTGATTAGCTGAAATTGCTCCAGGAGTTGTTGGAAGCACTATCGGAACGGCTTGGCCAGGTTGTTTTCACACGCCTTCACAATCTGGACCTTAATCCAGATCCTCAGCCAAGAATTCCTTCAATGGAATCACTGAAGCTGATTTAACCGGCAAAAACTTGAACACATATTGCTAGAATTCACAACTTTAATGGACGGCTCTCTTCAAATCGAATCAAATCACAGTCAAGGATTGGTTGCTCTGATACCAATTGTCATGAACCTAGGGTTCATAACAAGTTAAGAGGTAATTGGGGAAGTTAGATCAGAAGAGATAAGGGAAAGTTAGGGGAGAACAGAACAGAGAGGGAAAGAAAGAGAGTGATTGGAGAGAAATTGGAGGGAGATTGAGAGAATTTAAGAGAGGGAAATGAGAGATTTCAATTATCAATTCAAACATGCCCACCCTCTTATAGCAATGGCTTATTTATAGCCTCCAGCCATCATCCGCCCATGTGCAATACAACTATAAGTCTAACAAGTACTATATCCTTATTACAATATTTCCCTTATACTACTATTAGGGACATGACAGTTAACAATTTCTTACCAATGAGTTGGAGGCATGGATTGAGTTAGAGTTGAGCCTATAAAGCAGCTCCTCTACAAGTTTCAATTCCTAATCCTGTAAATACCTCCTAATGAGGGAGACCACGCCCCTCATAATCAAAGAAAATCAGTAGGCTACTTGCTTTATGTGACACATGCTGAACAATGCAGACAGACTTGTAACTAGAGTTTAACTGCAGCAAGAATCCTTCCAAAAGAGCAGCTTGCAACAATTTCCTACCTTAACACCCAAAAATTTAGCAAACTCACACTTAATATACACATGCCTTTCCCTTTGTTGGGACTCCCAAAGAACCATCCTATCCTACCAAAACTCTAATTTTCTTGCTGCCTCCCTCTTCCAGATGAAGCCCTATTGAAGAGAAAAAAAAAAAAAGGAAAATGAAAATGATTTTGTGATGACGTGTAGAAATTATATGATGGGGGTATATCTGAACAGTTTGTGAGGGCTTGTGGTGATAGGTTATGTAAAGGACTTATGAAAAAGGTGTATTGAAAAATTGTTGCCATTAACTATTAATGAGGACCATTTCACATGGTAACATAAGGGTAGAGCTTGCAATTAGGACTTTTGAATCATAGCTGCCCACCAATATTCTCCAAGCATCCAGCTAACACATGCTTCTTACATCCAATACTACTGCCTAGCTGGCAGTGTTATGGTTGGCTAGGAGGGTTGGCATCGAGTATTTGCCTTAGAGACAGGTTTGGTGGTGATTTTGGATGTCTATCGATTGAGTCAGGGACATGGGTACAATTGAGTTTAATCATAGCCAATTTTTCTTCTTGACAAGTTATGAGAAAGAACTGACATATTTAACTTTGTAATCACATTGAAACCTGTGAAGTACTGAGCTTATTGTTGGAAAAAGGAATGCCACATGTAGTTGTTTCCCCTTTTTGAATATTTAGCCTTCTATTTATATTTGTTAGAATTCGTATCACGTAATGGTGAAAATGTTCTGTTTTATGGTTGTTTCAAGTTGGGGTGCATGCATAGAAATGTGGATGATAACTTGAACAGGTTTTCTGTTACTTCATCATAAGCCGGTACATTATAAAGGTTTCTAACCTTTACCCTTGTTTGGGAGGAGTGGAGGTTCTTTCCCTTGTTTGGGGGATATAAAATGTTAGTCCTCGTGAAGTATACTTCTCATTTCATCTGCTCTGTTCGTGAATCATCCATCTTTTTTGCACTGAATGTAATTTGTACATATTGACTAATCAATTAAACCTTTTGCTTATGAGAGAAAAAAAAAAAAAAACTGTCAATTTTAATTCATGATAGAACTTTAGAAAACAGATTCCAGTGTTGCAAAGTTGCAGTCCCAAGGATTGTTGGAAATTAGATCAATAACCTTTTAGGATAGATAATTAGAGAGAGAATATTCATTTGCGAAAGAGAAAAGCTGGTATCTTGGATGTAGTCCAACGGTTTATAAATTTTTCTTTAACCATCCATCATATTAGACAGCATAACTTTCGTAACACATATACGGTATGCCTTCTTCATGTTTGATTATCCCCCTGACAGTGATTTTCTGTGTTCTGATAAATTTTTGATGGTTTTCTTTGCTCATCAGCCATTCGATCGGACACCCCTGCAGAATGAGAGGAATGGAGTTGGTTGCCAAGTTTCTTGGTGCCAAAGTTTATCCAATTTGGTGGATATGGTTGTGTGGATGTATAATGTCTTATCATGGAAGACAGGATCCTCTCCAACACTGGTTTTTGCTTGAGAAATTGTAATAATGTATGGCACCTATTGCTGAAAACCTATTTACATTCTGTGGCGAATGGGATTCTCATCTTGCTTTGAAAATGATCAATATGCCTTGCCTGCACTTGAGTGAGGATGATTTCATTCTTCCCTTCAATGGTTGTACATCAATTTTGCTCATTCTGCCTACTGCTTTGTTTTTCTGTTTCTTCATTGCCATATTATTATTATTCATTCTCATTTAACTGCTGAATTATGATGAAAAGTAATAGCTAACTGAAGAAAAGATGGGCTTACGGGGGCATCTACAGCTGCTGCTCTTTAAGCAGATGAGGAAGCATAATCATGTGGGCTTGCCCTAAGCTTGCATTATCAGTGAAGGATTCCAGGCAAAGACAGCTAGCTAGCTAGCTAGCCAGCCACCTACCTTACTAGTCACCACCACATTGTTCGCCCGCTAGCGAATAATAAACTATTTGAGGCTGGTGAGGCGGCCCAGCTGTGCTGCTTGCTGATGAGCCTGGCCCAATTTTTTAGGCCAAATTTATACATATATTTTTTGGTACTTTTTTTGTTTTTGGTGTGATCACGAATTTTTCTTTGTTTGAATTACATTTCTTAATTTTGTTTTCGAGTCAATTTAATTATTATATTTTGATATTTTTTTGGTATAATAACTTGAATTTTTATTGTTTTGATTATATTTATAAAATTATATTTTTGAGTTAATTTAATTACTATATATTTATGTGTAAAAAAAAATTTTAAATTACAGATTAAATTGATTTGAAAATGTAAATTTAATGATATAATTGAAATAATAAAAATTTTAGATTGTTACAAGATTAAAATATATAAGTTAAATTGATTAAAAAATATTAATTCAGTGGTATAATTAAAATATTAAAAAATTTAAAAATATAAAAATAAAATATATATTTAGTTTAATTTTTTTTTTCACATACCTCGTATCAAGTTGCCAGCTTGGATAATTTTATTTATTTATTTATTTTTAATTAAGTAAAGAGTATGCTCAACTCAATATGATGGTGGGTTGGGAGCCACTCTTCAAATTAATTTAATCAATTATTTAGAGGATTAGGTAAGAGATTGAGTAAGTTTTTGTGATACTGTTGTTATCTTTTTAAAATTTAAAAAGGGTTATTGAGAGGATTATTAGGGATACCAAATAGGAAGTTTTTTTTTTTTTTTTTAAATTCATAATACTAAGTAACTCTGTATTTTTAATAAAATAATTGTCACATGCATAGACGGTTAAAATGATACGAATAAATAACAGAAAAATAAAAAAAAAGGAAAAAAGAAGCAGAAAGCTGAGTCGAGCTGGCGAGACCAGCCACCAAACCAAAAACCGTCAAAGCTCTCTCTCTGTCTGTCTCTCTCAATTCCGTCAGCTTAGGTTTGCGTAGCGAAGCCATCAATCAATCAATCATTGGGGGGGCAATCTGGGACGCTCTATTCCCACCCTCAGATCGAAGCCGGTTTACGCGCTTTTGTTGCCAAATCGAGCCCTAAATTTCGGACTGGTTTTGATCTGATCGGAGCCCCGGCACCAAGCTCCGCCGATGGCTTCAGCGAAGTCTTCTCGGTCCAGAGGACTGACCGGCACGCCGGCGAAGGGCAACAACCCTAAGGATACCGGCACGAAGCTGGAGGAAAATCTCAACGTCTTCAAGTCCGATAAATTCGATGCTGATGGCTTTGTGCAGTCCAAGTGTAATTCCCTGAACGAGAAGGTCTTTGACTACCCCCCTTTTTTCGTTGCACTGGAATTTGTCAATTCGTTGAGAAGAAACTTAAAAAAAAGTACTTCGAATCGTCCTATTATTTATATTTGGAATTAGGAGAACTCTGGGAACTGTGGATTGTTTTGTTGATCTTGGGAAATTGAAGAATTAGTAAGCAGGCCAGGCTTAATTTTGAAAATTTAAACGATATCCTAATAAGAAACAGATATATTGGAAGTTGGAGATAGAAGCATGGGTCACAGCGTCACACCACATTTTCCGGAACACTTGTTTTCAACATAGGATGCCAATGTCTGTTGATGTAATATTTCCACAAGAGAATGGTGCCCTTGAATCAAATTGTTTTCAGTTTGCTTGTCAACTGAAGCATCTACAACTATCAAAAGTATGGGCTTTTGACCCTGGTCTTGGATTGTGGATTTCATAGTTGCAAATCTGATGGACTGGCACTGATAATTTGTGTACTTTGAAGTGTAATTGAATTATATATCTCGTACAAGTGCGAGCACGAGAGACTATATCTTCCATGTTGTCATGACTCTAAGGGCGGACAGGGATATGATTGTAATAAGTAGAGAAGGGGTCAGGTAACAAGCCACTGTTGTACTTAGCGGTTATAGCTGTGGGCCACTTGTACATTTACGGTTACAACCGAAGGCAGCCTATAGAAAGAAATCAGGTGCTTGAGGATGGGAATTATGAATGAATTGGACATAATTCTTTCCCTCCAAACTCTTTCCCTCCTATTCTCTCTCTCAATTCACCCTCTCATTTTCTAATTCTCTCTCTCTCTCTCTCTTCTCAATTCAAACTCCTACAGCTACTATAATTACTGAATTGCTTAAGTCTCAAATTTAAGACTTAACATTTGGTATCAGAGTTGGTTGTCCTTGGAGATTGAAGGTGGTATCAGCTCAAGCAAGAACAATGGTGGAAGGCATGCGCATGAAGCAGTTGGAGATGCGCATGGAGGCGCTGGAGTTCGGAATGAACTAGACTCACGAGGCAATTGCTCAAAGAAGGGAAGATCAAATTGTTGCCAGAGAAGCTATGCGGCGGGAGTTAGAGAAACACTGGGAGACCATTGATCAATACTGATAGAGAATTCACAGCATATTCAAAATTCTCTTTGCCCTTTCACAATTCAAGCTATCGCTTGAATTCCCACCCCAATCGACGATAGATCCCAGTCATTTTGGCCATGGAATACTTCCACGACCCGACGAATTGGGGGAACCAAGTGAGTTGTCGAAGGCAGACATTGGAGCATCGGTAAAAGGTCTGAATTCTCACTCTACTATCCACACCCCTATGCCTCATTTAGAGATTCCCTTATTTGATGGATCCAAGCCTAGGTGGTGCATTCATCAGTGCAAGAGGTTTTTTTCAATTGTATAATGTACCCGAGGTGCAAAGGGTAATCGTGGTAGCGACATATCTCAATGATACTGTCGACTCCTCGTATCAGGGATGGATCAAGGCGAGGGAGGTGGAGGCTAGATGGAATGAGTTTGTGGAGGAGTTGTGTGTAAGGTTTGGGGAGAAGAACATGTCTAATGTGGTTGAAGAGTTCAAGATGTTGAATAGACAAGAACGGTGATTGAATACCTGGATAAGCTTGAAGAATTGAGGGCCCTAATTTGGAATGTGCAGCCATATATGACGGAGCAGTACTTTGTATCTAATTTTGTGAGTGGTTTGAGCGGAGAACTACGGTCTATGGTTAAAATGATGATGCCTACCACCGTGAGGCAGGCTACGGAGAAGGCTAGGTTTTAAGAACTGAACATTAGAAGCCATCTTTGGGAAGGGTAAGGCGTGGCCTAGGAGTAACGTGAACCCTCCATAGCTTATGTGGGTGAGTACGAAGGGGATGAGTGTTGGATTAGCATTGGGACCCCCTAAGACAAATTATAATGGAGTGAAAGGGACTACAATTGAGTAGAGAAAACAATTGGGGCTCTGCTACAAATGTGGTGATAAATATGGTCTAGGCCACCAGTGCAAAAGGTAGCTGTTGAAGATGGAAGGCTAAGAAGAGGAGGATGATGACGGAGAAGGGGAAGACAATGGGGAATACATAGAGGTGGCAGAGGAGGCAAAAGTAAAGGATGAAGGAGGGGAGATATCCTTTTATGCACTGAAGGGGGAACCCATGTGGAAGATCATTAAGGTGAAGGGGCAAGCAGGGAAAAGGAGGTTGATGGTTCTTATAGACAGTGGCAGCACACACAACTTCATAAATGAGGCCACTCCTACTGATCTGTAGTGTAAATTGATGGCCACTACCCCATTATTGGTCGCTGTAGCCAATGGTAACTGCATGTACAACCACTATAGGTGTGCTAACTTCAAATGTTTCATGCAGGGGAAGGAATTTTCAATGGATTTGAGGGTCCTAGAGTTAGGAGGATGTGATATTGTCTTGGGGGGTTGATTGGATGAGGATGATCAGTCCTCTAACATTTGACTTCAATAACCTGGAAGTTACAGTGGATGTGGATGGTGAAAAATTAACATTGGTGGGGAGTCTTGAGATAGGGGAGTGCAAACTTATTTCTAGAAAAAGGTTACAAAAGTTATGGAAGAAGAGAAAGGTTCAAATTTCCCAGCTATTCTCCATTCAAGCCATGGAAATAGAGGAAGGAGAATGCACGGATGGAAGAGACAAGGGAAACAAACATCAGCACCAACACTGCCCCAAGATGAGGTAACCACTCTAGACTCCCTCAATGTACTCTTGACTGAATTTAAGGATCTATTTGTTGAGCCTACTTCACTTCCCCCT
This sequence comes from Diospyros kaki, assembly GCA_036245055.1. NCBI lineage: Eukaryota > Viridiplantae > Streptophyta > Magnoliopsida > Ericales > Ebenaceae > Diospyros > Diospyros kaki. Next base: position 888,574 of record BSEG01000003.1, read on the forward strand.
ACCCAGACCCTAGACCATTCCATTCCTCTTAAACTAAATTCTGAGCTAGTTAATATTAGACCATATCATTATTCACTCATATAGAAATCTGAAATTGAAAAACAAGTGAAACAAATGCTCTCAGCCTCCATTATTCCATTTAGCCAAAGCCCATTTACCTCACTAGTCCTACTAGTAAAGAAAAAAGATGATACTTAACGGTTTTGTGTGGATTACCGCCAGTTTAATAACCTCACCATCAAGAACAAATTCCCTATACCTATCATAGAAAACTTGATGGACGACTTACATGGAGCAACCATTTTCTCAAAACTAGACTTGAGATTAGGATACCACTAAATTTGAATGCACCCAACTGATATCCCAAAAACAACATTTCGTACCCATCAGGGCCTCTATGAATTTCTGGTTATGCCTTTCGGGCTTACCAATGCCCCTGTCACCTTCCAAGCCCTGATGAACCAACTATTTGCACCCTACTTAAGGAAATTCATATTGATATTCTTTGATGATATACTCATTTGTAGCCCTAACCTGGAACTGCACCTAACCCACTGAGGATAGTTTTTGAGATCCTTAAAATCAATCAATTGTATGTTAAAATGACTAAGTGCTTATTTTCCAAGAAAGAGGTGGAATATTTGGGGCACGTGATTTCGGGTAAAGGTGTTAGTATGAACCCGAAGAAGATATTTGCCATGATAGAGTGGCCTAAGCCATCCACAGTAAGAGAATTGAGGGGTCTCTTGGAATTGCCGTGGTACTACTGAGGGTTTATCCCTTACTGTGGGATAATTGGTAAACCCTTGATAGAATTGCTAAAGAAAGATAAATTCCGATGGAACCCCAAGTCAGAAACAACTTTCACAACTAAGAAGGCCTTGACTCAAGCATTGGTCTTAGCCTTGCTAGATTTCTCAAAAACTTTTGTGGTGGAAACTGATGCTAGTGATTTTGGGGTAGGTGTAGTGCTCATGCAAGAGGGAAGACCCCTAGCATACATTAGCCAAGCCTTGGCACCAAAACATTTGGGACTAAGTGTATATGATAAGGAGTTATTGGTAGCGATAGATAAGTGAAGGCACTACTTGGAAGGTAACCACTTCATCATAAAGACTGACCGTGAGAGCCTTAGGTACTTGTTATAGCAAAGGTTACATACCCAGCTACAGAAGAAGTGAGTATCTAAGCTGTTAGGGTTGGATTACACAATCCATTACCAACAAGGGAAAGAGAATAGAGTGGCTGATGCACTTTCTAGGAGAGAAGGAGGGGCCAGCTATAATACCATCACTGCCGTGATACCCGATTGGGTGAAGGAAATTACAGACAACTATGAGCACACTAAGTGGCTTAAGGAGTTGCAAGAACAATTGGTTCTGGAGCCAACGGGGAGGAGGGGATATACATTGTCAAATGGATTGATCAGATACCGAGGCAGAATAGTAGTGGGGAAGGATCAAGGGGTGAGAAGCAGAATCTTGCAGTCCCTCCATGACTCACCCCTAGGGGGTCACTCGGGAATTAGAGCTATTTACCACAAGGTAAGACAACTCTTCTTTTGGCCGGGGCTAAGGAAGGAAGTGGTGGAGTTTGTGTTAGCTTGCCCTACCTACTAGAGATGCAAGCATGGGCATGTGGCCTTATCGGGATTATTGCAACCACTAGCCATTCCAGAACATGCTTGGGAGGGGATATCTATGGATTTTATCGACAGGCTACCTAAGTTAGAGGGCAAAGATGTCATATTGGTGATTGTGGATAGGTTGACTATTATGAATTGGGAGCACTGATAGCCTTTAATCCTCTCAAGAAATTGATAACACACCCCTCAAAATTACTCACAAATCACCGGCCAATACACCACAACACTAATAATCAATAAAAGAATAGAAATCAAAGCATAAACATAATAGGAAATGAAACATTCAAACCACAAGGAGACTATTCTAACTCACAACTTTCTCACTCTCTAGGCTCTCGTGAAAACAGAAAGAGTATATGCGATTAACTCTCCTTCAGTCCCCCTGCCCTATTTATAGAACATAGGGTGATATTTCCTAGGGTCGGTTATGACATTTCCGGATTTGCCTTCTACTAATAACTAATATTACAAGAGAGCCACCCGCCTATCAACTAATCCATAACCGCATACAAAACACTGCATATTAACCTAACACTAACTCGATACAATCTTTAACAAATCTCTACCATTGTCTTGAGTGTGATACCTTTCATCTTCATCCACCAAAACCTTTGGTTTGCTCTTCCTTAGGTTTCCCGCATGATAACCTGACCATCAAATCAATCAACAAACATTAAGAACATCAAAACAATGTTGTAAATTTCAACAATGGATCACCTTGGACAGTACTTCCAGCTACATATCCTATACATGCAACTCTAATTAATATTTATCCCCCTCCTCAAGGGCCTTTTTCTAATGAATGCATTCCTAACACCAATATGATTGGTCTCTCCATGGTGGGATTGAATCTAAGCCAAGTGGACCTGCCCATTGACTATTTCAACTCCTACTACCTAGACTTTTCTTTAGGATTCCTGCCGCATACAAAATGCACTTCTATATACCCTAAATTCATAACTATTCATCTAGGCACACTCCACCATAAACCAAATCCATACATGATGTTATTCATTTAATCCCAAAGTGTCCAAACTTTTCCACAGCATCACATTAACAGTGCACCATACCCGGATTAGCCTTAACATTGCTAGAGTTTAGTCCTAGCTCTCCAAAACCGGCCTTTTAGGCTTTACCACTATCATTCCTTCTCATGTTTGTTTGGAACTTAAAGGCTGCTCATCTTTTTCTTTTAACTCTCTTCTATCTATTAACTTAATAGAGTAAGTTTGGGTAATCCTAGGCTGCCATAAACTGTCCAATTCCTATTCCAACCTCTATGCCTTAGAATTTCCAGCTTTTCCTTTATTCTACACTCTCAAACACTGATCTAAGTTCTCAGCTACACCTTGAGAGTCCTCATGGACAATTCCGGAGAAGTTTCCTTACATTTCACTAGGCATACCATTGGCATACCGTAGGAGAAATCCTTTACTATCTAATTCTTCCCAAGGACAATTGGCTTTCTTTTAAATCAAGGACATATTTTTTACAGCTTCTAAGATTCTGGAACAACTCCACCATGTATCCTAATTTCCTTGACCTTAATTTGTTGCTAGACAAACCATTTCCCTCTCCACCATGTCTCTATGGGTAAATACCCATTTCCTATGAGAAGTATAGCCTAACCTAGGACCTATGCTACTTTTCCTGCATACCTAGAAAAAAACTATAGGACATCCACATTCTCATAACCAAAACCACACATGGTGCTTGAGCATTTGGGGTTGGTTCTCTCTTGGGATTCTTTCTTCCTATTTGGACAGTTCTTCTTCATATGCTCTTCTTTATGGCAATGAAAGCATTTAACCACTTTCTTGCCACTCCTAGACTTAGACTGAGACCTACCTTTGAACCTAATGTCTCCTTTTTCTATTCTAGTGTTCACTGCCAAAGCTTTTATGACAGATTTTTGGAACTCTACCTTGTGTTGCAAATCCTTAGAATTCAAAGCTCCTATCACATCATCTAGGTCAGCTTATCTCTTTCATGTTTCAAGATATCCACAAAGGTCTCATAGGACTTAGGAAGAGAGTACAATAAGATCAATGCTTTATCTTCATCTTCATACCTAATATTTATATTCTGAAGATCCAAACACAGTTTATTAAAACTGTCCATATGGTCTTACAACCTTTGACCCTCACTCATCTTGAAAAAGAAAAAATTGTGTTTTCAAATACAATTGGTTAGAAAGGGTTTTAGTTATGTAGAGTGCATCTAACCTATTCCAAATCTCCTCCGCGGTTGTCATCTTTGACTCCTCTCGCAAGACTTTGTCTCCTAGGCTTAGAATAAGAATGTTAAAGGTTCTTTTGTTGGTTTCTATCCTCCTATCCCTGATTTCCTTTTTCTAGAGTTCAGTTAGGGTTTCGGGCATAGGCTTTTCAGCCTCTAAGGTTTCCTCCAGTTCAAGATTTCCCAAAAGGGCTCTCATCTTCATCTTCCATAGGCTAAAATCATTTTGGCCATCAAATTTCTCAACATCATACCGTGCGACAGAGGCTATAGAAGCCATTCTTGCGGGTATGTGATGAAATTCTAAGTTCTTGATGGTTCTTGATGAGAGACTCGGCTTTGATACCAATTTGTTATAAATTTGAAGCATTGGCAGCCTTTAATCTTCTCAAGAAACCGATCACACACCCCTCAAAATCACTCACAAATCACCGGCCAACACACCACAACACTATCAGTCAATAAAGAACCGAAATCAAAGCATAAACAGAATAAGAAATGAAACATTCAAACTACAAGAGGAGACATAATTTTATCCTGGTTCATGTCATGTGAATGGCATTACATTCAGCCTTGAAACCACCATCGAGCAATCTTTTTTATTGATGGATAACAAAAGGTCTTTCCTTCTTTCTCTCTCCCACGATACAAGCCTTCCCAAGAATGAACAAGACTATTCTAACTCACAGCTTTCTCACTCTCTAGGCTCTTGTGAAAACAAAAAGAGTATATGTGATTAACTCCCCCTTAGCCCCCTTGCCCTATTTATATAACATAGAGTGATGTTTCCTAGGGCCGGTTATGACATTTTCGGATTTTCCCTCCACTAATAACTAATATTATAAGAGAGACACATGCCTATCAACTAACCCATAACCGCATACAAAACACTGCATATTAACCTATCACTAACTCGAGATAATCTTCAACATTGACCAAATTTGCTCACTTTGTGAGTCTCACTCACCCATTCACAGCTCAAGATGTTGCTAGGCAATTCATAGATGCAGTGGCCAAGATCCACGGGGTTCCCAAATCAATAGTGTCTGATTGAGACAAGATTTTCGCAAGTTATTTATGGTAAGAGTTGTTTTAGGGGTTGGGAGTAGGGCTGCAAATGTCTATTGCCTATCAGCTAAAGACTGATGGACAAACTGAGAGAGTAAATCAGTGTTTAGAGTCCTATCTAAGGTGTATGTGCTTTGCTAAACCCCAGAGTTGGAACCAATGTCTGTCGGTGGCATAGTGGTGGTATAATTCAAGGTACCACAATGCCTTTAAAAGTCCCCATTCGAAGCATTATTTGGTTACAAGGTCCCTACTCTACTTGCCTTGATGAATGCCCTTACGACAATGTCCACAGTGGAGGATTATTTATAACAATGCCAAAATATGATACAATTGTTGAAAAAGGAGCTTACCACAGCTCAAAACAGAATGAAGCAAGTTGTTGATAAGAGGAGGAGTGTTAGGGAGTTTAGTGTGGGGGACAAGGTATACCTTAAAGTTAAGAGGTTCCTCCACCATTCCTTTTCAACAACCCTGGTGTCTAAATTGAGCCCTAAGTACCTTGGGCCATATATAGTAATTGCTAAGGTGGGCGAGTTAGCCTACCGGCTGCAATTGTCAGAGGGAAACACTACTCACTCAGTGTTTCATGTATCACTGCTTAAAAAAAGCAGTGGAGCCTGCAACCACTACCAGCCCAAACCTTCCCACAGGATATGAAGATCAGGAAGTGACTATGGAGCCCCAAGCTATACTGGACCAGAGGATTACTTACAAGGATACACTACCACTAATGGAGGTACTAGTCCAATGGAGTCACCTACACCCAGATAACATTACCTGGGAGTGTCTATCGGATTTGCTGAAGCAGTACCCCCGAGCAACTCATCTTCTATCCTTTCTTGGGGGCAAGAAAGGCCTCAAAGGGGGGGGGGGATGTCACGACCCTAAGGGCGGACTAGGGTATTATTGTAATAAGTAGAGAAGGGGTAAGGTTGTAACTAGCAAAACACATGTAATAATCACTTTTGTACTTAGTGCTTATAGTTGTGGGCTGCTTGTACATTTACGGTTACAACTGAAGGCTGCCTATAAAAAGGAATCAGGTGCCTAAGGATGGGAATTATGAATGAATTGGACATAATTCATTCCCTCCAAACTCTTTCCCTCCTATTCTCTCTCTCAATTCTTCCTCTCATTTTCTAATTCTCTCTCTCTCTCTCTTCTCAATTCAAACTCCCACGGCTACTATAATTACCGAATTGCTTAAGTCTCAGATTCGAGACTTAACACATGTGAACCAAACTTGTCTCGATCATTGAGTGAAACAAGAGGGTTATGGAATGGATATGGCTGGAATCAGGTTTACCTTGTTTGGTAGGAATATTAATAATGGAATGGAATTGGATGGAAATGGTTTCCCTCAAATTTCATCAAAAGCTCCATTGTTTGTCTCCCCCAGTTTGGGGAAGATTGGATGGAATGGAAGTGAGTGAAAACTATTCATGTTGTATACGGACAAAACTATTTATGTATCCATCTTTTTTATATATCCATTATGAGGGTATATTTGTCTTTTGTTGTTTAATAATTTTCCATTCCGTCCATTACTGTATCTCTCTCAAACAAAAAGAAAGTACTTTTTATTACCATCCATCCCCTCATCTCACAAACCAGGAGAAAAGATCTTCCATTCCATTCCATTCCACTCATTTTCATACCATTCCATGCCCTTCCATTACAAAAGCTCTCCCAACTTGTTAATTTACCGTGCAAACTGTTGTTTGTATGAGCATATCATATTAGAAGGGTCTCTTTTTTTTTTTTTGTTTTGTTTTGGCTGAGGGAAATTCAGGGATTTCACCTACTATATTAACACTTGCATTACATCACAGGAAATAAGGCAGTTATGCTCATATCTTCTGGACTTGAAAAGAGCTTCAGCTGAGGAAATGCGTAAAAGTGTCTATGCTAACTACACAGCCTTCATACGGTAAGCCCTTTTGCAATTGATGCTTGGGTAATATCTAAATGCTACTTTATGCCCAAATCGCCTGCCTTTTGTTGCTCATGACATCATAGCATTGCGCTAAGAAACCAATCAAGAAAATGCCACTTACATTCCATGCCTGTTACCATTTTTGACACAAATATTCATTGTGCACTCCTTGATTCTCATTGGACACTTGTTAAATCATCCAACTTTCCTATCGTTTTTTTTTAGTTTATTTAGAGTGGGACACTCTAAACACCTAAGGGACATGTGCTTCCTTATGGATCAAATGTATACGTGGTTAATGTACAGATAAAAAAATCATAAATTGATAAGGTTATTTATAATATAGTGAAAGAATACAAAATATGAATCAGTACATACTAGTTCATCTCCTTTATACTTCCTAATTTTATCAATTCTCAAACCAAAGCTTTAAAATTGTTTATGAATGGGGGAATAGATATAAGATTTTTGTTTTTTTGGTTTATTTTCCTGTGTGAAGAAATTGCTATTGTTTTCATGTATTTATATTTAGTGTGTGTATATATATATATTTATGTGTTCTTGCATCCCTTCTGTGTTTTGGTCTTATTTTTGAGGAAATTTTTAGAAAATACCACGCGTGTTTGTATCATGACATGTCTAAGTTGTCTGTTCGTAATTTTGCAACATAGTTAACATCAGTATGTTGAAACCCAGACCTGGTATAGAATTGGAAATGGGAGGGGGTCAATGTTCAATGGTACGACTATGATTTATTTTTATTAAATAAATAAATACATTATAATTAGAACATAGATTTAAAAAAAATAAATAAATAAAATTCATCACACAATACTAAAATAAACTTAAAAATTCATTAGTTACATTATACTACAATAAGAAAAATGTCCATATAATATGAAGACAAGCTTAGGGTGAAAATAAAATAATACTCAATATCAAATATTTAAATTACCAATCAACAATTGTAAAATTGTCCATGCGTCAACAATTTGAAATTATAAATCATTGTAAATGGTTTTTTTGGAGGCATTATAAATGTTTCCATTTTGTCATATCTTTCTACCCTTCCTTTCTAAACAAATCCAATCCACTATTTACATCATTATCAAAGTTAGCATGTTAAATGGTTCAAAAATGAAACAAAAGAAAATGGGTAGTTAAGATATTTTTCATATTATGTTGACCCAAATTAGTGTCCCATTTTTGACTTTCAAAAGGTAGTAATGATTCCAAGAAAAAAAGAAAAGAAAAGAAAAGAAAAAGAAAAGTTAGTAGTAAAATTGGTGTAAATTGTTGGAAGGCCAATCGTAATTTACCCTAAAAGATATATGGCTCAAAAGGATCTCCATTAGAATATATGCTGGAAGAGAAGTCTTGATTTGTAGAAATAAAATGCTCAAACATGTACTTGAGCTTGTGAAGAGATGTCTTTTCTTTCTCAAATCCATGCAAGTTCTCCTTCCTCCCTGAGTATTAGGCAATCTCGCCAACAGCTTTCTGACCCCCATTCTGCACTCTGCCAACATCTATTGACTCTAATTACTTGTGGCATTCCATATGAACTTTCTCAATTAAATCAAAGCAGAGGTTTAGCAACTCCCAGTTGGCTGCATAAAATTAAATTAATTTACAGTCTTTGCATCTTCTTTCTCAAATTCATATATTCACTAAAAATTCCCTCTTCCCTTGGCCAAAGTGGATTTTCTGCTTGTTATTAGTCAAGACCGATAATAGCATGGTTTGCATAAGGAAGGGCAAAGTAAACAAATAGAATATCCAAAAGAAGGCACCTACCAGTTCCACATATGTGATACCCACAAAAATTACCAGCCTCAAAACCACACTGGTTCCTGAAACTTGAAATCTCTAATTCTTCTCAGCTATGAATGCACAACCTATGCTTTGAAATCATCAAAGTTTAAACATAGGGGTTCTAGAGTACACTCATGAATGAACGAAATACCCACAGAAACACAATAAGAAATATAGAAAAGTAAAGAGGAGACACAATAAATTTAGCTTGGAAAACTCTTACGGGAAAAGTTATGGGACCTTATCCAGTAGAGCAACTTCACTGTGAATGAGAAACAAAGTACATAAAAGACTTACTACTACCTACCCTAGTTGAATGGATACACCAACCTCATCTGGCGCTTCAAACTTGCTTGCAAGCTCTTCAAGCACTGATCTTCTGGTTCGTCAACAAGGGGTGGCTATTCCATGGTTCATTATTGGAGCCTAGATGGCAATGCTTTTGACAGTTTTGGATGGTTTTGGCTACTAAAATTAGATCACACTTGCTAGGCTGCTGCCAAGATTTCAAATATGATCTTTTGAGGAGAAGGGAAACTTGTGTGGCCGAGAATGAGAGTATGGAACTATGCCCCTTTGAATCTGAAGCTCTCAAAGGATGGTTGATGCATGATGATGTATCACTTCTAGAATAGCTTTGTATCAACAATGTATTCTTTGTGTAACATCTGTCGCCTTATGGTTATTGGTGTATCTCTTGCTTCAACTAGGATTATGTACCTATATAAAGGGAATTGTAAGGTTGCTCAAATCCTTTGATTGCTTCCTTAAGCTGATAGATTGCAATCTCTGGGAAATTTTGCAGTCTTTGACTTACCAAAATATGGGATCATAAATCCAGAATTAAGGAACTAACTAGCAGATCTTTAATTTGTCTACAGTCTACCATGGCCATGCTTAGCCCATGATTAAGTCATGTAAAACTCTGTTCTTTAGTGCCTGTTTATAACCTATTGTATTTCAAGAATTTCCATTTCATTTCACCTGAAATAGAATGGAAATTCTTGAAATGCTGTTTGGGTGAACAACTTCAATTCCAGAAAACTAAAACACGTTTCAAAAGGAATGAAAAAGTGGAAACAGTTTTAAACCCTTTCCATGTCACTTTTTCCATTTCATTATCCCACTCAAAACCGATTTCATCAAATCCAACAGAAACCAACCCTTTGTCATGCATCAATACAAAGAATTTCTGATTGGCTACTGCCATCATCAACGATCAGCTCTTACCTCATTGTCTCTCTCTCTACCCCCCCAAACACAAACAAACACATTAAAATGAGGTCCAGTTCTGGGTTTGGCTACCCCAGATTTGGGGCTGGTGATCCCAGATGGTCTCTCCCCCCCCCCCCCCCCCCCACACACACAAACAAACACATTAAAATGGGGTAGCTGAACCAGTTCTGGGTTTGGCTACCCCAGATTTGGGGCTGGTGATCCCAGATAGTCTCTCTCTCTCTCTCTCTACACACACAGAAGATGAATGTACAGAAAAACTATGGAGAAGAAGACCAGATCTGGTCTCTCTCTCTCTCTCTCTCTCTCTCTCTCTCGGTATATATACATACATACATGTGTATATACACATCAAAACAAAGGAGAAGATCAGGTGTTTTTGTTGATACATCTCTGTATACATATAGACGTGTGTGTGTGTGTGAAATTGAAAAGAAGATGAAGAATATGCAAAAGAATATGAATATACTCCCAGCAAAAAAAAAAAAAAAAAAGTGAATGTACAGAAAAATGATGAAGAAGAAGAAGACCAGATCTGGTCTCTCTCTCTCTCTATATATATACATGTGTATAGACACAGCAAAACAAAGGAGAAAATCAGGTGTTTTTGCTGATTTTTTTTAACTTTTCTGAGAAAAACTGGAACTTTGCTGATTTTTTATGCATTTGCTAAAATTCTTGTTTCCGCTGAATTTTATAATCAAAATTTTTTGGCTCTAACAAAATAATGTCAAAGTGCCTTTTTGACTGCGTTGGATGATATTATTTCTGATTTTTTTTTTCTGAATGTTTTTGGATTTTTATATTATTTTTGATGCATTTTGTATGTCTAAAGAAAATAAAAAATTTAAATTTATAATGTTTTTTGAGAAAAAAATTGAGCACAGAGTCTGAAGATCAAACATTGTTTTAAGTTTTTCTTTTCATTTTTTGACAACTGACAGCAAAATCAAACATCTTCAGTTTCTATTTCTCTTAGCTACAATGGAAGTTAAAATGGAATGGAAAGCATGAAATGAAATGAAAATTTCCCACATCATTTTCTAACAACACCGTAACATTTGGCTCTATATTGCATACTATGGTCACACTTATCCAGTCACGTCACAGTGGATATTTTCTTTAACAATTGAATGCTGCATCAGAAAACATATCCTGGCCATGGTTAAGTCATGTTCAGTTCTGTTCTGCTGAAATGCCTTAAACATCTTATACAAATCTCCTAGTGATGCAGGAGCATATTCTTTATTTATTAGTTTTTTTATTTTTTTATTTGTTAGTTATGGTTAGTATTTAAGTTATTAGGTTTTAGAAACTTTTTTATTATATTAGCCTTAATAAATAGTCATGTGACTGGCTTGTGATTTTTAATATAGATGGATGGCTAAGATGGCTAAGATTAGAAGGATTCCTTTCTGAGTAATGTTAGGATTTATTATCACTGTGACCCTAGTATAAATAGCCTTTTTCAGATCCTTGTTCCAGATTTGATCTTACATTGTTTTAGCCCATATTTTACACTTCTTTTACTGATTTTTCCTCTCACGCTGTGTCACCTAGGCCAGTCTTGGCCAAAAACCTGAGTCCAACAAGTGTTGCCAAAACAAATTTGGCAAAAATGACTTGTTTTGTAAGGGGAATATGCCAACACAAAAATAAGGACTTTATGAAATTTAATTTGGGAACCTTGGGGCTAATTTATCGTCACAAAAGTTTATCTGCTATTTCTTTTTTTTCTTTGGCTAAGAGTTTATCTGCTATTTCTGTTAAGGTGTTTAGCTTGTTTTCTAGCCACAAACATTCTGAGCCTAGCTGTGTTTTTCTTTTTTGGAGATCATCCTGCTAATGATATTGACTCTTTATCCAATGCAGCTTGTATCCTAAATAATTTTATGTTCTTTCAACAGCACGTCAAAGGAGATATCAGATTTAGAGGGGGAGCTATTATCGATCAGAAACCTGCTATCTACTCAGGCAACTTTAATTCACGGCCTAGCTGAGGGAGTTCACATTGATTCTTTATCTAACATGGTTCCTGACGGTTCTATCGCAAATGCTTTATCCAATTATGAAGACAACGAACCTTCAGACCTGGAGAAGCGGTTAATAGAGTTCCCTGATGCACTTGATGTTTTGTTAGCTGAGAGGAGGGTGGATGAAGCTTTGAAAACCCTTGATGAAGGAGAGCGTATAGTTTGTGAAGCAAAAGAAAATAAAACATTAAGTCCAGCAATGCTTTTGTCGCTACAAACTGCTATTACTGAACGTAGGCAAAAATTAGCTGATCAGCTTGCTGAAGCTGCTTGCCAACCTTCAACCCATGGCAACGAGCTTCGAGCATCTATTTCAGCTCTTAAAAAGCTGGGGGATGGCCCTCGTGCGCATAGTTTGCTGCTCAATGCACATTACCAAAGATATCAGTATAACATGCAAAGCCTTCGTCCATCAAGCACCTCATATGGAGGAGCATATACTGCTGCTCTTTCCCAGCTAGTATTTTCTTCCATTGCTCAAGCTGCCAGTGATTCTTTTAGCATCTTTGGTAAGGAGCGAGCTTACACTTCTGAGCTTGTGATGTGGGCTACGAAGCAAACTGAGGCGCTTGCCCTTCTTGTGAAAAGACATGCATTAGCTTCATCTGCAGCTGCTGGAGGTCTAAGGGCTGCGGCTGAGTGTGTGCAAATAGCTTTAGGCCATTGCACCTTGCTGGAAGCTCGTGGCTTGGCTCTTTCTCCTGTGCTGCTGAAACTCTTTAGACCTAGTGTTGAACAAGCACTAGATGCTAATTTAAAGCGTATTGAAGAGAGTACTGCTGCTCTAGCTGCAGCTGATGATTGGGAACTTACATATCCGCCAACTCTAACACGTCAACCTGGCAGATCCTCAAGTGCTTCCCTTGGTTCCACGACAGCATATCAGCATAAACTTTCTAGTAGTGCTCATCGGTTCAATCTGATGGTTCAGGTGATTAATTTATTTTGTTTTTTATTTTCCATTTCATTCAAATATCAAACATTCATTTCCTTTTTCCTGTATCTATGCTTGCACTTATATGATTTTATGCTGACCCTGTTTATGTCTGGGTGATCTCTTCTGCCTATTAATTTTGTCATCTGTACTCTCTCTATTTTTTGGTGTTGGGATGAGGAGCAAACTATAATTTACAAACTGACAAGAACCAGAGCTACTAGGAGAATGGAGCCATTATTTGGCTTAAAATTTGGGACTCTGTACCTTGTAAACGTGTGTCAATTCTGACCACAAACTATGTGTTTGCAACATCCAACATATTGCATAACTTTTTGTATGACTATATTATCTTTTCTTCACATGTATTCTTGAGTATGGCTTCAGCACACACATAGAAGTATGTTTAACATGAATAAGTGTTGCAACGTGACATGTTCAAAGTAGTGTTATAGTTTTCCCTTTTTGAGAATAAAAAAACTGAGATTGGGACTATAACTGGAGAAGTAGAAGATGCAGCTTTCCTTCTGCTACTGAATCGGCCCATGCAATCCTTAATCCCATTATTTATTTGAAATGTCCTTTTGCTATTTTCTCTACATTATCTTTTATATGAAATTTGAATTCTAGCTGTTCTTTCAGTTTTCACTTAACTACACTATTTAACTTGTCTTATATGTAGTCTTTATAATAGGATCACCTTGAAGTGACAACTGTCACTGGCTGATAGTTAATATGCTATTTTTGTATTTGAGTAACTTGAGTTTGTTAGAACTTAGCAGGTGGTGGTACAGGACTGGAATCAGGGGAATCTCCTTTACCGTTGATTGTGACTGTTGGTGAACTTTGCTTCTTATCCTTTACTTGATATTTTAATTGCTTTTCTAGGATTTCTTTGAGGATGTGGGTCCACTTCTAAGTATGCAACTGGGAGGTAAAACGTTGGAAGGTTTATTCCAGATATTTAATTCGTATATTAACATGCTCATAAAAGCATTGCCTGGCTCTATGGAAGAAGAAGCAAACTATGAAGGCTCTGGAAATAAAATTGTTCGAATTGCTGAGACTGAAGCCCAGCAAATTGCTTTGCTTGCAAATGCATCCCTATTGGCAGATGAACTTTTGCCACGTGCAGCCATGAAGCTTACCCCATTGAATCAGGCTAGTTACAAAGATGATCCTCGTAGAAGGCCTGTGGATAGGCAAAATCGTCATCCTGAGCAAAGAGAATGGAAGAGGCGTCTTCTGGGTGCAGTTGATAGACTGAAGGATAGCTTTTGTAGGCAACATGCTCTAGATCTTATCTTCACTGAGGATGGTGACAGCAATCTTAGTGCAGACATGTACATACACATGGACGGAAATGTGGATGAAATAGAATGGTTTCCTTCCCTGATATTCCAGGTAATTCCAAATTCATGGATGCTTTTCTTATTTTGGCTTCTGTGATCATGCTTATTTTCTAGTTGTTTTATTCATATATTATGTGGCTTCCTAAAATGCATCCTCATAGGCCTTTTTCTGTTTAGCCCATACATATGACACCTTGAACCTTGGACTTGAGCCTCAATTTCTCTCACTTGATTTCTCTCATTCATTAGCCATCAAGACTGCTTCAGAGTCTGACTTCCACTCGTAAATGCATTTTGAGTCCCTTAGACAATATAGTGTGACCTGCTTCAGTATTTACTTGAAAGCTATCATTAGATTCTTGTAGATAATTGGTGCGAAATTAATGGGCCTAAAGTCATGGATGTATGTGGGCGACCTGTTCTCAGGGACCATGTCAATAAAGTGGCATTTAAATTCTGCTAAAAGAATCAATCTCAAATAAGAACTGGTGTGAGGCCATCTCCTCCACTCTAACAATCCTTTGGCTCTCTTAACAGAAAGCACAGTGGAACTGTTTGAACCTGGTTCTTCATCTCCATTGAGACTATTCAAAGCCTCAGCAGCCTTCTCTTCTGAGATGGATCCCAAATCTGATCCATCTAATGAAGGTCTTATTCCCTTGGACAATTATAAGAACTTCTAAGAAGCCACAACTGCCAAAACCATTGGATCCTAAAACTCAACCACCTCTCCGTAAGCCCCAGTGCTGACTATTCAAAGACTCAACAATCTTCTCCTTTCAGAATGAAGTCCCCAGTCCCTAACTCTTCTCCTATATGAATTCCATATCTGATCCATCTAATGACGGGCTTATTCCCTAGGACTCTGCATATTGGTGTTTGTAAAAGCCACTACTCTAGCCATTGACTTCTTCACCTCAAGCACCCCACTGTCAACCCCAGTGCTACCAAATGATTCCCTCTCCTATGAGTGTGTGCTGCTCCTTGAAATGCTGTATTTTTGTGCCCTTTTTTGAGCCAAAGCGAGAGATCTAAATGTTTACAGCCAGCTGACTGGCTTTCAGGAATTTGCGTGCCTTCCTAACACCTTTTAATATTGGTATCTGGAGTATCTGTTCATCGAAATTGCCTCACTTTATTTGTTTTATTTTATCTGGTCTAAAGTGAGTGTCCCTTGTGGAAGAGGCTCCATGCTTCTCAATGGCCATTACACAGCCCTTGTTCTTTTTGTTTTTTGGTTCAAACCACAACTTGAAGATCACCCTTTTTCTAATCTGGTCCATTATTATTATGTTGAACTCATTTAGTTTAGTTTTTCAACTCTTTGTATTTAAGATAGGGTCCCATGTGAGGGGAGTGTTGGAAATCTTGAGATACATATATATATATATATTCATATATGTATATTTTGGTAAATAAACAATTTATAAAAGAAAGAGAAGGTGCCAAAATGGGATTGAGCCTTGTAAAATGAAGACAGTCCTGATACGTTGCGGTCCATTTACTATCAGTTTAAGCTTTTGGGACATTGGTAGCTTAACATGGTGAGGAGATTATATATACACGAGGGAATCTTTGATAGCTTGATATCTGTTTTTGGGCCAATTTCTTACAGTTAAGCTTCTGAGGTAATCACTAATTTAACAGTTTGATTTCATATTTTTTTTAAACTTATAACTCCCACCCTGGGGTTTTATTGGGGAAATTGGGAAAAATTGAAAAATGAATAGGGAAAAGAGAAAGGGATTTGATCTCTTTGAGGGGATCGACATACATATTAGCCAAAGCTTTGAGTTTTATTTGATTGCTTAAAAAAAATAAGCCATAGGCAATATTGAACAGATTAAATAACCTTGGTAGGAAAACCTTAGGTAGAACTGGAGATGAACAAATAAAATGTTTCTCACCTTGTATTGAGTTTAAAGGAAATATTTATACATGAGCTAGGCTAGGCTTGCTCCTAAAATACAGGGATATGATAGAAAACACAAATTTAAATATGATACAACAGATAAGGTAAGATTTAAACTTAAGTGACAGTTTCTTATCCTATCTTTATGGAACCACTTTCTCTTTTATCTATATCTTCTCATCTCCGCTTTATCTTCTCACCTTTCTTTAATTTCAAAACCTTCTTATCATCTCATCTCCTTTCGGCACACAACATTATAATTTTTGTATCTTCTTCCTTCAACAAATATATATATATAATTTATGTGTGTGTGTGTGTTTATATATATATATATATATATAGATTTTCCTTAGTCAATTAGGATTTGTATTCCTTAATTAACTTGGATCTATAATAAAAAAATAATCAACTTAGTTATACTAAGATATCTAATCTAATTCCTAAATTTGAGGAACCATAATCAAAGATAACCTACTAATTAAGATAACTAATCTAATATAATCTAATCTCTAAAATTAATTAATCAACTAGGATTTGTAATCTAAAATCATAGTCAAAGAAAATTAGATTCTTTAAATTTTGGAATCTTTAGATAAACATAACATTTCTAAGAAAATTCACTCTAAATAACTTGACATGAATGTAGTCTTTAGGATATATACAAGTTCTCTTGCAAAAGTATATGGTTATATGAATTTTTAGTTGATTTATTAATCATAATTCTTTGCTTTTATTTGTCCTAGTCAAGGTAGGCCGCAATTTATCTGGCATTACTATAAAGCTCAAAAGCTTCCTCAGAGAGGAAATGGAAGAAACATTGAAGTCGGGAGGTATCTGTAGAGTTAAGAGTGACTGTTAGGTATTTACATTTGTGGATTCTATTCTTGTACAAGTTTCAAATGAGAAACAGTAAGGTAATCAAGAATGAAAGAGGGATGAAGAGGTTGTCACGACCTTGGGTATTATAGGGGCAAAGTTGTAATTGAGTTACAATTACAGTTAGGGGGTATTTGTAATTCGGTTACAACACATGGGTGTTGTTATTCTGTTATTTTCCTTTTTTGTCTTGTAGCTTAGGTGGTTAGAGAGCTTTGTTTGGTAGCTAAGTGAGGCTACATATATATTGCCTTAGCCATAGGAATGGGACATGCTTGAATTGAATGAATGAAAATCTGATTCTCTCTACAATTCTCCCTCTCATTTTTTCTCTACTTTTCTCCCTCATTTCTATCTACATCCTTCCCCTATTTCTGTCCAAATATCCCTCTAAACTTTTTGTTCTCAGTTCTACTCCATCGGATTCTTCCGATTGCCCATCCAACCTTGTTATGAACCCTAGGTTCATGACAAATGGTATCAGAGCAAGGCAATCCTCGGCGGTGATTCTAAAAAACTTGCTGCAATTCGGTTGGGAATTTTGAAGGCAAACTCAGAGGTGAGTTGATCATTTCTCGGCTGTGATTTTGGAAATTTTAGCAACTGATTAAGGCGGAAGAGAGGGGCTAGATCTTAGCTACTGTGTTGCGATTAAGGCGATCCAAAGTTGAAGCACATCCAAAGCCAACTAATCTAAAAGGCGAGTTCCTTTGATATAGACTTGAAATTGAAGGCGTAACGGAAGTGTGGTGGAAATTCTGGTGATCGTTGATCATCGACGATACTTGTGTCTTGGCGTATTCAATCAGGTGAGATTCGTTGTGATTCCGAGAATATTACAACAAAACCAGTGGTCCTCCGACCATTGGACAGTGATTGGGTGAGGCGAGCGTGAATTCAATCAGTTGTGTTGCTTGTGCTGCTGCTTTGATTGGTCGACCATTCCGACCTAGACAGTGAGAAGCAAGTCCGACCTAGACGGTGATAAGCGATTTTGGGTGAGGCAAAGCGTTGCCAACAGACAATGCTCACGATTGGTGAGGGAATCCGTCAAATGCGTTCTTGGAAGCTCGTGGCTTGTAGTTGCACATCGTCTGGCGAATTCAAGTAGCAGTGTCGGAGGCGAGTCGGGTTGCTTAAGGCGAGGACGAGACTCACTTCAGAGGTGACTTTGAAGGATGGTAACGGAGCCGACCTCGGCCATCCAGGCAAGCTTAAGGAGCGACAGTAGTGGCTCTTGGCTTGAGAATCCCGAAAATGTGTTCGAATCTTAAAGATGAAGTCGACCATTGACGATTGGCCATGAATTTCAGTGAGTCTTGCTCGAAGTGGAAGGGAACGCAGCTTCAACGGATTTGGAAGCCAAGTTGTAAGCTACTGCAACCATCGAATTCTCAATTCCACAGAATTTCGTTGGTTACATCAAAATCGCTCAGGGAAGGCGAGTAGCACAGACAATTATAGAGGCGATTCTTAGAGATCTTGCGCAATTCCAATATTTTGGTGCATTTGGCGTTTGAGACTGTGAAATAGCCAGGAGATTTTTGGTTGAATCTCGGAATCAATTCTAACGACTCTCTGTTGGATCGATCAAGCAGAGATTCAAGGTGATTTATGAGAAATTCAAAGAACTCGTTGGTAGCCGTGACGGACACCAATCCATGGTAGGTGTCGACGCTGACCACGATGCAATGGGCTGCACTCTAGAGTGTCTCGATACAGTGGGTGTTGCGATTTGGACTCGGGAGTGGGTGTAGCTATTGAACTAGCAGTGAGGTCTGGTAATTTTGGAATTAGAGGAGATTGCAATTGGGCTGGGAAACTTGGGTGATGATTGGGTTGGGAAGAACTGCCATTAATTTCTTTAGATGCAGATGCCTGGGGTGATAGACGACTGTTATAGTGCTGAGGATTGGAGTTCGAGAGGTGGCGGACTTCGTCGGTAAGCTGGCCAGGTGATTCCGATCCATTTAGGCTATTACCGACCAGTGTTGATACCAGGCGCAAGGCTAGCACTTAGAAACAAACCAGGCGGGTGAGATTTGCCCAGGCGCACCTGGGTGCACTTAGGCCCTCAGGCGCAGCCTTGGGCTCATAGATGTTCATGAAATTAGTTGTCAAGCAGCCCATTGCCCACCGAAACTAGCTGCCATTCTTGATTCCAACATGTATATATTACAACATATTTACATTTATTTAGTTTAAGTAAATGTCCACATTTTCTTTAATTTATATTTTACCTTTCATTTACTTTAATATATAAATGTAAATAAGAAAGTACCCCCCACTTGAATTCAATAAAAATATCTAAAAAATAAAAATCCATAACAATAAAAAAATAAAATTTTGATTTTAGTATAAACTCGTGATTTAGCGATTTTATCACCCCCAAAATATATACCTACGATTTCTTAAAAAATTTATTAAAAATTATTTTAACAACAATGAATATTTGCTATCAAAATACCGGGAGATAGTTTTTCAAAATGAAAACATTTTCTTATATGTTTCCTTATAATGAGCTAATCTTCCAAATTTAGAAAAATAACATTTTTCAAAATAAAAATATTTTCTTGATTGTGAACTTGTAGTGTTTATTGATTGTGGACTTGTAGTGCTTATGTGTTTGTTTAGAACTTTGCATGATGATTGGTACTTGTTTGAGTTTGAGTATTATCTCTTTGTTTTTCTTAAGATGGTCTTTAGAGTGGTATTGTTGTTGATATGTTGTGAATCTTGCAAGAATAAAAAATTTAAAATGTCATCCAACACTATTGATCCTAATCCTGATAGTAGTTTTGTTGGTAGAAGAAAAAATCCAGCATGGAAATATCATAGTTAGCATATGTTGAATTTTATATTTTTTTATAACATGTTTGTTAAAATATAATTAGAAGTTAGGACCTACTTTATACTTTTTTCTTCAACTAGGACATATATTTTTATTTTTTTATTAACTTGCGCCTAGTTCCGCCAGACTCACGCCTCAGGCTCTAAGACCCTTGTGCGCCTTGGGCATTTAATAACACTATTATTGACCAACTTGGTTAATTTCCCAGCAATAGAGTAGTCCCCGATTCGGGCATGTGAATTTGGGAGGTGAAGTAAGGTGGAAGGAGTTCTAGTTTCTTGGCCTATGGTTGGTTTCGCTCGTGAAAGTTCTGCCAAGACAGACAATACGTACGTGAGGCCATGGGAGACTCAAGTGTAGCAGAAGAATGGTGCATTTTCAGTTGGAATGGAGCCTTTATGGTAGCCAAAGAAGGTTGCATTTTCAGTTGACCAGAAACATCAAACATGGGGAAAGGATTTTGAGAAGGAGATCAGCCAAGGGGACAAGGAAAAAAGAAGTGGGATTAATGAAGAGTGCGAGGAATTTGGCTGTATGTTCCACGAGAAACTACAGGAGTTTGCGATGATACTAATCAAGAAGTATCATTTCAACTTTCCTGCTGAATATTTTGATGATTATGGTGGGAGTTTTAACAAAGACGAATTCTTTAAAATAGAGCTGTTGAAGGAGAAATTGAGGAGGCGGGAAGCAGATTCATTGCTCACCTCCAATGTTGAGCAGAAGAAGTATATCGGTTTAGGTGAAATTGACAAGGAAGATGTCAACTCATTACCCTCGTTGGCTAGTGCATGGGTTGAAGGATTTGGGGGTGTTTCGGATCAAAAGTTTGTGGGAAATGGAATAGCATTGGATTAAGAAAATCTGATTGAAGGACCCTCAATCTACACAGATATTGGGGCTAGAATCCTTCCTCCTATTTTGGACCTACCAAAAGCTCAGGACTGTTTGGCTTGGGGTAAAATGGGCAGCGAGAAGGTGGAGAGGGCTGAGGAGTACATGGAAGAAGAAGGTGAGGAGGAGGAATTGGAGAATGACAGCCTCTCAAGCACTCTTACTAGTGCTGGGACACTTGATTCTATTGATTTCTGGAAGCAACAAAAGAAGGAGCCAGAAAAGCCTCTTCACCAAGTGCTTGAGGAGAAGGAACAAGAGATTGCATCGGGCACCTTGCTTGGAACATCTCACATGTATGTCATTGGCACAGGCACACAAGACAAAGCAAAGGTAACATTGCAGTAAGAAGAGTTGGAGGTAATGTATAGATTTTTACCTACAAAGAGGATTGAAATTCTGTCCATAATTGAAAAGGATGGGGTTGTAGGGCTGACGACACATTTGGAACCATTTTTAACGGCACTAAGGAAGAGGCGGATGGTTGAAATTGGTGTGGCAACAAGATATAATGTTGTTGCTGCTGAGGAGAAAGAAAAGAGAAGGCAAAAGAAAAGGAAAAAACAAGATAAGAAGAAGGAAAAGTGAAAAAGTAACCACTGGGTGAAGATGATCATTGGATAAAGAAGCAATGGATAGGTGGTAATAAGTTTTTTGGGGACAAGAAACATTTTAAGGAGGGGGAATTGTCACAACCTTGGGTATTATAGGGGCAAAGCTATAATTGAGTTACAATTACAGTTAGGGGGTATTTTTGTAATTCGGTTACAACACATGGGTGTTGTTATTATGTTATTTTCTTTTTTTTTCTTGTAGCTTAGGTGGTTAGAGAGCTTTGTTTGATAGCTAAGTGAGGTTATATATATATTGCCTCAGCTGTAGGAATGGCACATGCTTGAATTGAATAAATGAAAATCTGATTCTCTCTACAATTCTCCCTCTCATTTTCTCTCTACTTCTCTCCCTCATTTCTCCCTACATCCTTCCCCCATTTCTGTCCAAATATCCCTCTAAACTTTTTGTTCTTAGATCTACTCCATCAGATTCTTCCGATTGCCCATCCAACCCTGTTATGAACCCTAGGTTCATGACAGAGGTTTATGTGGTTCTTTATTGTTCACAGAAGAAAGTGAATGGTATTTTGTTTTACTCAATTCAGATCAATACATGAATTTAATCACACATTTATAGCTATGTAGATGGAGATAAGGTGCTTGAATATTTGTTCTCTCTTCAGTAATGGTCATGGTTGTTAAAGGATCAAAGCTGCCAAAGTCCTATAGAGTCTAGGTGCAAGTCGCAACAAAGATATGAACTTGAATGAAGGCATGTGTGATACATTTGTGTGTAGAGCGTGCTTAAAATTAGAGGCAACTCGAGATATGTGAAACTGGTAAATTATGGGAATCTTTTACCACTTCATCGAAAGGATTGTCTTAAATTGCTGCACATTTAAGGTTCTTCCAACTGGTTTAGGCATCGAAAACTAAATATGCGTTGCAAATTTGCAATAGAAAGGGGCTTCTCTTTAAGCGGAGGATATATTTTTATAATTTTAAGTAGGTATTCATTTCAAATAGCCAATCATATGCTCTTGCTTATAGGACTAAAATCTTGTGGCCAGTGAATATGGTCTTACGTGCAAGGATTATCAATTAGTGACCATTGACCAAAAAGAGAACATAAAGAATGAACCTGAATGTATGGTGATCCGCAATCAGTTTCATGCACAAAAAAATTCTCCAACATGGACTTTTGTTTCCAGGAGTTATTATTTTTGTTTTGATGGAACCTAGGACACATGGACTTTCTTTGAACTGTGACATGCTGATTTTTTTGAAGGGATGTGTGAAATGATGAGCTCAAGTCAGATTAAAGTAATTATGGGGGAAAGGCTATAATGGGAGATCATAATGTAAGAAGAGATGCTATTTGTGCATCAGAGTACAAGATGATCAAATTGTTAGTGATGTGTATTTGTGATGTCAGATAACCTCTTAAATTGGTTATCTAATGCTTAGGCAGACAATTTGCATGGCCATGGAGGATCTATTATTTAATAATCTCTTAGTTGTGAAATACACACAACTTGCCTACCATGAATTTATGGTATGCTAGTGCATGTACTCTCTTTCTGTTTAGTTAAGGCGTGCAATCACCATGGTAGTAGTGGCGTATTACATTTACTTCCTACAAGCAGTTATTTAGTATTGCAAATCCTCTCTAGGTCATTGTTCATTTCTTTTAGTTATATTTAGTTTCCTTCTAGAAATGACTGCTATGAATGATGGGGAGCAGGTGGAACAGAGAAAAGAAAAACTCATCTAATACCAGACAAAATTAAGTATATCTAATATCAGGGGACTATAACTATATATTGTGGTCTCAGCTGCCAATCTTGTGGCTGGAAAGAAGATGTGCATGTTGATTGAGATTATTGCAGGACCAGCACTGACACTTTATTTTCTTGTTTTATGGGTCTTTTAATTGTGAGTTCTTACTTTGTTATTGTTGTCATTATTGTTTAGGAACTTTATGTAAAGCTTAACAGAATGGCTAGTGTAGCAGCAGACATGTTTGTGGGCAGGGAAAGATTTGCTACCTTGCTGTTGATGAGACTTACAGAAACGGTAATCCTATGGCTTTCAGAAGACCAAAGCTTTTGGGATGATATTGAGGAAGGGCCAAGGCCATTAGGTCCTCTTGGTCTTCAGCAGGTTTGTAAAATCTGTACTTTTTCATAGTTGTCGTATTTTACACAGATGATTGAACTGAATTTCATTTACCTGTTGGTTCATGTACAGTTCTGTTTGGATATGAAGTTTGTTTCCTGCTTTGCTTCGCATGGGCGTTACTTATCTCGGAATTTGAACCGAATTGTCAATGAGATAATATCGAAAGCAATTGCAGCATTTTCCGCAACAGGGATGGATCCATACAGGTATGCAGCCCATATTTTTTTCAAGTCATCTTACAATGGCGTATAGGAATAGCTCCCCCCCTCCCTGTCGGATGCTATAATATTTGAAAAATCTTTCCAAATTGCCCCCTCTGAAGTTAAGTTTTGCTCCCCTCAAGTTTACAAACATACACATATGCTATAATATTTAAAGAACTTTTCAAAATTGACCCCTTAAATATATAATGTATGGGCAAATTAAAAGTTATGAGTAACTAAAAAAGACAAAATCATAAATGAATAATTAATCACCTTTGAACTGTACATATATTTTTAAGTTGAAAGTTTGATTTTTTATTGGTTATAATAGGCAAGTTTCTTAAGTGGAAAGCAATGTTTGATCAGGTTTCATATTTTTAAAATTTGATAGTCAGATGATAAAATAAGTTTAAAAAAAAAAAAAACTTGAGTTAAGATAAACTTGAAAGATAATCATTTATTAATAATTAAAATTTTAGATTATTGTCTGAATAAGGAAAACAATATATGTAGAATATACATACGAAAAGACTTTATTAAGCATCAACGTTGCCATTATATTTTGTCAAAGAAATTTATTCAAAAAATATTCATCTTTAGTTCAAAAAGTTTTAACGTTGCTTAGAATATAATATAAGAAAGAATTTAGTTATTCAATTAAAAATATGATAACCCATGCTACTATAATAAACACCCCCCTCCCCCCCCTCCCCCCCCAAAAAAAAAAAAATCCTAGATCCGCCAGCTTCTGGTTTTCCAGCATGTTTGGCTGTTGTTCTTGTTAATGATTTTTCATCCTGGATTAGCACGGAACTAAAAACTTCCAACACGCCCCCCCTTGGCACGGGGGGTGTTTTTTTGATTAGTAAAACTGGCATGAAGTTATATATCCTTTTCTTGTTTGTTTATGGAAACTCTTATCGGTTAGTTAGCTTTCAACTTCAATATGTGTAAAGTTGTTTCTCTCTCTTTTTTTGTCTGATGTAAGATATTGATATGTGTGGTCATCTGCATACTGACAGGGTGCTGTGACCTTTTATCTTCTTTGATGAATTTTTTTTTCTTCTGACTAATCAAACTGGCATGAAGTTATTATATACATTTCTCTGTTTCTCTGATTAGCTATATGTGACATGCTACAGATGATATTATGGATAGCTTCGTTTACATTTCATACAAAAAAGATTTAATGGTTCTCCATTCTCCTTTCTTCGTCTTTGTGTCTCTTCACTCACACACACGTATACTCTCTATCTCTCTGCTCTTCTCTACCTCTCTGGTAGAACCCCTGATGTCTAGTAACTAGCCATTTCTCTTTCATTTGTTCAATTACCACCTTGTCACCTGCTTGTAACCACCTTTTCGGCCAACGCCCCTTTCCTTCATCTCCTTTTCTTTTTCCATTCTGGCACTTCCCAACTATCTTTCTTTTCTGACATTGCTGCACTGGTGGCAGACACTGCCCATCCCTGTTCTGCCGCCAGTGGAGAAAGTTGTGGCACGAATCTCTGAGAACCCTAATGGGCTTGGATTCTGTGCCTTGACGTTCAGCCATTCTTCTTATGCCGAATTCCATTGGGTTGGGCTTTTTTGTTGGGTTTGAATCTTCTTGGGCTTAGCCCTTTCTGTACTTTCTGTAGTTAGGCTTGGCCCTGATATCTTAGGCTTGTTTTGATCTCTTGGTTGGGTCAACAGTTTTTCTGTGTTTTCTGCTGAGTAGTTATGGAAGATTTGATTGTTATGTGATATATACATTCATCTTTCATTTACCATTTGGCACACGGTTGAGCTATTCTCAGTTTAATATCCCATATCATTTGGCTATTGCAGCATACTTCCGGATGATGACTGGTTTATTGATGCTTGCCAAGATGCAATGGAGAGGTTGAGTGGAAACGCTAAAGTTGCCAATGGAGATCGGGACCTTAACAGCCCAACTGCTTCTGTATCAGCACAGTCAATGTCATCCGTTAGATCCCATGGGAGTTCTTAATTCACATTTGTTTCCCTGCTGTAAATTAGAGAACAATCAAAAACCTCCCCCATGGATGGACCAGTCCTCGCATTGATATTTAGCTTTTAGTTTGTTTCTTCCTCTTTCCCTCATTCCTCCCCTTCCCACCTCCCATGGCTTTGTTTCCTTAACATGACTCTGCCAATCAGTAGATTGCTGTTTTTTATGGCCATAAGATTAGAAATTCTTTTCATTTTCAAGTTGGTGGAGTGTTTCGAGTGTGTAAAGGTTGATTGCATCAATTGATATGAAATTATGAATGCATATATATCTTCCATTCTTTGACTAAAACTTTTGTGTGTTAAACTTCCCCATTTGTTTGTGAATCCAAAATCATTCTCTTCTTCCTGTAAGGGATAGATAGTTATTTGTAGCTATTAGACAATCATTGCATGTATAACATATTCCTTGTGGGAGGGTCTTGTGTTCACTTAACTATTTAAGCATATGCATAGACATTCTTCTAATACTAGAATGCTAGAATTGAGTTGAACCCTTGCCTAGTAACACTATCGCATACCACAGAATGTTATTAATTGGAAGTTAGCATCAATGGGATGGTTGATGCACAATTGTTTCCATATAAACTATTGTTATCATGCAGTTAAGTCTAGCTCTAATTTATTGCAAACTTGAAACCATCTGGTAGAAAACCATTCATTTGGAGAGAATTCCTTCAGCCATGGGCTTTATGAGACATATATATATGCTTGTGGCTGGACTTTGAGGGCTTTCGAAAACTGTCGTTGATGTAGTAGAAACTACCATCCCTTCATGTGTGGCATTTGGGTTTTTGGATCCACCATATGAGTCTTATCATTTTGCTTGTCGAATTTCTTTGCAACTAATTGTAGCAGTCTTTTTCCAAATGGAGTGGTTGGAGGCTCGAATGTCTTTGTTCTCATATGCGAAGATAGACATAAATATGATGAGAGTAGAAAAGAAAGATATGCCAGCGACAAGGAAAAGACCCTTGAAACTATATATTGAGGGAAAGGCTCCCAGAGTTGACTGTCAAGCCATTTTACCAAGGGCAGTCTTGCTCTTTGCCAAACCATTGAGTTAGAATTTTGTTCGTCTTCTCTCCCTCTTTTTTGCTCAAGATGGCTCTTGAAACATCAGGTACAAGAGGAGATCCTTTTGTAAATGCCTATATCTAGAGAACAACAAAAGATGACATATTTATGAGAAAGTAATTTGAGAGAGAGAGAGAGAGAGAGAGAGAGAGAGAGAGAGACACACACACACACAGCGCCAAAGCTTGGAGTCTTATAAGTTGTTGCATAATGCATGGTACAATATTTGGAAAGTAGAAGCCTTAGAAAAGGAAGCTCATCAACAATTGCAACAACTCCTCCATTCTTACTCCCTTTAGAAAGGGCTTCTTCATACTCTTCCAAAATAGCAAAGGATTAACATGCAAACTCTTCAAAAGCCCACCAACAAAAGATCTTTCTTGGTACCCATATAGCCCCAATACTTTATGAGATTATTGGTATCCATGACTGTCGGATATAACTTTTCTATAGTTAACATTGATGTAAAGCTTGTTGTATAACTCGATGTCACTTCCAACACCACGAACACCCACACAACTAGGACAAATCTTGATAAGTTGCTGACTACCTCTTCTTCTATTAAAAACAAGAAAGCAAAACAATTCCCTTGTTTGAATATATAATTATATGGTTAATCACTATTATGCCTTTATAGTGTTTATCCATAATGATTCCTAATTTGTGTGTGTGTGTATGTTGGGGGGGGAGGGGAGAGGACCAAAGTGGAGAAGGAAAACCAAAATATCATTTCAACTTGTTGGCGCGATGGACCTTTAAATTCTTTGTTCACATAATGCTCAAGAACCCATATCACAAAGCCAATAAAAATGAGGAATGACCTAATTGTTAACCACATATCCATTGTTAGGGGTTTTATGAAAATCCATGTATTATGCCTTTCATTGTCCTTAACTGGAATGACCATTGCCACATTAGATTCTATGAATGGTAATATAAAATCAATAAAATTGGATCTATTTGCTAGGATGGTTATGCCACCCACAATAGCATCAAACTTTTGCATATAAACATACTTTTCTCTCTTACATTAAACTAAAAATTAATTAAAAGGAAGATCAATATGATTTGCAACTAGAAATTCAACAATAACTAGGATTTGAGATTAGAAATTTTGATTACGTACGAAGAACGATTTGAAAAACTAGGTCATTATAGCTTTCAAGAATATCACTATTTGAACCTTCGAAAGGAATAAACTCATATGGGATGGCATATGGGAGAGAATGATCCATGGCTTCTTTGAACACATCCACACAAAAACTAGTGACTACAACCGTGTTAGTTTGAGGATCCCTTTCCACTTTTATAAACTCATAAAATCCACTTTTACTAGGAACACCTACCCTCAACTTTTTCTCGCTTGTTAGCATTTCCTAACCTTTAGGCACTATAGTAGATTCACTTGGCCATATGATGGCCTTGAGATCATCTTTGTTGGTTGTGAACTATTCTTATTTGTGGACATTAAGTCATTCTGATATATCCTGTACAAAAGATATTACGAAAAAATTGAAGAAAAGTCGAAAAGGCAAAAAATAAAGATGGGTCAACCCAGCAGGCATGGGTTAACCTATAAATTGTTAGTTAGAGGAAAAATACCTTCGTATGTTTATTGATAGCCATCCGCTGCTTTTATACAAATCATATCTAGAAAAATTCAAAACAAATTCCAACTAACCTTCCTTAAAATCTAGAAGAACCCTATCCATAATCTTCTATAACTAATATCCCTTAGTTTAAATTTATTCAAAAAAAAAAATCAAACAACCTTCAACTAACATTCCTTAAAAACAGGAAAAACAATTGACTAAGTAAAAACTCATTTCATTAACACTCCTGTTGTTTTACAGAAAACAAAAATGATAAAAGAAGGAATATGAGCAACTTGAAAAATCATTTTTTATTGAAGATAACTCAAGCTTAAATACATTTGAAAGATGCTAGAATAGAGGACCATGGCCCAGAATTCTAGTCAGCACAACTAACAACATAGTCCACTACTTAAAAACAACTAAGTAAAATAATAGGAACTGACTACCCATTAACAGTAAAAAATAGCTAGTTGAAACAAATTTTGACAGATTCCTAAGGCACGTTTTCAACACTCCTCCTTGCCTTGGAAACTGCAAACTCCAAGTTTATTCCTTAGAAACTCGAACCTGCTAAGTGAAAAAGACTTAGTAAAAATATCAGCAACTTGGTCCTCTGTTTTGCAATAAACCAGACTTATATCTCCATTTTCCTACACTTCTCTAAAAAAAAAACAATTTAACATTGAAATGCTTTGTCTTTCCATGGAACACAGGATTATGTGAGATTGAAATTGCTGCTTGATTGTCCGCCAAGATTTTTGTGGCTTGGTCTTGTTCCAAACGTAGATCTGTTAGGACATTCCTCAACCAAACAACTTGATTGACAGTTGCTGTTGCTGCAATGAACTCAGCTTCAACTGTTGATTGAGCTACTATTTCCTGCTTCTTGGAACACCAACAAAAAACACCTGAACCCATATTGAAACAGTACCCTGAAGTACTCTTCATATCATCCAAAGAACCTGCCCAATTACTGTCAGAATAACCAAATAATCTGAAATTCTATTTCTTGTAATACTTCACTCCATAATTGATAGTTCCTTTGATGTATCTTACAACTCTTTTTGCTGCCTTCAAGTGCAGTTCACTTGCATAATGCATAAATCTTGACAGAATACTTACTGCAAATAGGATGTCAGGCCTTGTTGCTGAAAGGTGCATTAAACACCCTATTAATCCTCTGAAATAAGCTTCATCAACTTTATCAGCTCCATCTTCCTTGCTAAACTTCTCTTTTTGATTCATAGGAGTGTTCATTGCTTTGGAGTCATCAAGGTGGAATTTCTTGAGGATCTCTTTTCCGTACTTCTTTTGACAAATAAAAATTTCATGCTTCCTATGAGTGATCTCCATTCCCAAGAAATAGGTCATAAGACCAAGATTTGTCATTTCAAAAACATTCATCATTTTTTGCTTAAATTCATCAATAAGTTCTGCATTACTTCCTGTCACCAGAAGATCATCAACATAAGGAGAAATAATTAGGATTTTTGCAGCAGAATGCTTAACATAGAGTGTAGCTTCTGATAGGCTTTTTTGAAAACCCAAACTCAACTGATGATCATTAATTCTGCTGTACCAGACCCTTGGAGCTTGCTTTAAGCCGTAGAGAGCCTTTTTTAGCAAGTAAACTTTGTCTTCTTGGCCTTTGATTACAAAGCCTTCTGGCTAATCAACATAAATCTCCTCTTGCAAAAAGCCATTGAGAAAAGCTAACTTAACATCCATGTGAAACACCTGCCATCCCTTTTGTGCTGCAATGGCAAGTAGCAATCTGATTGTATCAAGTCTGGCAACAGGAGCAAAAGTGTCAGAATAGTCAATCCCAAATATTTGTGCATAACCTTTCACAACAAGCCTTGCTTTGTGCTTGTTTACGAAACCATCAGAATTGAATTTTGTTTTGAACACCCATTTGACACCTATGACATTTCTATCATGAGGTTTTCGAACCAGTTCCTAGGTCTAATTTTTTTCAATCATGAATCGCTCTTCTTGCATTGTAGTCATTCATTTTTGGTCCATCATAGCTTCCTTAAAGCTTGCAGGTTCACACACTGCTACATTGCTTCTTTGATAGATGTCAGAGAGTAATTTGGTGCCTCTAATAGATGGATCATCTATTGTGTCGTCAAGTACCAACAAAGGATTTTGATTTTTCTTTGAGTCATTCCAACTCCATTTTTCGTCCTCCATGAAGTACACATCTCTACTTATTAGGATTTTCTCTATTTGAGGCTGAAAAATCCTATAAACTTTGGAGATAGTGTGCTGTAGCCAATAAATATTCTAGGTTCTGCTCTCTTGTCAAGTTTATCACGCTTAACCTGAGGTTCATGTGAGTAGCATAAACAACCAAATATCTTAAAAAAATCCAAAGGAGGTTTGAAACCAAACCAAGCTTCAAATAGTGTTTGATTTTGCAAAGCTCTTGTAGGCAGTCTATTTTGAATGAACACAGCTATATTTGCAGCTTCAGCCCAAAATTTCTTTGGTAAGCCTTTTTGATGCAGCATACATCGAGCCATCTCCATGATTGATCTATTTTTCCTTTCACTCACTCAATTTGCTGAGGAGTGTAAGGAGCAGTGAGCTGATGTTCTATTCTAGCCTCTGCACAAAATTGTCGAAACTGATCTGAGACATATTCCTTCCCATTATCAGACCTTAGACCTTGAATATTGCAGCTACTTTGGTTTTCAACATGAGCTTTGAATTTCTAGAATACCTTTGCAACCTCTGATTTGTATCTAAGAAAATAAATCCAGCACATTCTGGTTAAATCATCTATAAAAATGATATAATAGAGACTTCCTTTTAGTGATGGAGTTCTTTGTGGTCCAGCAAGATCAGTGTGAACTAGCTGGAGCTTTTGTGTGGCCCTCCAGACACCTTCAGGGAATGGTTGCCTTGTCTGCTTCCCAAACTGACATGCTTCACAGTCAATTAATTTTGTTGTTAAGGTAGGTACTCCACGAACAAGTTGATTTCTTAGCATGTAGTTCATTCCTGAATGATGGGAATGACCTAATCTCCTGTGCCAAAGATCAGTTGAACTTGTTGTAACTAGGAAGGCAACTTGCTCCTCCTTCATTGGATCAAATGAAAAACTCTTGCTCCTCATTTTGACCTTGAACATTTCTTGGCATGTTGGATCCTTGATTATGCAGCATTTGTCTTCAAAAATAACCTTGAATCCTTTCTCAAGTAACTGTCCAACACTGAGTAAGTTTTGATTAATATCAGGTACATATAGAATATCAGTAAGAGTTTTTGTACCTGAGTAGCTTTTATAGCTACAGTGCCTTTTCCTTTTATTGGAATGTGTTTACCATTTCCAATTCTGACCCATTTAACTTCAGTGCTCTCCAATTCCATGAACAACTCTCTGTCATAGGTCATATGGTTGGTACAACCACTATCAATTAACCAGGATTCACATGAATTACTGTTGGAGAAACAGGTTGAAACAAAGAGCTGATCTTCCTCCTCTTAATTCACATTTTTTGCTTCAACAGATTCTTGTTGAATTTTTGCTTTGCATATTACTGTCTCATGCCCCATTTGGTTGCACCTATTGCATTTTGCATTAGGCCTTCTCCAGCATTTGAAATAAGGATGAGATTTGCCACCACAATGTTGACAAGGTGGATATCTTTCCTTTTTGCCACTACTGTTATTGTTATTAGAAGTAGCATCTCCACCAGATTGGTGCTTTGACTGCAGAGCTCCTTCAACTGTACCTTCTTGTCTTATGAGCCTTCTCTGTTCAGTGGCTTGCAAAGCATGAATTACTTCTGCCAAAGTAATACTCGACAGATCCTTAGTATTTTCTAAAGTAGAAATTGAGGCTTCAAATCTCTCAGGTACAGTTACAAGAAGCTTTTGAACAATTCTAGAATCATAAAGTTCGGTGCCAAGTAATCTTACTTGATTTGCAATTTTAAGAAGTTGGTCAGAATATTCTTTGATAGTTTCTGACTCCTTCATCTTAAGTACTTCAAATTCTTTGATAAGATTCAACACTTTCATACCTTTAATCCTTTGATTACCTTTATATTCATCTCGAAGGTAATTCCAAATGGTATTTGCTGATTCCAGAGTCATAATTCTGGTGAAAATTGAGGGTGAGACTGCAGCAAAAAGAATGGCCTTTGCCTTTGTCTTCTTTGCTTTTTTATCTTTGTGATTTCTGAGTTGAGCCATTGTGAGGTCATCTGGTAGAGTTGGAACATGAAAATCTGCATCTTCCACAACATTCCAAATATCCAAGGCTTCAAGATAGGCTTCCATACGCATTGCGGCCAGATTTAATAATTCTCCCCATCGAAGGTTGGTGGAGCAATTTGAGCGAAACTTGCCTCAGCATTCATGGCTTGAAGGTTTGATTTTTGTAAAGATAGGGTCAGTGTTTAGGTGCTCTCAAAAACTCACTAAGATACTCACGGGTCCCTCAAGAAGAAGGCTTTGGTACCAATTGTTGTTTTATAGAAAACAAAAATGATAAAAGAAGGAATATGAGCAACTCGAAAAATCATTTTTTATTGAAGATAACTCAAGCTTAAATACATTTGAAAGATGCTAGAATAGAGGATCATAGCCCAGAATTCTAGACAGCACAACTAACAACATAGTCCACTACTTAAAAACAACTAAGCAAGATAACAGGAACTAATAACCCACTAACAGTAAAAATCAGCTAGTTGAAACGAACTTTGACAGATTTTTAAGGCACGTTTTAAACAACTCCTCCTTGAGTTTTTTCTGCAAGACTCCTAACTGTGCCCTTAAATCTTCAAACCTTGACTTTTGTAATCCTTTAGTCATAATATCTGCAAGTTGTGCCTTTGAACTGCAGTGCTCTAATTTGATTTCCTTATTTTGCTCAGCTTGTCTTAAAGCATGAAACTTCACCTTAATATGTTTGGGCTTGCCATGAAGAATTGGATTTTGAGCCATAGAAATTGTAGACTTGTTGTCAACCTTAATAACAGTAGCTTCTTTTACATCCATCTCCAGATCAACCATTATTTTCCTCAGCCAAATAGCCTGATTTGCAGCACCTGCAACTGCTACATACTCTGCTTCAACAGAAGATTGTGCAGCCGCATCTTGTTTTTTTGAATTCCATGAAAATACACCTTATCC
Organism: Diospyros kaki; assembly: GCA_036245055.1. Classification (NCBI taxonomy): domain Eukaryota; kingdom Viridiplantae; phylum Streptophyta; class Magnoliopsida; order Ericales; family Ebenaceae; genus Diospyros; species Diospyros kaki. The sequence goes on from BSEG01000003.1 coordinate 922,138, forward strand.
CAATGAGAATACAGAACCAGATGTACTCTTCATATCATTAATACTCCCTGCCCAGTCACTGTCAGAGTACCCTTGAAGCATGCCATTTTCTGTTGAACTATACCAAATACCATAATCTGTACTTCCTTTAACGTATCTTAATGCTCGTTTTGCAACTCCCAAGTGAACTTGGCCTGAAGACTGCATAAATCTTGGTAACAAGCTCGCTATATACATCAAGTGAGGTCTGGTAGCTGTCAAATACAACAAACTACCAATTAAACTCCTGTAAACAGTAGGATTAGCTTTCTCTCTACCTTCTTCCTTAGATAACTTCTCATTGTGCACCAATGGAGTAGCAACAGCTTTGCATCCTTCCATTTTGAATCTTTTAAGAAGATCACGAGCATATTTTTCCCGTGAAATGAAAATTCCAGTTGAACTTTGAAGAATTTCCATCCCTAGAAAATATTTCATCTCACCCAAATCTGACATCTCAATTTTTTTTTCCATCGCACCCTTAAATTCTTTTAACATCAATTCATCATTTCTTGTTACCAACAAATCATCAACATAAAGTGATACAACTAGCATCTTTTCCTTCTCCACCTTTCTAACATATGATGTAGCTTTATTTTCACTCCTCTTGAAACCATAATGAGTGAGATAAGCATCTATCTTGCTGTACCAAGCCCCAGGTGCTTGTTTCAGCCCATACAATGCTTTATGAAGCTTGTATACCATTTCTTCTGTGCTAGAAACTTCCTAACCCTCAGGTTGAACTACAAAGTTCTCATCTTGCAATTCACCATTTAAAAAAGCTGACTTTACATCAAGGTGAAAAATCTTCCATTTCAATTTAGCTGCTAAAGCCACCAAAAACCTTATTGTGTCATGCCTAGCAACTGGTGCAAAAGTGTCACTAAAATCAATTCCAGGCTGTTGGGCATACCCTTTAACAACTAACCTTGCCTTCAGCTTGTTCACTGAGCCATCTGGATTTACTTTAGTTCTATAAATCCATTTTAGCCCTATCACATTTCTCTTCTCTAGTCTTTTGACTAGTTTCCAGGTTTTATTCTTTTCAATCATTGTCATTTCTTCATTTATAGCTTGAATCCACCATTTTGATCTTGCATCTTGAGTGTAAGAAGTTGGGTTAGGAAACACAACATTACACTTCTCATATATTTCAGCAATAGATCTGGTTCTTCTTCTAGATAACTCATTTGAATCTTCACTTGAATTTTTATCTGGGCTCACCACTTCAAAATCTGAAATTTCAACTTCAGTATTGGCAGCTGGAAATACTGAAGTATCTGATTATAGTGCATGCTGCCTAACTACCCTTTTCTCCTAATTCCAGTAAGAATTTTCATCAAAGACCACATCTCTATTGATGGTGATCTTTTGAGTTTGCAAGTTATAAAGCTTGTAACCTTTAGCTTGTGGAGCATAACCCAAGAACACTCCCAATTCTGACTTTTGATCCAGCTTACTTCTTTTGGCAGCAGGTATGTGCATATAGCATATGGAGCCAAAAACTCTCAAATGTTTTACCGAAGGTCGTACACCACTCCAAGCCTCTATTGGTGTTTTACCATCCACTGTTGTTGTAGGTAATCTATTCAGCAAATAAATTGCACAATAGACTGCTTCTGCCCAAAACTTTTGAGGTAGCCCTTTTTCATATAACACGCACCTCACCATTTCAACCACGTACTGTCCTATTTTTCCTCTTCGACACACCATTCTGCTCAGGAGTGTACCCTACAGTCAATTGATGATTAATTCTAAAATCATCACAATATTTTATAAACTCATTTGAATTATATTCCATGCCATTATCCTACCTCAAGATCTTTTGTTTACTTCCACTCTGTGCTTCTGCCATTACTCTGAATTTTTTGAACATAGATAATACTTGTGACTTGTGACTCACAAAGTATACCCATGTCATTCTAGTTAGGTCATCAATAAACAACACAAAATACATGTTATTACTCAAGGATTCAGTTTTCATAGGTCCGCAAACATCTGAGTGTATTAATTCAAGCTTTTCCTTGGCCCTCCATGAAGAACTAGTAGGAAATGCCTGCCTATGCTACTTTCCCATTTGACAAGAGCCACAAACAACAGTAGGAGTTAAGATTTCAGGCAAATCCTTAGTTAAGCCTTGACTGTACAATTTGGTGAGTGCAACAAAGTTAAAATGCTCATATCTTTTATGCCATAACCATGACTCATCATCTTTCACAAAATTAACTCGTTCTCCAACAAAATTCCAATTCAAAGGAAAAATTTTATCAACCATGGGCAATTCAGCAATCCATCATCAGAATCATAAATAAAGCAACATTTGTCCTTAAATGATAGTGAATAGTTATTTTGAAGCATTTGAGCAACACTTAGCAAATTCTGGGCTAAGCATGGAATATAGAGAACATCATGTATGTATTTGGTACCTTCTTTTGTTTGCACAGCCACTGAACCCTTGAGCTTCAACCACATCACCATTGCCTAGTTTCACCTTGGTCTCTTGACAGTTTTATCCAGTTGGTTGAAGAGTTTTTGATCCCTAGACATGTGACTTGTACAACCACTGTCAATGAACCAGATTTGCTTTCCTACTATTTGTGAACTTTGAGACACCATGAACAAGCTGGCTTTAAGCTCTTCTTCTTCTTCTTCTTCTTCTTCTTCTTATTCTTCTGTATAGTTAGCTTTCTGAAATGGTTTTTCTTGGCCCTGGTTTTGCTTGACTTTGCAATTCTTCTCTATATGACCCATTTTCTTACAAAATCTACATTGGATAGATGGTTTGTCCTTAAACCAACAAAATTTTTCTAGATGATTCGTCCTTTGACAAAACCTGCAGGGAGGAAACTTTCCTTTGTTCGTAGACTCCTTTGAACTAGAAACTGCCTTTTCTTTACTTGACTTGTCACCATAATATTTTTTCCACTCCTTCTTAGATTGCCTTCCTTTTTGCTTGGCTTGAAATGCCCCTTCAGTCACCTGTCCATCCTTTATAATTGATCTTTGCTCTTGAATTTGTAATTTGCTTATCAATTCAGCAACTGTCAATGCCTTGAGGTCACAAGATTCTTCTATTGCTGAAATTTTGAACTCAAACTTTGTAGGTAAGCTTATCATTATTTTCTCTACCACTATTTCATCAGGAAATGCTTCTCCTAGCAACCTTATCTTGTTCACAAGCTCAAGAAGCTTGGATGAGTAATCTTTGATTGGTTCTTCATCCTTCATTTTCAACATTTCAAACTCCCTTTTAAGTGTCGAGAGTTTGACAGTCTTCACCCTATCATTGCCTTCAAACTCTTCCTTCAATTTTTGCCACGCATCCTTAGGTGTCTCACAAGCCATTATCCTAGTGAAGATCACATCTGAAAGTGCAAAATGAATGCAAGTAAGAGCCCTTGGTTTTCTTGCCTTAAGCTCGTCATGATCCCTCATATGTGCCAATGTTGCATTAGGACCAAGTGCAGGAGGATCAGCTCCATCTCCAACTACATCCCATAAGCTTAAAGCCTTTAGACAAGCCTTCATTTTTATCACCCGTATGTGATAATTTTCCTCCGTAAACAAAGGAGGACCTATAGCTGGTAAACTAGTAGAAGCCATTGATCACTCACCCTCTCACATATCCCTCAAGAAGTACGACTCTGATACCATATGTTAGTTAGAGGAAAAATACCTTTATACGTTTATTGACAACCATCCTCTGCTTTTATACAAATCATATCCAGAAAAATTCAAAACAAATTCCAACTAACCTTCCTTAAAATATGGAAGAACCCTATCCATAATCTTCTATAACTAATATCCCTTAGTTTAAATTTATTCAAAAGAAAATCAAACAACCTTCAACTAACATGCCTTAAAAATAGGAAAAATAATTGACTAAGTAAAAACTCATTTCATTAGCAGAAATAATGGGTAAAAACCCAAGGGCAAGTGACCTCTCTTGCCCCTCGTCCGTGCGAGACCCACAGTCCCCTGAGTTGCTTTAGGCGATGATGACAAGGGCGGGAAACCTCTCCCACCCCACACTATTGGCCGCAACCAAGGTGAGAGGCCTTCGGCCTCCTGCAATGCCTTGAAGTGGTGCGATAAGGGAGGGAGACCTTTCCAGCACTACCTTGCTAGCTGCGACTAGCTACGTGCCCACAAGTAGTGGCAACAAGGGTGGGAGACCTCTCTGGCCCCACGCTGTCGACCGAGACTAAGGCCGGAGGCCAGGACCTCCTGCAATGACCTTTATGCCAGCTTGAAGAGCAAGAGACCTATCTCGTCCTTTGTCGGTTGACGCATAGGAGGCGGAGGCCTTTAGCCTCCTGTGTTGTGCCCATCGCTGATGATAAGGACGGGAGACCCCTTCTGCCTCTCGCTGGTGGTCGTGTTGAGGAGGGGAGGCCTTTGGCCTCTTGATGGCGGCAAGGACAGAGACACCACCCCCCGCCCCCCCCAATTGGCAACAATAGCATAGCTGGAGATCAGAGTCTCTTGCCCCCTCCAAGGCGAGATGGATGATAGTATGTTTCCCCAAGTATCGGGGGAGTCCCATGAGAATAAACCTCATCTGTAAAAATCTTAATTTTTGTAAATTTAAGATTACTCTGTACTCCATTATAAATAAGTTAGATCTCATTCTAAAAAAGATGTCTTTGATACTAATATGAATAATATTTTAGAGATTTTAACATTTTTAGTATCTGATTTAAATATGAGAGTGTTTGAGCAAGAACTTTCCTACGCCATTTGACAATTTTCTTTCTAACAAACTTGGGTGGCTTAACGATGACGTTCTTGCTTTAAAAATACATTGTTGTGTTCGAGCGACAACACCTTTGATATCTCATGTTTTGGAGTCCCAAATCCAATTTCCCTATCTTGTTTTCCGTTCCCATTTACTATTTGAAAAGTTGTTGATAGGAACTCTCCATCAACTAGATTGAATTCACCACTCATTGAATGTCATGTTTTGAATTGATTGAAGAACATTGGTCCCATTTATGAGATTCCAATAGCAGCCAAGTCTATCAAATTTTGTCCATAACTGGTGTTTGGTTTCTTGAATCTTGGTTCTACAATTCTTGCTTTCTCTATTGCCAATGCTAATGCCTTGGCACTACTATATGCCCGCAAGCCATATACATTTAGTTTACATTCATGTTATATATCTGGGTTCTTTTGGAAAAAAAATTCTTCCTCCATATTTTCTTGAACTTTTCAAACACGTTAGACCTTCAAACATAAGGCTTGACACGTATTACCTTGTATTATTTCTATACTAATAAGATATGCCCAGCAAACTTGTAATACCATTTGTTGTGATTCAAACATATCCCTTGCCCATCAATCCAATATCTTTTGCTTGTAAGAAAGCTCGAGAAGCAAGAGATAATAACATGTGTAGCACAAAAACCCTAACCTGTATGGTTTGAAGATTGAAGGATGTGATCATTTGTGGCTGGGATCGAAATGATGCTTCAATGTTGAACTTGGGTGTTGATTGAGAGCAGAGCATCGATTAAATGAGAAACTATCCCATTCCCATGAAGAGTTGTCATCGTAGATCAAAACTATCTCCCTCCAACCAAAGGCATTAGCGATAGATGCCAACGGTTCAACTTGAGAGAACATAATTAGTGCCACTCAAGAGAAGTACGGATTCTCTTTTGGTGATGGAGAAGGACTGGTAGGCTAAGAAATTATAAGGACTTTAGTTTTTTTTGCCAATACCAATCACAAAATTTGCTTATGCAGATACTTGTAGACGTAATATTGCTCTTACTTGAACATACTTCAACAAGTTTATAGTTGCTCATACACAAAAAAGCTAAACAAAATTCAGGTCACATATACTAGAAATATCAATTGTGTTTTTTAAACTAATCAACAACTAAATAATCACACCAGCATAAATATGCAGTTTTTATTGGAAAATCCCACATATAAATTAGAAAACCTTCAATTATGTATAGGTCGTAGAACATGGATGTATATCAAAGTAATGAATGAATGAAGTAGTTACCAGCAGAAGCAGCCTGAACAACATTGCCTTTAGAATCTCTGCGGTGAAGAACAAGCCTTGTGGAATAATTGGGGTGAGTGGCGCAGAAATCCTCAAGCCCTACAGATATGCATGTTTTGGATATCCAAACGACCACCAACATCGTAGTTTGGCAGTTTGTGTCAATTCAGTTTAGACACTTTTTTTTTTTGGTGCACCCCCTAACAATTAGAGATGCCAATATGCACACAAAAGAATGAACTAATTACCAAAAAAAAAAGAAAAAAGAAAAAAATAGAGGAGCAAATGATTGAAAATTTGGCTTCCACTATATCTATAATCTTAAAATTAGGGGAACCAAATTGTGGAAAAATTTGTCTCCCATTACAATCAATTGCAGCAATCAAATGCTATCATCAAGGTTAGTTAATGTATTGCTAATTGGAAGGCAGGTATAACTAAGTCCTATTTGATCATTAGTATCAACAATACAATGTCATGAATTGGTTTGGTGAACTAGGTTCTGTTGTGGAAAGTCCTTCATCTTGAGAGAAAATTCCTTCAGCACTATGAAACATGCTTATGGTTGGACTCTGAGGGCCCTCAACAACTTGAGTTCTCACCATTCTCGAGATTGCTACCCCTTCATTTGTTGTTGTCGGTTGTTTGCGTGATGGGTCATCTTTTTTCTCATCAAAGCTTTTAGCTATCTTAGTAACCTTTTCCCAGATCGAATCATTAGAGGTTAGAATGTCTTTGTTCTCGTATAAGAAGCAACAAAAAAATATGATTAGAGCAAAAAGAGAAGATACACAAGCAATGAGGAAAAGACCCTTGAAGCTATCAAGTGTAAGGCTTTCAGAGGTGGTCGCGATGTCGTCTTGCATTTTGCAATCTTGCTGTTTGCCATATAACTTCTCTAGAATTTTGTTCATCTTTTCTCCCTCTGCCACGTTTAAGATTGCTCTTGAAACCTCAGGAACTAAAGGGGATCCCTTTGCAAATGCCTACATGTACATACCAATAAAAGATGACGTAAGTATGATAAATTAGTTTTAGTAGTGTGTGTGTGTGTGTGCGCGCGAGAGAGAGAGAGAGAGACTTACGAAGCCAAAGCCTGCAGTCTTATAAGTCGGTCCTACCATAATATACTTATTGCAATATTTTGCAAGTAAAAGCCTCAAATAAGGGAGTTCATCCACAATTGCAGCAACTCCATTATTCTTACTTCCCTTTGAAAGGGCTTCATCAAACTTTTGGAGGGTGTCATAAGGCTTGAGCTTGGATGGATCGGGATATGAACTCTTCAAAAGGCCACCAACAAAAGAACCCTCTTGGTACCCAATATACTCTCCAGATTTGATAAGAACATTGATATCTGTAACTGTAGGTTGGAGTTTCTGCACAGTTAACATTGATGTTAAGCTTGCTGTATAGCTTGATGTTACTACCAACACCACGAACATCCACACTATTGCTACAAATCTTGATAAGTTGCTGATTACTTTCTCCCCTACCAAAAACATGAAAGCTAGTGAGTTCCCTAATTTGTTAAATGTACATTTAGGCCTTTCTAGCTAGTGGCATACTCATTTTTCAGTATTGACTCTAATTATAAATACTAGGAAATAGCGATTCCTTATTTCTTTAGCACGAAAACTATAGGTTATTACATTGTTTTCCTAATTTTAGGATACATATATATATATATGTATCTATATAGGGTGAGGGAGAGAGAGAGGAGGGGAGTGGGACTTACTGTGGGCAAACACAAAAGTTGAGAAGGAAAACCAAAACATCGTTCCAACTTGGTAGAGCGGTGGGCCTCTGAATTCTTTGTTTACACGATGCTCAAAAACCCATACTACAAAGCCAAAAAAAAGGAAGAGTGCCCCAATTGTTAACCACAAATCCCTTGTTAGGGGTTTCATGAAAATCCATCCTCCTTTGCTTTCATTATTCTTAATTGGGACGATCATTGACACGCCAGATTTCGTGAAAGGCAATGTGAAATCAACAAAATTAGATCTATTTGCTACGATGGTTATGTCACCCACAACTACGTCGAACTTCTGCACAAACACACAAACTTTACTTAGTCTCATAGATTTAACTGAAATTACAAAAGTAGGGATTTTGAGTTAAAAATTTTGATTACGAACATTTAAAGCAATCTGGTGAACAAGATCATCATAGTTCGGACACTGATTTGGATTGTCTAGACTGTGGAAGGGAATATATTCATAAGGGATATAATATGGGAGATAATGATTCATTACTTCTTCGAACACAAGGGCGCAAAAACCAGTGACAGAGATAGCATTAGTCAGAGGATTCGTTTCCACTTTTATGAACTCTTCAAACCCACATTTAGGAGGAACACCAACCCTCAACTTCTTTTTTGTACTTCTTGGCATTTCCCAACCTTTAGGCACTATATCAGGTTCTCCAGGCCATATGATAATCCGAAGATCATCTTTATTGGTCGTGTAATTGTCCTTAATATTTCTTGGTCTTAAATCCTTCAATATCCCATATTTTGGAGTCCAAAATCCAATTTCCATACCTTCTTTGCCATTCATGTTGACTATTTGAAAGGTTGATGATTGTAACTCTCCATTGACTAGCTTGAATTTGCCACTCAAGTCTTTAAATCTCATATTTCGAATTGATTGAAGAAGCTGTGGTCCCATTTCTGAAGTCCCAATTGCAACCAGGTCTGTTAAGTTCTCCACACTAGCATTTGGTTTCTTGAATTTTGGTTTTACAATTTTCACTTTCTCCACTGCCAGTGCCAATGCCTTGACACTACTATATGCCCACAAGCCAAATACATTTAGATTATACTCATCATCTATATCTGGATTCTCTTGAAGAAATCTCTTTCTCCATTTTTTCTTAAACTTGTCGAGCTCATTAGACCTTGGAATGTAAGGTTTGACACCTATTACACCTTGCATTGACTTTATAACTGTGGAATTCATAGAATCTATAAAGCTTGTAACAACATCTGTTGTGACCCAAACATATCCTTTGCTCATCATTCCAACATCTTTTGCCTTCAAGAAAACTCGAGAAGCGAGAGATAATGACATGTGTAGCACAAAAACCCTAGTCTGTATGGTCTGAAGCTTATAGAGTTCTTGAAGAATGTAGTCATCCGTGGCTGAGATCGAAATGACACTTCGATTTTGAACTTGGGCATTGACTAAGAGTAGAGCGTCGATTAAATGAGGAACTATCTCATTCCCATAAGAGCTATCCTCATAGATCAACACTATTTCCCTCCAGCCAAAGGCATTAACTATAGATGCCAGCGGTTTAACTTGATAGGACCCAATTAGTGCCGCTCGAATGAAGTATGGATTTTCTTTTGGCGATAAAGAAGGATTGGTAGTCGGAGAAATTATGGGGACTTGAGTTTTGTCGCCTATATCAATCACGAAATTTGCTTGTGTACATGCTTGAGGACCTAATATTGCCGATACTTGAACATTCTTCAACAAATCTATAGCTGCTCATATACGAAAATTCAGGTCACGTATGCTAGAAATATTATTATTATTTTTTTTTTTTACTAATCGACAACTATTTAATTACACCATCACAGATATGCAGTTTCTGCTGAAAAGTTCCCTATATAAATTAGAAAACATTCAAATATGTATATGTTGTAGAACATGGAAGTAAATCAAAGTAATGACCGAAGGAATGAATGAATGAAGTACTTACCGGCAGAAGCAGCCTGAACAACATCGCCCTTGGAATCTCCGTGGTGGAGAAGCAGCCTTGTGGAATAATTGGGGTGAGAGGCGTAGAAATCCTCAAGCCCCATGGATATGCATGTATTGGCTATCTTCCCAGAAATGGTGTCTGCGTCAAGAATCAACCCTACATCAACCTCCACCGCCGCCGCCACCGCTGAGGAACTGCCATTCCGGCCACCACCCAGCAATGGCACAATGTACTGAAAGCTGATGATCAAAAAGAGTAAGAGAAGCAACTGGGAAGAAGAGTATTCTAGGTTTAGTAATTTGGCCACCATAATGGCTCCAGAGTTTTTTTTATTTGGTGTCCCTGCAACTGGGAAAGAGCAATCGCTTCAAGTGCATGTATCACACATATAAATACACAAAGCAAAGCACTTACCTTACTATATATATATATCAGTTGATTTGTCCACTATGTATGACGTCAAACTAACTAGAAGAATGGAATAGTTGGTACGAGTCCTTCTCAGTTACTTAGGAATATATATATTCAATTCAATCATGTAAGACTGACTATTCTCGGATCCGAACACGAAACAACGGTCACGATGGATTTTCTTCAAATTAAATATTAATTTGACCAAGTCGTTGGTACTAGATTCATTGGTCAACACAAAAGGACAAATTAATCTTCCTTCTCAAGAATCTGACCACTAATTTCTAAGGAAATTTAATTGGCAAACCTATATTTTTGCATTGCATTTTTACGCTTGCATGTTGTCATCTAAATTTTTTGTTGTTCTGATTATATTTTTAGACAATACATTTTCAAGTAATTTTATTTTTATATATATTTTGACTTTTTTTTTATGACAATTCAAACTTTTCATTATTACACTTCTAGATAATGCATTTTTGAGTTAATTGCATGTCTCAAAAATGTAATTGAAAAAGTAAAAATGCAATTTGACTTACCAATTATATTTTTAAGGTGTACAATTGATTCGAAAATGTATGGTTCGAGAGTGTAATCGAAATAATAAAAAAGTTTAGATTGTTACATGAAAAAAAAGTCAAATTACAGGAGTTAAATTATTCGAAAATGGATTGTCTAGGTGTGTAATTGAATAACAAAAAATTCAGGTGGCTACGGAAAAAAAATGTGAAATAACAAAGGTTAAATTATGGGTTTGGCTGAATTTCATGTTGTTATACCAAGTTGGCTTGATAATTGTTATTGATTTGTTGAGGCATTGTATAAATGTACACGTGTGCATAAATATATTTGTTGTTGCCAAGATATATACAACACTTGATTTATAGTTGGGAGAGAATCATCTTTAAGTTTTTGAGTGACTGCAGGTGCTCGGGAAATTATAAGACAAAACACAGTTAGGGACGTGGGGTATCTCTCAAGCTAGCTCTTTGATGCTTAACTCGATATCAGCCCAAAAATAAAGAAGTATTTAGGTAGCTTGTATAGAAGTTTTTGTGTACCTAAAAAGTAGAGATTACTTCTATTTATAGATGCAAAAACTGACAAATAAGAGAATATCTACATTCTTTCAAACTATTTGTTTCAGCTTTCAAAGCTTTAGTTTCAAAAATTAGTTGGTATATTTTGACAAAGACTATGCTTGAAGAGTGGGTTTTCAAGAGACCTATATGACGGTCCTCCTAATTTTTCATAATTTTCTCTTTTATTCTTTAAACTATTTTGAACTTATTTATTATTGAATTTAATCTTTTTTTGAAATAGGCTGTGAATACCTACAAATGAGCCGAGTCGTTCAAGCTTGACTCGATGTTCGACTCGATAAAAGCTCGTTTGAGCTTAACTTTGAAGCTTAGTTTGCAAACGAGCTGAATTTGAGTTCAGTAAAGTTTGGCTCGTTTGTTCGTGAGTTGACTCGAATAGAGACTCATAAGATAACTCGATTATAAGCTCGTGAGCTGTTTCAAATAGAGGCTCGCGAACTAACTTGCATATAGGCTAGTGAGCTGACTTGAGTAGAGGCTCACGAGTTGGCTCGTAAATAGACTTGTTTACAAATACATTAATAAAATTATTTATAATTTTATAAAAATATATTTAACATAAAATTATCAAACTTTACTTTATTATATTAATATCATAATAAGAATGTATTGATAAAGATTTGTTGTGATTTAAAAATTAATCAATTAATGTATGAGTTTAATAGAATAATTATCATTTTAATCGAGTAAGAAAATATTTAGTTAAGTAACAATTAATAAATATTATACTCTACTGATTTTTAACATTTAAGTGATTAATTGATTATATACTTGTCTTACTTGAATATATAATGGAATAATATTAATTGAATAACCAAATAATTAATTTTTCTGTTACATGAAACAAAACAAGGTATGTGATTCTTGGAAGCTTTTAATGCGTTGGTATTTTGTAGGTTAATATATGTGATTTGATATATAATTATGATTACTGATTAATATTACAATTTCAAATTGCAGGTTGATATTTGAAGTTGAATTGAAAATATCTTTGTTATGCTGTAATTTTGATTATGTTTGTATTTTGAAAATAACTAGATAAGTAATTTGATTATCTTTTTGTACGTTAAATGATATTATGCTTATTGTAATTTATAAAATTATTATTACTTAATTATCACTTTGATGTTATATTTGTTGATTATCAGGTTGTGTTCATTTAGATATATTTGTTGATTATCAGATTAATATTTATTGTTATTGTACATTAGTTTATTAATTTTTTTTTTTAAATAAAACTTGATAAATTTTAGCTTGACCTCGAGCGAGCGCGAGCTCAAGCTTGGGCTATGCTAATCAAGCTTGAGCTCGGGCCAAGTTTCCAGGCTCGAGTCAAACTCGAGCTTAAGATTGAACTTGTGATAAAATTTGTCACCTCAGCTCATTTGCACCCCTAGCCGTGAAGTAAGACACATTAATATTAAATACTCTTTTAATCATTATTTGAATATGGTATATCTTCTAATAAGATGTTAGAACTTCTATCATCTAACAAAGACTATTGCTATAATGTAATATTATCGTTATAATATGTATTTTTTTGTAAATATAAATTGTCAATAATTTCCATTGAGTAGAAATTTTCAAAACTACCAGTCTTGGGCAGCTCATTTTAAGGGAAGTGACGTAGAAGTCACCAATGAATAGACATGTATATATGATGGGCTCTTAATTAATTTGAATAGCTAGCAACTTAATTTGAATAAATTTGCGTGAGTTTAGGGGCGTGTAAATTTTGGTCATAATAAATTTTGGTCCCGACCAAGAGGCAAAGTCATAAAAGTAAGATATATCTTCTATATATATATATTCTCTATTCTTCCAACCCATTTACAAGAAAATTCTTAGTATTATATTTTTAGATTTTTTTTCATTTGTATGTGAATCCAAATTCATTCTCTTCTTCGTGCAAGAGATAAATTTTGTAACCATTAGACTATCACACACACACATATATATATATATATATAATATTTTGTAACCATTAGAATATTTTGTGGCACAAATCATATTTGTTTGATTGATTTTTATTCATTTATTTATTGTATAAAAATATATATTTATGTATCAATTTTATGTAACAATTTTTCTGAGAGAGAAGATGACCACAAGGGCTTAACATCAGCCAAGGCACAAATTTTATGCGACACAACACAAGTAGGATCCACAAGATTCACGTCCCGGTAATTAATTGCGATTTGAAAGGGAAGTTTGCGTAATCACTTATCTATTACATAAGACCCTTCAACCGAAACGATATGGATAGATAAATTACCCCACAGGGCTTTCTTTTGTCGAGAGAGGAAATGAACATAAGAGTCGAACGCAACTTGGGGGCACGAAACTGTGCAATAAGTAAAATTATAAGACCCATATATAGGATTCTACATCTAGACAATTACTAACTAGAAGGGAGGAAGGATCGTTTGTCACTTATCAATAGTTAGGATAGATCAATAGAAGAGTAGTTCATACTATCAATAAACAATATTATGACTATCATGCAATTAAGTCTAACTTAATTTATTGAAACAAGAAACTAAGAGAACGGTGTTCATACTGCTGGTTCATCAGTTTATACAGTTCATGCATATGCTATCATGAACTGGTGTACTAGGTTTTGTAGTGGAAAATCCCTCTTCTTGAGAGAAAAGCATGCTTTATAACTTTCATCCCTTCAACTATATGGCAATTGGTTTTTTAGATCCAATAGATAAGCCATCTTTACGTTGATCAAAGCTCTTAACAATTGCAGCAACCTTTTGCCTAATTGAGTGATTGGAGGATAGAATGTCTTTGTTCTCGTATAGGAAGTTAGATAAGAACATGATGAGAGCAAAAAGTGAAGATGTGCCAGCGATGAGAAAGAGACCTTTGAAACTATCGACTGTAAGACTTCCAGAGGTAACAACAATGCCATTTTGCTCTGTGCAATCTTTCTTTTTGCCAAACCATTGAGCTAGAATTCTGGTCATATTTTCTCCCTCTTTTACCTTCAAGATCGCTCTTGAAACATCAGGTACAAGGGGAGATCCCTTTGTAAATGCCTGTATGTAGAGATCAAGCAGAAGATGTCATAATCATGAAGAAGTAATTTTAACAGTGCGTGTGTGTGTGTGAGAGAGAGAGAGAGAGAGAGACTCACAAAGCCAAAGCCTGCAGTCTTGTAAATTGGTCCTACCATTGCATACTTTCCACAGTATTTGGAAAGAAAGAGCCTCAAATAAGGGAGTTCATCAACAATTGCAACAACCCCTCCATTCTTACTTCCTTTGGAAAGGGCTTCATCATACTCTTGTAAACTGGTATAAGTCTTAAACTTGGAAGGATCACAGTTCAAACTGTTCAAAAAGTCACCAACAAAAGATCCATTTGGGTACCCTACATACTCCCCCTTCTGTTTTATGATATCCTTGAGATCTGTGACAGTAGGTTGTAGCTTCTGAACAGTTAGCATCGATGTTAAGTTTGCGGTGTAACTTGATGTCACCACTAACACCACAAACACCCACACAACTACAACTCCTCTTGATAAATTATTGACTACCTTCTCCTCTGCTCAAAACAAGAAAGCAAATAAATTCCTATTTTAGAATATTTTATACTTTCATAGTTACTACTAGCTAGGCCTTTCAAATTGCATGCTATATTTTGATTATTGATTTTGAGTGTAACCCTAGCATAAGAGAGGATATGTTGGAACTTACCAATGTTACATTTTATATGTTTCTTAAATTTGAGAGAGATATATAAATAAGGAACTTACTATGTGCAAACATTAGAGTGGAGAAAGAGAACCAAAATATTATTCCAACTTGCTGGTGTGGTGGGCCTCTGAATTCTTCATTCACTCGATGCTCAAGAACCCATACCACAAAGCCAATGAAGATGAAGAATGCCCCAGTTGTTAACCATAAATCCATTGTTAATGGTCTCATAAAAATCCATGCATTCTTGTTTTCATTATCCTCAATTGTAACGATCATTGCCACCCCGGATTCAGTGAAAGGCAATGTAAAATCAACAAACTTGGATCTATTTGCCAAGATGGTTATGTCCCCTACAACAACATCAAACTTCTGCGCGCATGTATGAACAAACAAACTTTGTCTCTTAGAATGAACCACAGGGTCTAATGAAATAGCATATAATTTGCAACTAAAAGTTATAAACAATAAGTATGAATTAAGAGTTAGAATTTGGGTTACGTACATTGAGCGCAACTTGACAAACTAGGTCATCATAACTTCCTTCAAAGGCAATAAACTCATACGGGATAACATAAGGGAGATAATGGTCCATGACTTCTTTAAACACATCTACACAAAAACCACTGGGAATGATAATGTTAGTTTGAGGACCTTTTTCCACTTTTATGAACTCATAAAATCCACTTTTAACAGGAACGCCAACCCTCAACTTTTTTTCCCTTGTTGGCATTTCCCAACCTTTAGGCACTATATTAGATTCACCAGGCCAAATGACAGACTTGAGATCTTCTTTGTTAGTTGTGTAAAAATCCTTGATTCTTGGCATTAGATCCTTCGATATCCCATATTTTGGAGTCCAGAAACCAATTTCCACACCCCGTTTTCCAATCACATTGACTATTTGAAAGGTGGATGATTGTAACTCTCCATCAACTAGATTGAATTCACCACATAAGTCGATGAATCTCAAGTTTCGGATTGACTGAAGGAGCATTGGTCCCATTTCTGAGGTTCCAATTGCATCTAAGTCAATCAACTTCTCTCCATTAGCATCAGGCTTCTTGAATTTTGGTATTGAAATTTGTGTTTTTTCCACTGCTATTGCTAATGCTTTGACACTACTATACGCCCACAAGCCATGTACATTTAGTTCACATTCAAGTCCTATATCTGGATTCTCTTGGAAAAACCTCTTTCTCCATCTTTTCTGAAACTTGTGAAGCTTTTCGGACATTGGAACATAAGACTTGACACCTAGTACACCTTGCATTGTTCCTGTACCCGTGGGATCCATAGAATCTAAAAAACTTGTAATAACATCTGTTGTAATCCAAACATAACCTTGGCTCATCATTCCAACTTCTTTTGCCTTCAAAAAGAGTCGAGAAGCAAGAGGTAAGAACATATGCACCACAAAAACTCTAGTATGCATGGTTTGGAGTTTGTAGAGTTGTTGAAGGATATGATCATCTGTGGCCGAAAGAGAAATGACACTTTGATATTGAACTTTAATGTTGATTGATAGCAAAGCATCTGTTAAATAAGGAACTATCCCACTGCCATAAGAGCTATCCTCATAGATTAACACTATCTCCCTCCAGTTAAAGGCCTTGATTATAGATGCCAAGGCTCCAACTTGAGCATACACAACAGGCGCTGCTCGAATGAAGTAAGGATTTTTTTTTGGTGATAGAGAAGGACTGGTTGCTTGAGATATTATAGGGACTTGAGCTTTGTTGCTTATATCGATCACGAAATCTGCCAGTGTGGATGATTGTGAACTTAGTATTGCTTGTACTCCCACATTCTTGAGTAAATCTACAGCTGTGCATGTATGAAAAATACAACAGAATTCATATTATAGGACTTAAAATATCAAACAAATGTTATGCTAAAACAACAACTAATTACATAAACATGAACCAATTGATTTGATATGATTTCTAGAGCAAATATGTATCAAATTTTTCTGAAAAAAATATCATAATTAAAAAGTTGGGTTTGGCATAAATTATAATATATTTAAGTAGAGACACAGACACAGACACAGACACACATATATGTATCAACTGAGAGCAGAGTTGGAAGCTGTGTATATGTAAGAGAAAGCTGGTCCAATAAACATCTTTGAATCTCTAGCATTAATACTGAATAAAACTTGCCAGCAGATGCAGCCTCAATAACATCACTCTTTGAATCTCTAGCACGAAGAGCAAGCCTTGTGGTATAATTTGTGTGATCCCTATAGAAATCTTCAAGTCCCATGGACAAGCATGTCTTGGCCATCTTCCCAACAATGGTTTCCGCCTCAACAATCAACCCAACATCAACTACCCTTTGGCCACCCATTGACACGGCTTGTAAGCCCAACAAAAGTAACACAAGCAGAGAAGAGTAGTCTGAATTAGAATTTGCCATCAATTTGCCCTCCAGAACTGAAATGAGATAGATAGATGGAGGCCCTAAAGCCTCAAATTCGGTTTTATCATGCCGAAGACTCATCACAGTGCCAGTAGACTGAGACTCTTCAACTACTACTGTTGACGAACACCAATTATGACCCGTTATTTTTGCTAGGACATTAATGTACGCCTTGAGATAATAGTGATGAAATTGTTATCAAGGTACTCATAATGATAATCACGACTAACTCATTTTGAGAAAATGATAATTAAGATGTGATTGAAATAATCATAGTTTGTGACTAAGATAGAGTAAAATCAGGTAATTATTTATCAACTTAACTAAACGTAATAATTGTGATCCAAAATTTAAATTTAATTGTGATTAGGATATATCTATAATTGAAAATTATTTTTGCGGCTTATTAAAATTTATCTTTTTCGTGTCTCATCTTTTAATTAGAATATAGATTTGTTTAACTCATTTTTTGTATACATATATAGATGAGTACTGATAGATTTAAAAATAAGTATTCAATATCCTGAAATTAGTACTAACTGTATTACTATTGTAGTAGCAATATCATACTAGTGATATTCTATTCTTTCTATCCGTAATTGTTCTAATTTGATTTTTTCATGTAAAACTTTTGTGTTCGTTTGTATGTTTGATGGTTTGATTGTAGTTTATTTTTGATCCTAAATCTTAACACTATAACTCCCCTATCTCTATCTTGGAGGGTTTATTGTTATCTCATTTTTTTTTTATAAATAGGGATGAAATTGAAGAGATTTTAGGGACTCTTTGATTGGTCATTTTTTTCATAGAAAATTGTCATTTTTCACCTAAATTCTAGTTTTTGAAGTGTTTGATTGACCAAATTTTTCATGAAAAATCTTTTCTCACTTGGGGTCATGTGACCCTTTTTTTCTCATCTTTGCTGAAAAATGAATTCCCATGGGAGAGGGGGGGAGGGGAGAGAAATTATTTTCCAGGCAAATGCACTCTTACTCCCAACCCTCCTTCATCCTTAGAGCCTACAATAGTGAGTCTACAATAATTGTTGGGAGATGAAATCCATCTTCGGCATCGGATGGGGGTAGCGAGAGGCAGAGATGGGGCAACGACCTTTTTGTAGGAGCAGAAGAGGAGCTGTATTGGGTAGGGGCAGAAGAAGGTGAAGAGCGTTTATTTGTTACACACAGAAATGTGTGTGTGTGTATATATATATATATATATATATATATAGAGAGAGAGAGAGAGAGAGAGAACGAGGGAGAAATCATCAGTAGAGAATCTGGTTATCAAACCATCTTTGTTGCAGAGAGGGGCAACCATCCTCGAAAACTCTCAATCTCTTTGTTTCATCTACAACAATAACAGATGAAGGATGGATGAATTGGGGGATGTATATTTGGTTTATTTTTTTAAATATTTTATGTATATATATTTGATTTATTTTTTGTAATTGATTATTGATTTGTGTATTTATTGATTATCTACATGTGTACATGTGATTATTTTTCATGAAAATAATCACAATCAAACACCAAAAGTTAGAAAATTATAACAATTTTTTGATAAAAAATTAAGTCAATCAAACACATTTAATTGACATTTTCTCTAAAATTTAATTCTAAACAATTCAATTATTTAGAAAATATTTTCCTTCCATATAAATTCTATGCTTGCAATCTAACACATCCTTAGTTTTCTTTCATGTTTACACTTGTTCACATTAATACACAAACTTGTGTAGAGATAAGAATAAACCAACTGTCCACATTATTAATTACATATATAGTCGACTCTTTGCTCTCTCAATTTAGTTTTATTTTATTTTCTCAGGGTTTAATAGAGGGATGGTTGTTGATGAAAAGGATATCACCACCGCCCATCCATTCACGAGGAAGTTGACTTGATATATGTTAATTAATATCCAAGCAAATTAAATTACATTAGAAAGCGAGAGACCCTATATGCTTGTTCAAAACACCCTTTTCTATGGAGCCATTTAATATTTCAAATGGTTCCAAGTCTTGTGGTCATCTGAGGGGTAAGTTGGCAGTAGCTATCAAGAAAATTAGGAATTTGAATGAAATATATATAATAAATAAATGTTGTTTGAATATGTAATTTTTAAATTTTTATTGATACTTTATTTTAATATTTTGTATATTTATATGACATAACACATAATATAATTAAGACATATCAATGCAGTATGTCATCACAAGTATTCAACTTAAAGAGTACAAATAAAATTTCAGTAGAGCATATGGAGGTATATATATTGTTTTCAAGGCTTAGTGATCAATTTGCAATGAAATTTGGCATGCACTTTCTGAGTTTTTTCTTGCATATGTTAGAACTTTCTACTAAATGAAATTGAATTGGGTTGAGTTTTTGGATTAATTAGTAATATTATTTACAATTCAAATATGAACTTAGTTTTTGGAATGCCTATCCTTATGATTCTCTATATACTAGATTTGCATCTATATATTCATTCCCCAAATCTTAATTGGGTATATATTATTACCTCAAGTAGAGGAATATTTATAGGATATGGACCACCTTAGAGTGAGGGCTTAAGGGATAGGGTCACCTGAGACTTTCTTCTTCCTGGATTGTGCTTGTAGGACCAACCCTTATCTAGTCATCCGATTCGGGTCAAACCGTGAGTCATGGTGTTGCAACTTTTTTTATATGCCTTTTTGTCTGATGTGGACTACGTGCCTTATTTTTTTTTCTCAATGTTTTAAAAACCAGATAGGAGAACAAATTAGCCTATTAATTGAGTCATGAGTCAGTTGGTCTGATCGATTAGATTGGAGTGGTCCGATCGGATGATATCATATATATATATTTTATAATTAAATAATATATATATTAGATATATATTTTAATATATATTTAAAATACTAATATTGTACATATTATTATGAGAAATGTTATTATTAACTAATATACAACTAATATTTTATATATAATTGTTATATATGTTATTATAGAATTAATAAATAGTTAAAAATTTAAAAGTGGTTGAGAGGGTGAAAAAATTGGGGTCAATTTGGTTTTCGGTTCACCGATCCAATTGGATTTTGATTAATTTTGACCGGGTTGAAAGGCATTTGACTTTTTAAGTTGAATCAGACCGGATAGGCTATCGATTCCCGATTAAACCGGTCCGACCGACCGATTTGATCTGGTTTTTAAAACATTATTTTTTCCCATATCATTGCAATTTATAAGATCCATCTAGATAAACCAAATCTATGTCCAACCAATTTCACTTAGATTTGAGCATAACGATGTAGTCTTCAACAATTTTGAAGAGTTGGTTGAGAAAGTTATTGTTACTAATTACTAGAATATGTATGTGGTGATAATGTGGTGATAAGATACGTTATAAAATTAAGATAGTTTGAACATGAAAGAACAAAATCGATATATGAATAAGAAAGTTGAGTTGATGAAATGTCAAAAATTTCATAGCAAAGGTGATAATTAGGGTAGGCGCCTAAGAAAAATGTAGAATATATGGTCATATTATTAATTGTTTTTGAGTGGAAATTGCACAAACTAACCACTCCTAAAATATAAAATTCGTTTTTAACCCAAATGTTTTTGACTTTTCCAAACAAATTAATTTGATGATATAGCCACTTTACCAGTTTTGACCCTACCATCTAATCTTTCTAATCCATACTTTATTTAAGAATTCAAAATAAAAAGAAAAACATTAAAAGACCAAAATACCCCACCATTTGAAAACACAACAAAACACATTTTCGAACAAACCCCTATAACCAAACCCCCACAGCCACCGCCACTATTGATCTCGTGCAACACTGCCATTGGATTGAAAGGAAAACATAACTAGAGATTATTTTAGTGATAATAGAGCCCACGAATTGAAAAAAAAATAAAAAAATAATAACCAAGCTTAGTTGGCCACTAAACCCAGTTGACTAGGGTTGATCAGGTTTGGTGGCCAACTAAACCCGAAACTAAAATTAAACCACTTATTTATTTATTTATTTAGGCTATGGGTATGGGGGTTTCCTAGTCACCTAAAAGGCTCAAAATTAAATTATTGTGTTTAAAAATTACACTTTTATTTGGATAAAAAAATATCATAATATCATTTTGGTCCAATGTTCATGCACTGCAAGAATTTCGAATTTTAGCGACGGAATATTTTCGTCGCTAAACCCAAAAATCAGTTGCTAAACTCAAAAATCCGTCGCTAAATCAATTTAGCGACGGATTAGCGACGGATTTTTTCCATCGCTCAAACAATCGTCACTATATTTTTTTGCGACAGATCCATCGCCGATTTAGCGATGGATTAGCGACGGAAAATTTTTCGTCGCTAAATGTATTTTTTTTTAAATTTAGCGACGGAAATTTTCGTTGTTATTTTTTAAAAAAAAATATTAAAAAAAATTTAAAATTTATTTTAGCGACGGAATATTCCGTCGCTATTTTTAAAATTTTTTATAAAATATATTTTTTTATTTTTAAAATATAAAATTAAAAATTAAAAAATGTTAGTGACGGAATATAATCCGTCGCTAACGCATAGCTATAAATAAAAAAAATAAAAAATAAAAAGTAAAAAATAATAATAATAATAATAATAATAATTACAAATTAAAAAATAAAGAAAAATAATAATAATAATAATTACAAATTAAAAAATAAAGAAAAATAATAATAATAATAATAATTAAAAAATAAAAAAAATATTTACACTATGACAAATATAAAATTATTAAAAAAAAAGAATTAATTAATACTTAAATATTTAAACATTAAATATAATAAAAAACAGAATAAAATTATAATACTAACAAACACTTCTAATAATTGACTGAAAATAAATAAAATAACACAAAAAAAAAAGAAAAAAGCATACAAAATATATGAACAGCAAAAAAAACATCTAAAAAATAAAAAATAAAATAAATATCTAAGAAATAAACATATGAAAACACTTTAAATTTACTTAAATTAAACTGAGCTGCAAACAAATTTTAAAAATAAAAAATAAAAAATTAACCTGGGCAATGGTGAGGGCGAGGGGCTGCAACTCGGGCTAGGACGAGGGGCAACAAGCGAGGGTGAGCTGCGAGCGAGCGAGAGACGAGGGCGATGCAGCAAGCGAGAGCGAGAGAGCGATGGCGAGACAGTGAGGGCGAGGCCGCGAGCGAGAGGCGAGATCAAGGGAGGGCGAAGCAGCGGGAAGAGCGAGAGCGAGAGCTATGGCGAGACAGCAAAGGCGAGGGCGCGAGCGAGAGCGAGACAGCGAGCGAGAGGCGAGGTCGAGCGTGGACGAAGCAACGACCGAGAGCGAGAGCGAGACAGCGAGCGAGAGGCGAGGTCGAGCGAGGGCGAAGCAGCGACTGAGAGGCGAGGTCGAGCGAGGGCGAAGCAGCGACCGAGAGAGAGAGCGAGACAGCAAGCGAGAGGCGAGGTCAAGCGAAGGCGAAGCAGCGACCGAGAGAGAGAGCGAGACAGCAAGCGAGAGGCGAGGTCGAGCGAAGGCGAAGCAGCGACCCAGAGCGAGAGCGAGACAGTGATGGCGAGACAGCGAGGGCGAGGCCGTGAGCGAGAGGTGAGATCGAGCGAGAGTGGGGGGAAGGCGAGGCAGTGAGCGAAAGCGGGGGCGAGGGAGAGGGCGAGAAGCTAGAGAGAGGTAGAGAGAGAAAGGGTTTTTTTGGGGGGGGGGAAAGGAGCAGAAAGGGGAGGGGGTTTGGTTAAGAAAGAGGCGGGGAGTTTCCCACCTCTTCAATTTTTTTTTAATATTTATTAATTAAATAAAAAATAATATAATTTATAAAAATAATAAAAATAATTATTTAATTGATAAAAATAATGTAATTTAAATAAAATTTTATTATTCAATAATTTGAATAAAATATTATTGTAATTATCTAAAATTTTAATTATATTATAAATCGAATAATTATAATAAATTAATTTTATATATTGAATTATTTATTAATAGTTTGCTATCTTAAAAAATTAATTTTTTTTTTATAAATAAAAATTATACTAAACTTATTTCAAATTGTTGAATTTCATCTATATCTCAAAGAGAAAATTAAAGAGTATAAATAATAAAGCGATATATTTATTTATTTTTTTGTCAACATTAATGTTTTATACATAACACTTAAACTTTAAAAATAAAAATTAACCCTTATAATTTTTTATAGTATAACTATTAATTAAGGAGGAAAACCATTCCATATCTTCGTTCAAAAATCATTTCGGACTTATCTTGATACTCTGTTATCCTAATCAACACATTTCACTTCCCTAATTGTTTATTATGAATGACTTAATTGTATATTTAATTGTGTTACAATATCTATATATTAGATAGTGACATATGATATTGTTATAAGACACAATATCATCCATATATTATGGTTTTAAATTTTTTAGTTTAGCAAAAAATTCTCGTATTTATAAAAAAAAAGAAATTAACAAATAGCACCTAAACACCTTCTTATATAATGTAATCCCTCAATATTGTTTTATTTTTATGATTTCTAAAATTTAAAATAAAGAAAATTTCAATAATATTATGATTTTTAAACTTTTTATTCATTTTTCAAATGTAGTTTTGTTTATATTTTGTACACATTTAATAAATATTACAAATAATTAATTATTATATATTTAATATATTTTTTATTTTATACACATGAAATATATTAATTGATAAAGTTAGAATTTAGCAATATTATGATTTTTAATATTAATATATTTATTTAAATTTTATAAATTAATTTTTTTATATTCATCTCATGTTTAAATGTATATTTAATTTTTTATAAAATTTAAATATTTATATATTTAAATATTCATCCCAAATTTAAATATTTATAAATTAATTGAATAAAAAAAATTAAAAATTAAAGCGACGGATTTGGACAATCCGTCGCTAGCTTTAATTTTTTTATTTCAAAAAAATTAATTTTAAATTTTTTATTATAAAACTGAGCGACGAAAATCTATTTCAGTCGCTAAATTTTAATAACAAAAATTTATAATTAAAATTTTATTTTAATTATCTAAATTAATATTAAAATTAATTTTTTATTTTTAAATTTTGCGACGGAATTTATTTTCCGTCACTAAAATTAGTGACAGAAATAAATTCCGTCGCTATATAGTTTTTTTTTGTTTTTTTTTATTATTATTAAAATTTAGCCACGGAAAATTGTTTTCGTCACTAATTTTAGCGACAGATTATTTTTTCCGTAGCTAAAAAAATACTTTTTATTTTTTTTATTTTTTTAGCGACGGAAAAATATTCCGTCGTTAAAATCCGTAGCTAATTCTAAAAAAAAAAAATTAATCCATCGCAAATCCGTCGCTATTCCATCGCTAAAGACCGTTTTTCTTGTAGTGATGGTTAGTAGTTAGAACACTTGATCATACATTGGTCGATAGTCATCTAATGGCATCCCACACTCTAAGTGACTGATTTTGTTGGTATTCTACGTTTAATTAACTTAGATAATGTAATTAGAGATTATTTTAGTGATAATAGAACCCATAGATTGAAAAAAAAAAATAACAACCGAGTTTAGTTGCCCACTAAACTCGGAACTAAAATAAAACCACTTTTTTGTTTTGTTTTTTTGCCATGAGAATTTTCTATTTACCTAATAGGCTCAAAATTAAATTATTATTTAAAATTTATACTTTTATTTAGATAAAAAAAATCATAATATCATCTTGATCCAATGTTATGATTAGTAGTTAGAACACTTGATCATGTATTAGTTGACAGTCATCTAATGGCATCCTACACACCAAATGATCGATTTTGTTGGCATTCTACGCTTAATTAACCCGAATAACATGACTAGAGATCATTTTAGTGATAATAGAACTTACGGGTTGAAAGAAAAAATAAAAAAAAAATAACCTAGTTGACTAAACCCAGTTTAATGGCGAACTAAACCTGGTTGACTTGGTTTAGTGACCATTTTTTGTTTTTTTTTTTTTGGCTATGGGGTTTTCCTAACTTAAGGGCAATATTAAACAAACTTGATGAGTGCAGTTTCAATGAGATCTCATTTACAATTGATAAAGAATGTTGAATAACTTAACATGCAAAAAGATTGAATGCAGGAAAAATGATTGAGTTTAGATGGTTTCGATAATGGAGAAAGTAAAGAGCTGTGAATGTTGGAAGTGAAAGATAATGTGAAAGAGATAAAGATATTTTAATAAATAAGGTTAAGGGTAACATGAACTTTTTATTTTAAAATTTTATTAAGGGAATTTTAGATATCTTATATAAAAGTGACTATAGAGTGTAATTAATTTATTTGAGTGAATTAAAATATTTTTTTTTCAAGAAAAATATTAAAAACAATTGTGTCCATTTATTTTGTGTTAATTATGAATTCTTCTCCTGTTTTGAACTCAAATTCAAATAGTCAACTTCACCTATTAGAATTAAGGCTTATTATCTATATTTATTTTTAACTTTCATTTGTTTCTGAAGCTAATATACTAGGTAAATAACACAGGTTGTCCATCAACTTTATATCTTTGTATTTTAATTTTTCTTATAACAACTATTAAATTTTTAATAGAGAACTATATTATATAAAAAAATTAAATATTTAATAGTTGGCGCAAAATAAATTAAAGTATAAGGATTAATATGTTACGATGGCTTATGTTATTCTCTTAGTAATTAAATAGTTTTGTTTCATTAAAAAAAAAAAAAAACTTACTATTGCAGTCTACTTAAAAAAGATGACTAGTGTTTAATTAATTACTATAATGTTTGCCCCCTAGTGTAGTTGATATTATCACTAAAAGATTAATGTTATCATACAATTGAAAGGGTATTTTGTTAGTTAAAAGGGAGTTTATAAACCCCCGTAATATATAGCTTATAGAAATTCTCTCTATTCCAGTACTAGTTTGGAAGAGCTCTTTCTCTAATATCTTTTTTCAAATGCTAATTAAATTGTTAATGTTTTATTTAGATAACTTATAACTTGTCTCAAAAACACTATATTTGACCAATTAAAATCTAAAATTTACAACATAAACCTCTAAAGCTAATTATAAGCTTCTATATATATATATGCTAATTTATTGCTAAATATGTACAAAGATTGTACTATTCATCAAACTTGTTCATAATTAAATTAGATAGTTACTATGCCATCGTGAATTGGTGTGCTGGGTTGTGTTGTGGAAAATCCTTCCTCTTGAGAGAACATTTCGTCGGCATTGTGAAACATATAGCTCGTGGTTGGACTTGGACTTGGACTTGGACTTTGAGGGCAATCGAAAATTGTATTGGTTGTTGTAGGAACTGTCGTCCCTCCATCTAATGAGGCAATTGATGAGTGTTTGGATCCATTAGATGAACCATCATTTTGCTCATCGAAATTCTTCGCCATTGTAGCAACCTTCTTCCAAATGGAGTCATTTGAGGCGAGAGTGGCTTTGTTCTCACGTAGAAAGATGAACATGAATACGATGAAAGCAGAAAGGGAAGAGGAGACAGCGATGAGGAAAAGTCCCTTGAAACTATTGAGGGAAAGCCTTCCAGAAGTCATTTCCATGCCATTCTCCCCTGGGCAGTGTCGCTCTTTGCCAAACCATTTAGCTAAAAGTTTGTTTATCTTTTCTCCCTCTTTTATGCTCAAGATGGCTCTTGAAACGTCTGGTATCAAGGGGGATCCCTTCTTAAATGCCTATATAAAAAGATCAAGAGAAGATGACACAATTGTGAAGTAGTAGTTTTAGCAAATGAATAAGAGAGAGAGAGAGAGAGAGAGAGAGAGAGGGGCTCACAAAGCCAAAACCTTCGGTCTGGTAAGTTGGTCCAACAATAACATACTTAGAACAATATTTGGAAAGTAGGAGTCTTAAAAAAGGGAGCTCATCGACGATTGCAGCAACTCCTCCATTCTTGCTTCCTTTTGAAAGGGCTTCATCATACTCTTGCAAATTAACATAAGTCTTGATCTTGGAAGGATTAATATGCAAACTCTTCAAAAACCCACCAACAAAAGATCCCTCTTGGTACCCGATATAGTCCCCATTCTTTATGAGATCATTGATATCTGTCACATTAGGCTGTAACTTTTCTACAGTTAACATTGATGTTAAGCTTGCTGTATAACTTGATGTCAGTACCAACACCACGAACACCCACACAACAAGCACGAATCTTGATAAGTTGTTGACTATCTTCTCCTCTGTAAAATATATATATATATATGTATATAATAAAATAATAATTAATAAATAAAAACAAAATGAATTCCTTTTTTGGAATATATACTTGTATAGCTAATCACTATTATGCCTTCCTTATATTTGTCCATAGTGATTTTCTAGCCCAGGAGGATGGGAACTTGATTATGTATGTTACATTCTATATGTTTCCAAATTGAAAGAGAGATAGAGATAGAGAGATAGAGAGAAGAAACTTACTATGGGCAAACACTAGGGTTGAGAAGGAGAACCAAAATATCATTCCAAGTTGTTGGCACGGCGGACCTCTGAATTCTTTGTTCACACGATGCTCAAGAACCCATATGACAAAGCCAATAAATATGAAGAAAGACCCAATTGTTAACCACAAATTCATTGTTAGGGGTTTCATGAAAATCCAGACATTTTTTTGCTCATTATCCTCAATGGGAACGATCATTGCCACACCACATTCTATGAAAGGTAATGTAAAATCAACAAAATTGGATCTATTTGCTAGGATTGTTACGTCACCCACAACAACATCAAATTTCTGCATGAAAAAACTTAGTCTCTTAGGTTAAATTCCAAATTAATTAAACCAAAGCTCAATATGATTTGCAACTTGAAATTCAAAATAAGTAGGATTAAGAAGTCAGAAATTTAATTTGATTACTTACATCAAGAGCGATTTGGTAAACTAGGTTATCATAGCTTTCAACAATATCTCCATTCGGACCTGGGAAGGGAATAAACTCATATGGGACATCATATGGGAGAGAATGATCCATGACTTCTTTGAACACATCCACGCAAAAACCAGTGGCATTGATAATGTTAGTTTTAGGATCCTTTTCGACTTTTATGAACTCATAGAATCCACTTTTAACAGGAACACCAACCCTCAACTTCTTTCCACCTTTTGGCATTTCCCAACCTTTAGGAACTATATTAGATTCACCTGGCCATATGATGGCCTTGAGATCTTCTTTGTTGGTTGTGTAATGATTCTTGTTTCTCGGTATTAGGTTGTTCTCTATCCCATATTTTGGAGTCCAAAGTCCAATTTCCACGTCTTGTTTTCCTATCACATTGACTATTTGAAAGGTTGATGAGTCTAACTCTCCATCAATTAGATTGAATTCACCACTCAAGTCATTAAATCTCATGTTCCGGATTGATTGAAGGAGCTTTGGTCCTGATTTTGAGGTTCCAATTGCAGCCAGGTTTGTCAAATTATGTCCATAATTGGTGTTTGGTTTCTTAAATCTTGGTTTTGCAATTCGCGCTTTCTCCACTGCCATTGCTAATGCCTTGACACTGCTATATGCCCACAAGCCATATGCATTTATTTCACATTGAGATTCCATATCTGGATTCTCTTGGAGAAACCTTTTTCTCCATCTCTGCTTAAAGTTGTCAAGCTCTTTGGACCATGGAACATAAGGCTTGATGCCTATTACACCTTGCATTGCTTCTTTACTTGTAGGATGTACAAAATCTAACAAACTTGTAAGACCGTCTGTTGTAATCCAAGCATAGCCCTCGCTCATCATTCCAATTTCTTTTGCCTTCAAAAAAAGTCGAGAAGCTAGAGGTAATAACATATGCACCACAAGAACTCTAGTCTGCATGGTTTGGAGCTTGTGGAGTTCTTGAAAGATATGGTCATCTGTAGCTTGTGTAGAAATGACACTTCGATAACGAACTTGAGTGTTTATTGATATTAGAGCATCAATAAAAGGGGGAACTATCCCACTACCATAACAACTATCCTCGTAGATTAACACTACCTCCCTCCAACTGAAAGCTTTGATAATAGATGCCAAGGCTTTAACATGAGAGGACCCTATGGCTGCCGTTCGGATGAAATATGGATTTTCTTTTGGTGATAAGGTAGGACTGGTAGCCTGAGAAATTATGGGAACTTGAGTTTTGTTTCCTATACGAATCACAAAATTTGCCTGTGTGGATGTTGGTGGACCTAATATTGCTTGTACTAGCACGTTCTTGAGTAGATCTATAGCTGTTCACATGAAAAATACAACATTCTAGTAAGAATATATAGATTGATCTCCTATATATGATTTCATGGCAAATAGTAATGTAGGACACTACAAAGAATCATATCATGCAACTCTAATGCATGCATGTATGCATGTATATATATATATATGTTTGTTTCTATTGACAAAAAATATAAATGAGGACTTTGTATAATGTGACTTTGATAATAAAAAATCAATCTTTTAAGGTATATATTATTTGCTCTACTATAGAATTTTGTAAGGTTAACGAAGAATCACCCAAAGAGTTATTAAGTCACATAAATTTGTAGTCAATAATTTTTGAAAATTTTTCTTTGGAGTAACTTGATTTATTTTGAGAGAGAGAGAGAGAGAGAACAAATGAAGAGTTGTTATTTTCCTAATATGAATTCATCGATTTATAAGTAATGAATAGAAATATCTATTCATCTAAAAGTCATATATATCTTTCACTAAAAACAAATGGCGTCGTGCTTTGCAACATTATTCGATCCTTTTTACAAACAATCATGTTCCTAAAACGACAAAAGACATAAATAAACCGAAAAAAAAAAAACATATTAATCAATGCATAATTGGAAAGTTTGAAGATATATGAACTTATAATAATTACCAGCAGAAGCAGCCTGAACAACGTCGCCCTTGGAATCTCTGGGGTGAAGAACAAGCCTTGTGGAATAGTTTGGGTGAATGGCGTAGAAATCTTCAAGCCCCATGGATATGGATGTCTTGGCCATCTTCCCAATGATGCTGCTTGAGTCATGAATCAACCCCACATGAACCTCCACCGCCGCCGCAGCAGCACTATCATTCCGGCCACCCACCACTGGCACAATGCAAAAACTGATCAAAAACAGTAATACAAGCAGCATCTTGCAAGAATAAGAAGAAGAAGAGGAGGAGGAGGAGGAGGAGGAGGAGGAGTACTCCATATTAAGCTAGAGAGAGTGTAGTTACATATATATATATATTCATATTGAGATTATTACCGTATTATTTACGATTATTATTAAATTGTGATACCACGACATGACTGTAACAGTAACAGAGCCATGCGTTTGGTGGACTAAGTCAAAGCGTAAGAATGGACTGGCGGTTAGTCCTCATGACTTCTTAATTACGTATAGTGTATATATATATATATATAAACGATTTCCTTAACATTGAATATTCTCTCCCTCTTGATCGTTTGGTCAAATCAATCAACGGTGGAGATCGGTATCCGCTGTGTTGTTGATATATATATATATATATTAGTTGGCAGCAGCCGCGTGTTCAGCTGGTTGACCATTGACCAATACTAATTGGAATCTAGCCTCTCACTTGCAAGTGAATTTCCAAATGATATTTATGTATTAATATTATATAAATATTATTAAAAGTATCACAAATGATACCTAAGAATTGCTCTAAGCCAGACCTCGATCGGCTTAGAAGAAAGGCCACGCTTGGTTTTGGTATATATACAATCTAAGTTGTGCAAAAATAAGAATGGAAAACGAATACGATGTGAAATGAAAATAAAAAAATAATATTTTTTTACAAAAAAAAAGAAACGAATATGGAAGAAAACGAGTAAATAAAAAATATGAGGGTCTTTTTTGTAAATATAATTTTTAATATAAAAAATTATAAAAATAAGTATTCAATAAAAAATAAATATAAATTCTATAATACATTCAAACAAATATAAATATAAGTTTTATCATTCATAAATTATGACTTACTAATTAAAAACAAACACACATTTAAAGAAAAAAACAATACAAACAATAAATTTTAAAATTTACTTACTTTTAAAAACAAACAATAACTTTAAAATAGGTTAGAGCCAGGATTTCGTAGAAAGAAACGTGTTTTCGATATATTTTTAAAATTATAAAATATTTTAAAAATATTTTTTTAAGTTTCAAAAACAGCAAAAAAATGACTCCCCTCTCGAGATTTCTATGTATCATAGAATTCAACAAAGGGCCTTCCATGGCCCAAATAAAAAGGATTTGGTAGACTTGTAAGTGAATGCATCCTTCCAGCATTCTTGCAATGAAAGTGACATTTTCGTCATTTAGTAAGTTCCTTTTTCTCAAGTATGTTGGTAGTCAATTTTTAACATTGTTAGAAGTCAGAGTCAACATATAAATGAAAAAAAAAAAAATTATGGACATGTATGAATCATTTAATATATGGTATAAGTACACATTTAATATTCGATTGCATTGTAATTAACCATTTTATTCATGCACAAGGTACAAATATATCAAATGAACCCAATTTTGGCAAATACAAAAGTTTAAAAGTTTTAGGGTTTTTGGGATTCATAGAAAAATTTTGGAATACCTTAAAAAAAAAAAACTTGTTCTCTTTCCAACCATTTCGAATTAAGAAGATGTGTGAAAATGCGTTTATTTTTATAAGAACGGTGTATTTTAAATCGGGATTTAAAATCAAACTCCTCTTCAGAAAGATAGATAAGACGATTTAGGTGAAATTCAATGTTCAAAGATCAGTCTTCTACCCTCATCGGTGGCATCATTTAATATAATTAGTATTTAAGTAAATTTTATTTATTTGTTTGTTTGCTAAGATGGCTCTAGGAGACCTTAATTGCATGGTAAATTATATTATATTTTCAATATGTTCTTATTGTTTATTTAGTACAAAAAAAACAATAGACATAGCCAAGTGAAGAATGTATATTTTCATAAATTCCTTCACAGCCAATTGCAAATTTGTTACATCGACTAAATCTAATCCATATATTCATTACAACTTTACAATTGGTAGGGGTGTGCAGTGTTTAGTTTAGTTAGTTTGGGAAGTGTTTTCTAAACTAAACTATTAATGGCCGTTTGGCTATAATTCTCGAATCATAAGAATGATCATGTGTTTCTAACTATACAAACCCTAACTTTACAATTTAGACTAACTATACAAACCCTAACTTTACGATTTGGACAATTTGGATGGTACGAAGAATGTAAGAAATATAGTCAATAAAATTTAAGAATTAATACACACCTTATAAAATTAAAGTAATCATGAAGAATATATCAAAACCATAAAAAGCATAAAATTCTAAATTAAAAGACACAACCAGATGTCCATGCGTCCAAATTACTACAACAATCATGAATTAGTGATTGCAAGGATTTTTTGAGCTTTAATAAAAGGATATGGGCAGTCAATTTTTTATCAAACAATGAAACCAAATTTGACCACTATGGTTAACTTTTCCAACAATCCAAACTACCACCAACTACGTACCCAGATCGAAAAATCGTAGTTTGGCAGTTTGTGTGAATTTAATTGGACAATTTGATTTTTCTCTGCGCACCACTAACAATTAGAGATGCCTATATGCACACAAACTAATGAACTAATTACCTAAGAAAATAAGAAAAAAAATAAAGGACCAAATTATTGAAAATTTGGCTTCCATTATAACTATAGTCTTAAAATTAGGGGAACCAAATCGTGGGAAACTTTGGCTCCCACTACAATCAATTGCAACAATCAGATGCTATTACCAAGGTTAGTTAATGTAGTGCTAATTGGAAGGCAGGCGTAGTCCTATTTGATCATTAGTATCAACAATACAATGTCATGAATTGGTTTGGTGAACTAGATTCCGTTGTGGAAAGTCCTTCATCTTGAGAGAAAATTCCTTCAGCACTATGAACCATGCTTATGGCTGGATTCTGAGGGCCCTCAAGAACTTGAGTTGTTACCATTCTCGAGATTGCTATCCCTTCATTTGTTGTTGTCGATTCTTTGCGTGATGGGCCATCTTTTTTCTCATCAAAGCTTTTAGCTATCTTAGTAACCTTTTCCCAAATCGAATCATTAGAGGTTAAAATGTCTTTGTTCTTGTACAAGAAATCACCAAAAAATATGATTAGAGCAGAAAGCGAAGATACACAAGCAATGAGGAAAAGACCCTTGAAGCTATCAAGAGTAAGGCTTTCAGACGTGGTTGTGATGTCATCTTGCATTTTGCAATCTTGTTGTTTGCCATATATCTTATCTAGAATTTCGTTCATCCTTTTTCCCTCTGTCACATTTAAGATTGCTCTTGAAACCTCAGGAACTAAAGGGGATCCCTTTGCAAATGCCTACATGTACATACCAATAAAAGATGACATAAGTATGGGAAATTAGTTTTAGCAGTATGTGGTGCACGCGTGCACGAGAGAGAGAGAGACTTACGAAGCCAAAGCCTGCAGTCTTATAAGTTGGTCCTATCATAGTATACTTATTGCAATATTTGGCAAGTAGGAGCCTCAAATAAGGGAGTTCATCCACAATTGCACCAACTCCATTATTCTTACTTCCATTTGAGAGGGCTTCATCAAACTTTTGGAGAGAGTCATAAGCCTTGAGCTTGGATGGATCAGGATACGAACTCTTCAAAAGGCCAGCAACAAAAGAACCCTCTTGGTACCCAATATACTCTCCAGACTTTATAAGAGCATTGATATCTGTGACTGTAGGTTGGAGTTTCTGCACAGTTAACATTGATGTCAAGCTTGCTGTATAGTTCGACTGTACTACCAACACCACGAACATCCACGTGATTATTACAAATCTTGATAAGTTGCTGATTACTTTCTCCCCTGCCAAAAACATGAAAGCTAGTGAGTTCCTTAATTTGTTAAAATATACATTTAGGCCTTTCTAGCTAGTAGCATACTAACTTTTCAATATTGACTCTAATTGTAAGTACTATGAGATAGAGATTTCTTATTTATTTAGCATGAAAACCAATAGGTTATTAATTTTTTTTCTAATTTAAGGATATATATATAGAGAGAGAGAGAGAGAGAGGAAGAGGGACTTACTGTGGGCAAACACCAGAGTTGAGAAGGAAAACCAAAGCATCGTTCCAACTTGGTAGGGCAATGGGCCTCTAAATTCTTTGTTTATGCGATGCTCAATAACCCATACTACAAAGCCAATAAAAATGAAGAATGCCCCAATTGTTAACCACAAATCCATTGTTAAGGGTTTCATGAAAATCCATCCTCCTTTGCTTTCATTATCCTTAACTGGGACGATCATTGACACGCCAGATTCCGTGAAAGGCAATGTGAAATCAACCAAATTAGATCTATTTGCTACGATGGTTATGTCACCCACAACTACGTCGAACTTCTGCACAAACACACAAACTTTACTTAGTCTCATATATTTAACTAAAATCACAAAAGTAGAGATTTTGAGTTAAAAATTTTGATTACGAACATTTAAAGCAATCTGGTGAATAAGGTCATCATAGTTCGGACACTGATTTGGATTGTCTCGACTGTGGAAGGGAATATATTCATAAGGGATATAATATGGGAGATAATGATTCATTACTTCTTCGAACACAAGGGCGCAAAAACCAGTGACAGTGATAGCATTAGTCTGAGGATTCGTTTCCACTTTTATGAACTCTTCAAATCCACATTTAGAAGGAACACCGACCCTCAACTTCTTTTTTGTACTTGTTGGTATTTCCCAACCTTTAGGCACTATATCAGATTCTCCAGGCCATATGATAATTCGAAGATCTTCTTTATTGGTCGTGTAACTATCCTTAATATTTCTTGGTCTTAAATCCTTCAATATCCCATATTTTGGAGTCCAGAATCCAATTTCCCTATCTTGTTTGCCATTCACGTTGACTATTTGAAAGGTTGATGATTGTAACTCTCCATTGACTAGGTTGAATTCACCACTCAAGTCTTTAAATCTCATATTTCGAATTGATTGAAGAAGCCGTGGTCCCATTTCTGAAGTCCCAATTGCAACAAGGTCTGTTAAGTTCTCCACATTAGCGTTTGGTTTCTTGAATTTTGGTTTTGCAATTTTCACTTTCTCCACTACCATTGCCAATGCCTTGATACTACTATATACCCACAAGCCAAATGCATTTAGATTATACTCATAATCTATATCTGGATTCTCTTGAAGAAATCTCTTTCTCCACCTTTTCTTAAACTTGTCAAGCTCATTAGACCTTGGAATGTAAGGTTTGACACCTATTACACCTTGCATTGACTCTATAACCATGGAATCCATAGAATCTATAAAACTTGTAACAACATCTGTTGTGATCCAAACATATCCTTTGCTCATCATTCCAACATCTTTTGCTTTCAAGAAAACTCGAGAAGCGAGAGATAATGACATGTGTAGCACAAAAACCCTAGTCTGCATGGTCTGAAGCTTATAGAGTTCTTGAAGAATGTGGTCATCCGTGGCTGAGATCGAAATGACACTTCGATATTGAACTTGGGCGTTGACTAAGAGTAGAGCGTCGGTTAAATGAGGAACTATCCCATTTCCATAAGAGTTGCCCTCATAAATCAACACTATTTCCCTCCAGCCAAAGGCATTAACTATTGATGCCAGGGGTTTAACTTGATAGGACCCAATTGGTGCCGCTCGAATGAAGTATGGATTCTCTTTTGGCGATAAAGAAGGACTGGTAGCTGGAGAAATTATGGGGACTTGAGTTTTGTTGCCTATATCAATCACGAAATTTGCTTGTGTAGATGCTTGCGGACCTAATATTGCCGATACTTGAACATTCTTCAACAAGTCTATAGCTGCTCATACACAAAAAGTTAAACAAATTTCAAGTCACGTATGCTAGAAATATTAATTTTTTTTTTTACTAATCAACAACTATTTAATTACACCATTACATATATACAGTTTTTGCTGAAAAGTTCCCTATATAAATTAGAAAACCTTCAAATATGTATATGTTGTAGAACATGGAAGTAGATCAATGTAATGACCGAAGGAATGAATGAATGAAGTACTTACCTGCAGAAGCAGCCTGAACAACATCGCCCTTGGAATCTCTGTGGTGGAGAAGCAGCCTTGTGGAATAATTGGGGTGAGAGGCGTAGAAATCCTCAAGCCCCATGGATATGCATGTCTTGGCTATCTTCCCAAAAATGGTGTCTGCGTCAAGAATCAACCCTACGTCAACCTCCACCGCCGCCGCCGCTGCTGAAGCACCGGCATTCTGCCCAATCTGAAAGCTTATCGTCAGCAGAAGGTGCAGTAGCATCAGCGAAGAAGTAGAAGAGTATTCTGTATTATGTTTGGCCATCAAAAGGTGTAGATTGTACGAGAGATGGATGCAAATGAATAATTAATTATTGGAAATTGTTGGGTTGGGTACATCAGCAATATATACATCAATTCGTTGAGGCGGTGGGTGGACTCAGTCAGATCTTAATTACCCCTTCTTACCGACATCTTCAACGATGTGCTGTCCGCACAGTCATGGCAATTATTGTTGACCTTAAATGGTGAAATAGATATTTTAGCTCTATATTTATATATATATATTTTTTTAGATATTTAATTTTTTTATTATTTTAATTATGTTATTAAATTATATAATTTCAAGTCAGTACTGTACACCTCGATAAATTTGTTGAGAATAATGAATTAAGCATAGTTTATAGTGTAATTGAAAAAATAAAAAATTTAAGAATATAATTTAATAGTATAATTGAAATAATAAAAAATTTAAATTTAGAAAACAGATCTCTTAAACTTATTATTCTCCTCCTTGTTGTCTCAATATTGAGTGCTGACTTAATCGTGGTAGAGACGTTCAAATTTTGGTCCGATATATATATATATATATATGTGCATGTTTCCGATATTGATATTGAAAATCATAGCATTCAACATATTTTGCCATGATGCTCATTCAAATGTGACGGCCAATAAATTCTAATTCTACCATCTGTCTGTCTGTCTGTCTTCAATAAAAGTCCTTTACGCGTTATCACATCAACAAACAAACCAACAAAATATCCTTCAATTCCAACCACATCCACTCATCATTTATCTCTTATAAATCTCCTTAAAAGCAAGATAAAAATGTCATTCCTACATTTACAGTATTTTTGGAAAAGGTGAGGAAGTTCCATAAAACATTGTTGAAATAGCATTTAAGCTTAACAGCCTTTAATTTCTTTAATTTTTAACAATCGTGTAACAAAATAAACTATACAATACTTAAATTTTAATGACAACTTATAAGCTGCCAGAATTGAGCGCCAAACACCCCTTAATTATAACAATTTTAGCGATGTAATAGTATCAATATGTTATATTTTATGTTACATCATTGTACACTAAATGTAACCTACGTTTAAAATGTGCAGATAAAAAAATAAAATATAGTAAGTAAAAATGTATTAAATGACGATGAGTCGTAGTCATAGTCTAGTTTTTATATTTTTTAAGGCAAAATTTAGATAAAGATTAAAGTTAATATATTTTTTAATTAATAGTAAGGTTATGAGATTAAATTTGGGTAA
Source organism: Diospyros kaki (assembly GCA_036245055.1). Lineage (NCBI taxonomy): Eukaryota > Viridiplantae > Streptophyta > Magnoliopsida > Ericales > Ebenaceae > Diospyros > Diospyros kaki. The sequence goes on from BSEG01000003.1 coordinate 960,154, forward strand.
TTAAGATTTATCTTTATTTCTAAAAGAAAAAAAAATATAAGGGTTATTTTAGTAATTTACTTTATTGATATAACTTTATAACATTAAAATGAACTCTTTGCTTATGTATTAGTATAGATATATGCAACATATCAATATATGAATATCATCAAAAAGTGTCCATAATAGAGTATCCAATTATATGTTGGCCTTGTGAAGGGCTATGATCGCACAACGCTGAAGGTTGGATTTGGACCCAAAGGTTCGCTCGGCTGGCAAGCGATGGGGGCTTGGGCTGAGCTTAACGGGCCTTCAAGTTAAATCTGAACTTTGGGAGTAGATCTCGTCCTGGGAGGAATGTTTTTGTATTTTCCCAAAGAGTTTGGGATGCTTTATCATCAATATTTGATATCAATAAAACTTATAATCATTATTATATATTTTTTTTATAATAAATTCAGAAAAGGAAACTTTGTGAACATGCTACATTATTTAATGAATTTCTTGTTATAAAAAAAATGAATTACTTTATGAACATGCAACATTATTACTTCGTATATTTTGTTATTACTTTGAATATTTTGTTGTGAGAAGTGGCTTTGTTTTCGCTCTATTTTATCTGGACGGCGTTTACTCAGTCAATTTTCCTTACTCAAGTATGTCGTTCTACATGGTAACTTAGAGTGGGTAATCTCCCTAAACGTCATCATAATTGAACGGTAGACGATTTCCTGAGTAGGTTATGAATTGGCGAGTGATAAACATGAGTATTTGTGCTAGTGAGTATCTTGGGGTTAGTTGTACCACAGTGAATTTTGGAGATCAAAGTTGGTTCATTCCTCTCGTCCAAGCTTTTACTGTGTACATATTATTGTTGTCTTTGATTGGTCATGACATTCGATATGTGATTACTTGATTCTGGAGTTATTATAATGGGAGACACTTTGAAGCCCTTTGTTGCTCCTTGTAGCTCATTGCAACCTGCTTTGGAGTAGTGTGTTCATTTCCTTTAATGAAATGATTAGCTATGGTTAGATTTGGTTGGATTGTATTTTTTGTTTAGATTCGATATCATTTGTTGGCTTGTTGGGGCTTAGTTTATATGAAATTTGTCTCAATTACTTATTTAAAATTAAAATAAATATAAAAATAAAAATCAGCATTACTTATAGCATTTTTAAGTTGGATATCTAAGTAGGCATAAAAATGATTACTTGTTGAATTTAAACATATCAATAAACAGAGGAAGAGAAACTAAGTCTTCATTGTCTTAGTTTTCTTCTTGTAGACGCTCCGGTGCTGGTTTGTTTTAGTTCAATTCTTAGTTATATAAAAGAAATTAATTAGTTAATTAAATATTTTAAAATACGATATATTTATCACCAATCAATTAGAATATTTAGATATTAAAAATAAAATAAATAAATATATCTTATATAAAAACAATTTACACTTATTATCCCTTAATCATTGCTTTTAAAACAATGATTAGCAACAATTTAATTACCTTAATTGAAGAGAATATACAATAATAATATTCAAATATAAAATTCAAAGAATTAATAATAATCTGACCAAAAAACTCAAATTTTCTATAGAATTGAAAGAATTTGGCAACAACATAACCCTTTAAATCAATCAACAAGCATTTAATACGAAATCTTATGCAATTTTATTATTTATTTACTTATTTGTTCAATAATAAATGCATAGTCATTACTCATTTCCTTTAGAACAAATTAAATAATACATTCATTCATATAGTGACATATATTCATGAACTGAGTGTCAAAATAACACTTTCGAACCATTTATGAACAGTACACGTCCATTCATGGCTTCTAATGCCCACAAATTTCAATACAACGTACACGTTTAAAGAAAGAAATCTTTATTGTTGTTACTAAAATACAACAATTAAAATTTGTGATGTAGGATCCACTCGACTTGGGTGTCAGGCGAAATTAGGTTGCCATAAAAGAAGCTGTCTCGAGAGAGTTTGCCACTAGGATGCTCGCCATAAGGATTCGCTACAAGCTTTTGCCACTAGCTAGGTTTGCCATAAGCTTTGCCACAAGCCTTTGCGGCTAATTTCGCCACTAGCTTTTGCCCCTAGTTTTGCCACTAGCTTTTGCCACTAGTTTCGCCACAAGCTTTGCCACAAGTTTTGCTACAAGCCTTTGCCACTAGCTTCGTCACTAGTCTTTGCCCCTAGCTTCGCCACAAGTTTTGCCACAAGTCTTTGCCACTAGCCTTTGCCCCTAGCTTTGCCACAAGTCTTTGCCACTAGTCTTGCCACTAGTTTTGCCGCTAAGTCTGTCGTAAGGATTTGATCTTATTAGCGCTGAGAAAATGAGTTAGAAGGCTCGCGGGAATCTTCCCCGCGAAGACCCTTCGATGCCAAAGTCAATCCCGAATCCCAATGACTATTCACGAAAACAGTGAATGTGCAATCAAAGTGTAAATTTTACCAAAATCAGAAGTCTTGTTCATTGTCTTCTAGTTGGGTATTTATAGGGTGCGATTTTCAAGGGTACTTGGTGTTGACATGCGGCCTTTGCTGGATGGAGCTCTTGCTTTTCCCAAAGGCACACACTGCCGCGAAGCCTTTGGGGTCTGGGCACTACACCGCGAGCCACAAGCTCGTGGCAAACCATATTACCGCGAGCCATTACCGTTGGGGGCTGGCAGCAAGCGCAACACGGCTTATGGCCGCGAGCCCCGCTACTAGGGGCTTGCGGCACTATGCTACGAGGTTGCGAGGCTCGCGACAAGAGTGTGCCGTGAGCCTATCTCTTTGGGGACTTGCGGCTTTTTTGTTGCCGCGAGGTTCTGAAGCTCGCGGCAGTAGTGTAACACCCTGCCTTCCAGGGCATTAATATATGTTAGGATTTTTTTTTTTTCATCAAACATAAATCGGCAATAGATCCTCAGCATAACTTTTATTTAATAACACTCCCAAGCATAGTAAAGGAATGATACGCCTCAAACATAGCGGAAGCAAGATTAGAACCTGTAAGAAACCTCGAAAACATAACATATGCGGGTACATACAAATCGCTCACCCAACATAACATTACAGAGAATATTAAAATCTAAACAATACATCCGAATAAAACAGATAGTCCTAGTCCCACATGGGATCCACAAAATTTTCACCGTGATCATGCCTCAACCACTTCCTTGCTCTTCCGGTTACTTGCCTCACTTGGAACATAGAATATTCCAAGGACATAATCCAATATTAAAAGATGAAATTTTCTAAGTGAGGGTTAGATAAGCATGAATGAATGATGCATGATGCATGGATATTTATAAACATATACTCATAATGTAACTTCCCAAGCCTACCAGCCTGGCATGGAACCTTAGACAGAATCTCGAACCTCTGCAGGATAAGCCTAACGTTGTTCCATTAATTGCTCTAGGAGAATTTCAGCTACACTCTTAGGGTAATATCCCAACCCTATGCACGAGTTTCAATATGATAAAAATATCATGTCGTGCATATATCACATTTTTTCATGCAACAATATATGAACGAAAATGATCATAACATATGAAAATATCATGCATAGAAAGTAAATCATATCATATATGGGTTATAAGGACAAAACCACTCATCTTTCACAATTATCGGGATACCTCGAAAAGTGTGCAAACTACCTCGATTTGCATGTCAACCTTGAAATTTGCACCAAATGTTTCACCTCACTTCCCAAAGCACCCTAAGCAAGATATTTATTTAAATAATCAATAAAACCTATTTTTTTTCTCAATTTTCTTGCTTTTTTCTTTATTTTCCTCAATTTTTCCTTACTAATATTCCAAAATAAATACCTACACCTATTTTTCTCCAAATATTTTTACATGGAAAATTCTAAAATACTTTTCTAAGATATTTAAAATAAATTGCACAAAAAACCAAGCCCGCACGCGTTGGTGCGTGCTAGGGCGAGTAAGACTGGCGCGTGGGGCCCACGTGCCGGTCATCTTCTTCGACCACGGCTTGTTGGAAAAATTTAAAACCTATACCAAAATGAAGCTTAGGCAAAGTCGATCACAATAATACCTGAATGGGCTCGAAAGAACGTCCGGAAGTCGGTCAACGAAGGCCTTGAAGTCTCGGCCAGGCGGTCCGCCTAGGGTTCCGACGAGACTTCGATTTGGCTTCGTTTCTGTTCCATTGCTCACCAAATGCTCCAGATATGACCCTTAAGCTATGGGCAACAAAAGCCCCTTATCTTTGCCTCTCAATTCATCCAAAATAGCCCTCGATTTGAAGCCTCATTCCTTGAAAATTTCGGCCATCGTCGAGCTCTATTTATAGGCCATTTTGAAGCTTCAAACGACCTTGGATGCCTTGCCCATTGCCTTAGGAGTCTCCACTGTCCCTAGATCGACCTAAAAGCACTGATATTCGCATGCAAAAGCAAGTTTCAGGTCTCCCATTTTTGGCCAGCTTTCTTGGCCGTTTTTCTTGAAATTCTGGCCACTCTAGTGGCCGTTGTCAGCTCATGATGACTCCTACGAGATCCCCGACCATCCATCGTGCTAGCCCATTGCCTGAAATGGCCGGCCAGAGATTGTGCGCCACTGTCAGAAGCCATGGCTGAATTTTTCCTTTTTATGCACTATGGCCCTTCAATTTCGATTTTTCCCATTTTGGCCCCTTTTTCTCATACCCCCTGGACTTTTAATTAATACCACCAAGTCCCTCAAGTTCCAATCTTTCAATTTCCTTTTCGCAACTTTTAGAAAAAATGTCGTTTTGACCCTCCTTAGGTAACTTTGAAAAATTGCACTTAGGCTCGTTTCTCCGTTTTGGCTTTAAACCTACTCGTTTATTCCTGAAACTTCTGAAGGGTTGTTCTACTCGACAAACTGAAGCTTCCCAAGGCGTCCGTTATCATTTCGAGAGCCTCCTACGAGAATTCGATTTTACAGCTTAAATGGCAGCTGCATTTCAACTGTACCGAAAATCGTTTCTGATCTACTTTCTTTCGGTCCTAAAAATCATGCCTCGAGATGCTCCCTAGAGGCGTTCCTATTTTCTTAGACATTTAAGCCTTAGGATACTCCCTTCAGTTGATTCGGTAAATTTTTCGAGCGTTTCAGATACCCAACTTTCTCGAATTTCTAATTTTCCTTTAAAATAATAACCCAAAGTTATTGGGTATTACAAGTAGTGTGCCGCGAGCCCATCTCTTGGGGGCTTGCTGCTTATCTGTTACCGCGAGCCCTTTTGTTGTGGGCTTGCGGCACACTACCGTGAACTTATTTTGCTTTTTAGAAATATTTTAATTTCTTCCCTATTTCTTTGGCACAACACTTATAATATGACAGTAATCCTAATCTAACTATTGAACGAAAATGGAAAAGAATACCTCGGAAGTTACATTAAAAGAAAAATTATAGAGTTTAAATACAAAGAGAATTTAACCCCCTGCTCTAACTACATCTACTAATCTAACCACGTAGTTAACCACATTAACTGTACAAACTAATAAATCAATACAACAAATACACGTAGGATATTTGTTACTCCTCCTCAAGATGGACTGTGGATATCGAGAACAACCATCTTGGACAACAAAAGAGATCACCTTGTTGTCAGCAGAGGCTTAGTGAATATATCTGCCAACTGATGATGAAGTGTTCGGATGGGAAAAAGTTTAATAAAACCATCAACAATCTTGTCTCGAATAAAATGACAGTCTAGTTCAATGTGCTTCGTACGTTCATGAAACACTGGGTTAGTAGCAATATGAATAGCGGCTTGATTATCACAAAATAGTAGAGCAGGAGATGAAGAAACAACCTTGAAATCTGATAATAGCTGAGTGATCCAAACCAACTCACTAGCAGTAGACGCAAGGGCTCTATACTCAGCCTCAGCTGAAGAACGGGAGACTGTTCTGTATCTCTTAGCCTTCCATGATATTAAAGAATCTCCAAGAAAAATACAGAATCCAGTAATTGATTTTTGGGAGTCCAAACAATATCCCCAATCAGCATCAGAAAATGCTCGAAGATTAAGGAAAGATGAAGATGAGAAAAATAGACCTTGACTAGGAGCAATTTTAAGATATTGCAAAAGATGGTGAGTTTCATCAAGGTGAGGCTGTCGTGACTGAGAAACAAATTGACTCAGCTTGTGAACAACAAAGGTGATGTCAGGCCGAGAGATAGTTAAGTAAAGAAGTCAGCCAACCAGCCTTTTATAGACAGATGGATCTTTAAGTAAGTCTCCCTTAGAAGAGCTTAACTTGGAATTAGGTATCATTAGCACAGAAACAGGTTTGCAAGCAAAAAATCTAGCATCTTCAAGTAATTGTAAAGTATGGTGCCTGTGGGAAAAAAAAAAGAAAATACCTTTGAAAGATTGTGTTATGTCTAGACTAAGAAAATTTCTTAATCAGCCAAGATCTTTCAGTTTAAAATGACTATGAAGGAAAACCTTAAGTGAAGCAATAACATCAACATTAGGTCTCGTAATAATGATGTCATCGACATAGACAAGAAGTGCCACAAATTTATTACTAGTCCCTTTAGTGAACAGTGAATAATTTGACTTTGACTGAAGAAAACCATGCTGAATAACAACAATAGAAAATTTAGAAAACCACTGCCTTGATGCCTGTTTTAATCCATAAATGGATTTATGAAGTTTACAAACTAACCTCTCCCCCTAACCAAGAGTACAACTCTGGGGCTGATAACCAAGCGGTAGATCCGTATACACCTCCTAAAAAATATCACCATTAAGGAATGCGTTATTGACATCAAGTTGAAGAAGAGACCAAGAATAAACAGAAGCTAGGGCTAGTAATACCTTGATAGTAACCAAATTTGCAACTGAGGAGAAAGTATCAAGAAAATCCAAGCCTTCTTGTTGTGTGTACCCTTTCGCCACCAAACGAGCTTTGTATCGCTTTATAGTACCATTAGATCTATGTTTAAACTTATAAACCCATTTACACCCAATGGAATGTTTGTCATGAGGAAGGGAAGTAACAGACTAGGTATTATTTTGATGCATGGCATCTAACTCAGCAGCCATAGCATCCTGCCAATGAGGATATTGGACAGCTTGATGGTAATTTATAGGTTCAAACGTGGAGGATACTTGCATAAGTAAATTCTTATAACAAGAAGAGAGATGATCATAGGTAAGGAAATTGTGTAAATGATACTTTGTCTAAGTAAGAGGCAAAGGAAAATTGAGTAAAAGATTGTAGTGAAAATATCCAAGATAAGATGGTGGTCAAATGACTCTAGTAGACTGGCAGACAAAAATTAAAGGTATATCAGATGAACAAGGGCTAGGAGTGGACAAAGAATTCACAGGGACATGAGTTAAATCACAGGATTTAATAGGCAGGTCAAATGAAGGAAAAGAATGACCCGAAATATCAGAGGCAGACTTAGGCAAACTAAGTCAAGAAATGGATTTATTACTTCACCAGAGGCAGTAACAAAATGGAATGGAAACACATCCTCATAAAATACAACATCCCAAGAAACAAAAATGGTTTTATTAGTAATGTCATACAACTTATACCCTTTCATTTCGGGAGGATATCCAATAAACACACAAGGAGTGGCTCTAGGTTGAAACTTTGTTCTATGAGCATGTAGAGTTGAAGCAAGACATAAACTCCCAAACACTCTTAAGCAACTGTAATCAACAGAATCACGATATAACAGATGATAAGGGGATTGATGTTGTAATATAGGGGCTGGAGTCCTATTTATCAAAAATGCAGCCATAAGAACACATTCTCTCCAAAATTTTATAGGTACTTGAGATTGGAATAATAAAGCCCTAGCCACGTTAAGAAAATGTTGGTGTTTTCGCTCAACTACTAAATTTTGTTCAGGCTTTTCAACACATGAAAATTAGTGAACCACTACTTTAGAGGCAAAGTAATCCTTAAACAACAACTCAGGAGCATTATCAAACCGAAACTTCTTAATCACTGTATTAAACTGTCTCAACCAGAGAAAAAAATTTGGGGATAATATTTCTAACATCTGATTTTTGTCTCATAAGAAAAACCCAAGTGAAACATGTGCAATCATCAACCAAGGTGAGGAAATACCGATGACCAACATAAGTAGGAAGATGATAAGGACCCTAAACATTACAATGGAGTAGATCAAAAGCACATTTAGACAAATAATTGTTTGAAACAAAAGACAATCATCTCTGTTTAGTTAGTGGACATGCTGAATAGGGAACACAATCTGTGGCTTTACAATCAGGGACAAAATTCAATACACCACTCAGTTTATTCAACTTGTCAAAAGACAAATGTCCAAGTCTCTTATCTCATGTATTCCTATCTGTTTTGCTAGGAAATGTAGTGATAGAAGTATATGTTTTATCTACTATCTGTTTATTAGACACAGAGTCACCAGCTTCGAGTATGTATAGACCTTTAAGAAGTCTACCCCTGCCAATCATCTTCGAGTGGAGTACATCCTGTATAACACAGGTATGGGAGAAGAAACAAAGACTAATGGAATTGTTCTTAGTCAACGCACTCACTAATAGTAGATTAAACTTGAACTAAGGCACATATAATACATTCTGAAGCACACAATCAGAATTAAGCTTCACAATCCCAATGTAAGACACCAATATCCAACTATTATTAGGCAATGTAACATACGCATCTTGAACCGGCCTTAACCGAAGAAAAGATGATTTGTTAAAACATATGTGACTCGTGGCTCCATAATCAACTATCCAACAACTAGGGCAACTGAGTAAGAGACTGACCGAAATGGAAAAACAAGTACTTGACTAAACAGGAACATCATATTCTGCATTTGTTTTAATGGATGAGGTGTGAGAACTTAGCATACTCAACAACTGCTGGTACTACCTAGGATTTAGAGACTCCATAAAGTTCCCAATGTTTGGATTCTTGGACTGACTAAGACCAGCCCCAGAAATCTGACTAACCACAACAGAGTTTACTTTATTAATATTCATTTGATTAAGATTAGGATTATGTCTCTATTTAGGTTTATACCCTGGGGGATACCCATGCAACTTATAACATTTATCAACTGTGTGTCCATTTAATCCACAATGTGTACACATATGCCTCTCTTTTTTCCCACGAGTAGCCCTAACAGAGAACAAAACTGGATCATTTATACTAACAAAGTTTACTACATTCCTTTGGTTCTCCTCTTAAGTAATAAGCGCAAACACTTTGTTTATGCGGGGAATAGGATCCATAAGAAGTATCTGACCTCTAACCTAGGCATAAGACTCATGTAACTCCATCAAAAATGACATGACATATTTTGTCTGGCAATGACTTGCAAAAGCCCTAGTTTTGCCACAAGTACATTTTCCACAAGAGCACCCAGGCCTATAATTGCTAAATTCATCCCAAATCGTTTTAAGTTTGGTAAAATACGCACTCACAGAGAGTTGCCCCTGGGTTAAGTTCATCAAATCCCTCCTAAGTTGAAAAATCCAAGGTCCATTACTTTGTTGATATCTTTCCTTAAGATCAATCCAGATATCATAGGCAGATTCAGAGAAAATTAAACTTGCAGATATTTCTTTAGATACTGAATTCAAAATCCAAAACATAACCATGTTATTCCAAATCCAAGTATTAAGAAGGTTAGGATCATCACCTGGAGGTCGTAAAATAAAACTGTTTACAAACCCTACTTTGTTCTTCACAAATAAAGCTATCGTCATCGCCCGACTCCACGGAGCGTAATTTTCCCCCATCAATGGTTGAGATACCAAAAGGAATCCAGGGCTATCGGAATGATGAAGGTAATACGGACTAGATCCATCGTCAATGGCAGAGTTGAGCCTTGACGAAGAATAGGACAGATCATGATTTTTTGTCACCATAGAACAAATATTGACGAACGATGATTTGTGTAAAAGAAACAAAAATCATGGAAAGAACATAGGAGATCGCAAGATTTGCGATCACCAGATGAGATAATCGATTGCAGATCTTCGGACAAATGAGATCTGCAAGAGAGAAAAAAAAATCGCAAGTCTCCAAACAAAGAAGACTCACAGGACTCACGATCGTTGGAAAGGAATAGTAACACGATGTCGGAATCGATAAGAGAGAAGCAAGCAAAAGATGAAACCTAGGGCTCACACGATCGACGGAGAGACCTAGGGTTTCAAGAACGCTCTAATACCATATTAAATGAAAATGGAAAAGAATACCTCGAAAGTTGTATTAAACGAAAAACTGTAGAGTTTAAATACAAAGAGAATTTAATCCCCTACTCTAAATACATCTTCTAATCTAACCACATAGTTAACCACACTAACTATACAAACTAATAAATCAATATAACAAATATACGTAGGATATTTGTTACTAACCCTTTCTTAAAGATCACATAAACCCCCCAACTAATTACATATATAGCGAAAGTTTTATCATCAAATCACAAGAGGTGGGTATGGAGATCATCAAGCCCCTTCTATGGACGCTGCTGCTTCTCTCGTTCAATGCAGCAGCCCAATCCCAAGGCACACACACACCCACACACAAATATATATATACATATTCATTTTTATATAAGGCTATATATATAGAGATTTATATATCTGTGTTCATATATATATGCAGGTTGTGAAGATGAGAAATTGCAGATTGATCCCACGGTGAAGCAGTGTGAAGATGAGATAGCGCTGGGAGAATGTGATGACAAGAAGTGCAGTGATGTCTGTAACAAGCAGTTCAGCAACACCACAAGTTCTTCCTGCCTGCCCAATGGGGGAACTTGCCAGTGCTATCATATCTCTAATCTTCACTACCCAGTCCTTAACTTTGTGTATTTTTCCCTTGACAACAAGAGCTCGGCTTACCCTTCTGAGTGTACACCCTGTAAATTCACCAAAACCCCTTATTACCGAACCAATGTTGAATGATGATGTGATTATTGTTGGTGGGGTTTGCAGGTGAGAAAGGGCATGTTGCGGACCGCTGGAAAGATATACACATTGTAGGATGCACCAACAGCGAGTGCTACGGCGCGTGTTTGCAAAATGTAAGGGGAGCTGTGTCCGGGACTTGCCTCCGAGCTGGGACAGGTGACCAGATCTGCCAATGTCAAATACCCTGTGGAGGATCATAAGATTGGATCATTTGGATGCATGCTCAAATCCAGCCTAATCACAGTCCTTCACCCCAAATCGAGTTTTATTTTTGTCCTGTTTTTGGACCGCAGATAGATATGATTGACATGTCAAATTAAGTTTTATTTTTGTTCTGTTTTTTGGCCGTAGATAGATATGACTGACATGTCAAAAATTAAGTGGTCAACCTTGTTTAATGGGATTAAAGCGTTTGGTATATCAACATCATGTTGTTGCTTTTTTTTTTTGTAAATCTTTGTGATTTAAGAATTGAATCTCCATTTCCAGAGAATTTCCATCCAGGCAGATACAACAGATTCACAATAGATATCTACATAAAAGGACACAACTACACCTGACTGGGGCAAAAGAATAACTAACTTACAAGAAATAAGCAATTTTGCAGAGCAACTAAACTGAGGGGCATCTCATCTACAATCTACACTGCATCTTTGTTCTTTCTGATGATGAGAAACTTTCATCACAGAAAGGGATTACCAGTGAGAGGTGATGGAACCACCAAAGCTCTGAAAAGCTACTTGTTCTTGCTGCTTCGAACGTGTTGTCGGTTTTGCATCTTCTAGTTGCTTCACTACATCTCTCATCATTGGTCTTTTGCTTGGCTCCTTTTCTGTGCACTGCAAGGCTACCAAAAGCACATTGATCGCTTGTTCCATGATGCTCGAATCCAAAAATTCGTGCAGTAAGCCAGGATCCATAATCCTCTGTATTTCTTTAGCATGGTTCCAGACACATCTAACCCATCCTACAATATCCTGTTCCTCCAAGAATGAAGGATCCAAAGGCCTCTTTCTGGTGATCAGCTCCAGTAGAACAACCCCATAACTGTACACATCAGCCGCCGTGCTTTTCTTCGTTGTAAATGCGTTTTCTGTCCAAATCATGGCAAAATTAGCATCTCGCCAGATTCACATTATTTTTTCCTTTGTGCTTATATGTGTAATGCATCGATATGTAAATACTTTTCAAATACAAGGAATAAATTTATGAAGTTATTACCTGGTGCAATGTACCCAATGGTTCCTGTGACCCTGCTGGATGCGGGTGAAGCAGAAGATTGACCGAGAAGCTTGGCAATGCCGAAGTCAGAGATGTGAGGCTCCATTTCGGAGTCCAAAAGTATGTTCATTGGTTTGATATCGCAGTGCACAATAGCAGGATTACAGTCATGATGGAGATATGCCAATCCTTGGGCAGTTCCCATTGCTACGTTGAAGCGGACACTCCATTCCAAAGTTGGCGATGGCTTCTTCTCATGAAGAATATCGTAAAGGCTTCCATTTGGCATGTAATCATACAATATTAAACCATAGTCTTGCTTCAACCAAAAATCTTCCAATTTGACTAGGTTTCGGTGTCTAACCTTCCCAACAGTCTGGATTTCCCGAATCATGCTTGCTTTTCCTCCCTTCAGCCCTGCAAATACAAGCTTTTTCACTGCATACACCTTCTCTTGAACCAAAGCCTTATAAACAGTTCCATGGGCTCCTCTCCCAACAATATGCCTCTCATTTAGGTTGTCAGTTGCTTCCATTATTCTGTTGATCAGCTTGGTACATGGAGAGATCTCAGCTCCTTCTCTTGGCCTTCTTAGCCAGATTAACAAAACAAATCCCAGCCCAAGGACCACAAAAACAACAGAAACTGATGATCCCAGGGCTATCATTGCAATTTGTAATCTACTAAGACCTTTACGGTTGATCAACTTAGGGTCACAAGTTTTGAAAATGCTGTCCCCAGTGCAAGCATAGCCACTTGTTGGACAAATGACACAAAGCCCCGGATTACCTAGGAATGAAGACGGGGAAGAATTGAGAAGCTTCATCAATGTTTTTGGAATGGATCCGGTGAAGTAATTGTGAGAGACATTGACCTCAGTTAATGACTGAAGTTCACCAATATGTTCCAAAGTTCCAGTCAGATTATTGAAAGACAGATCTAATCGCTCAAGCATAACCAAATTTCTGACTTCTGCAGGAATATGACCCGTCAGTCCATTGCTGCTGAGATTTAATTCTCCCAGGTTCTGTGCTGGTCCAATTGATGAGGGGATAACCCCACCCAATAAATTTTCGCCAAGCTGTATATTTAAGAGCGATTTGGATTCAAACAAGAACGAAGGGAAACCCCCAGTAAAATGATTCCCACTTAGCACTAGAAAGGACAACCCTGTCAAGCTTTCCAAACTGGGAGGAATGGAGCCATGTAAGAAATTATAACCCAAATCCAATTTCCATAATTTGGTACAGTTTGACAGTTGAGGTGGCAATGGACCTTCCAAATAATTGTGAGAAAGATTCATGTAATGAAGATTCACAAGGTTCCCCATCTCGGGAGGCAAAAACCCTGTGAGCCTATTCATCGCCAAGTTAACGGAGGTAATATTGGTGAGGTTACCAAAGCTAGAGGGAATTCTTCCAGTCAAGCTATTGTTGCTAAGATCCATGAAAAGAGGGTTTGGATTCTTCACAAATTCCGGAAGAACTCCGGTGAGGTTATTATCTTGGAGAATCAATCTTCTGAGAGTTGAACAACTTCCTATATCAGAAGGCACACTGCCTTCAAGACGATTGAAACCCAGGATCAGTACCCTCAATTGCTTGTTGAAGCAAAGGTTTGGTGGTATTTCACCAGTGAATGAGTTGTTGGCAAATTCCACCTGGATCAAACTACTATTTATTCCCAAACCTTGCGGTATGACTCCAGAAAACCAGTTGTCAAATAAAGAAATGTTTCTCAACTGCCTTAGCTCGGTGATCTCTGGAGGCAGTTGCCCAGAAAGATTATTTCTATACAGAAGGAGATTCTCAAGGCTCTGGATCTTCCAAATGCTTATGGGAATCTCGCCATTCAACCTGTTCTCATACAAGTAAAGGCTTTGCAGCCTACTTAACCTCCCTAATTCACTCGGAATCTCCCCTTCAAGTTGGTTGATATGCAATCGCAGATCATTCAGAGATCTGCAATTGCCAAGCTCGGGTGGTATCCTCCCGGATAAATTGTTCCCGCTGAGGAAAAGCGTAGAGCTTAGTGAGTAAACCAAAAGACGAGGGGATAGGACCAGTTAACCCACAATTGATAGCAGATAGAGAGCGTAAGCTACTGCAATTGCCCAGCCCGCGTGGAATCCCACTGCTGAATTGGTTAAAGGACAAGGTCAAATTGCCCATTTTCTTACAGCTACCCAAACCCAAAGGAATTTTACCCTCTAGCCTGTTCTCACTGACATCCAATATCACAAGATTCTCAAGATTGTTCAAGCTATCTGGCAGAGCCCCAACAAGTTGATTACTGGTCAAATAAAGCTCTTCCAAGGCACTACAATTGCCTATGGAAGAAGGAATGGTCCCTGATAGATTATTCTCGTATAGATATAAGAATAATAACTCACTCAAGTTGCCAACATTTGCCGGGATGGAACCATTAAGCTTGTTCATGTTCAGGTAAACACTGTCCAAATGGGGAATTGAAAACAAAGAACTGGGTATTTCTCCTGACAGAGAATTGGAATAAAGGCATAGGTACTGCAAATTCTGCAAGTTCCCAATGGTGTCGGGTATGGATCCGGAAAAAGCCGTTCTCCGATAGGTCCAGGTATTCGAGAAGGCTACAACTGGTCAAGGCCCGGGGAAATGGACCGGAGAAGTTATTTGTGCGGAAATCAATGGACCGCAGCTGAGTCAAGCGGGCTATTTCCGGCCCCAGTTGGCCAGAGATTTGGTAATTCGAGACATTCAGAGCGACCACGAGGTGGGTCTTGGAGTGGCATTGGACCCCGACCCAGGAACAAGGAGTCGGGTCGGAAGCGTTCCAGCTCAGGCTGATAGCTGGAGGCACAGCAGTCCAGTGGCTCAAAAGTGACAACAGAGTCATCCCGTCGGCTTTCAGACCGGAACCGCCATGGATGAAAGCAGAGAAACAGAAGAACAATAACAGTGGCAAGAGAAGCCGGCTCAAAGGACCCGGCATGATTATGAACATATAGTAAATTACAACTCGAAGAAGAAACCGAAGCACAAAATTGCTGGGAAAAAGCGGCTTACCGGGTTCAGAACAAAACCCAGCAAGGACTTTCACAGTCACAGTCAGTCCATCCAGTGTAGAACTCAACAATGGAGGGAGGGAGGTCTTGCGGATGCTTCGCTCTCTTTTGGTTTATTTATAGACCCAAACGGGGGCTGCACCAGTTAATGTAATGCTGCTTGTAGGTACACTCGAATTTTTCGATATTCTAATTAGATTATTATACTTATATTTTTGACTTAATTTAATTTTTATATTTTAATTTTTTTTAATATGACAGCCTAAATTTTTTATTATATAGATTATATATTTATATTTATATTTTTAAATCAATTTAATCTATATATTTTAATATCAATTTAACCCATTTTATTTTTACACATAAAAAATCTGACATTAAAGATTCATCGTCATCTTTTGTTATAATAGAGATTCTGCCACTTGTCTCAAATAAATAAGAGTTTTGAGAATGATAAAGAGTATAACAAAGTCAAGACCTAACATGTTTAAGTAAATAAAGAATGTAAAGTGTGTGAAAATAATTGAATAAATAACATGACACTATATGATAAAATTATCTTAAAATATTTATTATACAAAAAAGGACATGATTGGTGAGCTTTTCGTGTGAAGTGATAAATTAAAAAAAAAATACAAAGTTAGGAGAGAGGAATTGGATTTATAAATTAAAATCTTGTATATAATAATAATGATGATAAAGTAACAGCACAACATCCGCTCCCAATTTTTAATCATTTGGGCGACTGTAAGCAAATTGAAAGGGGACCATCAATTGTTCATTCTCAAATTGAAAAATTTTTAAAGTTGCTTTCTATTTTTCATATCATGGTAGTTGAAATCGGTCTCCGGAGACTTTCATCGGGGAGCAATACAGTCTCTTCTTATCTATAAGAATTATAATTTTAATAAATTTTATAATAAAAAAATTAAATATTTATTTAATTTTTATAAAAATAATACAAAATATTGTAATGATTTTTTTATTATTTTTTTAAGATTTTAATCTCTTCCTCTCTCTCAAGCTATGAGTTTATTTGACAATTATGTCCTTAAATAACAATAAATATTAATAGAGGTAAGACAACAACTCATAATTAAACAAAAAT
This sequence comes from Diospyros kaki, assembly GCA_036245055.1. Lineage (NCBI taxonomy): Eukaryota > Viridiplantae > Streptophyta > Magnoliopsida > Ericales > Ebenaceae > Diospyros > Diospyros kaki. Next base: position 976,453 of record BSEG01000003.1, read on the forward strand.
ACTTAAAAAAATAATTAAACAAAATAAAAAATTAGATGTTTTTATCAAAAATATTAAAATTTGTGTTCAAATTTAAAAACACAATAAAAACTGACGATGCATATTTCAAAAAGAGAGAACGATTGCATGAGATCAAGAGAGTTGCAAGTCAATAGAGATCACACTTGAACAGTTCAAAACTCGACTCAATTAGAGTTTTTCATTTAAGAAATGACTTGAGCTTGAGTTTTAAAGTGTTTGCTTTGTTTGGACTTGTGAAGAATTTTATTTGTAAACTCGCTTATAAAAATTTTATTTTTATAACTTTTAAATTTAAAACTTCAAAAAAGATTTGTACAAAATTTGCTTGAAGTTTGTTTTTTAGTCTAAAATTAAGCTTTTAATGAGCTCACTTGACAAGTTTTTAAATGAACAAGCACAAGTCTTATTTTTAACTTTAACTCAAATTTAAACTCGAGTTCAAGTCCGATAAAAGTTCTAACATATAAATGTAATCTTTTATGAGCTCGACTCATTTGTAAAGGATTTTCTTTTCTCTTTTCAAAACAAAAATTATTATGCTTCAAGTAATCTCCAAAATGAAAATAAAAACAAAAACGTTCCATCTAAATCGAGATCAATATTCTTAAGAATCCTAAATTGAATATTAGATTGATTTGGCCTTAACCAAACTTAGGCATTGACCTGTGAATGTGGAAATGCCCTTTGCCTAAAACTTTACTGTCAAATAAATTGATTGTTAGTAATGTTGAATTTGTATTTTTGAGTTAATTTAATTGTTATATTTTATGTATAAAAAAATGATAAAATGAGATGAGAAAATATATGTCACACTCCATTTGTATTAAAGTATATAGTGATTAAATTGATTTAAAAATATAAATTCAAAAGTGTAATCAAAATAATAAAAAATTCTGATTGCCACTAAAAAAAAGGTCAAAATACATGAGTTTAATGAAAAATTAGGTGTTTATTTTATAAAAAAATATTGAAAATTGTGTTAAATTAAAATCTTATACTATCATATAATGATAAAGTAGCATCACAACATTCCCAATTTTCAATCATTTGCTCGTCAACGCGACAATAAACAAATTGAAAGGGAGACTCATCAATTGTTCATTTTCAAATTGTCAAAGTCGATGGACCACACATTTTAAAAATTGCTTTTCATTTTTCAAATTATGAAAGTTGAAACTGGTCTCCTGATTATCAAAAAAATGGTCTCTCGGAGACCTATGTTGGGGGACCATAACAATCGCTGAAGATTGCAACCAAACCCCTGTTTAGGGTTTGTTTAGTAATTTTTTCTTTATTAGGGGGTCCCACACGCATAAAGTGCAAACATGATAACTCTAATATTTGAAAATTCTTTTAAATTTTTTTGTGAAAATAATAAATATTATTCATAACAATCATAATTTTAGTAGATTCCATAATAGAAAAATTAAATAATTTATTTAATTTTTGTAAAAATAATACAAAATAATATACTAATTTTTTTTTATTTTGTTAAGATATTCATCTCTCTCAAAAGCTATGAGTTTATTTGGCGATTATGTCCTCAATTAACAATAAATATTAATAGAGTTAAGATAACAACTCATAATTGAACAAAATAAAAAATTAGGTGTTTTATCAAAAATATTAAAACTTGTGTTTAAATTAAAATCTTGTACTATCATATAATGATAAAGTAGCACCACAACATTCCCATTTTTTAATCATTTGCTCGTCAACGCGGTTATGCGCAAATTGAAAGCAGGACCGATCAATTTCTCATTTTTAAATTGTCAAAGTCGATGGAATACACTTTTTAAAAGTTGCTTTCCATTTTTCACAACATGGTAGTTGAAGTTGGTCTCCCAATTATCAAAAGAATGGTCTCTCAGAGACTTAAGTTGGGAGACCATTACGATCCCCCCGAAGATTGCAACCAAGCTCTTGTTTAGGGCTTGTCCAGTAAATTTTTTTTTTTTCTTGGAGGGTCTCACGCGCATAAAACGCAAACATGATAACTCTGATATTTGAAAATTCTTTTGAAAGTTTTGTGAAAAGAATAAATATTATTCATAATTATCCTAATTTTAGTATATTTTGTAAAAATAATACAAAAATAATGTACTATTTTTTTATTTTTTTAAAATATTCATCTCTCTCAAAAGCTATGAGTTTATTTGGCGATTTTGTCCTCAATTAACAATAAATATTAACAAAGTTAAGACAACAACTCATAATTGAACAAGATGAAAAATTGAGTGTTTTTATCATAAATATTAAAACTTGTGATTAAATTAAAATCTTGTACTATCATATAATGATAAAGTAGCACCACATCATTCCCAATTTTTAATCATTTGCACGTCAACACGGCCGTAAGCAAATTGAAAGGGGAACCCATCAATTGTTCATTTTCAAATTGTCAAAATCGATGGATCACACCTTTTAAAATTTACTTTCCATTTTTCATTCCGGGGTAGTTGAAGCTAGTCTCCCAATTATCAAAATAATGGTCTCCCAGAGACCTATGTCGGGGGACCATTACGATCCCTTGAAAATTGCAACCAAGCCCCTCTTTAAGGTTTGTCCAATAATTTTTTTTTTATTGGAGGGTCTCACGCGCATAAAACGCAAATATGATACTCTAATATTTGAAAATTCTTTTGAAAGTTTTGTGAAAATAATAAATATTATCCATAAGAATCCTAATTTTAGTATATTTTATAAAAATAATACAAAATAATGTACTAATTTTTTTTTTATTTTGTTAAGATATTCATCTCTCTCAAAAGCTATGAGTTTATTTCGCGATTATGTCCTCAATTAACAATAAATATTAATAGAGTTCAGACAACATCTCATAATTGAACAAAATGAAAAAATTGGGTGTTTTTATCAAAAATATTAAAACTTGTGTTTAAATTAAAATTTTGTACTATCATATAATGATAAAGTAGCACCACGACATTCCCATTTTTTAATCATTTGCTCTTCAACACGGTTATAAGCAAATTGAAAGGGAGACCCATCAATTGTTCATTTTCAAATTGTCAAAGTCAATGGAACACCCTTTTTAAAAGTTGCTTTTCATTTTTCACACCATGGTAGTTGAAGTTGGTCTCCCAATTATCAGAAGAATGGTCTCCCATTGACCTACATCGGAGGACCATTACGATCCCTGAAGATTGCAGCCAAAGCCCTATTTAGGGTTTGTCCTGTAAATTTTCTTTTAATTGGAGGGTCTTACATGCAAATATAATAACTCTAATATTTAAAAATTCTTTTGAGAGTTTTGTGAAAATAATAATATTATCTAGGAGAATTCTAATTTTAGTAAATTTCATAATAGAAAAACTAAATATTTATTTAATTTTTGTAATAAAAAATACAAAATAATTTACTATTTTTTTTTTATTTTGTTAAGGTATTCATCTCTCTCTCTCAAAAGCTATGAGTTTATTTGGCAATTATGTTCTCAATTAACAATAAATATTAAGAGAGTTAAGACAACAACCCATAATTGAACAAAATGAAAAATTGGGTGTTTTTATCAAAAATATTAAAACTTGTGTTTAAATTTAAAAACACAATAAAAAATGACGATGCATATTCCAAAAAAAAAAGAATGATTGCATGAGATCGAAAGAATTGCAAGTCCACATAAATCACACATGAACAGTTCAAAACTTGACTCAGTTAGAGTTTGCTCAAACTCATTTAGGAAATGACTTGAACTTGATTTTTAAAGTGTTTGTTTTGTTTAGACTTATGAAGAATTTCATTTGTAAACTCGCTTACAAGAATTTCATTTTTAGAACTTTTAAATTTAAAAATTATAAAAAGACTTGTACAAAACTAGTTTAAAGTTTGGTTTTTAGTCTAAAATTCAGCTTCTAACAAGCACGCTCAACGTGTTTTTAAATGAGCAAGTATGAGTCTTATTTTTAACTTCAACTCAAATTTAAACTTGAGTTCAAGTTCGATAAAAATTTTAACAAATAAGCGTAATCTTTTATGAGCTCAACTCATTTGTAAAGGATTTTTTTTTCTCTTTTCAAAAAAAAAAATTATTATGCTTCAAGTAATCTCCAAAGTGAAAATAAAAATGTTCATTTGATCTAAATCGAGGTGAGTATTCTTAAAAATCTTAAATTGAATATTAGAACGACTTGGTCTTAACCAACCTTAAATATTTTTTTTTTTAATTTGAAAACTCTAAGAGACACTGGCATGTGAACGTGGAAAGGCTCTTTGCTTAAGATTAAACAAAGAATCTTTTGTCTATCTTTCTTTTATGTCTAAAGTTATTGGTAGTTAAAACTTCACTGTCAAATAAATTGGTAGTTACTATCATTTGATTTGTATTTTTGAGTTAATTTAATTATTATATTTTTATGTATAAAAAAAATGAGATGATAAAGTATATATTACATTTTGTTTACATTAAAATATAGTAGTTAAATTGATTCAAAAATACAGATCTAGGAGTATAATTAAAATAATGAAAAATTCTAGTTACTATTAAAAAAAAATCAAAATATAAGGGTTAAATTGACTTAAAAATGCAGATTTAAAGATATAATCGAAACAATAAAAAGTTTGAATAATCACACAGAAAAAATCTTAAAAATTTATAAATAAAAATATAGATGCAGTCTATAAAACTTGTTTGAAGTTTGTTTTATAGTCTAAAATCAAACTTATAACGAGCTCACTCAACGAGATGATTTTTCAACAGATAAGTATAAATTTTTATGAGCTCGAGTTATTTGCAAATGATTTTTTCTCTTTTCAAAACAAAAATGAATATACTTAGAGTAATCTCTAAAATGAAAATAAAAATGTTCACTTTATCTAAATTGAGATCGAAATTCGTAAGAATTTTAGATCCAATATTGGACCAATTTAGCCTAAACCACCCTTAAATTTTTTTTCTTAATTTGAAGACCCTCAAAGGCATTGACCTTTGAATGTGGAGAGACTCTTTGACCAAACCCTAAAGTTTAATTAAGACTAAACAAAGAATATCTTTGTCCCTCTTTCTTTCATGTCTCCATCAGGTTGTTAAAACTTCACTCTCATATAGAATGGGAAATTATGGTCAACCTTTTTCTTTTCTTTTCCTTTTTCTTTTTTTTTTTATTTTTATAATTAATATGGACTTCCACCAGTCTGTCTTTGCTTTTCTTTCCCAAGTCAATGCCTTTAACCCTTTTAATAATATTTATGTATTAATATTAATGTTTCATAGATGAAAATTTATTAAAACATTAAAATACTAAAATAACTGTTTGGGTTAAAAATGTAAATTTTTGAAATAACAGAAAAATCGAAAGATCATTATAATCTTTCAAAAACTGAAACACAGGGAGACCAAACAGTCTCTCGAAAATCTAAATTTTGAGAGACCCATTCATTTTTATTGATAATATTTTTGTATTGATGTGTTACATATTTATATTAATATAATATAAAATATAACATTTTAACATATAACTAGCATTAAAAGTATTACAGATAAATATTATATATCCAAGTATATAAAATGAACAATTTTAATTCAAATATCATTAATAGAAATTTAACAAAGAAAATAATGACATGCAAAAAATTAACGTGATTCAGCTTAAGAGCCTATGTTTACGATCTCACTATAAGAAGATATTTTAATAAACTCATAATACATGGTAGAATTTAAATAGTCTTGTATATCATGTGTGACTAATGCGATGCTTGATTTATAAGGTCGCAAATGAGCCGAACCATTCGTGAACGACTTGTTGTTTGGCTTGACAAAAACTCGTTCAAGTTCGTTTATGGAGGGATAGGAGGTTGTAAACTTTGATATTGTTAGAGGGTGAAATGGTAATTTATTTGGTCAACTCAAAAAGCTCCACAGAGCTTCTTTGCAAAAGCAGGTGGCTGATGGCTTCTTAAAAACGTTGTTGGTTTAGCTTTTCAGCTGCATCGCTTTTAAGCTGTTGCAACATCCAAACGGGTAAGATAACAAGTTTCATAGCTTTTAAGCTAAATGAAGCGCTTATAAGTGACCAAACCGCATTGTCAAACTAGCTAGTCATTAGCCCCACATAGTGGGATAAAGGTTGGATATGTTGTTATTAGTCTTTTAATTATTTAACATAATATAATATACGTATATATATAATAAAATAAAATAGCAAATTATACTTAACCAAAATAATAGGTTTTGACAAATCCAATCTTAAGTATGAGCCGAGCTTGAGATTAAAAACAGGTTCTAAGTTTTAACTCAGCTCGATTTGGTTCAATTGCAACTCCATCCATTAATCACAATATATGATGGGATCACTAGTGTCCTTGGTACCCAAAAACCCTAATATTACATGGTTAAGAAATTTGGATCTAACATTTTGGTTTATTCAATTATGGGAGTGAGAGAAATCTAAATCAATCGGTCCACAAGAACCCTAATGTTATAACGGTAGGATATAATATTACAATGTTAGGAAGATAACATTGATCATATTACAATGGTTGGAAGATCATATTACAATGGTACGAAGAACAAAATGTCTAGTTGATTAAAATGGGCATTCTTGAATTCAATTGTTACCCATTTTTTATGATCCAACCTTCCCGAAGAAAGCACCCCAATGAGGTTAGCGTTTTGTTAAGTTGTATCACAGAAAATAGATTGAGACTTAGGGGTGGAGCCAGTGTAGGCCCAGTGGCCTTGGCCCGCCACTCATTGAGGTTTACACTATCCTAAAATTTTTAATAGACCCGCACTCATGTTGAGCTGGGTTTTTACGAAAGTCCAACTACTTTAGTTATAAAAAAAATTAATTAGTAAATTAAAATTATAAATTGTGATAATTCAATTTTAAATTTTCACGAAGAACTATTATAAGACATTGAATAAATTATATTAACTTTTAGTATATTTATATTACTACATTATTTCTTATTTTTTACTTTAATAAATTTAATCCCTATTGAAAAATTTTCCTGACTCTGCCCTTGTTGAGACCTGTCCATTGAACGCTGGCGATTATTGAGAAGGCGAGTCTATTGCTCAGGTGAAGCGTGGCCATGGCATCTGCCAAAGTCCACAGGATCATGACTCAACTAATTGTATGTTCTCTCTCTCTCTCTCTCTCTCTCATTTTCAATCTTCATTATGTATTGGGGTATATCTTGGTTTTTCTTCTTGTAGATGCTTCGACGCTAATTTGTTTTAGTTCAATTCTTAGTTATATAAAAAAATATATATATAGTTAATTAAATATTTTAAAATACGATATATTTATCAAAAATTAATTAAATTATTTATATATTAAAAATAAAATAAAATAAATATATCTGATATAAAAATAATTTACACTTATTATCCCTTAATCATTGCTTTTAATTTACACTTAAAGCAATGATTAGCAACAATTTAATTACCTTAATTGAAGGGAATATACAATAATAATATTCAAATATAAAATTCAAAGAATTAATAACAATCTGACAAAAAAAACTCAAATTCTCTACAGAATTGAAAGAATTTGGCAACAATATAACCCTTTAAATCAATCAACGAGCATTTAATATGAAATCTTATGCAATTTTATTATTTATTTACTTATTTGTTCAATAATAAATGGATAATTATTAATCATTTCCTTTACAACAAATTAAATAATATATTCTTTCATATAGTGACATATATTCATGAACTGAGTGTCAAAATAACATTTCCCAACCATTCATGAACAATAATACACGTCCATCCATGGCTTTTAATGCCCACAAATTTCAATACAACGTACATGTTTAAAAAAAGAAATCCTTATAATATTACAGTAATCCTAATCTAACATTTTCTTATAGATCACAGAAAGCCCCCAACTAATTATATATATGGCGAAAGTTTTATCATCATCAAATCATAAGAGGTGGTTATGGACGCTGCTGCTTCTCTCCTTCAATGCAGCAGCCCAATCCCAAGGCACACACACACCCACACACAAATATATATATATATACATTTTCATTTTTATATATGGCTTGGCTATATATATATATATATAGATTTATATATCTGTGTTCATATATATATGTAGGTTATGAAGATGAGAAACTGCAGATTGATCCCATGGTGAAGCAGTGTGAAGATGAGATAGAGCTGGGAGAATGTGATGACAAGAAGTGCAGTGATGTCTGTAACAAGCAGTTCAGCAACACCACTAGTTCTTCCTGCCTGCCCAATGGGGGAACTTGCCAGTGCTACCATATCTGTAATCTTCACTACCCAGTCCTTAACTTTGTGTATTTTTCCCTCGACAACAAGAGCTCGGCTTACCCTTTTGAGTGTACACCCTGTAAATCAACCAAAACCCCTTATTACCGAACCAATGTTGAATGATGATGTGATTATTGTTGTTGGGATTTGCAGGTGAGAAAGGGCATGCTGTGGACTGCTGGCAAGATATACACATTGTGGGATGCACTAACAGCGAGTGCTATGGCGCATGTTTGCAGAATATAAGGGGAGCTGTGTCCGGGACTTGCCTTCAAGCTGGGACAGGTGACCAGATCTGCCAATGTCAAATACCCTGTGGAGGATCATAAGATTGGATCATTTGGATGCATGCTCAAATCCAGACTAATAACTGTGCTTCACCCCAAATCGAGTTTTATTTTTGTCCTATTTTTGGACCGTAGATAGATATGATTGACATATCAAATTAAGTTTTATTTTTATTCTATTTTTGGGCCGTAGATAGATATGACTGAGATGTCAAAAATTTAGTCAACCTTGTTTAATGGTATTAAAGCGTTTGGTATGTCAACATCATGTTCTTGTTTACTGTCGAGGCCCACTCCTGAATTTTACCTACTAGCATAGAAAGTTCGAAGATCCATTAAAAATGAATACAGATACAAAACTATTCAAAAAAAATTTTTAAAAAAAAAAATTAGTTTCATTCCTACTATAAGGGCCCACTCCTGAATATTCTCGTTAGCATAGAATATTCGAAAGAATGACATCACAGTGATAATATAGAATAAACCATATTCAAACAAACAACTCATTTTATTACTACCAGCGAAAACTTAAGTAAGATTTATTTACATTTTCAATACCTCATAAGTCTTGACTCGAAGACCGTTCAAAATAAATAAAAGGCTCTAGTGTGAATTAACAAAATAAAACTCATTTCATAACAAGTCTCTCCAAAATGCTACTAAGGATCTTTAAGGTAGAACGTGTCTCTATACACCACTATCCTTGGGCCTTAGTCCCACTGAACTTGCCCCTAATAACAACATTTCTTTTATTTGGAATGGCAAAAAAGATCAAATAAGCCACAAGACTCAGCAAGTTTGAGAAACAAAGAACAATGAATAGGATTCAAAAATATAGTGACACCAAAAAGAGTAATCAAGAACTCAACAGTTATGTACAAGATTCATAGTTTATGAATTTATCAATTCAAATTTAAATATATCATGCCACTATGTACCACTATGCAATTGTGCATAAAATTTCAATATTAGTATCAAATCTCACAGGCTCGCAAGCTATCAATCAACACATGTAAAAGTGTATCATTTCAATGTCAGTATCAAATCTTGTTAGCTCTCAAACCATCAATCAACACATGCAAAAGTGCATCATTTCAATAAAATCTCACAAATAAATATAGAGCAAACCTATCGGGGTCACCTCATCTTGTGCCAAGTGCTCTATGATACCCTTTCTCTCTGCACAAAATAATAGGTTCGCAAAGAATAATAATACGAAGTATCATAATATGATCATAACAAATGTGTGCCAAAATGTGTCATGCGCATTCACTTCTACATATATATAAACATCATGAAATTTCATCTCACAAGCTATTGTTATACTTGCATATTTTATGCCCATCTCACAATACTGGATAGTTTTCCTCTCATATCAAGAATGCACACAAGACACAATAATTTATTCAATAATTGATTTAATCAATTTCTAAGATGCCTTTGAATTCTTTACAATATATTTGAATGCGTACCAAGTATTTATATATATATATTTATACATATAATTTGAATTATTCAAATTAGATCATCATCCAGATATAATATATTCAACTATATATATGTATATAAATATTTGGATATGGATGGGGTTTATTTGAATATATCTATATACATGTTCGTATTCGAATAAGGAAGAGGCAATTTGAATGGTTTATATTATATATAAAGAGGGTGATTTGGATGGTGTATATGTTTATATATGTAGGTGATGATTTGAACGACATATACATTTATATATAAGTGATTCGAATGGTGTGTAAATATATATATATATATGGGCTGATTTGAATGGCCATATGTATTTATATGGGAGCTAATTCGAATGTTATATATATAGGGGTTGATTCGAATAGAACAATGAGGAAGAGATGACCATTCGAATGGAACAGTGAGGGAGAAGTGGTGATTCCAATGGACTTATACATATGTGGGTGTGTGATTCGAATCACTCAAAAGGCAATTCAAATTGGGCATGCGTATACATATATATAAGTGCTTCAAAATAGTAAATTTCAGATTTTGGCCAAGATTGATGGAGCCATTACGGACTCAATATAAAGCCAAATAACGCGGGTAATATATCAAAATGAAACTTAGGATTTCTAGTTTACATCTTAACAAATGGAACTCAATTCAGAGATGGGAACAGAAAGTTATAGGCCAAAGAATACCAGGTGGTCAGATTATATGCAAGAAGTAAGTTACAAATTTTTTGGCAGAAATTAATTAGGTTGATTCAAGCTCAAAATGTAACCAAATCATTTGAATAATATATCGCATCGAATCCTATGAAGTCTAATTTCCAACACATCAAAAAGATCTTAAATCGGATATCATCACAAGGACATATATCTAAAAGAATGAAGTATAATCAGATCTGCTACAGTAAATCACGAATTTGAATGGCACATTTGGATGATTTTTAGCTCATTCAGATGAAAGGAAAATTGATTCGGATGAGGGCACTATAACATCCGGATATTAAGCAAAAATCAGTATAATTTGATCAATTAACATGGAATTCATTCGAATGTGGGAGGAACTCATTCGGATAAGACTTGATATATATTCAGATGAGGTTATTCTGGGTAGTTTCGACATCATTTGATAATTCAGACATAACTTTCTCATCCAAGCTTCGATTGAGATGATTTAAGATGCGATGGATCGACAAGAAAATTATCTACAATTTTCATGTTTTGAGTTCTAAGATATTCTGGCTTCGTCAAGATCAAAATCAAGCTTGAAGTTGTTGTCATTGTGATCTATCCAGATATGGCTATCTTTTGAGTGTAGCATTCGGATGGGTTTTATATATATTCAGATGAGGCTCTGCATATTCTTTTACCTTTTTATAAACTCATTCGAATGAGACACATACTAATCTGGATATTACTTACATGACTTCTCAAGATTCATTCAGATAAGCCCTTATTCGGATGACTGAAAAACAATTCTGCAACTCGTTTACAAAGATAACGATACATACATATATATATAACACAATCAATACCTATAGGGCTACACCATTTCGAAAGAAAGATTTGGGGAATAATCCCAATTAAAAAGAACGAAAATCTGGGGTGGTCCAACGCTAGATGTGAAGGAAATATAACTGGATGTATATATATATATATATATAAACAAAATATTCACAGAGACAGAAGAAGAAGAATAGCTTCAACTGAACATCTAAGGACATAACTCTTATGATCAAAAGAACACTCGAATGGAAGAACAAAAGGAAAGCGAACTTGCATGAAAATAAAAGAGTGGTGCAAGAAGGAGAACTTGCCTGATGACTTGCAATGCAGCTGAGTCACCTCCCTTCCTAAAGCTTCTCTCAGTCAAGATGGATAGATGTAAGAAGCCAAAAAGAAGGAGATAAATAATAAGAAGAAGAAACTGAAGAAGGAGAAGACAAATACCAAAAAAAAAGAGAATAGGGGTTGTCGTTGCAGATGAAACACGAAGAGGGAAATGCGACAGTTTGCACCTGTAAATTGGTCGAAATGACCTGACTGCCCCTCTCTTCTAATAATGGTCAAAGGAAAACCAATGGTAGTATTGACATTTGGCATTTTTTTTTTTATTTTCCCATATTCTTTATTCATTCCAATTGGGGAATTACACACTTGCCCTTACCTACCAATTTTAGATATTTTACATTTTATTTCAAATTCATATTAAATTTCAATCATTAATTGCAAATGGACTCAAGCCCAACCCTTTAATCTATCTCAAATAAACTAGGCCCAACGATTCTTCTTTCAATTTTCACTTATTTGTATCAACTTTACACTTGGACCTAACTCAATTCCAAAACTCAATCTCATTCATTCACAATTAAAATTCTAACACATCTCAATGACCCAATTCATTTGGACTTTTCCCACATTTTTAAATACCATTTGAATGGGCTCCCAAATTCTTATTTCCACTTACAACTTATTCCATAAAAAAATAAATAATAAATCTTCAATTAACTAAAACAAAAATTTTGAGCCCAAAATAAAATACTCGAAAATGCTTATATCCCTTAACAGGTCGTTACACCCACATTTGCTCACTATCAATAGGAGCTCAAATTAAATATTACACATCCTTTACATTATTATTTTCGGCTTACCACTCATACATTTTCAAAATAAAAGGACACTAAGCTGTAAAAATAAAATGAGCCATCTATTTCTTGCCCTCAACATTACACCCAAGGATCTTGAGATTGGGACATCTCTGTACACATCTAACTAAAACTCGCCCCAATATCTATCTTTCACTTCCCTGAAATGACAAAAGAAACAAAATGAGCCAGAAGGCTTAGCAAGTATATAGCAAAAGGAAGTATCCATAAAACGATATATGAAGGCATGAATAACTCAAAGCCAAAAGAAAATCATTACCCAACATCTAGACAACCATTAGGTTCATGTCTTCTAGATTTGACAACAACATCCTCAAGGAAATACACTTTCTTATATTTTATCAAATCCATATTTCAAAGTGAGTCATAAGACTCAGCAAGTGCATAAAAAAAAATGAAAAATGAATATAACCAGACTCCCCCGAACATCATGCATATCATGTCGTATATGGAATCACACACTAATCTTATATACATAAACAACACACAATCCATGCCATGTGGTCATATAACACGATACCCAGTCATAGCATAAATGCATAAATGCACACATAGGGTCCTTGGGGCCCACATAAAATGCAGACACTAGCACCCAAGAACCGGTATACAAACCTGCTAGCGGCCAAGAGCAAGCTACCAAAGGAATTATGAATACACCACATCAAAGGTCTCAACCTGTTGCAGTCTTACGCATCATAAGATCCAACTGCTGTGAGCCTCCACCCACAGTTTTAAGTATCAGAGGATCTAGCTGCTGTGGGCTTCCACCTACAGTCTTATGCATCACAATCACTAGCCAAATTTCCACCACCATCACCATCGCATGCAAAGGAACCATGCAATGCAGCATATAAGGAATGCAGTGACTCTTGCAGCATTAACATGATGTCAAGACCCCCCATAAACCAAACATCAGGTCATGCTACGACCACATAGGAATTCACACACATGAATGGTCTAAATGCATATGCTTACCTAGTGTACCCAAGTAGGCTTTTAGGCTAACCGGATCATGCCAATGTGCACACATCCCCACAAACAAATGATGCCCCCAAATGAATGCAACCCATGACCCAATATCATAATGTGAAGCCATATAGTATTACAATGCAATGCCTGCAGCCACAAACAATGTTATAACAAGGGACATTCACACACTCGCAATTATTGTCCATTAAGGTTCTTGGCCATTCTACACAATTCACATTTAAATAGGTGTCACCACATAAATTAAGGGTAATCATTTGATAATATTGGTAATCGGGTCAAGGTGGAGTATTCGCTTCCAAAATTAAAGATTGAATGAAGTTTATGAGGAAAAAGAAAGTTATGAATCAAACATACAATTCAAAGGAATCCCAAAGGCTCAATAGTTGTTTAAATGGATCAAATCCTATACCAAATCGAAACTTATCAAGTTAGGGTCGCAACAAAAAAATGGATATTAATTCTGATATTGGGATTAAAAGTTACGGTCAAAAGAATGCAACATGCGCAGTGCTCAAAAAATAGAATAGTCGACTAATGGGATGAATAGTCAACTAATGGAAGCAATAGTCAACTTTTGGAAGGAACAGTCGACTAAAGCTTAATTGACTAAGGAATTTCTTAGTCAACTAATGCTTAGTCAATTGAAAAAATTGATTAGTTGCCTGGGTCGAGGGCTGACACTAAAATCTTATAAAACAAGCCTCTGCTGAGTCGACTAAATCCCAAAATTAGTTGACTCAACGCACACAGAACACACAAAATGGACAAAAAACGATCACCACTAACTTCCTAACCCACAAATGTCATTCTTTGAATAAAAAAATGTGGTGAACAAGCCCCAACGAGACTAATAACAATACCCAACAAAAATTTTGACATGACATATGGTTCGAAGAAAATATAGAACCGATACCAAAAATAATTTTTTTAACAATGAGAAGATGAAAGACCATGAAACATTTCAACATCACAATGAAAAAAAAAGGAAAGTTTGCACGAAAGAAAATAAAAGTGCAAGAAGAACTTGTTTTAGATAATGCTTGAACCGAAGAAGAAACTTGCCCTTCTTAAAATCTAAAAATCCTTCCTCTTGAAGCTTCACCCAAGAGTAGAAAATGGAGAAAATAGTAAAATGAAATGAAGAGGAAGAAAAAGAGATGAACAAGAGGGAAAGCAAAAGAATTGGAGATGAGAGAGGGAAGAAGATTATTAAAGAAGCAAGAAGGAATGGGGAGAGATGGGCTTCATGTCCCTTTTCTAACCACCCCCTCTCCAAATTCTAATTTTGCCCCTACCTCATACACGCACAAAAATATTCTCATGCTCCTTATAGTCATTTTGCATTTTCTTATTTCTTTCTCATTTTCTTTATCAAACCAATTATACAAATCTTTTTTTGCCCTCACCTTTATTCATAAAGCATGCCTATTTTTATCTTTTGTCATTTTTCTTTCTTTTCCCATTTATCTCACTCAATCCACTTAAATATATGGGCTCAAGCCCACTCCCTAGCCCAATTCAAAGTGACCCATTTCTATCATAGGCCTCAATCAAAATTATTCTCATTTAATTAAAACACAACCTATTAATATAAGAATTATTCTCATTTAATTAAAACACAACCTATTAATACATGGGCTTAGGCCCAAATGGACAACACAATCCATTAAATTAAACACATAATTTACTTACATAAATTTTGCCACATACAAATATTTCTCAACATTTAATTTAATAGGACAAAATTTTCAATTTTTATAAATAAAATATTAATAAACTACTAGACCCCGTAACGGGTAGTTACACTTGTTTTTTGTAAATCTTTGTGATTTAAGAATTGAATCTCCATTTCCAGAGTATTTCCATCCAGGCAGATACAACAGATGCACAACAGATATCTACATAAAAGGACTAGACTCAAGAACAACTACACCTAACTGGGGCAAAAGAATAACTAACTCACAAGAAATAAGCAATTTTGCAGAGCAACGAAACTGAGGGGCATCTCATCTACAACCTACACTACATCTTTGTTCTTTCTGATGATGAGAAACTTTCATCACAGAAAGGGATTACCAGTGAGAGGTGATGGAACCACCAAAGCTCTGAAAAGCTACTTGTTCTTGCTGCTTCGTACGTGTTGTCGGTTTTGCATCTTCTAGTTGCTTCACTACATCTCTCATCGTTGGTCTTTTGCTTGGCTCCTTTTCTGTGCACTGCAAGGCTACCAAAAGCACCTTGATCGCTTGTTCCATGATGCTCGAATCCAAAAATTCGTGCAGTAAGCCAGGATCCATAATCCTCTGTATTTCTTTAGCATGGTTCCAGACACATCTAACCCATCCTACAATATCCTGTTCCTCCAAGAATGAAGGATCCAAAGGCCTCTTTCTGGTGATCAGCTCCAGTAGAACAACCCCATAACTGTACACATCAGCCACCGTGCTTTTCTTCGTTGTAAATGCGTTTTCTGTCCAAATCATGTTATGAAGTGTGTGCAATGCATCGATATGTAAATACTTTTCAAATACAAGGAATAATGTTATGAAGTTATTACCTGGTGCAATGTACCCAATGGTTCCTCGGACCCTGCTGGATGCGGGTGAAGCAGAAGATTGATCGAGAAGCTTGGCAATGCCGAAGTCAGAGATGTGAGGCTCCATTTCGGAGTCCAAAAGTACGTTCATCGGTTTGATATCGCAGTGCACAATAGCAGGATTACAGTCATGATGGAGATATGCCAATCCTTGGGCAGTTCCCATTGCTACGTTGAAGCGGACACTCCATTCCAAAGTTGGCGGTGGCTTCTTCTCATGAAGAATATCGTAAAGGCTTCCATTTGGCATGTAATCATACAATATTAAACCAATGTCTTGCTTCAACCAAAAATCTTCCAATTTGACTAGGTTTCGGTGTCTAACCTTCCCAACCGTCTGGATTTCCCGAATCATGCTTGCTTTTCCTCCCTTCAGCCCTGCAAATACAACCTTTTTCACTGCATACACCTTCTCTTGAACCAAAGCCTTATAAACAGTTCCATGGGCTCCTCTCCCAACAATATGCCTCTCATGTAGGTTGTCAGTTGCTTCCATTATTCTGTTGATCAGCTTGGTACATGGAGAGATCTCAGCTCCTTCTCTTGGCCTTCTTAGCCAGATTAACAAAACAAATCCCAGCCCAAGGACCACAAAAACAACAGAAACTGATGATCCTAGGGCTATCATTGCAATTTGTAATCTACTAAGACCTTTACGGTTGATCAACTTAGGGTCACAAGTTTTGAAAATGCTGTCCCCAGTGCAAGCATAGCCACTTGTTGGACAAATGACACAAAGCCCCGGATTACCTAGGAATGAAGACGGGGAAGAATTGAGAAGCTTCATCAATGTTTTTGGAATGGATCCGGTGAAGTAATTGTGAGAGACATTGACCTCAGTTAATGACTGGAGTTCACCAATATGTTCCAAAGTTCCAGTCAGATTATTGAAAGATAGATCTAATCGCTCGAGCATGACCAAATTTCTGACTTCTGCAGGAATATGACCCGTCAGTCCATTGCTGCTGAGATTTAATTCCTGCAGGTTCTGTGCTGGTCCAATTGATGAGGGGATAACCCCACCCAATAAATTTTCGCCAAGCTGTATATTTAAGAGCGATTTGGATTCAAACAAGAACCAAGGCAAACCCCCAGTAAAATGATTCCCACTTAGCACTAGAATGGACAACCCTGTCAAGCTTTCCAAACTGGGAGGAATGGAGCCATGTAAGAAATTATAACCCAAATCCAATTTCAACAATTCGGTACAGTTTGACAGTTGAGGTGGCAATGGACCTTCCAAATAATTGTGAGAAAGATTCATGTAATGAAGATTCACAAGGTTCCCCATCTCGGGAGGCAAAAACCCTGTGAGCCTATTCATCGCCAAGTTAACCGAGGTAATATTGGTGAGGTTACCAAAGCTAGAGGGAATTCTTCCAGTCAAGCTATTGTTTCTAAGATCCATGTAAAGAGGGTTTGGATTCTTCACAAATTCCGGAAGAACTCCGGTGAGGTTATTATGTTGGAGAATCAACCTTCTGAGAGTTGAACAATTTCCTATATCAGAAGGCACACTGCCTTCAAGACGATTGAAACCCAGGATCAGTAGCCTCAATTGCTTGTTGAAGCAAAGGTTTGGGGGTATTTCACCAGTGAAGGAGTTGTTGGCAAATTCCACCTGGATCAAACTACTATTTATTCCCAAACCTTGCGGTATGACTCCAGAAAACCAGTTGTCAAATAAAGAAATGTTTCTCAACTGCCTTAGCTCGGTGATCTCTGGAGGCAGTTGCCCAGAAAGATTATTTCTATACAGAAGGAGATTCTCAAGGCTCTGGATCTTCCAAATGCTTATGGGAATCTTGCCACTCAACCTGTTCTCATACAAGTAAAGGCTTTGCAGCCCACTTAACCGCCCTAATTCACTCGGAATCTCCCCTTCAAGTTGGTTGCTATGCAATCGCAGATCATTCAGAGATCTGCAATTGCCAAGCTCTGGTGGTATCCTCCCGGATAAATTGTTCTCGCTCAGGAAAAGCGTAGATAGCTTAGTGAGTAAACCAAGAGACGAGGGGATAGGACCAGTTAACCCACAATTGATAGCAGATAGAGAGCGTAAGCTACTGCAATTGCCCAGCCCGCGTGGAATCCCACTGCTGAATTGGTTAAAGGACAAGGTCAAATCGCTCATTTTCTTACAGCTACCCAAACCCAAAGGAATTTTACCCTCTAGCCTGTTCTTACTGACATCCAATATCACAAGATTCTCAAGATTGTTCAAGCTATCTGGCAGAGCCCCAACAAGTTGATTACTGGTCAAATAAAGCTCTTCCAAGGCACTACAATTGCCTATGGAAGAAGGAATGGTCCCTGATAGATTATTCTCGTATAGATATAAGAATAATAACTCACTCAAGTTGCCAACATTTGCCGGGATGGAACCATTAAGCTTGTTCATGTTCAGGTAAACACTGTCCAAATGGGGAATTGAAAACAAAGAAATGGGTATTTCTCCTGACAGGGAATTGGAATAAAGGCATAGGTACTGCAAATTCTGCAAGTTCCCAATGGTGTCGGGTATGGATCCGGAAAAGCCGTTCTCCGATAGGTCCAGGTATTCGAGAAGGCTACAACTGGTCAAGGCCCGGGGAACTGGACCGGAGAAGTAATTTGTGCGGAAATCAACAGACCGCAGCTGTGTCAAGCGGGCTATTTCCGGCCCCAGTTGGCCGGAGATTTGGTAATTCGAGACATTCAGACCGACCACGAGGTGGGTCTTGGAGTGGCATTGGACCCCGACCCAGGAACAAGGAGTCGGGTCGGAAGCGTTCCAGCTCAGGCTGATAACTGGAGGCACAGCAGTCCAGTGGCTCAAAAGTGACAACAGAGTCATCCCGTCGGCGTTCAGACCGGAACCGCCATGGATGAAAGCAGAGAAACAGAAGAACAATAACAGTGGCAAAAGAAGCCGGCTCAAAGGAACCGCCATGATTGTGAACATATAGTAAATTACAACTCGAAGAAGAAACCGAAGCTCAAAATTGCTGGGAAAAAGCGGCTTACCGGGTTCAGAACAAAATCCCAGCAAAACCCAGCAAGGTCTTTCACAGTCACAGTCAGTCCATGCAGTGTAGAACACAGCAACGGAGGGAGGGAGGGAGAGAGAGAGAGAAAGTCCTGCGGGTGATTCGCTCTCTTCTGGTTTATTTATAGACACAAACGGGGCGCCGGTGTACGGGGCGCCGGTGTCCGACCCGCTGCACCAGTTAATGTAATGCATGTTGTAGGATTGGAATGATTGGGTTTAGTTTCGATTTTTGTCAAATTTATATAAATTAAATTTAAATTACTAAAATCAAAATCAAATTATTATTCATTAATTTTAAAAATTAAAAATCATAACCAAACTATTTAATTTTAATTTTAACTATAATTTTTTTAATTTGATCCATAGTCCTTTGCCCTAGGGAAAGAAGGAAGGTGGGGCATCTCCCACTAGGTTTTATTTTTTTAAATATTTAATTAGTTATTTTTATTAATAATTATTTGATTGATAAAAATAAAATAATTTAATATTAGATTTTATTTTATTTATTAATTACTTTAAAAATATTAAATATTTTATATATTTGTAATATATTAGTTAAAATATTTGTAAAAAAATACATTAGTCAATATATATTATGTGTATATATAATATATTAAATAAATAAATATATATGTATATTTGGTTCAATTTGATTTGATTATCCACATTCGATTCGGTTTTGGTTTGGATTTAGTGAAAATCATAACCAAACAATACTCATTGAAACAGTGTTTAATTTTTTTCCAAACAAAATCATTATTCAATCAAACGGTTTTTATCAGCATTGATCGATTTGATTCCCCGCAATTTCAATTACAATTACCATCCCTAGTTGTAGATACACGAAGAGATGATCTCAAAATATATAATGCAATGGGTGAAAATGCTATTTGTGCATTTATTTTTGACAATCGAATAATACTCGGACTCGTGTATAGATGTATTATAACAAATATCATATCAATATAAATATATAATATATTAATATAAAATATCATATCAAAGTAGTAGTTTTTATTTTCTATAGCTAAATTTATATTTATATTTATATTTATATTTTTATAATTTCACATTTTTTTCCCTTGATCAGTCGAACTTTCTATTATTCTTATTAAATTGCTATAGCTATATTTTTGAGTTGATTTAATTTTTTTATTTTAATTTTTTTTAATATGACAATTTAAATTTTTTATTATATCAATTATATATTTATATTTATATTTATATTTTTAAACCAATTTAATCTATATACTTTAATGTCAATTTAACCCATTTTATTTTTACACACCAAGAACCCGACACTAGAGATCCATCGTCATCTTTTGTTATAATAGAGATTTTGCCATTTGTCTCAAATAAACATTGGTGATGTTAAGAGAGCTTTGAGAATGATCAAGATCGAGTACAATAAAGTCAAGACTTAACATGTTAAGTAAATAAAGAATGTAAAGTGTATGAAAATAACTGAATAAATAAAATAACTTGATATAACAAAATTATCTCAAAATATTTATTACACAAAAAAAGACATGATTGGTGAGCATTAATTGCACGTCATTGAAGTGATAAGCAAATTGAAAGGGGTCTATTAATTGCTTATTTTCAAATTGTCAAAGTGGATGAACCTTATTTTTCACATTATGGTAATTGAAGCTGGTCTCCCGATTATAATGGTCAATGGTCTTTCGGAGACCTTTGCTGAGGGGGACCATTATAGTAATGAAAGGCTCTGATGTGCACAATTTGTAAATTTGATAATTTCTCTCTCTCTCTCTCTCAAGTTATGAGTTTATTTGGCAATTATGTCATCAAGTAACAATAAATATTAATAGAGTTAAGACAACAACCCATAAATGAATAAAATAAAAAATTAGATGTTTTAATCAAAAATATTAAAACTTGTGTTTAAATTTAAAAACACAATAAAAAATGACAACGCATATTCCAAAAGGAGAATGATTACATGAGATTGAGAGAGTTGGTAGTCAACAGAGATCACACATGAACAGTTCAAATTAGAGTTTCTCATTCAAGAAATGACTGGAGCTTGAGTTTTAAAGTGCTTGCTTTGTTTGGATTTGTGAAAATTTTCATTTGTAAACTCGTTTATAAGAATTTCATTTTTATAAGTTTTAAATTTAAAACTTAGAAAAAGAGTTGTATGAAACTGTCTTGAAGTTTGTTTTTTAATCTAAAATCAAGCTTTTAACGAGCTCACTCGACGAGTTTTTAAATGAACAAGTATGAGTTTTATTTTTATCTTTAACTCAAATTTAAACTCGAGTTCAACTCCGATAAAAGTTTTAACAAATAAACGTAATCTTTTATGAGCTCGACTCATTTGTAAAGGATTTTTTTTTTTATTTTCAAAACAAAAATTATAATCCTTCATGTAATCTCCAAAATGAAAATAAAAACGTTCATTTGATTTAAACTGAGATCGGTATTCTTAAAAATCCTAAATTGAATTTTAGATTAATTTGGTCTTAACCAACCTTAAATATTTTTTCTTAATTTGAATTACGTGCATTTGATTAGAGGATGAAAAGTGAGGTTTCATGGAATTTCAATTCTCACCCCACCTCATAGGAATTCTAATTTATTGATTTCAAAAAAAATCTTTACTTTTTGAACTAAGATGGAATTCAAATTCCATGAAAAAAAAAAAAAGTTGTTTGATGGAATTTCTTAGAATTTGGATGAAAAATGAATTCCACCCTCATTTTCCACCCCTATTAAATGTTGCATTTAATAGGGATGGAAAATGAGGATGGAATTCATTTTTCATCTAAATTCCAAGAAATTCCATCAAATAGCTTCTTCTTTTTTTTCGTGGAATTTGAATTCCATCTTAGTTCAAAAAATGAAGATTTTTCTTGAAATCAAAGAATTAGAATTTCTATAGAGTGAGTGAGAATTGAAATTTCATAAAATTAGAATTTCACCGTAATTTCTATCCTCCAATCAAACGCACAGAGGCATTGACTTATGAATGTGGAAAGGCCATTTGTCTAAAACTTTAGTGTCAAATAAATTGGTAGTTAGAACTATTGAATTTGTATTTTTGAGTTAATTTAATTGTTATATTTTTATGTGTGGAAAATAAAAAAAAGATAAGGTGAGATGATAAAATATACCTCACACTCCGTTCATATTAAAGTATAGTGATTAAATTGAGTTGTAAATGTAAGTTCAAGAATATAATCAAAATAATAAAAAAATATGGTTGCCACTAAAAAAAATGTCAAAATACAGAAATTTAATGAAAAATTGAGTGTTTTTTTTATCAAAAATATGAAAACTTGTGTTTAAATTAAAACCTTGTACTATTATACAATGATAAAGTAACACCACAACATTCTCAATTTTTAATCATTTGCTCGTCAACGTGACAATAAACAAATTGAAAGGGGGACTCATCAATTGTTCATTTTCAAATTATCAAAGTCAATGAACCACATCTTTTAAAAGTTGCTTTCCATTTTTCACACTATGGTAGTTGAAGTTGGTCTCTCGATTATTAGAAGAATGGTCTCCCGAAGACATACGTCGAGGGACCATTATGATCCCCAAAGATTGAAACCAAGCCCTTGTTTAGGGTTTGTCCAATAATTTTTTTTTTTTTATTGGAGGGTCTCACATGCATCAAACTCAAACATGATAACTTTGTTATTTGAATATTCTTTTGAAAGTTTTGTGAAAAGAATAAAAATTATTCATAAAAATCCTAATTTTAGTAATTTTTTAAAAATAATACAAAATAATGTACTAATTTTTTTCTATTTTGTTAAGATATTAATCTCTCTCAAAAACTATGAGTTTATTTGGTGATTATGTCCTCAATTAACAATAGATATTAACAGAGTTAAGACAACAACTCATAATGAAACAAAATGAAAAATTCGGTGTTTTATCAAAAATATTAAAATTTGTGTTTAAATTAAAATCTTGTACTATCCTATAACAATAAAGTAACACCACAACATTCCCAATTTTTGATCATTCGCTCGTCAACGTGGTTATAAGCAAATTGAGAGGGGACTCATCAATTGTTCATTTTCAAATTGTCAAAGTCGATGGAACACACTTTTTAAAAGTTGCTTTCCATTTTTCATATCGTGGTAATTGAAACTGGTCTCCTAATGACCTACGTCAGGAGACCATAATGATTCCTGAAGATTGCAGTCAAACTCCTATTTAGGGTTTGTCCCCTATTTAGAAATTGGTAGGTAGTACAGTTGAATTTGTATTTTTTAGTTAATTTAATTATTATATTTTTATATGTAAAAAAATAAAATGAGATAATAAAATATACATTACACTCCGTTCACATTAAAGTATAGTGATTAAATTAACTCAAAAATGCAAGTTCAAGAGTATAATCGAAATAATAAAAAATTAAAATTGCAACTTAAAAAAAAATTAAAATACATGGATTAAATTAATTTAAAAATATAAATTTTGAAGTGTGTAATCAAAATAATAAAAAGTTTGAATAATCATACGAAAAAAACATATTAGTATAAGAACAAAAATATAGATGTGGTTTACGAAACTTGTTTGAAGTTTGTTTTTTAGTCTAAAATTAAACTTATAACGAGGTCACTCAACGAGGTTTTAAATAGACCGACATGAGTCTTATTTTTTTTTTTACTTTAACTCAAATTTAAATTTAAATTCAAGTTCGATAAAAATTTTAACAAATAAACATAAATTTTTATGTGCTCGGCTTGTTTGCAAAGGATTATTTTTTTCTTTTTTTCGAAACAAAAATTATTATGTTTCAAGTAATCTCTAAAATAAAAATAGAAGTGTTCACTTGAAATAAACCAAGATCGAGATTCATAAGAATTCTAGACCTAATATTGGACTATTTAGCCTCAACAACCCTTAATTTTTTTTTTAATTTGAAGACCATTGACCTTTGAATGTGGAAAGACTCTTCGGCCTAGCCCTAAAGTTTAAGACTAAACAAACAAAGAGTCTTTGGTCTCTCTTTCTTTTACGTCTGCGTCAGGTAGTTAAAACTTCACTGTCAAATAGAATGGGAAATTATGGCCAACTTTTTTCTTTTCTTTTTTTTTTTATTTTTATAATTAGTATGGACTTCCAGCAGCTTGACTTTGATTTTCTTTCCCAAGTCAATGCCTTTAACCCTTTTAATAATATTTATGTATTAATACCCAAGTTTCATAGATAAAAATTAATTAAAAAATTAAAAAAATTCAAAAGAAGAAAAACTGTTCAAAGTTAAAAATGTAAATTTTTTGAATAATAAAAAAATTAGGAGATCATTATGGTCTCTCAAAAATTGAAACACAGGAAGAGGCAAAAATCTAAATTTCGAGAAATTCATTTATTTTTATTAATAATATTTATGTATTAATGTGTTACATATTTATATTAATATAATATAAAATATAACATTTTAATATATAATTATTAGTTTTAAAAGTATTATAGATAAGTGTTATATATTAAGTATATAAAATAAACGATTTTAATTCAAATATTAATCTTTTCAAACTCCCTACAATTGAGGGTATACCTACATCTATATTGTTAGGTTTTAATCGTACAAACCAAATATTATTAATAAAAATTAAACGAAGAAAATAATTACATGCAAAAAATTAACTTAATTAATTTAGGATCTTAGTGTAAGAAGATATTTCAATAACCTTATAATACATGGTAGACTTTAAATAGTCTTGTACATCCTTCGTTTATAAGGTCGCAAATGAGCTGCACTATTCATGAATAGTTCGGTGTTTAGCTCGATAAAAACTTATTCTAGTTTGTTTGTTAAGATAAATGAATCGAACTTAAATCTAACTTTAAAACTCAATTTGTAAATGAAATAATTTTTTTTAAAGTAATAAATGAACTAAACTTAAGCTTTATAACATTTAACTCATTAAAACTCACGAATATATTTGATTAGAGACTTGTGAATAGTAATAGACTCGATTAAAAATTCACAAACCGATTGTAAACAATCTCGTTTATATATAAATTAATACATTTATATTGTAATTTTATAAATATATTATTTAAGTTAAAGTTATTAAATTTTAAATTATTATAATAATATAATTAAATTAAATATATTTAAATTATTATATATTAATTTAATTATTTAATATAATATAATATATGTATATATAATAAAACAAAATAGCAAATTAGATTTAACCGAATTAATAGGTTTTGGCAAATTCAATCTCAAGTATAAGTTGAGCTTGAGATTAAAAACTGGCATTGAGCTCAAACTCAGCTCAACTTTATTCAATTGTAACTTAATCCTTTAATCACAGTATATGATGGGATTACTAGTGTCCAAAAACCCTAATATTACATGGTTGAGAAATTTAGATCTAACATTTTGGTTGATTCAATTATGGGAGTGTGAGAAATCAAAATCAACCGGTCCACAAAAACCCTAATGTTACAACGGTAGGAAGATAATATTGATCATATTACAATGGTTGGAAGATCATATTATAACGATACGAAGAACAAAATGTTTGGTCAATTAAAATGGACATTCTTGAATTTAATTGTTACCCATTTTCAATGATCCAATTGATCTTCCCACTAAAGAAAGCACTCCGATGAGATTAGTGTTAAGTTGTATCATAGAAGATAGATTAAGACCTAAGAGTGGAGCCAATGTAGGTTCAGTGGCCTTGGTCGACCACTCATTGAAGCTGACACCAATCTAAAATTTTTAAGATGTCTTCACTTATTGGGTTTTTATCTAAACCCAACTACTTTAGTTACAAAAAAAAAATTAATTAGTAAATTAAAATTATAAATTGTGATAATCTAATTTTAAATTCTCGCAAAGAAGTATTATAAAACATTAAATAAATTATATTAATTTTTAATATATTTATATTATTACATTATTTCTTATTTTTTCTTTTAATAAGTTTCGCTCTCGTTCAAAATTTTTTCTGACTCCCCCCTTATTGAGACCTGTCCATTGATCGCCGGCAGTTATCGAGAAGGCGGCTCTGTTGCTCAGGTAACGCGTGGCCATGGCATCTGCCAAAGTCCACAGTATCATGACTCAACCCATCGTATGTTCTCTCTCTCTCTCTCTCTCTCTCTCTCTCTCTCTCTCTCATTTTCAGGTTTGTTCAAAGTGTAAGTTCTTCACTTGGTGCTCTTCACGTTTCAATTGTATTATGATTTTCTGCTCCCAATCTCCCATCCCTTGGCTTCCATTGCGGTTTTTTCGATTCTCATTGTTTCGGCGTTAATTGTGACACGAGTCTCGTATCCAGATCTGGCTTTTCAAGCAGAAGGACTTGAGGATTGAAGGCCGCATTATTGTATGTTTTCCATGCCTATGCTCTCTGCTTCTTCACTCTTTCCCTTTTTCATGCCTTTGACCTGTTTGTTACTTTGAAAAATGGCTCATTGGCAAATGTACTGGTTAGGAGTTTGTTCAATTCTCCATTTATCCTGATGGGTTATGCTCTGATGTAGTTAGGAAAGATAAATGTTGTACATTCACACCTTAATGGGACAAATCACATTACCTACATTCCTCCACGGGCCTTTAGTTACACTACTAAAGTTTTGTTGTACTAGTTGATTATTTTTTATGCAATTGGTTAGGTCAATTCTTATTTGTTTGTGGCGAAAGGACTCTGAGGTTTCAACATGTAGTTGTCTTCATCCTGAAATTAGTTTTAGGTAGTTGCAAGCCCAGGAGCCTGATGAATTCAATTTAGTTGTTCTCATCACTTGCCTTAAAGGTATAGTTGGTGGTGAGAAACATAGACGGGGGCAGATAATTTCCTACAGGCCTTTAGCGTGCACAGAAGTGCTTTACTCGGTGGAGATTTCTCCTACTTCGGCTGGGGGTATTAGTAGGAGGTATATGCTTGGATGATAGATATATAGTGACTTCTTTATACCACTCGGTGGTAATATGATGGCTGGTCTCTGGAATAAAGTGTTTTTGCGAAATTGGAAGTTGGAAGTTATCTTACTTCAGTTAGAGATGTCGGCAAGGGTCTGTGCTGGGATGATTGTTTCATCTGGGGTCCAGCTTTGTCGTTGGGCATTTTAGAACCCTCTTCCAACAACATCCAGATTCCGTGGGATCCTCTCCTATGTCATCTGTAAGTGGTTAGGCGGGTCAATGTACAGAGTCACTCAACTCTCAGTTGGCCGTCACTTCGCTAAGATTTTATCTCCAACCTCTTTGGGGCTGCTTCAGTTGGTCTCTGCCCCCGTAAAAGTCTGGGGCCCATATCAGCGTCCCGTGGCATGTTACTGTCTCACTCCCAACTCGTGGCACTAGCCTCTCGGCTAGCTCTGTCTGCATTAATTCCAATCTTCATTTTGCTTAATCAGGCATAAAAACTTTGTTCTTTTTTATTGGCTGTATGTCTTGTCTGTGTAGGGTAGGGGTTTGACGAGTACATGAATTTGGTTCTGGATGATGCTTGGGAAGTAAATATAAAGAAGACCAGAAAACCTTCGGGTAGGCCACATGCTTCCCTTGCCTTCTTAAGGGAGACAACATCACTCTAATGAACCCAATTCTTTACCCACAAATCTAACAATCCTTGTCTTGGTTTCTTCTTCCTACAGGGGGATATGATCATGGGCTGTATTATGAATCAAATATATTCACCTCTCATTGGGCAAATCTTCTGAAAATGATGTTCTCTGGGGGAACAGAATAGGGCTTTCATACATTCACATCTTATTTTTTGTTTTCGTCTTTGAGAGTTTAGATATGAAACTATAGCAGCACGGTAACACAAAAGCTAACAGTTACTACCATCTCATTCTCTCTCTGATTATCTTCATTCCCATGTACCTGCCAAAAACAAAGCAAGCAAGTTAAGAGTAAGTTTTCCTTCTTATACAGAGCCGATCTTCTTCTCCGTCATTTCAACAAACACTTACCGTCCAAGCATCAAAACCGTCGCCTGAGGATTGGTTCCCGGGGACACAGAGAAGGTGGAACCGTCCACCACTCGGAGCCCTTCCATCCCAATCACCTTGAACCGCCGATCCACCACCTTCCCAACAACGCACCCGCCGTGGTAGTGCCAGATCGTCCTCACCGTTCGCCGGCAGAACTCTCCCATCACCACATCGTTTGCCTGATCGACCGGCAATCCCGGCCCCACATATCTGAAATATCGGTTCCCGAACCAATCCCGCAGCTTGAATTGCTCCATCGATCGGCTCCTCAACACCTCCCCAATCTTGCGCGACCCCTTAACGCACCGCTCCAAATCTCCCCGGTGGCTGAAGTAGTTGAACCGCACAATTGGGTTAGCGCGAACATCCGTCGAGGCCAACCGGAGCAAACCGGCTGAGAGCGGGCCGGCGATCTTCACCATGACGGTGGCCACAGTGAGAGACTGCGGCGGAGATGCGAAAGGTACGACATTGGAGGCTGCTTCGATGTAAGCACCCGAGTTTGTAATTCCGACCACCTGTATGAGAGAATGCTCCAATGGGGTTGGAGGCACAATTGAAATGCCAGTTCTGGGATTATCATATATGAACTGCCCAACATAAGGCGAGTGATAAAACGCCGGAATGCCCCATGACGAAAGGTAGGGTCTCGGGCCAATGCCGCTCAGAAGCAGACGCTGCGGGCTGCCGAGCGCGCCGGCGCAGATCAAAACTTCGCCCTTCTCCCGCACCATCGCGTGGTGGAAATGCCCAATCTGGTCGCGATAAAGCACTCCAATTGCCGATTGTTTGAGCCCGGAAGGTGCCAATAGAATCCTCTCCACGCTTGCATACACAGCCACTCGAATATTCGAAGGATTCGCGTAGCTGAGGAGGTCGGCGGCGCTGTGGCGCAGCCCGGCGGCGTCAAAGGTTGTGCCGCCAACCTTGGTGCCCAAATAATGCTCCAGAGTGAACCCATTATAAGGATCGATTCCTGCTTCCAGCATCGCGTCTCGGACAGTCGACTGCCAGTTCTTTAGCTCCGGACGGAACACCATGGCGTTCTCGATCCATTCGTAGGACTGGTTCACCACCTTTAGGTTCCAATTCACGCCGGATTTGGCGAAGAACTCTTGATCGGCTCGGCTGTAGAACCCGGCGTTGATGGCACTGCTGCCGCCGAGAACACGGCCGCGGGCGTTGCGGACGCCGTCTTCGGAGGTGAATGGCTGCGCCGGGGAGTTGTAGGCATCCACCTCCGTGAGAGCGGCGACAAAGCCGTCTGGGGTCATCAAGTTCGGCTGCCCGTAAGGCACTCCGCCGCGTTCGATAACCAGCACCCGGAAAAACTTCGACAGAGTGGCGGCCAGGGGGCAGCCGGCGGTGCCACCGCCGACGATTATGTAGTCGTAGTAATCTTCCGAAGGCAACCGCGTGGCGTTGAAGACGAACTGGAGATAACTTGGACCTGTAATGCAAGGTCCCCATGAAATCAAATCAAAACAACAACAACAACAGAAACAAAGAAGAACCAACTGCGCGAGGCTCCGGCCGTAGCCCCAAGGCTCACTTTCAAATCAAGAAGAAGAAGAAGAAGATGAAGAAGAGGTAAAAGAGTCTGGAAATATGAATGAGAAGTGATTGTTACTACTTTGCTGAGACTTTGCTCTGTCCGACGAGCTGATGAGTGCGAAAATCATCGAGAAAGCTAGTACTGGGGTGAATAATGGAAAGATGGGTTTCCCCATTATCAGTGTTCTTCTCAACAAAAGGTATGCTTTTCTAAACTCTCTGATTTTTTACAAGACAACAAAAACTCTTCATGGTATGGAATTGCAGAAAGTTGATGGGAGAGTAGAGAGAAGGGCAGTATGTTTTTGGTGGGAAATTAAGTTTGAATGAGGGAGAATCTTAATGGATAGTCTCTTAACGTTGGGTAATGTTGGGTATAATGGTCTTGATCAGTGAATAATGGTGTCCTTCAGCATCTGATTCACTCACTTAGGTCAACCTAACACTCTCAGCCCTTGTTCTTGTGAGATTTGTTGACCCAACTCTCGAGTGTTTCTCTTGGGCTGTTCTCGTTTAGCCACAGAGGCCTGACCATTATCTCAACCTTCTATTTCTCTTTTAAGTTCAGGTTAAAATGGTAGAAAGTTGACTCGAGGCCACTTTGTCATTATAGAACTTATTAGAGGGATTAGAAAGTACTTGGCCAACTTTATACCACCATTTTTCTCAAGACTTCATTTGCCTAAAACCACTCAAATTTTGAGTGGTCTTCTATTACTCATTTTGATTTCGCTAATATTAACATAATTTAAATTATTACAGTAGGTTTTGGGTTTTTCAATTGCAATGGGCGATTATGACACTTTCAATGCACAATCATATGTCTGCCCTTTGTTTAATAATTACTCAGCAAACCATTAAAAAGCGTCTTTTGGATTTAAATGTGCCTGCCCTTTGTTTAATAATTACTCAGCAAACCATTAAAAAGCACTCTTGGATTTAAATGTGAACTCTTTTAATGTTTAAAAAGTAGGAATAAATTAAATACAATTAAAGGTAGGCATGTACTAAACAAGCATTATTGGAAGAAGAAAAATCATAACTTTCTCGTTTTCCCGTAGTTTCTAGAAGATTCGGTCTTGTGGGCTGTTCTCATATTCATACGACCGTCTGGGAAAGGAAAACGAATGTCAAAATCCTTTCTTGCAGAAAAAGAAACTTTCGTAGCCGCGAAACAAACACCTTACCGGTAACGGTGAGTCGATGACCACCACGTAATTAAATCAGGACGAAGCATTGATTCTCTCTCCCTTTCTCTCTAGATTGAATCGAAACGTCTTAAAGTATCCGATTGTTTGTTGCTGTGCCGTATGCTTCGATCTGTGTCTCTGATTGGATTATCTTCAGGTACTACCCCTAGTTCTCTCCTTTTATTTTGTTTTAACATCTATTTTTTTTTGTATTTGTGTATCCTTTATGTTCACAAACATTTAATCTACCTTGAATTTCCTAGTTCTGTTTGAGCGATTGCTGTAATTTGTTCTTACCCTACTGATTTTTGGGTGAGCTGGAAAATTAGATTGTCCAGGTTATGATATCATGATTGCAGAGTCAAATTTGTATAGCACATCAAAACTTTAACTCAAATTGGATAAATATCTTTGTAATAGCCCACTTCTTCAGGGTGTTATGCCTTAAGAAAATTGGGTCTTATATTTTTTTTTTATTCATTACATTATCCCAAAATTTCCTAAGGCCTATCTAGTGTTTAATTTACACACTAGAGATAAATACAATTTACAAAGCGAAAGCTGAATCGAACCTGCTCATGGCAATATATACATGAATAACTAGACAAGTACTTATTACAAACGTTGTTACATAACCTTCGAAAAGTAAAACAAATGTACATAATCCTTAACTATTCATATCACAACATAACATGGCACATTTCCTCGTTTTCTGACGTCTCGCGTCACCACACATCATCAATCTCGAAATCATCTCTGCAAGTCCTGACTGGAACGTTGAATGTTCCAGGGGCAAACCCAAGTTAGATGATGAACCATCTAAGTAAGGGTACGTAATGCTATGTCATGAGTGTATGCAATGTCTTTCCTCGTAGGTGTCAACTGCACCACTCATGCTACCTACCATTTTAGCGGCCACCTCTTTCGAAGCCGGGGTGTATGGGTGCACCCTTGGTAAGGCAGCGGTGCCAGTTCGTACTCCCTACGGCCTCATATGCGTGTGATCAATGATATTAACGTGTAATCATGCATTTCATAATCATGTATGCATTCTACGTGATAGATACATATCAGGGCATGTCAATATGATGAAAACATTTTCGAGGAAGTACCACTTACTTTCTAGAGCTTATCGGGCTACCTCGAAATCCATGCCTTGCCTCGATTTGCATGCCAACCTCAAAATTCGCACCAGACACCTCAACTCAACTTTGATCTCAAAGCATCCTAATCACCATAAGTATTTGAATAAATATTAAATTCTATTTTTCCACAATTTCTGGCATTTTCTTTAATTTTCTCTCTATTTCTTCCTATTTTTCCTCAATAATTTCAAATTAAATATTTTTAAAAATATTTTCTCAAATATTTCACTACGACAATTCATAAAATAATATTTTAGAATTTTTAAAATTTTCTAGAGAATTTTACTCACCTTGACTTAGCATCTCCGATTTCCTCGATTTGCGTGCAATATTCTCGAAAAGCGTGCCCGGGCCGTTTTTCTCACCAAAATCTCCGGGATATCACCGAAACATAATTTTCGATTTTTTCAAGATTTTTCTAGAAATTTTTCTATCATTTCCTCTATTTTTTCTTCTTTTTTCTTTCTTTTCTTTTTCTTTTCTTTTTTCTTTCTCCTTCCTCTCTTCTTCTTCCTCCTTCTCTCCCCTGCTTCCCGCGCAACCCCTGCAACTTCTTCTCCTTCCTTCTTTTCCTTCTTTCTTCTTTTCTTCCTTCTCTTCTTCTTCTTCTTCTTCTTCTTCTTCTTCCTCATTCCCGCGCGCGAACCAGCCTCTGCCGCTGTTGCCCACGCACCAGCTGCCGACGCCACGAGCCGCTGCCGCCACCACCCGCTCCATGCCCTCCGCCGTGAGCCACCGCCCATGCGACAACCGCCATCGCGGACAGCCGCAGCTGCTGCCCGCGAACATGGTCGCACCTGCTTTGCGACCAGCAGCTTTGCGTCGGCCATGGCTGACCGGTGCTGCTGCTCGCCTCAGCCCTTTCCGGACGCCGCACCCATAGTCGCTGCCTCAAGCACCAACGAACCTTGGTGCAATTGCTTTGAGTGCTGGCTGCCTTCCTTTTACCGACCCATGGCTTGAAAGCTTCGAGCTCGAGCTGCCATGGCCGCGGCTTGCGGCCATGGTTGCTGCCCACCTCTTGCGGCTAACTTTGGCCGCTTCCGTTGCTTCCTTGCACCTCCCTGATCCCTCTTCCATCTCTCTCATCTCTCTCAAGCTCAAGCTCGAGCTTCCTCTGCCTTTCTCTCGGCCGAAAGCACTCTATTTATACACGTCCCTGCCTTGGCCGCTACTCCACATTAATTGCGCCATTACTCCACATTAATTGCTCCAACTCTTCATACGCTACCTATTCACATTTTCCTTAAATCACGCTGCCACCATCTCCCAATTTTCAGCCAAAAATCTCAACATTAAAGCTTCACATGGCCATAGTTACTCACGCGTTCACACTATGTTCTGTGTATACATATATATAAATTTATATATTACATTATCCTAATATAAAAATTACATATTAAACCTCTACTTTACCATAATATCCCTTAGACAATTCCATAATTTCAATTATTCCCTCAAACATTGGATTAAATTTCATTTTAATACTGAAAACGCAAAATTAATAATTTGAAGTTTAGTTAAAAAGACGATTTTGCCCCCAGTGTCCTTACCGGCTGTTGTTTCATCCCAAAACTACTAAAGGGTTACTCATTATGCGAAACCGGAGCCCCCCTAGGGTTCCGTTAATTTTTTGAGAGCCTCCTACAACGATTCGGTTT
Source organism: Diospyros kaki (assembly GCA_036245055.1). Taxonomy (NCBI): domain Eukaryota; kingdom Viridiplantae; phylum Streptophyta; class Magnoliopsida; order Ericales; family Ebenaceae; genus Diospyros; species Diospyros kaki. Next base: position 1,010,278 of record BSEG01000003.1, read on the forward strand.
TACAGTCTAAATGATAGGTGTATTTTAGTTGTACCGAAAACTGTTCCAAATTCGATTTCTTTTGATACTATAAATCCTATTTTGGAACGCTCGTCGAGACCATATAATTTTTCTTAGACAATTTCACTTCGAGGCATTCCCTGTAGTTGATTCGGTACCTAAAATTGCTATAAAAGCACTTTTTAGGTATTCTAAACTCATCAGAATTACGTGAACATGGGGTATTACATTCTCCCCTACTTACAAAAATTTCGTCCTCGAAATTTGCCACATATCCTAAATCTCAAAATTAAAACTCTTGGACTGACCATACTTATCAATCTCTAGGCAAGTACACTTGTCAACTATGCATATCTTTCAAATCATGACCGCATAACTTGGCCACGAATCTTAACCTGAACTTCTACACGTATCATTGTAGTGAGCCTGCAACTCTCATATCCACATCATCAATTTTCAATTTGCTTTTCATTAGGTCATCCAGTCGATATCCTTAATCATGACACTTCTCTAATTTTGATTTCTTACGATGTCATTTATTTTGAATCAATCAATCATGCTTTGACAATTTTCCAACAAAGTCTCTGATCTCGATACATCTTAACTTTTATCAAATCGATCCTCAAGGAAATACTTTTATGTCGTCAAACTATTTCACGTATCCTTGAATCCTCAAACATCACATATCTTGTTATTACTAGGTTGTTTCATAGGCTTTCGAACTGTCATAACAAGTCACTGGTCCTACCCTATCATCTCGTGCTCAAATGATTTTTGTCCTCGAAATCACCTATGCCTTACCTTGAGTCATCATAAACTTAATCATTGCTTAATCTTTACTTGTGCTAATCCATTCGAGATTTCTATTGTTTACTCATTCTTGTAGGTATTCATCTCCTGATATAATCTCAAGTTTCTGCCAACTGACCACAATCATCTTCTAATCATGTACTATTTTTTCAAGAAATCTTTATTAATAGATTCTATCTGTCTCCAAAACTTTGATCGAAATTTAACGTTGTCTTCCAAGTCTAGCAACACTAATTTCTTTGCATCACTTATTCCCTTGTTACCTGCTTGCCGAGCTAATACCTATTTATCCATATACTCATAACTTAAATAGCTCCTCGAACTTTTCGAAGTGATCCTCAAATAACATTTTATATCATCAAATTAATCATTTAATCCTCAAATTACTCTTCTAGTAATAACGTTTTATGTCAACTAACTTTAATCATGCTTAATCCTTTTGGAGCTACTTACTCAAGTTACTGACTTTTGCTTGAACCAACCTCTACTCAAAACATTGGGTTCGTCTCTTAAAATCTACTGGGATATTTGACCCTTTGGCACTTTCAATCCTAGACCTTGACTTCACGTTCCTGACACAGAGCCTCAAAACTTCCTGGAACTCTTTACCTAAGGATACCTTAAACCTCAATTAATGATTCAGGTCTCCATACTGATGCACAAGGCATGACTTGTCTTTAAGACTTTCGATTCCTCAAGCCTACTTGGCACATTGAATCGTAGTCACAACTTCTGTTGGCTAGGTTTCTCATCATCCTTCCTTGGGGTCAATACGACCTACAAGTATCTTTTCCTCGAACTGAGATTGCCATCTCACAACTCATTATCGAAGTTTTGGACTAGCCACGCTCTACTACCTGAAATCTCTTTTACCGAGAACCCACTGACTCTCGCTTTTCGTTTTTTAGGCCCAGTTGACTATTGGCACACGACTATCTCTTGATCTTACTGCCATACTAGATACTGGGGTATTCTATCCTTTGAGCCTCACACTGTGCGTCGTGTCACCAATTCCCAAGAAGACTACGAACCCTACGACACTTGGTCTATATTCAATTTATTCCATTTCAAGTTGATTCCCTAGGCTTCTAGCCTTTTTCAATCAACTAGTGGCACACCTCGCACCCTAGACTATTAAGACTTAAACCCATACAAGGTACAGATCCTACTGGGCTGTCCCAAATCTTTAGCATCTGATCGTTTCCCAGGCAGTCTGATATGATGCTTCGATCAACGGGCTTCCCGTATTTTATTGCATGCCATCCATCAACTATCTGCATGCGGGTCCTTAGATCCAAATCTGTTACTGCGAACACCGAACCAGTAGTTTCACCACACTGATAGGGTTCCTTATATTGGTTACACCACTGTCAGCTCATCGATTAACACAACTCATACGCCATCATTTGACCATCTTCGGCCTCCGTCGGATCTCTGATCTACACATCCTATTTTCGAGATACTAAATGATACTCGAAATACTTATAATTTGATCCTAACTTTTTAACTAGGTCTTGCCACATTAGACTAATCATCCATGATTCGATCATCCTTAATAGCCACAGTTACCCTATCATTTCATGCCATGATTCGACTAATAACCTCAAATCAGTAGTCTCTAAATCTCTCAGATCCATACTCATGGTTTATCGAGTCAACCTTACACCCGAATCATATCATCAGATCCTAACCGGATCCATACTCATGGTTTACCGAGTCAACCTTACACCCGAATCATATCATCAGATCCTAACATCAAGAGCTAGATTATCTTGACTGGTCGTTCTATTGCTTAGCAAGATTAGATCCTCAAATCAATAACCTCTAAGACTTCAATCGATTATTCTCAAATCTCCAAATAGGGATTTCATTTTACGAACCCTTAGTTTCTTTTCCCTAAGTCTCCACTTTGGGTTCCTACTAACTGGCTCTACCAGATTCTCTCCAAATTACTATTCCCTTCAAATAAGGTCTAATCAACTATATCTGAGTCACTTAGGGCTTCCAATAATCTTAAACTCTGATACCAACTGTAACAGCCCACTTTTTCAGGGCGTTTTATGCCTTAAGAAAATTGGGTCTTATATTTTTTTTTTATTCATTACATTATCTCGAAATTCCCTAAGGCCTATCTAGTGTTTAATTTACACACTAGAGATAAATACAATTTACAAAGCGGAAGCTGAATCGAACCTACTCATGGCAATATATACATGAATAACTAGACAAGTACTTATTACAAACGTTGTTACATAACCTTCGAAAAGTAAAACAAATGTACATAATCCTTAACTATTCATATCACAACATAACATGGCACATTTCCTCGTTTCCTGACGTCTCGCGTCACCACACATCATCAATCTCGAAATCATCTCTGCAAGTCCCGACTGGAACGTTGAATGTTCCAGGGGCGAACCCAAGTTAGATGATGAACCATCTAAGTAAGGGTACGTAATGCTATGTCATGAGTGTATGCAATGTCTTTCCTCGTAGGTGTCAACTGCACCCCTCATGCTACCTACCATTTTAGCGGCCACCTCTTTCGAAGCCGGGGTGTATGGGTGCACCATTGGTAAGGCAGCGGTGCCAGTTTGTACTCCCTACGGCCTCATATGCGTGTGATCAATGATATCAACGCGTAATCATGCATTTCATAATCATGTGTGCATTCTACGTGATAGATACATATCAGGACATGTCAATATGATGAAAATATTTTCGAAGAAGTACCACTTACCTTCTAGAGCTTATCGGGCTACCTCAAAATCCGTGCCTTGCCTCGATTTGCGTGCCAACCTCAAAATTCGCACCAGACACCTCAACTTTGATCTCAAAGCATCCTAATCACCATAAGTATTTGAATAAATATTAAATCCTATTTTTCCACAATTTCTGGCATTTTTTTTAATTTTCTCTCTATTTCTTCCTATTTTTCCTCAATAATTCCAAATTAAATATTTTCAAAAATATTTTCTCAAATATTTCACTATGACAATTCATAAAATAATATTTTAGAATTTTTGAAATTTTCTAGAGAATTTTACTCACCTTGACTTAGCATCTCCGATTTCCTCGATTTGCGTGCAATATTCTCAAAAAGCGTGCCCGGGTCGTTTTTCTCACCAAAATCTCCGGGATATCACCGAAACATAATTTTCGATTTTTTCAAGATTTTTCTAGAAATTTTTCTCTCATTTCCTCTATTTTTTCTTTTTTTTTCTTTCTTTTCTTTCTTTTCTTTTTCTTTTCTTTTTTCTTTTTTCTTTCTCCTTCCTCTCTTCTTCTTCCTCCTTCTCTCCCCTGCTTCCCGCGCAACCCCTGCAACTTCTTCTTCTTCCTTCTTTTCCTTCTTTCTTCTTTTCTTCCTTCTCTTCTTCTTCTTCTTCTTCTCCTTCTTCTTCTTCTTCTTCCTCATTCCCGCGTGCGAACCAGCCTCTGCCGCTGCTGCCCACGTACCAGCTGTCAACGCCACGAGCTGCTGCCGCCACCGCCCGCTCCATGCCCTCCGCCGTGAGCCACCGCCCGTGCGACAACCGCCATCGCGGCCAGCCGCAGCTGCTGCCCGCGGACATGGTCGCACCTGCTTCGCGACCAGCAGCTTTGCGTCGGCCATGGCTGACCGGTGCTGCTGCTCGCCTCAGCCCTTTCCGGACGCCGCACCCATAGTCGCTGCCTCAAGCACCAACGAACCTTGGTGCAATTGCTTTGAGTGCTGGCTGCCTTCCTTTTGCCGACCCATGGCTTGAAAGCTTCGAGCTCGAGCTGCCATGGCCGCGGCTTGCGGCCATGGTTGCTGCCCACCTCTTGCGGCTAACTTTGGCCGCTTCCGTTGCTTCCTTGCACCTCCCTGATCCCTCTTCCATCTCTCTCATCTCTCTCAAGCTCAAGCTCGAGCTTCCTCTGCCTTTCTCTCAGCCGAAAGCACTCTATTTATACACGTCCCTGCCTTGGCCGCTACTCCACATTAATTGCGCCATTACTCCACATTAATTGCTCCAGCTCTTCATACGCTACCTATTCACATTTTCCTTAAATCACGCTGCCACCATCTCCCAATTTTCAGCCAGAAATCTCAACATTAAAGCTTCACATGGCCATAGTTACTCACGCGCTCACACTATGTTCTGTGTATATATATATATAAATTTATATATTACATTATCCTAATATAAAAATTATATATTAAACCTCTACTTTACTATAATATCCGTTAGACAATTCCATAATTTCAATTATTCTCTCAAACATTGGATTAAATTTCATTTTAATATTGAAAACGCAAAATTAATAATTCAAAGTTTAGTTAAAAAGACGATTTTGCCCCCAGTGTCCTTACCGGCTGTTGTTTCATCCCAAAACCACTAAAGAGTTGCTCATTATGCGAAACCGGAGCCCCCCTAGGGTTTCGTTAATTTTTTGGGAGTCTCCTACAATGATTCGGTTTTACAGTCTAAATGATAGGTGTATTTTAGTTGTACCGAAAACTGTTCCAAATTCGATTTCTTTTGATACTATAAATCCTATTTTGGAACGCTCGTCGAGACCATATAATTTTCTTTAGACAATTTCACTTCGAGGCATTTCCTGCAGTTGATTCGGTACCTAAAATTGCTATAAATGCACTTTTTCGGTATTCTAAACTCATCAGAATTACGTGAACATGGGGTATTACAATCTTGGTCTAGGAATGAAGAATTGGGAAGGTCACTTTCAATGGGAAATTATGATAGGAATCTTAGTTGTGTGGATATAAGAGACTTGGGAGTTAATTATTATTATTTTTAAGACCAATGTTAATATCATTCAACTCTGTTTCGTATGACTGTGATAATATTTTTCAGTGCTGTACTTCATTTACAGCAATGGGTTGACGGGTTTGGAGAGAATGACAAGATCTGGAACAAATAGTTAATAGCTCTAAGTTCATCCTGTTTTGGGAATGGAAGTGAATGAAGGGTTTGGAAACAAGAGGAACTGATGTACTTGGTATTTAAATATTTTCTTAAATCAAGTATATCCTCAATTTTTTATTTTTTAGAAAATAATTATAAATTTAATTTAAATGGTGTTTTTGAACTTCTGTCGGAATGCCGTTTTATAATTGCTCTACTGAAAGAGGAGGAAGGAAAATTACCTCCTTTCCCCTAGATTAGCAAAACAAGAGAATGAGTGCCTCTCTTCCCTTTCAAATTCATGCTTTTCTTTTTCTTTTCTTCCCCTGCATCCTAAATAAAGCGTTGGTTCTTGCATGACAATTAATTCAATTCAACCCAACCTTTGAATGTTTTAGAGGGTTGTCACAGACTACTCCTAAATTCCCTTACTACCTTTAAAATTCTTGTTGTAAATGCTAGTATAAGAGAGTAGCTAACCGCACATGTAGCGGTAGTTATAGGGAGGGAGTAATAAGAGTGGGAAGCTCCTTTTCATTCGAATTTGTAAGTGATCAATATAAAAGGCTGATCGCTCATGATAGAAGCATGAATACATTGATTCCAATTCAGAAACACTCTCCCTCTCTCTAAAATTCTCTATCCCTCCCTCTAAATTCTACCTCTCTTTGTCAATTCTCTCTTCTGCATGATTTCTTGAAGAACTGAGAGCTCTCCTCTGTCAGGTTGCACCTGACAATTTGGTATCAGAGTGATCTAGTGATGGCAAACGGCACAAAGATGAAGAACATGGAGGCGCAACTACACCAATTTGGGTCCACGGTCTTGGACTTGCAGGCGCGAGTAGATCAGCTCGAATTGGGATCAAATCGTAACCATGAGGTGATCATTTCCATTGACCCCAAACTGGATGGGGCGGTTGATCAGATCAGGGAAGAGGTAGGAACTCAAATTAGAGAGCAGCTTCAAGGTTTCATGGTTATGTTTGCGCGGCAACAACCGGTAAGTCTCTCTCCAGATTTTCCTCCTCGAGATAGAGTGGATCCAATTCTTCCCAGCCATGGGATGAGTCTGAGGAGACCGGTAGCCTCGGAGATTGGGGAAGAGTCAGGGGAAATAGGAGATCACGTGATTGGTCGGAGGCAAGGAGGAAATGGTACCCTTGGGCATCCGGGGATACCAATGCCAAAATTGGATATCCCCATGTTTGATGGGAATACACCCTCTTGATGGATTAGGCAATGTGAAAGGGCCTTTGAGTAGTTTGGAATTCTGGAGCACCAGAAGGTAGCCATAGTTGTGGCCTACTTAAATGATGTTGGGGATGATTGGTATCAAGGATGGGCGAAGACAAGGGAGGAGTGTCCCTGGGCAGAGTTTGCAACAGAACTCTACAAGAGGTTTGGAGAAAGGGGAATGACTGACATGGTGGAAGAATTTAACAAGATTAGGCAAAGTGGATCGGTAGCTGAGTACCAGAGGAGGTTTGAAGAGTTAAAGGCATTGATGCTCAACCATAAGCCTTACCTCATGGAGGCTTATTTTGTCTCTAGTTTTATTAGTGGTCTGAATGAAGAATTGAAACCTATGGTGAAGGTGCTACAGCCCTAGACTCTTAAGCATGCTACTGATAGTGCCCGGTTGCATGAGTTGACGGTGGAGGCGCTCATAAAGAAGTAGTGGTTGGTGAGTAAGGGAGGAACACACAATGTGTTAACTCTTATGGGAAAAGCTCAGTCTAGAGAAAATTAGAAGAGAGTACAAGGAATGCGGAATTCACTACCACCAGCTCCCACAACTCAAGGGGAGAAGCTAATAGAGTAGAGGAGACAGGCCAATCTCTGTTATGAGTGTGGGGACAAGTACTTTCTGGGGCATCAATGTCGAAGACAATTGCTGTTATTAGATGGAAAGGGAGAGTGCTCGGGGGAAGAAGAGGTACTGGAGGCCCCGGAAGGAGAGGAAGACAATGATGAGATTTTGATGAATGCCCTAAGGGGTTTAGCTAACAATAAGATTATTAAAGTGAAAGGAAGAGTGGGGGATTGCAAGCTTATGATTCTCATAGATAGTGGGAGCACCCATAGTTTTATAGATGAAGGAACGGCTAAGAGGCTGAAGTGTTCACTAATTAACACTCAACCACTAGCAGTGATAGTGGCTAATGGCAGTAAAGTGGTTAGCCAATTAGCTTGTGCGGGTTTTTGCTGGACTATACAAGGGGAAAGCTTCGAGACAGATCTTAGGATGCTCAAATTGGGAGGTTACGATATAGTCTTGGGAGTAGACTGGATGAAGCATGTGAGTCCTATATGCTTCCATTTTAATAAGATGGAAGTCACTTTTGAGAAGGATGGGAGAAGGTTGACGCTAGTGGGGAGCAAAGAGGTGGGCATGTGTAAAATGATCAGCGGTAAGAGACTGCAGAAACTACTCAAACGAAGGATGAGTAGGGTGACTTAGCTTTTTTTTCATCCAAGCAGTAGAAGGAGAAGAAGAGGAGCCCAAAGAGCAAAGTGAGTTGCTAGTGGTGGTAAGCAGCCCGCATTAAACTACTTGAGAGGTAAGACTACTTGGCTCATTAGATTTACTGTTGGTTGAATATGAGGATCTGTTCAAAGAGACTACAATCCTACCTCCACCTCGAACCCATGACCACACCATTAACCTTAAACCCCAATCTGAACCTTGTAATTCCTGGGCCTATCATTAGCCCCCAACCTAGAAAACAAAAATAAAGAAAATGATCAAAGAAATGCTACAAAACTCTCTAATCCAGCCTAGCCACAGTCCCCAGTATTGTTGGTTAAAAAAAATGATGGTTTATGGCATTTTTGTGTGGATTACCGACAGCTAAACGCCATGACTGTAAAGGACAAATTCCCAATCCCACTTATTGAGGATCTCTTGATGAATTGAGGGGGGCAACTATTTTTTCTAAACTAGACCTTCGAGTTAGCTATCACCAGATTAGAATGAGCCCAAAAGATACCCATAAAACTGCCTTCCGTACTCATCAAGGCCATTACAAATTTTTGGTAATGCCCTTTGGCCTCACCAATGCACCGGCTACATTCCAATCCTTGATGAACCAAATATTCGAACCACAGCTCCGTACCTTTATACTTTTGTTTTTTGATGATATTCTGGTATATAGCCGAGACTTTAACCAACACATTACACACCTAATGGCTACTTTTGAGATCCTTAGAGTCAACCAATTGTATATCAAAAAGTCGAAGTGTTCTTTTGCACAAAAACAAGTAGAATATTTGGGGTATGTTATTTCTAGAGATGGGGTCAACACTGACCCCAACAAGGTGGTAGCTACGCAAAAGTGGCCAAGACCCGCAAATCTTAAGTCTTTAAGGGGCTTCCTCAGGTTAACAAGGTACTACCAATGATTTGTGAAAGGGTACGGTATAATAAGTCGACCACTAACCCAATTGTTAAAGAAAGATGCATTCAGGTGGGGGCCGGAAGCTGAGGCAACGTTTGAACAGCTGAAGAAGGCCATGAGTGAGGTGCCAGTGTTGGGATTGCCAGATTTCAGCAAAACATTTGTTGTTGAAATAGATGCTTGTGATAATGGGGTGGGGGCGGTACTGATGCAAGAGGGCAGACCCATAGGCTTCCTCAGCCAGGTATTATCTCCAAGACATGAAGGGCTAAGTATTTACGAGGAGTTTGTGGTAGTCTTATTAGCAGTGAAAAAATGGAGGCACTACTTGGAAGGAGGGCAGTTTGTGATCAAAACTAACCACCAAAGTCTCAAATACCTATTGCAGCAGAGACTCCACACACAATTACAGAAAAAAGGTATGGCTAAGTTAATGGGGCTTGATTATACAATACAATATAAAAAAGAGAAAGACAACGTAGTGGCAGACGCTCTATCCTGCTATATGGAGAAGGGAGAAACCACAGTCATTTCAGCGGCCATACCCGAATGGTATCAAGAAGTAGCAAGCAGTTATGAGCTTGATGAATCAGTGAAAGAGATATTGGAGCAGCTGGTGTTGGACCCTAATAGTAAGAAAGGGTACACATTATAGAATGGGGTGCTAAGATATAAAGGGAGGATAGTCGTTGGAGATTGCCCACAGAAAAAAACAAGATCCTCCATGCCTTACACAGATCTCCTTTGGGGGGACATTCAGGGATTCAGAACACCTACATCAAAGTTAAGCAATTTTTCTTCTGGCCAAAGTTAAAGGAAGCAGTAGTTTAGTTTGTTATGGGGTGTGATGCTTGTAAACGATGCAAATATGAAACACTGGCCACACCGAGACTCCTACAGCCTTTAGAAATTCTAGGGCAAGCATGGGAAAGCCTATCCATGGACTTTGTGGAAGGGCTTCCTAAGTCTGAGGGGAAGAACTGCATAATGGTAGTGGTTGATCGGCTCACAAAATTTGTCCATTTCATCGGGCTGTCCCACCCCTATACTACCCAAGAGGTCACAAGAGTATTTTTGGATCAGGTTATTAAGTTGCATGGGGTTCCCAAGACCATTATTTCTGACCGTGACAAGGTCTTTACTAGCTTGTTTTGGCAGGCTCTATGGAAGAATATGGGGACCAAACTTAGCATGTCATCGACCTACCATCCTTAAACGGATGGGCAGACGGAAAGGGTTAATCAATATTTGGAAAATTACTTGAGGTGTCTAAGTTTTGAACAGCCGAAGCAGTGGTACAAGTGGTTGGCTTTAGCTCAGTGATGGTATAATTCCAGCTACCATAGTTCTATACGAAGATCACTATTTGAACATCTTTTTGGATATAAACCCCCTTTCCTAGTACCCCTCGAGTTCGTTAAAGTGGCTGCGGTAGATGACTACCTTTAGTAGCGGCAAGGAATTCTTCAACAGTTAAAGAAAGACTTAGCCATGGCAAGAAACAAAATGAAGCAACAAGTAGACAAAGGGCGAAGCGAGAGGGAATTTTCAGTAAGGGAGTCAGTGTACCTAAAGTTGAGACCAATGCAGGTGAGGGCAGTGACTGGAGAGCCAACTACTAAATTGAGCCCGAGGTAGTATGGTCCATTCTCTATAGTAGCAAGATTGGGAAAGGTCGCTTATCAGCTCCAACTACCGGGGGGATCTCTAATTCACTCGGTTTTTCACGTATCATTGCTTAAGAGGTGTGCGGGAGGCCAACCTACTAGTTCATGCCTACCCACCAAGAGTCCAGGGCTAGAGTTGACAAGGGAACCAGAAGCTATCCTCGACAAAAGAGTGATCCATAAGCACGGGATTGCCCTAATGCAAGTGTTAGTGAAGTGGAGCCAACTGCCTACCGAAGACAGTATATGGGAATACCTCCCAGAATTGCTCAAACAGTTTTCGAGAGTTGCCAGTTTACTTTGTATTTCTTGAGGACAAGAAATTCTTCAAGGAGAGGGCAATTGTCATGGACTACTCCTAAATTCCCTTACAACCCTTAAAATTCTTGTTGTAAATGCTAATATAAGAGAGTAACTAACCACACATGTAGCGATAGTTATAGGGTGGGAGTAATAAGAGCGGGAAGCTCCTTTTCATTCGAATTTGTAAGTGATCAGTATAAAAGGCTGATCGCTCATGATAGAAGCATAAATACATTGATTCCAATTCAAAAACACTCTCCCTCTCTCTAAAATTTTCCATCCCTCCCTCTAAATTCTACCTTTCTCCCTCTCTTTGTCAATTCTCTCTTTCGCGTGATTTCTCGAAGAACCGAGAGCTCTCCTCTGTCAGGCTGCACCTGACAAGGGTTGGGTCCTACACATTTTTCATTGCTACTTGTGTGAGAGTTCAATTATTCTTATAGTGTTAGTTTCATTATTTTTATGGGTTTAGTTATTCTTGTGATTATTGGGGAGTGCATTTGACTTCACACCCCAGCACTTATACTGTTAGGCAGTTTACACATAATAAATATTGGGAACATGTTGTTGGATGATGAAGATGCCTTACTCATGATGGTTAGGAACACAACATTTGGCAAACACCGATATTGACAATTGAATTCAGGTGGAGCTACATATCTTTCCATAAAAATATGACCATCAAGTTCATGCCCTTACAAAGAAGAAGGCCTTGAATTCATTCCATTGCTGGCTTCATTCTTTGGAGGATTACAAGAACAAATAATGAAATTTGCCAAATGAGAGTGCATAACTTCTTTGTTGGGGATGCACATTCACTCGGAGCTTATCAGATAGATGAATAAAGATTATGAGCTAAAGGCTTAGAAAAATGCAAGATGCTTGCAAACTTTGGTTATTTTGATAGCGTAAATTTGAGCTGTACTAGGAGTGAAAAGGATGTTTTATTTTGGCATTTCTTGGAACAAAGACGTAACTTTTTTTAGCCTCTATTCTTTATGGAGAAGAAATAATTCGTAGGTGTCTCCCCCACTTTTGGACACGGTCATGTCCTACCCAACATGAATGGGTTCTTTCCTCATGTTAGCCTCATGAAGTGGGACATTTCTCAGGGCACCTGCTTGTACCCATGAGGTAGTTCAAACACAAGCTTTTCATATAAATATTGCTATTTTGACAAAATTAACACAGTAGATCCCAAACTATTGCTATTGTTATTTTTTATTCATCTTCATTGCCATCAATTAAGAATTTTCTATTTTTTGTTTCTACAATCAAATCTTATCCATTACATACTTTTAAGCATATAGCATATTACATACTTACTGATGTACCATATCAAGTCTGTTATCATATTCTATATTTAAGTATATAGCATGTTGTATAAAATTGTAGGACCTATATTCCTCTTCTACTAAGATCTTACAATCCTTGATCCCTCCTATGATCCGATGTTGAAGACCCCTCACGGGATCTTGATTTTAACAACCTTAATGCCCTTTAGCATGCAACATGAGTTTAAATTCAACTTTTTATTTTGTTTAAAGGCTCTTTCTCTGACATTACCAAATTACTTTTGGCTGACTATGCTTAACAGATCACGCTTTTCTAGGTTCAGCATTCATATGGATCTCAATGATCTTAACAAGGTCTGGGAAATCAAGACTCTCAGTAAGCATCGAGAAGGTGAGGCAAGGGAAATTCTTCAAAATATAGCAAAACAGGTTCAACCTATAATGCGTAAACGTAAATGGAAAGTCAAGATCCTTTCTGAGTTTTGGTATGGATTGTTCTTATTGCCTCTTCACTCCATTATTTTGTCCCAATGCTATTCTATTTTGCTTACACATGATCTGAATTTGCAGCCCCACAAACCCTTCACTTTTAGGGCTCAATATAGGAGGAGGCGCAGAGGTTAAGCTCAGGCTAAGGATGCCAAACAATGAGTTGAATTTCTTACCTTACAATCAAATTCTTGATACCATGCTTCATGAGCTCTGCCACAATGATCATGCACCTCACAACACTCAATTCTACAACCTTTTAGATGAAATCAGAAAGGTAGTATTAACGTTTCATACTTGATAGTATTATTTATAATTTTATTTTTGTTTTTGCTTTAACTTTTCCTCATCTGGAACTGCAAAACCAGATCACTACTCTTTTTTCACGGCACTATTCTGAGAATGGGCATTTTGGGCATTGCATGAAAACTTAAAACTTGAAATTGATGAACATCTGGTAGTTCAGTCCTGTAAAATGAAGCATATGACCATCTCTGTTTAAAGTATGGCCCTGAAAATTGCAGCTATGTGGAGACTTTTCTGGTCTTTGCTAGTTTACTAGGTAAAAATAGTGTAGATACAATTCTTTAGGGGATAAAAGAACTGTAGGATCAATTCTATTAGAAAGGAATTAGAAAATCCTAATCCTAATCAATTTGTAATATTTCCGCACTTGACAAATATTTACTAACTGTTAAAGGTGTGAAAATCTTGAAATAAGTGTGTTGGTCAAAGAAGTAATGCATATGCATTCACCCATCTCATTTTAGTCTTAGGTCTAGGGAGAAGAAACTCATGTGCTTGAGCTCATTCAACCTGTCAGGAGCTGTGTAGCATCCATAATTAATACATTGTCCAGACTCCAGAGGAAAAGTATTTCTGCTGATGATTGGTTGTGATTCTACATATGATATTTTTTTCCAATTTTTTTGTGGAGCATCAGACACTTTTTTAACATGTTGGCCTTGTTATTTAAAATGTAATATATATGCCCTCCGATCCCATGGTTGGAAAAGCTTTGAGTTGTCAAAGCATTGCAACTTTATACCCAGGTATATTTTTCTTTAATTGTCTCTACAAAACCTTTGAGGGATGGCTTTTGTCTGCTGTTGATGTAGCTCTGATTGAACAGATAGGTCTGACGGCTAATGCATACTGTAATTAAAGGCATAGCAGAATCCCATATAATTCACATGTTCTGTTATTATAGTGTGAAAATAGCGCTGCATAACTTATCTGACCTAACGAGCACACATCTGTATCAGATGTGGAGCATTCTCCAATATCACTTGTGGATATGCAAGCTAACAGTAACCTCTAATTATATAAATGGTTGTTTCATTGATTTTACATGCGCTAGCATATTGAACGATTGTAGAGTTTCAGTGTCAAGATAACTTCTCTTCACAATCTTGTCAATACTTTAGCTTGGGTAATCAATTTAATGTTAAGAATCTCAACTACTAAAATGAAAGGAAAGTAGCTTACTAATAAAACTAATCAGTTGCTATTTTCTGTTCTTTTCTGCTAGTTGCTTCCCTCAGTAGGGGTTGGACATTGACCAGTTGAACTTTTTTTTTTTGGGGTTGGTAACCAGTTGAACGAACTTAGGAGTAAAGGAGAATATTATCTTGTGTTCCTATTTAAAAACACTACAGTACCTTTAACACCAAACTTTGAATTTTTCCCATTCATTCCTTATTTTTTGGTTGCAAAAGAGGTGGAGGAAGACTAAGAAAAACTTGGGTGTTAGACTATTAGGCAACATATAAGGGCCTTACATAAGATATGGCCAAGGACAGAAATGCCTGGTGAGCTAGAAGTTATGTAACTGGCCCCACTTAGGGGGATTAAGGCTTGATATGTTTTTGTACTCTACAAGGTGAGGGTTATTGTTTTGCTAATCTTGGTATTCTTGGATGAAGCCTTAACAAGTTTCTCTTTTCAAGAGCTTTTTCGTTAATCTTGATTCCTTTTTCATAAAAATTGGTTGTATGTGTTTATGTCTTAACTTGTTCACATTTTCCCTTTTTCTCTTTCATTGCTGTTTTTTCTCTCTTTTGTTAGCTTTTCACTTATGTGACTCTCTCTCACCCCCTTCCCCCCCCCCCCCAACCCCCCGCTGCCTGGTAAGTTCCTAACTTGAGTGAACCTCCCTGTTTTTCTTAAGGAATGTGAGGGACTGATGGCTAAAGGGATTACGGGCACTGGAAGAGGCTTTGATCTTCCTGGGAGACGTTTGGGTGGATTTTCCCGTCAACCACCTCTGCCATTACTACGTCAGAATGCTCTGGCTGCTGCAGAAAGTAGAGCACGGCGTGGAGCTTTGTTGCCGTCTGGGCCTAGGCGTATTGGTGGTGATAGCTCCATCATGTCTGCTCTCAGCCCAATACAAGCGGCTGCGATGGCTGCGGAAAGGAGATTACTTGATGAGGTGTGGTGCGGTTCCAAATCTTCCAACAGTGAGGGACCTTCTGCAAGCTCTGCATTTCCAGAAGACAGATCTGCTCAAGCATCGGATATTAGGTCCATAACTAGTCCAGAAGCAACAGTTAGTAGCACAATGTGGCAGTGCAGTTCCTGTACATTACTAAATCAAGTAAAGTTTCTACTCTTCCTTAATATTCTCTCTTTCTTCTGCTGTGATGTGCATGATTTCTGACTAGACAATTGCAGTTGATGAAATCCTTTTTCAAAAGCTTAACCACTAAAATAATTTTTGTTGTGCTACTGATGCATTTTTCCTTCATATTTGAATAGAGAAAATCTGTCACAACTTAATACCACGTCAGTAGTTTCTTAAGGAAGTCTTGGGTTATATTACTTGGGTTTTTGAAGCCAAGAGCTAACTTCATAGAGAAGATTTGTCATGACCTAATGCCACATCTAGCTTGATGAGGAGACCACGAATTGGAGGGGAATTTGTCACGACTGAATCCCACATTGGTAGTTTGCTAAGGAGGTTTTGGTTATATTAGTAGGTTGCATGAACCCAAGAGTTAACTTCAGCTAGGTTTTTGAGGAAGGACTTGTGGTGTTACAAGGTCAACAGATAAATACCCAATTATTGGTATATGGATCAAATCAATTTTTCATGCATACCTTATATCTGCACATCTAAATACTTTTTTGTCAGAAAGGTGACTATCATGTATCTATGATAAGCAGAGAGGTCATATCAGAACTGCATTAATAGAATATTGATTTATTTAGTAGGTTTTCAATTACTGCCCAATAGCAGATTGCAGCCTCTTCAGAAAGTTAGAAAAGAATAATTAGATATTTGCGCAATTTAACATGCTTAACCTATAGCTTATAATATCTATACTTTCTCATCACAGTTGCGATTTGGGAACCAGCTGAACCTTTCTACCCTGTGACGTGCCTATGCTTCACTAGGTTCAAAGATAGAACTTGAGTGTGATAGTCTACTTGTTAAAACAGTAGCATCATGCTGTCTCATGGTATTTTATAGCAATTAACTGGTGATTCTACAGGGAACTGAATGAAGTTGATCAATGTTTAAACCCTGCTTTTTCCTAATTGACATGAATGTCATTATGCTTCAGCATAATTTGAAATCCAATGGGTGTTTGAAATTGGAACTCGAGAATAGTGCTATACTTGCAAAGCAGTATCAACCCCTCCCATGGTCTTATATGGGTGGTTTATTAGTAATGCTATGGGGAAAATTAAGGGCATTTGATTTGGCTTCTCTTAATGTACATGAATGACCTGCTGCTGCTACTTGGTACCACACCATTCATCCATTATTTGAGTGTAGTGAGTTGTTTTTATCAAAATTTGAACTTTCCATGAGTTAGCCGATTCTTCTTGTGGTCAATTAGTGGCCATGGCACATCCATCCAGTGTGGAGTAGTTTTTAGTTCTGATATTTGTGGGCAGTCATGAACAGTTAGTGAATGGGGGCACATGCTTAGATTTGTTCCTAACTTTTTTTTTTTGTGGATAAACAGATTTATTCCTAACCTAGTTGTGTTATAAAGGTTTATGTATTTTTATTTTTTTACTCAGGGAAAACTTTCATCCTAGTAAACTAAGAGGTGTCCCTTTCAGGCTAGTGGATCTACCATTATTAGAATTTCTTTGCTCTTATTTTTCTGTTAGCCTCTGAGTTGTATCCTCCATAGTTTCTATTGTACTAGGAAACTGATATATTTGGGATGCACCTGTGCTCGGTGAATTAAACACTCAATTGCCTTTTGCTTTATAGTTGTACTTATTTGAAGTTGCAGCCATGCTAAGACTGAATGTCCAAGAGTTGAAGTGGCATATGATTTAGAAATTCCTTGCAATTGGAAGTTGCATTCAATCTGGTTTAGTTGATTGCAAAATTATGGACAAGTGATGTGCATCATGAAATTTATGGACTTCCGTATCTACATACATGTTTTGGGGGACTAGTGCTAATGTGCATTCATGTTATTGCAGCCATTGGCACTAGCATGTGAAGCCTGTGGAATGCAAAAGCATGGTGATCGGGGGGTGAAGTCCAACGGCTGGTCATGCAAGTTTTGTACCTTAAGCAACAGCATTGAGGCAGAGAGATGCTTGGCTTGTGGAGAATGGAGATACTCTTATGGTCCACCTGTCTCCACCCGTGGACCCTATGTTGGCACCTGAGACTGAGAGTTATAAATAAATAAGGACGACACTTTAAGTAGTAAGTCTCCCTTCAATATGTATATTTCTATTTTGATCATTTAATCGCATTTGCTGAAATGAAAACATTATATGTATGTGCATGATTTTAACTTTCCTCAGTTGCAATGGCTGACTGCTATTAGTTCAATTGAAGTTCATTGTCATACAGCTCCTTTACTGTTTTCCTTCTTCACTAGGCTCTCTTGCCTCATTTGCTACGTACGTTAGTTCAACTTTAGCATAGAACAAAGGAAGATGTGAACATTTTCGATAGTGGAATCAGCGTTCACAAACAAGTTTATGTTATTGCTTTTGTGTTCTTTAATTTATGAAGCTGTGATGTTCAAGGGTGACGAAAGCAGTTCTCATTTCGAAGAAATGAGACTGTTTTCCTGGTGAAAGAGAGGATGCAAGAAGGATAGGGGCTGGTAGAAATGGTAGAAAGAATTAGCCTATGACTTGAAATGGACAAATGGTAGGAAGAAGTCATTTCTGTAATTCTTTCTCTGCATTAGATCATCAAGATTCAAGTCAGATGGTATAATATTCAGCCATATTCAGCTCTCCAAGAAGAAGAAGAAGAAGAAGAATGTTCTTTTACCACAATTTTGTATCCCCTTTTTACTTACTGGTTTGGTTCTTCATTTGCAAGTGGTCATATATGACAGTGTATTCTAGAAGGAATGCATATATGGGTGCCTCTGTTCTGTTGAAGGGAGGCCTCCGGCGTTGAAGGAGGAAGATGCCAAGAAATTAAGAACATCATGTTGGAGTTGGAAGGGCCCAAAGCCAAGCGTAGACGACGACTACTACTACTACAACTACAAGCCAGACATTGATTTTTTTGTTTGTCTGGTTGTTTGTTTATGGAGAGCTGACCTGTGGCTGTGGATGGACAAATTCAACCATGGAAGAGTAAAATCCAAAAATGCTTTTTAAAGACTTTTTTTACTCGACCCAAATGCGTTCACATTTGTTAAGAGCGTTTATATTGGTATATGAGTCATGTTGACTATTTATGTGCAAATTTTTCTTTCTTTCTTATTTTTTTCAACTTTCCACAGTACAGTAAAGTTAAAATGAGGAAGCAGCTTGTGGACTGTCTGTCTGTCCTCTGTAGTTGTCTTTATTTTGGTTAATTGAACCCTTTATTGAGTAGCGAGTAGTGTGACAAGATGATTTCAATGTGGTACGCATCTCATCTCTTGATGTTCTCTCTATGCTTATTCTTTCCTTCTTTTTTTTTCTTAATGTGAAAACTTCGAGGATTTCTTATTTTACGGTCTATATGTTCTACAATTTTATATGAACAAACAAATTCACTACAAGTTGAGGTTTAGGGGCTTGACTTCTGGACAAACACAATAGATTACCAATTTTCATAGAAGTAAAATTGAATTCATGAGCTTGTAATATTTTAAACTTTTAAATAGGGTGAATTATTTACACAGTTTCTGTATCCATTTAGTTGAATCATAAATAAATTAAAGGTAATTTCATTATGAATTATTAATACATAAATGTATTTTATTTTAATATTTAAATAATTTTATAAGTTTATCAAAAATATATCGTATTTTTTAAAATTATTTAATCACTCAATAAAACTATTTAAAAAATTTTAAAAAAATAAAATAGCAGAAGAGCCGTACAAAATATTAAAGAAGAGAAGCGGTGGCTGCATTTAATAGGTAGGTTTTTCCACAAATAATATCCACAAGTAGCCAGCCGGCCACGCTCACGCGCAATGAGGGCAGGGAAGGGCCCATCTGACTGGACCACGTAACCCACGCGCCTCAACTGCGCGTGTACTTATAGCGCCTTTCAAATCCCCATTCCCTCTCTCTCTCTCTCATTCTCTCGCTGTCTCCTCCTCCTCCTCCTCCTCCTCCTTAGGTTTCTCAGAAATCACCTCCATCCTTCCTTTCTTCTTCCAGGAACCTTCTTCTCTCTTTCTCTCACCGCTTCTTCCGTCGTCAGATTCCATTGCCAATTGCTCTTACCGAGTCGTCTCGAATGCCTTTTGCGCCTTTCCGTGTCGTCAATTTGATTCCGAGGTTGCCGAACTCTCTGTAAATCGGAGTGCTTTTTGTATTTGTCGTTGTTGTTGTGGGTACGAGCTACGAACTCTATTCTCGTTAGAATTAATTAGAGGAGAAGGAAGAAGAAATGAGGGGAAATCAACCACCGCCAGCCGCCGCGCCGAGCCGCCAGCGACAGCGGCGGCGGCCGGACCTCACGCTGCCCCTCCCTCAACGGGACATGTCTCTGGCCGTGCCTCTCCCTCTCCCTCCGAGCTCGGCGCCGTCGTCTTCTTCGAGTCAGCTCCATTTCGGCGGGGCTGGACCGATGGCTTTGTCGGAGCTCGAGCGGATCAACCGGATCGGCAGTGGAGCCGGCGGCACGGTGTACAAAGTCGTCCACCGCCCCACGGCGAGGTTGTACGCGCTGAAGGTGATATACGGCACCCACGAGGAGGCCGTACGGCGCCAGATCCGCCGGGAAATCGAGATCCTCCGCGACGTGGATAACCCTAACGTCGTCAAGTGCCACGACTTGTTCGATCATGCCGGCGAGATTCAGGTCCTGCTCGAGTACATGGACGGCGGCTCTCTCGAAGGAACGCCAATCCGTCACGAGCCCTCTCTTTCCGACATCTGTCGTCAGATCCTCTCCGGCCTCTTCTACCTCCACAAAAGGAGGATTGTTCATCGAGATATCAAACCTTCGAATCTGTTAGTCAACTCCAGCAAACAAATCAAGATTGCGGATTTCGGAGTCTCGAAAATCTTGGAGCAGACCATGGATCCGTGTAATTCGTCGGTGGGGACGATTGCGTATATGAGTCCCGAGAGAATCAATACCGATCTCAATCACGGCAAGTACGACGGCTACGCCGGAGATATTTGGAGCTTTGGGGTTAGCATTCTGGAGTTCTATTTGGGGAGATTCCCGTTCGCCGTGGGGCGGCAAGGGGATTGGGCCAGCCTCATGTGCGCAATCTGTATGTCTCAGCCTCCGGAGGCGCCATCCACGGCGTCGCGGGAGTTTCGTGAGTTCATCGCCTGCTGTTTGCAGAGAGATCCAGCAAAGAGGTGGACCGCTGCCCAATTGCTGCGCCACCCGTTCATCACGCAAAGAGCCCCGGTGGCGGTCAATCACCACGGTCAGGTTCATCAGCCTCACCAACTCCTACCTCCACCTCCAAATTTTTCTTCTTCTTGATTAGTTTCTTCTTCTGTTGTTACTGTTAAATTCGGTAACTCTGCAAAATGATGGGCCGGGTGGGCGGGGATTTTAATTTAATTTTAATTTTGATTGTGGTAGGAAAATATTGGATGAATATGGGGAAGGGGTGGGGGGGAGAGAAAAAAAAAAGTCTGTTTTGAGGCTTCTTCAATCAATCAATCAAATCTTGTCTCGCTGTAATGCTCTGCAGAAAAAGAAATATCTACCTTTCAAGATTGATCCAACTTTTCGTTGTTAGCAAAATTTCCCCTTCTGGGCTAAGAATTTTCAGATTGCGTTTCTGGACACAGAATTATCTGTTCCGTTTTAGTCGAATTTTCTATTAACGATTTCTTTCATTAGGGAAACCAGACAAGTGTTGAATCTTTTTAAGTTTCCGTACTCAAATAAATGAATGAATCTTCCCAATGGCTGGGGAAAGCTGTAAGCATGCATGTACCCTATTTTTCACTCCTCCATTGATGTGTATTTGGATGCTCTTCTTTAATTAATATTTGTTTGTTGATTAGGAAGTAATGCAGTCTAATAACTAACTACTAGCTCTAGAGGGTTTGAACTTTGAAGTTCTGTGGTCTTGTCATTACCCAGACCACGGTTCTAAAATAAGTAAAGAAATTGGGTGGACTTTTGAGAAGCTGTTGGTTTTGCTCAGATGTTGGAGGAACCATTGCTATTTTATCCTCTCCCATTCTCCGTTCTAGGACATGTGACAGCAACAGCTCCTCCTCCCTCTCCCCCACTGAGGTCATTAATTGTTTTAACACATGTTGCATATATATCCTCTCCTTTTTATCACTACTGAGATAAGTTTGGCCTTTCTGTTGACCTTTTGAGCCACTTCAATTATTCATTCTCTGCATTTCTAGGTTGGACTTTAAATGCCCAAAATCGTAGGTTTTCACTCAAATGTTCCTGATCTATGCATATGTGGCGCTGTTTCTTCTTGATTATCATACTTCCATGGTGGGAAATTGAAAGAAATGAAAGGTTTGCAAGACATACGCTTATAAATGAAAGAAAAAAAAAATCCAAGAAATGAAATGTTTAATCTTTAATTAATCAGTTAATTAATTTTAATGGCTGCCATGCAAGTGTGATTCTCTCTCCCCTTATTGTCTGTCTAATCTAGCGCCTTGTTAAAGCTTTGCCAAAAAGTTGCAGCCTGGCAAGCAAATTCTTTGATTCTGTCATCTTTCCGGGTTCAAATGGCAATGATGATGATGAAGCTCCCTTTTTACAAGAGACTGTGGGTTGGGAACTTCTGTCCTGTGAAGAAGAATCATGGAAAACCATAATTGAGAAATGAATCAAGTAGGAGAGGAAAAAAAATACCCATCATCAAGTAAAATATGAATGGCAATTATTCATTCATGCTAACTGTTTGGGGGTTTGTAGGGTTGTGACTTTGGTTGGTTCAAAGAACATGGCCATGACAGGTATCATCAAATGACAAGGTTGTCGCGACTTAGAATCATTCAGCTCAGTCCACAGCCACTAAAAGCTAATTAGTTATATGGGAAATGGTAAATTTTTTTGTTTATTTAAAGAATGATCCCTATCATTTGAATTTTTCTTTTTGTTGCATCGATCCTATCCTTAAATATGGTGCATGAATCTCTCTTCCTGTCACAGTAAAGTTAACATGAAAAAAGGTAAGGCTGCCATCCATATTCTCTCGTCTTTTCTTTTTTTCTTTCAATTTTAACTTTAGAACGGTTGCTTTTGTACGGCAAGCTTGGATGGTGGGATGGTTCATTTCAAGCATGCCAATTGCCATGCCAGCTTTGCATTTGATAATGCATGAGAGAGAGAGAGAGAGAGAGATAAGAGGCTGCTGGTTCATGGGATGCTATCTATCTATGAACGTGCATATGCTCGATCATCATCATCATCCATCTATGGATGGATTATTATAGTGTTTTTTCCATCTCTCGTGGTCATGGATAGGCCTCAGGCCCTATTATAGTGTTGTTTGGGTCATTGTGAGATTGCGAAATGGGATGGATAGATGCCGTCGGATTTGGTGTAGGCTGTCTCTGTCCCACTTGGAAGGCCACATCTTATCATGTTTCCTTTTTTTTTGGAAACTCTTACATTTATGCTCATTTTTTGAATTATCTATTGGCTAAAATTACTTTTTCCCTAAATTCTTCTCGTTTAATCATTTATGTTTTCTCAAATTATAATATAAATCTATTACATCTCTTAAATTTTAAAATTCTGCACGTGGTATACATTCACTTGGACAAAATTTTATATTAATATAATATATATTAATAAATTATATATAATTATTTATTAAAATTTTATATTAATATATATATACAATATACAATGATTTTTAAATATATATATATATATGTAATGCACAATGGATGGAAGTCATGGAGATGCAAGTAGCAAACGACGGAGATGGAGAAGTTACGTGCGATGAAGAAGAGGATCAGATTTCATCATTCGATGAAACTCGATTGAGTTTCAGCGAATGATGAAACTCAAAATTGGGTTTTAGATAGGGATTAAATCCAATTGGGTTTCTACTCGATGGATGGAGATGCAGGCAGCGAACAACGAAGATAGAGAAGTTATGTGCGATGAAAAAGAGGATTAGATTTCATCATTCGATGAAAACCAATAATGAAACTCGATTGAGTTTCAGCGAAGGGTGAAACTCGAAATTGGGTTTTAGATAGGGGTTAAATCCGATTGGGTTTCTATCCAATGGATGAAACTCAATTGGTTTTTGTCGTCGTCAATTGATTGTGAATGTAAAAGCAAAGATCTCTGGCTCTAACGTCATCTTGAGAACGATTTCTCGTAGAATCCCAAGTCAAATTATTAGGATCATCATTGTTTTAGAGAAACTTTCCTATGAGATTTTTCATTTGAGCATCAATAGCATGGAAGACACTCCAGTTCTTTACTCTTTTGTCATCATTGGTGCTAGAAATAAGGAAGAAGAAAATGATGGTGCTGACTGAATAATGAAATGCATGATAGATCTAAAATTCACACTTGAAAGGTTTAATAGATCTCAACTTGCAATTTGAGGGACACAATAAACCCTCCCTTCTAATTAAAGGGCATAAGTGATTAAATAAGGTAAATTTAGGGTTTATATATAATTTTAGTCTTATCTATTTCATAATAAAATATCATTATATATGATATGATATATATATATATATATTTTCTACACAATTCTAGTAAGTTGTTACATTCATGTTAAGGCTACATTTGATTAAAGTTAATATATGATTAATATATAGAATGGCATAATTAATCATCAACTTATCACTTTAGTGCTAAAAATCATAAAAATTATATAAGCATTCACTGGTAGCATATATTATGTGTAATAAGGCTTGGATGCGATGCGAGAATCTTATATGGAAAATATTAATGTTTAATATTAAAATAAAATAATATCCGAGGGAGGCAGGGGGACTTGTCTTGGGCTGGCCCGCTTTTAGAACTGGGCCATTGCAGAGTCCAACATATAAGCATGTAAGCAATTAATAATGATGGGTTTGAATAATTTATTTTATGAAATTATAACTAATTAATAGTTGATGTCTGGATGGATGAGTTTTCCTTTATATAATTAACTATATTTCAATGTATGATTTGTTATTTATATTAATATTTTGTAATTAATTTTTTTAACAGCAAATTGCAATTTCTTTTAGATGTAGCCAAATCAAGATTTTGGAAGATTGTGATTTCTCCATATTTAAGTACATTATTGTTTAAAACTTCATATGGGGGTAAGATTACTTAATAAATCAATTATTTTTTTAAAAAAAAAATATAAGTTTAAATCTTGATGACATCGTCAATTTTTATTTTTTAAATAAGATATGTAAATGATATTTTATCAAAAAGTTTCACGAGGCCATAACTTAGTGTTTGTTTATTTGCATAGATATGTTAACGTGGGGTTAAGAAAATAAGAGGGCTAAACCCATATTTTTATTCATGTACTTTTCTTGTTTTTTTTGTAATTATTTAAATTTTTTATTATTTAGATTATACTTTATAGTTATATTTTTGAGTCAATTTAATCGATGTGTTAAAATGAGTCTATTATACTTTATAGTTATAAAATGAGTCTATTTTACTCTTCTTTTTTTTATATGTTGAAGTATGAGAATTCAATTGACTTAAAAATACAGACACAATAGTGTAATTATAACAACGAAAAGTTTGGGTTAACACATAAAAAAAAAATCAAAGTATAGAGATTAAATTAAGTTGAAAATGTAAATATATTGATGTAATTAAAATAATAAAAAATTCAAGTGATCTCATAAAAAAAAAAAAATATGACAAAAAATATGGATTTGGGCAAATAAAATATGGATTTGGCCAAAATAAGAACAGCCACGTATTGCTATTTTACCAACTGAATGCAAATGCAATAAAATTCAATTCATCAAGACTGCAAAAGCTCGGTCTCTCCAAAACATTTGTTTTAGGTTTGGTTGCTTTGCTAAACAAACAGCAACTCGGAGACTATAAATAATCTGTATTTGGCCAAGTCTTCCCACACTTCTAGTAGCCTTGTTTTAAAAAGCAAAAAGTCAAAAGCTGCAAACGAAGAACATGTGAAAACCTTTAACAGCAAGCAATTGGTTTGCAAAACAGTGCTGATTAGAGAAAACAGTTGCATTACCAATCAAAAAACAAAAGAAAAAACAGTTGAATATTGCTTCTAAAAACAGTGTTCCACCTCTGCTTCTAAATTCTAATAAAGTAAACCAATGTCTGCATAAACAAAACTGGATGAAAAGAGGAGGAATCTACACATGAACATGATTGATTGTGAGGATCTTGCCATCTTCAACTCTGTTCTTCTTCCTTCTTCTTCCCTTTCCCTGCTGGTACTTGTACATAGATAAAAGGAAACATCAAAGCAAGCAGCAGCAGCAACCGCCATGCTCATGGTGAGGCTATTGAAAACCTTTGGCTGCCACTTCTTGGATCTCTTCCCACTGGTGTTTATTGTAATTCTCTCTTGTCTTGCCAATCCCAGCCATGCTTCTTGCAGCCAACAGGATCAAGATTCTCTCTTGTCCTTCAAGCTTGCCATTTCCAGCCCATCTCCTTTGAATTGGTCATCTGCAGTTGACTGCTGCTTCTGGGAAGGCATTGCCTGTGATGCCAATGATCAAGTGACCCGTCTATGGCTGCCTTTCAGAGGCCTCAAGGGGACAATTTTGCCATCCGTCCGAAACCTCACCGCTCTATCTCAGCTCAATCTATCACACAACTGGCTCTCTGGTTCAATCCCAGATGGATTCTTTACCTCATTCAATCAACTTCAGATCATTGACTTGAGCTATAACCGGCTGTCTGGACACCTACCGTCATCTGATAGCCTGCCTGATGCAATCCAGTCGGTCAATTTGTCCGGCAACCGCTTGACTGGAACAGTACGCTCTTCCTTTCTCCAGTCAGCTTGGAATTTGACAGCTTTTAATCTCAGCAACAACAGCTTCATCGGCCCAATTCCTGATTCTATTTGTGCCAATTCACCATCTGTCAAGATCCTGGATTTTTCACTCAATGACTTCTACGGCCTGATTCCCCAAGGATTTGGATTGTGTTCCAAACTGGAAATCTTGCGTGCAGGTTTCAACAATCTATCAGGGTCGCTGCCCACTGATATCTATGATGCCGTGGCTCTCCAAGAAATCTCTTTTCCCGGCAATACCCTCACTGGACCCATTGATGATAGAATCATTAACCTCACCAACCTCAGAATTATCAAAATCTCTGGCAACAGATTGAACGGCCTGATTCCTCAGCATATTGGGAACCTGAGGATGTTGGAAGAGCTGCAGCTGCACGTTAACAACCTGATTGGCACTCTACCCCCATCTCTGGTCGACTGCACCAAACTCAAGGTACTGAATTTAAGGGTGAATTACTTCAGAGGTGAACTCTCCTCCCTTGACTTTTCGAAGCTCTCTCAACTTATTTTGCTGGACCTTGGGGACAACCACTTCACCGGCAGCCTGCCAGTAAGCCTTTTCTCATGTAAATCCTTGACCGCAGTTCGACTGGCCAATAACCAGCTGCAGGGTCGAATTCCGACTGCCATAGTGCAGTTACAATCACTTTCCTTCCTCTCTCTGTCGGTGAATAACCTGACTAATTTCACAGGAGCAATCAGGATTCTCTTGGGTTGCAAGAATCTAAGCACCATCGTTGTATCAAAAAATTTCTTTAATGAAGCAATGCCAGATGATGAGAGCATAGTGGATTCAGAAGGATTCAAGAATCTTCAGGTCCTGGGTCTGGGTGGTTGCCTATTCACTGGTCAGATTCCAACCTGGTTGGCTAAGCTCCAGAAGCTAGAGGTAGTAGACCTGTCGTACAATCAATTCACAGGCTCAATTCCAGGTTGGTTGGGGACTCTTCCTAACCTCTTCTATTTAGACTTGACAAGTAACCTCCTTGGGGGAAGCTTCCCCAAGGAACTTGCTCAACTGCCAAGACTAGCATCAGAACAGAGTTCTGATCAAGTAGACAAGAGTCATCTGGATTTGCTAGTCTTTATTCGACCCAGCAGCGTTTCTTACCTGCAATACAATCAGCTAGCCAGCCTGCCACCAGCAATATATTTGAGAAACAATACCCTCAGTGGTGATATTCCTGTTGAGATTGGCCAATTGAAGTTTATTCATGTGCTAGATCTCAGCATAAACAGCTTCTCTGGCAACATTCCAGACCAAATTTCTAATATGACTAATTTGGAAAAGCTAGACCTCTCTGGCAATAATCTCTCTGGTGGAATTCCAGCATCCCTAAAGAGTCTCCATTTCTTGTCTTCATTCAGTGTTGCATACAACAATCTTCAAGGACCAATACCAGTGGGAGGTCAGTTCGATACTTTTCCAAACACCAGTTTTGACGGCAATCCAGGGTTGTGCGGTTCAGTTTTGCACCAGCCTTACTCTTCTCAACCAGATACCACGCACCCTTCTGCTGCACCTAATAAACATCCCACAAAGGAAATTATTGATGGATTCATCCCTGGATTTTGTTTTGGCTCTGTCTTTACTTTCACCGTAGTATCGTATTGGATACTCTCCAAGAGGAGGTTTTTTCCAAGAAAACGCAGATCAGCGAAGACGTGTGTATTCCCACAAGCATTGGCCCAATAATTAGAACAAAACAGCTCTGGATTTGAGGAAGTGGCTGATTCTAGTAATAGTTGGTGTAACAACTCATTAGTGGATCTAAAATTTTATTTAAATTATAATTTATTATATACGATAAATTAGCATCGAGAATTAAGTTCTAGAAATATTATGATTAATGAGGAAATAAATGAATTGAGTTTCGAAATTAAGGCATGGGCTCAATGAATTGAAGAGTCCTAAGTAATGGATTAAATTAGGTTTGGGCCAAGAATTGAAAGTTAAATGAATTGGGTTGGCGCCAAGTTGAAGAGTTAACTCATTAGGCCTAAAAAAAAATAAATAAATAAGTTGACTATTGATGTGGGCTTGAGCTAGTGTGTGTAAAATTATGTGTTTTAATTAAATAAAAATGAAATTGTGGAATGACTAAAGAGGGTTTGTCTATATGTTGATTGTGATAAAGTTAAGGGTAAAATGGGAATTTCATAAATGGGTATCTATTATAAATAATTGTGTATTATTGAGTAAAAAGAAAAATAGAAAAAAAGAAGAAAAAAGAGGTAAATGACTAAAATGGGTTTAAAGAGGGTATTGTGTGTGTGTGTTAGTGAGAAGGGCAAAGTCGTAATTAGCCAAGGGGTTGGTTGAAAAGCTGATAGCAATCCATTCCTCTCCCCATGCCTTTTCTTAGGAGTGTTCAAAAAATCCGCTGGACCGCGGTTTCCGGCCGAACCGAACCGAACCGGCCGGTTTTTTGAATGTGTGGGTCGGTTCGGTTTGAAAATCTGCCAAACCGCACAATTTGCTGTTTGGCAGACCGACGGTTCGGTTTTAAACCGAACCGCCCGAGTTTCTATAAAATATAATTAAAAAAAATAAAAATAAAAATATAAATATAAATTGCTATTTGCGGCCGAATAGTCATCGGCCTCTCCTTCCTTCCTATCCTCTCATCTTTCTCTCCCCATTTCCCCCAAACCCTAACCCGAGCGGCCGAGCCCACCCATCCGCCGCACTGCCGCAGTCTCTCTCTCCCCTTAGACCTTCGGATCGCCGGCGATCGGCGCCAACCTACCAGCGAGTGGCGACCCCCATCGTTTCCGATAGCCTCGTTGCTTCCGTCTCCGGCCCATCACCGCCGCCGCCGCCTCCTCGCTGCCTCAACACCGCCGCCTCCAGCTCCATCACATCCTCTCCTGCGCCTCTGTTGAATCGCCTCCGCTATCTCAAAGGTAACGGTTCATGATCTGTTCCAAAGCTATATATATAAAAAGTATGTATTTTGTGTGTTTGTGTGCAGGGCCGGCTGTCGGTGTCGGCAGTGGGCAGCGGCGCATGTCAACCTCTCTCTCTCTCTCTCTGTCGCCGGCCACCGTCTCCTTCCTCCTGGGTCTATTACCTAAAATCGTTTGCTGGATTTCTATTTGAAAAATAACTAGGCCGCCTAGTCTTGTGTCGGAAAAATGGGGAAAGAAAATCCACAGTTTCAGGCCAAATAAATGCATAAAAATGGACCAGCGATGGAGATTCTAGATCACTGGCTCTTCTAGCCTAAAACCCACTACAATTGCATAGATTTGGATCCTGGTTGTTAACATAGAGGACTCCCTACCGTACCCCTTTGATATATACCTACTAGATCCTTCGCTGAAAGTTGAGGCTTTTAAGAGTTTTTTTGTTTGGTGGTTTGTATTTTATTTTTATGTTCTAAATGGAGGATCTTAGGAATTTTGTTATGAAAAGTCGATGTTGAAATGGAAGTGGGATAAGAATTTTGTTATGAAAAGTCGATGTTGAAAAGAACCGAACCGGCCCGAATCGGACCAAATCGGCCCGAACCGAGCCAAAATGAAGAAATCCGAACCCGTGGAAACCGAACCGAACCGAACCGAACCGCAAAATGCGGTTTGGTTCGGTTCGATTTTTCGCACCAAATCAAACCGATCGGTTTGATTTGGTGCAAAACCGACTTTGCGGTTTGGTGTTTTAAACTGGTTTAAAACCGGCCAAATCGAACCATGAACACCCCTACCTTTTCTTTTTCATTGTCTCTTCTTGCTCTCTCTCTTCCTTCCTCTCTCGATGGACCATCTTCTTCTCTTTTTCTTCCTTTTCATTTCCTCCTTCTATTTTCTTCATTTTCTTGCTCTTGTCTAGAGTTTCAAGTGGAGATTTGCAGATTTTGGGGGTTTTCTCCATCTTCTTGGAGTTGCACAATCCAAGACAAGTTCCTATTCTTCCTCTTGATATAGCAAGATTCTTTTCGTTGATCCTTATGAAAGCTATTATGTCATCATTTCCTCTTCAATTGCATAACTCAATTTTCCTCTTGATGTGATGTCTCTAAACAATCCGTTTGTGGCTTTTGATCCTTGAGTTCCTACCTTATTGTTGTAGAGGATGTTAGTCGTTTATTTGTATTTCGTATAGATATTCTTGAAATCTTGAATAAACGTTAAATGCCCAAATAGAGTCTTGGTTCACTCCATGTTCTTAAAGAATGATGAGTTGTTGTTAAAGTTTAGCAATGTGCAAGAATTTAGATTTCCTGCACGCATTTTTGCTTCAATCTTAGCTTTTTCATTGAAATATGTCGACCGGTTTGGTTATACCTGTCGACCACTTGGAGTTTTGTATTCTGTCGGTCGATAAATTCATTGCATCTGTCGACCGATCTTGATTTGGTATTCTAGCAGTCGATCGATGTTTCTTATCTGTTGACCGATACTTGTGTTGGATCCTGTCAGTTGACAAATGGAGAATAATTTGTCGACTGTTGGTTTGTTTCGGACACTAGCAGTTGACAATTCGCTTCAATCTGTCGACCAATGGTTTGTCTTGGATTCTAGTTGACGACAAATCCCTCGCATCTATCAACCAATTGATACCATTGGTGGCTTATTCTTTCTTTTTGTGCTTTGATTTCCCACTAATTCTCCATGTGAGTCTTTAATAAGATGATTCATCAACACATGATCTTAGTTGCTATATTTGAAGGGTGGAGAAATTTATTATATAGGAGTGTTGGAGTTTATGTTATAAATGACTACTAAATGTGAATGGTTAAGTTGTGCATAGCCTAGTTATTTCAATATTAACAAACACTTGTGGCATGTGATGTTTGACATATGCATGGCATTTTATACATGTGAGAAAGAAGATATCCTAACAAGCTGATAGACATTTACCTATTGTGGGAACTTTGGCTTACAAGGCGCGTCTAATGTAAGACTAGAGTATGGGTGGACAGTGGTCCACAATATAGTGTATGATACTATTAAGCATTGCATTGGCATGTAGTAAGGCTGAACGCAAGGCATAATGAAATAATATGTATGAATTATTATGATGAAGATTTATTCCATGTTATAGTAATTATTCATGTCTCAATTCATTTTCATTCATTGCTTGTTATATATTGTATACTTGCTGAGTTTTGTGACTCACCCTTTTCTTCTTTGTCATCATTCCAAATAAATGTCAGGTCAAAGAAGAGACTGGTCCAAGCAGAGCTTGATTATAGACGTGTACGAGACTCTCCCAACCAAAAAAGATCTTGGGGTATTTTGAGGGTAAAGATAAATTAGCTTATGATGTAAATTTTCATTCTTGCTCTTTTATTTTGTAATGCATGGACACTTTTAACCCTAATGAATTGTTAAAGAATGTGGAACTTTAAATGAATGTATATAATGTTTTGTAGCTAAGTTATTTTGAATTTCTAAGTGAATGTTTTAAATTGAGACTTGTTTGTACCTATGTTTTTAATGATCTTTTTACGAATGTCTCATACTAACGAGATTATTATGGAGACGACCATTATAGTTGGTCTCCTCCATGACTAAGTCTGAAAGCAAATCGTAAGAGTTTGAATTTTGAGGGTTGGAACAATTAATGGTTTGATTCACTTGCTTTCAATAATTTCAGTACCTCTAGATTCTGAAGATGGGATGGAAAGTAGATTCGTGTGAATTGCATTAACAGTGACATTCAATAGCAACTTGAAATAGGAAAAGAGAGGGAGAGCGAGACAGCAAAAGTGCACGCGACGCGTCACCGGAGAAGAAGAACGAGAGAGGGTAACCAGTAACTTACCGGCAATCGAACACCGATCCGAGCTCTTCCGACATAACCAGCGATCTCCCCTCCCCCTCTGCCCCGTCTTTGTCCGGCCGGAAGAGGAAGGAAAGAAAAGGAGGCAAAATGCAACCCACCCGATTTCATTCCCCGACCCGTTTGCTAAGAGCCGACCCAACTCCCTTAGCCAACCCATTTTGACCCGTACCATCATGTTGACTTCAATATTATCATATATATATTAATATTATTATCTAATGTGTTATCGTATCATATAAAGATAATATATATATATATATATATCGACATTTATCTAAAAATAGAAAGAAATTTGTACTAGGACACAGCTAGAGTTAGTTGGGTCAAATCACTTGGGTTCGTCACTTATCAACTTCGTGATTTGTGACATTTATTATGACTGAATTTTTTTCATCATTCTTATCACTTTACAATTTTATAGCAATATTTTTTATCACGTTTTTTCTTCTTATAATTATTCATATTTTTTTTATTTTGATTATCTTTTAACTTAATTTTTGAATTAATTTAATTTTGATATTTTATTTGTGTAATAACTCAATTTTTTTTTGTTATTTTGATTACACTACTGAACCTGTATTTTCGAGTCAATTTAAATTTTATATTTTTATATGTAAGAAAAAGGTAAAAAGATATGACAAAATATTTGTTACACTTTGTTCATATCAAAATACAGAAATTAAATAAATTCGAAAATGTAGATTTAGAAATGTAATCGAAATAACAAAAAATTTAGGTTACGATAAAAAAAATATAAAGTATAATAGTTAAATTGGCTAAAAATTAGATCTAACAGTGTAATATAAAAGTATAAAGACTAAAACATAAATTTAACCTCTAAATTTGAATTAAGTTATTGTCCAATTAACTTAATTCATAAACACCCCATAACTAAACCAAACATTAGCTTAGTTTAAATTTTAAATCTTAAATAACCCATGACTAAACCAAACATTATTTCAAATTTGTGGGCATTTTAAAAACCCCTAGTCAAAGCATAGGAAAGCACGACCCTCATCCTTACTTGTGCTGAAGCCTAGAGAACTTGGAGACACCTTCCATGGCTTCTTGAAGAAATCCCCGCCATCACCTGCCTCCCACTTTCCAAAGGGTGACGACAGATCCAACCCATCAAATTTAATGCATAAATATTGTGTCCATATGGTGTAACCAAAATAATAGGGACACGTGTGACATATCGCTCACCAACTGAATGCAAAAGAGCAATAGACCTTCATCAAGGCTGCAAAAGTCTGATCTCCAAAATGGTTTTTTTAAGTGTGGATGCTTTGCTAAACAAACAGCAACTTGGGGATTAAAATAAGGTGTGTGGGCATTCAAAGCTGTATTTGGCCGAGTCTTCCCACCTCTGTCTGTACCTTTGTGAAATCAATCAATTTAAAAAAAGAAAGTCAATATCTGCAAAAGGAGGAGGAGATGTGAAAAGGCTTAATAGCAACCCACTGGCTTCTGGTTTTGTTTTAAGGAAATTATATATTCTCTTCATTCATAGCTTATATTTGTCTGCAAAAACAGTTTTCTATTGTTTCTGTGAGACTGGGATGGTTTACCCTAGAAACAATTTGAAAAGCTGATTATGAAAAGCGGTTGGTGATGGTGGCTAAGTCCTCTCCCACTCAACACCATTGATGGAATATAAAACATTGTTTTATTAAATGGAGAGTGATATAAAATGAGGTGATAGATTGGCGGTAACAGGGAGAGTGAAAATGATGGGCTATATGTCAATCTATGTCTACGTGTACCACTTGTGAAAAAGCAAGAACCTGCAAAGCATATTCCTATCATCAATGTGTTGACCTGATTTATAATATCTCCTATAGTCCTAATGAATATTTGTCCCATTGAATCACAGTTTTCATCCGCAAACAGTGCCCAGACCCCAATAATTTATTTCTGGTCATTTGCATTAAAGAAAAGTAAAAACTCTAAACGGTGACTCTAAATGGTTGTTTGCAGAGAAGGCCAAGGGAAGGCTGGGGGCGGGGGAGAAAGAAAGAAAATTCACAATTAATAAATACAAAAAAACAAAAGCATCTTCTCAATAGGACAAACTCAACATCTCATATAGGAAGGCACGATAAAATATTTACCTTGTGTTTGGGGAGGTGAGTCCCTCTCTCTTTCCTTGCCTGCATCATAAGCTTTTCTTTTCATTTGGGCCATCAATTTAGCTTGCAATATCCCAAGAGAAAGTCCACCTGCCAAAAAAGTAAACGCTTTATGAGAACTCACACCCAAGCTTTTGTTAATGCTCTATGTCAACATCAACCACTCGTCTATTATTTTTCTCTATCTTCTTCTTCTTCTTCTTCTACCCAGAGTCTGCACAAACAAACCAGGATGAGAAGAGCAGGAAAACAAGGCTCCTCATGATAGATTGTGAGTATCTTCCCATCTTCAGCTCTCTTTGTCTTCTTCTTCTTCTTCTTCCTCCTCCCTTTCCTTGCTGATAATTAGACAAAGATCAAAGGAATCAAAGCAAGCATCAGAAACAGCCATCCTCATGAGGCTATTGAAAACCTTAGGCTGTCACTTCTTGGATGTCTTCCTACTGGTGTTTACTGTAATTCTCTCTTGTTTTTCCAATCCCAACAATGCTTCTTGCAGCCAACTGGATCGAGATTCTCTTTTGTCCTTCTCACTCGGCATTTCCAGCCCATCTCCTTTGAATTGGTCATCTGCAGTTGACTGCTGCTTCTGGGAAGGCATTGCCTGTGATGCCAATGATCAAGTGACCCGTCTATGGCTGCCTTTCAGAGGCCTTCAGGGGACAATTTTGCCATCCGTCCGAAACCTCACCGCTCTATCTCAGCTCAATCTATCACACAACTGGCTCTCTGGTTCAATCCCAGATGGATTCTTTACCTCATTCAATCAACTTCAGATCATTGACTTGAGCTATAACCGGCTGTCTGGACACCTACCGTCATCTGATAGCCTGCCTGATGCAATCCAGTCGGTCAATTTGTCCGGCAACCACTTGACTGGAACAGTACGCTCTTCCTTTTTCCAGTCAGCTTGGAATTTGACAGCTTTTAATCTCAGCAACAACAGCTTCATCGGCCCAATTCCTGATTCTATTTGTGCCAATTCACCATCTGTCAAGATCCTGGATTTTTCACTCAATGACTTCTACGGCCTGATTCCCCAAGGATTTGGATTGTGTTCCAAACTGGAGGTCTTGCGTGCAGGTTTCAACAATCTATCAGGGTCGCTGCCCACTGATATCTATGATGCCGTGGCTCTCCAAGAAATCTCATTTCCCGGCAATACCCTCACCGGACCCATTGATGATAGAATCATTAACCTCACCAACCTCAGAATTATCAAAATCTTTGGCAACAGATTGAACGGCCTGATTCCTCAGCATATTGGGAACCTGAGGATGTTGGAAGAGCTGCAGCTGCACGTTAACAACCTGATTGGCACTCTACCCCCATCTCTGGTCGACTGCACCAAACTCAAGGTACTGAATTTAAGGGTGAATTACTTCAGAGGTGAACTCTCCTCCCTTGACTTTTCGACGCTCTCTCAACTTATTTCGCTGGACCTTGGGGACAACAACTTCACCGGCAGCCTGCCAGTAAGCCTTTTCTCATGTAAATCCTTGACCGCAGTTCGACTGGCCAATAACCAGCTGCAGGGTCAAATTCCGACTGCCATAGTGCAGTTACAATCACTTTCCTTCCTCTCGCTGTCGGTGAATAACCTGACTAATTTCACAGGAGCAATCAGGATTCTCATGGGTTGCAAGAATCTAAGCACCATCGTTGTATCAAAAAATTTCTTTAATGAAGCTATGCCAGATGATGAGAGCATAGTGGATTCAGAAGGATTCAAGAACCTTCAGGTTCTGGGTCTGGGTGGTTGCCTATTCACTGGTCAGATTCCAACCTGGTTGGCTAAGCTCCAGAAGCTAAAGGTAGTAGACCTGTCGTACAATCAATTCACAGGCTCAATTCCAGGTTGGTTGGGGACTCTTCCTAGCCTCTTCTACTTAGACTTGACAAGTAACCTCCTTGGGGGAGGCTTCCCCGAGGAACTTGCTCAACTGCCAAGACTAGCATCAGAACAGAGTTCTGATCAAGTAGACAAGAGTTATCTGGAGTTGCCAGTCTTTATTCGACCCAACAACGTTTCTTACCTGCAATACAATCAGCTAACCAGCCTGCCACCAGCAATATACTTGAGAAACAATACCCTCGGTGGTGATATTCCCGTTGAGATTGGCCAATTGAAGTTTATTCATGTGCTGGATCTCAGCATAAACAGATTCTCTGGCAACATACCAGACCAAATTTCTAATATGACTAATTTGGAAAAGCTTGACCTCTCTGGCAATAATCTCTCTGGTGGAATTCCCGCATCCCTAAAGAGTCTCCATTTCTTGTCTTCATTCAGTGTTGCATACAACAATCTTCAAGGACCAATACCAGTGGGAGGTCAGTTTGATACTTTTCCAAACACCAGTTTTGCGGGCAATCCAGGGTTGTGCGGTTCAGTTTTGCACCAGCCTTGCTCTTCTCAACCAAATACCACGCGTCCTTCTGCTGCACCTAATAAAAGCCCCCAAAAGAAAATCATCATCGGACTCATCCTTGGCATTTGTATTGGCATTTGTTGTACTTTCACCGCATTATCATTTTGGATATTCTCCAAGAGGAGGATTCTTCCAAGAGGTGACCCTGGCACGATCGATCCAGATACAATTTCCTTCAATTCTGGGGTGTCTACTGAAGCCGGCAAGGATGCCAGTGCCGTAATGATCTTTCCAAACAATACGGAAGAGATCAAGAATATCACAATAGCTGAGGTTCTGAAAGCCACCGACAATTTCAATCAAGCCAACATTATTGGTTGTGGGGGTTTTGGATTGGTCTATAAAGCAACTTTAGCAAACGGTTCCAAGTTGGCTATTAAGAAACTGTCAGGTGAGATGGGTTTGATGGAAAGGGAATTCAAAGCAGAGGTAGAAGCTCTATCAACAGCCCATCACAAGAACTTAGTTTCCCTGCAAGGTTACTGTGTGCACGATGGCTCTAGGTTATTGATGTATTCCTACATGGAGAATGGAAGTCTTGATTACTGGTTGCATGAGAAGGCTGACGGTGCAGCACAGCTTGATTGGCCAACTCGATTGAAGATTGCCCAGGGAGCAGGCTATGGGCTGGCTTACATGCACCAGATCTGTGAACCACATATAGTGCATCGTGATATCAAGTCCAGCA
Organism: Diospyros kaki; assembly: GCA_036245055.1. Taxonomy (NCBI): domain Eukaryota; kingdom Viridiplantae; phylum Streptophyta; class Magnoliopsida; order Ericales; family Ebenaceae; genus Diospyros; species Diospyros kaki. Next base: position 1,047,570 of record BSEG01000003.1, read on the forward strand.
ACATCCTCCTCGATGACAAGTTTGAAGCACATGTTGCGGATTTTGGGTTGTCCCGATTGATCCTTCCTTATCATACTCATGTTACCACTGAACTAGTTGGCACACTGGGTTACATCCCCCCAGAGTATGGTCAGGCTTGGATAGCCACTTTGAGAGGAGATATATACAGTTTTGGGATAGTCATGCTTGAGCTACTGACTGGGAAGAGACCTATGGAAGTATTCAGGCCAAAGGTGTCAAGAGAACTGGTTGTGTGGGTGCAGCAAATGAGGAGCGAAGGAAAACCAGAAGAAGTCTTTGATCCTCTCCTCAGAGGCAAGGGGTTTGAAGAAGAGATGCTGCAGGTGCTTGATGTGGCCTGCATGTGTGTAAACAGGAATCCTCTGAAAAGGCCAACAATTACCGAAGTGGTCGATTGGCTCCAGAATGTAGGAGCCAACAGGCAGCCACCAAAATGGTAAAATAACAATAACAAAATTACATACTTCACAGAATTTGAGCATCTTCTTATCACAGATTCCAGTGTAACTATACTTGTAAAACTAGTTGGCTGTGGAGGTGATCAATTTTTCGTTAAGAAATCTTATGGAAATACATGACCCACAAAACACGTTCCACAATTGAATGCATGAGCATGACATTCAGGGACGACAAAGTTTACAAGCTTGCATTAACACCATATAGACTGCACAACCTAAGATTATTCTAGCAGCATATGACAGTATTCATCAACATCCCTAAGGAAGTTATGAGAATAATTCCCTGGAAGAGCAATTCCACTTACGACTGAGGGCTGGTGACTGAATTAATTACTCACCGGTTCCGTTTAAACTTTCACAAAAGAGTTGAAACACTCTGGTGATGCAGATGGCAATATCTGTGAAAATTGAGAGCAACTCAGCTGACTGCTATGTATCAGCGTATGTCTTAGCATCTTAGTGGCGCATTTTCACGAACAGGTGGTGGGACTAACCACGCTGTAGGAATATTTCACAAACCGGCAATCTCAGGTGTTTAACCACAAGTATTGGGCCAAAAATTCTGACAAAATAGCTCTAGAAGGGTGATTCTAGTACTAATTCATATCCTCCACGAAAAGTTTTTTGTCTACTTGGATGCAAACTGTTCACAACTGGAGTTTTGAAGCTAAGTGATGATGCGATTCACTTGCTTTCAACAATTTCAATTGGCCCACCTGTACTTTTGGATTCTGAAGATCGGCAGGAAGGTTAAAAACAAAGCCTAAAGCATGCCCAACAAGAGCAGATTCGTGTGAATTGCGGGGTGACATCAACAGCATTACAAATATGGAACACCTCAAATAAGGCAATTTATGTAGAAGCATAGAGATAGAGAAAAACCTGCAAAGGAGAAGGAAGAAGAAAATCCCATAGTAAATGGACTTAAGAAACAATGAAATTATGCTTCCACTTTTTTCTGAAATAGTATTCAATGCTCAGATTAGTATAGAGTGAATGACTTGAGTATAGTAAATATTTTTGAGTCATATAATTATATTTGTCAGTTTTAATCTTTACATAGATAAAGTGAGTCTAGATACTCCAAATTATCTATGAGATTCCCAAACTCTTCTTCAGATCAGATTGAGATGACACCAGGCTATGTGGATAAGGGTTGGATTTTTTGCAGGCTAAAAGTGGGTCACGATGTTCGGGAGTTATTAATGAGGTTTTTAGTCTTAGTTATTTGGGTTTGCAAGAATTCATTAAGCTGGATAGAGATAATGTCGGGCTATGTTGATAGGGATTGAATTTTTTTAGATTGAGATCCGGAGTTAAATCTAACTGACTTATCTCTTGAATTTGGATAGGATAGGAGGGCATATATCATCTTTCTGTTGCTTGTCAATAAAAACACGTGACAATACAAAATTTGTTGCTTTTCAGAGGGGCTTTGTAACTTCATCATTTGGTATTCCTTCATCATGTGTATATATAAGAGAAAGTAGAAAAATCATTAAGTAGGGTTGTCTACATTAATTCTGAACTTTTACTTAGAAGTGTAGTCGGACTAATATTAAAGAGCAGGATATGGCAATAAATTCGAATAGCGGTTTGATTGCTTCCCGGAATCTCTGTTTGGCCCGCCAACTGTTTGTGAAAATACCTGACCGAGCCTTGATGTGGCAATGTCATGCCCATCATACCCCATGTTCAGGAATTAGCTGACACTGTGGAGGCTTACACGTCTCTTTTAACACTAGAATCTTACTTAATCATGTGACCCAATCTTCTGATCCCACTTTCTTTTGGATCCTCAAAATGTTACTGCATCTTTTGATTCCATTTTTGCCTCCAAACAACATGATTTGCAAGCTGCAGGGAATCAATTCACAGCTGCCCATGTCCATGTTTTACCATCAAATTTTCCTGGCAAATATTTAACAATCCACAACCCAGATATATCACATTATAATAATAATAATAATAACATAAGCTTTTATTCTCACAATTGGATACATAGATGACAACACCCCTCCACATTCTTATTCTGGATCTTATTCCCTTCATGATCATACAGATATATATGCCTGGGAGAGGGGAGAATTACAGAGAGGAAGCTAGTTACACATATAGAGAGATCACAGCTAGCACTTGTACATATTAAAACCCCTTCTTTGTGCCAGGAGCTGGCTATCTTCTGAGAACCATTGAAGATGCCGGAAAGCTCCCTTTTAGCCTCAGCGTTCACCGATCCATCTTGGCCGGTTTGTTAAAAAGCAGCAGAATGCAGCCATAAGCTTCTTAATGCGCCCAAAAAACCCAATGCTTTGCCAACAATTGGGTAAAAAGTTAAACAAAGGAGGGCTCATAAGAAGTGCCAAAAGGCTGGCTACAACACTGACCCATCTTGGAACCAAACCGGACTGCCCCAACGACAAAGAGGGGAAAGCAGCAGAATAATGGAGTTGGCTCATATCGAGGGCTGCTCTTCTGAGAATTGATCTTAACAGGGACAAGGAAAAACAAGAAGCTGCATATAGTACTAGTTATATGTAAATTAATGCAGAGCTAGCTAAAAAGGCTGATAGCTAGTTAATCATCTCCATGAATGTACCAGCAAAGAAGCATGGTGGCGCAGCGGCGGAGGATGTACATTCTGGCCCGCTGCTTCTTCACCAAGGCTGCACACTTGCTGGTGAAGCGATTGCTCTTTCTCCTGCTGATGCTGCTGCTGCTGCTCAAACGTCCATGCGGCTCAGCCATGTGTGTGCGTGTTGTGGTGGCTGGTGAATGAGAAGTATCCAGAGAGAGGAGAAGAGACGGGGAAAAAAGCTCACAGTTTGGAGCTGGACCCTGAGTGGGACGGGCTAGGGAAGCCATGGATTTATAGGTCGTGAACATGGCCAGATTCAAGAATGGATTTGCATGGAAAGGTGGAGCTCTATTTTTAATTAGTAAAGGAAGGGGTGACGAGGCACTGTGGATTTGCGTGAGATCATCTAATAAAATTTTTGAAAAGCTGAGATAGTGTAATTTTTGAAAAATAAGGGTATTTCTTGAGGGATGTTAAGTGTAATTTATTATTATTACATCTCATGCTAATATTTTTGACCCTAGGAAAGACTGCCAGATTACCTTTCTTTCAAGTTTTGTAGAAATAACTTCTATCTCAAAATATTCAAATTTAAATCTTCATCTTCACTTACTAAAAACTTTGACTCAAATAATTGAATTTGTCTCGATCAAGACCTAAATCTTCGTTTGTCTAAATTTACCTATAAATTAAAATCTAATTATTCACCTAGCATGATCATAATCCTTTTTCATCTTACTATATATTAATATAAAGATATGAATTTTAAAAAACAAGTCACATCATTTATTATGTGTGATTAATTTATTAAATTTAATTTAATTACTAAAAAAATATATCTAGAGATTCAACCTCACCCTTGCAAGTCAAGCGTGTTTTGGACAAACTCAACATGGAGCACAACTATAGAACACACTCGGCTGTGAACAAAGTTGATGGCAATCGACTCCAACCATTGTCAATATTATAAGATTGATGTGAGGGAACATTTTATTTAGATAGGCAGGCAAATTAACTTGTTTGCCATGTGGGGAAAGTGAGATTTGGCATCAAAATCTCAAACTTAGTTTATAATTTCCACTTGCCACGGTTTGGTCTTTCCAGAAGACAACCTCAAATCTCCATGGATATGCTCTGTTCATAAGATTAAGCTTATCTTACAGCTGTAACTTTCAGTCATCATCAATGGAGGTAAACGGAATCCCGTTTGGGCGGTGAGAAAATGAAAAAGAAAATCACCAGGCTCGGGGGGGACGAAGGTTCATTAATATCCCATTACTTTTCTGTGGATAAATTAGAGAAGAGAAGGCCACGAATCCCAATATATTGGAAGAGATTAAGATGGAAACCCCTCTGAAAAAGGATGACACATTCAATGGATAAAGTGAAGATGAGAAAGAAGCTCTTAAAAAGATGGGATGATGAGAGCTTTTCTATTCTTCCAGGAACATTCTCTCTTACAACTTACTTGGTGGTGGCTATGGCCATTGATTGATTCTTCAGATTCAACGAATGTGCACAAGAGTGTGGCTAAAGCTTCCACTTGTTTAGTTTGACAAAGCAAGAAGCTGTTGATCAGAGGAAGCCCCTCAATGTACCGTAAATCAAGTCTAAGATCTTGAATGGGATGCAAGCAATCCATGGAAAGTTGTCCACTTCCTGGTTAAGATGACTTATGGGCTGTTTGGCTTACCCATTTTTTTCATAGCCTTAAGTTATTTAGCTTTTAAGTTAAAAGTTTTAAAAGCTAGATAACGTTTAAACTAATAATATATTTTAGATAAATGTGATTTTAAGCTATTAATTAATATTTATGTGTTTTGTTTAAAAGAACTGATAAACTATTAAAACTTGACAAAAAAAATTAAAATAGACATGATGTTGAATGATGTAAAATTTTATTATTAAATATTAATAAATTATATATAATTATTAAAAATATATTAATACAATATTACTCTATATACTATATATATGTTATATATAATAATAATATATATTATTTTATGTTATATATATATATATATTGTTGTTTATATATATATATACACACGGTGCATGCTTCAAGAAAAACAGCGGTCGATAGAGGCGATGGCTGACGGGAAATGGTCGGTCGGGGCAACGGTGGCGGTCGAAAGAGATTGAAATGGAACTCGACGGCGACTTGCAGCGATGGCGCGACCCACCAACCCGACGACGACTTGAGGCGGCTTTGCTGAATGATGCCAACGACAGATTTGGAGAAGAGGCAATGGTGACGGCGAATCTAGTGGAAGGGCAACGGCGAATGAGGATCTGAAGGAGGGGCGATGACAGCAGCGACAGTAATGACAGAAGCTCGAGGATGGGAGAAGAAAAGGACAAGATGTAAATATTCAAAATATTTGAGGGCAAAATAGTAATAGCATTAGTCAACACAATAACTTATTTCGCAAAAACTAGGGGTACTAGCTTTTCTCAAACGCTATTATAGTATCGTTTAAACTACCTAGCGTTTAAGCATTTTTGTGTTACTAAACACTTCACTAAAATATGTTGCTTAGTTTAAAGTTGCTTATGCAATTTATAAGCGGTCAAACCACTAACCTCTTATAATTATGCAACTTTAAAGTTGTTTACGACTTTTATTGTAAACTAAGTGACATTTCAAATAGGTCTTTAATATTTTCAATCACACATTTGTTTGATTACAAATCTTTTCTCTTCTTTTTACATCCATTGTGTCTTTATAAGCTTATAAAAATTGTGAAGGGATTTGACCTCATGTGTATGAAATTGTGTCTTTATGGGCTTATGAAAGCTACTGCACACAGTACAACCTTTTTATTGATTTTTTTTTTTTATGGAATTTATCTTAACCTAGTCTTACTCAAGAGGATGAGATTTGAATTGGTCTTCAGTCTAATACTCAAGAGGATGCTTTTGGAAAAGTTTATTATGTCCTGAAAGGATGGCCATCTTTGCCTTTGGATCATTTGAAGGGTGGAAATTACTTTTAAGCCCGATGACATCTAACATGCCTCAAACTTTGAATGTTTACAGTCTACCCTTGCCTTATTATACTACAAGATTTTCTCAAATATATGAATTATGATTATATTTAATCTAATTTAAGAGATATAAATGAAATATAGTATATCCGCAATCATTGTCGTTAAAATCCCGATTTTACTCGTATGATTTTACGATTTTACGCTTTAGAGACCTCCAAATGATTCAAATCACATATAAAATCTTATCTGGGGTATAATCTTATAAAATCTCAATTTTAGGTGTATAATTTTATGATTTTACGTTTCAGAGATTTTCAAACGATTTTACGCTACAAGTATAAATTGTAACTTAAATCTAATAGAGAATATTAGAATCATCCTCTAAAGAATTTTAAGCTATATTTTACCTCTAAATTGCCTATGCCAACATGTTAGTTTTGAGTTATATTTTGAAAGTATCACCTTTTGAGTCATAATAAGGAATAATTAGATTATTAAATGATATTAATTTATTTTTTATAAAATTATGTTATTATAAATATATATTTATAAAAATTAAATATTATTTTTAATTGTCTCTAAAATCTTACGATTTTACGATTCGATTTTATGAATCATTTTTCGATCTTACTTAAAATTTTGATTTTAACTATGTCTGCAATATACAATTTAAATAACTCTTAGTTATATGGTTTAATCACTAAATGCGATCTACTTCATGGGATGAGGTGGAGTAATTTATTATGAAAAAAAATTGAACAAATATAAGACTTTTTTATCTCACAAAATCCTATTTCAATACATCCTTTCTCTTTTCTCAATAATTGTCAAAAAAATGAAGAATCATAAATATTTGGCTAAAAACTAAAAAGAACACTAATTAGGGTTCCACCACAATCACTAGAAAAAACTTCATTTTGGTCTTCTATCAAATTATTTGGGTTAAATCAAATTTTGATTGATAGTCTAAAATTAAAAAATAAGACAGATTGTACCATAAATAGGTATTGCTAACCAACTCAATGATTGTATACTTAGTAGTCCTATCACATATAAAGGAGGGAAATATTTAAAGTGGAAAGTGCCCTAAACTTCTAGAGCACATGACATAAGATTCTTCTAAAATTGGCAAATTTGGGCAATGGTATAAGTTGAGTTGGTGCCTCGTCAATTCACAACCTTTTGCTACACCCCCACTGCCCTCCATAATCAGGACTCCTTTCCTTGGAGAAAGTAGGCCAATGATAAGATAGTTAGTATTCAATTATTAGTTAGATTTGATACACAAATTTTAAAAAAGTTTAAATTAAAAATTGCCTTTAGTAAACAAAATCTCTTATTTTTTAGCTGATCAAAGATATTAACATCGAAAAATTGCATTTAATTGAGGCAAATTACCCTTATCAATTTTTCGGGTATTACATATGGTTGTGGAGATCTTTTAGAAATATTTTATCTATAAAATCTATAATGCCCTAGTCGATTTCAAAAATAAAATAAAGTAAAAAATAGTAAATTATTATATGTTTTAAAATAGTCATGACCCATAATGAAAATGAAGTTTGGTTTTGTAATTTTATAAATTTTGTAAAGAATAAAGGTATTAATGGGTGACTTTTATAATTTCAAAATAAAAAAAATATTTTTATTATAAAAATTATTTAATATGTTTTGACAAAATATCATTGGCCAAACCCATATTTTTGCCCTTTATAGTTTTACGTTTTTTTAGTTATTTTAATTAGATCATTAGATTTGTATTTTTAATTTAATTTAATTCTTATATTTTGACTTTTTCTTATATAAAAATTTGAACTTTTTATTATTTCGATTATATCTTATGTATTTGTACTTTCAAGACAATTTAACTCTTATAGTTTGACTCAATTTAATTTTTTTTATATGACTAAATATAAGGATTAAATTGATTCAAAAATATAGATAAATAAATGTAATTAAAATAATAAAAATTTTAAATTATTACATAAAAAAATATAATACTAAGAAAAAAAATATAAATTTGGCCAAACATTATTATTGTTTTGTTGGTGTGGTAATGTATGTTCTGGGCTGCAAGGTTAGGTGTCCGCCAAAAGCCAACCAGAATTCATAGGCGGTGCCACCATTTTGTGACGCAATCGCAGACAATTGGACCGTACGCTCACTGCGCGGCGTCGACCGTTAGGTCTGAAGTTTGAACGTTAAGTTTAGGAAGATGGTGGTTACACACACCGACTATTCTCTTCCTTCTCAATCTTCCATGAACGACGATCGATTGGGAGACACACAGCTCCATTCATTTCTCAATTGCGACTGTTAGTTAGCGCCAACAACTCGCATTGGCCAACCACCAGCAACGTGCAAAATGTGCCTTTTAATATCTCCACCCTTTTCTCGCCACTGCCCCTGCTTCTTCTTCTTCACACTGCAAGTGAACCTCAGCCACTGTAATCCACATGAAACTGGGAGCAGATCCTCACTTCCGGCACTGCTCTTTCTGCTTTTCTGCGCAAAAGTAGAAATCCCTACTCTGCTTGCTCAAGTAAGTTGTCCAATCAACTTGTTTTTCCAAATGTTTTTTGAGGTGATTTATATCTAATTCGAAGTCAGGTTCAGTGTGAATTTTGGGAAATCAGAAGTCCATTCTTTGAGAGGAAAAGGGTCTGGTGATTGCCGAGCCCTTCAACTTGAAAACGTGTTCGTTATTTGTAACAAATAAGGGTTAGGTTGCCCATGTTGTGTGCATTTGATTTTGACTGATAGATTAGTGCAACCTCACATATATGTTGTTCCAGTTACTATCTTTGACTATCAACTTGAGACATATCTATATGTGTATAAATAGTCCACAATGTGGCCTCAGGTAGATAGCAGGTAGGCATCCAATATATGTGTATAGTAAGAAAATATTGGATTTATTACTTGGTGTTGGATATCTTACTTCTTAGGAACACCCCCCCCCCCCCCAAAAAAAAAAAAAAAAAAAAAAGTTTACTTTGAGCTAGCTTTTTTTGAGTGTAGGGCATTACTTATCCTATGATAATCGACTTAGAATTACTATTATGTGAGTGCAGGCCAAGAGAGACTGTTTTTGAAACTTACCATTGCTCAAAATTATAGCGAGATAAGATTTTTGGCCCAGTGAGGACACCAGGGCCTAAAAGGAAGAGAGTCATGATCTAATGTCACATCAATAGTTTACTAAGAAAATATTGGGTAATATTACTTGGTTCTTTTCTAAGAGCCTAAAAGTAACTTCAACTAAAGCTTTTGTGTGAGGACCATGATGTTATGAATACTGGACCAAAGTTTTTAGTCTTGGGAATTACTCTTTTCTCATTTCATATGCACATAAAAGTTATCTACAGCCTTTCACTGGCTTTTTTTTTTTTTCTTTTGGGGGGGGGGGGGGGGGGGGGGGGGTTGGTTTATTCAATGAAATGCTATTCCCATAGCATATGGAAGGATGTCACAATAATGGAATTCATTGTCTGTTGACATGTTGATCCTATGCACGAATTAATTGGATTCACTTTATTTTCCTTATGCCTGATGATGCTTGTGAAAAACATATATTTTCTTTTCTGAATTCCAGGTTTTGAAGCTTGGAAATGGCGGAAGAGCTGGACAAGCCACTTCTGGGTCCTGAGAATTTCAATAGAGAGGGTATTGATCTGGTAAGACACAAAGAATACAGGTTAAAATGCCCACATTTTCAAATTCCACTATGATGAATACTCAAAACATTTGCAATCTACTTTGTTCAACAGGAACGTTTGCCATTAGAAGAAGTTTTTGAACAACTGAAGACATCACAAGCAGGACTTACCTCTGAAGATGGAGAAGTTCGATTGAAAATATTTGGACCAAACAAGCTTGAAGAGAAGCCAGTAAGCATTTTAAATTTCAAATAGAATTTTATTTTACCCATTGATGATCAGTGTCTGAAGTTTAGAAAAAGAAAAAAAAAAAGAAAGAAAGAAAAAAGACATAGAACATAACGTTTTACTGCTAACAATATTGCCAAAAAAAAAACAAAATGCTTGATCTCATTTCAAAATGCTGATATTACATGAGCTAGCTAATGAAGATAAAAATGCATAATTGAATTGTGCAATAACTCTTGAGATCAGAAACTGTTAAATTATGATTGATCATAGGCCGTTGTTTGGATATTTGAACTACATATCAAGAACATTTTGTTACGCTATAATGGGAATCTTCCTTACCCATTTTAATTGTAAGAGCCACCCATGGTGGTCTTGCATGCCTTGACCTTTCATTATTTTCACCGTACAGGAGAACAAATTTTTGAAATTTCTGAGTTTCATGTGGAACCCCTTGTCATGGGTTATGGAAGCAGCAGCAGTGATGGCAATTGCCCTTGCTAATGGTGGAGTAAGCTCATTGAACCCTGGCTGTGTTTTCTGCATAGTTGCTTTTTCCTAGGTCACTGTGCATGTTTGTGTGTGTGTTTTACGATGACACAATGCTAAATATGTCTAATGTCTATTCCTGGCTCATGTCCATATCCTTTTGATATTTTTCAGGGCCAGGGTCCTGACTGGCAGGACTTCGTGGGAATTATTTGCCTTCTTCTAATAAATTCAACAATCAGCTTCATAGAGGAAAATAATGCTGGTAATGCAGCAGCAGCCCTTATGGCACGCTTAGCTCCAAAAACAAAGGTGTGCATGTTGATACTGGTGTCAAGTGTCTTAGCGACATTTTGCACAAAATATTTGCTTGGGTGTTATATAGGTTATTTTCTGGGATCAGCACCTCACTGTTTATAATGTGTCTATACTCTGCATTTGTGATGTACCAAACATTTGTCTTCTCTACTTATATTTCCTTACCAGAACCACAGATTCCATTGAGAAGAGTTTTCAAAATGGAATTACCAAAACCCTGGAGACCTGTAAACACAAAGAAGACACTATGATAACTGGTTCATTTATTTTCAGATCATCACAAATTTATTTATTTATTTATTTATTTTGCTTTTTTTAATGTACTTTTTCTTGCTATTGTTATGGCGTGCTTCTAGGGTTTTGTAGAAGAACCTTTGCAAGTTCATAAATTCATGCAGTTATGAGATGCTGATGCTTTTGAGAGAAGTCTTGAAGCACTCATTTTGTTGTTATAGCCATATCCACAACACCCCCCCCCCCCCCCCCCCCAAAAAAAAAAATGTGCATGCTTTCCTGTTATCTTGGTACTTCTATTCTGAAACAGGAAGGGGATGGCGGGCTCTGTGTGGGTCAAATGCCCTTTCCGGAATAGAGACCCTATACCCAATCAGAGAAATTTGCCAAAGAAGCTAGCATAATAGCCTCACAAAGGGGTTTTCAATGATGAATTTATCATCCCCATCCAGTGGGATTAATGCTTGTGATTGTAGTTGTAATTGACTGAACATCTGGTCATGCAGGTCCTTAGAGACGGTCGTTGGCAAGAGGAAGATGCGGCTATTCTAGTACCAGGAGATATTATCAGCATAAAACTTGGTGATATCATCCCTGCAGATGCTCGCCTACTTGAGGGAGATCAGCTAAAAATTGACCAGGCAAAATTCTTTTTATAAACTAAAAAACTGCGTTACCTTATATTGTACTTTGGCTTTGGTTTGTTGCTTTTATTTCTTTCTTTCTTTTCTTTTCTTTTCTTTTCTTTTCTTTTTTTTTTTTTTGAGTTGTTTCTTTTCTTTTCAGTAGGTCTGTCTATGCTTTGTACTGAACTTATGCAGCATTTGTTTCATTTATTGAAAGAAACGTTGTATGATTACTTTGCTCATTTTCCTTTTCATTTTTTGCAGTCAGCGCTTACTGGAGAATCACTACCTGTCACCAAGAAGACAGGCGATGAAGTCTATTCTGGTTCAACATGTAAGCAAGGAGAAATTGAAGCGGTAGTTATAGCAACCGGGGTTCACTCTTTCTTCGGAAAAGCTGCACATCTAGTTGACTCCACTGAAGTTGTTGGTCATTTCCAGAAGGTGATTAAGAAACCTTTCATCCTTGTTCCTGCACCCTTACCCCTCCCACCTTGTACATTAAAAACTCAGAAATATTGTGCCTACTAAGTTCAGGATCAACCTGGAACATAGTTCCTTAAGTGCTTTAAGATGAAATTTTCACACCAGGGGAAGTTTAACTAAAGCATGTTGTCAACTGTAGTTCCTTGAAGATAAATTCTTCTGAGAGTTTAAAGTTTCAACAAAATTCAATCATATCCTATGCTGGAAAATGCTTTGATGAATTTAACATATTTCTGACAGGTTCTTACTTCCATTGGGAATTTCTGCATTTGTTCTATAGCTGTGGGGATGATCCTAGAAATCATTGTCATGTTCCCCATACAGCACCGATCATATAGAAAGGGAATTGACAACCTTCTTGTTCTTCTGATTGGTGGAATACCCATAGCCATGCCAACAGTATTATCCGTTACACTTGCAATCGGTTCTCATCGGCTCTCTCAACAGGTAGAGACCTTAATAGCCACTAGTCAATGATATATGGTAAATCTTTTTCAAAAGTTATACTCTAGAACTGCAAATAATTTAGACAAACTAAAATGATTGAGTAGACCTAAAACTCCTCTGTTTTGTCTGAATCTGAATCATTTTAATATAGGCACTTAATGGAGTATCAATTTAATGTAAAAAGAACTTAAGGCTCAATTTTTTGTATTGCTACTCTTGTCCCCAACCATTCTTCTGTTTGTTAAGGGAGCTATTACAAAAAGGATGACAGCAATTGAAGAAATGGCTGGAATGGATGTCCTCTGCAGTGATAAAACTGGAACACTTACCCTGAATCGCCTTACTGTTGATAGAAATCTTATTGAGGTAAGAAAATAGACTTCATTAGAGTTCCCTTTTTTTTTTTTTTTTTTTCTGTACAGCTAACTTCTTGCTGGGGAAATTGTCTGCTGATCAGCAAATATATAGTGGGTGATTATTGCAATTCATTTTGTATAATGTTTCTTTTTTTGCTAGATTCATATAAGGTTTCTGCTATAGAGAAAAATTGTGCTGCCATTTTTTTTTGAAATGTTGAGAAGAGTAGACCACTTGTAGTAAATTCACATGTGCTTTGTTTTGGAAATTAGGATTTTTCTCGGGGGAGCCCTTTATGCTGCATGTATAGAAAAACACTTCAGAATCAGCTTAAGTCTCTAGTTGTAATTTCTTTAGCCATGACACATTTGGATTAACTAATTAACAAAGTCAGGCATCCACTTACAGACTGCAATAATGACATATAATGGCCAACATATTTAATTGTTTCTGAATTGCTGTTCTATTATTGTGAAATATTTTCATGCTTTACTTTCAAAGTTTATTCATGTGTTATTCAGTGACTTGCCATGAAATATTGCTAGTTTATATTATTTCAGAAAAGTCATTCTGTCTGCCAGAAACGATATGCAAGGAGGCTAGATGTTGATAGAAACCTCACTTATTTGTTATACTTCAGATCTCTTGTTTGCAATATTTTAGCCAGTATACATCAGATCTCAAACAGTTGCAATGATAATGAGAATGCATATCCATAGTGTTCCTGCTGCCTGCAATATCAGGACAGAGAGATTTGAATATTATCTATTTTAGAGCCCATAAATTTTTGGATATGAAATCCTTGAAATTCTTGTCCAGGTCTTTAGCAAAGATATGGACAAGGAAATGGTTGTCCTGCTTGCTGCCAGAGCATCAAGAGTGGAGAATCAGGATGCCATTGATACTGCCATTGTTAACATGCTTGCTGATCCAAGGGAGGTAGGTGGAAAAAACATATTGTTCTAAGTGTAGTTTTTTTTCTTATATTTTTTTCAAGTTATCAGTTATTCAAAAAGAGAATATTTACTTTGTCTGTAGGCACGTGTGAACATCAGAGAAATACATTTCTTTCCTTTCAATCCAGTGGATAAACGCACGGCAATCACATATATTGATTCTGATGGAAACTGGTATCGTGCCAGTAAAGGAGCTCCTGAACAGGTATCACACACCAACATCCACTTCAATTTTTTAATTGCATTGATTGCTGGCACCTGTGGCTGTGAACCACGGAAGAAAGACTTTACTGATTAATTTCCCAGGTTATGCCTTATGTTTTTGGGTACTAGAGGGAAAATGGATATATATATAGATGGTGGCGAAGGAGCCTGGGCATTTGTGGGAATCAAAACCAGGCCTGGTGGGCTGAATAAGTCTTTCCTAACCACTAGACCAGGTTTCTAGCTCACAAGTTATACTTTTTGCAAACTAAATATTTTATGGTAATGGAAGAGACTTGGAGAATTAAGGTTGGTGAGAAGAATGGAATGTTGCTCTATGTGCAGGGAAAAGTTTTACTGCCTCGCCCTTTGTTTGCTTAAAACATAAAATTAACTCCCAAATGTATTTGAAGATTTCCTTCCAATAGAAACAGAGTTACCACCTCCAAGTGATTGGGTTGATTTATTATTATTTCTCCTGCATCCTGTTCTTGGCGATTTGTCTTCTTGTAAATGGTCCATTTGCTCTTCTTGGGACACTCATCCTTCCCTTCCTGAGGACAGACATCGCTCCCTTCCCCAATTTCAGGCTAGCTCCTTGATTATGGCCAGTTGTCTTCACATCATTTTTCCCATAGTATAAAAGTAGGGAGTTCTGGAAGATACTCGTTAGTCGTTACAGATAATGGCTTGGAACTTTAGTGTTTTGTAAGATTATTTTACAATAAAAGTACCATAATCATTTATCAAAACATAATGTGTCAGTATTTACTTCTTTTTCCTTATCTGGAGTTATGATGATCGAAATAATTTTCTCACTTTCTGCCCCTTCAACTGATTTCCAAATAAGAAATTATTTGATCAAATTCCTAAACACAAATGTTGTACAATTTGTTTAAGGGTCTCCCTCTATAACGTTATTGCTCTTCAAGATCGTATTCAAGACCTTTCAAGCCTTTACCATGGAAAAAGATAGAAAAGTAACACCAAGTTAAATTTGTGCAGAATTCTCTTCAATAATATAAACTCTCTCTTGTGGGACAACTATTTATTTGGCATGGCATAACATGATTGATTCATCCTTCCCAAAGCCATAACATTTATGTGTCATTTCATGCTTTCTTCTTTTCCCCGTGCAATTCCAGATTCTGAATCTTTGTGAAGGAAAAGAAGAAATTGCTGAGAAAGTGCATACCATTATTGACAAGTTCGCTGAACGGGGCTTGCGATCTCTTGGGGTTGCTATTCAGGTATGAAGTCAGTATATTTCTTTATTTTCTTCACTGTTGGGTTAAGGTGGAATTGGAAGCTGAAATAAGCACAATATCTTAGTTTCTTTGCTGTATGTCATCAAATGATTGTGATTTGACAAGGTTGTCAATTGAAAAATGAATTGGAGTGCATGAATTGTGAGTATTTTAAGAGGATTCCATTAGCATTTTAAAGTGCTGGTTATTAGGATGACTTGTTATGCACTAGTTTCTTTCCAAGATTTTAGGATATTATGGAAGATAACCAATTTTAAACTTCTAGTTTCAGCTTAAAATTTGAAGCATGCTATTATGGTTACACTTTAGGGTGGTTTAGAACCCAAATTGTTAGTTATTCTTTTTTCAAGCAAAGTTGCTGATTTTTTGCAATGGTCTTCAGGAAGTTCCAGAAAAAAGAAAGGAGAGTCCTGGAGGTCCTTGGAAATTTTGCGGGTTGTTGCCATTGTTTGATCCTCCAAGGCATGATAGTGCTGAGACCATTCGTAGAGCACTTAACCTAGGGGTTTGTGTTAAGATGATTACAGGTAATTAGGACAAAATTATCTGGTTTCTATTAGAATTTGCAAGTTAATCTCTAGTTGCAATCTAATAATTTTTGGCCAGCATCTATATTCTACTGTGAATTATCTCCAATGCAGATACCAATGACTAATCAATAGTAAGAAAATAACTAGGCAATCAACTAGTGAAATATATGATATACGGTGAATAGGTCAAGATTTAACTTTCTAAATCTGAAGACTAGATCTCATCATCTACCAATAAAAAAAAAAAGACTATCTATTTCCTGAATTGGAATCATTAATAGCGAATTAGAAAATTATTTCCAAAATCTAGGACAGGAAGAATATTTAGGATAGACAATTGGAATCTAAAGACTAGATCTCATCATCTCCTAATAAAAAAACAAAAAAAGACTATCTCTTTTTTGAATTGGAATCATTAATAGCGAATTAGAAAATTATTTCCAAAATCTAGAACAGGAAGAATAACTTAGGACAGGCAATTACTCAAGAGCTTAAATATGGATTTTAACTGTTCCATTCATGTTCCTGGTGAATCTTAAATTGGAAACCTCCTGAAAGTGGTAAATCAGCCATTGGTTAACAATAACAATATCAATTCCATATTCAGTTTGCTCAACAAAACTGGAACCAGATATTTTAGAAAGATTTAGGAAATGGAAAACTTTAGGGGGAAGAAAAGAGTTGAAGTGAAATATATATATATATATATATCAGCTGTTCAAAAGATAGTGTTAAGCACTCTGAAAGCATGGAAGGAAAGGAGTATGTATCTGAAGTACCATTTACAGCAAAGAAAATTGATCACATAACGTAATATAATTTCTTTTAAGAAAACATACATGGAAATGGTATGAAGAAACACATATTATTGGCACATGCTTCTCTAGGCCAGCTTCTTTTTTTTTTCTTTCTTTCTTTCTTTTTGTAATTTTGTTTCAACTAAAAGAATAACTAAACAAGGGTAGGTTTATGATGTTTCTGACTGATAAAAAATATAGCTTCTTTTACAAGTGCTTCCAGTTAATGACATAAAACAGTTTTGTGTCTATTAGTTAGCTGCCTAGGGCCAGCACTGAAGGATGCTTAGGTTTTCATGTGCTGTGAAACAGGTGATCAGTTGGCAATTGCAAAGGAGACCGGTCGACGGCTTGGCATGGGAACTAATATGTACCCCTCTTCGTCATTGTTGGGGCGACAAAGGGACGAAAATGAAGTTCTTCCTGTGGATGAGCTCATTGAGAAGGCAGATGGTTTTGCCGGTGTATTTCCTGGTACTTGAATTCACCTCTCTGACATTTACGTATTTTTGCATTTAAAAAGGTCATTTTGTCTTCTTGTATTAATGAATATAAGGAATACTTTTTCCCAGTGAGGAGTAAAGCATGTTTTCAATGCCAAAAGATTTCTTAATATTTCTGAGTATAAATGATACTTTTTAGTGAATTTCTACATCATGTGTTAACCTGTAACTGGACCCTTCAGTCTTAAATCGTATTTTTAGAGTCTATATGATATTTTAAAGGTTCTGCAACATTGACAATCATCTTAAGGTTAGTGAATCAGACCATTCTTAGTTAATTATTCATGTGGGTTTACTTTTAGGTCTGTGATCATCCTTGTATCTGGTGTATTAGATATTTATGTAGTCCAAATGACTCTTTTGAAGCCTGTGACTAGAAACTTTATCTTATATCCTACTATTTGATTGTCCTCTTGTACTATATGCGGCTTCAGTTTACTCAAAATATCTATGTCAACATGGCATTAGATAGATCTGAACGTAGAATCTGTTCTTTAATTGATTATTGATCTGAGCTCCAGAGTTGTGTTGAAAGCATAAGAGTTTTCAGCATCTTTGTTGGCACCTGAAGAAACACTGGCCTGTCTTGAACACTGCTTTTTATTACTGGGATAAATTTCAGAGTATCGCTCTGGAATCACTTTGAAGTCAACTAGTCTTCTAGTAACACCATAATCATCGTCATTATCATCACCTCTCATTTGGTGATGCTTCTGAGTTAGGGGATTTCTTTTCTGAGCAGTGTTTACTGTTCCATCTACACATCTGATTCTAGTTATTTATTCCACACAATTTCAGAGCATAAGTACGAGATTGTGAAGATACTACAAGAAAAGAAACATCTTGTTGGAATGACTGGAGACGGTGTGAATGATGCACCTGCTTTAAAGAAAGCAGATATTGGAATAGCAGTGGCAGATGCCACCGATGCAGCAAGGAGTGCTTCTGATATTGTCTTGACAGAACCAGGCTTAAGTGTGATAATCAGTGCCGTTTTAACCAGCCGAGCTATATTCCAAAGGATGAAGAATTATACGGTCAGCTCTATTCTTCTGTTGTTCAATAAAATAAAATGGCACCATAAGATTACTCAAATAAGGTAAATCTGTCTTAAGAAGTAATACACCCAGAAAACATTTGAAAATAATAGTAACCATTTCAAAAAAAGCATGGACTTCGTGGCTTATATAAGAGTTAGTTTTGCACGACCCAAAAGTTCCCAGCCATTGTGTGTGAGAAGCTTGATGTGTTCATAAGCCTGCTGAAGCAGATGTTTGTGGATTGTCGGTGCACTCGCTCTTTGATGGCCAAAAATCAATAAACATGCGTGGCAAATCGAAGAACCAATGAGACTTTTTCTTTTTTCTTTTTTCTTTTTTCTTTTTTTTATATTTGTCTTTACTGTAATTTTTTGATCTGATAAGTGCTCCAGTACTTATTTGGCTTATTTACTTATGCAGATATATGCTGTCTCCATAACAATTCGAATTGTGGTAAGTTGCGAGTATCCTTTAGTACCATAAATTACTTCACTCTGACATATAACAATCATTTTGTAATTTTCTTTTGTCTCTTAACTATAATAAGATTCACTAATCCTACAAATCTTGCAGATTGGTTTCATGCTCCTCGCATTGATATGGGAATACGACTTTCCTCCTTTCATGGTTCTGATAATAGCTATACTGAATGATGGTAATGATTCAGTATGCCTTTAGTATCATATGCCTTTATTGATCTTCTATGTTTTTCTTGCTCCCCTTTTCCATGTATAGATAGATCCAAATTCCCCTGGTCAGCCAATGTGCGCATGCGTTCCTTTTTGTTTGTTTATAAAATCATTGGCCAACAGAAAAGTCTGTTTGCTTCAGATTTTCAATGCAAGTGAATGCCTGTAGGAATCAAAATTCTGTTTTTCATATGCAAGTTATGATGCTTAGCCAACAAAAAGTAACTGTTGTAAAGCATCTGTTATCTCTGGAAACAGGGACCATCATGACTATATCAACAGACCGGGTGAAACCATCTCCAAGACCTGACAGTTGGAAGCTTAATGAAATATTTGCTACCGGCGTTGTCATTGGCACTTATCTTGCTTTGGTTACTGTCTTGTTTTATTGGGTAGCCGAAAACACTTCTTTCTTTGAGGTACCAGAATTCCACGCTTGTTTCTTTGTTGCTTTTGTTAAGAATGGGAACAAAGATAGAAATGCAAAACTTGATTTTTTATTTTTCTATTCCTGTTATATTTGTTAAATTTCTGATCTGGCTGCAGAACCATTTTAAAGTGAGGTCCCTATCCGGTAGTACCGAAGAAATTTCATCTGCTGTATATCTGCAAGTCAGCATTATTAGTCAGGCTCTTATATTTGTTACCCGGAGTCAAAGTTGGTCATTTCTGGAGAGGCCTGGGACTCTTTTGATGTGTGCATTTGTAGTGGCTCAATTGGTAAGTCCCCTCCTACAGCAGAAGAAGATCTAGTAGGCCTACACAATTTTTCTTCACACAGATTTGATGTTTAACATGTCTGTACAAATGCCTGTGTTTAACTTGAGATTGGACTTGGTATCTTCCTGGACTGACTCATAAGTATGCCGAAGCTAAAAGTCACAAAACAAGAGAGCAGAGAAGTGTCACACCCTAAGGTTGGGCTAGGGTTTAGAAAGGGATTTGAGAAGAATATGGGGAAGGGAGAGCAGAATTGGAGGGAGAGACAGAGCAGAAACAGGGAGAATTGAGGGACAACAGATGAGATCGAGAGAGAGAAGTCTAAGGAGAAATGACTGAATTCAATTATCAATTCCAATATGCCCATTCTCTAACTTCTATAGCATATTTATAGGCTGTCAAACTAAAAGGAACAAGAAGTAAAGCAGCAAAGTACAACACGTAACAATTACATATAATCTACTATTATTAATATTCCCTTGGGGTCGCGACAAGAAGATGCCTAAATTTATTGACTTAACTTCTTCTCCTTGTAGGTTGCCACCCTGATAACAGTCTATGCACATATTAACTTTGCTTCGATTAGGGGCATTGGATGGGGCTGGGCAGGTGTTATATGGCTATACAGTTTGATCTTCTACATCCCACTAGATATCATCAAGTTCACTGTTCGCTATGCTTTGAGTGGAGATGCCTGGAATCTACTGTTTGATAGGAAGGTTTGTGCAATTTTTCATCTTCATGTCTTAATTCCTTCTTTTCGAGTGTGAATAAGTTCCTTATTTGAGAAACATTCTTTCATGCTCTCTTTGTCAGACTGCTTTCACGTCTAAAAAAGATTATGGGAGGGAAGATAGGGAGGCTAGGTGGGTGCTTTCTCAAAGAACTCTGCAAGGATTGATGTCTGGCGAGTTGGAGATCAATCCAAAGGGATCTTCTCTGATTGCTGAACAGGCCAGGCGCCGTGCTGAAATAGCCAGGTATTTTAGACTTCATTTGTGCTGCCATCAGACCCTTACCGAAATCTTTTTTCTGTGGATCGTGCTATTAGTCGTCGTGTTCTTATCTACACTTGGCCTTCTTGTAGCTTATTTCATAAGACCAAATTTGCTTGCTGGAGTTCATTACCCTTCTTGTTTACAGGTTAGGGGAATTGCACACTTTAAGGGGACATGTAGAGTCAGTTTTGAGGCTAAAAAATTTGGACCCCAGGTTAATTCAATCAGCTCATACGATCTAAAGCCCCCCCCCCCTCCCAGAAGGACTGGACTGTACAATTTTCTAGCGAGACAAGCACTATTACAACTGATAGCATGGCAGATTTGTGTACAATTTGCAAGAACCTAAGAAGCCACTGCTGAGAATCACATCGACCCGTGTAGTTAAGTTGCGGATTTTTTCGACTTTCAAAAATAAATCTTGCCTGTTCTGCATTTTTTCAATAATTTTTTTTTACTTTCAGAGATCTGAAATGAGCCTCTTGCAAATAAATCTTGCCTGTATTGCATTCTTTTGATAGAGAGGTGGACTATTTTAGTTGTTTTTTCCCCTTTCTTTTTTTTTTGAAATATCTTTAGAGCTGCTATAGTCTGTGATTTGGGAATTAGTACAGCATCTGCTGTGTTCTTCACCAAACCAAAAGCTTGCTCTCATTTGAACTTAATGTTGCGAGTACAATCTGAGCTGCTTCAGAGTACAAGCAGTACAGTCTGCTGGCTTCAGTCATTTCCAGTTCCCATTTCAAAGTTCGAACACATCCTCTTGTAATGGTAGGAAAATTATATGCTGTCCGATTTCACAAGAAGAAATGGGCACCCGACTTGGCACAAAGAGAATTTTGGCATTGCCGACACAAGGGCAAAATGGCGTTACCGACTTGCAAAATAACACTTGGCCATTGTGAATTATATCATCTTACCAAGTTGGACACTCATTTCTCCACGTGAAATCAGACAAAATATCATTATTCATACCGTTAAATTGTTACTCATTCAGGGTCAACTCTTACTAGCTCATTTTCACTCATTCAATGCAAACTAAGATGCCTGTTGCGTTGGTTTGAAAGAGGGTTTGGGGTGAGCATTAGTAGTAGCCAGAGAACCAAAAAAACAATAGGAAGGGTTGTGTGTATTTGCTTATTTCCTTGTTTTTTGTCTTTTTCTTCTTTCTTTTTTAAGGACAAGTCTTAATGGTAAAGTTGTTACTTTGTGTCTGGAAAGTCATAATTTCAAGTTTTGGAAATAGTTTCTTTGCAAAAAAAAAAAAACAAAGAAAATACAGTGTACAAATACGATTCTCTTCCAACCCTTACAAAGTAGAAAGGCCCATGCACTAAAGACGGTTTTTTTACCATCATTCTAGAAGGGGAACCCTCAGAATTTCGTGGGACAAAATCTGCAAAATGAAACCAACAGAACCAAACTGTCTTATCGTATTTGTTTCAAAGCCTCTAGGTAGAACTGGCATTCAAACATGTCAAAAAACAAAGCTCTACTAGCTCAGAACCACGAAAACTCAAGTAAACAGCTCAATATCAGCAATGCACATTCAAATGTTGTCTGACTTCATACCTTGATGTCTGTTGGAATCCAAACAGTATTCTGCATAGGAAGCCTTCATTGAGAAGACATATCGATGATTCCATCTCTTCCAAGTCTTATGGAATTGACATAATTTGTAGGGCTGTGTGCTGAAATACCAGGCATAACCAGTCCTGCTATCCTGAGCAATATGGATACCCATCCTTCCTTGTACTCTGGCCCATGCGTGTAACCTATGATCAAGCTTCTAATTAGCTCCCAAACCGCAATCAAATGTTCTGGAATCATGTATCGGATACAAAAATAATTTCTGTTGGGCTCTTCATCAACTTGCTTCAAAGGAGACAAAATAAAATCAAAGAGAGTGAGTGAGAACATCGGACATTGATGCAAATATCTCAAATAACACAGAACAAGAACTAGATCTAAAACAAGCTGAATAACCAACTTTCAGCACCTAGGATTAATTCTTCTGTTTAAATACATACTTATCCATCATTACTCCGCCAGGGATATTATCCACTGCCAGTCTCAAGCCCGGATAAAGGAGGAGGGTTGCGTTAGGTAGCCGACAGCCAGCGTAAAACCTAGTCGGATCCAAATATGAATTCTAGACAAACTATCTGTTAGGATGTAACCTACATAGAAATCTAGAATTTATGTAGCCAACCCCACATAGTGGGATAACAGCTGGATATGTTGTTGTTGTTGTTGTAAATACATACTTATCCATTAATTATTTTCAGTAATCACTCCTTTCTTCTCATCATGCCTTCAAAAAATACATGCTTTGTCTCAGCATGCCCTCCATCTTTCTCCTCATCAAACCAAACGAAATTCAGGTTTCAATATTGACATATATCCTAGACCAAGAAGCTTCAAATTCTTTATTACTATACATTTACATGACTACTAATCTCTTTGTTTCTCTACTTGACAAACTCTGAACAAAAGGGTCCAGATTCTTATTAAGCATGATCTATAAGATAAGGTGGCAGGTAGCATATATTGACATAAAGGAAACCTACACAAGTAAATATTAATAAGAAGGCCACAATACTTACTTGCTCAACATAGAGACTGTTATAGTAGAGGCACTTTCCAAAGTGCTTGTACCGGAAGGTTTTGTCATCATAAGGCAACCTTGGCACAAGGTCATTGCAATAGACTACCCTGAAGTACCTAGGAATAGGGTTATCCAAATGGGCCTCCATGGACCTTCCCAATTGCCTGTTCCCAACACGTGGTTGTCCATATGTGTAAACACCCAACAACCTTTGCATGAGTTCCCTCTCTTCATGCAGCACTAGCACTGTGGGGAACAATACAGCCAGAGCCCCTCCCAGGCTATGGCCTGTGACTATGAATTTTGCGGTCTTGTGTTCATTAAGTAATACCTTGAGTTTACTTTTCACTGCAAAGTAAGCAGACATCTCCGCCATTTGGGGAATGAGCGGCTTCTCACCATTATGTGCTGTCAAGTCAAGTCCATTTGAAGAGCTGAACCTAGTATCTTCTGGTTGTAGAAGTTTGTTAAAGGTGGTAGTATCAGCTCTGTTGCCCAAACCTAAAGCTTCCAAAAATCCCATGTGGACTTTCCCCAACTCTGGTATCTCATACCAAGAATAGTCAAAATCAGTGCTCCAGTCATCAGCATCAAATGGTTCTGTACCCCGGAAGCTGATCAATATCAAGTTTGCATCTTTTCGCTTATCGCACAGTATGAAAACTTGGGTAGACCTCTCCTTCTGGTAATCTATCAACACGAACATATTCCCAATGATTAATGGTGTTAAAATGCTGATAAGTCAAAACAAGAAAAGAAGAAATAAGAGCTAAAATAACAGCATTATAGATAATATAAGTGGAGAGGAAGAAGAAACAATTAAATACAAAGAAGAATCTGTTAAAGATGCATGAAGCTAAATACTACCTACAGCTTCTAATGAGTGTAGATCTTATCCACAACTCGATACTTACCATTCCAGCAGTTGTAGAAGTCCACAAAATGCATCTGGAATTTATCACAAAATAGTTGCAAAAGTAAATACATATTTTATGAAGAAAGCCATTGTTGCAAAAAAAAAAAAAAAAAAGATGTTAATAGGAAAGATGAAGGAACAAAGAGAAGACCATGCCTTCCAGTGATGATTTACGACATTTCTAATAACTTTGGCATTCTCATACGCTAACTTGGAGGCCATCATACACAAGTCCAGGAGAGACCCGTTTCCAATATCTACTTGTAGGCCTCTCTCTCCAAAAGCAGGATCACCAGTTCCTTCCGCTAAGGAGTTGCTCTTGTACAGATCTATTCTCCTATCCAAATGCCCGATTGCGCTTATGAAAGTCTCTGAGCCTCTCTGTGGCATCACCACCTTTCCTGCTTCCTCGAATATTTAATTAACAAATCACATCACCACAGATGTACTGCAACTATGCTGTGGAAATAATAAGGATTTTCTTCACAAAGACAAAGAGGAAATCAGATTTGCAGGCACATTCCATACCTTGTCTGGACTGAGGTTTCCATTTTTCAGCTGATACAAATTGTAAAAGGTGTGCAGATTACATGATTTACAAACTTGTGAGATCTAATTATTTAATGAATTTCCTCTTTTGTTAGACACAATGAAAGAGCTATTGAACTCCCCCTTTGATGCAGACCCATCCCCTCTCTCTCTCTCTCTCTATATATATATATATATCTACACACACACACACACACACAAAGGGCATGGTAGAGACCCAAAGCCATCATGTCAGAATGCTTCAACAATTGGGACACCTGGCCTCCATCCTTCATACCCTATTAGGGCATATCTTTGGCAGTATATTAGTCTCTCCCTTTCTACTTAAACCTTGGTCTACGGCATGGGACCATCCAAGTGTAATGGGGATAGGATTTTTAACTCAACCTCATACTTGCAGGGTGATGAATTTGAACCTGTCCAACCACTAAGCTACCATCGGTGGTAACCTTTCTTCTCTTTCTCTTTCTCTTTCTCTTTCTCTTTCTTCTCTATTGCTAGCGAGGGGTCACCAAACCCATGCTAACAGTGCAGAAGATTGTGGGTGTTCCTCCACCTGTTCTTTTTTTTTTTTTTTCTTTTCCTTTTTTCTTTCTCTTCTCCACTGCCCACGAGTTTCCTCGAACCCCTTCCCCACAACAATGGCGACCCCTTCCCCCACAACAATGGCAATGAAGAAGAAGAAGAAAGGAAGGAAAATGGCTAGCAACCATTACCCCTTATTTGGATGGCGAAGGAACAAGAAGATTTTCTTTTGTTAAGAGGGAGCGTCATAATAAAAGGAGAAGGGGAAGGGACATGAAAATTGGGATCTTGGGATTACTGCCCTTGCGCAGCCCCCCGCCGCTCATGCCCTCGATTTTGGAAGATGAGGTAAATCGCAAGTGGAGGCTTTGCCTTACTGCGCAGGGTAAGGAGTCGAACCATGACCTACTGGTGCAAATTCTAATTTATCATGACCAACTACTTGACCTATGCCTTGGACACTAAAAATTATGATCTTGGTAGAGGAGAAGGAAAGCATTAATAAACATTTTTATTGATTTTAGTATTTTACTCATATTATTAAAGGGTTTTGCTACTTTTATTTTTAACACTTTCACTTTGCCCCGGGACAAGTCAATGGAATTCTTCTCCCCGACCAAGCTAACTATACTGTACGACATACGCAATTGGGATTGGCTTCATCATTGCTACTTGGACTGACTATTCCCGTGATGATGGTCTTAGCCTAATAGCTCATAAGATCTTTCTATATAAACTGAAGACCAAAGTATTACGTTATAGTTTCAATCAAATAAAGAAGATCTTTCTATCTCAAACCAACACTACTTTTTTTTTTGTAAATTTGACCGACACCACCCAAGGTTGCATGGTTTCCCGTTTTCAAAACGGAAAATGTTTTTCATTTCAAACTCTATTTATATCTATTTTTTTAGAAGAATGTCCATTTTTACATTTTTGTTTCGTATCAAAAACGTTTTCTGTTTCTATTTTCGTGTAACCTTGACACTACGTTAGGTGTAAGGGTGTGCAAAAATTCGGGTAACCCGAACTAATCGAATCGAACTGATCAATTCAGCTGGTTTGATTCGGTTATTCTTGATAGACAATTCGGTTACTAATTTTTCAAAAAATCGGGTAGTTGGTTCGATTCGGTTATTACAGTATAAATAACCGCAAAAACCAAACCAAGTTGTTTGGTCCCCCACCCCGCACCCCCCTTCCAAGGCCAAACTAAACTGCTCAACCCCAGCATAACACCCCCCCCCAACCCAACACCCAACCTAGCCCCCCGGCCCCCTACACCCGAATCCCCAATCCCACCCGTGAGCGAATAACCCTAATCCTCGCTGTCACCGTCAATCAGAAGACTCATAACCAATCGTTGTCACCCCCCCACCCAATGCCCAGCCCAACCCCCCTACACCCGAATCCCACCCGAGAGAGTGAATGGAAACCCTAAGTCCCTAACCCTCACCCTCGCCGTCGGAACCAATCGTTGTCGGCGTCAGCTTATGAATAGTCACCCACCCCACCGACATCGACAGGTGAGATCCATAGACCCGACACTGTTGCCGTCACCCCTTCATCCCTTCTCTCTAGAGCAATCATATTCAGAGCACAGAGGGAGAGAAGAGAGACAGTATCGAAGCTTCTGTCCACTTCAATTCCTTGATTGATTCAAACTTGAAGGTTAACAGGTAATGTGTGTGTGTGTATAGTTATACAGTGCATATTCAGGTGAATGATATGATAGTAGAAATCAATTGAAACCATTTTATTAACCATGAATGAAATTTACCCAATTTTCCTTACAATTTTAGATTTGAATGCAAAGGCATTGATGTTGTGGATGGATGTTGTGTGTTTATATTCATATATGTGTGTTTGGATGTTGTGCGTTCAATTTATTGTATTTGAATTCGAATAGGTAGCTTATTTTCAGTTCGGTATATTGGTTATGGTCGGTTATTATGCTAATCAGTTCGGTTTTTTGGGCAATTATATCGGTTCGGTTTTCGGTTAGACTACCAAAAATTTAAATTTGGTTTCGGTTATTTTAGTTACTGAATAGGTTCGGTCGGTTCAATTCGGTTTTATGTCTAAGTTCAGTTCATTAGATATTTTAGCCCAGTTCGGTTTAGTTATAACCAAATGCACACCCCTAGTTAGGTGCGGGAGGTCCAAACTAAAGTTTTATACTAATAGTTCTCATCCCTTTTATTTATTTATTTATTTTTTTGCTTCTTCTTCTCCTTTGTTGTGGAGTTTTCCTAGTCCCAAATTAGAGATATAGACTGGGTGAGCGGCCATGAACCATTACCAACCAAGAGAGGGATCCACTGACCCATTTATATTTTTTAAGTTTTTAAAAAAATTACTGCAAATATGCAGCAAAAATGCTAAATATATGGTGCAGGGTTGGGGCGAGCTAGTCGGACCCTGAGCCACAAGACCCTCAACCCACGAAGGCCTATAATTGTCAACCCGCTTGACATCTCTAGTCTAAACCCTCGCAAGCAATCGAGACAAGGGAAAAGAAAGGAGGAAGAATGGGAAGCAACCCAATATTTCAAGAGGAGGAGGAACGAGGAAGAGAATAAAGTAAAAAACAGAAGCAAGGTCAAGGGTAGTTTTGTCAATAACAAATGATTTTATGTATAATTAATTATAAAATAAAATACATAGAAAATTATCAAGCAATATATTTAATATTTATTTCAAGAATTAGAAAAGACAATATCATCAACTATCATGTTAGTTTTAAAGTTTTAAAAGAAAGACAAGACTAAGTTTGAACTGAATTCCCAATGAGCTTGAGATCAAACACACAACCACCAACCCATTGGAATCAGAACCACCACCCAAGAAAACCACTCTTTCCTTTCTAATTGTAAACTATGCCAGTGATTGAGGAACTAGCGGATTCTCAAATTCAAAAATACAATACTGATACTTAAATGGGATAAATAACTACTGGCTTTTCAAACTTTGGTCTCAGATAGACATTTCTATATACAGTTGGTGTGCAATAATGTTACCTCGGAGAAGGTTCCAGAGCAAACCGGAGAGACCGGCGTTGCCGGCGAGAAGATTGAGAAGGAACTCGAAGAAGTAACCAGTCCACTCCATTGGCTTCCCAAACACCGCTATGATCTTCCGAACTAAAATCGACACAAATATCACCCACCGGTGGTCGGCCGCCACGCCGCCGCCGCCGCCCGACAATTCATCCGCCACGGCGTCCTCTTGCGAACTCTCGAGGAACTTGGCGGCGCTTCCCCCGTAGTCGGGGGAGACCAGTAGCTTGAACAGGTCTCTGATTCCGCCGTTCTCAGGGCGAACAATCAGATACCTTAAGCTTCCAGGAGAGGGAAGATCACGTGGGTCGCTATCCTCTATCTCAACGGCCATCGATGACAATGAATTCGATTGATACGATGTGATGTGACGAATTTATAGATCAAAGGGAAGAGAGAAGATCACGTTAACTGAAATTCTTCTAATTCACGCCATTAATATTATTATTCTTCCGCTTCCGCAATGCTGCTTCAGCTGATTTGAGTACAATAGTACAAACTGATTTCAGTTTCCACCCTTTCTCTTTCTCTTTCTCTTTCCCTCTCCTTACCGTGACGCCATGAAAAGTCAAATATTCGTTTGGATCGTCATCCATTCAAACAAACCCCAACCTGCCAGCCACCTTTTCCCAACACACAGTATTATGAAAAACACGAGCTTTAAGTTAGTTTTTGCTGCCATTTTAACGTTGTTTAGTACGGGATCGAGTCTCTTATTTTTCAGTTGGATTCTTGAAAGGTTACACCCATCACAATGAATGCTACGTGCCGTCTATAATTGATTTGATGTTTCCTTTATCATCTCATGTGATGGGTGCATATAGATATTATATATCTTTTATAAATATTTATCGTACATGCATAGTAATATAACATAGCTCATTTTAATCCTCATATCCTTAGTTACGTCAAGAAATAAATCGTAAATATAAAAATTTATCTCATTACATAAGGCTATAATTGAACTCACGACCCACTAAATTAGCACCAACATATCATTTATCTAACCACTCAACTTATTTCGAAGATAATATTACCTTTCTACTTATCACTTTAATAAAATTTTACTCCATTCATTCACGTGAGTAGTGTGATTTGCATAAATAATTAAAGATTAATAAACTCAAAAAAAAATATAACTATAAAAAAAGTCAAATTATGGACTTTGTTGAGTTAGAAAATAATATTTTTGTATTTTTAAATATTTAATTTTAAAAATAATAATTTTGTTATTACATTTTATATAAAAAAATTACCAAATAATATTGCATTGTTATGGTTGAAGCAGTGGAGTTGGGAAATAAGAAAGAAAGGCTTTACTTGGCTAAACTTACATTTTAACTCTTGCATTTATACGTTTTTTTTTTGGTAAGATTAATTAAATTTTTTATTATTTTAATTATACTTTTAAATATACATTTTCAAACAAATTTAATTTATCGTGCTTTGACATTTTTTCGTATAACTCAAATTTTTTATTATTTCAATTACATTCTTAAATTTATATTTTTAAATCAATTTAACTCATATATTTTGACGTAAATAGAGTGTGATGTGTATTTTATTATTTTATTTTTTTTTTTTTTTTACACATAAAAATATAAGGGTTACCATACATTTACATGACTACTAATCTCTTTGTTTCTCTACTTGACAAACTCTGAACAAAAGGGTCCAGATTCTTATTAAGCATGATCTATAAGATAAGGTGGCAGGTAGCATATATTGACATAAAGGAAACCTACACAAGTAAATATTAATAAGAAGGCCACAATACTTACTTGCTCAACATAGAGACTGTTATAGTAGAGGCACTTTCCAAAGTGCTTGTACCGGAAGGTTTGGTCATCATAAGGCAACCTTGGCACAAGGTCATTGCAATAGACTACCCTGAAGTACCTAGGAATAGGGTTATCCAAATGGGCCTCCATGGACCTTCCCAATTGCCTGTTCCCAACACGTGGTTGTCCATATGTGTAAACACCCAACAACCTTTGCATGAGTTCCCTCTCTTCATGCAGCACTAGCACTGTGGGGAACAATACAGCCAGAGCCCCTCCCAGGCTATGGCCTGTGACCATGAATTTTGCAGTCTTGTGTTCATTAAGTAATACCTTGAGTTTACTTTTCACTGCAAAGTAAGCAGACATCTCCACCATTTGGGGAATGAGCGGCTTCTCACCATTATGTGCTCTCAAGTCAAGTCCATTTGAAGAGCTGAACCTAGTATCTTCTGGTTGGACAAGTTTGTTAAAGGTGGTAGTATCAGCTCTGTTGCCCAAACCTAAAGCTTCCAAAAATCCCATGTGGACTTTCCCCAACTCTGGTATCTCATACCAAGAATAGTCAAAATCAGTGCTCCAGTCATCAGCATCAAATGGTTCTGTACCCCGGAAGCTGATCAATATCAAGTTTGCATCTTTTCGCTTATCGCACAGTATGAAAACTTGGGTAGACCTCTCCTTCTGGTAATCTATCAACACGAACATATTCCCAATGATTAATGGTGTTAAAATGCTGATAAGTCACAAGAAGAAAAGAAGAAATAAGAGCTAAAATAACAGCATTATAGATAATATAAGTGGAGAGGAAGAAGAAACAATTAAATACAAAGAGGAATCTGTTAAAGATGCATGAAGCTAAATTCTACCTACAGCTTCTAATGAGTGTAGATCGTATCCACAACTCGATACTTACCATTCCAGCAGTTGTAGAAGTCCACAAAATGCATCTGGAATTTATCACAAAATAGTTGCAAAAGTAAATACATATTTTATGAAGAAAGCCATTGTTGCACAAAAAAAAAAAAGACGTTAATAGGAAAGATGAAGGAACAAAGAGAAGACCATGCCTTCCAGTGATGATTTACGACATTTCTAATAACTTTGGCATTCTCATACGCTAACTTGGAGGCCATCATACACAAGTCCAGGAGAGACCCGTTTCCAATATCTACTTGTAGGCCTCTCTCTCCAAAAGCAGGATCACCAGTTCCTTCCGCTAAGGAGTTGCTCTTGTACAGATCTATTCTCCTATCCAAATGCCCGATTGCGCTTATGAAAGTCTCTGAGCCTCTCTGTGGCATCACCACCTTTCCTGCTTCCTCGAATATTTAATTAACAAATCACATCACCACAGATGTACTGCAACTATGCTGTGGAAATAATAGGGATTTTCTTGACAAAGACAAAGAGGAAATCAGATTTGCAGGCACATTCCATACCTTGTCTGGACTGAAGTTTCCATTTTTCAGCTGATAAAAATTGTAAAAGGTGTGCAGATTACATGATTTACAAACTTGTGAGATCTAATTATTTAATGAATTTCCTCTTTTGTTAGACACAATGAAAGAGCTATTGAACTCCCCCTTTGATGCAGACCCATCCCCCCCCCCCTCTCTCTCTCTCTCTATATATATATATATATATATATCTACACACACACACACACACACACACAAAGGGCATGGTAGAGACCCAAAGCCATCATGTCAGAATGCTTCAACAATTGGGACACCTTGCCTCCATCCTTCATACCCTATTAGGGCATATCTTTGGCAGTATATTAGTCTCTCCCTTTCTACTTAAACCTTGGTCTGCGGCATGGGACCATCCAAGCGTAATGGGGATAGGATTTTTAACTCAACCTCATACTTGCAGGGTGATGAATTTGAACCTGTCCAACCACTAAGCTACCATTGGTGGTAACCTTTCTTCTCTTTCTCTTTCTCTTTCTCTTTCTCTTTCTTCTCTATTGCCAGCAAGGGGTCACCAAACCCACGCTAACAGTGCAGAAGATTGTACCCAGATTTGGGTGTTACTCCACCCGTTCTTTTTTTCTTTTTCTTTTTCTTTTCCTTTTCCTTTTTTCTTCCTCTTCTCCACTGCCTACGAGTTTCCTCGAAGCCTGACCCCTTCCCCACAACAATGGCGACCCCTTCCCCCACAACAATGGCAATGAAGAAGAAGACGAAAGGAAGGAAAATGGCTAGCAGCCATTACCCCTTATTTTGGATGGGGAAGGAACAAGAAGATTTTCTTTTGTTAGGAGGGAGCGTCATAATAAAAGGAGAAGGGGAAGGGACATGAAAATTGGGATCTTGGGATTACCGCCCTTGCATAGCCCCCTGCCGCTGCTCATGCCCTCGATTTTGACAGAGGAGGTAAATCGCAGGTGGAGGCTTTGCCTTACTACGCAGGGTAAGGAGTCAAACCCATGACCTACTGGTGCAAATTCTAATTTATCATGACCCAACCACTTGACCTGTGCCTTGGAGACTAAAAATTAGGATCTTGGTAGAGGAGAAGGAAAGCATTAATAAACATTTTTATTGATTTTAGTATTTTACTCATATTATTAAAGGGTTTTGCTACTTTTATTTTTAACACTTTCACTTTGCCCCGGGACAAGTCAATGGAATTCTTCTTCCCGGCCAAGCTGACTATACCGTACGACATACGCAATTGGGATTGGCTTCATCATTGCCACCTGCACCGACTATTCTCGTGATGATGGTCTTAGCTCATAAGATCTTTCTATATAAACTGAAGACCAAAGTATTATGTTATAGTTTCAATCAAATAAAGAAGACCTTTCTATCTCAAACCAACACTACTTTTTTTTTTGTAAATTTGACCGACACCACCCAAGGTTGCATGGTTTCCCGTTTTCAAAACAGAAAATGTTTTTCATTTCAAACTCTATTTATATCTATTTTTTTAGAAGAATGTCCATTTTTACGTTTTCGTTTCATATCAAAAACGTTTTCTGTTTCTATTTTCGTGTAACCTTGACACTACGTTAGGTGTAGGGGTGTGGAAAAATTTGGGTAACCCGAACTAATCGAATCGAACTGATCAGTTCGGCTGGTTTGATTCGGTTATTCTTGATAGACGATTCGGTTACTAATTTTTCAAAAAATCAAGTAGTTGGTTCGATTCAGTTATTGCAGTATAAATAAACGCAAAAACCAAACCAAGTTGTTCGGTCCCCCGCCCTGCATCCCCCTTCCAAGGCCGAACTGAACTGCTCGACCCCCGCCCCGCACCCCCCTTCCAAGGCCGAACTAACTGCTCGACCCCTGCATAACACCCCTCCCCCCCAACCCAACACCCAACCCAGCCCCCGGGCCCCCTACACCCGAATCCCCAATCCCACCCGTGAGCAAATAACCCTAATCCTCACCGTCGCTGTCATTCAGAAGACTCATAACCAATCACTATCACCCCCCCCCCTCCACCCAATGCCTAGCCCAGCCCCCCTACACCCGAATCCCACCCGAGAAAGCAAATCGAAACCCTAAGTCCCTAACCCTCACCCTTGCCGTAGGAACCAATCGTTGTTGGCGTCATCTTCTGAATAGTTACCCACCCCACCAACACCGACAGGTGAGATCCATAGACCCGACACTGTCGCCGTCGCCCCTTCATCCCTTTTCTCTAGAGCAATCATATTCAGAGCACAGAGGGAGAGAAGAGAGACATTATCGAAGCTTCTGTCCACTTCAATTCCTTGATCAATTCAAACTTGAAGGTTAACAGGTGCATATATGTGTGTGTATATAGTTATACAGTGCATATTCAAGTGAATGATATGTATTGCAAGGTAGGTTTTGTGTAACTTTTGAGTGAATGATAGTAGAAATCAACTGATGCCATTTTATTAACCACGAATGAAATTTACCCAATTTTCCTTCAATTTTAGATTTGGATGCAAAGGCATTGATGTTTAGATTGATGTTGTGGATGAATGTTGTGTGTTTATATTCATATATATGTGTTTGGATGTTGTGCGTTCAGTTTATTGTATTTGAATTTGAATAGGTAGCTTATTTTCAGTTCGGTATATTGGTTATGGTCAGTTATTATGCTAATCAATTCGGTTTTTTGGGCAATTATATCGGTTCAGTTTTTGGTTAGACTACCAAAAATTTAAATTCGGTTTCGGTTATTTCAGTTACTGAATAGGTTCAGTCGGTTCAATTCGGTTTTATGTCTAAATTCGGTTCAGTTCATTAGATATTTTAGCCCGGTTCAGTTCAGTTATAACCGAATGCATACCCTTAGTTAGGTGCGGACGTCCAAACTAAAGTTTTATACTAATAGTTCTGATCCCTTTTATTTATTTATTTATTTATTTATTTATTTGCTTCTTCTTCTCCTTGTGGAGTTTTCCTAGTCCCAAATTAGAGATATAGACTGGGTGAGCGGCCATGAACCATTACGAACCAAGAGAGGGATCCACCGACCCATTTATATTTTTTAAATTTTTAAAAAAATTACTGCAAATATGCAGCAAAAATGCTAAATATATGCTGCAGGGTTGGGGCGAGCTAGTCGGACCCTGAGCCACAAGACCCTCAACCCACGAAGGCCTATAATTGTCAACCCGCTTGACATCTCTAGTCTAAACCCTCGCAAGCAATCGAGACAAGGGAAAAGAAAGGAGGAAGAATGGGAAGCAACCCAATATTTCAAGAGGAGGAGGAGGAAGAGAATAAAGTAAAAAACAGAAGCAAGGTCAAGGGTAGTTTTGTCAATAACAAATGATTTTATGTATAATTAATTATAAAATAAAATACATAGAAAATTATCAAGCAATATATTTAATATTTATTTCAAGAATTAGAAAAGACAATATCATCAACTATCATGTTAGTTTTAAAGTTTTCAAAGAAAGACAAGGCTGCACACTAAGTTTGAACTGAATTCCCAATGAGCTTGAGATCAAACACACAACCACCAACCCATTGGAATCAGAACCACCACCCAAGAAAACCACTCTTTCCTTTCTAATTGTAAACTATGCCAGTGATTGAGGAACTAGCGGATTCTCAAATTCAAAAATACAATACTGATACTTAAATGGGATAAAAAACTACTGGCTTTTCAAACTTTGGTCTCAGATAGACATTTCTATATACAGTTGGTGTGCAATAATGTTACCTCGGAGAAGGTTCCAGAGCAAACCGGAGAGACCGGCGTTGCCGGCGAGAAGATTGAGAAGGAACTCGAAGAAGTAACCAGTCCACTCCATTGGCTTCCCAAACACCGCTATGATCTTCCGAACTAAAATCGACACAAATATCACCCACCGGTGGTCGGCCGCCACGCCGCCGCCGCCCGACGATTCATCCGCCACGGCGTCCTCTTCGGAACTCTCGAGGAACTTGGCGGCGCTTCCCCCGTAGTCGGGGGAGACCAGTAGCTTGAACAGGTCTCTGATTCCGCCGTTCTCAGGGCGAACAATCAGATACCTTAAGCTTCCAGGAGAGGGAAGATCACGTGGGTCGCTATCCTCTATCTCAACGGCCATCGATGACAATGAATTCGATTGATACGATGTGATGTGACGAATTTATAGATCAAAGGGAAGAGAGAAGATCGCGTTAACTGAAATTCTTCTAATTCACGCCATTAATATTATTATTCTTCCGCTTCCGCAATGCTGCTTCAGCTGATTTGAGTACAATAGTACAAACTGATTTCAGTTTCCACCCTTTCCCTTTCTCTTTCCCTCTCCTTACCGTGACGCCATGAAAAGTCAAATATTCGTTTGGATCGTCATCCATTCAAACAAACCCCAACCTGCCAGCCACCTTTTCCCAACACACAGTATTATGAAAAACACGAGCTTTAAGTTAGTTTTTGCTGCCATTTTAACGTTGTTTAGTACGGGATCGAGTCTCTTATTTTTCAGTTGGATTCTTGAAAGGTTACACCCATCACAATGAATGGTGTGTCGCTTTAATGCTACGTATCGTCTATAAATATTTATCGTACATGCATGGTAATATAACATAGCTCATTTTAATCTTCGTATCCTTAATTAAGTCAAGAAATAAATCGTAAATATAAAAATTTATCTTATTACATAAGACTATAATTGAATTTACGATTCACTAAATTAACACTAATATATCATTTATCCAACCACTCGACTTATTCCGAAGATAATATTACCTATCTATTTATCATTTTAATAAAATTTTACTCCATTCACGTGAGTGGTGTGATTGGCATAAATAATTAAAGATTAATAAACTCAAAAAAAAAAATATAACTATGAAAAAAGTTAAATTATGGACTTTGTTGAGTTAGAAAATAATATTTTTGCATTTTTAAATATTTAATTTTAAAAATAATAATTTTGTTATTACATTTTATATAAAAAAAATTGCCAAATAATATTGCATTGTTATGGTTGAAGCAGTGGAGTTGGGAAATAAGAAAGAAAGGCTTTACTTGGCTAAACTTACATTTTAACTCTTGTATTTATACGTTTTTTTTTGTAAGATTAATTAAATTTTTTATTATTTTGATTATACTTTTGAATATACATTTTTAAATAAATTTAACTTCTCGTGCTTTGACATTTTTTCTTATATCTCAAATTTTTTATTATTTCGATTACATTCTTAAATTTATATTTTTAAATCAATTTAATCCATATACTTTGATGTGAATAGAGTGTGATGTGTATTTTATTATTTTATTATTTTTTTTTTATACATAAAAATATAAGGATTAAGTTGACTTGAAAATATGAGTTTAGAAATATAATCGAAAAAATAAAAAAATTTAATTTGCCACAAAAAAAAGTCAAAAGTTCAGGAAATTAAATTGATTTAAAAATTAAATTCAAATGTAAAATTAAAATAATAAAAAATTTAAATAATAATCGTACTGAATAAAACCTAAAGTAAAAGTTAAGAGGCAAAAAATATATGGATTTGGCCGACTTTACTAGCTCGGTTGTATATGATGTCTGCTGGGCCTTGATAAAGTAAAATTAGGATGGGCCTGCTTTTAAGCCCACAGGCCCAATGAACAAACAAATGACTGTGGATTCGGCCAGATATTGAACCCAAAAGTTTTCAAGTCTACGTCGGCCTAAAATGTTAGGCCGAACCGAACAGCAGCCGGAGTGGCGCCGCCGACAGATCCAAACCCACCAACAACACAGGTAGCCGAACACTAACCAAATAAAGAAATTGTTTAATAATATTGGCCGATCTCAACTCCGCTTGAGAATGTTATCCACTGTCGATCCCAAACCCGAATAAAAGAGAAGGGTTGTGTTAGGTAGCCGACAGCCAACGTAAAACTTAGTCAGATCCAAAACATGAACTCTAGACAAATTAAAAGTTCGATATGAAGTATATGGATCTAAATGAAGATATGACTAACGATATGAATACATGGAAGTCTAGAATTCATGTAGCCGACCCCACATAGTGGGATAAAGACTGAATATGTTGTTGTTGTTGTTGTAATATTGGCTGATCTCATTCCATTACTCAACAATGTATAGTGATGGGTTTGTGATCCATCACCATTCAATTCGTTATATAGTGATAGATTTTCAAGTCCGATTTATCTAAATGAATTTTTGTTCTTCTTAATGGATGAAATCTAGTCTCTAAAGCAAATTTTATAACAATTAAATCAGTGACTATATTATATAATGGTATAGTTAATATAATCATGTTCTTTTTAAGGTTGTTTAAATGATCATCAAACTCGATTTACTTAAACTAACTCTTTTTGTAAAAAGAGAGTGGGATTTGGTTTTCAAGTGAATTCTATAATCAAATCAATTACTATATTCAGAAATGACGTAATATTAATGTAATAATTTGATAATAACATAATATTTATATAACAAATGTCGTATTTAAATCTTGTAATACCATACATTTATATATATATAAATTGAGAAATTAATACAAATCAAGATAAGAGCATAAATTAAGTAAGCCAATCATTAGAATAGATTTGATTCCGGACTCAATACTTATTTAGATTATCTTGAATCAGTTTTCACACAAACCTAACTCTCCAAAAAAATCTTTTTTAATTTGGGTTTCGGTCTTAAATTTAGATTTAAAATCCATCATCATATATAATTTTAAAAATATATCAATAAAATTTACTGTCAATCATTTTCATAAAAAAACAAATAGATCTGGATGACGTGGTGGGCTTAACAGTGTCGACGTGCCCGCCTGGCATCGACCCAATCAGGCCCAACAAGGTCAAAACACTCTTTTTATTTATTTCTGTATTTTTTAAATACTTTAATATTCTTAATGTTTTATTCTGTTACCTGACGGTGATGGTGATATGACACCTGCCATGACACCTGTCCTACGTGTCCTCTTCTTTCTCACTATTTATATTTCATTAGAATTATTATTATTACTATTATTATTATTATTATTGTGTGCTTGCGAATAATTTTAAGAAAAGCTTTATCACCGTCGCCGTCAGACGCTGTCCACCTCGTCTATGCCGTCACGTTTTCCGTCACAATCATTCTGTCCCCACAAGGGACAAGAATGGTAATTTTGCTTTTATAATTGTGAGGATTACTTTTCTTAAAAAGGGTTAGTAGATAGTTTCAATTATGGGATAAATAAGGTATAAATAGGGTAGAAGTTTAATTTAGTTTTGATCATTGAGATTTATTAGCTTTTATTTGATTAATCTTTTACAGATTTATGCACGCGATCTGTATATATCAATTGAGTAAGATTTTATATAAAAAATAATTAATAGTAACCTTAAAAATAGTATTTTTTACTATTTCTATAATTTAATCTATAATTTAATTTTTTTTTTCATTTAAACAACACTTGACTTAGTTGAATGAATAGTATAAATGGTTGTTAAATTTTAATTTAATATATAATTTTATAACTATCGTCAATTATCATCAAAAGAGAGTAAGATGTTAACGTAACAAATAATGTAGACAGTTAAATAGTATAAGTAGTC
The DNA here is from genome assembly GCA_036245055.1 of Diospyros kaki. Taxonomy (NCBI): domain Eukaryota; kingdom Viridiplantae; phylum Streptophyta; class Magnoliopsida; order Ericales; family Ebenaceae; genus Diospyros; species Diospyros kaki. The sequence continues at coordinate 1,086,604 of BSEG01000003.1, forward strand.
ATTGAATTTCATACAAAAATATAAAAAGGTCATTGGATTTTGTATCTTTTAAAGACAATTGATAATAGTTATAAAATTATATACTAAATTGAAATTCAACGATCTTTTGGGTATAAATTGAAATTGAGTAATATTTTTGTAGGTTAATATAAAGTTAAGTCACTATTTGTGTTATTTTGGGAGGTGACAAAGTTGAATTTGAAGGTGGAGGCCTTAGAAATTGTCATTGTTTTCTCTTCTGGCCAAACGCATGAGGGAAATTAGGTCACTCAACGGCAAGTTGTTAGGGACATGTAGCTTCAAATCTTCTCTTTGACAAACACATAGTATCTATATATTTATGCACCAATATATATGTGTGTGGGTGTATATATACATATATATACACGTGGGCATTGTAGATGATGGTGATGATGAATGATAAGGCAAGGGTCAAGGGGGTGGAACCAGCAGCTGCCATGGAGGGCTGTGGTCAGCCCAGATTGGCAGTGAAGCACTGGACTACAGGGCAAGGAAGAGGAGAAACCATTCCTTAAAGGAACCACCTTTACCTAATATTCTGATGGGTCAATACCTTAAAAATTGGTGCGGCTGTCCCTTTTCGTCTTCCAACTTCCAATCCTTAATTTCTGTCCCTAAAAACAGGCAAAGAAACAAATTATGAGGGGCTGTTGGGATGGCTTAGTTTCCAACCACCAGAAAACAACTTAACCATTTGAGAGAGAGAGAGAGAGAGAGAGAGAGAGAGAGAGAGAATTGATTGCAAAACAATTAGGGATTTATTTAAGTGAATTGTGCAATTAAAACATCATTAAATCACAAAGAAATAGAGTAGGAAAATGTTAATTGTTCATGGAAAAAACAGGAAAAACAAATGAAATGGGTTTGAGTAGACCATTGCCAAATGATATGTCAAATGGGTGATTTGACGGTGTGACCTAACACTTAAGGCTGCGAAAAGACCAAAATGCACCTGGAGGCGGAGAAGGGCCACATCACCGGCCATCCTTGTCAATTCCCATCTCCCTTTTGTCGGTAGCCATTGCCCACTTTGCCGATCTTGCTAAAGCCCACGTTCAAATTAATCCAAATTTCTTACTTTAATGATTCCATTTGAGAAGCTTAATTGATGGCAGTAAAAGATAAAAACACAGGAATTTGGTACATTAACCTTCTCACACCTCCCTTTAATCCCATGTAATTAAGATTATTATTATTTGTAAATAATGTATGAAAGTTGAGACCATGGCTTACTGACTCCCGTGAGTCCTCGCTTCATCTTTCCTCTCTCCCTCTCTTTATCTCTCCCTCTCTGTTGGCAGTTGGCACACTTCCTTTTTTATCTATAATTTACTTAAAAGATAATATTTTTGGCATTGAATCCATTGATGGGTGAGTCTAGAATTATCATCTGATAATTACAGCAACCATTCACATTCTGATCCTGCGGATTGAACGCACAGGTCCATTCTTGCTCCGCCGCTAGTTACTCCCCACAGGTATAGAGAGAGAGAGAGAGAGAGAGAGAGATGGCGATGGATGCAGAGAGTCGTAGACATTATTAGTATGTAAAGAAGAATAGATTATTTAATTAATATTATTTGTATTATTTATGGGTTTTTGATTTTTTCTGTGGCTTTGGATTCTTCTAGCAGATCGTGCCTGCCAGCTTTACTCGGTAATGGGTAGACAAAAGTGTAAACTCAGTTCACGAAAAGAGTAGAATATACATTTTTAGCTTATATTCATATAGAACTTGGAAGCTGTACAAGGAGGAAGAAAAGAAGGGGCTTGATTTCATAGAGGAGCTACTTGTCTGGGATTTTTGGGAGAGAGATGTGGTGGAAGATGAGGGACTTCACGGTGGCGGCCGTGGTGGCGCTGCTGGCCGCCGGCATTCTGATGGTCAATGGCGACACAGATCCGAATGATGGTCGGCGCTTTCTGCCCCTTATTTCTTTGATATTTAAGTCTTTGGATGAATTCTCATCTCTTTCATGTATGATGTCGCATTTGCTTAATTTCAGTAGAGTGTTTAAGTCTTCACTGAAAGTTGTGCCCTTTGAGAGATGGATTTCTGTCTGCCACTTCTTCTTTCAATTTGTTTTCTTAAAGAAAAGGGTATTTTGGGGCTCAGAGGATGATGTTTGGTTGAACATTCTCTTAATGCTTTGAAACTGTTCTTCCCTAATCCGGGAAGGGGTTAACGACTAATCAAGCTTTACTTTCTGTGTTTTGTGCGTGTTTGTGGCTGTTCATGATATTAAGAAATTCCTTCCACTGCTTTACAATCTAATGATTACAACTTCAAAGAACAAATTTTAGTATTTGTACTATAACGTTGTCTCATCTTTCTTCACACTGAATGCTGAATATCTAAGTAACAACAAATTAAGCTGATAATATCCATCTAAACATGCTGATGCATGTTCTTGCTGGAGATTGTTATGTTCTCTTCTTCCTTGAAAGACAGTTGCATTGTTTATTTTCGCGATTAGTATGTAGAATTACTATGAACTTCTTTCCAAAAAAGATGAATCAAATTTTATACTGATTATACCCATTTGAACATTTGATTTCCAGCTGCTGCTCTCAGGGTCATGTTTCAGAGTTTAAATTCTCCGGGGCAGCTAAGCAAATGGACTGCAAATGGTGGCGATCCATGTGGGGAGTCTTGGAAAGGCATTACCTGCTCGGGCTCAAGAGTCACTGAAATGTAGTTGCCTCTGTTCAACTTTGCATCTGTGCTTGATTTCATTGTATAACTATTATCTGTATTTCTGACATCTGATGCATATTCTGCTGTTTATTTCCCATTAGCAAAATTTCTGGTCTTCAACTTACTGGGTCATTGGGATATCAGCTCACAAGTTTGACGGCTGTAACCATCTTGTAAGATCGATAGCCTTCTAAGACAATACGCCAACATTTTCTTCATTCAATTTAGTAAACTTGATGTGGTCAATTGATGCAATTTCTGCAGTGACATAAGCAATAACAATCTCGGAAACCAGATACCTTACCAGCTTCCTCCAAATGTGCAACAGCTGTACGCTTCCTAATTTGCTCCTTTTTCCAGCTTTTCTATTTGCACCCTTTAATTCTCTTGTGGTGGTTCTATCAATTATTTCTTGATGCAGGAACCTTGCTGGAAATGGCTTCAGTGGTGGCATCCCGTATTCCATTTCTCAGATGACTTCCCTAAAATACCTGTCAGTCAAACATTACAATTTTGTTCTATTTTTTCTTGTATAAAAACTTGTTTAAAGGTTCTTATCTAACTGTGGGTTGCTACTTTTTACTTGGAATGCAGAAATCTAGGTCACAATCAACTTCAGGGACAACTGGGTGACATGTTTGGACAACTTTCATCTCTCTCCACATTGTAAGTTCATATATACATTTGGAATTATCTCAGTTCTGCATGCCTTGACATATTTGAGGCATTCTTTTCATATAACCAACATATTTGAGGCATTGAGATTTGAGAATTGGTTTTTTCTGTCGCTATGATGTACAAGACAAATGATTGGGTTTCTGCATACTTTGGGCAGTCATAACTTTCCATGCCACATTTGAGATGCTTCCTTCTTATTTTTCCTATTTCTGGCAGCAAATTAATGTTGGTTGTTGTAGCTTTCTTTACTCTGTAGATTAGACGTTTCTTTTTGAAGCTTATTGTGTCCTCAATAGGTGGGATGGGTAAATTCTTTCTCAAAAGTATCCCACCTCCTCTACTTGGGGTGGATGTGTCTTATATCGATGAAAATGTAATTATGGTGTCTTCTTTCTCGGTGAAAGACATTAACTTATTATCTTAGCACTTCAGGGATCTCTCTTTTAATGCTCTGACTGGTGACCTCCCAGAAAGTTTAAGCTCCCTTTCAAGTATGAACAATATGTAAGTGAATTAAAAACTGGGTGGTTCAGTACTTGAAAATTGTTTTGATCTTTCCTTAACCATCATGTCATCCTTATGCAGGTATCTGCAGAGCAACCAGTTTACGGGAACTATTGATGTCCTTGCTACTCTTCCCCTTCAAAATTTGTAAGTGGTTATATACTTATAATTTACTACTCTGAAAACTTTTTCTGTTTTTGCTGCTTAGTTAGATTAACTTGTTTTTTGGTTTTGCTTGTTGAGATATACTATTTGGCCTTTAAAGTGATTCATGCCTTTTCAGGAACATTGCAAGTAATCACTTTAGTGGTTGGATTCCTGACCAGTTGAAGAATATTAATCTCCAGTAAGCATTTCATATTTGCATAATTGCGTGACTGTTTTCATAATTTTCAAGAAAGAAATTCTTTTCATGTAACTATGAGATCCATGATGCTAATGGCAGGAAGGATGGTAACTCATTCAACTCGGGCCCTGCCCCTCCACCTCCACCTGGTACACCTCCATCCAGCAAGGCTAACCGAAACCACAAATCTGGTGGCAGTGGTAACCAATCTGACAAGGGTGATAGTAGTGGTGGCAGCAAAAAATCAAGTATAGGGGCTGGAGGTGTAGCTGGAATAGTAATATCCATTTTAGTTGTTGGGGCAGTGGTTGCATTCTTTATTGTGAAGAAAAGGTCTAGAAGGTCATCCACAGATATAGAGAAGCTTGATGATAATCAACCTTTTGCTCCTCTTGCTTCTCACGAGGTTCAAGGTACGTTTTCATCTGTCAAATGCTATTGAAAATTCTTTCATGTCTCTTTGTTTCTTTCAGCTCTGACATGGGAAATAAATTGCTTCTGAGGATATGGGAACTAGATTGGTTTGCAAAACCTCCATAGAAAAAGAGGGGAGGAAGGTTTTTTCCATGTGCTGCTAAGAACTGTTAAGTTTAGATGGACCCAACTAGGAAGTGTAATAAGGTGATTCCTTACCGGAATATGAGTCTTGCCTGTGGCCTTTACTTACTCCAACTATATCTTCCTCCTTGCTTGCTTTCTTTCTCCATGCTTGCTTTCATGCATCTATAAATAAGTTATCTACTGTTACTTGATCATTAAGAAATTGTAGTTTTGTTGTTAGCTGAATCTCTTGGAATTCTATTCCATGGTATTCAACCCTTTCACTTTAGATGCATCACTTTTGCTCAGATGTCATGCTTAGTTGCAAGGAACTTGATTGAACTTTGAAGACACAAGAAATTCTTAGCTGCTTTAAGAGGAGTTGTTTAGATAAAGAAAGATTAATTTCATCCTCTTCAATAGACAATTGTGTCCGTTAATTTTGTTTATTGCAGTTGTTTCTATGCAGACAAGAATCCTGTTACTTATTTATTAATGATAAGAGTGTAATATTAATGAAAAGCTGCCATCAAGGGGGCGAACCTTTCACAAAGAGTTGTGAGGCTAAGAACCTATAATTCCAGTTCCAAACTCATCTAAGAATAAGTTAAAAGAGGACAAATAAAAGAAGAATCCTCTTTCAGCCACAATAGAAGGGAAATGAGTGCTACCCCTTAAGAGAATGTAAAAGCTCTCTGTATTCTTTCTCTAAATAGTGATGTTGCCAATACATTTAACAAGTCTTCTGGGGCTATCATGTAACCAAGAAAGGAGGTATATCATTGTCGCTTGGCATGGCCCAAGTGACTCTGAACAACTAAGAAACAAGGCTCCACTACTGCAAGCCAAGGATTAATGCAAGAGAGTGTAGATCCATTGATTCCCCATCTTTCTTGCACAAGGAACTCCAGTTGAATAAAAATTGTTTTCTCCTCCTCAAGATATTGGTAGTATGGAGCCAAGTCACCCAGTCAAATCAAAGAAGGCTACCTTGTCAGGCACTCCTGATGTTCACACCCTTGACAAGGAAAGCCTACCTCATACCATGCAATGTACCATAGAAATACTGAAAGGTAAAATCTCTCCCTTCGATGTGCCATGTCAAACTGCCCTCACCCTTCCCAGTAATGTGGTGATCTTGCTGAAGCAACCCAAAAAAAAATATTTCCTAGTTTTACACTTAAACCATTGTTGAATGATCAGTGCTTGTGCCAGATATGGCCAAAACTTTACCTCGCTCCCTCCTGACTTTAGTATGAGATGTTATGGTACAGATCAACCAAACTTCCATATTGTCTTTCTGAACTCCAGACCTTTAGGTGAAGTAACATGCCTAGTAGATCACCCCCATCCCCAAATTACAATCATATTTCTCAGCTACAGCTCTTCTCCACTCCTATTGGGTTCACCCATAAATCTCGAAAGCTAATTACCTAGTAAGGCTCTATTGAACAAACTACACTTTCTAAAACCAAGGCCTCACATTGTCAAAGGCTTTCATGTCTTTCTCCAATTAACCAAAAATCTCCGTAGCTTCTCTAACCCAATAGCATCACTAGATATTAGGGCCCTAAATAGAGACATGCTATGCATTGAAGTACTGTATAGAGTGCTTTTGATAAGGGTGTGTGTTCACTGTTTGAGACGTATAGTCTCTTCTTTGAAGTTAGCTAGTTCTTGAATCTCTTGATAATGCCTTCCCCCACCACTTTTGGTTAAAATATAGATCCCATGGGAGCCTACGGTTAAGTGGAGGCAAGAGTCCCAAGTCTGCTCTCCAGATTGATGTGCAATCCTGAGACTGTCTCAGAACAAAGTACAGCGCATCTCATCAATCAAAGCTCTCATATTTTAGCTCCACAAATAATAATGGCTTCATCTGCAAAGAGTAAATGAGAAACTAAAATGATGGTGTTTTCTGTTGTTTTTTTATTCAATTATTGTATAATGAAAATTGAGCTCTTTCTGAAGACATTCTTCAAAAATTACAAACAAAATGGCAGAAGATAAGGAAATATACAAGCTTTGCATCAATAACATCTGAAAGTTTGTCCAGCAAGAATGGCACTTAAAATTCATGACTTTTCCTCTACAGTTTAGAACTCCCTACTATGTTGTACTTGGCCCTAGTTGGTTGAGACTTTCTGTTGGAAAGTAAACTTAACTAAGAATGAGAGGAAAAGGAAGATTAAGATTTTATTGATTAATGATCTGCTTAAATACAAAAGTTTGCAACATAAAAAATAGAAATAAAAGCAACAAACTTCCTAAACTTTAGCCACTAGCAGTAACAGCTAGTAAATATCAGAAAATCAAAATAAAAACTCCTAAAAACTTGGTCAAAAACTAATCTACAAATTTTTAGGAATTCAACAGCTGCTGATGCATACATTCAACACTCCTCCTTGCATCAGTAGGTGCAAACTCCAAGTTTCTCTCTTAGAAATTCAAACCTAGTTATTGGAAGAGCCTTAGTAAAGATATCTGCAAGCTGATTTTCAGTCTTGCAATACTTCAAACATACTGCATCAACCTTTAGAACATCTCTGATATAGAACAATTTTATACTGAAATGCTTTAGTTTTTCCATGAAAAACTGGATTGTTGGAGATGGCTGTTTGCTCTTTTTCTTCCCACAAGTGTACGGAATCGTAACAAGTAATATAATGATGAATCAAGTATCGTTCCCACGAAGATTAGCTTTCGGTCCCTACTTTAACCACTACTAACTTTAATAAGTCACACACAATTAAAAGAATATTCAATGGAAGTTTTATATAAGTCAAAACTAACTCACCAAAAGGAAAACACAAGATAATTCTTTAGGTTTTAAATATGGAAATCTAATGCGCTAGGGTTCATGAATCCACCGTAGTTCTATATTTGGTTTAATCTCTCAGTGATTGAGTTTTATAATTCTTGTTTTGAGCTGAAAATCGATGATCCTAAGTTAATCAAAAGCCTCTCTCGATGGTCAATCGAATCTATGCTCTCATATGAGATTAATTATCTCTAATTAATCTGCAAATATAAAAACATGCATTTATCCACAATGATCATCAAAATAAGATTTCACAAGGCATAACAGTATCTCTACCTATTATCGAACCTTATGTCATTTATTATCAAGTGCTAATCTATATTGAATCTCTCGAAAGCAATATAAATCACAAACACGTTCTAATGGCGGCCAAGCATCAAAACGAAATTAGTGCATAACAAACGATTAACTCAAAAGACAAGAATGAAATAAAACTCAAATACTTTTAATTAAACCATCATTGAACTAGGTTTCATCAATCACCCTAGCCACAAAGTACTTAGCCTAACATAGTTTCAACCAACGAAAGAGTAATAAAAACGGAGTTCATGATGTTGCAAAGAATAAAGAACAGAAAAATAAAACCAAAACCGAAGATCTTCAAGAAAATCTCCTCTTTTTGCCTCAACTTGCCGTCTTCTCCTCCTTCCAAAAGCTACTTAATCTCCCACTTATAAGCCTTTATATAGCCCTCTTTAGGTTATCAAAGTCCTTCACCTTGAAGGACTCTATTTCCCTTTTATTTGAATTAAAACGGGCTTAAAACAGCCTTGTCACGAAGCTTTGAACCCTACCGCGGTATGCTTGTTGCTGCAGACCCGTGAACTCCAGAACATAATTCCTAAAGCGGTCCTACAGCGGTATGCATACCGCTGTAAGACCGTGAGCTCCAGAAAATAAGTCTTATAGCGGTGCTACAGCGGTATGCATACCACTATAAGCCCGCTAGCCTTCTTCTTTGGCCTCTTGTTTTATCATCTTCAACTTCTTGTTCTCGATACTCTTTTGCTTCTTTTTAATTCGAAACCCGACCATGCCTCCAAGCTTCATTTCACTCCCATCATGCACCAAAAATTACTCTTTTTTGCTCCATGTCCGCTTTAACACATGCTCCACATCTACATAACCATATAAAGAACCAAATCAAGTAGAAAACATGTTCATTGAATGTAAAAATGCTAAGTTTATAGACCAAAATAAGTGTATAAAAGACACTTATCAATGGCTATAGCTGCCTGGTTGTCTACCATCACTTCTATACTCTTTTGATCCGTGTGCAAATCAATTAGAACTTTTCTTAGCCATAAGGCACGATTAACAGCTGTTGTTGCTGCTATAAATTCTGCTTCAGCTGTTGATTGTGCAACAATTTCCGTTTTTTTTTAACACCAAGTGAATATTCCTGATCCAAAGCTGAAACAATAGCCTGAGGTGCTTTTCATGTCATCAAAGACCCTGCCCAATCACTGTCAGAATGACCTTGCAACTGGAAACTTTGTGATGAACAGAACTTAATACCATAGCTTAAGGTCCCCTTAACATACCGTAGGACTCTTTTTGCTGCTTTAAAATGAGATTCTTTTGCACAATTCATGAATCTTGAAAGTACACTTACAGCATACAAGATATCTGGTCTTGTTGCTGTGAGATACATTAAGCAGCCAATTAAACTTCTGTAGAGTGTTTCATCTGCTTGTTCTGTTCCATCATCCTTGCATAGCTTCTCCTTTTGACACATAGGAGTGCTTATGCTTTTGCAGTTCTCCATGTTGAATTTCTTTAGGATCTCCTTTGCATACTTCCTCTGACAGATGAAAATGTCATCCTTTTTCTGCTTAATTTCCATGCCAAGGAAATAAGACATTTCTCCCCGGTCTGTCATCTCAAAGACTTGCATCATATCTTCCTTGAACTGCTGAATAAGTTCAACATTGCTGCCAGTGACCAGGAGATCATCAACATATAAGGAGATCAGAATAAAGTTAGCTTGATCACCTTTGATATATAAAGTGGATTCACTAAGACTTTTAACAAAGCCTAGTTTCGATAAGTACTCATCAATCCTGCTCTACCAAGCTCTTGGGCCTGTTTTAAACCATGCAAGGCCTTCTTTAGTAGATAGACCTTGTGCTCATGCCCTTTCACAACAAAGCCTTCAGGTTGCTCGACATAGATTTCTTCCTCCTGAAATCCATTTAAGAATGCTGACTTGACATCAAGTTGACAGATTTTCCATCCCTTCTGTGCTGCAATAGCTAGCAGCATCCTGATAGTATCTAGCCTTGCAACAGGAGCAAATGCATCAAAGAAATCTACTCCAAAAATTTGAGCATACCCTTTTACTACTAACCTTGCTTTATGTTTGTTGATTGAGCCATCTGGATTCAGCTTTCTTCTAAACACCCACTTGACTCCAATCACTTTTCTATGCTTAGGTCTTTCAGCGAGTTCCCAAGTCTGATTTTTTTTAATCATGGAGAGCTCCTCCTGCATTGCAGTCCTCCACTTAGGATCTTTTTCAGCTTCCCAATACCCTGCTGGTTCAAGAACAGCAACATTGCATTTCTGATAAATATCAGAGAGCAATCTAGTGCATCTTACAGGATGATCATCAACTAACTCATCTTGATTTTGCAGAGGATCAGCAATTAGCTTCTTTTCTGCACTACTCCAGCTCCATTGCTCATTCTCCATGAAGTACACATCCCTGCTTATCAGAAATTTCCTTGTGTGAGGTTGGAAAACTCTATATGCCTTAGATATAGAGCTATATCCCACAAAGAAACCAGGTTCAACTTTCTTGTCTAGCTTGTCTCTTTTAATCTGTGGCACATAAGTAAAACACAAGCATCCAAATACTTTAAAATTTTTCAACAAGGGCTTATAACCATACCAGGCCTCAAAAGGAGTCTTCCCGTCTACTGCTTTGGTGGGAAGTCTATTTAGCAAAAATACTGCAGTGTTTGCAGCCTCTGCCCAATATTCCTTGGTTAACCCTTTCTCATAAAGCATACATCTGACCATTTCCATTATCGTCCTATTCTTTCTTTCACTGACTCCATTTTGTTGAGGAGTGTATGGAGCTGTAAGTTGATGCTCAATGCCTGCCTTCTCGCAAAACTTAGTGAATTGTTCTGAGGTATACTCCTTGCCATTATCAGACCTCAGAACTTGAATCCTGCAGCCACTATGCTTCTCAATCCACTGCTTAAATCTCCAAAACATACGTGCAACCTCTGACTTGGACCTGAGAAAATAAATCCTGCACATTCTGGTGAAATCACCTATAAAGATAATGTAATATTTACTCTCTTTGAGTGAAGGAGTGCTTTGAGGTCCAGCCAAATCTGTGTGAATCAATTGCAGCTTCTCAGTTGCTCTCCAGGCTGCTTGTTTGAAGGGTAGTCTTGCTTGCTTGCCATATTGACATGCCTTACAGCTTGGTAATTCAGACTCCAAGTGAGGTAAGCCTTGAACCAGCTCCTTTCTTTGCATATTCAGCACTCCCGCATGATGAAAATGGCCTAACCTCTTGTGCCAGATCTCTGTATTGTTTACAGTAACTGGATAAGCGGCTTGCTCCTCCTCCATTGGATCAAGTGAGAAACTTTTGCCTCTCATTTTGATTCTGAAAACTTCCTTGTCATTGGCATCCTTGATCAAACATTGCTTATTTTCAAAGATGACTTTAAATCCCTTCTCAACTAATTGTCCCACACTTAGCAAGTTTTGATTGATATCAGGTACATACAGAACATCAGAAACTAATTTTGTACCTGTGCAACTTTCAATGGCTACAGTTCCCTTTCCTTTGACAGTAATAAGTTCACCATTGCCGATTCTGACTTTTGATACCTGTGATCTGTCCAGCTCTCTGAAAAGCTCTTGATCATAGGTCATGTGACTGGTACAACCACTATCCACTAGCCAACATTCACTTGAGCTACTGCTTGTAAAACAGGTTGCTACTAACGTCTGCTCTTCCTCCTGCTGATCTGCAACTTGAGCCTCATTCTTTTGCTGAAAGTTACTCCTGCAGATTCTCTCATGATGTCCCAGCTTGTTGCACTTATCACACTTGACATCCGGCCTTTTCCAACATTTGAAAGGTGGATGACCCTTTTTGCCGCAATGCTTGCAAGGAGGAAATTCTTTGTTTTTTTCTCCATTACTGTTGCTGGTGTTTGCAGCTGCTTCTTGTGTGCTGAAATTCTTCTTCTTGTTTTTCTTTTTCTTGATTTTTTCTCCTTGGTTGATTTGCAATTTAGCTTGCAATGCTCCTTCCACAGAATCTTCAGCCCTCATTATTCTTCTTTGTTCTTGGGCCTGCAAAGCATTTAAAAGTTCTGCCAAGGTAATTTTTGACAGATCCTTAGTATTCTCCAAGGAAGTAATAGTAGCTTCAAATCTTTCAGGGACCGTCACAAGTATTTTCTGAACTATTCTAGAATCAGAAAATTCAGAACCAAGCAATCTTACTTTGTTAACAATGCTAAGAAGTTTATTAGCATACTCTTTGATTGTTTTGGCTCCTTCATCTTCTGCATCTCAAATTCTCTAACCAGATTCAACACTTGCATTCCCTTGATCCTTTCGTCTCCTTCATATTCATGCTTGAGGAAATTCCAGATTTCAAATGCTGATTTCATGGTCATGATTCTGGTGAAAATTCCTGGTGAGACAGCAGCGAACAAAGAAGCTCTTGCCTTTGACTTTCTTGCTTTCTTTTCCTTATGATTTTTGATCTGAGCCAATGTTGGATTGTTTGGCAAAGGAGGAACTTCGTAGTCCTCCTCAACAGCTTCCCAAAGATCATTTGCCTCCAGGTGTGCCTCCATTCTGACTGCCCAGACATGATAATTGTCACCATCAAACACAGGTGGTGCTAGTGCTGTGAAGGATATTTCAGTAGCCATCTACTTTATGAATTGAAGCAAGGTGTTTAGGCTTTTATGGTGGGTTTCACTCGGTTCACTCACAAGTCCCTTTAAGAAGAGAGCTCTGATACCTATCTGTTGGAAAGTAAACTTAACTAAGAACGAGAGGAAAAGGAAGATTAAGATTTTATTGATTAATGATCTGCTTAAATACAAAAGTTTGCAACAGAAAAAATAGAAATAAAAGCAACAAACTTCCTAAACTTTAGCCACTAGCAGTAACAGCTAGTAAATATCAGAAAATTCAAAATAAAAACTCCTAAAAACTTGGTCAAATACTAATCTACAAATTTTTAGGAATTCAACAGCTGCTGATACGTACATTCAACACTTTCAGCTCTTCAATTGCTTCTTGCAATCTGCCACTTTGAGGTCCATTCCTTCTATTCTAACCATGACATGGGGCATATATAAATAACATCTTTTGGTGATGGCTCTTGATATCCATGTTTGCCTTATCTGAAGATCATCACAGTCTTGTTGCGGCTTCTTGGTTCTTACAAGTTCAGTTTTCATTTCCTGTAAAACAGAGTTCAAACGGCTGACCTGGAAACACATATAAGGCTTTACATAGTATAGCTAGATTGTTTATCTTTTTCTGCTACATTGTGGATTATGAAAATAACTTTTAGTCAAAATATACACTACACTGGGGAACCAAGTCTTCCAAATAAAGTATTCAAATTACACCTGTGATGTGTACAGTGAAGAATGGGACTATTCAAAATACTTATAAATTGATATTGACCCTTCTGTAAATGTGGTACACTAAAAGGCTAATGCACTAGTCTTGTTAATATAGAACAGTATCTGTATGTTATCTATATGAAACTATGTAACACTTGCAGCATGTAATTGCAGAAATGAAGTCCACCCAACCTTCGTCCACAGTCAACACAATCATGCATGAACCACCTGCATCAATAAACCTAAGACCTCCACCCCAGAAATCATTTGATGAAGATGATTTCTCAAGGAAACCCATTGTTACCAAGAAAGTTCCTAAAGCTCCGATAAATGCTATATCATATTCAATAGCAGACCTGCAGATGGCTACAGATAGCTTTAGCATTGAAACTCTAATTGGGGAGGGCTCAATTGGACGTGTTTACCGGGCTCAGTTTGATGATGGAAAGGTACTCTGGAATTCAGTGTATATTTTTCTTGACTATTGGTAAACAATATTTCTGTTATATGAGAGATGCTATGCCCCTGCAACATGACACATTTGAACAAGGAAAGTGGTTTTATTGTGAAGGAATGTTAGTCTAAAAATGTCAATACTGCGTTTTTACTTCTATAGAATCCTCAATAAAACTAGTTTGTGGGACTGCACATGCTGGGTTTATTTGAGCTCTCCCCACTTGCCTTCTTCTTGTCAGATTAATGTTTTAATGAGTTTACTTTTTCTTCTTTTGGTGTACTGTGTAGGTTCTTGCTGTGAAGAAAATAAATTCCTCATCTCTTTCTAGCCACTTGTCTGAAGATTTTATGGATATTGTCTCCGACATATCCCAGTTGCGTCACCCTAATGTAACAGAGCTGGTTGGTTATTGTTCAGAGCATGGACAGAACCTCCTGGTTTATGAGTTCCATAAAAATGGCTCTCTGCATGACCTCCTGCATCTATCAGATGAATATAGTAAGCCGTTAACATGGAACACCCGTGTCAAGATTGCTTTGGGGACTGCACGTGCATTAGAGTAAGTTAATTTTCACCATGCCATGGATTGCCATTTCGAAAGTGCTTTTCTTTTTTGTTTATTACTGACATCCTATTGAACCAAGTTATTACCTGTGATTAGAGAGAACTTAGATGTCAGGTATCCACAATAGTAACCACCCGCCCTTGTAACAAACCTACTGCCTCATGGAGTTGACGGCCTTGAAACTGATCATTTATAATTGGATGCACAATTTTGGCATTTGGTGTAGAAGTCTACTTTCAAGCCATTAACATGCATTTGCTTTGATTATACTTCCTGCTTAGTCTAGATGACCAAGAAATAGTTGGAAGTGAGTAAAAATATGTTCCTAGGTTCTGACTTATCAATGTATGTAGAGATAGTAGTAGAGAATACTGTCAATCACTGAGGACCCGTTTAGATAAGCTCTCAATTTCAGTTTCCGTATTACTAGTTTGAGAACTTCTCAAAATCTTGAAAATGAGAGGGTGTTTTTGTGATTTCCATTTTGCTTTCATTTTCTTCCCCCTCCTTTGTACCTCACCACCGGTGACCCTATGCTGCAGAGGATCACCAGCAACCCTAATGTCAGCAACTCCCAAAAGCCACACGGTGACTCCCAGAGGATATGGGAGTTGCTGCCAGTCAATGATTCACTGGAGGGAGACGCTGGTGACCTCTGGTGGCAAATAAGTGGTGAAAAATTATATATAAAGAAAAACAAACACAACATTGAAAGCAACACAAAGTTATCAAATAATATGTTGAGTTTTCATTTTTTAAAATGAAAAAGAAAAAACAGAGCATAAAAAATTGAAAATGAATATTTAAAATTGAAAGCTTTGTCAATTGGTCCTTAAGTTATTCTCCTATGCAGATTGGACTAAAAAGTAAAGGCTGAAGAAAATGAAATCAATATTGTGACAGTATTTGTTGAAATGATAATGTGCATAATGCCAATTAGCTTTATAGGTTTATATATGCAGGTATATATCTGATATATATAGATTTTCCCCTTTTGTGGAAAAATCAATTGCCTAACTCTAGACCTTTTCCAGGTATTTGCATGAAGTTTGCTCACCATCTGTTGTTCATAAAAATTTCAAATCAGCCAACATACTATTAGATACAGAACTGAATCCTCATCTTTCAGACTGTGGGTTAGCAAGCTTTGTCTCGGATGCAGATCAGGTATATCTTGACTCTCTTGATAGGTTCTAATGTGAAGCAGTAGTGACCGTCTTCTAGACTGTGGGTTAGCAAGCTTTGTCTCAGAGTTTCCGCAACTAAACAGTCCTAGAGTTTCTGCAACTAAACAGTTCTAGTGTCAGCAAGCTTTGTCTTGGAGTTTATTAGTGTGAAGCAATAGTGAATACACCCTCACATCATTTGTTTTTGTTGTGCATCAATTCTTAACAATCTTTGACACACAATGGTCAAGTGTCTGTTTGCTTGGTCCATGTTTTTGTCACTTCCTTATGGTTTGCAGTGACACTAGTACTTTTGATTTCCATGGACTCTTTAGCTGTGGAAAACAGCCCCAGTTTTCCAAAAAATTACTCCACTGAAAATGGAAAATTAGAAAATTTGTTCAGACAATTTTCTAAACAAAAAACAGATTTAGAAAATACGATGCTCAAAAATTGAACTGAATTTGGAGAACTCCTAAAAATGGGTTTTCCTAAATTTCCTTACTATAATTGGGGCGTTCTCACTCTCTTCCTCCCTCCATATCTCTCAAGTTAGGGCTAGAGGGGAAGGGGTTTATGCGTCTGGCCTTCCTAAGGTGTCACTATTATGCCTTCCTAGATTATCACTATCATTATCATTATCATCACAAGCCTTGATCTAAATCAGCTACATGAATTCTGAATTCTGGGTCTCCAATCATCGCTATCTACGGCCACCACATCTACTGTAAGGTCATTATATTCCATGCTACGGGTAAAAGTTTTCTACTAAATTTTCTCACTTTTATTTTTGACTACAAACTTCTTTCTTTCCATCCGCTTGCCTCACAGGTGCATCTTTTGGCCTTCATCTCACATGTTTAGTCATTCTAATTATATCTCGCACATCTTATATGAATTTTACAGTGTTCTTGGTGGTACATATGTTCATGAAGTTCAGAAGCTGACACTTTTCTTGCCCTGAACTTGTATCATTTTGCTCTGTCTCGTGACTTCTGCAGGCATTGAACCATAATGCTGGGTCTGGATATAGTGCTCCCGAGGTTGCCATGTCTGGTCAGTACACCATTAAGAGTGACGTCTACAGTTTTGGAGTGGTCATGTTGGAACTTCTTTCAGGACGAACGCCATTTGACAGGTAAAAGTCAGTGCCTATTTTCTTTTCACCAGCCCCATTTTTGTTTCTTTCTGGATCAAAAGTTGTTTGCTCCTCTGATCGCGCCAAGTGATTGGTGACACAGTTCAAGACCCAGAACTGAGCAGTCTTTGGTTCGATGGGCAACACCTCAGCTCCATGACATTGACGCACTGTCTAAGATGGTTGATCCGGCACTGAAGGGGCTCTACCCAGTAAAATCTCTTTCGCGCTTCGCCGATGTCATTGCTTTGTGCGTCCAGGTAATTAATTAGTTATCCTCAAACAGTGTGATACCCAGATACCCATCTAGTCTGCAATATTCTCAATGCCCATCTTTTGAATTTTTGGGGCAGCCGGAGCCGGAGTTCCGACCACCGATGTCGGAGGTGGTCCAAGCATTGGTTAGGCTTGTACAGAGGGCGAACATGAGCAAGAGAACATTTGGGAACGAGCAAGGTGCAGCATCTAAGCAGATCGACAACCCCGAGACGACAGACGACCACCTGGCTTAAATGGCCGGCCCCATGAATTTCTTCTCGGCTACGATCAGAACCCATTATATAATGTTTCTGTTTTCCTGTCTTCTTACATTCACCTCCTCCTCACACTGAGATATATACTTATTTCTGTTGTTTGATGTGATAACTGAGATTTTAAGACTTTGAGATCAGTAGAAATTTGTTCATAATTAAGCAATAAGCTCGTTCTTTCATTGCTAAAGTGGATGCCTACATCAACCGTGTGAAGTGGAAGCATTATTGATAATTTAATCCAATCACAATAATATATAATCATGTTTGGTTTGAAGCACAGCCACGCTTGCACTGCAGCCCGTACTGTGATTGTTGTTAGTTTCTTCTTGTTTTGGGGCTCAGGCAACAAAACAGAGGACCCAAATTACTTCCAACTCTGATGGGTTCAGTTCATCCATCCGAGAAGAGGTCCACCTTATGATGGTTGCCAATGCCATTCTTGTACAATAAGGTCTTGAGCCCTTGTCTTGCAAAGAGACAGGCTTCCTTAATCTTTGAGCTAAAACGGGAATCAAACTTAAACCACCAAGAGCAATTCTACATTGCCCGAATAACTCGTACCGATGCCTTATCGAAACCAAATTCGCGCGATATTTTGACTGTCAATCTCGTCATTTTAATTTATTTCAGCAATCACAAATTTTATCAACAGAAGCGCTAATGTTCCCTTTTCCAGCAGAGCAAGCCTCCTCTCATCTTCCTCCTTCAAGCACAACCTCCAACCTCCTTCGCACAGCCTTCTTCCTCCTTTTTCCTCGCCGACAGCCTCTCATCGTCAGCAAAACAAACCCCCTCCTTCTTCCTCCTTCCTTGCCGCCAGCACAGCAAACCCCTCCTTCTTCCTCCTTATTCCTTGTCGCCAGCACAGCAAACCTCCTCCTCCTTCCTCATTCTTCCTCGCCGCCAGCACAGCAAGCCCCCTTTCCTTCCTCCTCCTTACTTCTTTTACTTTATATCTTGATTAAGAATCGCTACTAATAAAGTCACTGGTGACTTTGGGATTGCAACATCATTCACTCTCCCAATGTTGTTGGGGTTGAAAATAATGACAATTTGAATGCTTAAATGGGTGGGTTAAGTAAATAAACGAGTGTTGGCACTGCTAGTGCTAGCCAGTAGCCATGGGAAAAGATGTGGTTGAGACATCTCTCCCATCTCAAAGCAGTAGGGGGCAATGCCCATTTTCTCCATGATTTGTTTGAAAGGTAAATAGAAATGTAAATGTTATTAATAATGACAGCTTTGAGTGTATATCTTACACAAATATATATATATATATATAATAACAACAGTCACAGGATTCTTCAGATTCAGCTGCTTATTCTTAGAATTTCTTTAGGATGGAGCAGGTCCATTGATTGATAATATGTCACTAGAGGAGACGAACGCTGGGGGTGGAGGGGATGTACATCGCGATGGAGAGAGAAAAAGAGAAAGAGAGAGAGGAAGACAGCGAACAGAGGGAGAATGAAGAATAACTCGCCAGACAGCTTTTAATGGTAGATTTGTAATATTTTTGAGAGATGAGGGTAATTTTGTCAGAGCAATTTGATTTCGATAAGGCTACGGTATGAGTTATTCGGGCATTGTAGAATTACTCAAGTAAAACAAATTCAGTCAGCGTGATTAACATATGGATTGCCACAAAAACAATAAATAGACAGCCAAAAAGCCACAGCTTGCAGATCTCTAGCTGGTTATCATAATGTATATAAAAGAAGCAACACAACAAAACAGTTTCAGCTGGCAACTTGATGACGAGTTTGGGGTTTTCCCATCATTTATGACCCTTGAAAAGGTCAAAACCATTCATTTCAATCTGCAGATCATCTGCATAGTCCCTGTGTTGCATCGGCAATCCCAACCAGGTTTCTCTTTCAGGAATAAAGATCAGCAGAAGAGCTCAATCAATTGTAGACCATGTACTTGGGCGTGGCACTGAACTTTTGGTATCCCTTGATGACTTTATTCACAGCATCAAGGAAGTCCTTCTCTGTCACTGTCTTTCTGCGTGCTCGAATGGCATACATTCCAGCCTCCGTACACACACTCCTTATGTCAGCTCCTGAACGGAGAAGATCAAACAGTAAGCACAACAGGCTAAAATTCCACTTCTAGAGTTCAACATAGTATATCTCAACAGTGGGAAAAGAAAGGAAGGACGGGTTCAACAATATGCTTAATTGCAATAAACTAGTGAGGGATGCAAAACAGGTAAGATAATTAA
Source organism: Diospyros kaki (assembly GCA_036245055.1). NCBI lineage: Eukaryota > Viridiplantae > Streptophyta > Magnoliopsida > Ericales > Ebenaceae > Diospyros > Diospyros kaki. Next base: position 1,105,922 of record BSEG01000003.1, read on the forward strand.
CAATGCAAAAAGTTTGGAACCAATCGCAAGTCAAGTACGCCATGCCAACTTCCATGTCTGGTTTTGTATATTTGGGGGCACAACAGTGTCCTTCCCTACTTGCGTTACGTTAAGTATTTGGGGTTGGAGGAACAAGAGAGCATTTGATAGTATGGAGAGTTTTGTTTTTGTTTTTGTTTTCGGTTTTTTTTTTGGTTCTAAAGGGTCATGAAGACTCCACGTTATTTATTTATTTTCTGGCTCAGAGAGAGCATGCCATTTTGTCTATCCTTGTGTACAAATTTCGGATAATTTATCTTGTACCTAAATGGTGGGAAACTCATATTGCCCATGGTTTGCCCCTTCAAAGGGTTCCCTTCTATATTAGTTTAGTTACAAACAGACTCACTTGAAATGGTCTGCCTTTTGGCAAAAGTGTGATAAGGCCACAGATGACATTCAAATTATTCATAATCTGAATAATACAAACAAATTTCATAACAATGAAAATACGAGTAACCAACAAAGACTCCAAATTATCTACATTGGAGACCACAATAGCAGCTATTGTAAATAGAACACACTGGCAGTATTTATTTTTTTAACCATAATGAATGAAAATTTTTAAACAGCATTAATAGCAAATAGTGATAAGCAAGTAAAACAAAGATCAAGTGGCTTTGAATGAAATGTCATACCAGTAGAATTTGGGCAGAGGCGAGCCAAAAGTTCAAATCGAATATCCCTTTCACAGTTCATTGTTCGTGTATGGATCTTAAATATCTGTGTCCTACTCTCCAAGTCTGGTAGGCCAAACTCAACTTTGCGATCTAACCTTCCGGGACGTAAAAGTGCTGGGTCCAGTGTGTCAGGCCTGAAAAATGGTATGACATAGGCCACATCATTAGCAGGTAAATCAATTTTCACTGTATCAACTCTTCTTCCAAAGAAACATAGAAAAATTAAAGAAGCAGAAAGAAAGTAATAGAAAGCTTAAAGACTCCACAAAGGTTTCAAATATATGCTCTCTGAAAAACAACCAGCAAAGGGGCAGATAAGTATCAGCTTGAAACACTTGATCGGCAAATTCACATTGCTTCCAGCTATTCCAGAGTCAGAAATTTCCGGCCTCATGGAGGAAGAAAGGATAAATTGTAAAAGAATGAAAGTAGATGCTATATTTCAAGGTAATACACGAAAACACTATTATACCCTAAAGCAAGTATATTCACAAACTTCCACTGCACAGATAATGCAGCAGCAGAAAAATGGTACTACAGAAAAGCAGTTACATGTGAAGTAGCCAACTAACCTATTTGTTGCCATCAGAACTTTGATGTTTCCTCGTGCATCAAATCCATCAAGCTGATTCACAATTTCAAGCATCGTGCGCTGAACCTCATTGTCTCCACCCACGCCATCATCAAAACGTGCACCTCCTATGGCATCTACTTCATCAAAAAATACGATACAAGCCTTTTTGGAGCGTGCCATCTGATACAATAAAATGAGAATCATTTATTAAGATGGCAGCAAGACAGGTTTTGGCAAACTATCCGAACAGAGACAGGTAGTACCTGAAATAGTTCCCGAACCATACGAGCTCCCTCACCAACATATTTCTGAACAAGCTCACTTCCAATAACACGGATGAAACATGCATCAGTTCTGTTTGCCACAGCTCTTGCTAGAAGTGTCTTACCAGTGCCAGGTGGACCATAGCACAGAACACCCTTAGGAGGGTCAATTCCAAGCTTTACAAACTTCTCAGGGTGAAGCATGGGCAACTCAACAACCTATTGGCAAAATCTAAGATGTAAGTATGACAAGAGAGAGCCGATATTAGGAAAGGCATTCCACCAAATTAGTTCCAACCATAGCTTGAAGATAATATCTTTTATACAAATGTACATATCTCAAGAAAAGAAAAGGAAATGAATGTCAGAAATGTAATGCAAAACAAAAGTACCGTGTACAAACCTCTCGCATCTTCTCAATCTGTTCTTTACATCCACCAACATCATTGTATGTAACATCTGGTTTTTCCTCCACAGTCATCATGGTTACACTTGGATCAATCTTTGGAGGCAATGGAATCTGAATCTGGTACTTGTTTCGATCAACTCTGCATTTACAACAAATTAGAAAAGTAACAGATAATAACCAAAGAGTTATTTTTTTTTTTTTCAATTCATAAACCTGAAAAGAAAAGTATATAAGTAAAGACACTCAAGGATGATGAGAAAAAAATAAAAGACTAATGAAATGGATAAAAGTCAAAATACAAAGTCCAAAACAAGAAAGTTTATTTTTCAAAAATTTGGCAATGAACTCCAGTAACAGCTCCAAGCACTTGACTAGCAATAAAAAAAAATGCAGTAATGGAAATACATATCATTATATTCAATTATTTCCATTAGAGATATTAGAGTCAATAACAACCTTCTATTACTCATCTAAAAAGCTCCAAGAGTTCAGGTCAAATATCTAAGTTTTTTGGCATATATTCAAGCAGAAATACAGCTTAACATTTGGATAACTTCCTTATTTTTAGTTTATTTTTTCATTTTTTGGCCTAGAGGATGATAGTTGTTGTGTTCATGCCCCTGGTTTTTGGTCGGTCCGGGGTATGCCTTGGCCTTAGTTTGTAGCTGTTTCGGCGCTGGTTTTTGTTCTATGAATCTATCACTTATAGAAAAAAAAAAAATTGGATAACTTCAGCCAAAAAGTTGAGTAGCGTTTGCAAATACAGCTGAATATAGGTTAGAATCAGAAAACATGAGTCCATATCAATTAGGAAACTAGGAATGGACCACCTAGGAATCTTATTTCATCCCATCTACACTAGAATCCAAGTAAAGTCTTCCAAGGAAAAATGTAAAATTACAAGGCAACTTACAAGCCAAGTTTGCTTCATAAGAAGGAAGCTTTGTGTATAAGGGAAAAAAAAAATCATGTGTTGTCTTTTTCAACATTAGTGAGGAAAACTAAGCAAGATTAGAAGTAACATTGCAAGATACGTTTGTTCACCATAGATGACGCAATCAATTAGTGCCAGTAAACTTCTGTGAATACCATTACACAGAAATGTGTTCCTTCAACTGATCTACATGGAACTTACAGTTATATTTCCTTTGACCAAGAAAGATCGTAAGGCAAAAATAAATTGAAAACACAGGACTAAAACTGCAAAACAAAATAATAGGTATCCTACATATAGAAATTTGATTCAGAAATTATTCAGACCACATGAGAAGCATCACAGAGTAGAAACTTGCATGGTCACAAGTGGCATCGCAGAGTAGAAACTTGCATTTTATATAAATGTTTTATTTTTGGGAGTTCCTCACTTGGAAGGTTCGTCTTTTAACTTGGGTTTATCCTATAGAATATTCAAACATTCCAGGTGGGTTTATCCTATAGAAGGTTAATTATTTTTGTGGCATGTCATGTTTTAAGGATGCTGTGTGTTTTTATGTGATTCACTAAAAACATGTATAGATTTTATTTTGGTGATATAAAGTGCATCAAACATGCCAAATTTGTTGTGCAAACTAAGTGTCATGAACTTAGGGTTCATAACAGGGTTGGAATTGGCAATCGGAAGGATCCGGTTGAATAGAAGTGAAACATAATGATTCAAGAAGGAAATTGGGGGAGAATTGTAGAGAGGGAGAATTAGAGTTTCATTTAATCAATTCAAGCATAACCTCTTCCTACAGCTAAGGCAATATATATATAGCCTCACTTAGCTACCAGACAAAACTCTCTAACCACCTAAGCTACAAGACAAAAAGGGAAAAGACAAAAAGAGAAGAATATCCCAACAAACTATTGCAACCCTATTACAATGATGCCCTTCTATTGTTCCTTGGGTCATGACACTAAGTTTTAGGGATGTTAACGGTTCGGATTGATCTAATTCTATAAGAATTCAGTAACCAAACCATTTTTAACGGTTTCAAAAAAATAAAAATCATAACCAAACCATTACATATATAAAATTAAACCATGACTAATCCGTCACACCGGACCGGTTTTGATTCTATCCAATTAACATTTAGCATCTAATTTTTTTTCTAAAATATGAAATTACAAACAAATTTGTTAATTAAAATAAACCCATAACTTCATTAATGCTTCAAGTCTTGAAGTAAAAATAGAACAAAATAATTCATAGACTACCTCATCAAATGAGATTACATCGATCATTTAGTATAGCAATAGTGTATAAAAGTTTAGAAATAAAAAAGTTCATGAATAACAATAACCAACAACAAAAAAGAAATAAACAAAAACTAGCATATTAAAATTAAAGCAACACAATATATATATAAGTATAATATATATTATATACCCAAAAAATTATAATATATAAGTATAATATCAGTTCCGGTTTAGTTCAAACCACGGTTTGAAAAAAAAAAAATCAGTAACCAAATCAAATATATTGGTTCTTAATTTTTTAAAACCAGAACCTAACCAAATATATCGATTCTTAATTTTTTAAAACCAGAACCTAACCTTTGAACCATAGAACCAATCCAAAAGACACAATTTGGTCCGATTTGGTTCGGTTCACCAATTTTCGGATATTTTTTGACACCCCTACTAAGTTTTCTTTTAAGGCATGTCATTTTATCTTGGTGGAAACGGATGACTTTTACGTTCATATTTTGAGTTGTAGTGATTTAGAAATTTATTCTAGGGGTTTCTAAAGATTTCAAAACGGAATGCCTGAAATGTCTCTTTTTCCTTTTCTATTCGGTATTTTATAACGAATCAAAATTTTGGACTCCTTAATATGAGCTATGAATTAAACTAGGTTCAATATGTGAAAATTAGAGCGCACACAAAGACCCTATCTTGATAAACTAAATTGAACACAAATGTTTAGGAGGAAAGGCTGAGGCCACTAGAGGTAAACCTTCTTAAACGTCACTTAGGAGAATAGTCTCTAGTGAATTTAGGGAAAATAAATAATGGAAAAAGGAAGGTCAACCAAATGCACGTTTTGAAAGCAAGATGTAAATTGTAAGGGTGGGCGAAGGGCCCTTGCGAGAAATGTTTAAAAAAAAATCCCCAGAGTAGGACATGAAAACACACTCTAAAGAGAAGGGTGTTTCACATATAATAGACGTGTGGAGGGATTAATTGATTGCGGTTGAGCCACAAGCTTAACATAGCTACTAAGAAGCCACCTCACCTTACATGTATATACAGTCTTGTGAGGAAAATTTAGTATGTAGGCTTATCAAATATTTTATATGATTTGATCTTGGCAGGATAAGATATTGCTTGCAGGTGGACTCTTCTTGCAGTTTTCTTCATAATATTTTTTCTTTATGCATATTTGTGTTACTATATACATACACATTTTATTTTATATTTATTAGGGTGATTTCTTATCCCCCAATTTGCATTATTTACAAAATATTTGGGGCATTACATGCGTGCCAGCATGAGGCATGGGACTCTTGCACCTGGGCAAGCGCTCTAGATGACACCTTGCCTCCTCACTGCTGGAGCGACTCTATGGGCCCCACACCTCTAAGCACACATTTGATGACTATGGTTGCAGCAAGAATTACACATTAACTAATGGAAACATTTAAAATGGAGATAAAATGGAATAGCAATGAGAATAAACCATTCATTTATGTATGGGAAAAGTGAAACATGAGGTATTGGCATAAGATTCTGCAAAAGATGGCACTAAAATGGTCCTTAGGAAACGCATCAAAAGGATGCAAGGACTAAACATACCCGACACGCATTCCTTCTTCAATATCAGTTGGGGAAACTTTGTCACCCAGCCCCACGACAAACTGCAATTGCAGATACAGAATAAAGTTACAAAATGTTGTATTTCTGTCTCTAGAAGTTTCTCCTCTGTTTCAGTAAAAGAAAAGTTGGAGAAAACAGAATTTCTGTTTAGAACAATATAGAAGGATACGGGTGTTAAATTACTGTACTTCCTCTGTCACAAAAAATCAATTACTGTACTTCCTCTGTCACAAAAAATCAATTGCTGCATTCGCATAGGTATTTGGTCATATGAATTTAATTAGTGCTGCAAGATGGAAGCCTCATTAATGCAATAATAGAACTTTTCCAACAATTTATCACCAACTAATGTACCTCCTCTGTCACAATGGATCAATTGTTGTAATTCTTTGTTAATACTGCATTGTAAAACATTGCTCATACAATAAGACAATTTTGTCCCTGAACTAATCAGCCAGACTGCCATAATTACTGCATATTTATGACCCCTGTGCAATTTGCATTGCTAACCTAATTCCATATATATATTCCTTCTTTTCAGAAAATGAGAATAAATTGGCAATAAGAGAGACCAAATGAATTTATTAGCTCTGCAAATTGTCACGGAAGGCTCATTTGGACAGCGAATTAGATTAGCAAAATTTTAATTTTTTCATTTACTGCTGTAGTTCCTTTATTGCTGTAATTTTGTTCTTTTACTGCTGTAATTCCTCTATTAGTATTAGTTAGTAAAGCAGTAAGATTCCCCATGTGGAGGGGGTAGAATAGGACAAAAGGTTGGTAATAACCGAATGGGGAAGGGATCTGCTGCGGCAGCACCTACACCTACCAGTTGTATATATATTCTCCTAAGCTATGCTGGGGAATTATCATTGAATTGAATACCAGGAACTACTTCCTCCTTCTCTTGCTTTTCTCATTCTCTCTTTCTCTCTCACTTTCTTCCTTCTCGCTCTCTTTCTCCCTCGCTCTGTTCTGTTCTGTTTTTATCAGAATCATCTCCTAATCCATTCCGGACTAGGAGCGTACCAAATTCACGGAAGAGCCGTGACACAAATTTTATACAAAAACAAAAGAAAGAATACAGAACTCAAATGAGATAGTTAATACAAAGACTTAGGATTAGAACCTTCATCCAAATTTTAAGCTCTTCAACATTTAATCAAAATGTGCATGAAAAACTCAAGCCCATAAATTGGTTGGTGCAAGAAGTTAGAATGCACTCGCATGTTTGTCAACATTTACATATATTTCCATGAATAGATTGACAGCAATTGTTGTGAGAAATATACCTTAGCAATCTGCTTCACATTTATAACATATTTTGCATCTTCAGTATTTGGATTGATGATCTTTGTGCACCTTGCCACCTGATTGCAACCATCAATGATTAAAAATGGAATGTTCCAACAACAGAAAAACTCAGTACAAAACTGCTGCTAGACAACCAAACCTGCAGAGGTTGCTCCTCCTGCATCATTTGCTTATCAGATACAAGATCCCATTGGCTAGGTGCAGCTAAACCAGTGTCAGACTCCTTAATCCCTACAATAAGATAGACCAACCCTTTACTTTGACAGGAAGTAATTCCTTGCATAAAAAGGAAATAAAATAAAGAGTGAAAAAAGAAAAAATGAGAACTGCATATGCCGAGTCTTTAACAAAGACTAACAGCAACAAGCCAAATTTATCTTCTGGTTCAGCATATATAATTGGAATTTATTTGGGAAATAACACAACTCCTCCCTTACAAATAGTTAATCTACGCTAGGCAAATTGGCAGTTGCAGAAGTAAGCATACCGCATAGATCATTGACCTTCTTAGCCATTTCCTTTATCTCCTTCTCCGCTTTCTTTATGCTGGTCGAATAAGGTCCCAGCCCCTACATATATCATTCATGGAGTCAGTTAAAGTACAAATACATACAATACAGGCAGCTGCTGCATTTCACGGTCAAGCAAAGAATATCCTACAAACAGTTACTGCATTCCACAGTCAAGCATACATTTCATACATTTGCTTACTTTATGCTACCTAACCCCGCACCTGCAAATAACAACTCCAACAATATCAACACGCTACAAGAAGCAACCAGTTGACGGCATTTGGGTTACAGGAAAACCCCACTATACAGATTCGAAGGCCTATGGTCGAATGACAAACAGGAACTGTACAAATCCAAAAAAACCGTACAGAAAACGAACCAACCTCAATATCTGGTCAGGAATAATTAAAAATTTCACTACTCGAAAAACAAAGCTAAAGAGAACATGATATTAAGAAGTAAATTTTCCTTCTCGCACTTCGGATTTTCCAAATCAAGTCCAAAACGATAAGAAATCCAGAAACAGAGAGCGAATCAATCAACAGCAACAACAACAATTAGGGTTTTAGAAGTAGAAAAGAGAGAGAGAAGCGTACGTAAGTTTTGAGAAGAGCTATGTCGTCCTCGTCGAGAGGCCGAGGGTTCTTCTCATCCTTGATCTCTTCCTCGGGCTCCGGCGCCATCGATTACGGTTTATCCCCTCTCGGAGAAGCGATCGTCGAAGTCGGAGCTTGCTTCAGAATTGGGGGAGGAAGAGGGCCAGTTTCAGAATTTATAGGCGCCCCGCGCCCGCACTCCTGCGGATCCGGTTTTCTTCGGGCACAAGCCACTCAGTCTTGCCATCGGCCCATTCTAAATGTGGGCTTGTTGTAATTTTCTTTTCTTTTTTTTAAATTTCATTCTGATTTTGGATCATTTTTTATTTTTTACTAACACTAATCTAATTTATTTTTAATAATTTGTCCCTGTATTTGTAATTCGAAACAACCCATTTTATTAAATTAAAATGATTAATAATTTAATTTACTCTTTCTTTTTATTAGTAATAATTATAACTTAATTTAAATAATCAATACTAATAAATTTATATAATATATTTCATAATTCATTATATTGTGATCGTTAGATAAACATAAAAATTTATGCAATCTTGGTCATGAGAACAAATCTTATTTTCTTTTATTACATCTTAAAATTAAAATATTTTGAAAGAATATCGAACCCTAATTTATCAAATGTAATATATTAATTTTATATAAAAACTATTATTATCAATTTTAACTATTATTATTAAAAACCCACTATTATTGTTTTTTTATTCTATGACATGTGAACAATTAATTCAATAAAAGAAATATTTTCATTAACACTTAAAAACTATAAGTAATACATCTCTAAATTATATATTAATTAAATATAAATATATGGGTAAAAATACGATAAAAACTACTTATATATAAGTCAACTATTACGTAAGCCATCCAACAAAACCCATGTAGCAATGAGAGAAGAGGAGAATATCATTAGCAATAGTGGAAGGCTAATTATTTCACAAATAAATATCTAACTAACTTAAAATTATAATAACCATTTCAAAGCACTATCTCCACTTGATAATTCTGACTCTTGAGTATTTAGCCCCAAATTCTATAAGCTTCATATCACAACAAACCCATAAATTTTATAAGTCCATTTTGCATACTCAACTTTTGCAACTTATTTTTTACCCTTTAATCTAACTTCATATCACAACAAACCCATAAATTTTATAAGTTCATTTTGCATACTCAACTTTTGCAACTTATTTTTTACCCTCTAATCTAACTTAAACATCGAGGAGTCTTTCCAACCCAAAGCCATCTTCCTTTATTGTTGTTGGCTAACAACCAACCACAAAAAGTGTGAGAATATAACTGCCAATCATCCAACTGTTGATCCAACAATTATATTTGGTAATTTCTTGTATCATTAAAGAGTTAGAAGAAACAGCTACGAGCGTATAAATTGGAAAGCCATTAAGTCTGACTAATGTGGAAATACAAAATATTCTGAACTTAGGAAAACGTAAAGAGTCATTCAGAGCTCGTCCTGTAAAGAGGAAAACAGAGTAAAATGCGTGCTGATTGGTGACATGAACAAAGACGGGGACTGAAACTTTCTATGGTGTGGCAACAGACATGCAGCTTGGCAAGAAGACTTAAGAGACTTTCCACCATAAATCAGCTTCAAGGTTCTTGAAAGCCTTCTCAGTAACCATGAAAGGATGGATCATCAGCTCATTGTTCTAAGATGCATAAAAACCAACCATTTCAAACACCTAAAACCTTTTTCACTTCCTGTTTTTCCCCCTCCAAAGTTTCAAGCCCCGTGAACGCTACACTGCTGCTTTGCCAAAGATTTTCTTTTGCGACTATTGAAAATACCTTCAGATGTCATGTTCTGAATGCTAATAGTACTTACATTGAATCTCGGTACTTTAGAACGTCAATTGTGATCAGATCAAAAGTCTTGCAGATATCTGATATGATACACTTGCTGAGACCACCTTCTGCATCTCCTTGTCGTATAAGTTGGTCAAGTTCCTCTGATGGCTGCAAGACCTGCTCAACAAAATCCAATAGCATCTTAGGAAGTGATCAAGAGCGTGATCAAGTATGGACGAATTTTGCATACTTCTTATATCCTAATTAACTTCATCCCCCAGTCATCTATGCGTAACTCAATACAGCATGAAATTCCTCACCCATGAAGGACCAAGGGAATTGTGGATTCCACTTTCAGGGTTAGCATGTGCACTTACACTCCTGCCTGGTGCTGCAACAGAAGAGTTTTGGTTCTTCGAGGAGTCTGACACCAGAAAAAGAAGCCTCTCGCTTCCCTGAAAAATTAATATTAACAGAGAAACAAAATAAAAACTTGAAGTTCCATGAGTGCCAGAGAGGGAACATGCTGAAAGACCAAATGAAGGCTTCAGGATGTCTTTAGGAGACACAAGGAAAAGAGTAAGGCTACTTAAGAGGAATATTTGGAAACTTGGGGCAAGCCATATCAGGAATTTGGCAACTGAGGTTCCATATAAAGCATGTGGGAATGAACGCTACAGGATGTTTCTAAAAGACGTGGCCAAAAAAAAAAAAGGCATGTCATTAAAGGAAAGCACAGAAACATGATACAAGCCAAATAAGGTATTTTGTATACTGATATCCAAGTAAAACCAACTGCAGAAAAGGGAAGTAATTCTATAACATTAAAGGTGGAAGCAAAAGACTAATTAGAGTGATAAACCTCATAGAAAGGAAGCAACATTACAGGATATGCAACTTACAGTAAGATGTCATGTCCTTATCAAGGGACATATCTGAGAAAGTAGGATAGGATTAAAAAAACGGGTGTTCATCAAGAATGCTACAGGCAAAGAACACTTATCCTTAGAAGAGAGAACAATTGGTAGAGAAGTAATCTCTATATAAAATGGTAGAGAAGACGTCCAACCTATTTTAGAAGTTAAAGCTCTAATTCTTCTAGAATTTTGTTGTTATAGTCAAGTTAGGGTTTGAACAATCTCATGTGAATTGAGTAATTTACTCTTAGCACTTTTAATGTTGAAGATATTACTCCTTATCATAGCTGATCCCAAGCTTAGATGGACAATGGTTTCATTAGGTAGCCAATAGTCAGTGTACAAACTGTCAAATGTTTTCAATATGGGTTAAGAGTAATACTTGCATGAATAATACAACTATACTAGTTGGAAACCAAATATGAGGAATGCAAATTTAGTAAAAATAAAAGAGGGGTGAAGTTGTGGTGAGACTTGAAAATGAAGTTATTCCAAGAAAAAATTACTTGAAATATCTTGGATCCACTGTTTATAAAGAATGAGAGTATTGAGGAAGTTATTCACAAAATCAAAAGAGAATAGTTCAAGTGAAGAAATGTTTCTAGCATTTTACATGATTGTAAATCCTTTAAAGTTAAATGGAAAGTTTTATTGAACAACTATAAGACCAACATTGAGGGTGAGCCATGGTAGAGTTGGTAAGGTTGTTCTTTCGTGATTGGAAGGAAGGTCATGGGTTTAAGTCGTGAAAACAACCTCTTGCAAAGTAAGGCCAGGTACCAAAACAACCATTCTCAAAGCCTAATTTGGAAGAGCTTTGAACTCGCTCTCTCCCTGCCCCTCCTCTTCTTTCCTCATTTCCTCTTCTGTGCTATTCTTTTCTGTTTCAGCATACCATTTGCTGCAGCTGCTGCTGCTCCCTCCCTCCTTCCCTCTATTCAATTTCTATCTCCATTCACAGGTTTATTCTATGGGTGCAATTTTTCAAGCTGCATTAGTTTGGTATAAAGCAACAAATCCTATATATAAAAAAAAAAAAAAAAAAATCTTCTCAATGTAGAAATTGATAACATTCAGGATTAACTTTTTCTCAATAAGAGGCAATTGAAACAGTCAAGAAGACCTCCCTCCCTCCTCCACTGGTTTTTCTCTATTCTCATGTTCTCTCCATTCTTGGGTTTATTCTACAGGTACAATTTTTCAAGACACATTAGTTCAGTATTAGAGCAACAAATCTGAAATAAAAAATCTTCTCAATGTGAAAATTGATAGAATTCAATGTCAAGTTTTTCTCAATAAGAGGAGATTGAAGTAATCAAGAAGATCGGGACAAGATAACTAATAATATAATTAGTTTTATGTTTTTGGGAGTCTATAATTTTATTTAATACGTTTAGTTCCATTAGGACTTTTAGTAGATAATATCATAGCATTTAAGCAGAACTAGGTTATTATATCAGGTATGAAGCCTATAAACGTGGCTTACTCATGTAATACAAATTAGGGTGTTTTCTTTGTTTTTTGCTAATTTATAAATCAGGGTTTGAGGATGAATAAAAATTCAAACATCTCAAAGAATTTTAAGCTATCTCCCTCTCCTCTTCATTTCTTCTTTTCTTTTCATCACGTTCTGCTGCTTCTGTTTTTCTTCTTTCTTCTTCTCTTTCTTTTAGACTTTCTGCATAAAATTTTATTTGTTGTCTTAATCACTTGCTGTTCTTTCCTGTTTGCCTCCTTTTACTCTTTTCTCATATTCTTTGCTACTGCTGCCACTGCCTCTTCCTCCTACTTCAGATCTACCCTTCTTTCCTTTGGGTCTCTTCTTCTTCTACTTCTCTTAATCTCTTTGCTTTTCTTTGTCATCTGCATCTGTTTGCTGCATCCTTTAAATGCCTCCTACTAATCTGTCTCCCATCTTTCACTCTACGTTACGTTCTTTTCAAGCCACATCAAAAAGGCATCTCTAAGTCCACATGACACCTCAAGTTGACACATGGAACCAAAATATGGGCTGACAAGGCAATGAAAAGGCAAGCTATTTGGACAGAGGCAAGACATACATCTACAGAATAGAAGTTGGGATGGATGGATGGCAATGCCGCAATAGTGAGGTCACAAGAATGCAGTAATTTGGAGTACTTAAGAGGTAGCATTGACTGAGGAAAACTTGAGAGAGGTCAGCCTCAGATGTTTGATCCATTGCATGAAAACCAGCAATTCCATAAGTAGTCCAACTCAACAACAGAAGCAAACACAGGTAAAATAATCACAGATTGAAGATGCTTCTCAAATTTTTTTTCTAGCAAAATTTTATTCCAAATTTAAGAAGAGCATTAAAATGACAATGTGTGGCAGGACCAATTGGTTGTTAGTCTTTAGACAAGAATTTATTGACTGGATCTTTACCGTGAATGCCTATGTATGCTTACATTTTATTTATTTATTTCATTTAAATGGTAGTGTTTATCCAGCAGGAAGATCATCACACAATAATTAGTAGCTCCAGTTTCTCCATATCTAATTACCAACTGCAACTTATGATTATTTTTATAAAAAAAATAATAGAGCTAGCTATGCCTTAAAAACTTTACTCGCCTTAAGAGCTCTCCAGTGAGAATAAGTGCGGAATAGGACCCAGAAGAACGGGATATTAGGCAAAGGCAGAACCTGTAAAACATTAAAAGAAACAGAAAATAAAGTTATTTGTAGAACCCTGGCAGTTGAACTCAGCGTTTTATATTGTTCCCTCTTTGGCAGTTTCTTTGTTGTCTTATGCCTCAAAACAATTAAGAAAGAAAGTTATTAATGGAATAGTTGCACAAAATAATGTGCATAATAAGGACATGGGAGAAAATTATGTAAAGAGATGGTGAGAATAACTTCATGAATCAACTAAAATAACAAAGTGAAATTGGAGTATATATTTAGATAATGAATACATATACATACAGTGAAAGCACTTGTAAGGGGAAGCAAAGAAACTGATCCATAGAAGTATCTCTTGTGAATGACTGTTCCCCTGATAATAGATGCAACACTTGCATTAGCATACGAGCTATCTCTTGAAACCATGACAGCCATAAGGAGATGATATAGCAGATAGAATACAAGATATTCAGATGCTAGCAAAGGCAAAAGTACACAGTAACTGCAGACTGTTGTGCTTGAAAGGAGTAACAGGATTAAAAATCCTTGTAAAGAATACAAGTGATCAATCATATGTATTAGTGTTATCAACTCCATACCATACTAGAAGCCTTCTGATACATAAAAAAGTATTTCCCATTTCATCTATTGTACTGCATGGTACAGGAGGCACCTGCCAGTACACAACAATACCAGTATTTCATCCAGTGCCGCACTTTCTCAATCTCTCAGTTTCTCACCCAAACTCTCTGACTTCTCTTGCTCTCTCTCACTTCTCCCAGTCTCTCAGTGACTCCCCAGGCAGTCCCTCTCTCCTGCTCTTGCACTTGGATGCCCTTTTAGCTGACCCCACCTAATGAGATTAAGGCTTGAGATTGTTGTGCGGAGAAAAAATTATAAAAAAAAAGGCTTGAGTTTGTTGTTACAAAAAAACATCTAGATGGTTCCATGAAACCCAATGGTTCTCCAGATAACCGGCTGGTTCTCTATAACAGAGAACCAGTTTTTTTCACTGTTGTTGTTTTTGCTTTTGTTTCTTTGTTGAGACATCTTAATAGTGAGTAATGATTAACATGGTTTGGTCATGTAACAAAAAAACCAACAGGATCTCATGTGAAGAGAGTGAATCTAATGAAACAAAGCCTTTAGCAAAAGAGGTAAAGGAAGACCAAGAAAAACTTGGTGGGAGACTCTTAGGTATGATATGAGTTAAAAAGGGCCTAAGAGAAGAAAAGGCCATAGATAGAAAGAAATTATTGGGTTTTTTTTTTTTTTTTGTTACTTCTTCATTCTTTATTTTTATTTTTTTGTTTGTTCATTCATTTTTAAATTCATGTAGCCAACTCCACCTAAGGAGATTTGGTTTTTTGTGTTACTTCTTCATTCTTTATAATTCATGTAGCCAACTCCACGTAGGGAGATTATGGTTTGTTATGTTGTTACTGATTCTGGCTCTCTGTCTGTTTGTTTTTGTTCAGGCCTCATCAATGAGAAGCCTCACCGGTGAGGCCTCTGCACACAAAATCTTAATTTTTTTTAACCCTGCATGTGGATTGAGTAATTCCCTGAACACTTGTAGTGTTGAAGGTGTTCCTTTTATTTACAGTTCATCCTATCCTTGGATAAAGGAGAAGGATTCCATGAGGTAGTCAACAGTGTAAAACTTGACAAATCAAAACATCGTGAATGGCATGTTACCTAACCAAAAAAAAATCATGAATAGGTATGATCATCAATAAAGATGGTTGGAGATCTAGAATTCATGTAGCCAATCCCACCTAATGAGATTAAAGCTAGTAAGTTGTAACTGTTGTTGTTGTTGTAGATAAATTCAAATTTTTGACAGAAATCTTCTTTAAATAATGTACATAACTGTGTTCTTTACATATATAAAAACCTTTTTGTTATTAAAATTTGTAACTACTTTAATATTTTGCATATAATTCAATGACATTATTCTGTGTGATTTCACTACTTGCATGTTAAATTCCTTTTTAGGAAACGATCTTTATGTCATTTTGTATAGAACATTTTATTATATTTGTACATATCGTTTATTAATTTGTATTTACCGATATTATCCAAAATGGTACCTAGTCCCAACCAGTTCTAGTATCGTACTATACAATGACAAATCTAATACCTTGTCCAGTACAGTGTTGACAACCTTGATGTGAAAATTCAACTATGTTATCTAAATTGGTCCTATTTCTAGTAAAAAATGAGCCGATGAATAATGAGATTCTTAAAATCCACCAAGTAGGCAATATCAGTTGCATGTAAATGCCGAGAGTGAGAGATGTTAGTTCATAATTAAGAGCTGAAATTAGCTTCGCACAGCCTGCAAACAACTGGGCATATTGAATAAAACATGTTGTTCATAATGTAATCATCTTTATTGTCTCTCTTATATATAGCATCAAGTTTACTAATCTCAAGCATTCAATGGGTTTTCTACCTAGTTCCTCTCCATCTAACACTCAAAATAGCAAAATAGAATTTTCGTTCTATTTTAACTAATCTCAAGAATTTTCGTACAATGTGTTTCCATATTGTACTTGTTGGTTTCACCATGTCAACTAAGTTATGGAACACAATTATATCAATTATCTTCATTCACCACCATCTCATGAAATTTCTCCATGTGAAGATGGTGTTCAAACTTCATTTCATCATTACTCCGCCAGGGGATATTATCCACTGCCGGTCCCAAGTCCGGATAAAGGAGGAGGGTTGCGTTAGGTAGCCGACAGCCAGCGTAAAACTTAGTCGGATCCAAATATGAATTCTAGACAAACTATCTGTTGAGATGTAACCCACATAGAAGTCTAGAATTCATGTAGCCAACCCCACATAGTGGGATAACGGCTGGATATGTTTGTTTTAACTTCTAAATTTTTTATCTTATCTTATATTTTTTGGTTTTGTCCAACATTTAGAAGTGAGTCTAAATCAACCCAAGCTCAAAGTTATCCTCTTGATATTTATGGTTTAGTTTAAACAGTAAATGTAGTTACATTAATGTAGAAAAATAAATATATTGGGGAGCCCAACTTATTTCTCAATGAAATTCAACTACACCATAACTACATGGTGCAGCACAACACTTGACAAAGAATAATGATCAGCTCTTAACTTCAAGATTTTGAATGCATGAAAATGTTACCTTAGCGCAATATGCCTTAACCTTCGGCGTACAAGTCGTTCATTTAAACTGCAACAGGGCAAGAAATTCTTAAAATAGTCAACCACAAGTCACGACACAATAAAATGTAACATATGATCCCAAATTTCCCTTTACATGCCTTCCCATAAAGCAGAAAGTGTCCCATTGCAACTTAGGAGAATATAAGATTGTGGTTTAACATAATAGAAGGCCATTCAAGCAAATGAATAGCAATTTGAACAAACATGGGTCATTGAACAATTAGGGGCATAAAAGAAATTCCTATGCTTAACCATCTTGAAGATTCAAAACTTGGCCAACTTGCAACAGTAACATTCCTAAATGTTATACCTGAAACACCAAGCAGAGTAAAGCATGTGCCACACAAGTGCAAAATGACTTAGGCAATTACTTTTAGCCATCTGCATGAATCCATTATGCAATTCTACTTTATTTATAGCAGTATTTACTGTTAAATCAGATGATATTATGATTTACAACAACATCACAAGCCTGAATCCCTCTAGATGGGCTTGGCTACATGAATTCTACATCATCTCTACCAGTGCAAAATTGGTTCTTAGAAGAATGTCACCAGTTCTATATTTCCAAATATTAAAGAGAAGAAAGAAAAGAAGAAAAAAGTAACTACTGCACATCTTTACAATCTCTTTGCTATATAGGTAATATAATCTTCTTAAGAAATAAAAGAATAAAGTAAAAACATTTAGTCCAATAAACTTTGAGAATACAACAGAACCAAAAATGCTATTCTTATCTTTTGGAAAATAAATAGATAAATAAATATTTACCAAAAAAAAAGGTTCTGAGAAGGAAAAGCTATTATTTTTAGATCCTAGAGCCTCATGCACTAAGTATGTCCGTTTGAGAGCTAACCTTGGTAGCAATGGTAAGTTTGTTTCTTTGTGACTGGAAGGTCGACAGTTGAAATTGTGGAAACAATCTCTTTTCAAAAAAGGAAGGCATAGGCTGTATACAAAAACAATTTACACGTTGTTATTGTTCCCACCTTGTCATCCTTGTGTGTTTTTTAATTATCCTTGCACAGCCAGTTCCAAAAAAATAAAATGAGAAAGATTAAATAGGTGGCATCCGGCATAAAACTTATTTTATGTGAGAATTGAATTCTGTGGAAGAAATGTGCAATCACAAATTTCATTGCAAGACTGATGTACGGAAGAAAATCCTAAAGATGTGAAGGTGACAGAACTAAAAAGAAAAATACATACTGAAAAAAGGAAAACCATATTCAGTGTATGAATGAATGGGGAAGGGGAGAAAATATTTCTAGAATAACATCTAACCCATAAAGCATGAAAAAGGTTTTTGTGATAATGCAAGGAAACAAACCTGGAGGGGAACGTAACTTCAACTTTTGTAACATCCTTGGAAATGGACTTCAAGAAGATCTCGGAAGGCTGAACACGGGCCAATAGGCGCATCCCCAAACTGAAATTGAAATTAGATTCACTAATGTAAGGCACTGTACAAACGAAAGACTCATTTCCGAGTGCAAAATTCCTTCAAACAAATGGTACACAGAAAAGCTTACCCATAAAGCTTATTTTTGAAACTTCCAGGAGGCGCCCTTTCAAGCCCCGTCCAAGCACGATTCATCTACAGATATCGGAATCAACTTTAAACATCGCCATTTTCAACCCAGTTCTTACATTGTCACACAATCGCGCATATGGACTGACCTTATTAGAGGCGAAATCAACAAGGAGCTCAGCCTTGGAGCCTGTGGGCTTGGCATTGGATGGGGACGAGGAGGGAAAGATCTTCTTCCAAAGTTCTTTGAAGTTTGAAGGAGTTTGGGCGGACTGAGAGTCGAACGTCGAATGATCAGTTGATTTGCTAAAGCACCAGTTCCTTCCTCTGATCGGAAACACTACCAATCTCGCTTTCATGATTCGTTTTCCGTAGTTGTCCTGTCACTACAAGTCTCATACACGTTTTGGATTGAGATTGTGATCAGTGCCCGAAACAAGTCTGGATTCTGTCAATGGAAACAGAGTGGAACAGGATGAGAAGGATCCGTACATTGGAAGCCGTTGCAGAAACTGAACAAAGTCCGTGAATATTTATATGAAGAAGACGAAGCCAATGAAATGAGATTTGAATTGAGGAAAAGAGCGAACACCCACATGAGCTCTCTCTCTCTCTCATATCTCTCCCTCTCTGGAGAGATGAAAACCGACTGCAACAGCAAGTGCGGGGTAAAGCGGCGCACTTCCGCAGTAGTGCAGAGAGGGAGAGCGAGAAAGGTTACTGGTTCCTTTTATTGTTTTTTTCTTTCAAAATGATGGGAGTCTTAGGTTATTGAAATCAAACCTTAAAGAGTAAAAGCTTCCTTTTTTTATGTGAAACAAAATGCAATAAAACACTTTAATTTATTTAAGAGAAAGGTTAAACAAAAAAAATAAGGCTAATTATAAAAAAATAATTTTTAATTTTTAAAGTCATATTGAACTTTGAACATTTTAACTCTATCTGTTTATATTGTTAAGTGATTATACATATATTGATGTAATATATAAGATTGTTAGATAAATTTATAAAATGTACTTTATGTGAAGAAATAAATAATTGAAATTGTGTATATGTTTGGTTATAGTAGAAAGAGAAAGAAAGGTCGAGGAGTGAGAAATTATATTAATATAAAATAAGAAAAATAAATAAAATTAATATATATATATATAAAACTCATTGGAAGCCGAATATTTTAGGTGGGTTATTTTTCTCTTCAATGTTGTCAGTGACCATTTTTATATGTTAGGAATGCCATCCACTAAACACCCTAAGACTGAACACCTTAGGTGAGCTCTTCCTCATTTATATGTTATTGGTGAGCTCTTGCTGCTAGTTGAACCTCTGTGCCCTTCTTCTTTCTCTTTCCTCGTTTCACTTTTATTAGTCAATAAATTTTTCTTTATAACTTTTAATCACCCCATAGAAATGGAAAATGGGGGGGCTGGCCGTCGGGCCTGGCCCGCATCCCGCTTAGCCCATCCATTTGATGGGCCGAATCGAATTTGGCCCACGAGAGAGACAGACCGACCCAAAGAAATGAAAACTTGAATCCAACACGACCCTGTGACCCTTAATAAATGGGCCAAAGTGAGTCAGACCAGGCCATGGGTCTGTTGGGCCGGCCCATGGGCCTGGCTATTTGGGCCAGCTTGTGAGCCATTTATTTTTAATTTTTTTATATATAATTTTTTAAATATATATTTTTTATTTTTTTCTAAATGTAACTAATGTTTTTTAAAATATATTTATTAATGTTTACTTGTAATTTTGATGTTTGTAAAATTATGATGTTTATAATAAACATTATGTTTACAAAAATTACACTAAAATTATGTTTACAAATATTACGATAAAATTATGTTTATAAGAAACATAATTTTTAATTATTATGCTTATAATTATTAAATACAAACATAATTTTTTAAATATTTTTTTTATTTTTTGGTAGGCCAGGCCGAGTCATTTTAGCGGGCCAATTGATGGGCCAGCCCACGGGCCATTTTGGTGGGCCAGGTTGGGCTGAGTCGTGGGCCACATATTGTGGGCCGTGGGCCACATATTGCAAGTCTAACACGGCCCTCATTTTGTTAGACGGGCCAACATGGCCCGTTTGCTACAGTAACGGACCGGTCCATTTCCCATCTCTACTATCCCGTGTTATATAAACATGTCACGTGTCAATTTACAATTTTATACATATTTAGATAAATTATTTTTAATAATTGAAATAGACGTGTGATAGTAACACAAAAAATTGAAATATTTTATCAAAAGTTGGAAGTAACTAAGAGAAGAATTAAGAGTCAATCTAAAACTAAAAACTTATTAAAATTGATTTTTTAATAATTTATCCAAACAAAAAAAAACTACAAAATAAAGTAAGTGGCAAATAGTCCTAACCTTTGTTGGAGAAAGTTTGTAATGGAATGGAAGTGAAAGGAGAGTATTACTAATGACATGGAAATTAAAATGATATATATACATATATAAGATGCTGGAATATATATTTTAACTTGCATGTTTTTTTTTTTTTTCATTTAAGATGGTCAAATTTTTTATTATTTATATTATATCTTAAAGTATATAATTTTAAATTAATTGCATATCTCGACTTGATACAAAAGATGGAGAAAGAGATATATATAAATTAGCTAAAGCAAACGAAATAAAAATAATAGATCTAAACCAAGTGAAATGTATAAAAAATGAAAATCAAAATGTATTAGTGAATGAGGGAGCAATTAAAAATAAATGGAAGGAGTATTTCATAAAATTCTTTAATGATGGTGGGGTACCTTCGAAAGGAATATGAGTTATACATTTTATCGATGTATAAATTCAAAAGAAATAAGACAAGTATTAAAAAAGATAAAAAATCATAAAGCGGTGGAACCGAATAATATACCAATAGAATAATTGAAATGTATGGAAGAATAGGGCATCTCCTGGTTAACACAATTATTTAACGCGATACTTATACAAAAAAAGATGTTAGACGAGTGGAGGAAGAGTACTTTGGTTCCTATATACAAAAACAAATTAGATGTTTAAAACTGTGAAAATTACAGAGGGATTAAGTTAATGAGGCATACCATGAAACTCTGGGAAAGAGTAATAGAGTATAGGCTCATAAAAGAAACAGACGTCTCGAAAAATCAATTTGATTTCATGTTTAGTAGATCAACAATGGAAACTATATACCTACTGAGATGCCAAATAGAAAGGTATCGAGATAATCAGAAAGACCTGCATATGATGTTTATAGATCTAGAAAATGCCTATGATAGGGTCCCTAAAGAAGTATTATGGAGGGTTTTAGAGAAGAAATGAATCCGAATAGCTTATATACATGTCCTTAAGGACATATATCACGGTGCAGAGACAAGAGTCAAAATATACGAAATGAATACTGAACCATTTAAAATTATAATGGGACTGTATCAAGATTATGCACTAAGTCTATACTTATTTACTTTAGTAATGGATAAACTCACTAAACACATTCAGACAGAAGTGTCATGGTGTTTGTTATTTGCAGATGATATAGTGTTGGTAGATGAAACAAAAGAATGATTGTGAATAAACAATTTAGAATCTAAGAGATGTAAATTAAGTAGAAAGAAAGCAAAATATATAAAATATAAATTTAGTAAGAATGCAAAAGTGGAGAATGTTATAATAAAATTAGAAGACCAAATCATACAAAGAGAAAACTATTTTCGATATTTGGGATTAGTGATTCAAAAAAATAGAGAAATTCATGAGTATGTCACCCATAGAATTAAGGTAGGTTGGTTAAAATGGAGAAATACATCGAGAGTGTTATGTAATGGTAAAATCCTATTAAAACTGAAAGAAAAATTCTATAAGACAGCTTATAAGATCAGTTTTGTTGTATAGTTTAGAATGTTGGCCAATCAAATACCAACATAAGCAAAAGACGAGTATAGCGGATATGAGAATGCTAAGATGGATGTACAGCTATACAATAAAAGATAAAATTAGAAATAAGGTTATTCGTAATAAGATAGGAGTAATGCCAATCGAGAAGAAGATGAGAGAGACTAAACTAAATTGGTTTGGTCATATAAGAAGAAGACCAAACAACGCTCATGTGAAGAGAGTTGATGAAATGAAACAATTAGTCAAAAAAAAAATGTAGAGGTAGACCCAATAAAACTTTGAGAGAAACATTAAAGTTTGATATAAAGTGTATGGACTTAAATGAATATATAACAAAAGATATAAATACATAAAAATCTAAAATTCATGTAACTGATCCCACATAGTAAGATAAATGTTGGATATATTATTATTGTTGTTTTAGTTTAGGAATATAACTAAAATAATAAAAAAATTATAAATGTAATTAACTCAAAATTACATTCAAGAATGTAATTGAAATAATAAAAAATTAAATGTCTAAATAAAAAAAATTATGAATATAAGTGCTAAAATATATATTTTGCCACGTAAGATTCATCAATTCATCTAAATGGGCAATGAACTACACAGCTGACACATTAGAATCCTCCAGATGGTCATGGATATCCACTGTCAAAACTCAAACATACCAACGTGGACCAACTTTGTTGATTTCATGCCACCAATGAATAATGTACAACTCATCGATTTATCTTCCCTTTGCAAAAGAATGTTCCATGGAAACAAGCTTTCGTTGAACCATCATTTGTCTTAAGAAAGGACATTTATGCTATTTTCAGGGTGAAGCTAAGCTGAGCAAACACCTAATGAATCAAACGAATAACACTCAAAACTAGCGCTTCAAAAATTGAAAAACAAAGTTAAAACCACAGATATAAAGGCTACTATCTTACATAGTACTACTACACTGGGCTGCACATTCCACACGCAAAATTCATTCATATGAGCACCGGAAGGCCTTGCTGCATGTGCTGGGCTGCTACTCATTGTCGGCGATAAAATTTGGTACTTCACCCTGGCAGAGGTATTCGTCGCAAAGTGATGCAGATCCCCAGTCCTTACGGAGCCGGAGAATGTCCTCCGTGAAAGTGGATCCGGAGGACCCAATGAACACAGTGGACATGCCACATATTGTTTTATCCAGCATAGCTACCACCTTCAAGATGAAATTTGAAATTCAAATAAGAACATCTGGCTGACTCTCTATCAAAATATACCTTTACCTGGTGGAGCCTAGAAAAACAAAAGAATAATCGTTTATGTGAATAAAAAGATAAAGTACGTTTGAACCAGATGTGCAGCTTGCCAGGACACTTCTGAAAGATACTGTTTAACTGTCTCAGACTGTAAGGGGACTTCAGGGGGGAACAACAGATTCACTGAGGTAGTTAGCAGCCAGGAGAAGCATCTAGATCTACCCTCCTCTCAATGCAAGCCTATGTTGATTAACATCTTCAATGAGCTTCTAAGAATTACACGGAGTCAGATCTCTATGGATACCGCAAGACATTTCTCAGCTTATGACTTATGAGTTGGACATCTTCTCCCAGATTAAAAACCTCTTTCACTCCTTAGGGGCTTCACATTGGTCCCATTGAAAAAGGTTGCAGTTACCACTGTGGTGGTAGTCTAGCAGTTTAGGAGTTCAGCTGTATTCTTTAAGTCTGGGGTTCGAACATTAAACTCATCCTACTTGCAGGATGACTTGGACCAATGACACCACAAACAATGATGGATACAGGGCTTGACATTGCCCACTGTGGTGGGGCTAGGTGATGGGCTCACCATCCTGGAAATAGTTATGGCTCATACCGGATATTTCGCAGCGAGGAAGGGCCCACAAATAACTAGAGATTCTATTAATAGTAACTCACCAAGTTATTCTAATGTCTGCAACAGCACCACACCTAACTTTATTACCATTTGGAATAGTTGGCTACTAGGCTAGCCTAAGGTCAATGACAACAATCATAGGTCTTAATCTTTACTAGGTAGGGGTCAAAAACATTAATTTTAGACCTCCAATCATCTCTATCCATAGTCATATGAAATATAAGGCTATTATATTTCATGTAATTTTCAAACGTTTTCTGCTAAGTTTTCTTTGATCTCGCTCTACCTATTTTGCTACAAGCTTCCTTCATTTCATCCACTCACCTCATAGGCGGAGGATGACATGTATTGTCGGGGGGTCAAAGAGTTAATACGAACAAAAAGGAATCGAGAGAATGTATGAATCATTTAATATATTCCTATAAAAATGCATTTAATATCCAATTACGTTTGCAGTTAACATTTTTAACTCATGCACAAAGTACAAACATTTTAGAGCACATTGAAATTTAATTATGCGAAAAACAAAATTTTTACAATTTTGGGGGTATATGGTAAGATTTTAAGGGTATGTAGGAAAATTTTAAAAGTTTAGGGCCCCCCTGCCCCCTTCTACCCTCCACCCCAAACTCACCTCACAGGTATGTCTATTAGTCTTCTTTCCATATATCTAAACTATTTTAATTGTGTCTCACACATCTTATTAGTAATAGATGTCACTTCAACTTTATTAGGTATAATCTTGTTTCTAGTTTGTTTTTTCTTGTATGGCTGCACATCATAAGATTATGCTAAGGTCATCTTTGCCTTTGGCGTTGAACAAAAAGAATAAGAAATGCTATCAAAGTTTTTGAAACTATAATATTTTATGTCTACAGTCTATTTGTCTATCATGTACAAAGAAATTCTTACTACAAAATTGAGGAAGTCCAACTCAATCAGAGAATAACTTTTCTGCCTATGAAGAATCTACATGCAATAAATCCAAGGCATGGCGAAAGTCCTGTTGAGGAGAAGATGCTACTTATAAAAAAAAAAAATAATAAAAAACTAGGTGAAGATGCGTGACTGAATTCCTTCTTATTTCTTTTGTGTTTCCTTTACAAAAATTAAAGACTCAATGCAATAAATCTTTACCATGCCCTAGCAGTAAATCTTTAGAAGCCAGAATGAACGGAACACAATTTTAGCAACAATCAGCAATATGAGATTATACGGAAATTATGAACTCACCTGCGCATCTTCCTCAAGACCATGTCTGTATAATAAAGCATCCCATTTTTCAGCTGAATCACGACCTGGGCGCCTGACAAGAGGTACAGTTTTTCCATTCAAAACAACCAGTGATTGCAATAAGCTGGTTTCACTTTCTGCAGCATCTGTGGAAAGATATATAACTGGTGCATTGGCCCTTTCAACCGCCCGACCAATGCAGTTGGCAGCTTGAGGAATGGGAAAAAAGCAACTTGGTTTTTTAGCATTGCTGACAAAATAAGAGAGTAATGTTAGAGGCATGCTTTAAAGTCATTGATTAATCCGTCTGAAGACAAACCCAGAGTTCAATCTGTGAGGACAATCAGGCAGGCAAAGATCCCATACACCAAAAACTTACTGTGCATAAAGAATTATCGCAAAGAATTTTTGGTTGACCGAATGAAGAAATTATGGCAATGTGTCATGAAAAAAGTCATCATGATTCTATAAGCATGCAGTCAAGCATTTCAGAACATAGTTCTAGCAAGAAACTTACTGTGCAAACAAGTGGGGAAAGAAGCACAAGATGCACAAACATACAAGATGGAGATACGTATAACCAATTGCAGGTTCCTAATGCTAATTTATCAGGATTTGCCAATCAAACTGTCTTAATTCGGCATTTTGCATACAATCAACTAAATTAACATAACTTTGATCCAATGAAGACTAAGAAGCACAGGTTTAGCACTGTATGTTTCTGAAAAATTAACTAAGGTGCCACGGCGTTCATTAAGACACTGAGGTTAGAAATGAGGGAAAGGTATACCAAAACTTCAAGAAGCCATGACGTCGGAAGTGAAGAGCAATAAATCTCTCTCCCACGAATGTTTGGATAAAACGCTGTGCAGTGAGCATGATAAGACGGCTTGGCTCAATGAGCGCCTTGCATTTGTGAGCAATAGGACCACCTGGCTGCATCACCAAATCTTGCTCCACATTAGCAAAGAAGACATCTCCAATTGCAATAACATCATCATCAGAAGAAAACTTTGCCATAACATCTTGCATTGTCCTTTTTGTTGGCTTCTTGACATCCTCGACCCATGCAGGTTCAAGCTTAGTCATTGAAATGCCCAGTGACTTCAACTTCTTAACCTTATCATCATCCATAAAACAAGGCTGTGGCAATGAGAAATAACATATGAACTTGTCTATGTGCAAGTGGCTCTTCTCAGCTTCGGCAAACTCATCAAACGTGATGACAGCTTTTCTTCCCAAGCATTCATTTATGTGATCAATATCCAGTACGTGATCGAACTGATAGTCAACTTTCGAGCTGGGAATAACTAAAACCCGATTAAGTAGAGCTGCAAAAAACATATGCTTCTCTAAGCAAATCAAATGATTGGACATTTGGCCCGATACACATATGGCCAGCAAATACTTATTTGATCTTGGCTTCCACTCAATGGTTTTCCTATCGGACAAGTTCTTCTCCACCTTTGGACACCTATCAAGACTCGCAAAACCGCTGAGGCTGGGATCCGTCACATTATCCTCCAAATCCAAAGAGTTCCCAGATCCATGAGTCGACAAAAGAACTTGCTGGATTTGCTTGTTTAACGAAATTTGACTAAGCATTTCCGACTTAAAATACGAAGTAGAGCTAACCGCGGTGGAATTGTAATCAGAACTCGAATTAGATTCACTGACAGATGTACGATTCCACAACCTGAAAAGCCCTAACTGTTGCTGTCTCAGCAAATACAACGCTCGCAACTCGGACTCGCGCATGCCATTATCGGACGAGGAAAACCCGACGTCGGAAACGGCGGAGTGGAAGAGGTTCTCGAAGTCGGTGGTAAAATAAAGGATCACAATGAAAAGCGGGAGGAAGACGGCGAAGAGGTACCTCTTGTTGAAGGCGAAATTCGGAGAGCAGATACGGCGTGGATTAAAGATCGGGTGCTTGAACTCACCATCACCATCGTCGATGTGCAAGGCCGAGCGTTTGGGAGACTTGCTCGCCGGCCTCTCGTTCTGTTCGATTAGAATTCGTCGGTCGTCTTCTTCGTCCGAAGACGACGACGACTCTCTGTCCATTGATGTACCAGCGGCACGGATCACGAGTCAGGCGATGCGCATTGGTCGAGTGTGGATGCAAAGGATGTGGCGGCGCCTGTATATTGACAATGTGATCACTGATTCGTTCTCTGCCTCTCAGGATAAGAACTGCGGCGCATAAAGCATCAATAAGGAGACCTGGAGAAGAAGAAGAGAGGCGGTTGGGTTGCGTGGGCAGAGCGTGAGAAAGAAGAAAGGTGGATTAGGTGCAGAGAGAGAGAGAGACCCTGTCGGTGCGAGAAAACGACGCCCTACGGACCAGAAATGATTGAAGCTTGTTAATTACATGCCTGATTTTTACAGAACACCCTCGCTTTACCAATTTTACCCATGGTGGGATCTAGGCACGTGATGCCATTTCCTAGCACAAACTGGGGTTCTACTCTTAACGGGTTTAAGTCGAGATAATTTATAGGTTCTTCCGTAGAGACAGAGAGGGCGACAAAAAACCTTATAGAATGAGTAAAAAGATCAAATTATCTCCATTCATTTTATAAATTTATAAAGTGGATCAGTACCCTCTCATCTCCCCTCCCATGATTGTCACCTCATCATTGCCTTCATCTCGCCGTCGTGCCTCACTGCCATCTCGTCGTCGCCTTGCTACTCTCGTCTTGCCTCTGTTGCCTCATTGCTATCAGTGAAGCGAGGCGAGGTGGTGATGGCAATAAGGCGATGGAGACGACGATGATTGATATTTTACTTTTGTATTTGGTTTTGATAATAAAAAATAAAATTAATTTATTCCTTAAGATGGAGATTTGCACAATCAACCTTTAAGATCTAAAAGAATCTCTTAAATGATTTCACCAAATTTGGTTTGAATTATTAGATAATGGATGTTTTTATCTTTAATATAATTTTTTCTAAGTTTAGAAGACTAATGCATTATAAGAAGACATATAAGAAAACGTTTTCATTTTGAAAAACTATCTCTCGAAATTTTGATAGATAGTATTCATTATTGTTAAAACGATTTTTAATGAATTTTTCAATAAATAAAATGTATGTATTTTGAGAATGGTAAAATTGTTAAATCGTGAATTTGTACTAAAACCAAAATTCTACTTTCTTATGGTTATGAATTTTAATTTTTTTAATATTTTTATTGAATCCAAATAAAGGATACTTTCTTATTTACATTTATGTATTAAAGTAAATGGAAGGTAAAATATAAATTAAAGAAAATGAGAGCATTTACTTAAACTAAAGAAATGTAAATATATTGTAATGTGTTAGATTAAATTTCTCTTCATTTGTCGACTAAATGTTTAATCTGTCGACTATCTCTATGCTTCTGTCGACTAAACTTCTTCATCTGTCGACTATGTGCTTCAATCTATCGACTATGTGCCGTGCATCTGCCGACTATTTTTTTTTCCGACTATTTGGTTGGTTCTGTCAACTATTAAAATTGATTTGTCGACTATCATTGTATATTTTAAAAGTAATTTTCTTCATATTTTTTATTTGTCGACTATACTTACATATCTATCGACTATGCTTTAGTTTTATTCAAAAATATAATCGATTAACCTATTTAATTTGTCGACAGTTTATGTCTCTGACAGTCTCCAACGATTAGTTTCTCATTCTCCAATGGCTCAAAAACGACTAATTTTGAACAAAGCTTTTGGGAAGCTTATAAATACAAATCAAGGAGATTAAGAAGAGGCTAATGGACAAAACGAGTTGATCTAGAGATTACAAATCATTTTATTCGAGCTTTACAAGAGTCTGTGCTTTCATTATTATATTTATTCTTTCTAAAGCTTTGTTCTATCATTGTAAATTTATTCTTAAACCTTGTTTTCATTGTGAGAGCACTTGTAACTAAAAGTGTTAACTCTTAACTTCTCTTTTTCATTTGTATCACTCTTATTTTCCTAACTTAATGTGCTAGAGGACTTGCTCGTTGAAGCAATGGGTTGTAATACCTAACTAGATGCTAAATGGCTTGCTTGTATAAGCAAGAGGTTATAATTCTTAGTCTTAGACTAGATGACCTACTTAGTTTTAGTGGATTGTTTGAAAAATCCTTAATGAGAAGCTAAGGTAGTGGATTAGGCTTGGCTTAAACCGAACCACTATAAATCATTTGTGTTCTTCTTTTGCTTGTGTTATTTGCTTTGTTTATCATTGCTAGCATTTCATTATCCTCACTTGCATTAAATTTTTATTTTCCATAAAAAAGATTTTAAGTTTCAAACAAGTTTTTTAAAATAACCAATTTACTCCCTCTCTTGGTGTGTGCCATAGCACCTTCCAGTATAACAATGGTAGCGAGACGACGGTGGCATGGCAACGAGGCGAAAGTGGAGACCATGGGAAGGAAGACTAGATGGCAGTGGCCCACTTTACAAATTTGCAAAGTAAATGGGGCAATTTCATCTTTTTGCCTCCCATTCGATAAGGCTGTCTGACTCTCAATACTTTTCCAATTTATAAGAGACGGTAGCAGGCGATGACAGCATAATAAGGGTGGATGCAGCGAAATAATAGTAGTGTGTGCAGTGATCAGGGGCGAAGTTAAGATTTTAATTTAGTGGAGGTGAAGTTAAATATAAAAAATATAATTTTAAAAATAAAATAATAATGATAATATTAAAATATAAAAAAATTATAATTATTTCTTACAGTTTTTCATATTATAAATTGTAATTGTTCAAGAAAGTTATTTTGATTATTTGAATCTTCAAACTCGTTATGATTATGAAAGATTAGTCTTTGTTGTAAAAGAAGTCAAACACATCAATTGATGCATTCAGACGAATTTGATAATCACATCATATTTATTCTAATTGCCTGAAAAAAAACTGCCTCAATATATTACTTTTGATTCATTAAAACCTCACAGTTGTTTTGAGTTTGATTGTGTACACTATTGGTATTTCCAACATTAACTTAAAATCTACCTTCTTTTTAAAATTACTAAACCCTTCACAAAAGAATAATCATATCCTTGTTTTTCATTATTTATTTTAAAAAGATAACAATATAAGTAAAATGCGATATCTTTACCTATACTATATTCTAACCAATCACAAAATTCATTAAACCAAATTGGAATAAATCGTTTTGATTTCGAGACTGACACAGATCTCTTTGCAAGTAGACTCTTTTAATTTGATATCGAAAATTAACATTATAATCTATTATTAGAGTTCTTAACTCGGGATTCAGATGAAGTTGTGCAACAACAATTTGTTCAATACTTTTGTTGACTTGTTTGTTTCCTTCAATATAAATTTCCTCCATATTTACTTTATTTGATTCCCAATTTTCTTTAATATTTTTCTTTATTTGCATCATCATTGTAAAAAAAAAAAAAAAGAACAAATTGTAAAAAATGTTGTGATGGTTACAATTGGGCAATTATATACTTACTTTTTTCAATACTTAGTTTTTTTTTTTTTTTCTAGTAGTAAACTATAATATAACTTTCTTTATTTTCAATTATAAACCATTGTAAAAAAATAAAATTTTAAAAAAAAATTTGACCCAATGGGGGCAACTGTCGCCATTGGGTCTCATGTAACTCTGTCATTGATAGCGACGGTAGGTGAAGACAACGCATAGTAGGTAGTGTGCGATGGCGACGAAAAGTGACAGCTAACGATGGTTCAACCTTAAATGGAGGCTTGCAACTACAACAATAGTGGTAGCTATAGTTATTGACTATGGGTGATGTCCGTGCTTGCCTTTTGCTCTTGCTTTTTTTCCTCTTCAATATTAAATCTTCAATCTTTTTAAAGTTTTAATTTAGACAACTATGTATATGGTGTTTGGTTAAACTTAATTTACTATTTTTCTTTATTATATATACATATATTATTTGATTTTAAATGATTAAATTAAACATAATAATTTTAAACATATTGAATTTAATTATGTTATTATAATAATTTAAAGTTTGATAATTTTATCTTAAATAATATATTTATAAAATTATAAATAAATATATTAATATATTTATAAACTAGATTATTCATAAATTATTCGCAAACTTCTAATTGAGTCTATTAATATTTATGAGTCTATAATGGAATATATTCTAAGTTTTAACGATTTAAATTTTTTTGATCTCAAGTTTGGTTTGTTTTCAAATTGAGATTTAAAATTAAATTTAAATTTAGTTTGTTTACCTTAACGAATGAATTTTTATCGAGTTAAACATCGAACAACTCGCTAACAACTCTACTCATTTGTGACTCTGACATAGACGACGGAATGAAATTTTGTCATGCAGCAAGCACGTGACAGCCCACTAATGGGTCTTTGATCCTTCATAAGTTATTTATTTTTTTTAGTTTTATATTAATATACTAAGTGACAGGTTGTTATGTATTAATTTCATCAATAATTATGTTTCGTTTTAGTCTACCTATTTTATGGGTTAATTATATATTTAACTGATATGTTTGGAACTAATCATTGAAATTTGTCTCCATGAGAATATTTATAAGAAGTACTGAGATTGAATTTCCTAATTTAACCTCTGATTCTTGAGTGTCTCTGCCTATGAGAATCCTACCCCTTATATAGGTTGAGCAAGACAAAATATTTGATGTTGTGTTATATATGAGATTTTCTAGCTTAGTAATTACAAGTTAATGAGTGATTCATGGGGTCAGATTAAGATAACAACAAATCTTGTCAATCCATTTCGAATCTTTTGAGATTAAAATTTGAGAGTTGAATTCATTAACTTATTTTTTTGGAACATGTATCACTGCATTATGGCTTAAGAATAAAGATATGTGACAAGCTGAGATTCCACTCTTCAAGTGTCCCCTGTTCACTCTTGCAAGTGCTTAAGCGAATGCAAATCCCACTCAAACAAAGTTCGATCTACGTGAAGAGATCCAGGCTGCACAAGCTAAATAGGATTATAGAACCCATATCAAGAACCCTAAATTGTTCTTGCATCTTCCCGAGGGCTGAAGAAAACAACAGACAACAGTCCTCTCCTCTATTATATGTGAGAAGAAGGTTCCCAATCCAATTCTAAGTTCATAGTAACAACTACACTAACACCAATATATCATGCTTCTAAGTTCATGGTAACAACTACACTAATATAGCAATATATCATGCTTCTGAATGGGTTTTGGTAACTCTCAGAATCGCGATTATGGTACATAATAGGCGAGGATCGATAGGATAGGATAGGATAGGAGGGGGCAGCTGCAGCAGGCTCCACACTCTGCAGAGTAAAAAACAAACAGAATCTCTAGGGCCAAAATGGGGGCTTTATGTTCTTTATAGACTAACCTAATCTTCTTCTGCCACTTCTACCAGCCTCCCACAAACCCATTTCCTAGTGATGGTAATGGATTTAGGAGATGCTTCCTCCTCTTTCCCGGACTGAAACTCAGCACCATTCAGCAGCAGCAGCTTCTTCTTCTGGGGATTATTGCTTCCATTTGGTCCGAGCTGACTCAGCTGCTCTCTGAAGTTCGATTGGTTGAGGATGCTGTCCAGTTCTGATGGAGGCAAACCGTTGTCGCTGCTGCCAGATTGAGGAAGCTGCTCTTTGCCATTCAGTAAACCATAGCCTCTGGAGTTTACGGGATCAACTTCATTATCATCATCATCATCATCATCACCACCATTAAGTAAATCCTGCAAGTCAAATTTATGGAAACCAAAGTCCTTAATATCACCCAAACCTGACTCCACTGCTCGAGTACCATTAATTTCCCCTTGAGCTGTTTGATTCAGTCCTCCAATACCATTCTCAGGGTTCATCAGTCCAGCTAAGGAAGTCAGAGGGCTACCATTCTCAGGATTCGTCAGTTCAGCTACGGCAATCAGAGCGCTACCATTCTCATGAGAATCAGCCTGTCCAATCTCAATGGGTTGAATTGATTGAATTGCTTCTGCGATGAGTTTCCTAGCTTCAACAAGGGAAGCTTGAGCAAGAGGGCTCCTCATTGCAGCTGCCTCAAGGGCCTTCGCAGCCTTTTCTGCTTCAGCAATCAGTATCCTGCAAATTGTCATAGGAATGCCAAATGAACAAATGCTAGCCAGGACATTAAGATCATGTGAGTGACCTTGAATCTTCTTCAAGATTCGTGGCTTACTCGAAACAACCCAGCCAGATTAGTAATGACTTGATGTTGTTGATCAACAGTGGATTGCTTCCATATTTCTTATTTCAAGTTTGACATGCAGACTAATCCAATATAACTAAATAAGAATCAGAACTTACTTTGCTTGTTCAAAGGCTTCAGTCTTCTTGGTCTCCACAGCTGCTCTCTGGGCTCTGATATTCTTTATCATCTCAAGCTTGGAGTTTGCCAAAGGATCCTTATATTGGGGCACATTACTTCTCCTTAATCTAGTGCACGGGTTTTGGCTTTTTGTAACATTCCCGCCAGAATTACCTGTATCCTTACTTTTCTTCTTCGTGGGATTCCTTGTTCTGGGTTGTCTCTCAACACTGGGCTTTCTCTTCAGTTTCTTTTCAACTCCAACTGCTGTGCCATGATATTTAGAAAGAGCAGAGTAAACCCTCTCACGATATGCCTAGTAGGGAAAAGAAAACCTTTTAACAAACCATCAGTATAACTAGTTGGAAAAGATAATGCAACCAGCAGTTTAATAGTTCTCTATTCACAACTATATATTTAGTAGAGGTTAAGTGGGAATGTTGACAAAAATAAGGTTGTAGTTGAGTCTGGATTAGGAAAAGGGGGTACATAAAACAGTTTTCTGGCTCAAACCTTACTAGAATGAGGGCAATCAACCCCCCCCCCCCCAATGGAAGGCCTAGCTATTGGGCTGCAGATGAAGGGGAAAAATACAAAAGAAATAAAAAAAAACCAGACTACAGGTTCCCACAAGTCAATGGAGAAAGCAGCCCAGACATTGAAGATTAAATCAGAAGCTGGCATAATTTAGGCACCAATCCAGGAACCGGAACAGAGCCAAATGCAAAAACATTTGGACAATGTAAATGAATGTTGATTTCATGGAAAACAAACAATATGCACTATAATCCAAATAAGCACTATAGTTATCATTTTAGAAAATGTAGAACATGAAAAAGTTTTTGGTAAGCCCTTACAGGATCAGCCCATTTGGCCGAAATAGCCTCTGAAATTTTCCTCCTCTGCTCAAGGGACTTGGGTGCTCTTTTGCTACCTTTTAGTCTTGGAGTGCTCCTCCTTTGTTCAACACTTTCCAACCACTCCTGCTCAAGCTGTTTATCCAATATAGTGTAGGAGTCCCACTGCAACTCCTCTTCACCAACAAAGCCCCTTCTAGAAGCCTCTGCTATCAAATTCTGCCACTCAAAGTAGCAAGTCTCCTGTAGCATCAGCTTCTGACGGCGCCTTTCCCACCCCATTCGCACTCCAACCGCAATTTTTTCCCTTGTTTCTTTGCTGCAAAAGAAAAATTAACATAATAAGTAAATAAACAAATAAAGCAACTCATTAAATTAAAGTGACTAAGATAGTACGAGGAAAATAAAAAATTTAATGCTGAAAGCTCAAATCTATGTTAGAAAACAAAAAAGGACCTAGTACAAGCCTGCAAGAGAAAACCCATAATCTCACAACTAAAGGAGCAATAAGTTATTACAGTTCTCCAATTAGTCACAAAGATACCTTTTTCTCAAATTATTAAATATCAAATATCAAGTATCAGAATGGATACAAGAGAAAATGAAACAACATGCCAGTTGAATCATACTCCCAATCAAGAAGTGTTGGAAATATCACAATTGTTGAAATCTAGCAATCAAAGAGGGCTGGCAAGACAGCTGTTACAGCTGTAAACATTGACTGTAAATGGAAGATTCTATGGAGGCAATCAAGGATGACTTTTTTGTATAATGAGTTGTAATTAGGATGACTTTTGTATTCTTTCTTTTTGTTTAAGATTTATAAGCTGTAATCTAGGAGGTTATAAATAGAGAATAAACCAAAGGGGCAAGGGGTCTTTGTTTGCTACTAATCTTACATGGTATCAGATCATTAGGGAACTCTACGTGGGCAATCCTTTTCCAGCTTTCACTGCCAATTATTTCCCTAACCTCCAGCCTTCATTGCTGTTCAGTTTTTCCAGCCTAACCTCCAGCCTTCATTGCTGTTCAGTTTTTCCAGCCTAACATCCAGCCTTAATTGCTGTTTAGTTTTCCGGCCTTACCTCCAGCCTTCTCCCTAATTCTTCCACCCCCATCCTAAAGGTTTTTTGGTGTTTGCAGCCTTCATTAGTGTTCAAATCACTACCTGCAATCCATTTTTTTTTTTCAGTTTTCCAGTCTTCATCACTGCATCTATTTAGCAGATATCGCCACTACCATGTCTACAATTTCTGATGCAATCACTCCAAATCCTTCTGATCTTCCAGTAGAGGATCAACCCACTGATTTCTCGAGTAATTCTCAGCCTATTGAAAATACACCTGGCTCTCATAGTGATCTCCATCCTATCAATTCAGCTTATTGACTCTATGGAAAGAATTATCTACAATGGTCTCAAGTTGTCTCTACCTATCAAAAGGGGCGTGGAAAACTGTCTCACCAAACTGGCAAGGGCCCTAGCTCTATCGATCCAAGATTTGGGGCATGGGATAAAGAAGATGCTATGATTATGTCATGGCTTTAGAACTCCATGTTACTAGAAATAAGTAGAAACTGGATGTTTCTATCTTCTGCTCATGATATTTGGGAAACTCTCCGCAAAAATTATTCAATGAAGTAGTTATCTATGAGCTGCGGACCAAGGCTGCTGCTATGAAGTAAGGAGGAATGATAGTGACTGATTATTATAACACTCTTACTAGTATTTGGTCTGAGATCGATCATTACCAAAATAAGACAATGATCTACTCGGAAAATACTCAAACTCACTCTGCATTTGTGGAGAGATTGAATCTTTGATTTTCTTGCTAGTCTTAACATAGAGTATGACCAAGTAAAAGTGCAGATTTTAGAAAAGGATCCTATGCCTTCTATTTCAGAAGTATTCTCTATTGTTCGAGGAGAAGAGACACGGCGCTCTGCCATGCTTAATCCACCAACATCTGCTATGGTAGTAAACAAATCCACACCAGTTGCAGCTAAAGCAAGATCTAAGTTCAACAAGGATGATTTATGGTGTAGCTACCGCAAGAAACCAAGACACAAAAGAAAATTGTTTCAAACTTCATGGAAAAGAACAAATACTTAGCAGATTGGGAGGTTTTAAAGGAATTCCCAATAGCCAGGCCAATCTCACTAATCAAGACAACTCTCAGCCAAGGAAAACTTCCTCATCGAGTATTGATATCAAAGAAGAGATTGAACGACTAAAAAATCTCCTTGATACACTCTCCAAGTCCTCTAGTTCATGTTCATTTGCTCGGAATGGTAAGTGTCTTATTTCTTATTCTTGTAATGCTTCTGGAACATCTCCACCTAACTGTTGCGTACTTGATTCTAGTGCTACTGACCATATGACCCATGATTCTACTTCATTTGTTTCCTATACACCAAGTTCAGGGCATCACAAAATCATTGTTGCTGATGGATCCTCTCTTACTGTTGCTGGTGAAGGCCACCTTACCTTAACACCTTCTCTTCATTTAACTAATGTCCTTCATGTTCCAAAACTCACTACTAATCTCATCTCTATTTCTAAACTAACCAAAGACCTAGATTGCATTATTAACTTTTCTGACAACCATTGTGTATTTCAGAATCGGATATCGAGGAGGAAGATTGGAGTTGCTAAAGTCTAGAATGGGTTATATCTTCTTGATAATGTGCAGGCTCTTGTTGCTTCTAAGAAACAGCCAGCTGGAGCACAACTCAAATCACCTAAACAGTTTGATATTTGGCTTCACCATAAACATTTAGGTCATCTCAGTTTGGGTTCTCTTAAAGCTATGTCTCCTTCTTTATTCTTGCATGTCTCTAGTACTGATTTTCATTGTGAAGTGTATGAACTTGCTAAACACCATCATGTATCTTTTCAACCTTCATCAATAAAAACTTCAGCTCCTTTTGATTTAATTCATTCCGATGTATGGGGTCCTTCCAAAGTCTCTAATCTAAATGGAGCTAAGTGATTCATTACTTTTATTAATGACTATACTCAGGTCACTTGCTATTTTTGTTGAAAGAAAAATCTGAAGTCTCGAAGATCCTTCAACATTTCTTTCAACTCATTCATACTCAATTTGGGGTTCACATAAAGCGTATCCAAACAGACAATGGGAAAGAATATTTTAAACATACCATGTATCATTTTTTTCAATCCCATGGGATTATTCATGAGTCCTCTTGTGTTGACACTCCTCAGCAAAATGGAGTTGCTGAGCGAAGAAACCGTCAACTTCTAAATGTGACTCAAGCCTTTCTCTTTGACACCCATGTTCCATCTTATTTTTGGGGGGAAGCAGTCTTAACTGCTACACAGCTTATCAACTGAACCCCATCTTGGATCCTTGACCAACAAAGTCCCCTTCAAAAATTCTTTATTTCCTAGCCTCACCTACCATATTTGACTGATTTACCCCTCAAGGTCTTTGGCTGAACCGCTTTTGTCCATATCCAGAAAATCAACCACACTAAACTTGACCCTTAAGCACTTTAATGCCTATTCCTTGGTTATTCTAACACTCAAAAGGGATACAAGTGTTATCACCCCTCTTCTCGAAACTTCTTTATATCTCTTGATGTCTTCTTTCATGAAGATCAACCATTTTTCCCTTCTCCCAACCTTCATCTTCAGGGGAGCACTATTCCAATTCAGAAGATGAATCTTTTCTCCTTCCTTTGTCTGTAGCAACTGACCATGATCAGCTCTTGCAACCTTCACCAACTGACCAAGACCAGCCTTTGCCTTTGCCTATACCTTTACCTATAGCCGGTGATCATGACAATGACCTTTCTATGACCAGCAATCAATCCTCCCCTATGCCAGACTCACCGTTGAAATCTATAAATCAACAAGAGACAAGGAAGCATGAGGAACCTACACTTGTATACTCAAGAAGACCACAACCTAATTTGGACCAAAAGCTACTCACCAATTCCAACCAAACATCAGGTAATGATTCTTTGGAACCTGGTCATTTTGACTTTTAGAACCCTACTGATCTTGAGTGGCCTATTGCATTGAGGAAGGGTACCCGTAAGTGTACTCAACACCCCATTTCTCAATTTGTTTCCTCTCATCAATTATCTTTAAAGCATTCAGCCTTTCTTTCAAATCCTGACTCCATAACTATCCCAAGGATTGTTCATGAAGCGTTAAAAGATAAGAATTGGACTCTTGCTATGAGGGATGAAACGAATGCCCTAGAAAACAACAAGACTTGGGAGGTGATTGATCAACCAAAACGAAAAGGGTAGTAGGCTGTAAAAGGGTTTATACGCTCAAATACAAAGCTGATGGGTCATTGGAAGGGTATAAATCTCGTTTGATTGCAAAAGGTTATACTCAAACCTATGAGATCAACTACCAAGAAACTTTTGCACCTGTGGCTAAAATGAATACTGTTAGAATTCTATTATCTCTTGCATCTTGCTTTAACTAGAATTTGCAATAGTTTGATGTTAAAAATGCCTTCCTACATGGAGATTTAAAAGAAGAAGTCTTCATAGAATTACCACCATATTTTGATGATAAATTTGGGCCAAACAAAGTCTGTAAGTTGAGGAAAGCTCTCTATGGACTAAAGCAGTCCCCTAGAGCATGGTTTGTCACATTTACTGAAGCTATGCTAAGGATGGGATATCGACAAAGCCAAGGAGATCATACCCTCTTCATCAAACACTCAAAGGAAGGTAAACTCAATATCCTTCTAGTATATGTTGATGATATAATTGTAACTGGGGATGGTGATATTGAAAAAGAAAAATTGAAGATTCAGCTGGCTAAAGAGCTTGAAATTAAAGATTTGGGAAAGTTGAGATATTTCCTAGGGATTGAAGTTGCCTACTCTAAACAAGGCATATTTATTTTCCAAAGGAAATATGTTCTTGATTTGCTCAAAGAAACAGGGAAGCTAGGATGTCAAGCTTCCAGTACTCCAATTGAGCAAAATCACAAACTAGGAGGACAAGAAGACGAAGGTGCTATTGATAGAGGTCAATATCAAAGACTGG
Source organism: Diospyros kaki (assembly GCA_036245055.1). NCBI lineage: Eukaryota > Viridiplantae > Streptophyta > Magnoliopsida > Ericales > Ebenaceae > Diospyros > Diospyros kaki. The sequence goes on from BSEG01000003.1 coordinate 1,145,425, forward strand.
TAGTGAGGTTAATTTACCTATCCCATACACAACCTAATGTTGCCTACTCGGTAGGGGTTGTTAGTAGATTTATGTATGATTCTAGAGAAAAACATATGCAAGTTGTCCACAAAATCTTACAGTATTTGAAAGCCACACCAGGGAGAAGAATTTTGTTTGAAAGAAGAGGAAAATTGACTACGGAAGCTTATACAGATGCCGACTATACTAGATCTTTGACAGATAGAAGATCTACTACAGGTTATTTTATATTTATTGGAGGAAATATTGTTTCATGGAGGAATAAAAAACAACCAGTGGTATCCAGATCTAGTCCTGAGGCAGAACCACAAGCAATGGCTCATGGAATTTGTGATTTGTTATGGCTGAGAATTCTTCTCAATGATTTGGGATTAAAAAGAGCAAAACCTATGAGGCTATAATATTGTAACAAGAAGTTAGCAATAAATATAGCACATAACCCAGTGCAACATGATCGAATTAAACATATAGAGATTGACCAACATTTCATCAAAGAGAAACTAGACAATAGCCTCATCGCTATACCATATGTGTCTTCACATAATCAATGGGCAGGTGTCTTCACAAAAGGTCTTCCTACAACTAGATTTGAAGAAATTACATGTAAGATGGGAATGGAGAATATCCACTCACCAGTTTAAGGGGGAGTGTTAAAAATACCACAATTGTTGAAATCTAGCAATCAAGGAGGGCTGGCAAGACAACTGTTACAGCTGTAAACATTGACTGTAAATGGCAGATTCTATGGAGGCAATCAAGGATGACTTTTGTGTTAATTAGGATGACTTTTTTGTATAATGAGTTGTAATTAGGATGACTTTTTTATTCTTTCTTTTTGTTTAAGATTTCTAAGCTGTAAGAGGTTATAAATAGAGAATAAACCAAAGGGGCAAGAGGTCTTTGCCTGCTACTATTCTTACAAGAAGATTTTGCCTTCCTAAAGAGTGAGGGCCAAATAACATTGGGCTCTCTGTTAGTGGTTCATCGAGTTGTTAGTGTATGCAAAAATTTCTTTAATTCCTGCATTTTGTCTTCCATATGGCCAGGGATTTTGCCATATTCATTATATCAACATTGTTTCTTGCTGCCCACATTTCAAACATAAAATACAACCATTTAATTTTTGGCTACTGTAATTGAATAACAAACTTTTCCTTGACATTTGATGATTCATAAAGTTCCAAAAATTGAATTGGATTATATCAATCTGTTAATTTGATACAAAGTTTCTGCTCCAATTTCTTCCCTCCATGAATAAAGATCTTTAGAACACAAATATAAAAGCTCCTTTAATGGATACAGATCTAAAAACACCAAAAGAAAAGCTATTTTCCTCCAACCATATGGAGTTTTTCATTCCCCAAAATACACTACACAAGTTTTCCCCCACCCTAGCATCACCAATAAATCTTTTTCACTTTCTTCTTTTATATATGGACATGCTACCATTTTCCATCTCGTTAATATTGAGTTTGTATATTCCAGGTCCATAAAATGTGTCACCCAAATAGGTAGAAAATTTCACCAAATTAGGTCAATATGACCAACCATCAAGGAAAATGGTCATCAACAATGAGATGAAAGTAGGGACACATTCATAGATAAAAAAGGTATTCTTAAAATATGCAAAGAGGATCTAGCAAGAAAAGCAAGGACCTGTTTTGTTTATGGCTTCAGAGTTCTTTTTCTTCCCTTCCTTTTTAAGTCTGCAATGTAAATTGCTTTTGTAAAACATAACTCTAGAAAGAAAAAAGCATTGACCTTAACAAAACCATCTAAACTTAAATCTTTTGTCCAGAAAATCTAGCAACACCATATACAGAATAACAGAAATCCTTAACCCTACTAAGTGGGTTGGTTATATAAATTTAGCTTGCTAGTCATATCTAACCATAAACAAACAGAATGTCTAGAAAATTTATAAATGACAAAAAAAAAAAAAAAAAAAGGTAAAGTCAGTGATAGCAAAGAAAAATAGTGAAGAATGAAGATGATCTCAAAACTCTTAAGTAACAAGTTAATATGGAACAAGACCTTTACCTCTGAGCATGTCCCAGGTTGACTAACTTCATTTTGACCTGCATAGCAAGATATAATTAATATAAAGAACAACAATTCAAACAAATCTACAATTCAAGTGTTTTCTGTATAACAAACAACTAGAAAGTCTGCTGGCTTCATTACCAGAACCATAGGCCATTTTATATATTTGAGCTACCTGTGAATACTTCACTGATAGATTTGGACAACAGTGGTGGATTGATGAGTAATTACAAGATTCAGAAGACAGTTGAACTACACGCGCACAAAATGGATCAAAGTTGGCTTGTCAAGTAGAAAATGCCAACTCAAACAAAGCTGAGGTGAAGTAGGTCATTTGAACAATTTCTTTTCCACGTCTTCTCTTGCAATTTGCCTGTTATCTATATGTAAGCATTTTTATTACAACACCACCAGCATCAGCTCATGGAATTCTAAGAAGTGGTTTTGCAATGCAACACAGGAAGTGCTGGACCTGGCCAATGCTAGGTAAGAGTGTAACTCAAATCATCTAATTAGTAAACTTCTATTGATCAGCCATAAATTTTGACTCAAAATCCTAGATGTTTGATTCAGAATTACAGAATCATTAGATGGATAGCAAGGCGGAAATAAAAAAATGGCAGGTTGCAAGATATGCAACATCAGCATTACCATCACAAATTAATTGCAAGTTCACAGATGGAAGAGGTGATTTTCCAACTTGTTTAGAACCTTTATGGATTCACTGTAATTTATAAACTTAACTAACACGGGGTTAATTGAGGAGTCTATGCTCCTTCATCCAAACATTTTACCATTAGGTTGAGACCTTACTGAAAAGCCTAGTCTAAACATGAATTGTCCTAGCAAACAGGTTTTGGTTCATTCTAGACCTTTCTAAGTTACTCCATGCTTCATGTAAAATAATTCTTACATGACATCACCTTAGGATCCTGCATTGCGAGCCTGGTTCTCTCTCTAATCCGCTGTAGTGTTTCTGGACATAATTGAGAAAGAACAGTAAGAATCTAGAAGCCAATGGTACTAAAATAATACAGTGGTGAAGAAAATGGCTGAAGCAATTCAGAAGCCAGGTTAAAAATTACACGTTCGATTACCAGCACTGTGCTTCCTGCCTTTATTCCAGGGCGTGTTCCCTTTATTTGCTTTGGAAATCCTCATGCGTCTCAACTTCTCTCTCTCATCCAATTCCTCCGAATCTCTATTTGAAGCTGAAGATTGATGCTGAATTACGGAGTTGCTGCTAGAATCAACAGCCGGCTGTAAATTATCACGACCCTCGTGTTCACCATAGGTCTGAACTGAGCAACAAGATTCTAGGGTAGCAACTGCGCTAATCACGAGCCCATTTCGCAGCATCTCAACACGCCCTGGGTAAATTTTTTTCTCTTTTCTTGATGCTTGGAAAGGCTTCCATCCAGAGGCCAATCTCTTCTCATTGCCAAACACAATTCTATTGTGGGAAAGGGTTTGAGCCCTAAGTGTAAATATGTGGTTTGGGATTGAAGGCTGTGCAGTAGTAGCTATATCTGCCCAACAGGAATAAAATGTAAATGACACCCCTATTAAAGAATACACAATCCAAGCAAGGGTTATGCAAATCTACTGATCTATATGGGCATACATTTTTAAAAAAAACTATCAGAATTGGCATGCTCCTTGCAATACTGTTAGTGAAGAAAGAAGAACCAGAACAGAAAATTGCTCATAATTCCAAAATAAAACCCATATTGCTAACAAGTAACAGCTAGAACTTATAAGCTAAGGAAAACCCATTAAAATTTGGAGGAAAAGATGGGAGATTTCTGGTTTGGGTACCTAACAAAGGCATGGGGAGATGGAGCTCATTCAGCCCGAATCCAAGCCACGCTGCTCAGCTAAGGGAAAAACTTGCTTCTTTTTGGAAACCCATTCTGCTTCCTCTTGTTTCTCTTCTGCCTTTCGGGTCCCAAAAAACACAGTCAGATTCAGCAAGATGGGGAAAATGGATTACGGATACGCCCAAGAGAATGGCGCAGGATTTGGAGAAGCAGCACCAGCAGCCACACACCCACAAGCACGCTATTTGTCCAAACACTGATGAAGCCGCTGGATAATGATACACACAGACACACAGCCGGGTTTACTATTGTGGTTGCTTCCTGGGACACATGTTGTTTCTGATATTCCGGGAATTTGTACTCCTCTGAGCTAAGATTTTTTTTTCCAAAAATATTATTTCTAAAATTAATTTTTACATTTAGTGCCTTGTATATTTATATTAATATAATATAAAATTTAATATATGAATATATAAATATCATTAAAAATATCATAAACAACTAAATAGCATTTTCGAACCGCTTCATCCTCGACTCCATTCATCTTCCTACCAAAATTATGTTTAAGTTTCATACTTTTTTAATTTATTAGATGATTGCATATTACAATTTAAGTTCATAAAATTAATATTTAAGAAACAAAAAAATATTTTTGTCGCTTCAAATGTAAATTTGATGACTCTAAACTTTAAATCGATAACTGTCTAATAAATAGAAAACTTATCGATCTTGAACTTAAATATTTTATGATTTTAATAAAAATAAAATTTAATAAAAGAGAAAATTATATATAATAAAATTGAATGAAAAAGTAAGAGAAGTAATATAGAGGATGTAACTCTCCACGAGAGAATGAAATATAAATTGTGTAACGCAATTTTAGTCAAATGGAGAATAAAAGGGCATACAATAATAAAGTAATAAAAATAAAGTGACAATTACACCTTTTGTTTCAAAATGAATTACATGATTTAAAATATGTTTCTTTTTTTCTTCCTTGCCTCTCATCCAAACAAACCACAACAAGACCTTAACAAACATTTCAATTTGGGCATCGGCCCATTTGCTTCATAACTTTTTGAAGGCCCAACTGAGTTGGCCTGTGAGAAAATTTATAAGCCTGGTTTATTGTTCAATTTTCAACCAAAATTCTTAGCAAAGGGTACTAAGGTATGATTTATGAATTTGAATTAGGCTCACATTTAGTGAAAGACAAAAAAAATGTACTGATAATCCTTCGACATTCAAGGGTCATGGACCAACCATAGAATCATATTTGATAAGTGGAAGGTATTAGTTGCCCGCTCTTAAATTGGGTAATAAGGGTAAAAAAAAGATGATCACTCATTTTTAAAATTAACACTCTCTTAACATTAAAGAATCGGATAGAAAAAGAAGGAAATCTTTCCCTTCTTGGTTCTTTTGTAGATGGATCCTTCAAAACTATAAGAATCCTTAATTCGAATGGTATTATAACTCAGTTCTTATTGAGTGGAATTTGAATAAATTAAACTGTTCATTTTTAAACTTTACATTTTGTAATAGATTGGTTACTTTATTTTGATTTTTGTTACCACAATCACTAAAGTCTTATTTTTCTTACACTTGTCATTCTTTTGATTTTTTATCAAATTCCCTTAATGAAAACTAATATGGTATGCATTAATATATAAATCTCAAAATTAGTTTGATTGTGTGATTTATGTTAATTTTAATATTAAATTATTTTTAAATTTATATTAATGTATATCACGTCAACTTTTGTTAATAAAACTTGATAATAAATCAAAAAAGAGATCGAATCAAACAAAAATTAAAGTTTAGTAGTTGTGATAACAAAAAATAAAATATGATAACTAATTTATTACAAATACAAAGTTACTAATAACAATTTAAATTACATGTTAGCAATAATAACAACAATGATAATAATATAAATAAATGGCACTTCTAAAAGTTACTAATTATAATAACAGCAATGATAATTTTTAATTTTATTCTTATTTTATCTATTTTAGAGGTGATCCATATCTCGCGACTCCCTATCATTAGAGGTATGTAGTTGGTCCGAACTGAATTAAGATCGAAATTTTTTTAATTAGAAGATTGAAGTCTAGGCGAGTTAAATAACCAAAGTCAATCGAATTGACATGGTTTGGTCTTGTCTAAATTAATCTAACAAATTAATTTTGATGTGTTTATTGTAATTTAATTAAAAAATATATATGTATATATATACACATTAATATAAGCAAAATTAACAATAATTTAATATTTAATGTTTTATTTAACAAAACAATTCAATTTCAAATATATATACACACACTTAATTTTTAGTACAAATAAAGTTAAAATAGTTCGATCTTGAATCAAATCAATGTTGCACATAGGGGTGATCGAATTGTTCAAACTGAACCAAACTAATTAAATAATTGATCAAATTAAAAAAATAAAAATCCAAAAAAACCTCAAAAAAATAAAAATTTGAAAATAACAAAGTGCAAGAATATAAAAATAATTAGAGATGAGCAAAAATTCGGTTAAAATGAAATAAGTGAATCGAATTGGCTAATTTTGATAAAAAAAAATAACATTTCTTTTAATATTTTGATCAGTTTGATTATTTTAAATTTTTTAATAAAAAAATTAAACTTAATTAAAATAATTAAAAAAATCAAATTTAAAAATTAAATCAAACCAATCTACATATTAAATCAAACTCAACCGTTAATCTGGACGAAGGCATCTCTGGTCACAGTCAATAAACATGGTCTTAGTAACCAAAGTTGATCCAATTGACATGGTTTGATCTGATCTAAATTGATCTAACAAATTAATTTTGATGTGTTTATTGTAATTTAATTAAAAAATATATGTATATATATACAGACATTAATATAAGCAAAATTAACAATAATTTAATATTTAATTTTTGATTTAACAAAACAATTCAATTTCGAATACATAGACACACACACTTAATTTTTAGTACAAATCAAGTTAAAATAGTTCAGTCTTGAATCGAATCAATGTTGCACATAAGAATGATCAAATTGTTCAAATTGAATCGAATTAATTAAATAATTGATCAAATCAAAAAAATAAAAACCTAAAAAAACTCCAAAAAAACTAAAAAGTTGAAAATAACAAAGTGCAAGAATATAAAAATAATTAGAGGTGAGCAAAAATTCGGTTAAAATGAAATAATTGATCAAATTGGTAAATTTTGGTAAAAAAATAGCATTACTTTTAATATTTTGATCAATTTAATTATTTTAAATTTTTTAATAAAGAAATTGAACCAAATTAAAATAATTAAAAAAATCAAATTTAAAAACTAAATCAAACCAATCTACAAATTAAATCAAACTCAACCGTTAATTTGGACGAAGGCATCTCTGGTCACAGTCAACAAACATGGTCCTAGTAGTAACCAAATTGATCTTTCTATATTTGAGAGTACTTTATATCTCTTTATTTTACACGGCACCCTCTCAAAGGCCAAACCAAAACAAGATGTCTGCTTGACACTTGGCAGTGTACGACTGGCTGATTTGACAAGACATCTGAGTGGACTGATGGATCCTAGAAACCAAGATCCCAAGGAAACCGCCCACAAACGTTAAAAATCGAAAGTAGATTTTGACACTTTTAATAATACATATGACAGAGAGATTAAATCTATCTTTGGAGCAAACAGCAACGATGTCGAGAGCATGCAGAGAAGAGATGATGGAAGAAGAAGAAGAAGAAGAGATCCTCTTCAATGGAGGAGTTGAATCAGTCGACTGTGTTGTGTGGCTGAGCCGAGTCTCCCCCCATATTGATGAGAACTGAACTACGAGCTCCTCTGCTGCAACCTGCATCACTGCCCGCAGGTAGCAGCCCAATCATTCAACCTGCCCTCTTTGCAGAAGCAGCACAATTTCCATTAATTATAAGTCCGTGCGTCGTTATCCTCATCTCCAACAAAACCGGTATCATGGTAGTTGGTGGTCCTCAGAATTGAGACTAATGCAGCCCCATTCGATATGGTTCCAGCGTGATTTTGTATGGCCTTGGTTAGTCTAACGCATATTTCTTCAACAAAAAGCAATAGCATGATACTCAGTGTTCTTCGGAATGAGACTTGTATAGTTTAATCGGGATCACTTGAGTATAATTTTTATTAACCCATATTTCGTGAAAAGACTCAAGAATATGGCCTTAGTTAATGTAGCTAGCTCATATTTATTGATCCGCTTTGGAGGTCATGTCTTTGTCAATTTTAAAAAATGATATAATAACACGTGATAATTTAACAAAAAAATAAAAACGCACATGACTTAAAAATTTACCTACACGCTTCTTCGTCATCTTTACCCCTTACCACCTCTCTGCTTGCATCCGCTAATCTTTTGATGAAAACCCTAATTACCTTTCATCATGGAATTAATTAATTAGTATTAATTATTGATGAGTTTGCCTGATCACCACCACTTGTGTGCAAATCTCCATGAATGTATAGATTTGACAACAATAATGATATAGTTTAGTAGTCAACTCTTGGTTAGGTTAGGTTTTTGAATTCAATATGCATATATTCCAAAAAATCAGTCAATAAAAGAGACTAAAAGGAAGAAAGAAGGAAAGAGTTACTGTCAATAATAATAAATGGGTTAGATGATGAGAAGTTGAATTTTGAATTGGGTCAAGTGAAAAAGTAGCTCAACTACATGCAACCACACCCACCAACTTGATGCTCTCCATGATCTCATGCCAACAATATTTTTTAGTTGAAATTTTGAGTGTCTCACCAACCACAATGTATGGAAAAATTTGTGCAAGTTTATGTCATTGTGTGCATGGTTGATGTTATATTATGCCCATCACATTATGTAAAGGGGGTTTATGCATGCACAATATGCTATTTGTGACCGTTGTGGGGTTTTGTCTGCAATGTAATAGTATTTTTTTTGGCTCATATAGAGACAGTAAGGGTGTTCATTCGGTTTAGACTAGATTTGACCAACTCTAGATCAGATTGAATTTCGCAAAAATTCTAGATTGAAAATCATGTCAGTTCATATTCTTTTTTATTTTAATTATTATTAATATTTAATAACCACAATTGACTTTCAATCATAGACTATCAAATTGAAAACCAATTATGGCAAATACTAAGACCAAGACTAGACCAATTATTTGGTTCGGATCGAAATTTGAACAATTTTACAAGATAACTTGTATGGGATTAAGAAAATTAATCAGAAAAATGAAACAGGATAGGAGAAAAGAAAGATTCATTTGAGGTTTAATGAGTGGATCAAAATAATACACAAATGAGGTATAAATGATCATAATCATTCTCAATATATCTTAGTGCTATAAGTAATTGTATTAGTATAACCCAAAGATAATATGTAATTGATAAAAGTCTCTTTGTTTACGAGTATTAACTTTTATATAAGTAAAGTACCTTGAGATATTTAGAGTTATCTCTGAGATTTTTGGACTCAATTACTTTGAGTTGGAGATTAATTTATTAAATCAAATAAAGATAGTATTGGGTAAAATTCTCCGAATATAAAATGAGTTGAGATAATTGAAATTATTTCCAATACTCCGTCATCTTGGACAAATTAGTTGTTAGAATTTAGTTTTTTTAATTTTTTAGACAATATTATTTGTTATTGTTACCAAGGTTAGTATTAATGCTATTGCTATTGTATATTCATATAGGTTTAGCGTAAGGCTAGTATCTACAATATATTAAAATAAAATATGTTACTTTACAAATATTAAATTAATGGGCGTTACATTAACTAATATGTCATTTAGTGTAGCATTAAGATAGGCTAATAGTCCAACATACTAGATCCTACCCACTTCAATTGACTACCACTATTAAAAACAAATTTAAAAAAATAAAAGAGAAAACATTGTTAATGATATTACAAGAATTAACAAGTATTCCAAGTACTCAAATTCTTGTAGGAGTGAGACTTTTGTCTCATCGTATAGTTTTTTAACAATTAAGTTAGTATCCAAAAAAGAGTTAAAATAAATATTATAGAGTTTGTGAAGATAGATGTTACAAAATTTTAGTTGTTGGGATCTCACGTTTTATATGGTTCAAGCTTTCGATAATTGAGTGATATTTTTGACAATAACATCTCCTAAGATTTTTGAATTTAAGAACATGTACTGCGTCTCCAAGCAACAAAAGAGCGAGTACGCTAGGTGTCATATTTTGACAGACGAGGTACATTGCATGTTATGATTGATGGAACACGTGACATATAATAATTTGTTTATACTTAAAAAAGGTATCAGGGGTGAATTTATAAATAAGTATACCTTTAAGTTTTCCTCATTGATCATATTTTGCTCAAAGCTCGTTAAATTCTCGTTGATAAAATAATTGTTTTGCCAAAAATTTATAAATCTTGTATCGCGTTAAAATCATTCAAATACTAGCAAAATTAAGAATCAAATTCACAAGCTCAAACTTTAATTTTGTGAATGGCTAGTTTAATTCAAAAACATTAATTATTTGGATATTTAAAGATGATATTTACGATAATATTTTATATTGTATATTATTATATTAATTAATATAAATAAATACATAAAACATTAATGCCGAATATGGATTAAAGTATCAAACTTAATTATTTAAATTAACAGCCATAATCGCATCAAGAGGCGGAAAATTATGATTTCAAAAGCATGATGTTGTCCAAAAAAAAGTCAGCAATTTGGGAATCATTAGCCTTTTGAATTGCAGCTTAATAATCTCTCTGCCTCCCCCCCCTGACCCTGACCCTGACCCTGACCCTGACCCTAACCCTAACCCTAATTACCCCCAAAAGCTGCCCCTTTCGGTGCCCAAACCCAATTTTGGGAACAATTTTTCTCAAAAAATTACCCAAATAAATAATAAAATATTTTTTTATTTTCCTTTCTTAGAAATAATTTGCAAACCAAATCTTATTTTCTAGCAGTAATTTTTGTAAAATATAAATATATAAAAAATTAATAATTAATATAATAAATTTAAAATCTAAAATTTAAGATTTAATACCACGAGTGATCTCTTTTTTCACTTTATATGCTGAGAATGAGAGAGAGCAAAAAAGGGGGAGAGACATTAGCTGAAATTTGGAGCTGAAAAAGGGTTTTAGTTGCATGAAATGAGGAAACAAAAATGGGCTTTGGTTTGCTGATTGGTAGCTGCTGGGCCCCACTTTGAATTGCTTACTGCAATTCATAGTCACGTTCACAACAGATCCAAACTTTGGACCACCATATCCTTCCTTTCAACATTTTTGTACATAAAAAGGGGTTAGAAAAATTACATATACCATGGACTATGTAAAATTGTGCACCCTAAAGATATTATCTTAAGAGAAGAATTGTCATTGGATTCTTCAATATTTAAATTGACATACATTAGAACTTCATTAGAATGAAGAAAAAATAAAAGAATGTAGAGTTTTGAATATTAAGAGACAATTTTACTTTCGCAAAAAAGATTTTAACGTGATGTCTTCTTAATTTTAAAAAGTTACTTATTAATAAATATTTAAGATTATCAAAAATTTACAAAGTAAGTTTTAGAGATTAGACTAAATCTCTGAACATTTTTCTCATATTTCAAGTTATAGTGTACGATTAGATAATTATAATTATAATTAAGATTTATTATTATTTAACAAATGAATATGATAAAATCTCTTTACATTAGTGTTGTAGCGATAAAAAAAAGTATATGGAGGGTGTATTGTATTGATGGTATTTGTTATAAAGAGTGAGGTAATACAAATTTTTGGATAATTAGTTGGGGAGAAGAATATTCATATATTTTCAAAAAGTCCAAAAGAATAGTAAAATTAATTTGACATTTGAGACTTGAAAAATGGACGGATGTTGGGGAACGCCACAACGGCAGTCAAAGTGGAAGTTGAAGCAAAGGCCTCACCTTCACCTGCTTCTTCTTCTTCTTCTTCCCCGCCGCCGTACTGTGACTGACACACACCTCCCCCCCCCCCCCGTTCTCTCTCTCTCTCTCTCTGAGTAGTGAGGTGCAGCTTCATGTCGCTTTCTCTCTCTGGACCCTGATGACGCCGTATTGGTCGTCGTCGTCGTCTTCTTCTTGCTTGAGCTGAATTTTCCTTCCCTTCAAAACCATCTCTGCACGTCTCCCCAGGTCCTGCACGGTTAAAAGGGGCCAGTCAAACCTCATCTCTCTCTCTCTCTCTCTCTCGATCCCCGCCCTAAATCAAGCTGCAGGTTCCAACTTCCAAAATTTCTGCGAAATCAGATTGGGGATTTTCCGCCGGGAAAGCTTCAGATTTTCCCGGAAAATGGGGGACACGTCGGAGTGGAGCCGGGCGCTGAGCGACTCGCGAGGCAAGATCATGGCCGCCGGCCTCGTCGTCCTCTTCGTCGTAATGGTCTTTGTCCTCTTCCTCCACCTCTACGCCAAGTGGTTCTGGTATCGCCGCGAAGAAGAAGAAGAATCATCTTCCTCTGCCGGCACACGGCGGCGGCGGCGTCTAGACTTCACTCCCGGCTACCAAGACCCTGCGGTTGCCGGCGGCAACCGCCGGGGCCTGGATCCTTCGGTTCTCAAAACCCTACCCGTTTTGATCTTCAACCCGAAGGACTTCAGCGACGGACTTGAATGCGCCGTTTGCCTGACGGAGCTCGCCGGCGGCGACAAGGCTCGGCTACTGCCCAAGTGCAATCATGGGTTTCACGTGGATTGCATCGACATGTGGTTCCAATCTCATGCCACCTGTCCGATTTGCCGGAACCCGGTTTCCGCCCAATCCCCGTCAGAGTTCCCCAGATCGGAGACTCACCAGACGGAGTCGCCGAGTTTCCCGACGAATGTCCTGTTTTGGGGGAACCAAACTCAGGTGAGTACTCTGGGATCGGCTCTGGAAGAAGATCGCCAAGCTTCGTCTTCTTCTTCTTCCTCTTCTTCTTCTCCTCCTCCTCCTCAGGCAGATGGGATTCTGGTGATTGACATTTCAAGGCAGATTCAGATCGCTGACGAAGAAGAGCCGAAATCGCCGGTGACGACCCGATTGAGGTCGCTGAAACGGCTTCTCAGCCGAGACAGACGAGTGAATCCTTGTGGCCCAAGTGTTGATGCAGAACCAGCAAGCAGAGCTTGAGATGAGGAATTGGAAAAAGCAATCAGTTTTGGGTTGATTTGGAGGTTTGATCTGAGCAAGAAATTAGATTTAGATCTCCACAATGAATGTTGTTTGTTTGCTGTTTCTGCATTTGTTTGAAGATCTCCCAATTGATTGGAAGAGCTGTGTTGTATACTGTACAAATTTAGAGTCCATATAGTTGTTGGCTAAGCTTTGCTTCTCTGTTTGAGAAGTTGGAACAATCAATCCATCTTTCTCCTTCAGAAGATGTGTATCTTCTTCTTTCTCTATGTTGGGTTTTTCCATGGCAAGCCTATAATTTGTGTTCACAATCCATATGAATTTAATGCTTCAAATGAGTGAAAGAACTTGTTGGTGTTGTTGCCTTCGCTTCATCAGGTCCATCCAAAGTAAATTTTCTAGGGAAAATTCATATGAATGATGTGGGATTTTCTTGGAATCTCACACCGTTTGTGGGTTTTTAGATGGACCCTCGATCCATCAACCAAACCTCTCCTTTCCTCTCTCTCCTTTCTCTTCAATTTGGTAAGAACATTACTGAGCACCATGGCTCAAAATATCTTGAAAAGAGAGACCCAATCTAATCAACTTCAATCAGCGTATAAATTATAATAATCTTCAAACCAGGGACCCTTGTATGATCCAATGACCAAACCCATCTTATTGTTTCTTTTCAATTTGGTACAAACATAACAGAGCACCACCATAGGTGGCATCAAATATTACAGATCCATGGATTTGTCACCAACTTCATCTCAAAGATTTCACAGAATTTACCATTTGCAAGCAACTATGTAACCAAGTAAACCGGGCCATAGGAATGAACATCATAAGGGTCGGTAGTCAGCTTGTTCAGGCACAGATAGGGCATCTCATTCTCCACTCTCTTTGTTGGGTGGAACTGGAAGAGACCCGTGAGGGGCCCCGATGTTGGCCGCCGGGGCTTCCCGGTGGCTCCAGCACCTCCGCTCTCGCGAATCGGGCTGGGGGCAGAAACATTGCCGTATCTCGACTTGGATGAGTGAGATCTGGCTGGGGCTTCCATGCTGGAATTGCTCTTCTGCTCAGATTTCCACCATGGGAACAAAGACCTCTTCCATGACTTCCTCTTCTTCTTGGCTTCTTCTGGCTGGGCCGCACCCTCAGGTTTCTCTTCGCTCGCGTGCTTTCTTGCCTCTTCCAAGAACTGATCAGAAATAAATACAGATTCCATGAAATCAGAGTGAAAAACCCATCACAGAGGTGCTTTGTTTGTCAACAAATGGCTTCTGTAGACAAAATTCAAGTTCTTAGAATCCCATTGCTTATGTAGATGATAGAAAGATTGGTGATTTCATGCTAAGTTAACTGAATTTGAATTCTGAGGCAATCTCAACAACAATCACAATTAAAATTGTGTGGAAAATTGGAGATTGTTTGATCCTCCTATATATGATGCAAAGTTATCAAGGCATCTTCTCAGAACCAAGAATCGAATACTTTCTTCAGCAAAGGACCAGACACTGAGCCAGAATAGCAGCATTGTCATAAAACTAGATGGTAGAAAATGAAATCTAGTTAGGCTCGGTGCCACGACATTCGACTTCTAAAATAAGGGTTGGGTTTCTCTACCTGTGAAAAATCGAGCTTCGGATCGAAACCATAGTTCCCAGCCTCATACCTCAGGTGGACAGGAGATTTCTTCATCCTTGCCTGCATAATCATAGAAATATGATAAAAGATTGACAAGGAAGCAAAACCCATTTCTTTACATTAAATTTGCTTCTTGGCTGGACAATAGACTGATGAAGAAGAAGAAATGGAACTCACAGTTTCTCCACCACCACCACATAAACATACAGAAAACATATGGTTGGCAAAGGAATTGCCGCCATTGAAAAGGACAATATCTTGGATGAGAAGGCAGAAACTGTGTATACAGAACCCAACAACTAGACACTTTATACCAAAAGACAAGACAGGTTAACAGAATCAAAACCAAAATCAGGATTCAGGGTTGAGAGTTGAGAGAGGAACAATATGTGTGAGGTGCACTAAATAGAATATTTTTTACTTGTAAACGTTACCTTGGTCCAGGAGAAATGAGAAGAGAAGCCTTTTGCTGCTCACTCAAGCTTTGCTGTTCTTTCTTTGTGCAGGGACAGGGAGGAAGAAGCTGAGAAGGATTGTATGATAATAATAATAATAATACAATAAAAGTGAAATGGGTGGCAATAAATGAAGGATTTTATTTCATTAATATGTAGGGTACGTGCACTCAACTCAAATCAGTTCATAAATAAAGCCAGAAAAGGCCAAAAGAATGATTTTTCAAAGGGATAAATATTTTTTATTTTAATAATTAGCATTAAAATAATTTGTATTTATTACAATAAAAAATATTTGAATGTAAAAATAAGACACTAAATTACTACAAAAAAAAAATTTATAAAATAAATTTATTGTTTAATAATTATGAAAGAATACAGTAGTTCTTTTTCTTTTATAAATAAATATAACAATATTAAAAAAAAACCCAAATAGAGCGTGGGCGTGGGTGTGCCGTATGCGTAACATCCGCCGCATGTTTCGGAGCTTCGGAGGAACTGCTTTTTGTTGTTTCGGAGGGAAATACGTCCACCCTGCCGCCACCCAATCCCAATCCCAATCTTTTATACATCTCTTAATTTAATTATCATAATAAATTTTAATAATATTTGTACATTAACTTAACATAAAAGATAACGTATAAATACATAGACATCACTAAAAAACATTAAATAGCAATTTCATGTTTATTAGAGTTAGAATATAAATAACTTAATTAACTAAATAAATAATCTCACAAAGGGAAATTTTTATGTGATGGTTGTATTATACTTTTGTTTTAAACAAAAAAGTATATTTTTATGTGAAGGTTTAAGGATATATTTGAGGGGGGGATTTGAAATTTGGTCAAAATGAACGGAAAACAGATGGCAGACAGAAATAAACCCCTACTCCACGCCATCACGTCAGTCGGAAGGTCACATTCTTCATTATTATGTCCCATATTTTTCTTTTTATCATCCCCCTCCCCCCCCCCCCCCCGCCGCCGCCGCAACCGCTTCCGAAAAAAAAAGGAACAGTCCCACATTTGTAAATAAATAAATAAGCCTAAATTACATTACAACAAATTAAACTAAGTCGTATGAACTCAAAATACTTAAAATAAAACCAGAAAGATCATCAGGGGTTTCTAAAAAATTAGCCAATAAATAAAATAAAGAAGAAGAGAGGCATTTGGTTGACCTGTGTAGGCTGTAAATCGAATCGAATAGATTTCATTCATGGCTTTTGACATTTAGATCCGCTTTGTCAGCTGAAACCTGTCAGACACTACCCATCACACAAATATTTAATTCCAAAGATTCTATCTTATCATTTTTGGATCAATTCATGTGTCTCTTTCATTTTTTTTTTCCTAACAAATAGAAGCATTTTTTCAGATTTTTTTTTTATAGAAAGCTGAACAAAAATGCTACTTCCACACTTAAATTTAACATTCGAAATAACACTTTACAATAATATTTTATATTATTATTATGTCATATCAATATAAATATACAAAATATCACTCCAATATGCAAGCTGGTATAAGTGTCAAACTTTGGTAAATCTCACCACAAGCAATTCCTACTTTGGTAAAAATCCCACCTGAAGAGAGATTCTGCAGTTAACCAAAGAAGCGAAACAAATGAAAAGCATCCTATGTATGAAAACTCAGAAACTCAAGAGGATTGACAAGAGATGATATTATTATCAACCAAGAGATCCAATTGATCCTCTCCTCCTCCATTTGGCCTTAGCAACGCGTTGCATAAGCCTGTATGGATGTTACTAATGCTACACTAACCTTCCCTATCAAAGTTGAAGCAATGGTAGCGCCATTACAATACCAACTACAGACACCAGCAGCAGCAGCATCCAGAATGGCGCTTCTACTTTGTTCTTCTTGTCTTGGATAGGATTGTCAATTTTCTCCGACAGAGGTTTGGACCTTTCTTGCGCAGTCAGAACCCGTGATGGATGCTCTATAATGGACTGATATGAAACCCGCTGCTCTTCATACTTCTCCACATACTCGGGGAAGATTTTCCTAAACGTCGGGCTGCTTAAGAAGAATGTCAGAATCATCCATCTATTGTAATGCAACCGTAGCAGAAATCACTGAGATCATAAGTAAATTCCAAAGCATCATCATATTATGTGCATAGTCCATTCCACAAATAGAAGAAATCAAAAACTTAAATTGACGCACTGCCGAGCTAATAAACCACATGGATCGGGGTGAATAGCAGCCAATATGAATATTCACAGTTGGATATGATACAAGAACATCTGAAAAAAGAAATAAATGAATACTTCATGAATATATATATATATATATCAATATGAATTTATTCTTGTCACGTTTTTCTTGTACTGTAATTTTGTTTTTTGAACATCATACACAACAGCAAAGATCACAAATATTCCAATTATCACACCAGATACATTTACAATACAATATTGTGTGGATAGGAACATGAACTAAATCTGACTTACTTTAATCTCTTCTTTCAAAACTTATATAAGGCATATGCAAGTATTACAATCTATTCTTGTATTCATCTAACTGTGCTCTAATCCTATAGGAAGGATACATCATAACCTGGTTTCAAGATAGCTTGGATGAAGTGCCTAATTTTGTTGAAAAAAAATACCAGAAGCTTCTTCAGAACTAGAGAAACTCGACTTCAAACAACAAATATCCATTGGAAGCATTGTATACATCATATATGAGAATCTAAATACAATTATCCTCCATGGATAAATAGATATATGATTATAAGTATCACAGTTCAGAATATATATGCATAAATATAAGAAAATACTCCGTGAACACCAAACCAAGTGTCAACCGACCAAAAGTTAGGGCGCAGAGCATGTACATCTAAGACAACAAAGACAATATACATACATCCTCTGAAGAAACAGTAAGGAAGACGGATACTGGGCTCAGGATGGGAATACTTGATTACTAAGGACAAAGTAATGATGCAATAGTCTATATGCAAATGAACAAAGATGTGATTCTATATAATCCACCAGAAACTCAGAAAAACAGGATCAATGGTTGTAAGAGACTTACTTCTTACAATTAAAAGCAAGACTAGATTTTGCAAGCCTTTGCTTCTCGGCAATGCTAGTGGTTACACTGCCAGTTGTGGGACTCTTGTCCATCTGCAAGGAAAAAAATATGCAAACTAAAGCTTTGAAGCATAATAAAACGGTTCAAAGTTATTAAGTATGAGATTGCCCCTATCTCAATAGATGCATGATCTATTGAAAAGGACCTAATAGTATCTGGGAATATTCTGGTAAGTTCACAGTACAAACAGTTCAATAAAACATCATCAGGCCCATGAACGTTTAATAAAACAGAACAATCAAATAAAATGGAAGTAAATGATGGCATGATGCTCAAAAAAGCTAGGCAGAGCATTAAAGCCTCCAGCCACCCAAGGTCCCAAACAAGTGCATCAAACACAGTTAGGCTATTGCATCTCAAAGTACTCGTTTCAATTTAACTATTTTGGTTGGCAAAATAAAATGTCAGGACCTTGAAGAATATCCTACTGATAAGGTCATCAGCAAGAAGCCCAAGATGAGTCAAGTCTTTTGGAAAATAAATTGGTCTGGCAGAGACCTTGCACACCAGCAAGTTGCTTCATTGCTCCCCGAGTATCAAAAGTTCAAAAAACAGAAGCAGCCTTTCCATACATGAGCTTAAAGCTACATATTTTTACTGTCCCCAATGCCTGTAGTGGTGGAAATCTTGTACATTTAGGTACTCTTAGATGTATCTGTAAAATATTATTAGTGAAAAATAGCCTAAAATGGTGCAATATTTTCCATTTATGTTGGTATAGGGTAGTTTCAGACACACTCATCAAACACACTAAAAATTATGAAATACCTTATAGAAGTTAACAGACACGCAGTTAACTAAATGGCAAGGAAGCAGACATGATAGCATAGGATCCAAAGAAAGTTATAACCCATTATTATGTGAAGTTGTAAACCACTGGTCATGCAGCCCAATAAAAAATAAATAACCAAATAACAAAAAGAAAATCAGAACAGGGCCTTTAAATGTGTCGTCGATAATAGAGATTGACAAACTCACCATGAATGAGAGAAGGCCAGTAAGTATGCTGCAGTTAAGATACAAGAAAACAAGTGAGTACCATAGGTTAAATAAAACCTGCAGACAATGGCATCCGTTTCCTCATAGTTTATTACCTTGATACGGACCACATTGGGTTCCAACTTTCTGGATGAACTGCAATGTTAAGGACGTGAAAATAATTAATTATCAGAGATATCGGATGGTTCCACACTAGTGAAACTCAGTAGCACTTACAATCGCTCATAGATAGACAGATTTTCTTTTGTGTCATGAACCGTCCATTGGGAGTAGTCATACTACAGGGAATAAAAAAGTAATCTCAGTAAGGGCAACCTTGTTCAGCGTCAAAAAGAACAAAAACAAACAAGACAGCAGAGCATGCAAATTTATTTGTAGACAAAGTTAAGCAGGCAAGAACCCATTGTACCTGATTCCAGGAGGTTTAAATGGATACTCAGGCGGAAACTTGATTTTCCCATAGTAATATCCACCTTACAATCATCAGGTCAAAATAAATTCATGTGTACCAAGAAAACGAAGTCCAGCAGTGAAACAATCTTCTTGTGTAATCAATACTACAAAACCAAAAATAATAATATACATCTGTACCTGAAAATGGAGTTCCTTCACTTCCCTCTAGTACATAATCTGTAACATATGAATATGGAACATCATGCTATTTCAATTTATAAGCAATTAGTGGTAAGAAAAGCAAATATATAAAGCTTGTGTGGCAGCAGATGTGTTATAAGGATAAATGCCAATGAAAAGGCTCAAATCTCAATTTCAAAAGAAGAATGAAATTTCAAGGTCCTTAATAAATTATACATTTGGAAGGGATAAAACCCACTTGTCTAATAATGTTTTTCCGTTAAAGTTAGAAAAATTTAGAAATAAAGAAATAATATTTGTTCTCCTATAAATTTGGTTTAGATCAGTGCACTTAGCCATTCATTTCTAATAGTACATGCAGCTTTAAAACAATGTCCAGAAGTTCAATTAATAGAAATTAAATTAACTATGGCCTAACTAACTCAAAAGGAAATTGATAGTGGGAAATTAAAGATTATGAAAAGGTTCCTGAAATATGATTTGTAAAGAACAGAACATTTTATCACTGTGTCATGCCAACTGTCACTAAAAATGCCTATGCTTAGCCACTTCATAATGCTGATCATCAACCAGATGCCTAGTCAATTGATCAATTCCACTCTCTGCTCAGTTGTTCAAGGAGTGAAAATATAAATTCTAGATGGAGAGTACTTTGCCGCACAAGTTAACATTAATAAAGAATATCAAAGCACAATCACAGAAAAACAATATATGGGAAGGGTGGAGAAGAAATTGCATTTATGGAAATTAGCAAGTGTATCTTAACGGTGGGTCAACAATTAATGATTTTACATTTTATAACCATATTGACGTCAACTAATCATAAGATAACACAAAAGGAAAAATAATCTACACATGAATGAAAGTGAGAGAAAGGATCTCAATCCAGATTTTTGGATTCTCATCCGGATGAACTATGTAATGAAAACAACATAAGAAAGACGAAAGAAAAAAAAAAAAAAACTCACGCCACTCAAGAATATCATTGGGGGAAGGCCGGGCTGTCACATTGGAAACAGGTTCCTGCAAATTTAGATAAAATATCATCACCATAGAACTAAATGCGGTCATTAAAAGTTTATTTCAACATAGCAGGCATGAATTAACCATCTTTTGAGTTTATGAAATGTATTTAAGATATAATCAAAATAGTATAACAGGAGATGAACCTTTATCATTTAAGAAGGAAAGCAAAGAAAATCATAAAAGACACACAATATACTCCTAACCATAAAACAATACAATTGGTAAAGAAATAATACCCAAAAAAGTAGGAAATTCAACTATCTAATTAAGCCTTCATGGCATATTTATTTATGATAAAAGGGGAAAGTGAATTAAGAACAAAAACATGGGTAAGACAAGGACATACTGATAGGATACCAGATAGAATTCCAACAGCAATTGATTATCAATAGTTTCCAAATACTTTTTCAGCAAGAAAACAAGAATAAACCAGGGCGTTCGAGAGGCCCTTACTCTCCCAATTCTTCTATCAAAAACCAGCTACCTTTCTCTCACTTCTCCCCCCTTATTTATACCTCTCCTCCCCACCTTTTCTAACTGAATTCCCTTCGCACATGCTGATTATTCCCTCAGCATGTGGATTACAATTCCACCCCTCCCATGCGCACATGCTGGTTGTTACACCTGCATGTGCTGACCCCTCATTCTAATCATCATGCCTTCTGCTGCTTGTGACATCTGTGGTAAGTCCGGTGCACCGGCGGCCTATCACATACTCAGGCATCTACAAGCAGGGGGGAAGTTTATAGTTTGTCACTGCATCTCTAATATACTAAAACCAGTAGTTTAGCTTCTGTACATGAGAGAATCATAGAAGACAAGTACTACATATGAAATCCTCTTTGTTTTAACATAGAAACAATGACAAAAACAAGCCTTAATCCCTCTAGGTGGGTCTAATGTCTTAACATGCTTTTGAAAAATAATGGAGCACGACTTTACAACAATCACACTACTATATCATAATCATAATCAAGTTGGAGGGATCATGAAACTGAACCCCCTCGTCAAAGCCCAAAGAACAAAATTCTGTTAAGAAGCACATAGGCAAACACAGACAAAACACATGCTTGGACACAGCAATTTTAAAAACATAACCCAGGGGGCAGGGGGGGGTAATGCATATAAGTATAGAATAGCTATTTCGTTTTTTTTTTTTTTTTTTTGTTACACGGCAATCTAATTAAAATATGAAAAAGTACTAGTCAGATTCTTTATATTAGGAAAGAAATGTGAATAAAAATGTATAATATCTATTTTAAAGCTCTATTAATATACAAATTCAAAATTTTGGACTTTTAAGTACTTGAATATTAAAAAGTCAAAAAGAAGAAAGGCTACAACAAGAATCGCAAGCCTAAATCCCACTAGGTGGTCAGCTATATGAATCCTTACATTGTTTTTTATTTTACAAATTGATTTCTAACTTAATTCTTTTGAACCCTTAGTGCAAGTCTTATTTGTTAAAAGTGACAAGCATATTCTTTATGCATTTTTTGTAACATATACTCAAATGAAAAATTCCCTTAAACTATGTTAATGAAAAATATTAAATGCAACTTGCATGGTAGTGAATACATGCTTTTTAAAAGATTAAATACACTTTGCTCACATTGCAGCTGTAGTAAAGTGCACACTTTTTTTTAGGATTAAAAACATTTTGCTTCCCCCTGCTTTCACTGAATCCCACTTTACCTCATAACTTAGTTGAAAAATTACACCCATGTAACCTAAACTTTGACATTTTTCCCTCAAGTGTTTAAGGGAGTCAAAATGTGGACCAAAGTGGTGAAAAATGCAATTCGAAGAGTTTGACTAAATTAGGGATACAAAATAGAGCAAAGCATATTTAACTCTAAAAATTCTATTTCAATTCCATCGAAATGGCTGAAACATTTTAATTCAACATGAAATAATAGTACGGCACCGTAATTCCACTGTTTTTATAAAACATCAGAGACCATTTAAAAAAAACTAAAATAATGAGTTCTTTTGAGATCAACTTGGAATTTCTTGTAAGAGCTAATTTTGGAAATAGTTTGATCTTTGTTTGCTAGTAGCATAGTCAATTAAAATTATTTTTGATAGTTTTATAATAATTACTTAGTTGGCAGTTATGTACATTCCAATGGTGCGTGCCTGAAAATGGTTAGGTGTGTGTTTGACGTTATGTAATTATGTAAGCTCATATAGTTCATGATCATGTAAACGGAATTGTATTAGAGCATACTTTGCAAAGAGCTCTATATTCCATCTGAAGGCGCTTTATACATGCTTTCTCAGCCATCTAACAACTTTGAATGGTACAGAGCAAATAACAGGTAGAATCCCAAGACTGAATTTCCTTTCTGTCCCGACACCCTGCTCACAGGAAAATATAACACGCATTCATAAAGATAATTAAGAAATAATTATTTTTTCTTTTTGTTAGATGAAAAAAAATAGAAATTTTCCTTTTTCAGGGAAAAGATAGTTTCTAGGAAAACAATGTTAGGTAATGACTATAAGATTGCGAAGAAAACAGATAAAATTACACCAGCTCCCAAGCATGAATGATAAGTCATATGGAAGCCTCCTCAACAGAATTAGTTACTATATGTTACCAGGATGAATTATCCCAACAGGCCCCAGCATGAATGCATTGACATGTTTGTCATAACAACTAATGCTAGATGTGTCCATCACCTGTCTCAAAAATGTTAGGTAATCGAGTAACAGACTTTACAAAAGAAACTGATGAGGGGCCAAGTCTAACAGAAACCAAAAGGAAGAAAGCACCAACAGTGCAATCAGACAATTGACTAAGCCCATATTATAAATATAAACACACAAAGCCTCTACTAACAAGTCACCAACCCTAATGCTATATTGGTAATTTGAATTTATTTCGGGAAAAGAAAAAGAAATGGAAATGAAATAACTGGAGATATATGTTTATTTATTTTTTTTGGTTGGGTAAGAAAACCAACAGATGTATGCCAGAAAATATATTCCTTCATCTGATTAACCATTAAACTTATATCCATACAAGCAATTCAGTTTTCTCTTTCATTTTCCTTAGGGAAGTCTTAGTTCCAGTAAGCTTTACATATCCTACATGAAGCCCCACCCTGCAGAAAAGGAAATTGCAATACCTATAGGACAAATTAAGGAAGCGTTACGCTCGTCTGTGGACTAACAATTTGCTGTAAACCTGATGAGGCTTCTCCGCCGCAAGTAGCAAACAACGTTCTTCTGGATCCTGTCTGCAATCAACTTCCGTTGCAAAATTACCGCAACTCCAAGTGAATATAATTAACCTCTCCTCCCAAATTTAGACCTCAATTCCTGTCTGCACACGAGAATTCCCATCCTCACACCCAACATCGAAACCATATTTACCAATTGAAGAACAAAATCACACGTACAGGCAAAGAATCGTGAAATCAATAAAATTATCAACTGAGAGAGACGTGTTACCTGAGTATGGAGCAATGAGTGGGTTGCGGCGAGTTAGGGTTTCGAGTTCTTCTGGATCCTGAGCTTGAGAGGTTGAGATATTGGCCCTCTCTCAGACCGACCTCGTTCGTTCCGCGTCCTGGACGGGGTCTTATTGATTGATACGTTTTTGGGATTGTCGCATTCTTAGGCATTAATAGCCATCAGGGGCCTGAAATTTCTTCTTTTCCCACTTTTACCCGAAATTTTCAATATCAAGTCAATTTATTTTTTTTTTCAAATCACGTATTGTCACTTCAACCATAATTAATTACAAAGGCTTACCTAAAATTTAAATTTTTATTGAAAAAAATCTAGAAAATAGTCAACACATTATAGGAAGAAAAATGTTTACAAAATTGTAAGTTAAAAAAAATAAGAAGTCTTTGATAAGGGTGAGTAATATTTTAGTTAAATTAAAATAATTAAACAAAATTGATCAAAATTGTCAATTTGATTTGATTTGTAAATAGATTTGGTTCAATTTTTAAATTTAATAATTTTAATTATTTTAGTTTCATCTTTGTATTGAAAAAAAAACAAAATAACTATACGAATCGAAATATAAAAAATAATGTCATTTTTACACTTTGTTATTTTATTCTTTTAGTTTTCTTATTTTTTCAGTTATTTTTTTCAATTTTTGTTGTTTTTTTGTATTTTTTAGTCAATTCATTTTTTTATTTTTTTAAATTTTCAATTTGTTCACTTTGAAAATCTTCAATTCAATTTTTAACATAGATTCAACCTATTTAAATTGAAAATTTCAATTAATTTAATAATCAAACTGATCAAATACTTACCTTAGTCTTTGTGTACCAAAAAAGTCTTTGTTTGAAAAATTTGACACACTCACCATGAGTAGTGAAATTTCAATACATTTACCTTGCAATTTCAGACATCATTCCTTCTATCTATCCCAATAACATTATATTTTTTTGAAAAACTTGAAAATTAATCTAATGAGGCAATACGTTAAAAAAATACTATTTAAATATTTAATTATAATATTTTTATAATATTCATATATTGATATATTATATGATAACAAAAATATTACTTGAACACTCAATTATAATAACTAAATAATGACAGAACTATCTCACCTAATTCGATATGACATCATCATCCCCAACTTAAATTTCAAGTGAGAACAAAACTTATTGGGTTGCCAAATTCAATAGTAGGAAAAAGCTATTCCCCATTTTCACATAAAAAGTGTGCAAAAATCATTTTTCTTTAATAAAAGTATTAATTAAAGACTCACAAAAGTAATAATTATATGGATAAAATACCCATCATTTATAACAAAATGACATATTGATTGAAGGAAATGGTTAGTTAATAGAACAAAAGCATAAGCACAAAAACACCATTTTGAAAATTGCACCACTAAACTAAAAACGACAGCAAAATAATCGAGTCAAACCAAGCCGAGTAAAAGGAGGGTCACCTAAGCAGAAGAAAGCCAAGCCAGGAATTGGTTTGGATCCAACATGCTTTCAGGTGACAGCGCATAGGAGCAGAGCAGGGGAAGAACAGTGCACATTCCAAAAACCAAGTATTGTTGATTATAATAAAAGCCTCGATCCATGTCTTTTATCATTTCACCACTACATTACAAAATTTCTTGCTTCATTCCCCAAGAAGATTTTAATATGATCACGCGCCTGGTCACATGATCCCTCTGCAACCGAAAGAACTAATGTAGAACTCAGAGCCACAAACATAAACTAAGGAACAGTCGAAGGAAATATCACATGATCCCACCATCTGCATCCATCTGATACCCCCCACCCAATATAAAACAAACGCTGGCATTTTAGATGGATGTATATCCACACTTCAAACCCAGCAAATCTCATCACAAGTACTCAAAGCTAAATTAAGCTCAGTTTTAGCATTAGGAGAAGTGAAACAACTTACAGTCACAATCATGAAGTCCTGCTCCAGATCAGTTGCCGCTTTTGCTCTTGCGCTTGTGCTGGCTCTGCTTTCCTGGCCTAATGGTGCCCAGACAGCCCGTCTCCCACTCACAAAAGCACGGGCATCGGCTATGGTTTCCTCCCGGGCTCTGAAAGATTTGAAGGAAGGCAGGAGAGATCCCATCAGGAAGGTGGAATCCAGCTTTCGGAGGATACCCCCAAGCAGATCGAATCCAAAGCAGAACAAGTAACGCTTATCTACAAAACAATACCAGGGTTTCCACCATTTGCTGCATTGACTCAGATATCGTGTTCTTGTGACAGGTCCAAACCTCAGGACAAGCAGTTTCTAACTCCTAATCAGTTCAAGACTTTTCGCCATTTGCTGCGTTGACTCAATGTCATGTGTTCTTGAGCCAGGTTTAAGCCCCTCCAGAAGATGGCTGAAGCAACTACTAAGCAACAAGCAACAATGCCTCCATATCTGTCACAGTTCTTTCTTCATTGCACGTTATTTGTTGCTGCAGAATAGTCTCGTACAGTTTACTGCTGGAGCTACGTACTAGTATTTTGGAATGGTTTACAATTTTGTTTTTTTGTCAGGAATGACAATTTTGAAGTGAACTGTTTTTGCAGTTTTTCAGATGTATATACAGAAGTTTCTATGTTGAGTAACTAGTCAGTGGAAAGACCATAATTTCTGTTACAAAGCGATCACGGAGTAGATAAATCTAAAATAACCACATGGAAGCACCATAAGTACTTGGTCTGTGGACAAAATTCAGACACTGAAGTAAGAGATTAAAATGAGGGAGATACCCATTCAGGATGGAAGTATCATGCTTTAAACTTCTTTCGAGATATCTTGGACGAGTCATCCTTCCTGTGCCGTTTCTTCTCTTTCATTTCAGCAGAATGGGATGTTTTCTGATGATGGCTGACGGTATCAGTTGCCTTATTAGCCATGGCAACATTTTCAATTCCATGCTTCTTACTTTTCTGCCTTTTGTTTTTTCTTTTTGAAGCATCATCATCTATAAGACGTTTCATAGATGTCTCACCGTGCTGTTTGGCCCTTTCTGCATGATGCTTATGGCCTGATATTTTCATTTTGGATGTTGAGTTCACATTGGCTATACATTGCATACTGGAAGATGGTCCAGCTGCAGAAGCAAGGGAAGCGTCAATCTCTTTCCTCATCTCCTTTATTGTTTCTGGCCGTGATGTACTAGGAGCGTCTGCAAGAAAGCTGTCAACCTTGCTTGGCTTGGTTTCTTTTGAGCCAAATATAGCATAGAACTCCTTGTAAGCTGATTGTTTTGATGACTGTTTTGCCTTCCATTGATCAGGTCGCTTAGCATATCTATTGCAAGTGAACAACCAAGAACACCAATGAATTTCAGAGCTCCCATATTAAGTAACCAGAGTAAATTCTTATTCTGGAAAATATCAAAGCATTTTAAGTTATGAGCGTGCATGTGTAATAGTAATAAATCCATCATGTGACGATGACAGGCATGAACGTGTTGAGCAGTAAGTTCAACCTGTCATGGCACTATTATCAAGCTTCTGCCACAAGAAATTGTTGTTAGTTCCCCACAATTTGCCAAATACAGCATCAGAATTGTCAGTAAAGCGCTTAACCCTCTCTTTAATACTAGGATTTTTCAACGGAAAGGAAAATGAAAAGAAATAAAATATCTTAAATACATGCACTTTGACACGCAAATAACTACTTGTAGCGGTGTTTGATAGAACGTCTAAAGATAAATATAAGTATTTACAGTGCTTATACACTTAAAAAAAAATCCATAACAAGGTCCTTAAAGAAGTCACATGCAGGGATTTAGAGAATAAATGAGTCGTCCATAATCAAAGTTAATTTTTTTTTCATTAAGACAATATCACTAGCAAATAATGTACATCAAGACACTTGTCCTTGGATGTGCTTTGAATGGGGGGTATTTCCTACTCTAATAATTTAAAATCTATTTAAAATTATTAAGCTCAAGATATGGAGAAACAATTTAAAATCAAGAGGTTTTAAGTAAAGTAGATTGAAAACCGAAGATGTGGAATATAAGTTTAGTAAAAATACATGTGTGGGTGATGTTTTAGGAAAAACTTGAAGATCAAATCATTCTAAGAAAATATTAGTTTAGATATCTTGGATCAATCATCCAAAAAAGATGGAGAGACTAACAAGGGAGGATGTCACCCATGGACTTATGACAAGATGGTTAAAATGCATAAGTGCATTCAATGTAATAGTAAAATTCTGTTAAAGATAAAAGAAAATTTTAAATGATAGTTTTAAGGCTAGCTTTGTTGTATGGTGCAAAATGTTGGGCAAAAAATCACCAAATGTGCAAAATACGAACATAACAAAGATAGGATATCATGATGGATGTGTAGCCATACAAGACATGATAAAATTAGCAAAGAGATTATTCATAATAAGTTCGAACTGACTCCTATTTAAGGTAAGATGTGTTGGTCATGTAAAAAGAAGCCCAACTGCCACAATAGAGACTCCTATGAGAAGAGTAGATGAAATTCAGCAAGTCTATAATAAAAGAGATAGAGGCAGACCAAAAAAAACTTGATGAAAAACTCTTATGTATGATATAATTAGTAAGGGCCTTAAAAAAGATAAATCCATAGATAGAAATGATCGGAAAGCTAGAATTCATGTAGTTGACACTACATAGTTGGATTAAGACTTGATATTTTGTTGTTGATAAATATATAACCAGTCAGGATACACAATATCACAAGTCTGGCTTCAACTATATTTAACATTGAAACTTGACTAGAAGTTAGGTCTTTGACTATAACATTGAAAATAGTGAGATTTGAGATTAAGGGCAAGGTTGCGTAGCGCAAGTTACCCTAATATAAATATCATGAAGAATGAAATAGAAGACCAAAAAACGATATTAAATAGCAAACAACGTACCCATCAACATCGAACTTCCTCAATAGCAGAGGGCCCTGCTTAGTCTTGAAGAGGTCTGATTCTACAGTTACCAATTCTGATACAATTGCCTCTCTTAGTGATATGTTACTGGCATCGAAGCACTTTTCAACAGTAAATGAGCCTGATGGATGCAATGCAAGCTCTCCAAAATGTCCCTTAAGCCTTCAAAGTAATTAGAAGAAGACAAAATCAATTTAAATTTAAAGGAATCACACATGGAGAGAGAGAGAGAGAGAGAGAGAGAGAGAGAAGATTTAATAAATGCAGTCCCGAGAGATGCCACAACAACCAAGTTATCATTATCTGTTAATGCATTTCTGAATTCTCAGGCATGAGATTAAAAATATGACATCATAAATCTTATTTATTAATTAAAGTAGGACAGAGATTGTGTATCTTGAGAAGATTTTGAGCACTCACAAGGTTGCATGTCAGAAGGTTTTTTTTTTTGGGGGGGGGGGGAAGAAGAGAGTTTGGAGGCAACCAAGGCTCTAATATGAACTAGAAGTTTTATGTTTTTTAATATAGATCATCTCCAATTTGGTAAATGTGCATTGCAGTATCATGAAATAAACCACACAGAACTAGAAGGAAAACAAACATGTATAAGCAGTGTGGACACTTCCAACATCTAAATTCTTAGGTTGAAGGAAGTACTGTGGATTTCAACTGCCACAGCAACTCCTTGTTCTTGTATAACCTGAAAGATAACACATCCAGAGGATTTCACAACAATGTGATCTGGTGATGTTCCCAGGAATGTGAATGGTTACAACGCCACTGCCTACACAACATGATTGTTATTTTAGCCATTGAAGACTCCCCCATATACCATGCGGTTTTGCTGGCCAACATCCCAGTTTATTAATATTTTCATACTGTCCATAATATTTAAAAATTCTTGTGACATAACAAGTGTTTTCATTTTCTAAATTTGCAATTGCTTGAATTATACATGAATACCTTTTCTAACTTCCTTCAAAAGATTCTCTCAACAAATCCCTTTTTTTCTTAACATTTTCCCTTTTCAATGCTATCAATTGTTGGTTTCAAAACTTCCCATGTTCAAGGCAACCTATTGAAATTTTGATATTTAGATCAAGACTGTCACCAACAGTATTCCTCAGTTAAAGTGCATATTATAACAATAAGACAGGGTAATAAAGTAACCAAAATCTGAAATGTGCCAATACAACCATAAGTCATACAAGACATGACAAATTTAAGTAATACCCAAATACTAGAGCACAAGGAAAGCATATATACTAGAGCAGCAATATAAGTTGCAAATCTGGCATATCAGAAATTCAAAAGACTATCGAAAAGGATGCATGCTGCATAACATACTTCATAACCAATCTGCGTTTTTGTTTGCTAGAAGAATTTGAACTAAGAAAACCTTCAATAACCCTTTGCCCCCTAGAATCCTTCGATGCTTCAAGAACATGGTCGGCTTCCATGGATGCGATACTTGATATATAAGGCTGAATGAATTCCTGTAGGGCAAGGAAGGACCATGTCATTATAATTCAAATTTAAAGGAAAATGCAGTACATGAACTGTGGAACTGTTAAAAATGGGAATATAAATAACAACAGTCCCTTTTTGTTGTGTGCCAATGCTTTTGTTCTCAGGTTTAACTTTTGTTTCATTGGTTTTTGCAATGGAACTTCAAAAAAAACACAAAAATTTTCATATTGTTTATTTTGCATGGAAATATGGATTCTCAAAACAATTTTTCTCAATTCATGAAACTGCAACCATTTCAGAAGATTTTCCTCAAAAAAAATGCAGAAACCACTTAAAGAGTCTAGCAGAAATCCACAATGGCCGACAATTTCTAACCATATACATTCAGTTACATGATAGAATACCCATACAATTCCGTTACCAAAGACGGAATAAGCAGGGGCAAAATAGTGATAAGGGAAAGGGAGAAAGCAACAAAAGTGGTTAAAGAGTAATATGGGTAGAGCAAAGCAGGTGGCATGTGCAGACAACAGAATCGGTTAGAGGAGGATGGCTGGAATAACATATAAATAGGAAAGATAGTAGAATAGAGGGGGGCAATTTTTGGAGTAGTGAAGATAGTGGGAGAGTGTGGACCTCTCGAAAGTCCACTTTCTTTTCATTTACTTAATTTTACAGTTGTATTTCTCTCCATTTTCAGTAAACCATCAGTACGACAAAAAAAAGAACCAATTACTGTTACCTGGGCACATGTAAACTAAGAAAAAAGAGTAAGCATCTTCATCCATGTAAACTCTATCAGAAAATCTATTTTCTCAGAGTGGGGGAGAAATATACTAAAAACAAAAACTGTTTATCATGAATGGCACAACTAAGAACCAGTTACAACACAAGATGCTGAACTGGATATATATTTATTTTGTTATTTTTTTTTTTTTTTGTTTGCCAAGCCAATATTTTGGGCCATGTCTAGATGTGTGCTAGGCATAGATGGGAGACTTTTTAAAGATTGCGATATGGATACAATGAAAAGGGTACACAGGATATAAAAGTAACATATAAGGAAGTAAAGATACATACACTTGGAAATTGAAAAACCAACTGCAGGATCAAAGAACCCATGACATGCATCTTCCCCCCACTTGGCCAGCTCCAGTTGGATTTATCTTTGCAGCTAAAGTAGCTTTCAAGAAATAATATCCGAGGGACAATGCCTCCTGGTGTCTCATTCACTGAACAAACAGCTGCAGCAAGGGCCTGACAACTCTGCAAACAGGTGATGGGTATAAAAGACATGATTGGGATGAAGATTTGAGCCACAGGTGTCCGAAATAATTTTCATATTTGTAATGCTTGTCTACCGTTTGATCCAAGGGCAGAGAAAGAGAAGAGGAGTATACAACATCTATTTTCTTACATATTGCATAACTATTTCAACTTTTGACACACAAAGCATATACTCAGGGATTGGCATTAGCATGAACCTTATGTTCATAGACATGAAGCCTTTGACTTGCAGCAATGAGAGATGCAATGACACCTGGTTTCCCCATCCCAAGAAGATCTTCAAACTTTGGACCAAGTTCCTCCCATATAAGCTCCATCTGAAAGGCAAAACATAAGTGAGAGACTTTATATTCGTGGTGCTTTAAATAAAAATTGCATCACAACATATTATCTAAAAAGGAACAATCCCTAGCCTTAATTCCACTAATTAGGGTCAGGTAAAAAGGAATATTCCCATAAAAAGGGGAAAAAAGTGTATATTAGATAAAGAAAACAATCCAGAATCCTCAAACGCATATAAAATATAGTAAATTGCCCTCAGATCCCCTGTTGTTGGGGCCATTTACATTGAGTCCTCAACAAAACAAAATGAACAAGCTTAGAGGTTTTTAGTAATAAACACTCTAAGTAACAAGGGGTGAACAGAGCAGAATGTTTCACACCTCTACCTACATGCTGCCTTTTAAATACAGAAAACTATCTCTAAAATCTAGGAATTTAAATTATAAATACAACGTCAGATAAGAAGAGAATTTTTCTCCTAAGTTTTCTCCTAATTCTTAGGAACAACTGTAGTTTTATCTTCTCCTAATTCTTAGGAACAACTGTAGCTTTATCTTCTTTTATTCAATCTGATCTTCTTCCTTTTATTTCAGATTTATTTTCTTTACACCATGATTTCTTCCTCAACACTCCCCCTCAAGCTGGTGAATAAATGTCTTTAATTCCCAGTTTGCCTCTAATCAGCTCAAAACCTTGTTTGTTCATTGCCTAAGTGAGGATATCAGCTTCTTGTAGACCTATAGGAATATACACTAGATTGATACCACCATCGTCAATCTCTTACTTGATGAAATGTCTATCAATTCTCACATATTTCATCCGGTCATGTTGGACCGGATTGTTTACTATACTGATGACAGACTTACTGTCACAATATAGCCTTGTAGATTTAGTGTTTGGTACATTCAAGTCTTCCATAAACTTCCCTTAGACATATTGCTTCACATATGCCTTGAGTTATAACTCAGTATTCTGCTTCAGCACTACTTCTAGGTTCTAGCTACAATACTGTTTTTTACTCCTCCATGTCACAAGATTACCCCATAATTTAGTACAATACCCGGAGGTTAATTTACTATCTTCTAAGGAACCTGCCCAATCAGCATCTACAAACTCTTGAATTCCTTGGTCTTCATTCTTTCTGAATAAAGCACCCTTACTAGCAGTCTCTTTAAGGTATCTTAGGATGTGGCAAGCAGCATTAAGATGTTTGCTAGTGGGTGAATGCATATATTGACTCACTACAGTCACTGCATATGTAATATTAGGTCATGTAAGAGATAAATAAATCAATCTTCCCACTAACCTTTTGTTATCTACCTTTATCCACTACTTTTTCTATCCCATGTATTTTCCAGCATGTTTCTCTGGTATGGTAGGGCTTGTGGCAATGATCACACCATTGCTTTTCTTTCTGAGATTCTCCACAAGTTGGTGTTGTGCTTGGTTTAAAAACAACAGGGGCTAAACCACTTTGGTTATTAATCTCAGGTAATGCATGAAGCATGACCTTCTTCCGACTTTCTTCTCTCCTAACTTTAGCAAAAGACTCCCTGATAGAGGGAAAAGGTTTTGTTCCTAACAACCTTCCTCTGACTTCATCTAAGTCAGAATTCAACCTATGTAGGAAGTCAAATACCCTTTCTTTCTCTATCATTTTAGAATACTTCACCCATCCTTTGTACACTCCCAACTAATGCATAAAACAAATCCATCTCATGCCATATTTTGGATAACATGTTATAATAATCAGTTACCAAATGATTACCTTGGTGAGTAGTCCTTATGGCTGATCGAACTTCTAAATATTGTGTTGTATTTTCCATGTCTAAGTAAAAACTTTGGACTGCTTCCCATACCTCTTTTGTTGTCTTATAAAACAGATAGGTCCTCCCTATCTTTGGCTCCATTGAATTGATGAGCCAAGCCATTACTATGGAGGTTTCAACATCCCATGCTTCGTAGGTTGCAACTTCAGGATCAGGTTTTGGAATCCCCCAGTTAAATATCCCACTTTCCCTTTGCCTTTCATAACCAACAAGAACGATTGGGACCACTCCCGAAAATTGATCTCATTGAGCTTATGTTGGGTGATTTGAAGGGTGCAGTGATCTAAAGACATAGGGGCAGTAGTTGGAAGTAGAAATGGAGAGGTTGTAGGGCAAGTAGTTGAGGCTTCACTGTGTTATGATCCACTACAAGGTATGAGACTTGTCCCAGATCGGAAGTTTAAGCTTTTGGTGTAAGGTTTATAATCTCTCGGTCACCCTCCCTTTGACAGCTAACTTTTGAATGTGAGTTATACCTAAGGGGTGTAACAGTGGCATCAGAGCCGACCCCATGCAGTGTTCATTCGGGATTAGCCGTGGCTAGTGCACAACCTATCGTCATGAGCCCCAGACTGCGGATGGTGGTGGTATGTTATGGTCCACTGCAAGGTATGAGACTTGTACCACATTAAAAGTTTAGGCTCTTGGTGTGAAGTTTATAACTTCTTGGCCACCCTCCCCTTAACAGCTACCTTTTGAGGGTGAGTTCTACTCAAGGGGTGTAACACACTGGTTGGGGAGGAACTAGCCATCTTGAAGCAGTTTGTGTGGAAGAAAAACAAGTATGCAATCACCGAACCAGTGGCTCTAATACCATGAACAAAACAAAATGAACAAGCTTAGAGGTTTTTAGGAATAAACACTCTTAAGTAACAAAGGGTGAACAAAGAAGAATGTTTCACACCTCTACCTATGTTACATGCTACCTTTTAAATACATAAAACTATCTCTAAAATCTAGGAATTTAAACTACAAATACAACATCAGATAAGAAGAGAATTTTTCTCCTAAGTTTTCTCCTAATTCTTAGGAACAGTTGTAGCTTTATCTTCTCCTAATTCTTAGAGACAGCTGTAGCTTTATCTTCTTTTATTCAATCTGATCTTCTTCCTCTAATTTCAGATTTATCTTCTTCCCACTATGATTTCTTCCTCAACAAGTCCCCTTATGGTTTATTTTGTTCTTGGAGGTCCCTATGGTTACTTTTTTTGGCTCAAACACCTCCTTAATTAACTTTTCACACAAACGATATTAGTTTAACCTAAGTTGGGTTAGATTTAACCAGATCAAGAAGGGGGGGAGTGAGACAGACCAAAAGTCAAGTGATATACAGCAAAGACACAAAGAGGACGTGCTTTGGCTATAGTTCTTAGTGGCGGCCATTCTCCACATGAACCTGCCTGTTTTCAATCGGCCGCCATGGTGAAGCCTCATCCATGACCGAAGTAGGGACTCCAGCGGCGACAAGTTATTGTAGCCTTTGTTCGCCAACCAATTATTAGCCATTCCTCTCTCTGTCTCACTCTTATATCAATCCACATTCTGAGCAACACAGACCTTCTATTGGGGAATTTGATTCAAAGCTTGATGCCATATTAAACCATTTCACAGTGTGCCTCTCTTTCCTCTGCAAATTTTTTTCAGCAATTTGAATCATAAATTAAATACCAAATCCCCATATCTTAATCATAAATTAAACACCAATTGAAAGAGTAGTCTATTGTCACTGAATCCAAGATCAATTGAGAGAGAGAGAGAGAGGAATCCTAATCACCAAATCCCCAATTAAGAATTGATTGCCGCTCAATACACCTCTACCTCCGCCAATTGAGAGTAAGAAATTGAGCATCGATTGTCACCAAACCCCCAATGGGACTTGAGTAGATGGCAATCATGCATTAGAATAAACAAAATGTGAAGCAGAGAGCCAGAGCATTGTTTAGATGACAAGAAAACACCCAATGGAGAGAAACAATGTAGAATAGCAAATGGGAAATAAGATCCCATCATTACCAACTTAAATATACGGATTGTATTTGTATATATAAATTGTTGAAGAAGAAAGATGTAAGATGATAACTTTGCAGCTATATAAGAGGTTCTAGAGTTCCCTACACACACACACAGAGGGTAACAGAAATCGAAAAAAGGGAAATAAAGATTGCAAAAAAGAAAGAGATTTCCAGCTCAGCAACACAAAGTTTCTATATCCGTAACGTGTCAATTTAGAGAGAGAGAGGGGAAGAAAAGAGTGAGAAAGCGATGAGGTGAAGCCACTGGAGGAAGAAGACCCTCACATGGTTGGACAATGACGGGATGATAACTATATTACAGCTCCCTCCTTCCCTCCTCTTCCTTTGATCTGGTTAAGCTAACACAACTTGTATTCAACTAACATTGTCTGCGTGAAAAATTAACAGAGGAGCGTCCAAGCTGAAAAAGTAAACATAAGGATCTCTAGGAATATTAAAAAAAAAAACATAAGGGGTTTCAAAAACATAAGGGGTCTCCATGCAAAAGGCCAAACCATAGGGAGTCTTATGGAAATTTACCATATAAAATACAATACTTCAGGTGCATTTCACCCTATTCACTTAGGGATATCAATCACAGATTTTATGATGCAAAACAATAAGCAGGATTCTTGATAAAAATAAAGCAATGCAACACATACATGAGTTCCACATCTTGCATGAGAAACTAATGCTTGGACAACAAAGTTCCCACACTGATGTGATGACATCTCGAACAATGAATTTTGGAAGACTTTTGTTAACAGTTCATCATATAAGGTTGCAGGAGCCACTTCCAGGATGACCTGACAAATCCGCACAAAATTCAAGCCAATCATAAGTTGTCAATGTCAAAGTTACAAACAAATATTAGGCGTTTAATTTGGATACTTCAGAATGCAAATGAATTACAGGAGTTCAACTATTTGAAAATTAACATATCAATAAATACTTTTATCATATTATCGTTTGAGAGCAAAGCATGTGAACATACAACAATGAACTGTCCAGTCAAATGGAGAACAAGTGAGAAGGTATGTGTCAACAAGAATACCAACAATACTTTCTTTCTTCAAAATAGGATGTCCACATAAAAGGAATCGACATTTTCATTGAAAAACAGAACTCACCAGCTTATATGTATATTTACACTCAAGTTTCCATGATGATATTTTGGACTAAATTTGTACTAATAAATTGCAGAACAAGTTGGTCTATGATTTAATAATTTTCATAGAGTTAAAGAAAGACCAACTAGTCAACTTTTCAGGAAAGATGCTCAACTCTACTTCAACAACTAATTTCTCATCAGACGAAACTTAAACGTCATTTCTTGTCTGAGTCCTATCTTTGGTTCATGATAAAACCTATACAAATAAAGGCCATGCCATTTAATATATTCAAAGTACAAGACAGCAATAGATGCTCAAGGATCAAAGTGGTCCAGAGGTTATTTGGAATCAAATCTATCAGCAGCATCAAGATAGATTCGGCCAAATATTTTGTTGCCACATATGACAAATAAACAAGCATCATATGAAGGGGCTGTTATCGAAGGACACAAAGTTCTTAAACTGAAAATATGATTAGGGAATGTGGCAAAGTAAATTGCAGCTAACATCCTTAGTACCTTAGGGGCCATTTGATTCGTTCTTTTCAGTTTTTGTGTTCAAATGGTTTGGTCATGCGAAAGAAAATAGAAGCTCCAGTGCAACAAGTATTTAGCCAAAAAAATGTTGAGGAAGTCCAAGAAAAACTTGATTCATGATATTAGTTATAAAGGCCATAAAATAGAAATGACTGGAGAGTTAGAATCATGTAGTTCACCCCACATAGTGGGTAAGGCTTGGTATGTTGTTATTTTCAATTTTTGGTGTTTGTTTTCAAATTTTGAAAACCAAAAAAAAAAAAGAAAAATGTCATTTGCTTGGGTATTTTTATTTCCACAAACAATAAGCTCATTAAATGAAAAAAATTATATACACAGAATGAAATTATATAACATGGACTTGCAAAAGTTCAATTACTCTATGAAGAAAAAAATTAATGGAAATAAATTTATCAAGTGACATTTTAAATTATTGACAATGACAGCAAAAATCTAACGATAGACTCCATTTTCATTTCTCCAACTAAAAAATAAAAAACAACAACATATTCCACCAACAATAACAATATACCTTATTATGAATAACTTCATTTCTAATTTTATCTTTTCTTGTATGGCTGCACATCCATCTTAACATCCTCATCTCCGCTGCGCTCATCTTTTCCTCATGCTGGTATTTGATTGCCCAACATTCTGAGTCATACAACAAAACTGGTCTTATAGATGTCCTATAGAATTTTCCTTTCATTTTTAATGGGATTTTACCATCACATAACACTCCCGATGCATTTCTTCATTTTAGCCAACCTGTCTTAATTCTATGCGTGACATCTTCGTGAATTTTTCTAACTTTTTGAATCACTGATCCCAAATATCGAAAATGGTATTTTCTTTATATGATTTGCTCTTCCAATTTTATTATAACATCCTCCACTCTTGCATTCTTACTAAATTTACATTCCATATATTCTGTTTTCCTTCTACTTAATTTAAATCCCTTAGATTCTAAATTGTTTCTCCATAACTCAAGTTTAGTGTTCACTCCCTCTTTTGTTTCATCCACCAACACTATGTCATCTGCAAATAGCATACACCACAGCACCTATGTCTGAATATGTTTAATGAGTTCATCCATTATTAAAACAAATAAATATTGACTTAATGCAGAACCTCGATGCAATCTCATTGTAATTTTAAACGATTCAGTATCCCCTCCGCATATTCTGACCCTTGTCTCTGCATCGTGATACATGTCCGTAAGGGTTTATATATAGGCTATTCGGACTCCTTTCTTCTCTAAAACCCTCCATAATACTCCTCTAGGGACCTTATCATAGGTTTTTTCTAGATCTATAAACACCATATGCAGCTCTTTCTAATGATCTTGATACCTTTCCATTAGGCGACTCAGTAGGTATATAACTTTCATTGTTGACCTACTAGACATGAAACCAAACTAATTTTCCGAGACGTCTGTTTCTTTTCTGAGCCTCTGCTCCATTACTCTCTCCCAGAGTTTCATGATACGGCTCATTAACTTAATTCCTCTATAATTTTCACAGTTTTGAACATCTCTTTATAGGAACCAAAATACTCTTCCTCCACTCATCTGGCATCTTTTTTGATTTAAGGATCGCGTTAAATAATTTCGTTAGCTAGGAAATGCCCTATTCTCCTATGCATTTCCATGCTTCTATTGGTATATTATCTGGTTCCTCTGCCTTATGATTTTTTATCTTTTTTAATGCTTGCCTTATTTCTTTTGAACTTATGCGTCGATAAAATATATAACTGATGTTCCCTTCGGAGTTACTAAAATGTCCCAACCTAACTCTTGTGTCCCCACCATCATTGAATAATTTTGTGAAAAACTCTTTCCATCTCTCCTTAATCGCTCTCTCATTCACTAATACATTTTGATTTTTATCTTTTATGCATTTCACTTGGTTTAAATCCTTTTTTTTTCTTTCTTTTGCTTTAGCTAATTTATATATATCCCTTTATCCATCTTTTGTATCAAATCGTTTATATAGGTTCTCATATGCTTTTGACATTGCTTCACTAACAGCTTTTTTTGTTGCCTTTTTCGTATCTTTATAATTTTTTAGGTTTTCTTCATTGTTGCACTGATACACAACCTTATAGCGAGTTTTCTTATTTCTAATTTTCAATTGTACATCTTTATTCCACCACCAAGACTCCTTAAGGTTTGGAGCTCTACCATTTGTCTCTCCAAGGACTACCTTTATCGTGTTTCTCAGGGTAGTAGCCATTTCTCTCCACATTTGGTTTGCTTGTCCTTCTCCATTCCATTCCCTTCTACCCCTTAATTTTTCTTTGAAGATTAATTGTTTCTCCCATTTTAAATCCCACCACCTGATTCTTGAATTTTCTTTTATGTGGTTTTTTCTCTTCCAATTTCTTACTTAGACGTCAAGTACCAAAAGTCTATGTTGAGTAGTCAAACACTCCCCCGGTATCACCTTACAATCCCTACAACATAACCGATCCTTTTGTCTCATGAGGAAGTAATCTATTTGGGTGCTTGATGTGACATTTTTATATGTGATAAACAAATGTTTGCAATAAAATGGACTGTTAGCTTGTTATGTTACAACACTAAACCGTTCACATTCATAGTGATAAACAAATGTTTGCAATAAAATATTAAAAAGACATCCTTGGTGGATGAGGCTCCCCCACTTTACAAATTGCAAGGGTCATCAATGTAAAGAGCCTTCCACTTGCTCTACAAAAAGGTTGTTTCCAAAACTCAAACCCCTAACATTCTAGTAAAAAAAGAGCAACTTACCTTGTGACAAGGCTTGTCCTCTTTCAGATTAAGAAGTTAAGTTGATAAAACAACGTGCCAAAATGCAGTAAAAAATAAGTGCAGAGAGAAGACAAATGCCCTTCAAGAAGAATATTTATAAATCCATGCAGGAGAAGATAAATAGAAAAATTACAGTATTGCCTATTAAGAGACCTCACCTCCATTAAATGGCTATATGCAGTTTCCTTCATCAAACTTAGGAGGCTTTGCACAGAAGTTGTTTCAATAAAATGCCCTTCAACAGCATTATCCACATTGCAGCCAAGAAGAATGGGAATTATTTGGAACAACACTTCTTCATTTCCTACTAATAACTTTAGAGCAGTCTGCCACATGATAACAGAATCGTCAAATATGACAGATCTCAGCCCAAGCAATGAAAACTTTAACTGTATAATAAACAGATAGGCAAGAGAAACACCTTTTAGTATGAGTGATACAGGTCAGGTTAGTAAAAAGGCAGACTGGAACAAAAATGTGATTAACTTTCCACAGAGTGATGTTTAAATGAATAACATTGAGTTGCTTTGATTCTTTAGTATAGCTTTCTTATGCAGGACTGTGTTGAGGAGATTTGGACAAGTTTATTGTAGGTATAGAAGTAGATTTTAGATGTGTTTATACTTGTGATTATGTTGGGAAATTGTTTCTTTAATTTCTTGTATTTGTGAGTAGTTTTTATTTTAAGTTGGACATATAATATATTTCTGTATTTTGGATTCTGAGGTAGTTATCTTGATACAGTTTCTCAGATTTTCTCCTCTCTCACAATTTCTCTCTTCTTCTTCTTCTCTGTTTCTTCTTCTTCTTTCACTCCTCTTCTCCATTCTCTTCTGTCTTACATCACTTTCTAGAGTGATGTTAAATGAATAACATTCAGTTTCCAAGTGAAACACGATTTAGTATGACTTCATACAGGTCAGGTGGTAAAAACAGACTTGGATGCAAATGTGGCTAATTTTCCGGAGTAGTTGTTAACTGATAAGCAAGCAAAAGACTTGGTTGAGGGTTAAAAAATATAACATTCAGTTCCAATGAATAGCAAAGGATATGAGACAGAAATGAACAGAAGAAACAATTTTTGTGGAGACAGTATAAATGACTAGCGAGGATATGGGAGAAAAAAGCCAGAGACATCATTTGAAACATGCCAGCAAATCAAGGAGAGAGAGAGAGAGAGAAATGCCTGCAAAACTAAACTGCCGTACTGATCAACTTGAAGTGTTGAAATGTCTTTTACAGCATGGTTTAACATCCCTAACACAACAAATCTTAATAGATCTGGAAAGGCCTTCTGAAAATATTGTGAACCATGTTCATCAGGTTGAGATTGCCTGAAATTCAACCGCTCCGCAAGAACAATTGATGACTTCGTGGCATGAAACTGGGTAGAGTCTAATGGCACTCCTTTACAAAAACAAAGAAGACTCCTCAAAACATGAGAGCTATAACAGTTGGACATCATATGAACAGAATCCTCAACAATCACCTGGCAAGAAAAGAAATGATAAAACAAAAACTAATTTAGATAATTTTAAATCACCAGCATCTAGTTTATGGAGTTTCTACAATTTGTTTTTCCTGTTGATAATATTAGAAAATCAGCAGCTACTTATGTCCCATCTAATTAGGAATTTATTGGCTTATCAGCACTCTTAAATAAAGACAAAAATCCCCATTCAACTGTTTCGTATCATAGCATTCATACAGATTAAAAAGCTACACTTTTTTCAACATGCAGAAAGTGCTTGTACCTGGCATATAATAGCTACTGTCTCTTCAATGAGAGAATGAGTCTCAACATCTTGAAGATGCACAACTAAAGACTTGAGAGCTGTCTCGGCAACATGAGAACCAGATCTATCCATTGCAA
Source organism: Diospyros kaki (assembly GCA_036245055.1). Classification (NCBI taxonomy): domain Eukaryota; kingdom Viridiplantae; phylum Streptophyta; class Magnoliopsida; order Ericales; family Ebenaceae; genus Diospyros; species Diospyros kaki. The sequence goes on from BSEG01000003.1 coordinate 1,187,887, forward strand.
TATGAGGGAAGTCCTTTGCACAGCTTTGAAGAAAGTTACATAAGTGGTTCACGTCACAACCTTCGAGGAGGGTTTGCATAGTGTGGCTGAGGACATAATCAGTGGCAAGTTTGACTTCTTTTCCTCTGCTTTCTTCCAATGCATTACCACAAATTATTGACCTTTCCTCTAAGTCAACTTCAGCACCTTCAATAACATTAGCAATCTCTGAGTAGTATGTGGCTGTCTCAGGATCAACCTGTTTCCTACAAGGAAATGATTCTAAGCCATTAATATACTTTTATTAACTATCTAAGCCAGCTGTCACAGCCAAGGCAAGCACCTTCAAAAAGTTATTGCCTAGCCCAGACTAATATACCCAGAATCCCCCCCCCCCCAGCAGACTGATGTGGGATTCGGCACGTTACAGTAACACACGCCCCATCCCCCTCCCCCTCCCGGGATGTGCAGTGTCCCCACTGCATGGCCCCCACCACCGCCGGACCAGTGGGTCAACTTTGACATTGTGTTACTGTAGCGTGTTGAATCCCACATCGGTCCACCAGGGGGGAGATCCTGGGTATATTAGTCTGGGCTAGGCAGCAACCTTTTGAAAGTGGTTGCCTAGGCTGTGACACCAGCAATATGCTGCTATGGGAAAGACACAAAAAATCAAGCATGAAGAGCAACTGCCAAAACCTGAGAAATGATGCTTCTGGCATCACAGCATTCTGATGCTTTGATATTTTTGGAGTTTTCACAGCTTTATCAGGCACGCCACCAGACAAATTTTCAGTAGAATGATCAGCAGCAAGACCAGTTTTCTTAATAGATTTTCGGTGCATGCTTCTTTTCTTACCATAAGGGTTGTCTTTCCCAGCCAAAAACCCATCCTCTCTTAAATTACTCGTCTTATGTTTTCCCATTGGTAAAGCTTTGGAACCAATAGAAACCATAGCAGATCAATGGAAATGGTTCCTTGTGTTGAAACAATCAACAACAAACCACTATCAATACAAAATATAGAAAGTTAGAGATAGAAATTACTCAGATAACATCCAATTGCAACAGTGCAATGTTCCTGTAATTAGTTTTGGAACACAGCAGAATCAAATATGCATATTTAAACTGCTAGGCATTAAGGACTTTTGAACAGATGAAACCAAGAGTAAAAGGACTGAAATGATAACAACATCCATAGGAAAGCCAAAAAGTTCAAATTGACACCCCCTGCAAGAAATGGTAGAATAGACAGTGTATTTGTGAACTGGAGCAAATAAATGCATGTGCCTTGCAGCCCATTAACCAAAAGGCAAAACGGAAATTCAGTCATGGTTGAACACTTTTGTTTGAGCATTGAGGTGGGCACAAGTTCAGTAATGGTTCAATGCAAGTTACCTCTGTGTTGGTTATGATTCTCTTTCTCTCGTGAGCATTGAGCAGATTACATTTAGGGATGTTGCGTAGTTAGGGTTTCTTAAAACCTAACTGTTGGAATGTTAAAGGGCTATCTATTTATACCCCCATTTAATTTTGTAAATATGATATATGCAGGGGTATTCTTGTAAAATTAACAGAAAATTTTGGTTAATATCATTAAAATCAAATTATAATCTTGAAAACTGAACAGGAAAACCAAAACCAAATTTTCCGTTCAACTAAGAAATTCATTTTTTACCAAATAATGCTCATCCTAACGTGCACGCCATGGGCTGAGGACTTTCTTTTGTACATTGCTTTCTCTTTTCTTTTTCTTAAACAATTAATTTTATTTATTCTTAGGTGTTTACATTGGATATAACAACTGAGCAGGATAGACAGATATGATTAACAAGTTACATTCAATATAGATGATCCTACTTAATGGAATTAAGGCTTGGTATTTTTCAAGCAAAATAGTACCAAGTGTATAACTTGTATGTATATCCAATGCAAAATAAAACATCAATTTAATGTTAACCGAATTAATTTTATCATGCACAACTATATATAATTTGAATTGTTCATCAGCTTCCAAGTTGAAGCCAAACACATTTAATGGATATCAAAAATATAGCAACGCCAAAATTAATATTATACAATCATACAATGGTTAAAGGGTATCTGAAGTGCGTACAGTCCTGTACTTCTTCGGTAAGTTGAAGCATCTCTTTGTTCTTAATTATTTCCGTTCATCAACAAGAGGCATATAGAAACGGCTCCGTCATGGAACAATAGGAGACAGGAAAGAGCGAAAGAATGTAATGAAGGAACAGTAGTAACAGGAAGTAAATAAATTACACATTACAGACTCAGAATACTCCACCTCCAAGATCACTTGCGTTCATAAGATAACAGAAGATAATCAGAAAAACATCTCCACATAAACATACACAACTCAGTGCGCGCAACAGATTGAGAGAGAGAGAGAGAGAGATCACGAACCTCTGCTGCTTCAGCTTCCGTTTCAGTGACGAGAGAGAGAGAGAGAGAGAGAGAGAGAGAGAGAGAGAGAGACGGTGACGGAGCACTGGGAGCGCTGAGTTGCAGAAAATACGGATTCGAATGGGTAAACCCTTTGGAGGAGAAGGGTTTGGGATTCATTTGATTTGGGCTTTCAGTGGGCTTCATTTGATTTGGGCTTGAAATGGAATCGCTTTGGATTCATCACTTTTTAAGATCATTAACTATTTTCTTTTTGTATATGTTATTATATAATCCTTTTTGTCGTTAATTATAAAAAATATAAAAATATCACTTTTGGATCATTATCTTTACCTTTATACTCATTACATATATCATTTGAAAATTTATCAAAACAAGTATGTGAAAAATAATGAATAACACCAAGATCGAAAAAAATTTCATATAAAGATTAAAGATCGCATCTACTATTAAACTCGATCAAACTGAATTGGCTCAGTTTGGTCCGATTTGATGATAGACCAACAATATATTTTACCTATTTAACGTAAAATTTAAAAATATGTATATAGACATTAATATATACATTGATCCAAACAAAAGTAATAATAATTTAACATTCATGCTTGTTTGTTGTTTGTTAAGAGTCGATTTTTTGTCCAGATAGAATATTGGAAAAAACCCACTTTTGAACCAAAAATCAGACTGAGAAAGCTCAGCCCTAGATTAGAATAATGTTTTAGTCTAGACTAATTCAATTTTACAATATTTGTCAAATTTTGCTCACTTTTACGTATAAATGGAGTTAATTGAGGTCCCGTTTACATATATAAAATACCAATAAAAAGAACTCTATCAATGCTATTGAATTTAGTATCATTAAACTCGTGAATCTTACTATCGACAATAATATAAAATTTTAAATAATTAAAGATACAAATCTAAAAGTTGAGATTTGCATTTAGGCTCAAAGGGCACAACTATGGAAATCCAAACAACAAATAGACCTAAATTGATTTTACTAATCTAATATAATGGATCAAAATTTTCTGTCGATCGAACAAACCAAAACGATTTTTAAAGAAAATGCATATTTTTATACAAGGTAATGCTGATTATTGTCTTTACGTATTTTATAAAATATATTTATTACATCTTATTTTTATTATCTAAATAATTATATTAGTTAATAATAAATACAAAGTGTTTTAAACTATTTAATTAACTAATACATTTATTGTTATTTAAAAATCATAATTAACATTACAAAAAAATATAGAATAATGCTAAGAGTCATAACTGGTGACGGTGTCATCATTTATATGGCGCATGTTATTTAAAGGAGGTTAAAGAGATCATATGCTATTGTCTTCTCTATCTAGCATCTCCTTCAATAAAAATGCAACATATAACTGATGACACTCCTATCACGCCTAAGCATATACACTATTTTAACATATTAATAGTATTTTTTATATTATATTTTGTAAATTATCGATTTTTAGGTTATTTTTAATTTTTTATTTATCAACGTTTGAAACAATAGAAATAATGTGTTAGGCACTGTCTTAGTAAAATAATAAAAAAATCGATAGAATATATTATTAAACAAGACATTTTCTATTTTTTTTCAAACAAATTGGCCAACGTGGGTCCATTTTGCACCTCTAGCTGGTACAAAGTTTGGGGCCCACAGAGGATATACGCGTGACAGCAATAAAACTTGTCACAAAGGTGGTTGTGTTATGGTGTTAGTCTTGACAGCCGATTAAAGTGCATAATTAATACTGCCTATATAAACACTAATAAGTTGGCTAAATCCATAATTTAATTCATGTATTTTAATTTTTTTCATATGATAATTTAAATTTTGTATTATTTTGATTACATTTTTAAATTATGTATTTTTGAATCAATTACACTAATAACTAGAATTAAGTTAAAGTGTGCAGTACATGTGCACTGAAATATTCATATTATCTCTCCATTTTCTACAACGCATCTCTAATAAACCTTAGTTGTCAACCACCATCTCCACCACGACTTCTTCCTTCGATGACTAGCAATGATTGGAATGTAAAGAATAGAGAAGAAAATGGGTTAAAATGAAAGGGGTTTGCAAGGGATGGGGGATTGACAAAGATAGTGACTAGCAACGAGACTAAGTGGGCAATGTAATAAGACAAGAAGTAACCGACAATGAAGCAGGACAAGACGTAGCTAGCAACGAGGTAGATGATGTGGCCAACGACAAATATAGATGATGGATGAAAATGTGTGATTGAGATAGTGATTAACAACGAATTGTGCAATTGACTCAACAAATATAGAAGATGGAGAAAAAGAAGTGGCAAAGATGATGGCTAGCGACAAGTATAGAGAATGAAAAAGAATGTTTGGTAGAAAAATTCTTACAATATGTTTCAAATAGTCTTTATCTTTATAATTATAGGTAATAACTAAGAACAATTCTCAAACACAAATTATTCGACCGTCATTTCAAATTACATATAATTTATCACAAATAATTGTATACACAATCGCAAGGGGAAAAAAAAAAGAGTTGTATAGTCAACAATTAACCTAAAAATCATTGAATCTTATATATATTAGAAACTCTTTTAAATAAAAGAATAAAATTTTGGGAGAGGAAGACGGCATGATTGGAGGGACTCTTTTTCACTTGTGAGTGGTCGCAAGCTGTTTCCCCTTATATCACATTAATATAAATATACAATGTATTAATAAAGCGAATCCTATTAAAAGTATGATGAGGGAGGGTTAAAATATTATTTTTGTAGTAATTGTAAATTAATAAGGGGTGTGACAACTACTACTAATAAAGAATGACAGGACAACTAACAAGGGCACAGAATAGTCTCCCCCGGGCTGTTCAAGGCTTCTCCAATCTTCCAACTACCATCCCAATTACATCTGATTCTTAATTGAAGATTGTTTGTCACTCTTTCATTTTAATTTTAAATATTCACTAGTGTGACCTAAAGTTTAAGAATTATTAATTAATATCAACAACCATAATGTTGCTATTTTGTGATTAAAGATTACGGATTTAATCTCTTTACAAAGTAAAGATAACTTTTTGTTGATGTTGGATTGTGCCCTAAAAAAAAAAAAAAAAAACTTGGCCTAAACTTGACGTTCCCATTTTGGCCCACATTAGTCCGTATGGATTTAAACATCTTAGATTTTGGTTAGTATGGATCTATTTTTTCATTGATTTTTAGTATAAAGCAAGATCACTACTTTGATCATCCATCTTTGTTAGATTCTCTCTGTGTTGATCATGTATGTGAGAGTTGTTTGAGTAAAGATCAACCATGACAAGTATTTTTTAGAGTGTGTGAGTTTCTCATAATCGATTGGCTATAAGAAAGTATACTTTATTTGGTATGTTCTAACCTTCGGTCGTTAAGTACCCGAGTGTAGGTACACCTTTATGAAGACAATACTTTCTAATGGTGTCACATGTCACACCATCATTTTTACTAAAAATCAATGGTCAAAAACATATTTATGATCATTTTTTTGCTTTTTTTTTTAAACTCTAAATTCTTGGTGATTCAAATGTGTTTTTGAACTTAGGCCAAAAGTAAATTTATGCACTTGAACTTTTCATGATTCTAAATGTGCTATTGAAATATACAAAGTCACTTATTTAAACATTTTGGCAACAAGTAATATGATTGCGCAGTGACATGACAATTTTTTGACATTTATTCAACTCTCTATCTCTATTTGGCTACATCTCATTTCTCTCTTGCATCTTTTACATCTCCTTTGATTTAGCTACGTAGGCCAATTGAGTTAGACAGGTCATTCATGTGCTCGAGTCAATGATCACCCTACCATTTGTGGGGATCAAAGACAAGGTTAGTTTGGGGATAGAATTTGTTGTAGAAGACTCAATTGAAAAAAACGTAAAAAATAAATAAGACATAGTCGGAAAGAGAAAGAGAGTTGATGAGACACAAGAAAGAGGGAGAAAGAGGAAAAGAGCTGAAGAGATATTAAAAAATTACTATGTTAATACACATGTGTATCATTTATTAGACAGGTGTTTAAATGAATGATTTTATATAATTTAAAAACACATTTAAAATCATAAAAAATTTAACATTTCATCAGAAAAAATCACAAAAATTAAAAAACATAAGTATGCTTTTAAACCATACTCTCTAACGGTGTGAAACCATCCCATTTACTAAAAATCTTCTCCACTAATGTCACATATTGCACCAAAATTGAGCCGCCAAAGTTGAATTAACCAATCAAGTGTCACCAACAAAGGAGAGCTGAGGAGTGTTAGGACACGTGAAAGTGCCATTCATGTGCCGTGTGGACAAGGATGGATGGATGAGACCCCTTCCCGACAACCTCTTCCATTGTCTTCTCTTCCCCCACGCCACCTTCCATGCACCCATTTCTTTTTTGTCTCTCATTTAAAATAAAAATCCATATTATTATATAAATAAATACCATATTTTAGTATCATAATACCCTATTAATAAAGTCTTTCAATGTTGTTATAATGACCAACCATAATGTTGTTTTTACTAAATTTCATCCATTCGTTTCGATTATTTAATCTTAATAAAAAATTTATTTATCTGTTCTTATTTTATTATTTCTTTAATTTAAACAATTATACAATTAATTTGATTTAATTTAAAAAAATTAAATTTATTTGATTTGAATAATTTGATTAATTAGATTACCGCTAGAGAGCACACTTCTAATTTATAGAGAGTTTTAGTAGTCAATAGATTTGTGCGCGTGCACATATATATATATATAAATTATATTATTTGTATATCAAGAATTATATCTTAAATTATATATATGTATATAAATAATTAAAATATTTTTTATATCTCACTATCTCGTGTCGTCTTTAGTGAGAAATACTTTAATCATACATCTCAATATCTCATCATCTTATTTTATGTGAGATATATTTTTATTATTTTAAATATATTATATTACTCAAAGTGCAATACAAGAAATACAAAAAAAAAATAATATTTATATATGTATATATATATATATATGAAGACAGTTGTGAGAGTGAGACAGCAAGTCATTAAATGAAGAGCCAAAATTGAATAAAAAAAAAAAAAGCTTATCATTTCGAAACTTGGGAAATTTATAATTTATTAATTTGATTGGTACAGCTACTAATACGGTAATGGGCCCCACTTGCATGTGCAATGGCATGATTGATGCAAGAAGGGTTCAATCCATCCTTCTTTACAATACCCACAAGAAACCTGACCATTGTTTGCTTCAGAATCTCTCCACTCACTGTGATATTTGATCTGTAAAGAGAAGCCTTTTTCCCTTTGTTTAATCTTTCAAGTTACAACCACAACAATAAATTATTATTTGACAAGATATTGATTGGATTCTTATATGTCCCTTCCCTTTTAAGGATTAAGTTTGTACATGGGTACATTTTTAAAGTTAAATCTATTTACTCATTAAAATTTTGAGATTTCTTTTCTTACGTGATCTCTAGTATTCGTATTCTTAATTTCGATAAAAAAAATAAATTACAAGTATCAGTCTTTGATTCACTGAACAAAGCGAGGATAGAACTCACAACCCACCAATACGAATCCGACATATTACTTGTTCGATTACTCAATCTATGCCATAGGGACTACCTATTAAAATCTTATTTATTATATAGATGTTTTATGTTATCCGACAGCGATTTGCAGGGATAGGTGTGTGGGTTTCACACTTCTCTTTAAATTTGTTTACATCAAACAAATGTTATATTACTTGACGCGGACAACATAACATTTTTGATCTATTATGTAAGTTGAGTTTAAAAAGACGGTTAAACTTATATTTTTATTTTTGTATATTTATATTTTTTTTATATGACAACTTAAACTTTTTATTATTTCGATTAGATCCCTAAATCTGAATTTTTAAATTAATTTAACTCTTGTATCTTAATATTTTTTGTATGTGACAAGTTAAACTTTTATTTATTTCGATTATATTCATAAATTTATATTTTAGAGTCAATTTAACTCTTGCACTTTAACGTAAAGAGAAAGTGATGTGTATTTTATTATTTTATTTTTTATTTTTATTATATTTGAAAATATCAAAGTTATATTAACTTGAAAATACGGCTCCAATGATATAATTAAAATAATGAAAAATTTAAATTATCATATCAAAAAAATGTCAAAGTATGAAAATTAAATTAATTTGAATATTAAGTTGAAATGTGTAATAAAAGTCTAATGATATTAAAAAAAAATTTATAAATAAGCTGCCAAATCTTTAATTAGATATGACCAAGATCAAATCCACATGAATGTGCAGAAGAGCTAATTAATTAAACTCAATTTCATATGATTTGGAGGAAGCTTCTAGGAAAATTCGCATGTGGGTTTAGATTAGGGCCAGCATGGGGTTGTATTCAGGACCCACAATTTCTGCCCCCTGTTGCACTTTAGACCATTTCAATGGGCATATTTGCTCAATCCAAGCAAACATGCCTTTATTTTCACGAAGAAACATTATTCCCATTCTTTTTTGGGTTTAGTATTCAACTCGTTTCCTTTATTCCCACTTTTTCCATCTCTTTATTCTTTAGGAAAAAGTGATTAAAGATGAGAGTTATCTAACGAACGTTAAAAGATGTTTTAAATTGTCAACGGAAATGATTGTTTAGATCATTTTTTCCACCAACAAAAAGTATCTAAGAAATATATTAATTTCGTAAAAAAATATTCGTTAATATATTTATTTAAAGAGTACGATAGTCAGTTTCGAATTTTTTGAATCTCAAATATTTATGAATAACTTGTTAAAAAAAAAATTATAAAGAGTGTTGTAATACTTGTGTAGAAAGACACTTTGAGGTTGTTTGATTTATCGTTTTTTATTGGAATTTTTAAGTTAATTAGTTGTTAGTATAAAAGTTATGTAGTGTTTAAGTTAATAACGTATTTGGATAAATGTGTTTTTAAGATGTCAATTAATAGTTATCTGTTTGATTTGTAAAAACTGATAAGGTGTCAAAACTTGAAAAAAAAATTGAAATAGATATAATATTAAATAATACAAATAAAATTTATAAAAATACTATTTTTTATAAAAAATATAAATTAATTTCTAAATATTAGATAAATTATACATACTTATTAAAAAATATATTAATATAATATATATATACATCTTTTATTTTTTTCCTTAAAAATATTACCATTAATATATATACAATATATATACACTTACAGCTCGGGGACGCCACTGGTGATGGAGGAGGAGGCAGCGATCAAGGCTGAAGGCGACACCTGATGGCGACGGCGGTAATGGAGGAGGGTCGACGACGCTTGGCGACTTGTGGCGGCAAATCTGGAATCAAATGATGGCGCGACCCACCAACACTTCGGCTGTTTGCAACGGTCCAGCTAGACAACGGTGACCTGGTTGTGGAGGAGCAACGGCAACGACAATAATGGCTAAAGTGAAGGCAAGATGATGAGGTAGGGTAAAATAGTATTTTACTTGTTCAACATAGTAGCATTTTGTGCAAAAGCTTGGGGGTACCAGCTTTTCTCAAATGCTATTATAGTAGCGTTTAAGCTAATTTTAGTTGCCAAACACTTCAATCAAAAATGTTATTTAGCTTAAACACTGCTTATACAGCTTATAAGCGGTTATACTACTAAGCCAAACATCTTCTTATATGTTAAGTTTTAAGATGAGTAATTGTAAGTAAGAGCAATAAAGTAAATACACTATGATTGAGAATATTTATAGTAGATAAAAGATTTTTTTTAGATTTTATTTGTTAAAATTAGTGAGATAATGGAGTATCAAGATAAGGTTATAATGGTTTTTTGACCAATATATGAAATGGTCAAGATAAAATTGAGAAAAATTTCAAGATTTTTACTAAACTGTTTGTTAAATTTTTTGGAATCTACTAAAGGACACAAGCATAATTTTTTTCTTATCTGTAAAAATCAAGATGCACTTATCTTGAGGGAAAAAAGATAAACATATATTGAAAAATTAAAATAAAAAGTCATGTAACTTATTTTTCAAGTGTCACTAGATAAATTTAATATCCACGTTAGAAATGACAAACATTCGAAATATTTTTCATATTTAATACTTTTTATCTCATATCTTAATTAATAAACACTATCTTATTAAATAGTGCTAAGAAATAGTTAGTCAATTTGGAGGGATTAAGATTATTTTTACAAATCGTCTATTTAAGATTCAAGAGAAAGTTTATCCTATATTTATTGAGATTAAGATTAATCGTTAATCGTTAAATTATTAGAGGAAATAATGCTAAATTATGATCAAACTTTTTGGTAAATAATTACATGTGAGAATCTCAACCGAATCAAATAAATCAATAACGAGTATAATTAGTTTGTCATTAACTCTACGAAAGACTCGATTTGGTATTCATTGATTAAATTAGATCTAAATAATATATCAAGATCACACAATTCAAATAAGATGCGTGAATAAGGAGTATAATTAGTTTGCCATTAATTTTATGGATGATTTTATTCAATATTCATTGATTAAATTAAATTTAAGTAAAATATCGAGATCACATCATCCAAATAAGATGCGTCAATAACAAGTATAATTAGTTTGTCATTAATTAACACTCCATTCGATATTCGTGGATTAAATTAAATTCAAGTAAAATATATAGATCACGCAATTCAAATAAGATGCAGCGTGTCAACTAAACCGAATCTCAAATATCATTTATATGACAATTATAATTATGACAAGAGCTGAAGCGCTCCGTTTGGAATATTCCTTTCCGACCGTTACCCCCCAAAAATATATATTTTTATTAGGATAATGTAAACGTGATATTTTGATAATTAAATAAAATTGTTGTTTCAGAGTGATGCTCTGAAGTCTGAAGATTCGTGTCAGACCCTATATATAGTAAATTTCGGGTATGAAAAAATTAAATCAATTATTTGGTATTATTTATAGAATTCAAAAAACGAAAATAAAAACTGATAAAAATTAAAATTAGATAGTAAAATGTATCGAGTATGGAGTGTGCAAATGATACCGAATTGAGAAGTAAAATCAAATCGAATTGAATTGATTAGTTAAGTTGAAAAATTAAATTAATTGATAATAAAAAAAATTAAAATCAAATAGTATGAATTGAATCGAATTGATTAAATTAAAGAAATTAAAAAATTTGAATAGCCAATATAAAACACATAAAATAAAAAAAATTTGACCTCATTTTATAAATATCAAAATAACATTATTTTAAAATTTAGTTAGTTCGGTTCTTCTAACCAAAAAAATTGATTCAAAAATCATACTTTTGAAAAAAATTAATAGAATCGAACTGATACAAAAAAAAAAAAAAAGAAGTAGAATCAAACTGGTTCAATTAGTTTGGACAAACCAAATTTTTACTCTCTCCCCTAATCACATATATCCCACGAGTCACTCTTTAGTTAGTATACAAGAAAATATTTTGTTTTAATATTATGAAATGTTGTTAATAAAATATTTTTTAAATATCCTTTATATATTTTATTTAAGAAAAAATTAAACTATGTTAACAAAATTTGAATTTATGACTTTTAAATAACAACTAATTTGTGAATATTTTTATCATTATATTAATACTTATTTTTTTAAAGTTTTGTCTAAAAATAAAAAATAATTGCAACAGTCAAACATCACCTAAAAAATCACTATTTAAAATTGAAGACGATTAGAGTTGAGTGTGTTCACTTATTGTCTTCAACTCTAAGGTTGTCAAAACTTGCACCACAAGAGCAAGGCTCCGTCCTCCATATGTATGCTCTAATGATTAAAAAGTTAGTTTGAATATCAAGTATTAGCAATAAAATAAACATAAATAATATACTTATCTCTTAAAATTTATGCTTTTATATAAACATGTCACGAGATAACGGAGAGTCAGAATTGTGTCACATGAACGATTAAATCTTAACCCATAGATTAAACTAGGAAGGTGGAGATCTAGACCCAAATTAGGTCAAATCCTTTAGACTTGACCCTGATTTGAATAACATGTGACGTGTCATTTCTAAAGAATTTTAAGAAAAAATTAATTTCTCTTATCCAAAATTACTTAATTATTTTTTTTTATTATACATGCATAACATAGGTCACCCATTTATATGTAAAAATTATAGGCCAAAACATATTTATGCCCCTTGAATTTTAGTGTTTTTTTTCTTATAAAACTCAAAATTTTTCGTGATTTAATGTGCATTTAAATTTAGACTAAAAACATATTTATACTTTTGAACTTTTGTGATTTAAAATGTGTCACTAAAATGTTCAAAATCACTCATTTAAACACGTGATCAACAAATGATACGGATGAGTGTTTGACGAGTTAATTTTTTGACATTTTTTCAATTCCTTATATTTCTTTATCATCATCTTCTCTTCAACTCTCTTTTTTTTCTTCATTTATGTCTCTTCACTCTCCCACATCTCTTACATCTCTTTTGGATATGTATCGCATTTCTTACAAAAAAAAATGCTACCATCAGATTAGACTCATCTTTGATCTCTCCATATTAATGGGGGTGATTATTAACCCAGACATGTTAGTTACCAGTATAATCTAATTCGCTTGCGTACTTCAATTGAAAGGCTTAAAGGGGTGTTAAAAAAAAAAAGATGCATTCGTACAGAGAAAGAGGGAGTTAGGACATCCAGACCCGAACGCATTGATAGAGTTGAGCTAGCTGTCTGCCCTTTGGTGTGTCCCATCGGGCAGGTTGAAATTTGTCAATTGGACGACTGACAGGCGCGCATATATGCAGGGCATTCGCTCCAATCAAAACGACAATTCAATGCAAGGAAAAGTGCCAGCTCCGGGCCCCCCCTCGTGGTGGATGGAGCCTTCATCTCTCAAAAACAACAACAAATCTAAGTCGTTATCCTACTATATAGAATTGGCTATATAAATTCTAAATTTTTATGTAAATTATATCTCAATAGATAGTTTGTCTAGAATTTATATTTAGATCCGACTAAATTTTACACTAGCTGTCGGCTACCTAATGCAACCCTGCTCCTTTATCCGGGCTTGGGACCGACAGTGAATAATATCTCTTGGCGGAGTAATGATGAAATGAAGTTTGAATACCATCTTCACATGGAGAAATTTCATGAAATGGTGGTGAATGAAGATAATTGATATAGTTGTGTTCCATAACTTAGTTGACATGGTGAAACCAACAAGTACAATATGTAAACACAATAATTAAATTAAATTAAATTAAAATTTTCAATTTAATTAAATTTCAATTAATTAACCATTAATACTTAAGTGAGTTTACAAATTTATTAGATTCTCTAAACTTTCTTTATTTTATAAAATTAAGTTAAGTTTCGATTCTAATTATTTGACAAAACAAATTCACTTAACATGCAAAAATATTTAAGTTAAGTTTAGATTTTATATTTTCATTCGATCGAAAACTCAACTTAATACAAATTAAAACTCAAATGTTAAGAGTACTCGATTTAAAATTAAAGCAAGATAAATTTAGACTATCTTAAGCATGCAACGCAAGTTGAGTTAAAGAATTTTTAAATTTCCATGCTTTAGGGCTGTCACTCATTACTTAGTCAAGTGGATTAGCATTTCATTAGGAGATATTAGAGAGGTAAATCATGTCGATTTCCTTTTTTCGAATAAAAAATAAAGGGAAAAGTGAAAGTCATAAATTAAGATCGAAAGGAAAAGCTGACAACCCGTGGAGGCAACTAAAGCCCACCATTCACGTGGAATTCTAAAAATAATATTCTAAAAGCCATGTTTAATTCTTTTATTATTTTAATTATATTATTAAATTTATATATTTATTTTTTTATTATTTTAATTATATATTTATATTTATATTTTTAAATTAAATTAAAATTTATATTTTATGTAAAAAAAATATAAATGTTAAATCATCTCAGTTTACTGATAAAAACCCCATCGCCACCACCTCCTCTTCCCCACATCCAAACCCATCCATCAACCATCATCATGACCCATCTGAAGCACTTCTTTGCTGGAATGTCGGATTCCGGCCGCCGCTTCTCCATCTCCAATAGGAAGAAGAAGCTGGCTTTGGTCGCCTTCGCCTCCCTCCTCCTTGTCGCAGCCGTGATCGGCGTCGTCGCCGGAGTTAACTCTCGCAAGGAGAGCTCCGGCAGCGAGGCCCTCAAGGCCTCCACAAGCCACGCCATTATCAAGTCCTCGTGTAGCAGTACTTTCTACCCCGATTTGTGCTTTTCCGCCATTGCTAGCCTGCCCGAGGTGAGCAAGAAGGTGAGGAGCAAGAAGGATGTGATCGTGGCGTCGCTCAACCTCACCACCACCGCGGTGGGGCACAACTACTTCACCGTGAAGAAGCTCCTCAAGAGAAAGGTGCAGTAACACAATGTACCACAAAAATATATGGATTTCCTCATTTTTCGATACTTTTAACCAAAGCATCAGTAAACTTTTTGTCAGCTTGACAGGTCGAGTGAGTAAAATACCCATTTTTGTTACTGAGTCGGTATAGATCGGTCAGCAAAAGTGGCCGAAAATTGATTTTTCCTAAAATATTATCTTATAATGACACTTAATGGGTGAAATATTGCTAATTAATTTGGATTATAATCGACAGGGGCTGTCGGAGAGGGAGAAGACGGCGCTCCACGACTGTCTGGATATGATCGACGAGACGCTGGACGAACTCCACAAGGCGGAGGATGATCTCAACGAATACCCGAACAAGAAGTCTCTGTCGCAGCACGCCGACGACCTGAAAACCCTGATGAGCGCCGCGATGACCAACCAAGAAAGCTGCCTCGACGGCTTCTCCCACGAAGAAGACAAGCGGATCAGGGAAGTGCTTCTGGCCGGCGAAAAGCACGTCGAGAAGATGTGCAGCAACGCGTTGGCCATGATCAAGAACATGACCGACACGGACATTGCCAACGAGGCCAAGCTGACGGGGAGGATGCTGAAGGAGGAGACGCTAACGTCCGGCGATGGGTGGCCGGCTTGGTTGTCGGTCGGAGACAGGCGGCTCTTGCAGTCGTCGAGTGTGAAGGCGGATGCGGTGGTGGCGGCTGACGGGAGCGGCAACTACAAGACCGTGGCGGCGGCGGTGGCGGCGGCCCCGGAGAAGAGTAGCAAGAGATTCGTGATTAGGATTAAGGCGGGTGTTTACAGGGAAAACGTGGAGGTTCCGAAGAAGAAGACGAACATAATGTTCGTCGGAGATGGACGGAAGAACACCATCATCACCGCAAGTAGAAATGTGAAAGACGGCAGCACCACCTTCCACTCCGCCACCGTCGGTAAGTCCCCTTCCCAGATCCCATAAACGGCTACCATTTTCCTTAATTTCGTCACAAATTCGATGCATGCATGCTTGGAACAAATAAATATCCATAAACACCCTTAAAACCCTTTTCTATCTAGCTAGGTATAAAGGGCCGGGTAAGCATGATGTTATCAAGCCATTCCGGCCGAGTCATTCATCAATGCCTAAACTCCAAAATAATCGATGTCTTTCTTGTGGTCCTAAAGCTAAACACAATCATGCATCCTACAGAAAATATTGTACTGAGAGAATCTCCTTTTAAAATCCGATTGTCCTGACATGGATAAAATTCAAATTTTCTCGGGAGTAAAAGGTGTTAACCCACACCCTGAGGGTCCCCCACGAACTGTCCCACGCCACATGAGGGGGGTAAATCAGGAACCCAGCTGGCAGGTGACGGGAAGGACCAGTGCAAGCCGCCCACAAGGACCCCTGAGGAGCAGAAAATCCCACACTGTGGCTTGCCCAACTCGATCTTTGCCACTCGAGAGCAACTCTACCCGCTCCTTACCAATTGAGCTGTGCCCTGGGGGCAAGGGCACCGAATAGTCTCCCCCAGGCTGTTCAAATTTTCTGTCACCACATGTGATGGAGATGAGCAAGGGTGTCGTCATATCCCATCAATTACGGCTTCTCGGCTTGACAATATATCTCAGCTGATTTTCGGCGTGACATTCGCTCGCATGAATCTGAAAATCAAATGTCTATGAATCTTAAAACTTTTATTAATTGAATCATGGATTGGTTGTAATTGAGCTTTGTCGCTTTTCGGCGCAGCCGCGGTGGGCCAAGGATTCCTGGCTCGGGACATAACCTTCGAGAACACGGCGGGGCCGGAGAAGCACCAGGCTGTAGCGCTCCGGGTCGGCTCCGACCTGTCGGCGTTCTACCAATGCGACATGATAGCTTACCAAGACACCCTCTACGTCCACTCCAACCGCCAGTTCTACATCAACTGCTTCATCGCCGGCACCGTCGACTTCATCTTCGGGAACGCCGCCGCGGTCCTCCAGGACTGCGACATCCACGCCCGGAAGCCCGGCTCCGGCCAGAAGAACATGGTCACCGCCCAAGGCCGCACTGACAGCAACCAGAACACCGGCATTGTCATCCAGAAATGCCGAATCGACGCCACTTCGGACCTGAAACCGGTAAAGTCCAGCTTCCCGACGTACCTGGGGAGGCCATGGAAGGAGTATTCGAGGACGGTGGTCATGCAGTCAGCCATCGGCGACGTGATTAATCCGGCGGGGTGGCACGAATGGAATGGGAACTTTGCTCTCAACACGCTGGAGTACAGAGAGTACTCCAACAGTGGGGCCGGCGCTGGGACGGCCCAGCGGGTGAAGTGGAAGGGGTACAAGGTGATCACCAGCGCGTCGGAGGCCCTGCAGTACACCCCCAGCAGGTTCATCGCCGGCGCCAGCTGGCTGAGCTCCACCACTTTTCCGTTCTCTCTTGAATTGTAAACGTATTAAATAACATTGATTGATTAATTAGTGTTTAAGATCAGTCCATGGCGGCCGGACATTAACCTTAATTTGTTGTGGGTTGAAGTTCTAAGCTTGACCGTCCCATTTTATATACTGATGTGTTGTGCATTAGAAAAAATATAATAAATCAATATATATGAGTATTATATTCAGCCTAGTAAGTGAGTGTCTAAATAAAATTGAATTTTGGTAAATCCCTATTCTGTCTGTCTCCACTTAAACTTGTAATCTACGCGGGAGACTACTTACAATCTCATACTCATCAATTCGTTTGAAAATACATACTATTTGAATATTTAAGTTCCAACACTTTGATATCTACATTGATATATTATATATTAATTATAACATATAATATAAGATATTAACATAGAATGTTAATAAATATATCATTAGTTTAATACATGTGACGATTGTTCAATAATTAAAAAATATGACGTTAAATTTTTAACATATAAAACGTCAAAATTTGATATTTTAACCATTAAAATTTGTTACTTTAAATTTTTACCGTAACGAAATGTTGGCACATGTATAAATGCATTTATTTTCATTTTATATAAATATGATATTTGGTCTTTTAATAATTAAAAAATTTAACATTTGATCTTTGATATGAAAAAAGAAAAATTGAAAAAAAATGTCTTAAATTTAATAAAAATACTTTTAAAAAGACTTTAATTTCATAAAAAATAAAAAATAATAAAAAATACCTAAATTTTTCTTTAAAAAATACTTTAAAATATTCAAAAAAATTGATACGATTCATTTTGTCTCTTCTTATTTAAGACCTCATTTAATAGTTTGTAAACAAGATTTATGGATTCAATGAAGTTTTTGTTATTGTTCATTTGAATTCTTGTTATCATAGTTTTCATTAGGTCATTTTATGATATATGGTATTTTTTTTGAATATTTTCAGGTATTTTTTAAAATTTTAGATAATTTTTTTAGGTATTTTTTTGAATATTTTTATATATATTTTTTAAAAAAATAGGCCTTTTTTTTAATATTTCTATTATTTTATGAAATGTTAAGTCTCTTTATAAATTTAGGTCCCTTTTTTATATAAAATTTGTTTTTTATTAATATGTGAAGAATCAAATGTCAAATTTTTAATTGGTGATGATCAAATATTTTATTTATATATTAAGAGTAATTTTATGTGTTTTGCCGACATGATATCTACCATAACATAGATAACAATTTCATATATTCTTAGTGACAATATAGACTTAAAATAATAATTTTTAACAATTGAGATGCTAAATTTTAGCCTTACATATATAAAAATTAAACATATATATTTTTTTAATTATGAGGGGAAGGGAGTGTCATATTTATTAATAATCGATAACATCTTCATATATTATCCAAATAATTAAATTTGTCATCAGGTGGGCGCACCATGTGAATTTAATTAAAACTGTTTTCAGTTCGTCTATTGAGAATGGAGGAATTAAGGTGGCGCAAATCACGGCAGCGCGGGGCGGGGGATGGCCCGCCGCCGTCCCTCTCACATGCCATTATGCTAATCTTTTATGGTATTTGAGAGATGTCAACATGTTAATTAAAATGCATAAGATTTTAACGACTCTTACAAAAAAAAAAAGAAGATATTATCGATAAATAATTTTAATTTTAGTAAATATCAAATTATCAAAATAAATATTATCTATATAAATTTTAATCCTTATTATTACCAAGATATTAAAATAGATAGTATTTAAAAAAAATCATAATCTTAATAAATTAAAAAAAAAAAACTCTAAAGTCCTTAATAAATAGATGAACTCTCTTTTAAAAAAAATATATTTTTAATACTAATTTTGACACAATCTTCAACTATCTTACCCTATCTAATTATTCTTTTTTTGTTTATCAAGTTCAAGTGATTTAATGATAATATTTTTAATTAATAAATTTATGATTATGTTTGTTGAAGATATTTCGTACATATAAGTATAGATGTATGAAAGGAACCTAATTGAGCTCCCATGTGCATGCTTCATGTTCATTTGTATCTTTCCTTTGCGACATTTACTTGGTCAACTACCATCATGGAAGGAGTGTTCAGAATCATAACTAAAGTTTAAATTTTAAAATTTTAATAATATGTTTTGAATATTTTATTTAAAAATAAAATAAAATGTGAGAGAGTGATGTCTCACATTTGATACAAAACCTGTTATGCCATTAGACTTAAACTCGTTTTTGTACCAATATTTTCCAAACAAATTAAAAAACTAAACTTAATTATCAAATATATATTTTAATTTGAGATTTCAATCTTAATGTGACATGTACCACTCTTATTAAAGAGTGTAGCATGTCACGCTTCTTCTTATTTAATCAGAGAAGCTGCTCAAATTTTGTATACTCCTCTACTTAATCTGATAATTTCGAGTTCATAATCGTCAAAAATTTTATCTAACAATCAACGAAAGATAATTTAGACAAATAACTTATTCACCTATCAAGAAATTAGGCTAAAAAATGATGCAATCCTTGAAAGATATGTACGAACATACTCTCGAACTCACTTATTACTCTAGCGCTTCCGTTCTTCGTATCGAGTATTAACTCAGACATCAAAATTTATTTCATAAAATAAAAATTTCACCCTGCAAAAGTCTAATACATGATGTGTGGAGTGCCCAACATGGAAATGTTAAATGTCAAGTGGGGGAGGGGGTTCTTGTCGTTGACAGAGGCTCCAAATGGCGGGATTGCGGTGATTCCGCGTCCAAGTCCCTCCAATGCTTTGCTTTGATGATAACTGATAACTACAGCTAAGAGAAATCTTAGACCAATTCTTTTATCTGAATAAAAATGGATAATTAGTTGCATTATAGTTTAGCTTAATAACTACGGCACTCTTTTTTAATAATTAAAAAAAATATAACCATTAATGTTTGATGTGTAAAATATAAAGATTTCATATATTAATTATTAAAAATTATTATTTTACAACTTTATCATGATGAATACGTGTTTATTTTTGTGAGCAACACGTCACGTGCATGATCGATTGACGATATTTGAATAGATTAACTGTTTTATTATATTTTTTTAATAATTAAAAAATATAACATTTAATTCTTGATGTGTAAAATATTAAAATTTTGTGATATTAAAAATTATTATTTTAAATTCTTACATTGAGACGAAAAAAAAAAGAATATAAATAATAGAGTGATGTAATTGAGTTCAACAAAGATAAAAGATGAAAATCAGTTCTCTTATATTTTATGATTGAGAATTGAAGAATGTAGCATTTTTTTGAGTAAGTAATTAGAGATTTTTAAGTGTTTATGATTTAGAGTTTTTTTTTTTTAAGTTTGATTTATATTTATATATAAAAATATAAAAAAAATTAATCCGATATGATTTACTACGTGTCTATCCTATATAATATAGATAACAATTTTGTTTATTTTAAGTCAAGATAAGAATTTACAATAATAATTTTTAATAATTGAGATATGAATTCTTAATGTTTTACACATTAAAAATTAAATATTATATTTTTTAATTATTAGTGGATCGCAACAAACTTGTCAACATATTTAAATACTTATCATTTATGAAAACAAATGCATTTATACATATATTAATATTTTGACATGATAAATATTTAAAATAATTTTTTTTAATAATTTAGATAGAACTGCTGCTGGTGAAAAGGCCCGGATTTAAGACCTTTTCTTCACAAAATCAACTCTTCCGTCCGGCAATGGCAGACCATTTCATGTTCCAAGCTCCTGCCATTTGCTAAATAAATGACCCTTGCGGCCAGCTTTGTACAGCCTGCTGTTGCCTCACCCACTTCGTACTAAAACAATATTTTTGTTTAAAGTTTATATGATTGGATGCGACCAATTTTTTATTTTTGTCATTAAATTTTTTATTATTTTAATTATATTTATGAACTTATAATTTTGCGTTAAATTTATTTTATGTGACAACTAATTTTTAGTTTTTTTAATTATATTTCTGTACTTATATTTTGAATTAATTTAACTCTTTCTATTTTTAATGTGTAAAAAAATAAAATAAAATAATTTAATTTAACTCTTTTTTTTCTACATCAAAACAGAAGAATTAAATTAATTTAAAAATATAAATATATAAAAGTATACTTGAAATAATAAAAAAATTAAATTATCACATAAAAAAATTTAAATTATATGAGTTAAATTGATTTTAATGTAAAAATAAGAATTTAATTAAAATAATAAAAATTTAAATGTGCTTTAAAAAAAAAAAAAATTCCCCTTGCACGTAGGTGACATTAGAGAATGAAGCATCTGAGAAACTGTCAACCAAGCTTTCATCACTCTTATAAATTAAAGCCCACCAAACTGTTAGGAGCCAACAAGGTCAAGAAGTTGTTAACCAGCAGCGCCATGGATACAATTAAATCCTTCAAAGGCTACGGCAAGGTCGACGCCGTCGAAGACCAAGCCTTCCGCCGGAAAACCCGAAAGCGCCTCATCATCCTCCTTGCCTCCGCCGTCGTCCTGGTGGCCGTCGTCATCGGCGCCGTGGTCGGCGCCGTCATCCACAACCGCAACTCTGACTCCAGCGATGCCGCCCCCTCCACTAGCACCACCTCCTCCGCCGCCTCCATCAAGGCCGTTTGCGGGGTTACCCAATACCCCAAATCATGCGTTTCCAGCATCGAAGATTTACAATCCACCAACGCCACTTCCGGCGGGCCCGCCACCGACCCGGAGCAGATCTTCAAGCTCTCTTTACACGTGGTGCTGAACGAGCTCTCCAAGATCGGTTCTTTCCCCCAGAATCTGATTTCCAAGGTCAATGACAGCCGAGTGAAGGCAGCTTTGACTGTTTGCCAGACGGTGATCGACGACGCCATCGACCGGCTCGACGACGCGATCTCCGCTGTGGAGGTGAGCGAGGGTGAGAAGATGTTAACCACGGCCAAGATCGGCAACCTCAAGACCTGGCTGAGCGCCACTATTACCGATCAAGAAACCTGCTTGGACGCTCTAGAGGAAGTAAATTCCACCGCCGTTCTCGCCGACGTCAAGGTCCTGATGAAGAACTCGACCGAGTTCGCCAGCAACAGCTTGGCCATTGTTTCGAAGCTGCTCAACATTCTGGCCGGCTTCAACATCCCGATCCACCGGCGGCTGCTTGGTTTCGGGCTCCCGGAATGGGTTGGACCTGCCGAGCGGAGGCTGCTGGAGGAACCGGCGGTGAAGCCAGATGTCACGGTGACGCAGGACGGGAGCGGAGATAACCGGACGATCAAGGAGGCGGTGGGGAAGGTACCGAAGAAGAGCCAGAGCAGGTTTGTGATACATGTGAAGACCGGAAAGTATGTTGAGAATGTGATCTTGGACAAATCGATGTGGAATGTGATGATTTACGGCGACGGCAAGACCAAGACAGTCATTTCCGGCGGCCTCAACTTCGACGACGGCACGCCCACCTTCTCCACGGCCACCTTCGGTAGGTTGCCCAACTTCACTTCATCCCTTGGCTTCCATCTGAAAGGGGACCACGTGTCAGCGAAGATGAAAGGGAACCACGTGGTTTTGCGTGGATGCACGTGACTCGATGCCGGACCCACCTTGCCCACCTGCTGTTCTATGAATAATAGTAAATAAATAATAATTAAGAATTTTTTTTTTTGACGGGTTAACTGTAATTTTATGATGATGCAGCCGTGGCGGGGCGGGGCTTCATAGCGAAGGACATCGGGTTCGAGAACACCGCCGGCGCCGAGAAGCACCAGGCCGTGGCGATGCGGTCGGGCTCCGACCAGTCCGTCTTCTACCGCTGCTCCTTCAACGCCTTCCAAGACACCCTCTACGCCCACTCCAATCGCCAGTTCTATGGCGACTGCGACATCGCCGGCACCATCGACTTCATCTTCGGCAACGCCGCCGTCGTCTTCCAGAACTGCAGCATCCTGCCGCGTCAGCCTCTCCCCAACCAGTTCGTCACCATCACCGCCCAGGGCAAGAAAGACGTCAACCAGAACACCGGAATCTCCATCCAGAAATGCACCATCTCTCCGTTCGACGCCCTCACCGCTCCGACCTACCTCGGCCGGCCGTGGAAGGACTTCTCCACCACCATCGTAATGCAGACGAGCGTCGGATCTTTCTTGAACCCGGCGGGTTGGTTCCCGTGGGTGAGCAACGTGGAGCCCCCCAGCACCATTTTCTACGCCGAGTACCAGAATACGGGGCCGGGTTCAGGTGTGGATAAGAGGGTTAAGTGGGCCGGTTACCGGCCAACTATAACGGCGGACCAGGCCTCCAAATTTACGGTCCAGTCCTTCATAGACGGCAACGAATGGCTGGGCACTTCCAATGTGGCGTTTGAGTCCACCTTGTGATTTGGAAATGTTTTTCTTTAGTAATTTGTAACATTCTTTTGGTTATACTTGTAATTTCATGCAAGCTCAAGGGCAAAGTTAAATTAAAAAGGGTCTCGGTTGATTATAATTTTGTTTATATCTTTATAATAAGAATAAGATTATAAATTCAACACTTTCTCATATTTTCTAATTAGTAAATGTACGGAATATTACCGCTAAGCAAATCAATGAATTTTTGTAGGATTATAAACGGGGCAAGTAATTTGTGAGCAACTCAATAAGAATTCGTTCGTATTTGACTCGTGTCATATATTAATTGAGTATGAGTAAGATAGTTTAGGTCAATTTAACTTGCAAACAAGTTCATAAATATGTTAAATATATTTTTAAACTCGAATTTTTAAACTCATTAGAATCTTAATGAATTTAGTTTAAGTTGAACAATTTGATTACAAATTGTAAGGTTGAAGATTTTAGATTTTGTTGAATATTGTGGGTAAGGGAAAAAGGGTTTTTGTTTTTAAAATTGTAAGGTTCAAGATTTGAGATTTATTGAATATATTGTGTGCAAGGGAAAAAGGGTTTTTGTTTTAATAGTAGTGATTGAGGCAATAACTAATTAAGTTTATGAAAAGTGAATTTGTTGTGATTGACATAAATGACTTCATTTATTTTTGTTTCATTGTAGAACATGTAAGAAAGGGATTTGACATAAAAGTTGATGGTTAATATATTTCCAAATCAACTCCAATGATCAACTTAATATTTAGTAAGACAGGAAAATAAGTGTCTAATTCACTTTTATTTTTTGAGGGATTAGTACTTATATGCTACTGAATTTTTGCCTTTTTTTTCTTGTGATACTTTAAAATTTTTGTAATTTTAAATGTGTTCTTAAATTGTGTAAAATTACTTATTTAAATATGTGTCTAAAAAGTGATCCGCACTTGTGTTGATGTGAGAGTTTTATAGCTTCTCCCTAGCTCTTTCTCTTTGGTGTCTTTTTCTTTCTCAATGTCTTCTTAGCTCTCTCTCTCTCTCATCTCTCTTTTTGACAGCATCTTCTCAACTTTTTATCTGGTTTCATCTCCTCAGTCTTCGACGTCTCTTGCATCTCTTGAAATAAATACTACCCCTGTCCCATCTCCGAGCCCCTCAAACAACAAAATGATTATTTATTTGGGCACGTCAGGAACTCATCTAACTCAACAGGCCACGTAAACATAACCCAACTAGAAGAAATGTAAAAAATATCGGAGATAGAAAAGACTTAGTCAAAGAGATGTAGTAAGAGAAAGAAAGAGGAAGTTGAAAAGATACTGAAAAATTGTCACGTCAATACGTGTGCATATCAATTGCTGACTAAATATTTAAATGAGTAATTTTATACAGTTCATATGTGATATGTGATTTATGCACAACTAATTCGGACAAATTTACCATAGTCAAATATGCATATAGTAATGAAAAGAGTGTCGATCCCACGAGAACTAGATTACAATATCAAAATAATTTTAATTTAGTCTAAGTTGAACTAATTAATTAATCGGATGAATAAAAATAAAAATAAATGAAAAATTAAATTCTCTATGAGAAAATTTAATTAATGAATGCACTAAGATTTAGATTTCATTTAATCTGGGTTAGGTAATTATCAATTCAAACTAATTTAAAACCACAAATGCCTTTACAGTATTTTATAATTATTTACATGATATGGTAGATTTTCCTCAATTAATTAATAAGCTTTCTCAAGTCACATTAATCATTTATTAATTCTATTTCACTGTCAAATTTCTGAATAGATATCAACGAAATAAATAAGGATCAAGTTATTTGGAAATCTCTAATCCCAGAAGGGGATTTGACTCACTAACCTTTATCAATTCCCACACATGAGCTAATCATTTTTCGATCTCATAGTCAAACATGTAATTTATATTGCCTATGGATCTAATTTATAACAATTCCTTATTCAATCATACATAAATTATTAAATCATTAAAAGGTGACAAACCTTTTTAAATATTAAACACAATTATATAAATTCCTTACATAAATAATAATCGAATTTTAAATCAAATTAAACAAATAATCATATAATCTCGAAATTAAAATTCATTCAAACTGTAGTTAAAATAATTTAGCTAGACATTATTAACATTAA
The DNA here is from genome assembly GCA_036245055.1 of Diospyros kaki. NCBI lineage: Eukaryota > Viridiplantae > Streptophyta > Magnoliopsida > Ericales > Ebenaceae > Diospyros > Diospyros kaki. Next base: position 1,213,702 of record BSEG01000003.1, read on the forward strand.
AAATAAACACTAAAATGGAAAAAAAAAGAGAAAAATACTTCCTACCCAGATCTGGTTTCAGATCTGAGTCACAGTTGCACTGGGTCGGAATTATCGCTGTGTGCGCGTGAAGCATCCCTTGCAATTTTCTGTTCTGTGCGCGGCTTCAAAATCACTCCAATTTCTTCTTCACTGTGCGCGCCTCAAGTGCTCGGCCGCTTCCTCTCTTCTGTTTAATCCCCACTCTGCGCCGCGCGGAGCCTCCTTTATTCCTTCAGTGTGCGCCGTCCCCAGCCTCTTCAATTCCCTCTCCTAACTTATGTTATTATTATATAACATTAATTATATTATAATATTAATTATTTAAAATATTTATTTATAGTATAATATTAATTTATAATAGTAATTTTAAAATTAATTTTATAATATATATATTTTTTCTTTTTACAACAAAACTTTCAAAATAATATCTTTTGTTGGATTATTACAAAATAAGATTAAAATAATATAAAATTTATATAAACACATAACAACAACAACAACAATATATTTATAAAAAATTTAAGATTTATATAAAAAAAATTAGTACAAGATTAAAATAAAAATATATATATAATTAAGTCCTAATATATTTAGAATTATAAAAAATTTAGTTGTATAAATATATCTTTGATTTAATTTTAGAGACACATTTAAAATCATGAAAAATTTAAGATTTAAAAAAAATAGAAAAGTTAAAAGAGACATAAATATGCTCTTAGCCTTGATAAAATTGCGACGCGTAATACTATTCGAGTAGGACACGTGTCATATCGCATGAAGAGTGAGGTAAGTAAAGAACCCTAGTCACTTTCAATCGCCAATTTTTTCATAGAAATCGACGAGAGTTGAAATTTACTTACCATACCCTTTGCGGCATTCATCATATATTAATATAATAATATGGAAGAAGAATCTTGGTGCGGCGGGCAAGTTGGTTTAGAATGAAACCAAGGGGCGGAAGCTATGGAAGAAGACAAAGCAAGCCGGTAGCTACCATCAGAGCCAGAGTCATTGCCATTCCCGAGAATGCTTGGTCAACAAGGCGACGCAAGGACAAGGACTTTTTGGCTCTCGCGCTCGGTTTCGAGAACATGCTTGCTGAAAGCGAATGGTCAACAAATCAAACACGCTTCGTGCTCGTGCGACGAGGAGATTCGTAAACGGCACCCACTACAGAAAGCAACCAACACACTCACGTCTCTACGCAACTCCTCATTTTTCCTTCCCGACCGTCCGCTGTTCGATCTCCAATGGCTTCCCTTACTCTCGACGCCATCAATACCAAGGTACGATCGGATCAGCCCTCCCCCTCCGCTTCGTCCGCCTCCGGAATGTTATCGTTATGTGATCACGATATCAGGCTTCTTCTTTTCAGATCTTAAGTTTTGCAATTCCGTGTTCCGCTGTTCTGTCGGTTATCTGGATAGTTTGCCTGTTTGATTCCGATCGATTCTACTTCTCTGTTTCTGGTTTTCTTTGTGTTCTGCTATGTTTTTAGGGCTAATTCTCATTTAAACTCTGCGTTTTTCAATGATCTCTGATTTTTGTAATTAAGTTCTGCACATGCTCTTCTTCTGCCATTTTTTTTTTTTTCTGGTCTCTAGCGTGATATCATTTAATAGGTTGTTGTCGGTTCAATGCTTTGGCATGTAGATACGCCTCAACGACAACGAGCTCTCTTAAACAGTGTTCTATTGGTTTCTTGATCTCTGTAGTTTTCTGTCCTTGTATATATGCTGTCATATGCTCCAATACCCTGTTGAACAAATCAGTGTACCAAGTCCTTGAAGAACCTAGTAGTTGCAGAATTTTGGTTGAGTTCACCTGGACGTCCTTGAACCATTTTCTGCTTTAGGGCTAAAAATTAATCTTCCTTTAGTAATTCAGGTAGCCGAAGAGGTTCACTTTTAGGTTCCGTAATTTGTTAAATTAATATTTATGTTAATACTTACTTACTGGAAGATGTTACCATTTTTCTTCCTGGAACTTCTAACTTCACCATATTAATGTTTGTGAACTAATCAAGTCAATTTCAAGTACTAGCACAGTCTAGTGCTTCCTCTTGAGGCTTGGTGTATTAGAAATGAGTTTTCTGCATGTCTTTGCCTTTTTCCCTCGTAAAATTCTTCTGGATTACATGCTCTTCCATATGTTCAGCTCTAAATTTTCTTTTCTGCCAGGTTTTGAAATGTGAATATGCTGTCCGTGGGGAAATCGTCACTCTAGCCCAGGTGAAATTATTTTTCCTTTGACCTCTGGTGTATTAAATTAAAAGCTTATTATTTATTGGAGATACACTTCTCATAACATTCATATTATTGACAGATGGACACATTTTCACACGGAGATTAGCCCCGTGAAAAATTATGACGAATATAAATATGCTCTTAAACTGACTGGTAGTTTGGCAAGATAAACATTTGAAAAATATGGTGGATCTGATCCTGTAGTTATTTCTGCAGTTACTTACCTCTTACAATTCCTTGTATTGTGTTTTTGTTACAGCAATTGCAGCAAGACTTACAAGCAAATCCAGGTTCTCATCCATTTGATGAGGTACCTCTTCCTGCTTCTTTCTTTTTTTCTTTTTTAAATCATTGTAATGTAATTATGTTTTTCCTTACAAGTGCAGGCTATAGACGATTTAGTGATAATAAATAATTGAGTGCATTTTGGTATACATCCAAGGGTTTTCTAGGTTTCTTGACTCAGTTCATTAACATCTTAGTTATCACAATCCTTTGTAAACCATTTGGGCACATCTTTTTATGTTTTAATTAGAGCATAATTTCAATGTCACATGCAACTTACACTTGATGAACTGAGGATAATGCTAATCACGAAGTCACTAATTTGTAGATTCTGCTGGTTGACTATATTGCACGCTTGTTTAGGCCCAATGCTGTATGAAAAGTGGAACAATGCATTTCTTTACATAAAAGGCTCCTTCTTCACTCCGTACTAATGCTTCTCATGCAAAGACCACAAGCGTCAACAAGATTATTTAACACTCAGCCCAAAAAAAAAAAAAAAGAACATAATTTATCAAGAGCTTTTCTGATTCTGTATTTATTATCCCTTTATTGTGACAGATACTTTACTGCAATATTGGAAATCCCCAATCTCTTGGTCAGCAACCAATTACATTTTTTAGAGAGGTTTGTTTGCCGTAATGTTTACCCGATGAAGTATTATATCAACTTTCAGCTCAAGCAATACTTGATTACTCCTATCCTTTTGTTTAGGTTCTTGCATTGTGCGACCATCCATCCATTTTGGACAGAAGTGAAACTGAAGGGCTATTTAGGTAAGAGAAACTTAGTTTTGTCATGTGTGAAACAATTTGAACTATGATACTCTGGTTCAAGTCCCGAGTTCAAGTCTTTTCATGTGTGTTTGTGCTTTTTTGTGTTTCAAATCTTGTTCAATGTGAGTTTATTTAAGTTGAACTTCTTGTGTCAGAGAATTAATGTCTTTCCCTAAAATGAGGTTTTAATTTAAATAAATAATCACCTTGGTTGAGGTGATGTAACAAATGTGAATATGATACTCTGGTTGTTAAGAGTAATAACAGATACCATGAAAATCAATTTTTTCTGTTTGGTAGATTGTGGCCAAAAAAACTAAGAATCATATGTTTGGTTAAATTCTATACTAACAAGAAGAGTCTTAATTCGAATACCGTTTTCACAATTATAAGCATTAGATAGATCTTCATTTAGATCCATTTGCTACTGTAAGCTTTTGAATTGTTTTATTAAAGTAGTTACATAGTCCTACTAGTCATGTAGCCAGTTAAGTTACATGACAATTTGAACTATCATGACAGAGTAATAGTGGATGCGTAGCTTGGACTTCAGATTAAGGCATATAAATGCCTGAAGTTGAGAACTGGTTTTTTTATTTGTTTGGGGACTTGGGGGTGGATTTGTGACTTATGCTTGTTGCCTCTACGGATTAATTTTCAATCTTTCTTTTATTGTTATATGTATGCTTGATACTTGATTTAAGTGCTCTATGTCTTGTGTAAAGTTGTCTTTTTCTTCGGTACAGGGCAGTTTGAATTGTGCATTTTCCTATGAAACAAAAGACGAGTATGGACCTGCAGAGTTTGTCTTTGAGTTGATAGGCTAGAGCACTTCATTTTCTTCTTGGTTTATCTTTTGCCCAATCTATAAATTATAGTTTATATAAAACCTGCAGTTTGTGCAAGTGCCCCCCAAACGCGCGCGCACACACACACACACTGGTAGAACATAGACTTTAGTTTCATAATGTGCGCTCTGGAAGGTATATCTCAGGTACGTTTATGTCATTCATTTACATATATATATATATATATAGAGAGAGAGAGAGAGAGAGAGAGAGAGAGTGCTATGATGCACAAAGTGTAAAGAATATTAAAACATCAAATATTGAATTGATTGAAGGACTGCTTACCTTCCTTTCTCTGTTAATTTTATCTCCCTCTGACTTGATTCTTCCTTATTTGTCTTCATAACAAAAGCAGTTCATTTGGAGGCTTGTTTGCCAAAGGCAGGGAGTTCATGTCATGGTTTCAGAAAAAAAAAATAAAAAAAGCAGAACGTAGTGATCTTAAAAATGTTAATAAGGGAGAAAAAGAAGAAGGAAACTGAGTCATGCTGAACATAGAACAAATCAGCTCTTGCGGGTATCACCTTCTTTGCTTCATGGTGTAGAGATCCTTTAGTGTAGTACAATTTTAAACTGGTTTTATATTTTGTTCATTATTGATTAGTGCCTTATGCCTTTACTGCATCTTTCCAGCATTGATGCAATAAAGAGAGCTCAACAGATCTTAGATCAAATACCTGGGAAAGCAACTGGTGCTTACAGTCACAGCCAGGTAGCTATTTCCTCTCATGAGGTTGCAGAAAGTTTGAGTTGGTGCATTCGTTACGAAGATACTATGTAATGTTTGTTCATGTAGGGAATCAAGGGATTACGAGATACAATTGCTGCTGGCATTGAAGCCCGAGATAAATTTCCAGCTGACCCTAATGATATTTTCTTGACCGATGGTGCAAGTCCAGCAGTAAGCTTTAGTTTTTATTCCTACTACATATATGAAAAGATTTTCAGAGACTAAAGAATCAAATCTCACTTAACAGTAATGATTTAACTTTTTCTCTTGTTTTAGGTCCATATGATGATGCAGTTACTGATAGGCTCAGAGAAGGATGGAATTCTGTGCCCAATTCCTCAGTACCCTTTGTACTCTGCTTCAATTGCCCTCCATGGTGGCACTCTTGTATGTTAATGTTTTGTGAAAGCTTAGATACTTGTTATTTAGGTTTCCCTCTATAGTGGCAATCGTGCATGTTTGTGCTATGAAAGCAAAATTTAAAAACTAAATGTTAGGTTGACCAGGTGTACTCAAGTTTGAATTTTTGGCTGTGAATAAAGTTAAATTAAATTTATGATAGAAACTCACTCCTTTTGGATTGAGTTCAATACTAGAATAGTAGAGAAATCAGTGTTTACAAGGATTACAGCAATTGCTAGGATGAGTATAAGCTAAAAACAACCAATCGGCCTATTCGAGAGGGCCTTCTCTCTCTCCACAACAGTTGTCCAGATTTTTTTCTTCCCTTCTCTCTCCTTTCCCCTCGCCTTATATACCTTCTCTTCATTCCGCTGCAGCCACGAGAAGGAATATTCTTCCCCTTACCACTTTGGACTCTTCTGCCCTTGCTCAATTTCCTTAGCTACCCTTGATTTTCCCCCCTGATTCCCCCCTCCTTTTACGCCTGTGATAGGTATGAATAATGGGGTCCTAACAATTTAACACGGAAATATTGACTGGGCCTGTTGAGCTTTGAAGGGATTGATCTTGTTTTCTTGTGGCTTTTCATTATCAGTCCTATTATATCATGTTGAATTCTGAAATGGCTTGTTGCAGGTTCCTTACTATCTAGATGAATCAACAGGCTGGGGATTGGAGATTTCTGAGCTCAGGAAGCAATTGCAAGCTGCCAAGTCCTGGGGCATCAATGTCCGGGCCTTGGTTGTAATAAATCCAGGCAATCCAACAGGCCAGGTAAGAAATATTTAGATTTGGAAGATTAGTTAGAAATCTAAAATAATGTACATTTTGTTTGTCTGTTTGGATTAGACTAATTTTTTGGTTGTGAGTTATTACCTTGTTGTGCTATGTCTTAAACTGTTGGTAATCTATGATTTCAGGTTCTTGCAGAGGGCAACCAGCGGGAAATTGTAGATTTTTGTAAGGAGGAAGGTCTTGTTCTCCTGGCAGATGAAGTGAGTACGTTCTTCAGAATGAGTACTTTTCTAGAACTTCAAGTTTACTGAGGACAGGCTGCCATTCATCTCTAGAACTTGACTCAGTTCCTGTCTCTGAATATGCTCAATCATTGATCAAACTGTGTGAGGGAATGTGTGCAGGTCTACCAGGAAAATGTTTATGTTGCGGATAAGAAGTTTCACTCATTTAAGAAAATTTCCCGATCTATGGGGTATGGTGAAGAGGATATCTCAATAGTATCATTTCAGTCAGTCTCTAAAGGTAATGCTGATTTCCGTCAATCAGATTGATATTTGAATAATGGAATAGGTTAGGTTTAAAGTTGATGAGTTCATTTTTCCTTGCTGGCTTCAGGGTATCATGGGGAGTGTGGGAAACGAGGAGGTTACATGGAGGTCACTGGCTTTCGTCCTGAGATCAGGGAACAAATTTACAAAGTAGCATCTGTGAATCTCTGTTCAAATATCTCTGGTCAAATTCTTGCAAGCCTGGTCATGTGCCCTCCCAAGGTTAATAACTCCCTTTTTAGATTGGTATCTTTGCATAGATCTTCACATAAATGGACTTACAATTCATGAAATTTGTTGAATTCAGTTAGTGGTTGGAAAACAGAGATGATGGGGTAGGTTTTCTAATTTATCATCAGTCCGCATCTAGGATGTTGTGCAACTTCTGTAGCATGATCTATGACTAAGCTTGAGCTTCACCAATCACATTTTATTTGATGCTTGATTTTCCTGTACGTAACTACTCTAGTATGATTGGTACCACATATAAACTGATTTTAAGATTTATGACCTGGGGTACTGGGTACATTAGCAAGACCTAGAATGAGCAAAATTAAGCTACCGTCTAAAGTTCAACAGAGGGGTCATTGTCTTTTTGTAAGAAAACTAATCATTTCTGCTCAGAATCCCTTAAACAGCTGGTACTGTTACAGCTTACAACAACATACCAAGCCTTTATCCCACTAACTGGGGTCAGCAAATGTCTGCCACTGTTAAATAAATAAATGAAATTACATTGTTGCCCTGCAGGTCGGAGATGACTCGTACGGGTCTTATTCAGCTGAGAAAGATGCTATCCTTTCGTCTTTAGCAAGACGTGCGAAGGTATTTCAATCAACAATCCCATTTTTTTTTTAACTAGCAAAGCGAGATTAGTTAAACAGCAATGAAAGACATGCTTCAGCAAATATTTTACTCTCATTCTTTCAGTTCAAAATGTGGAAGTTATTCAATAATAATGGAAGTAATATTTCAGAAAAATTGAAAGGGCATCTCCCACTAGGGGCCAAACAAAAATTATATTTTTGTTGTTTGTAGGAGTATGTTTCTCAAACTATTTGGTTATATTTAAAAGTAAACTAGTCCTTTTACCAGAACAGTTTAATTATATTTATTTCTGTAGCTGAAAACTTTTTTGATTTTCCTTTTCTTTGTTACCAGACATTAGAAGATGCTTTGAATAGTTTGGAGGGCGTAAAATGCAACAAAGCAGAAGGAGCAATGTATCTGTTTCCCCGTATCCATCTGCCCCAGAAAGCAATAAAGGCAGCAGAAGCTGCAAAAACAGCTCCAGACGCGTTCTATTGCCGCCTCCTACTTAATGCCACTGGAATAGTTGTTGTCCCAGGATCCGGGTTTGGGCAGGTGAGAATTTTGATAAACTCATATTGAATTTATTTGCTTACTGGTCCCACGTTACTTCTGAAAGTCAATTCTGATAAATTCATATTGAACAACGGTGTCCATAACCAAACTTAGTTTCTGGTGGGATCTCAAGAAAATTGATAGGATTCTGATTAAGTAAAGGAATACACTGCCGGAATTTCAACTCCAGATTACAAGGAAAGAAAAAAAATGTAACCAAAAGAAAAGAATGGGCATTCCAGAGGCCCAGAACTCTCCTGTAAAATCTACTTAATTTCTTCACACCTTTCTCTCTCTTCTATTCCCTATTTATAGGTTGTTGTTCTCCCTCCATAACTTCATCTGGTTATGCACATGCTAGTTTGTAAGATCCGATTCTACCCTTGGTGTACATGCTGGCTGTGTGTTATGCAACCCTAGCTGTGTTACTATTCTACCTTTGACTATGTTGCACGGAAACACCTCATAAGAGCCGTTTTCCCGTTTCGGAAACGTTTCATATTTTCGTTTCGAACCCTATTTATGCCTGTTTTTTTAAAAGAATGTCCGTTTCTACGTTTCCGTTTCCTATCGAAAACATTTCCCGTTTTCGTTTCCGTACAAGATAGGCCCTTGACACCTGAAATGCCTTTGATAGGTCCGCTGCACGGGAGGCCTATCCGTTTCCAGTTTCAAGTGGTTCCTAAACAAAATGTTTGCACATGTTCATTTGGTTGACTGGTTCCAATATTTATACATCTCAAACTTACTTACCATAACCAAATTTTCTTGAGTTTTCCTCATTTAATTTGGCAAGTAATTTTTTCTTGATTATTTAGTACCCACTATTATCACCCTTTAATGAAATTGATTTCTCTGTTTAATGTAGTGTATGAACTAGTCTAGGAATCTGGTGGGTGTGGGTCTTGGTGTAGTTTCGAGGTGGGTTAGACTCCAAAGCCCAAATACCTCTCTATAGTCTAGAACCTAAAGATAGTGAGGAACCAAGTCTTGATTCGCTTAAAAGTTAAAAGTTAAATATTAAATATTAACACCCGAGTGAGTTTGGAAACCCACTGAATTCCCAAAACTTTATCCTAAAACCTAAACCCTTCTCTTGCATTTTTTTTTTTCTGCAACCAAAACTCAGGCCATATGGCAGACTTGACAAAATCCGGTGGGAGGAACCTACATTTATTAAGCTCAACCTCTCGTAGTTTGGAACAATAATTAGAATACGAGCACACGGAATTAGACTTGTAAGTTCATTATATGCTAAGCAACACTTAAAAATGGCTCACTTGATGAGTCCTCTTTATCTTTGGGGTAATAATGATGATGATGATGTTTGTTGCAAGGTTACTGGGACGTGGCATTTTAGGTGTACAATACTGCCGCAAGAAGAGAAGATTCCGGCCATCGTGTCGCGTCTGACGGACTTTCATAAAGGCTTCATGGATCAATATCGTGACTGATTTATTGATCATCATGTAATAATACCAGTTATGGTCTCAGTTTTAACAGTGAATGTTTTAGCTTCGGATTTTGCCTAAAGAGGCCTCCCTCCCTTTGTTTGGGTAGAATCTTAATAATGTTCATGTTATAACAAGGATAATAGTGATTGGGGGAATAAGTAGTGATGTGTTAAATTTTGAATGTTTAAAAAATCTAACCAAACCTAGATGAGTTTGGAGATCTCATGAGTTTTCTAAACGTTATTCTAACAATGACGATTAGGTTATGGCAATTATTTTTTGTTAGGTTTCGCAACTTGCATTTTGCCCCAATAAGTAAACAAGAGGCAGAAAAATTATTCTTACTCTGTTTTTTACGTACGAAGTCTGTATGCAATATACCGACTACCTATTTCACGTCTCTTTTACCCTAATACTTGGGGGCAAACAATATATGTACACGTGCGAAATAAACAAGCAGTTGTACTTCACTTCTCTCTTCGCTACACTACTGGCCGAATATGCCAGAATTGAGAGTGATTCCTAGACAAGGTTTGGGAACAGTTGAAGGTTCTCCAAACCTACTTTTAAGTGTTGGTATTTGTTTGATTAACATTTAATAAACACATCACATATAATACATTTGAGAGCTTACTAGATTCTCCAAACAATATACGTGTTTCCCATAAAAATGTTTTCTTTCTTATAAAAGTGATTTTCAAGATACCATAAATTTGGTAGCAATATCAAAGTCCAAACGTGCACACATTGGCACAGAGAAAAAAAAAAAAAATCAAACGAAAGAGTGGTGGGTTCAATATATGGGGAAAGAGAATTCAAGTCATAGCATCTGCTTAACTAAAAGCAAGCATGGTTTAACACACCAGAAAAAAGTTCCTGCTTAAATTCAATCCCAGACGAGAATTAAAGCATGTCCAAGAGAAGTCCTCGAAGAGCAAGCGCAGGAGAGTACATGTTAGAAAGCCCAACCCATTTAATGGAAGATGTCGGCTGTGAATGTTTTTTCCTCATAGGCGACTGATAACGGCTTCCACCTCAGGAGGGGTATACAGATGATAAGTGGGAGCAACCTTTGCAATGTCGACATTACTGGGGGTCACCTGAGATTGGGTAGTAACCAAACAAGCTCCATCAAAATATATTCGAGGGTGAGAATTAAGTATGTGACATTGACTTTTGGACTTCTAAAATAAATTGACCCCAAAAAAAAAAAGAAAAAGCGAAGGAAATCAGGAGGAGAAACATAAAGGTGGGCTAATTACCTTTTCTTCCATGACTTGTTTGAGGATAGAAAGAGCTACTGTTTCTGCTTCTTTAAGTGTCATGTCCTGCAAATGAATAATGAACTCAATGAATCTACACACAATGTTGGGAGCAGACTGCAGAAGTTTTTTAAGCATGCGTAAAATGGGAGGGGGGAAAAGAATTACAGATACCATGGATAGCATGTCTGGTAGTTCAATTATATGGATTAAATGTGCATGATAAACAGAACATGAGTAGGCCCCAAACAGAAGTTACCCAAGTCCATAATATACCTTGTTATGCTGCTCCTGCAAAGAGCTGTCAGCACCTTCAGAACCCGATCCAATGGCTTTGGCATCGCACTGCCAGAATGTGCCTGATGGATCTGTGTAGTATCTGCAAGAGATCAAAATAATGGCAGCTAAGAAAATGAACGAGAACCAGCCAAAAGGTGGAAATACTTTAGGTCTGAACTGCCCAAGAAATCTAATCAGAAGCCGTGGAAAGAAGATGCAGTAGCAAAGTTTTCTTAGTGTGGTCTACAAGTCAAATCAAGCTAAATAACTTGACCGAACACCAGGATCATTACATGCTGTGTGATTGCCTGTGATAACACACAGGTGTTGAGATAAGATCATATTCTGAAGGTGACTAGTCTACAAGCTCAACTTAACTGGATATGTTCAATGAATTTGAAAAGACAAAATGCCTGAGCTATCTTGGCAGATGGAGCCAGGGTTCAAACATTCAATTTGAAACAAACTCAATTTTCATGCTACACTGAGTAGCCCGTTACCTAAACTTTGTGTGTTGCAAGCAGCATCTTAGGAACCTAGTGATTCTTAAGACTTCATCAGCCACAAGAGCTGCTGAGAAAAGCATCTGGCAACACTGAGCCCACATAGTGCAAAAGTTGCAGGTCCAGAAACAGAAGCCAAAGTAATAATGCTGCTTATGACACTGGCTATGAGGACATGTACAATCTTATCATAGAAAATGAAAATCAGTAGCAGGCCTTGAGGTAATGAAACAAAAGGCCATTAACATTGCTGTTGACATTGAGCAGGTAATAGGTTTTGGAAGCCTAGGATTTAATCACAAAGCCTAACCAGGTTTGAAATCCATCAGGCAGCTCCTTGTAGTGAGAATGCGCAAACGCAGTATGGTAATATCAAATGCATTTTCCAAGGCACTCACCTCCTTCCTCTCTTATTCTACTTCCTTTCTAGTTCCATAGCCACCTTCTTGACATGGATTGGAACATTGGAATAGCAGAAATGCCGCTTACAACTCAGGGGGGGCCCTGAAGTGGAGGGGCCTAGTTCTCTCAGATTCCCCTTATATTTTAATCAGTATGTGTCACCACCAACAAACTGTCAAAGATTTATATGCTTTGGTAGGGTATTAGGTAATTTTTGAAGTCGATTAAAGTTACATATCATTGTGACCATATTGCTCCAGAACAGTTTTAACTCTTAACCTTGTGATTAATTTATACAAAAATTACTTAAAACCATGCATAAGACAGTATTCACATAGTGTGGACCTTATATCACTCAAGTCCACAGCCTGCCTAGCACCTAGGTTCTGTGACACCAAATAAAAATCAGAAGGTTAAAACACAGATTTTTTTTTTTTATATTTTGGATAAGCATGCCTATTATTATTTTTTAGTTGTTCGTTTTGGGGGGGGGGGGGAGAGTTCACATCATAACTGTTTAGTTAATACTATGGCTGAATTACATTGGAAACAAAATTCTGAGACATCATATTAAAAACTAAATTTGCACTTACAGGCTAGGTCCATTCTCATCATGGCCAGCAATGAGAAGAGATACTCCAAATGGTCGAGACTGAAAATAAAGGCATCAAACATTAGGAAACACATGGATAGAAGTGGGAAATAAATCTGATGCACAAAAGTTGTGTGGAGTCTATGGCTGCTGCTCATGTCCAGAATAAAGGACTCTGAAATACATAGCAAAAAAAAGATGAAATCCCAAAGCATGATGCAGCAAATGACTACATATTACTCATGGAAAGTCAACAGAATAAAGTCAGACGGAATGAAGATCACATTCCCAGTTATCCAAAGTTCAAGATAGGCATATAAGCCTCCTGAGATTCAATATGCTGAATATATATCCATAAGGAGGCAAAAAAATTTCCCCTTCATATAACAGTAAAATGGAGACAAATGACATTTACAGATCCAAGAATAAACAGCAAATATTGCATTTAGCTTATTAGCAGCCATAGATCTCATAGCAGATGGCACAAGAACCAAGGATGAACCACTACATTTGGGATTTAACAATCTTCTCAACTTTTCTCTGTTGAAGTTACGGGGCTACCAACAAATTACCTTGACAACAAAAACTATTCTGAGAATCCAAGCTCTGAGACTCCAATATCTCCAATTATAAGAATTGTACCATGCCAGCACAGCAACAAATGACCTAATGGAGGATACGTGGGAAGGGACTATTGGCCACCAAATTACCAAAAACACACAAAACTAATAAATACCTTAACCTAACAAAAAATTGAACACAGATTTGAAAAGTTTCAATCCATGGGGAGTGGAAAGATAATTGCCTTGCATTTTCATTTTTATTGGTTTTGTACAGTACAGAGAATATGGTCATGGATAAGATGGCTAGAGTTCTAGATTCATGCAGCTGACCCACCTAGTTGGATTAAGGCTTGTGATTGTTGTTATTGTTGGTTCCATATACATAAATGAACTTCTATTAAATATTATATTTGCAGTCCTAACATCATGAGTTCTAAAACAACTGGTGACCAGTGACTCCAAAATGCAGCTTGGTTTCATAATGCTCTCACCAGGATTATCTCAAATACAAACTTGGCATGATGAATGAAAGCAAGAACAAGCAAGGACAATACTACTAGTAATCTTCCAGTTAAATTTTCACAAGAGCAAGATATCAAATAACTGTTCCAGATAAGTAATGCAAGTGACATTAGGATAAAGTGTGAATTTCAGCATGCAGACCATGCATGATAAAAATATTTGACCCAAAATGTGCAACCAATAAGAGTAATTATCAGTAGAGACGGGCAACTGACCATAGATTCTTCATCCCCTTCACCAAATCGCAGGGCCAAATCACACAGAGCTTGTGTAGTAGACTCAACAGTCATGGCCTCCCCATATGAGAACCTATGATTCTGTTGAAAAGAAAGTTAAATTATGTGATCATTGCTACTCTACTGGGAAAAAAAAATATTGTAATGATGTTGATAATTACTTGGGTTTCAACTCGTGCATGTTCAACAAGCGTACGAGCATCGGCAATCAATCCACTCATTGCACATCCTATGTGCTCATCAATTTCCATAATTTTCTCCACACTGCTTGGTTCCTGTATTTAAGTAATTATCACATGATGTTCCAATGCTTTTAGATTACCAGATCAAAAGAACACACCTTTGACAAGTAGAACAGCTTCAAACTCTACCAGTTGATAAACTAGTAAATAAAACACAAATAACAATGGGAAACTACTCTCTATCTATCTGTGTAGTAACTTTTGCAGTTGAACATAGCAATGCAGCTTGGCCACTTGCATTTGCTAATTATTCGAGCATTATACAACGTTGGAAGACAATATCATCCAAAAAAGCATTCCTAAGGTCCTATTAGGGCCTGTTTCATAGGCATTTTAATTTTCTGTTTTCATTTTCAAAAAGGTGTGTAAAGAAGAAAAAATGCTTTCACAATTTTCATTTTGTTTACATTTTTCAGCCCTCCTCTACTCTCTTGCCACAGGAAACCACAGTCGCCAACATCTGAGGGAGTCCCGGCAAACCTGGCAACAAGAAGAGTAGGAGAGGAAAAAAGGAAAAAATGCAAAAAGAAAACACAAAACTGAAAGGAAATCATAGTTATCATTTATCAAACAAGAACTTTTCTTTCTTTTCTTTTTTGGAATGAAAACAGGAAACCATAAACTAAAACAAAAAGCTGTCAAATGGCCCCCTAGTTGTTCATTTATTTTCTTTCACTGTCTTCCTTTTATCTTCACCTTTTCTTTATCATTATCCGAAATGGATAGAATCGAAACGAACAATTTGATTATGCCAAATCATTACATAGAAATATCATTATTTGATTGATCTAAGTTCAATTGTGACTTCTTGATTTGAATATTGGAAGTATTTAGAAAAGGCTCAGAATAAGTAAGAATAGATAATTATAAAATTCTATTTTCGATTTAGATAGTTTAAGTTAGTACATATCTTGATTTTTTTATTAACCCTTTCAAAAGAGATAAGATCTGGTAAATTGAAAAAAATTAAGAATAAAAGAACTTTTCTTTCTTTATGGAACATATGTCTCAATATGCATGGATCATACCCTTTGTTCCACTTCCAGTTCCTGTGTTAATAGGAGAGGGACTTCTTCTTTGATTCACATGGTTCTCGCCAGCTTACACGAAGTTTTCTATATACGCTCTATTTTGTTTATATTCATCAGAGACTTTCTTAAATTTAATTAGACATTAATGTAAAGGAACCATAACTATGTAGTCCTATGTCATGTACCGTGGGGGATAAGGGTGGTTTTGTAATAAAATGTAATTGAGGGACGAGATAAGAAAGAAGGTAGGCAAGAGTTAGTTAGCTGCTGAGGGAGTAGTACATAGTTTGTTGCTGCTATTCAAGCTTGTACATTCCCTATAGCTGTAATCTATTACAACTTGTGAGAGAGAATCCCAGCTATATATGGATTCTCTCCCTTCCGTCAATACCATTGAGAAGTAATATCACTATCCTATTGGAATTCCCCTCTGCTCTTCCTTACTCTCCTATTTAATTCTTTCTGTTTTCTCCCTCCCATTCTCTAAATTCTTAAGTCAGTCCCTCGGGACCTGACATTCTAGTATCAAAGCATCCTTCTTGAGCGTCGAGCAACCACTATGGCAGACGGGACAAGAATGAAGCAGATGGAAATGCAGCTACAACAGACGACGACAGCAATAGCGGAGGTACAGAACCGAGTGGCATCACTGGAACTATAGATTGGAGTGGGAGTCGATTCCAGAATCGACCAGGCACTGGAACGTTGGAGGATGGAGAGTCGCGAGCAGGACACTCTCTTTCAGGAGCAAATGATGGAACAAATGCAAATGATCGTGCGAATGTTCACTCAACAGCAGCCATTGAGGCTCGTACGGAGCCCATTTTTCCAGGAGTAGGGGTAGAACTTCGACCAGGAGGAGCGTCGGAGTTCGAGTTCGATACAGACACAATGGGAGAAAATGTAAGGGAAAGGAGGTCGGGAGTGACAGCCAATCGACACCATCCGAACTATCCCACGTTGAAGCTTGAGATTCCTTTATTTAAAGGAGAGAATCCGAGGTGGCGGTCGAGAAGATGCGAACAAGTATTCTCCCTATATCAAATTCCAGAATAGCAAAAAGTCACCATGGCTTCAGCTTACCTGAATGATACGGGAGATGCTTGGTATCAAGGGTGGCTCGCGGTCAAGGAAAAGAGCCCTTGGAGTGTGTTTGTAGAAGATTTGTGTGTAAGGTTCGGAGATAAGTGCATGCGGGACATCATCAAAGACTTTAACAAACTCAAACAAGAAGGGACGATACGGGTATATCAGCAAAAATTTGAGGAGCTTAGATCGCTGATGATGATACATAATCCCCAGCTTTCCGAGTAGTATTATGTCTCGACCTTCATCAATGGCCTAGGGGATGAGGTCAGACCCATGGTAAAGATGATGCAACCACACTCGATGAAGCAGGCTACCGAGAGTGCAAGGTTACAAGAGATGATCGTTGATGCCATGGCCAAGAAACAAAGGAATTCAGCGAAAGGGGTGATCACAGGAGGTTGGCAAGCTGGAAATAGGTTGTCACCCAGAGAAGGAGGGTTCCAAGGAAGAGGTGTATTGGCTCTACCGGCCACTAACCTTGCTTCCGCCCAAGGAGGAAGTTTGATGGAGCAAAGGCGAGTAGCTGGCCTATGCTATAAATGTGGAGACAAATATTTCGTGGGCCACAAGTGCAAGAGGCAACTACTGTTGTTGGAAGGGGAAGACGAGGACAAGGAGGAAGGAGAGGAACTCTCAGAAAATGAGAGGGAGGACCAAGGAGAGATTTCGTTGCATGCTTTGAAAGGGGTTAACCATAGTAAGGTTATCAAGGTAGAAGGAAAGGTCAATAGCAATCCGATTATGGTTCTCATCGATAGTGGGAGTACTCACAGCTTCTTGGATGAAGCTGTGGCAAGAAAATTGGGGTGTGAGGTCAGTCCTTCCCTGCCATTATCAGTCACTGTTGCGAACGGCAGCAAGGTGTTGAGTCAGTCAGCCTGTAGGGATTTCCATTGGGAGATGAATGGAGAAAAATTTTCAACTGATTTGAGGTTGCTTAAGCTGGGAGGCTGTGATGTAGTGCTGGGAGTGGATTGGATGAAGGGAGTCAGTCCAATCAGTTTCGATTTCAACAAAATGGAAGTGACTTTTGAGAAAGATGGCAGCAAAAAGGTTCTAACGAGCAAACCAGAGGTGGGAGCATGCAAAATTATCTCGGGTAAGAGGTTACAAATGATACTCAAGAGCAAGTTATCATAGGTGGCTCAACTATTTTCTATCCATACCATGGGTGTTACCCTCGGGGAGCAAGGAGTAGAACTTCAGCAGGCACGCACACGGAGCAGCACCACTCATAGTCCATGGCAGGTACATGAACTTGACTCCCTTAACATACTGTTAATTGATTATAAGGACCTTTTTTCCGAACCAAGTTCCTTACCTCCCGAGCGACCCTATGACCATGCCATTAATCATAAGCCAAATACAGAGCCTGTGAACCTAAGAGCATATCGATACCCACCCAGACAAAAGACTAAGATAGAAAAACTCATAACAGATATGCTAAAGAAGTCCATTATCCAAACCAACCATAGCCCATTTGCATCACCTGTATTGCTTGTTAGGAAAAGAGATGGGTCATGGAGGTTTTGTGTTGACTACCGTCAACTTAATGCTATGACCATCAAAAACAAGTTCCCCATCCCAATTGTGGAAGATCTCCTTGATGAACTAACCAATGCTTCTGTTTTTACCAAGTTAGATCTCTGATCAGGCTACCATCAAATTAGGATGCGGCCTACAAACATTCCTAAGACAGCTTTTACCACTCATCAAGGGCATTATGAATTTTTTGTAATGCCCTTTGGCCTAACTAACGCCCCCGCAACTTTTCAGACGTTAATGAACAAAATTTTCGAACTATATTTGCGCAAATTCATCCTAGTATTCTTTGATGACATTTTAATTTACAGTCCCACCTTTGCACAACACCTAAGCCACCTGAAAACCACTTTTGAAGTCCTTAGAATCAATAAGCTATATGTTCAGGAGTCAAAGTGTACTTTTGCTAAGCAACAGGTTGAGTATCTTGGGCATGTTATTTCCAGTTCAGGGGTAAGCACAGATCCAAGTAAGGTTACTGCCATGGTGACCTGACCTCGGCCGCAAAATGTGAAGGGGTTGAGAGGATTCCTAGGGCTAACCGGATATTATCGCCAGTTCGTTAAAGGGTGTGGCATAATCAGTCGACCTCTCACTAACCTACTGAAGAAAGATGGATTCAGGTGGGATGCTACGGCCGAGGAGGCTTTCTGCAAACTTAAGCAGGCTATTGGTGAAGTACCCACTCTAGGATTACCTGATTTTAACAAACCGTTCATTTTAGAAACTAACGCCAGCAACAATGGGATTGGAGCAGTCTTGGTTCAGGATGGCAGACCCATAGCCTTCCTCAGTCAAGCCCTTGCTCCAAGACATCTCGAATTGAGCATATATGAGAAATAACTTTTGGCAATGCTGATGGCGGTGAAAAGATGGTGCCATTATCTCGAGGGAGGAAGTTTTGTAATCAAAACTGACCATGAGAGCCTCAAATTCTTGTTACAACAAAAGCTGCATACTCAACTACAACGCAAAGGTATGACTAAACTAATGGATTTGAACTATGTAATCCAATATAGGAAGGGTAAAGAAGATCTTGCAGCCGATGCTCTATCCAGATGTCTTGACGAGGGAAGTACAGCAGCCATTTCAACCATTGTTCCAGAATGGTGCCAAGAAATCGCTGCTAGTTATCTCTCATGTGATAAGACTTGAGAACTCTTACAGCAGTTGGCCGTGGATCCCTCATCTAGACCGGGCTACACTTTGAGTAATGGGATGATTAGACACCAAGGGAAGCTGGTGATTGGGGAAGAGGCAACTCTAAAAAGGAGAATTATAGAGGCATTGCACGCCTCTCCCATAGGGGGACACTCGGGTATTGTGAACACCTATCATCGAGTTAAGCAACTCTTCCGGTGGCCAGGACTCAAGAAGGATGTTATGGAGTTTGTGATTAGGTGTGACACTTGTAGGCGGTGCAAACCAGAAAATGTCGCAACACTTGGGTTACTCCAACCTCTAAATATTCCTGGGGACCCATGGGAAGATATTTCAATGGATTTTATAGAAGGGTTACCCAAATCAGAAGGTCGAGACTGCATCATGGTAGTTGTGGATCGTTTTACCAAATATGGGCACTTTATGGGATTGATTCATCCATATACTGCCCAGGAGGTGGCCAAAATATTCCTAGACCAAGTAGTTAAACTGCATGGAACACCCAAAGCCATAGTTTATGATTGAGATAAAATCTTTACTAGTCGGCTGTGGAAGGAATTGATGGGGTTGCTGGGAGTAAAACTGAAGATGTCTAGTGCATACCACCCAGAATCGGATGGACAAACCGAAAGGGTTAATCAGTGTTTAGAAATGTATCTCAGGTGTGTTTGTTTCCTTCAACCCAAGACATGGCACAAGTGGCTTCCAATGGCTCAATGGTGGTATAATTCCAGCCACCATTCAGCCATCAAGCGGTCCCCTTTTGAAGCCCTTTATGGTTACAAACCCCCACTCCTACTAGCATTGGCAGATAACTCAACAGTGGCCTCCCTCATACTTACAGCAAAGGTAGCAAGCCTTGCAGGGGATTAAGGAAGAGTTGGCTACTTCTCAAAATCGGATGAAACAATTTGCTGACAAGAGAAGAAGTGAAAGAGAATTCCAGGTTGGTGACGTCGTGTATCTCAAGCTGAAACCGGGACACCTAAGGTCACTACTTCCCAATCCCAGCTCTAAATTGCATCCAAAGTTCTATGGACCTTTTCCAGTGATTGCAAAAATAGGATCAGTAGCTTACCGTTTGAAACTACCAGAAGGATCTAATATACACAGCCAGCAAGTTTTATCCTACCAAATCTTCCCCACGCTGAAGCTCCTCTCCGGGAACCTATAGCTATACTGGATAAAAGAGTAATTTACAGACAAGGTGCGCCAATTACTCAAGTTCTCATCAAATGGACTAATCATCACTTCGAAGATAACACATGGGAGTATCTGCCGGACATTCTGAACCAGTTTTTGCGTGTGGCCAGCCTTCTCCATATTTCTTGTGGACAAGAAATGTTTTGATGGGTGGGGTAATTGTCATGTACCGTGGGGGATAAGGGTGGTTTTGTAATAAAATGTAATTGAGGGACGAGATAAGAAAGAAGGTAGGCAAGAGTTAGTTAGCTGCTGAGGGAGTAGTACATAGTTTGTTGCTTCTATTCAAGCTTGTACATTCCCTATAGCTGTAATCTATTACAACTTGTGAGAGAGAATCCTAGCTATATATGGATTCTCTCCCTTCCGTCAATACCATTGAGAAGTAATATCACTATCCTATTGGAATTCCCCTCTGCTCTTCCTTACTCTCCCATTTAATTCTTTCTGTTTTCTCCCTCCCATTCTCTAAATTCTTAAGTCAGTCCCTCGGGACCTGACATCCTATTCCTAAAAGATTGACCCCAAAGTAGCATATCCACATTATAAGAAAGCCTATAGAAGCCACAATTGCAGAATTTACAGGAGTCAACTTTCTATTTGCTTTGAGTGTAAATAAATTGCAAATACGGTCCAAGCAATAAATGCCCAAATTTCCTTTGGGACTTCTTTTTATTATTATTTGTGTGTTTGGCGGATGGGAGTTAATAAAATATGTACCTACATCCACCATGGAAAGCATTTAACCCTTAAATGTCCCCTACTTGCTTGCACCTCTTACAAAAATTTCAAGTTTTTCAGCATCTTTGTCTCTTGTCACTCATTATTACATGTTAAACTCTCTATCTCTTTGCTTATTGCATAACAACCTCAGAAATTCTAGTAAAGCAATCCTTATCTCAAGATAATTAGTATACATGGTCCCTTCCTTCCTCCCTCCACAGTTGAACGTAACAAAGAAGAAACAGGTGATCTATTGTCATTGCAAGTCCACTTCCCTGGATTTGGCAATCTATATTCATTTATTCTGTTGTTTCACACAGAAGGCCCAATAAGAAGTAGCCAGTGCTGCTCATTGAAGATAATATAAAGATCTATTCCTATTTCTTCTTCCAAAGATTTGATTCTCCAATTTTCACACTTGGCTTATCTCAGTCATTTTTTAGTTACCAAAACAAATAAGTTCCAACATTTCAGCCAGACAAAAATCATCATCATTAACTACACATTATCCTAACTAAATTATGGTTGGTGGCATGGTATTCATAATGTCAATTGACTTCTAAAAGTCAAACTGGCAATATAAATCCATGCAAAATAACAATATGGCAAAATTTTACGTTGGATGTCTTTCTTGATGCAACCCCCTAGCAAGGAAATGATGAGATAAAGTTCCAACACCATCTTCATATGAAAACATTTCATGAAATGACAATGAATGAAGATAATTGATATGGTCATGTTTCATCACATAGTTGATATTGTGAAACCAACCTATACAACATGAAAGCACAACATTCCTCCATATAAAAATAATAAAGAAAAAACCATCTTCACAAAACAATACCAGAAATAAGCAGAATATAGTGCCATTAGTCTAACATAAAACAAAGCTAAGGAGACAAACCAGGAGGGGTGAAGTAATACGCTTTTCAACAGCAAGAACAACTCCTTCCTTGGTTTTTATCCCAATTGCAGTGGAACCCAGCTGTGATTATCACCAAAAATAAAAAATAAAAACAATCAGCCAAATCCATTCTAGTTGCCAATAGTAGAAGTGGGAGCACACAAACAACATTCTTTTCGACCTCCCTTATTGTGTCCAGATGCACTCTCTCCTCCTTATAAACACTTCATTCTTTTCTCTATTTCTCCCTCCAAAATATTAACACTTGTAGGAGGTGTGATTACTTTAATATCTGCTCATTCCAAAATTCCCTTGCCAAATGAATTCATTCATATAATCAACATCTTTTAGGGATAAATACGTCATTTAATAAAGGGATATTGACTAGGTTTCCATTTGAGAACAGGCCCATCGCTAACAGCAGTTAAGGAGGGACATCTGCCCCTTCGCCCTATCAAATTACAATTACTACCCTTACATTTTTCTAGCCTGGGTCACTATATAGAATATATGCAACACCCCCCCCCCCAACAACATAGTTTCCTCCTTCCCTCCTCTGTTCAAAGAGAAAGCTAATCGAAGTGGTGTTCTCCCTTAATGATTCAATGTAGGTGAATAGATGTGTAGTAATTACAGTAAGGAAAAAATAAATTTTCTCACCCAGCCAAAAGCCAATCTAGTTCCAAATGCAGAAGTGTTAAGAGAGAGAGAGAGAGAGAGAGAGAGAGAGGAGGTAACCTTGATTGCTTCAATGGCATATTCAACCTGAAACAGTCGACCTTCTGGAGAGAAGGTATTAACACCTCTATCGTACTCAGTCCTACAATCATATCCCCGAAAAACAAATGAACTTCAGCATAGTACAGATAAACACACTAAAATAGTCATTTGGAATACATACCGACGATCCCAAGCAGAAACGGGGAAAAAAAAAAAAAACCCAGATTCGAAATCAAAGTGCACTGACCTTGTGAGGAACATCTTCGATTCGAATTCCGATCAAAGACTCTTCGAATCTGCGAAAGCACAGACTGATTTGTGACGAGGAAAATACAACAATCTGTCGGCGAATCGACAAAGAAAGTAAAGGCGGAATTACACAACGATCAGTTCAAGCGAAGATGATTTTACCTGTGTTAGCGAAATGCAAAGACACGAGCGAGAGAGAGAGAGAGAGAGAGAGGCTCTGGATTTAAAAGTATTCGGTCCCCAAATAACCCTTCTTGCGAGACAAGACAACTATAGTTTGTTGGGCTGAGGACACTTGAGCTTAGGTGTATTATTGGGCCTTGAATGGCCCAACTTAGAAATTTAGGGCTTTGTTTTAAGGAAATTAAAATTCCAACAATATCTTTTAGATTATTTTTTATTTTTTCAACTCCCCCACGTAATTGTGCGTAAGAGTAATATAAGAGTAATGGTTAAGATATAACAAGTATACTTTATTTTTAAACAAAATACATTTATTAACCGAATTCAAGTGAGGCTTAATTTTATTGTACTAATTTTTTATTGTTGGGATCAATAAAATTATTAGTCTTCATTTTGTCTTGACATAAAGTGAGTCAACTGAGGGTAAGTAAATATATTTACATATAAATATTTAATAAATAGCTGATTTGAAATTTTTCAACTTCCTTTTCTGAAAAAGGGTATTTTTTCAATTCAGATAAAACTCATATTAAAATTTTAAAATTCTCATATTAAAAACTAAATCGATTAAAGTAAAAAATAAACCAATTCAGTCTAGTCTAATCTAATCTAGTCTTATCTAGTCTTAAATATATTTTTTTTGTTTTTCAATATAAAATTTATAATATATATTAATTGCATTTGATTTTGGGTCTTAGACTAATCTCGAATTGAACCAAAAACCAATTAAACCTTATAAAAGGACTCTAGAGTTGACCAATCCAAATCAAATTGTGAATACCCCTATCTTTAAAGAGCCAAAAAGAAATTACTCACAAAAAACAATCGCATGGGAAACTTTTCCATTTTCCAAACTACCTCAAAATGATCCCTTTTCAATCTTAGTTACTTGTGGATCCATCCAACTTCCATTACTGGGATCCCTTGAGCTGGAATTGTGGATGAAAGATGAGGATCCCTTTGGAGAAAATGCAAACTCAAGAGAATACTTTTGTTGGGGAACATATATATATGTAATCCTTTGATCTAAAGAAGATGGTTATTACAAGGAAAGCAGCCACAAGAAGCTTGGCCTTGGTGCCGGTGCTGGTGCTGGTGCTGCCGGTTCACCACCTTCTGCGCTTGTATGGTTGCCCTGTGAATCTGCTCGCCGTGTTGCAGCCGGGCTGCCTCCCTCCACTCCTCTGCTTTTCTATGGACAACAGCCATCCTCTTCATCAACTTCTCCTCCAAATCTGATCTCATTCTGTGGATTTTCACCTGAAAATTAACACCCATTTAGTTGAAGTGATTGGGGAAAGGTGAGGTCTGGTGTTCGAGTTCCCCCTGAACAACCTCTCCTTCCTTAGGGCTTGGCTGGTCACACCTCGTGAGATTACTTAAAGGGTTTGGGAAATGAGAGTTGGGATTGGAGATCATAGTAATTTCCCAAACTTTATCCTTCTTTCTTCTACATTATTGATGCTCCTTCAAATTCAAACTAGCCCCCTTTTCAAAGGAGTAAAAGTTCATTGTGAATTTGTGATCCTCCCCAGTTCCCTAGAACTTTGGGAATGCAGGAACAGTCACATGGGGCTAATGGGACAAAATTTGTCTGGCATGAACAAGGGTCTCTGTAAAAGTATATGCATTTTAGGGGCACTTTCTCTTGCCTTTTCTTTTTTCTTTCCAAAACGTGTGAAAGGATGATGGTGAAATGCACATCGGTTGAAGGAAGACACTCTGAACAGTAAACAAAAACACAACCAGCGGGTGGCTCGAGGAAGAAACCAGCAACGAACTGTCAAAGCCAACCTTCCTTCCTAGTCAACGTAACTCAGCCACTGGCCAGGCTTTTGCAATTTCATATAAGCTTCTTCTGTCCAATGGGCAATGGATGATAAGGAAATAGAGAACTATATACCAATGGAAAATTCGTGTTGTTAACAAAATTTGAATTTTTTTTTTTTTTATAAGTTTACCCTGATCACGATCACGACAATGACAGAGACACAAAACACCTTCCCGAGATGATTTGGAGGTAAAATATGGACTGGTTTGAATTCTGCTGGTAGAGCCAATGAAAGCCAGGAACAAATAAGGAGTGGAGAGCTACCTCAAGCTTTCTCGACTGAGCTTCTGCTTTGGCACTTTGGAGATTCACCCAAGCTTGTATTTTTGCTTCTTCTCTCTGGTACCTGTAAATTGCAACTCCAAATCACGACTTGGCATCAAGAAGAAGACAGAATGCATAATTAGATGTGGGACTTCACTGAAGTTCGGATAATCGGGTTCATATTTAGTATCAGGCCCGGTCCGCGTGATATAGATCGAATCTAGACCATATCCAATGACAGATAATGGGCAGTGCAGTCAGAGAAGAAGGCCCATTTACCTGAGGCAACACTTGTTCTTTTCCTCTTCTTCCCAGTTTGAAACAGCCCTGGACTCTGAAACACTTTTCCTGCATTCATTCCCAATCTCAGAGTGCCTCAAGCTCTTTGATATGTCCTCTTCTTCCTCTTCCCTTGAACTCCAAGTTGAAACCAATGAATCAATCTGTGTTCCAAGCTGCAGCTTGGCTAAATGGCATTGTTGCAGATGGGCGATATCAATGGCTGTGTTGCTCCCATTTGAGCTCACCAAGCTCAATGGGCCCGATCGGCTCGCCGGGGTATTGTGCCGGGCAGGCGACGAGCTCTTGAACGGCGTGTGGCATCTTGAAGTTGTGGAGCTGCCAAGAGGAGTCATCTCTGTCCCAACATCCTTGTGTTTAACCTCAACAGCCACCTCTGTTGCTGCATCTTTCATGGCTTTCTCCACCATGTTTGAGCCTCCAAAAAATAACCCTTCATTGACTGGCTCTGAGCAACTCAACCCAGAAAATTTTGGTTCCACTACCTCGTTTGTGAACTTATCTGCAGACCAAAAGCCCAAATGGACGTCCAACAAGATGAAAATCATACAGAAAATGGGGAAAGAAACAAAATTAGGCAAAGTTGAGAAGTCATGTAAGGCTTTTAGAAAGTGCATGGAAAAAGGGACACGGGTTTGAAGAAAGGTTTGCTACCTTTTAGAAGTACATCTGCCAAAGGAAAAGCTACAGGGCCATGGATGCTTGACACAGCCTTGGAGATCTTTTCCTCAGTAACCCTTGATTTCTCTGCAAATACCTCAACTTGTGGCCTAAACCCATCAATTTGCTTGAAAATCTTTGAGGGTTCTGATGGTTTTTGGGCATGGTGATTATAAGCAGGAGAGTCGTGGCAGGAGCTGCTGCCATTGAGCCACTTTTCTGCATCATGCCACTTGGAAGGGAAGCTCTTTCTTGAAAGACCAGAAGCACTGAAGCTGAAAATGGGCCTACCCGGTGTGGATGGAGCTTCCACATTGTTCCTGATCTTTCTGCTCTCTAGGCCTTTATGGTTTGCCATTGGGAATGAAGACTTCACAAACTCAGAAGTTTCCTTGAGATTGAGCTTGCAAAGTGGGTCAACAGAGAAGGCATCTGCAAATGGCTCCTGAAATCAAAAAGACCCCAAAAATGAGAGAAAAACCAGCCGCAGGGTTAGTGGATGCCATGAAGACAAGGCAAAGGCATGACATACCCCATGAGATGCTAAAAAGGGCGGAGCTTCCAAGTATTTAGGGCTTGTAAGATCCATAGCTAGAGATGAATTGAATGACTCGAAGGGTTCTTAACTTCAAAGAGGAACTATTTTCATCATTGAGATAGGCACAATAATGAGCCCGTAGCTGGTCAACTTAGCAAAACCTTGACCTTTGTTCAAAACCCCATTCCACAATTATTACCTACCCTCCATCAAGCGAACAAGCAAGCTCAAGCTCATGCTCGGGGCTGGGCTTGATAATGAACAAGTGGGAATAATATAGAAGAGGAGGAAGGAGACGAAACAGTCCTTCATAAAAAGAAGAGGGGAGCTTCTGCTTTGGGAGTAGAGAAAATGGGTTCAAGATTAGTCAAGAGACTCGGTGGGAAAAGAGAAACATGGATAAATTAAGCAGCAAATTAAAGCCCTTGGCTCATGGTGAATTAATTACCGGGGGAAGCTTCTTGTTGGGTTTAAAGTGCATATTATTACAGGTCTTTCAATAATAATAATAATGTTGTGGCATTGCAGGTGGGCAGTGCCTTTCTTCGTCTTCCTGCTAGCATATCTGATATATGGCAATGCTACATGCTGTCATGTTGGCAAAATTGTGATGCCCAAAACCAGCCTTCTTGAGGCTCCTACTTTTATTAGTGCCAAAATGGTAATGATCTAAACTTAATCAGTGCCTACTACCTAGCCTAGGTGCCTTGCAAAAGGGCTGCCCACCTATCTTTCCTAAATGTTTATTTTGTGTACATTATTTTCTAGAAATTTATATTCTCATATTTTTTTTATATAAAATGTTGTATCATCTATGATAATCATGTTTTGGAAGCAAAGCTTAAAGTTCAATTTCTTTTTTTGCACAAAACCCCTCCATTAAGTCAATAACCTAAATAAACTGTTTTTCCTATGATATTTGAATTATGCATTATTTCCAAACTATAGAGTTTAAGTGCAATTCAAAGTAAAATAATAAAGACTCCACAAGGTCTGGAAAAAAAATTTCAAAGACATTTTTAGGCTACGAAAGTCTTTTATAAAAATAATTCATGTCACAAGAAATGCAAGTGCAATTTATTACTTTTTGAATATGCTCTAATGCTTACCCATGTTAACAAATTTGGGCTTGGATCTGTCAGCCTGTATTGCAGCCCTACTAGGAGGAGGGTAGGGCTTGGCTGGTGCAATCAGGCTAGGCCGAGGCCTTTAAATTATTAAGGCTTTCCTTTTGTATGGGGGCAAGTTCCATGTGGAAGAGCCTTTTTCTACTGTTATTTCTGTCCTGTTCTTTGCCTGGTTTCTTCACCCTTCTCCTCCTTCCACTCCTGTCAAATTATGGTATAAATCACGTGCACACAACAATGCTTGGTCCATTTTCCTAATAAATTATCAATTAAAATAAAATATATGAGACGTTCTTAAAACAATTTTAGGCCAAATTCATATGTTTATTTCTATATTTTTTTATTTTTTCTATAGTCATTTGAACTTTTTATTATCTCAATTCTATTTTTTAACTTAATTTTTAAATCAATTTAATTTTTATACTTTGATTTTCTTTTTCGTATAATAATTCAAAATTTTCATTATTTCATTTATACCTCTGAACCTGCATATTTGAATCAAATTAATTCCTATACTTTTATGTGTAAAAAAAAAATTAAAATGAGATGACAAATTATATGTCATACTCTATTTACGTCAAAGTACTTGAGTTAAATTGAGTCAAAAATATAAGTTTAAAGTGTAATCGAAACAATAAAAAATTTGAGTTGTCACATGAAAAAAAGTCTAATTATATGAACTAAATTGACTCGAAAATGTAAATTTATGAGCACAATCAAAATAATAAAAAATTTGAATAACTACACAAAAAAAATAAGAAAGTATAGAAATAAAAATACAAGTTTGGCCAATAATTTTATCGTGTAAGAGAAAAAATCAATAAGATGAAACGGAAAATATTGTTACTTCCATAAAATAAGATTAACATTTTGTATTATTATTGTCACTTAAACATTCTTTTTTTTTGAAATGGTATTCTAAAACCATATAATTTTAATCAAAAACAAATAATTTTGCTACTTATAAACACAAATAATTAGATTGGGGTCACTTGGCCATCTTTATGTCAAATCAGATCATCACCTCAAATTTTGGCAAGTAGCTCGAAAAGATAATCAGGGCAAGTTGACCCACTAATTCGAACTCTTTTCTCTGCACAAATCAAAGGTAATTATAGCTTAAATTAGTCCAAGATTAGATTAAAGAAGAGGGTTTACTTTAGATAACTAAAAATTATCACATCATCTTATTATAAATTTTAGATAAAATATTATTTTATCAAGACATAATACTTTATATGATAATAAGAAGATAATATTGAGGAGTCGTATCTCATATACTTAACTCTATTTTTTAAAATTTATATTTAATTAAGTTATTAATACTCTACTTTTTAGAATTTATATTTAATTAAGTTATTATTCTCATTAATGGAAAGAGCATAATGATTTTATACTCAAACAAAATACAAGCTATCTTATTATATTTCAAAAGCATAGTTGGATATATGTTGGCTTCTGGATGAAAGAGAAGCCAAGACTATATAAAATACAATATTATTGCTTGAACTCTTCATATCTGATAAATCTATGGCAACCATTTCAATGAGAGAATTGACATATGTGTATGTGTGTTTGCAGCGAGAGAGAGAGAGAGAGAGAGTTGAACTTTGATGATTCCTATTAAGTTAGAAGAGGAAGAAGAAAGGAGGAAATAGATTAAAAATAGGAGCACACAATGCAGAGCTAAGGCATACACATACCGGCTACAGGGAAGATGCTAAGTTGGCGTAAATGCCAGGGAACAAGAATAAATAAAGTAACATTTACATCATCAATGTAAGACACTAGATAAGAAACTAGGGAGGCGACGAAGCAAATTAAATGCCTAGCAGTGGACCCACCAAATGCATAATCAAAAGAAAGTCACCCCATCAACCTACCAGAGATGAGTCAGGAATCACCAACATCATCAACAGTTTGAAGATAAGCTGGACGGCCCCTCCTTGCCATATATTTACCTAAAATAATGCACCATGAAAAGACCATACCCATTATTCCAATGCTTTAATACGTGTGACATCCCGAGGACAAGAACTTATGACCAAATTAATCGCATCCTATACTCCTAATCACCCCATCCAGGATCCAGATAGAATAAAGGAAAAACCCATCTTCTTCTTCTTCTTCCAACACTGCACCAATGGCTGTAAGATGCTCTGCTTCACCTACTCTCATGATCCAGATATCTGTTCCAATCAAGAAGCCTGCTAATGAAGTGATGATGATACAGAGCCAAACTGCAGGCAAGCAAACACCTCCACTTCAGATCAGATCTTCTTCCAGAAACAAGGTTTGTTCTAAATAATCAATCCTCTGTGTGTGTGCGTGTGTGTGTCATAGAATAATCCTATAGAATGATCTTATATATGATCCATAATTTTGGATCTAAGTTCAAATTTCCAGACTTAAGCAACCACCAACTCGTGAAAATATGCAGTGATTGGTTCTGAGTGTAGTTGGTTTCTGATAGATTTTTGAGGATGAGTCCAGTGGTATAGTTTGTTATAGAGATGACAGTGGAGAGATTACCTGTGAAGGGTATGACGAGGGCCCTCGCCTTCACCAGCAGATAACTCCTGTAAGGCACCAATCAAGGTATCTATCTATCTACACATATATGTCATATGCACTCAATAAAACAGTAAGAGCGTACTACATAAGCTAACTGCTCTAACTAGTGATTTTGAAAAATGGAAACAGGGATGCTGAGATTGTTGATCTTCTTGAGAAAAACTGGCAGCAAATTGTTAATGCAGGAGGGTTTAATTGTACTGGAAAAGGTGATGCCGGCCTGAAGGGCTTCAACTCAAATGGGTTCAACACATTATGCTAATTTCTGCTGACTCTTAAGCATATAGGTCCATGGATATATCTAAAAGTCTATATGCATTAGTATGTAAAAGACAGTCATTTTCTTCAATTGCACAATGTACACACTAAGCATACTGAACGCTTCAATTACCTTGTTCCAAGGACCATTTCTATTTCCAGAGTGTTCATAGATCAATCCTGTCCATAAGAATTCGTGTACTACAAATATAAATTTATGCAGAAACTAATCCTTTGTTTACCTGAGGGGAAAATGGACACTCCATCAAGGCCAGTTAGTCCTGTCAACAAATCTCAGTAAGGTAAGCGTATTACTGCTGAATTCCAAGTCATATATACCAGCAAACACAGGCAATATGGCAGTTAGGCATAATCTGCCTTTCCCTCGACAAAACAATTAATTAAATGAAAAGGGCCATTTGCTCAGTGTGAATACAGAAGCATGGGTAAATGGAAACTTTGGCACTGGATCAATCAATTGTGCGTCTGAACAAAAATATGTAACACATAATTTATGGTGTAATCAGCATTTACCAACTGATAAAAGAATCAAAAAGTTGCAGTAACTAGATCCCGAAAAAAAGAAAAAAGCCAAACAAGTCAATTTAGTCAAGGCAAAAAACACATTTCACTCACTATAGAGGATGGGTCATTCCACATGTTACATTACAAATAATAAACTGAATCATAGAATACAACAGTAATTCCACATTAGATGACTCTAATCTTTCAAACTGACTCTAAACCAAGAACCACCATGAAACATAAATGCTGTAATTGTAACTGAACAGGGGATAGATGCTACAATAAATAGCAACCAAAGAGTTTTGAAGTCCTGCCCACTTCTATTCACCTGGCACTGACTGCTGAGTGACTGAAACCCCTTTTGGAAACACAAACAATCAGGGATTCAGGGGCAAGTTAAGTTAACTTCGGGCAATATACATACAGCCGACTGAATATGGAAAAAACAGTGATTCAGGGTTCTACATATCTCAATGAGATATTTAATTAAATCACTGAACCCACAGATCCACTAAGATATTCCCCACTTGATTGCTTTAAGGAGAAATTGATCAGCTTTCAGTTTTAAATTACGTGAACCCTGAGATACATCACCAATTTAATACATCAAGTACACATGGAGCTCAATCACGAAGCTAAGCTACATAAAATATGATAAACAAAAGTTGCGTTTGCACCTTTGTATTTCATGTGTGTGTATATATATATTAACTGATAAATACAAGAATGATAGTGTACAAAAATTTTCTTTGGGAGGTTATGTAATATTATATAGCCCCCAAAGATATTAATGGCTTCAGCCTTCAATAGCCTCGTTCGGCATCTTTAGAAGATTTAACATCAATGTGACTGCTACAGAATGAATTGTAAGAAAATTAAAAATAAATAAATAAAAAAAAAAATGAATGAGGGAAACTGATGTAGGAGGAATAATCCCCAAACTTACATTTTAAAATATACAGGTACACTGATTTACATTATCACTCGACTGAAGTGCCACCTTGAATGTTCTCTTCACAGAGTTCTGTCTGGGACTTGCTTGGAGTGAGAGATGGACGACACCACTGATCCGGGACCATCAAAAAATATGTTGTCATGGCTTTTCTGAACCTTCTCTTATATTGCTTGGGGGAAATTATTGTAGGGGATGTATTTTTGGGCCCACCAAGGATGCCTGATGCTTTCACCCAAGTTTCTAGGTGCTTGTCCCAAGTATATTGTCTCATAAAATCAATTATCCCAATAACTAGCTGATGCTTCTCCTCATCCACCCCAACCAGTAAAGAATAATCCATTACATCAACTGACTGCATGCATATGAGAATTCATGAAACAAAATGAGGAACAAACAAAAAACAACATATCCAGCAAACTATACAGGGCCAGCTACATGAATTCTAGCCTGAAAATCTGGAACAAACCTGATCGGAGACAGAGAAAAGAAACGAAACAAAATAGGAACAGATATTTTGGGGCTTGGAGCAGAGAGAGCAAGTCAATATCAGGAAATGTTGAATATGTTTTTCGCTAGGGAAAGAAAGAGAATTATTGACAGATAGCACACGATGGAAAAGCCTAGTAGAAATGGCAATGACAAGTAAAAAGCAGAAATACATATATATGGTTTGATTATCGGGCTTTCTATATGTATTCACCTATTAATTATAATACAATGTCAAAGAAAACATCAACCTACCAAGAATGATTCATAAACACCTCCCAATAAGAAACCTGTACCAAATGACAACCATTACTTTTTAAAGTTTATGTGCACAAACGTGCAGCAACCCCTTCTATGAAAAGCAATAAAATGGTTCCATGTAGTGACTAAATTCATAAATATCAGTAGAAATTAGAGAAGTTACCGCAAGAAAAGAAGTATCATTCCATACAGCTCTTTCCAATGAACGCTTTGCCTTAGTTCCAACAAATATTGGACAAGTTGGCATTGCTTCAATCAAGTTCTGATCCAGGAGAACTTTATTACTTCCACTAGAATCTGGGTTATATCGTGATCGGGAAGATCCTTTGAGATCATAAAGCCGCGTCACATATCTTCCAAATAGAAGATT
Source organism: Diospyros kaki (assembly GCA_036245055.1). Taxonomy (NCBI): domain Eukaryota; kingdom Viridiplantae; phylum Streptophyta; class Magnoliopsida; order Ericales; family Ebenaceae; genus Diospyros; species Diospyros kaki. Next base: position 1,246,670 of record BSEG01000003.1, read on the forward strand.
CTCCATTACCAGAACATCCATTTTGGATTCCTTCCCTCCTTTCAGATGCTTTGAGGTAATCTTAAAGCCAACAACAGAATGAAGTTTCAGAAAAGCTAGGAGACAAGATAAAATATATACACTTGGGGCAAGTAGAAAGGACAGAAGTTCCAGAGTAAGTTATATCATACTATCAAGCTGGAAGCATAATCAACATGAAGGGCTCATGAATTTTGTTATGTATACGGCTAATAGGATGCTTTATAGCATTAATTTTGCTCAAGATATCTGATATTACAGCAAAGAAAAAATGTCATCTGAATATGGCATTCAAAATTGCAGTGAACAAAAACCATTAAAACAGTGAGAATGTTGTCCAATATATTAGAAATTGTTGCACACAAAAGTTCATCACTTTTGCCAATCTACCACAGCAATAGCAGCATCATTACAGAAATATTTGATGAAGCATCATTACAGAAATATTTGAACCATTTGTTGACACACGTACCAAAAAAAGAGAATCTTAATTAAAGTCAAAGGACCCTTTAATATATAAAAATAAGTTAATCTACAAAAAAAAAAATGAATTATATAAAAAATCAGATATATTTGATGAAGCATCATGAGATAATAAAAGATAAAGCAAATCATTAATCACCAAAGTCCTAAATATCTAAAAATAGTGTCATTATGGAACCAAATGCCTACAATCCAAGATATTAGATTTTAATCTTGGTTATTTGGGAACATGTGTGTCATCATTAGAAAATACCTGATACAACCCAAGAATCTTCGCTAGGCATGTTGGACTTCCTGTGCCAATAGAATGAGATAGATACCTAAAATATTGGGGGGCAAACTTTATAAATGACTCGAGCTCTGTCTTTGTAACCTGTTTAATAATAAAACGGTCATCCAATGTTTTTGCAAAGAAGACATTGCTCTTTCCACCTTGAGCTCCCCACTTCTTGCAACGACTAATGGATCTCACAAAGTCCATTTCAGATGGGCAACAAATCCTCCTTAAGGCTTCAAACTGCTTTGCATAGTAACATGTCACGTTATATTTTACCTTACCAAGATGCCGTTCATCAGCAAACGAGACTCTAGCATGCAAAGCCTTTGTGGATGAGACTGGGTCTGAAACCAAGGAATTACGTGAGCCAGACATGGATAAGATGCTGTCATCCATAGAACCCAGACTTCGGTAAGATTCTGAAGCCATTTCATCAAAAGAATGAAATGATAGAAAATTCACTGAATCAACAGATTGCAATGTAACTGTAGATTCACCACTGTCTTTTGGGCACTCATCAGACAGTTGATCAAGATAATCAGGTGAAACCAGTGCATAAGATATAATGCTTGTGGGCTCATCATCATAAACTGGCACAACAGTGTCATTGACACCTACAGGCAAAAGCAACCCTGCCCCACCTTGAAGTTCCATTTCACGGAATGATGAAACATACACAGGATTATACTCACCAAATGTATCAAGCTTTTGAGCACTACACAAAAAGTTTTTGTTAAATGAACGATAGAAATTTATAAAGGGCATTCTCAACCAACTTATAGATTCTTCTAAGTAATCAGAGCCTTTGGTAGACAGCACAGGAGATGCACTGGATATTTTTGACATGGTTTGATCATCGCCAGTATTTCCAAATTCTAGCTTTTCAATCACTGCTGTTTCTGCTGAAGACTCTGCTATAGCTGATTCAGGAGCTGAACAAGAATCAGCCTTTGGTCCTCGAAATCCTGGATGGTTTTTACCAGTCCATGCTGCATCATAGGAATCTGATAGACTTGCTATTTCAGAGAATTGTGTGTCTGATGGAGTCTTATGGACAACTATGTTGCTTTCCACTTCATCAGGTTCAACACAGATGTTAGTACCAGCAGAATGATTAGATTGGATTTCCTTTTCATGGTTCGAATCTATTTGCACATCAATTCCTCGACAAATTACCTTATGCTGGCTAGCATCATAACCAATTACTCCTTCATGATCAGGGGATACATTAACTTCAACATCTATAGGTACCAAGTCAGAACCACTTAGGTCTTTATCTGGTTTAACAGGCATATTCATATTGGTAACGTTGCCATTAGCAGAAAGTGGTTCCTCCATATATTCTAAATTGGGTTCACTAAAATCATCCTGAAGGCCCTGGCTAACTGAACTGGCTGCATATACCAGCCGGTGGTCCCACATATAAGATTGGAAGAGCAACTGTCTTCGCAATCGATTAATCTCAAGAATATCAATGACAGGTTGACCCTTTTTAACCTCCCTCTTCAAAATTTTCTGCAGTGATTCCTGCAAGGTAAAATATTCATCAGAACCCACACATTTAGAACAGAAAGTAAGCAAGCTTCATCAGAATTATATACGCTTAATTTCTGTTCCTGTATAATTTTAGATTTAAGATCATTAAAATAAGATGTCCAGGAAATTCATGAACTCTGTAGTTGTAAGTTAGGCCGAAATTATAATGATACAATAGTCAAAACATAGATGCAAATATGTTAAGCAGGAGAGGCATTTTCCAAAAAACTCTTGTGCATAGAAGAAGAATCTGGTGAACAATCAGCTCAAAAAAGCACATGCTTCCAATCAAAAGTAAAGAAGAGGAGTAACTTACCAAGTTTGATTTATATAATTTACAGAATGGTTCATACAAGAATTAAGTTTTTTGGACAAATCTCCATTTGAATGATTTCATTTGCATGCATGGCTATTAAACCATAAAATCTAAACAATAGAATGGAAAATCTTTACATAGTATATAGAGCCTACCTCGAATTCTGCCTTCTCCTTTTGTAGCATGAACTTCAGTTCAGCAACTTGGTGTCTTGATTCTGATGTTTTCATGCCAATACTACATGGTTCTGGGCCAGATCTTTTCTCTGCCATCTGACTGAGAGCATTCAGCACTTCGGCAAATAACAGCTCTGCACCACTGACTACCTGTTTAAATGAAATCATTATATTTCCATATGGCAGAAATGATTGGAAGTGACATGTTGAGGACATGTATTCATTATTGTTGCACCTCATTCATTTCTTTCTGTATCCAGTCTCGATTCTCATAGTTGAAATCAAGCTCATGTGGTGGAAGGTAGACTGAGTGAACATCGATAGATGCATAACGGAAGCAAGCAACCATTTTCCCATATCTGCAAGTTTACCTGAAAGTTATAATCCACCCACAAGAGGGGGGAGGGGGGTGTTGTATACAATGGAACGGCACATACAAAATTATTTTGGGTAAAAATCACTGGTGGTCGCTGAACTTTGGAGAAAATTTCAAGTGGGTCATTAAACTTAGTTTGTAACAGATGGACTGGTAAACTTTCATCTGTGTCATAGTGATTTTTACCGAACTATTTCTATTTATGACTCCCATGCAGATAAGAGCAAGGCAGTAAACTAAAGTATTGGATGGACATGAAGATGAAATCATGCCATTAAAGCTCTGCATGACCATCCAAAGGGAGATGAAATATTTGACAGCCAATATCAACTGATGTGTTGTAATAGAGCAAAAGGGGTGGATTTTCAACAAAAAACTCTCGTATAGGAAATCAACCATTGGTCAAGCCCATATATTATTGCTGGTCTGCAAACAACAGTTTGAATGCTCAGGAATACTCATTTATAGTATACAAAAAGTTTTCTGATAAAGAATACCCATAGAAACGAAGACAATCTCTGTGTAGAGAATGGCCACAACTTGCCACTCTGCTTGCAGCAGCATGGTCTGAGAAACTGATCTCCAAAAACTTCCCGAAGGACAATCCCCAAGCAGCATCAGACATCACAATTCTTCGGGTTGCTGGTGGGAAACCATTTGTCCTTGGACACCTCAGGCACCTGTGCCACATCCAGATCTTTCCTTCCCTTTCACCTGGTAAGAGAATTTCTGGCAACATCCTTACAGAAATTGTAAGGGTACCTTGTCGATGAGTATAACAATGAACGTGGGCTTCTGCCGGCATGTCACATGATTGGCATCGGTAACTCTGATAAAGAAGCTAATTTTTAATTTTGTATATCAAAGTGCATCTGTGTGGCTTCCACTAAAAAGAAATAGGTGAAGCTGAAATCATACAAGCATATGCTTGTGTGTGCATTTTTTTTTTTTTTGGGGGGGGGGGGGGGGGGAGAAGGGGACAAAGCCGCAAAGGGGAGCAACAGTTACCTGATCAAATAGATGATCTCGTAGATAGCGTCCCAAAGGTTTATCAAGTTTGCCATAATATTTTATGCGAAAGAGATGGGGATTTTCACAGACAGTACCCTTCCACACACACCGAGATGATAAAGAAACCAAAATGCCTTGATGGTCAGAAGGTGAAGGAGGAAAATCTTCAGGAAACTCTTCTGATGGCATGTCACATGATACCGCCAAACGAGGTAGGTCATTTGTATTCACTCCAGTGGAAATATCTTTTGCATTGTCGGAAGGAAGACCTTGTACTGTTGCCTCAAGAGGTTCAAGGTCATTCGCAATGAGTTGGCCACCAGAAACATCTTGATCACTGCTAATTATAGAAGTTGCTGCGGCTGAAGACTCTGCAGCATCCACCATACAGTTCTCCTGAAATGCATGATTAGAAGGCCACTTACCATGGCAATAATCTGCAATATCTTGCCCTGAAAAGGCAACAGAAGGGACAGAAGCAGTAGAGTTGGCAAAGCTTGGAATTGGTTCAGTATTTTGGAAGCTGGCGGTATCTGGCGAATAAGGCAAAACTGCTCTATCTATTTTTTCAATATCATTGAAGGATGAGGAGACCATATCAACAGTGGGGAAGCTATTGGACCTTTGTGGATCAGTACTAGGTTCAGATCCCTGTGTTTTCCCATTCACTTTGTAAACTACCTTTGATGTGGAGCTGTCAATACTAGATGGTTTATCTGGAAGTGCTACCGTTATCGGTGAGTTCAATGGTAGTTCAGGCAGAGAGGCTCCTTCATCAGCAAGAAAAGATGTTTCGAGAGCTAAGTGATAAGCTGCAAAAACTGCATAATGAATCACATGCTTCACTTTCTTTAACTCATCCCCATTGGCACCTCTGAGTAAAATCTGAAATAAACGGGAAGAGCCAATAAGTTTCTATTTCACGGGATTACCCAATGCCCCTACAGTACTTAACAAGTTCAAAAAGACAGTCTACTGACAGTATAACTGACATTTCAGACTGAATCACAGGCAAAAAGATCCTACATTATTTCTGCAATCTTATTAAGAAAATCTTCTAAAGGCATGAACCCCCTAAAAAAAAAAAAATGATTTGATATTTTTTAATTAGAAAAGAATTGAAGAAAGCACTACCCAATAAAAATGATGTTGTGCAGCATGTCTGCTGCTCATAAATCATATTGAAGTGGGAAAACATCAAACCTGCCCAATTCAACATAGTTTTCTTTCTGATACTTACAGTACAGCCCAGTGGCTTAGGACACCCTTCAAAATACATCAATGTCTTTACCAACTTCTTTCCACCCTGCCCAGCAGTGCCATGCTCTTCTAGAAACCTTTCCACGTGGAACATGTCACAGTATCCTAACTTCTTCGACGAGAGATGATCAATTGAAGGGACTTTCTGAGCACCTGTACAACGGGATATGCGCTCCAAAAGCGGCTCCTTGATATTGAGAACAAGTGAAATGTTTTTTGCGAGAAGGTATTCCTGTGCAAATCGAGAAACTGATTTCTCTACCAAAAGAACATCAGGCTGGTGGGCATCAATCTTCGCAACAGCCATCTTTAAATGATCCATTTCCTAGATGAGGATGTAAAACCCAGAAAAACATAGGAAGTATGGAAAGGTGATTC